>JAOTON010002034.1:0-1222500 GCA_034440635.1 Lepas anatifera | reverse complement strand
GGAGAAAACCTGAATTTGCATCAACAGTAACTGTGGAAGGCAACGAGAAGCCCAAATTTGAACAGTTTTTGGTCATATCGTGGAAAGGTTTTTGTTAGCATCAGGTTGAAGTTTCACTGCCCCCCCCACGTTTTTCCGGTGGCGATGCTTATGTGACCGCAGGTTATGGCTATTAAGGAATAAACATCTGATTTTGTAAGCCTATAGGTCAGTCAGTGCGCAAACATAGAGAACATATTTTTTAAGTTCTTTCCAAAATTAACTTGCTCATTAGAGGTGGGAGTTTCAGGCAAATTTGCAGGCCCGGGCCCGGTCTGCTGTTGATTTTAGAAGCCCGTCACAAGCCCGGTTTGTGGAACAAATGTATTATCAAGCCCGGGAAGGCCCGGTATCATGGAAAAACCATAAACAACTATATACAATATTTATTTACTTTAAAGCTGTTTCAAATATATGTTTTAAGCCAATTTATCCTGTAAAAGTTTTGGCTTCACCCAAAACCATATTAAAAAGGTGCATGTAGCATCAGTAGCCTCAGCTATCTTAATAATTCAGCAGAAGATGATACTGAAAAACACACAGTATAAAACATGGCTTGCTTATGATGCAAGCTTACTTCAGGTAATGACTAGCATCACCTTATAAAAACAATGGGCATTCTAGATAGAGGTATGCACATGGCAGCTATAAGAATCAGGATGAAATAAGCCCACTCATGTCAGACATTTCCTCCATGTTTGCACTTTTATAAATCATTATATGCTGGCACGAGCCTCATAATTGAGTTCCATTAATGTTTATGAATAGAGGAGAGAGCAGTCACAAGTTTTCAGCTAAAACTTTTTTAGAATATCATGGCGGAATGGCTGTGAATGAACCCAAAATCCTTCACATTGTCCCTCAATTGATACATGTGACCATTTTCTTTTAGTTTAGTCACTAAACAGCTTGGAAGATAGTCAAAAGATCGTTCTGCTTGGGTCAGCCCCGGTCTGCAAAGTAGGTAAGCCAACAGGCCAACATGAACAAGGCCCATCAGCCATATACAATTATCAAACCATCAGCCATAAAGAACTATCTTGATAAAGAACCACTAGTTTTCCACAGGTTCGCACCAAACATGGAATAAAAACATTGCACCAATCTCCACCAAAAAGTAAATCTGACACAAAAAAACAACTCAATCCCATCCACATCAAGATACCTTTACTTAAAGGTACGTTCAAGAGGGATTCCTTCACGCCCGAGTGACGTCACACGGGCTTGGAGAAATTCCTTCACCTTTTGGCCGTGTGGCAAACTGCTGCTAATGAAACTGCCCGCTTACGAATTTGTGAGAATACACGGAAAGCAATTTTATCCCAATTGCAATAAATAAGCATTTCATCTGCGATTCTGGGTCTCTTTTTGCAAGAATTTGGATATTCAATCATTTAACTTTCCCATGTTATATTCTACGTTGTGTGACGTCACATCCGGTGGTCTGCGCTTGCTGTTGGAGGGGGGCTGATCCACATCACCATTCGGGCTTGAACACTATTTCTGTTTGTTTTGTTGTATTTTACGGGCTTGCGCTTAGTAGGTATCTGAAGCGCCGTGCCTGTCTACGTTAGGGCAATGATTTATGAAAACATTTTTCACCAAAATTTACCAGAATAGTAAGTTTATTTCAGCGAAAATATTTCAAGACTTTTGAAAATATATTTTAAAATTTCACAGATTTAAAAAATAAGCACATAGTGTGTGGTGCGCTTCTTTTGTTCCTGAGAATAGGCCACCTCTTTCATATATGACGCTTTTCTAGCTTTGCAAGGCTTTACAAGCTGCTGAAGGCCGCGGAATTTGCTATAATTTGGATATTCTGTTTTTGTGTTCTGTATTTCTACGTTTCTGTACATTTTTAGTGTGTTGGGAGGGAAGTGTAAAGTAAAGGTATCTTGGGAGGGAAGTGCTGTTATGTTCAAAGCTTATAATAGAAGTTGTATTTCAGAGAGGCCAGGAAGTATCTCCACAAGGAAAATGCAACACATAATGTCAAGTATATTCATGTTTTGATGCAATTTCAAAGGTTCCTTCTAAGGCTGAGACTGCTCTCCCCAGTATCTCCCCACAACTGACTAATTTGTTTTGAAGTACTTCGATCAAAAACATTATTTCTTTGTACCTATTTCCTTGCTTATACTAGCCCTTTCTGAGAGGATTCTGCATCTTTTGGGCAATGAAAGAGCAAGATGAAGCTGTGGAAGGGGGTCAAACTTATCAACATGTGTTCTTGCAGCTAGAGTTAGTTGGCCAATTTGACAATTATGGGCTCCCACTAGATAGTTTGTACCTGACATATTCACTTCACCATTTTTTCGTAGAGGACATGGGAATGGCTCCATAGATAACATTTTCTTTTTACCTAGAGCAGAAAGCTTCTGGAAAGGATTTTCTAGCTACAGCTAGGTGTTAGTATCAATATGTTAGCAGCGAATTGGTTAAATGACTTCCTTTGAAATGGTATACTGACAATATGGAAGTAACAAATAGGCTATCAAAATTTATATTTTGTTCACCCATATGACTTGAAGATTTTGAAGCAATCAGGATATTCATAAGATGACAGTATGGCATGGATGTGTGGAACTGTAGGCATTATTCAATATTTAATTTTAAATATTGATTCAGGTTTAAGTGACTTGATTTTGACCCTGGCATGAGTAACAGATAGAAAGCTAGAGCTTCATGCTTTTACATTCCTCATGTATGTCTAAAAGTCTCAAAATTAATCGTACATGCATTTTCAAAAGCTGCTGGTGCATGAATAACATTATGTTTCAGTGGAAAAAGTAGGTCTTTACTGAAAAAGGCTTATTTAACTTACAGAAAATTGACTTTGAAGTCCCAGTTCAGTTAAAGCCCGGAATGAGCCTGGGTGAAGCCCGTTATCAGCCCGGCATTGGCTTAAATCAGGCCTTCAGGCCCGGTCCAAGCCCGCGGGCCTGGGCCGGGCTTTTGCCCGGGCCCCCGGGCCTAGAAAGTCCCATCTCTATTGCTCATCGATGTTGTTTTTCTGCCACGAAGGGTTTCCGGCCACCTCGGGTAATAATGCTTAAGCCCTGTCCGACTGCGTGTTAATGCTCATTACAGTGCTTTAAAGGATGACAATAACTCGTCGCTGGGGCCTCGACAATATTGGAAATGTAGTGGGACGAAATGGTGATACAATAGGAACAGTGCTAGAAGTCTAGTGAAAGCCAAATAAAGCAATGGTAGTTTCCCGTGTTCATATATAGAACTCGCCTATCGCGTCAATTCAAATAAGTTTCCTTCTGCATCCTACCGAAGCAAGCATTTCCCACTTGCGAGTTAGAACTATAGCAATACTCTCTCCTTGACGATATCTTTGCGCGATTTTACTCTCCTTGAAGTTAAGGGAAGCAAGCATTTGTCAACACGTGGAAAAAATATGTATGTATGTTAGAGGTGGGACTTTCTAGGCCCGGGGGCCCGGGGCAAAAGCCCGGCCCAGGCCCGCGGGCTTTGACCGGGCCTGAAGGCCTGATTTAAGCCAATGTCGGGCTGATAACGGGCTTCACCCAGGCTCATTCCGGGCTTCAACTAAACTGGGACTTCAAGTCAATTTTCTGTAAGTTAAATAAGCCTTTTTCAGTACAGACCTAGTTTTTTCCACTGAAACATAATCTTATGCATGCACCAGCAGCTTTGAAAATGCATTTACAATTAATTTTGAGACTTTTAGACATACATCATGAATGTAAAAGCATGAAGCTCTAGCTTTCTATCTGTTACTCATGCCAGGGTCAAAAGCAAGTTACTTAAACCTGAATTAATATTTAAAATCAAATATTGAATAATGCCTACAGTTGCACACATCCATGCCGTACTGTCATCTTATGAATATCCTAATTACTTTAAAATTTTCAAGTCATATATGGGTGAACAAAATATAAATTGTGATAGCATATTTGTTACTTCCATATTGTCAGTATACCATTTCAAAGGAAGTCATTTAACCAATTTGCTGCTAACATATTGATATTAACACCTAGCTCTAGCTAGAAAATTCTTTCGAGAAGCTTTCTGCTCCAGGTAAAAAGAAAATGTTATCTATGGAGCCATTCCCATGTCCTCTACGAAAAAAGGTGAAGTAAATATGTCAGGTACAAACTATCTAGTGGGAGCCCATAATTGTCAAATTGGCCTGGTAACTCTAGCTGCAAGAACAAATGTTGATAAGTTTGACCCTTCCACAGCTTCATCTTGCTCTTTCATTGCCCAAAAGATGCAAAATCCACTCAGAAAGGGCTAGTATAAGCAAGGAAATAGCCACAAAGAAAACATGTTTTTGATCGAAGTACTTCAAAACATATAAATTAGTCAGTTGTGGGGAGATACTGGGGAGAGCAGTCAGCCTTAGAAGGAACCTTTGAAATTACACCAAAACATGAATATACTTGACAGTATGTGTTGCATTTTCCTTGTGGAGATACTTCCCTGGCCTCTATGAAATACAACTTCTATTATAAGCTTTGAACTTGAACATAACAGCACTTCCCTCCCACCACACTAAAGGTAGTTCAAAAGGATTACATCAGAAGGTCCACTGATCAAAGGGTCTAAATGTTCATAGGTTCTACCCTGTGAAAGTTAGACCTTTTGAATAAGAAGTCCACAAACAAGTGCACAAAAAGTGGCCTATTCTCAGGAACAAAAGAAATGCACCACACACTTTGTGCTTATTTTTAAATCTGTGAAATTTTAAAATATATTTTCAAAAGTCTTGAAATATTTTCGCTGAAATAAACTTACTATTCTGGTAAATTTTGGTGAAAAATGTTTTCATAAATGATTGCTCTAATGTAGACAAGCACGGCGCTTCAGATACCTACTAAGCGCAAGCCCGTCAAATACAACAAAGCAAACAGAAATAGTGTTCAAGCCCAAATGGTGATGTCCATGGGATTGAGTTGTTTTTTTGTGTCAGATTTACTTTTTGGTGGAGATTGGTGCAATATTTTTATTCAATGTTTGGTGCGAACCTGTGGAAAACTAGTGGTTCCTTATCAAGATAGTTCTTTATGGCTGGTGGTTTGATAATTGTATATGGCTGATGGGCCTTGTTCATGTTGGCCTGTTGGCTTACCTACTTTCTAGACCGGGCTGACCCAAGCAGAACATTCTTTTAACCCTATTTCCGGCAGGGGGCTAATATTGCCCCCCCTTCAGGTTTTTCGAGAATATCTCCGAAACGGCCTGCGATAGAACTTTGAAACTTCCTGACTTTTCCTAAAACTAGTACAGGCAGGTTTTCTGAAATTTTCAAGATTATATATTTACCAGGGGCGGAGCTATGGCTGGGTTTTTGGGGAGGTTCTATCCACAAACCAAGTATTATCGTATGCGATGGGTTTTTTGTAAAAAGGAAGCCGTCTCTGCTGATCCTGATACCAGTTATATGGTTTTATTATATCATTTTTTATGTGAGATGATAGTGCATTCACAATTGTCACTATTTGTATTCATCAGGGGCGGTTACAGCAGTTCAAAATGGGGGAATGTTATCAAGAAGGACTAAACGTTAGTAAGTGAGAAGACTGCTTACAGCCGTGCCAGGGTGAATACAATTGGGTATATGAAAATTCAAAATAGTTATAACCCAATTTTAGATTACCAGAGGCGTGTCCAGTCACTACACATTTTCAAAATGTATATTCCCAGCCAGTATCACCGCCGCGACTCAATATAGTTGTATATTGAAAATGTGTTTCCAATCACCCCACCCCCCCCACGACGAGTCCTTGATCCGCCTATGTCACCCCCTTTCCCAGAGCTGCCATGGGAGGGTAAAAATTATCAGAAATTAAATTTCAACTAGTCGAGGGACTAATATACTCATGCATACCATTCGCATATTGTTGGTATGTATTTTACCCCACTGTTTTACCTTACTGCATCCGCCCCTGATGAGTTTTTCACTTTTTCTCATTTATTTATGTGTCAAAGACGCCAAGCAGTATATGACGGCTTCTAATCCGCGTAACAAAAACTTTTTAGGTTGTATATATTTCCCCTCATAGTCCTGGTCCTGGAACTGCCATTGAATTTCGAATTTTTGCGTAACTCGAGTATATGAAAATTTTGGGTCAATTATTTGTAAATCTGAACTAGTTTTGTGAAAATCGTACAACAGAGACAAGGGTTATGGAAAATCTAAAAAATACACAAAAATTGTATATTTTGCACGACCTTCTCCTAAAAAATAAAAATTTTGAAATTTTCTTTTTTCAAAATAAAGTTTAGTAGCAGAGGAATCTATGGCACTTTGAGTTTTCAAAATCGGCCGGTTAGATTGCGAGATCTTAGGGGGGCCGATATTGCCCCCCTTGCCGGAAATAGGGGTAGCCGGGAGCCTGACGGAAATAGGGTTAACTATCTTCCAAGCTGCTTAGTGACTAAACTAAAAGAAAATGTTCACATGTATCAATTGAGGGACAATGTTAAGGAGTTTTGGTTCCTTCACAGCCATTCCGCCATGATATTCTGAAAAGTTTTAGCTGAAAACTTGTCACTGCTCTCTCCTCTATTTATAAACATTATTGGAACTCAATTGTGAGGCTCGTGCCAGCATATAATGATTTATAAAAGTGCAAACATGGAGGAAATGTCTGACATGAGTGGACTTATTTCATCCCGATTCTTGTAGCTGCCATGTGCATACCTCTATCTAGAATACCCTTTGTGTTTATAAGGTGATGCTGGTCATTACCTGAAGTAAGCTTGCATCATAAGCAAGCCATGTTTCATACTGTGTTTTTCAGTATCATTTTCTGCTGAATTATTAAGATAGCTGAGGCTACTGATGCTACATGCACCTTTTTGATATGGTTTTGGGTGAAACCAAAACTTTTTACAGGATAAATTGGCTTAAAACATATATTTGAAACAGCTTTAAAGTAAATAAATTTTGTATATAGTCGTTAATGGTTTTCCATGATACCGGGCCTTCCCGGGCTTGATAATCCATTTCTTCCACAAACCGGGCTTGTGACGGGCTTCTAAAATCAGCAGCCGGCCGGGCCCGGGCCCGGGCCTGCAAAATTGCCTGAAACTCCCACCTCTAATGTATGTACACCGGACAACGGTTTGCAACAATGCACCGAAATACGGGAGCTGGCGCCTCCATGAGCTGTCTTTGTGCTGAGCTGACCTTACGCTGCCAAAGTAGGCAGCTCTGTTCCGTCCAGTGGCGGATCCAGGGGGAAGCAAAAACGACATGTTCCCCCAAATGAAAAGCTAGGGGCAAAACTATATTTTGCCCCCCTCCCAGGCGGTCGACCTCCTTTGTGCCCCGACTCATTTTTGATTTATAAGCAAGATTTCGGTACTTCAACTCTCAACTTCAAACAGAACCAGTGAAGTTCAGTGTAAATATTGGATCCTGGATAGAATAAAAGTATCTTGAGCCCATCCTTTTTTCACCCCCTGACGTTTTTTTGGCTCAAATACCCCAAACCCTACGGTCAAATAATATTATTGCAAAACAAATTTTCACTGCGTGACGTTTTTAATCTCTTTTTTCCTTTTTGGCTTTGGTTTGCTCCTCTCAAACCGACCGGCTAGGTCTGCAACTGGTTCCATCAATGTCTTCAGAGAGCTCTCGCACCGGCGTGGTGTTCAGGTTTACGGGTGTGAAACGATGAAACCGTTGGGTGCCCTTGATCTTCAACGCCGAGCTGTACCGCTGGATCAGTCGTTTTGACATTTCAAAGACCTCCTCTCTACTGACAAACGCGAAATGGATTGTGGTGTCGAAATTTTGCGTCACAAAAGAGAACATCAATAGAGGATCCAAGATCTGATCCTTTTCTTTTCTCCTTAAGCTTACCTTGGCTGTTCTTCTTCTAACTTTACCGCCACCTCCGTCACAGGCGTTCTTCCCGTGGGTGGTAGCAAAGAAGTGTCATTCACATGGTATTTGAAAGTCTATCTGGATGATAACACACATTGGTAAAGTGAAAATTGTTTTTGTATTGGCCACCGCACCGGTCTGATACGTAATCTATTTTCTTCAAACTTGGCATGTGGGTGCGTAGCCAAGGTACGAGTTTGTGGTGCAAGGTATGAGCCATGACGTGAGAGTGCTTTAAGTCGTCACTTAAAAAAAACAACGTCTACTGCACCGGACTCCATCATCAATCCAGTATGGAACAAAAAAGTGTACAGTCACCTGCTTTGCAGACCAGTGATACGACTGAGCAGCATTTTGCGCAGTACATGTATTATTTTCTGATGAGTCATCGATGACTACGGCTTCCCCCGTTAGTGCCTTTTCCTTCCAGTTTGCTATATAATGACCTTGAGCCATAGAAATGTAGTGGTGACGGGTTAGGCTACATACCTTCTCACTCAGGGAATCAACAAATCGCTCTATATTATACACGCAATTCAAAAGCGTCGATCCTCTCTCTAATTTTGACCATTCTTTGAACGTAATATCTTCAGAAGTCATTTGAACTGAGTCAAAAGAGTATAAATACTCCCTAACCTCCTCCTCTCCAGGGCTTCGTTGACGTGAGGGTGTCCACTGTCACCGTACTGTTACATTTTTCAATATCACTTTTTCAATATATCACTGTTATATATTTCAAACGTTTCGCGACTTGTTCCGTATAATCACGGCACTTCACTTAAGGTGTCCGGTATGACGTACATGCATTTGACATTTATGACCTGATTTGACATTAAAGGTATAGATTAAGTCCATACAATTGAGCTCAAATAAAACAGTTTACAGGCCTCAAAAATGCCGGAACATGCGTTTTTCTAACTCTCTTGATTGGCGAGATCTCAGCGGAGGAATTTCGGGACCCCTTCATTACGTGTTGACACCAGACCACCCTCTACTGTGCGTGTTAAAAACACTAGTAGATATAAAAACGAATGTTGTAACCTATTTTATTGGACGGGAAAATTTCCATCTTCAATTTGAGATATTCCATTTTTGAAAAAGGTGTACCAGCAAATTTGGGACATGACCTTAGGTCAAGGTCAAATCATAGATTTTTTCACAAATGACCTAGGGTCAAACAGACTTCAAAATCGAGTTTTTCGGTTCATTTCAGACAGGAAAATGTATATTAAATGCATAGTTCATCAGTCTCTGAGGGTTGTATGGTCACCTAAAAAATGCACTGTAAGCAGATCATCAAAAAATGCCTGAAGCAAAATAACTTCTAAAGTTTTACTCCCATTGAGCCGAAACTCTCAGATTCGGCTTTGGGGCCCATGAGAACCCTATATGACAATTTTAAAGAAAATCGGAGAGGTACCGTGTAGGCCTTGGTCGATTGATGCTGGAATTGCCCAATTGTGAGCTGGGTTATAACTTCCTAACGTTATATAATTAGAATGTATTTTAGAATTAACTGATAAGGTCAATCTATAGGTCATACGTCAAGGCTACACGCTATTTTAAAGGTAATATACTCCGGTTATTACGATGAAATAAGTAATCATACTTTTTGGTCAAATGAAAAATATTTCCCTTCTGAGGATCTTGGTTCCCAGTCAATAGGTGACAAGTAGGAAGTTGAATATGGATAAACAAGTTGTTATCATAATCAAAGCACTTCATTATTTCCTTCTCCCGTTAACGGTTTTGGATTTTGTCTTTCAAAAGCATTCAGCACTTTATATGCCAAATACACGATAAAATGTCATAATTAGCAAAAAGAAAAGCGACGAGAACAAACCATGATCAACTTACAAGCAAATCTATTATATCAAAAACAAAAGATACTTGTCTGATAATTTTTTACTGATTTTCTAAGGCTTAACACGCGCATTGACCGAGGTCTGAGCCACCTTCCCTCTAACGGGGAGGGGGCGGGTACACGTCCCCCCTGAGATCTCGAAAACCACGCTAGATAGCAAAAAACGGTAAACAGTTTTGGGTAGTCCATCGACGTCTTTGTCCAAAATATTTGTACCATTTTTTCGTCAGGTCACATTTCAGATCACTAGAGGTCAATACATCCCGTCATAGGGATAACATGTAAATGAAGGTTTTCGGTCATTACATCTGACCAAGTTAAGATAAAGCAAAACAATTTGAACACTTCGAATCTTAGCGGCAAGCCGAATCAAATGGCATATAAGATGTCCTTGCTAGGTCAAATATAATATTTGACCTGACATGAGATCAGGTCAAGATCAAATTAGGTAAAATACATATCATTGGAACCGCAAGGACACAGCAAATCTAATGCGGTTACAGCCAAGGCTCTATCGTCATCCATTAACACGCGCCCCGCTGGGGGCGAAATTCGCCCCCCCCCTCCTGGTTGTTTCCCAGATAGCTTAAAAACGAAGAGATGCAGAACAACGAAACTGGCGGTACCTTATCCCTGATTAATTTTACACATCTGACCAAATTTTTTGTTAAGGTCATGTCAGGTCAAGGAGCTATTCAGGGTCAAGTAACCCGACCTCAAAACCTAAAATTACAAGTTTGAAGCAGTGCCCAGGGAACATTAGCAAACCGATGAGTTTGAAACTTCCACAATATGATAGGGTCATTAGGGTCTACAAATCTGCTATCTCGGAATCTTTATATTGGTGACCTAAGGTGGGATCAACTTTTTGGTCACCACATTATAAGTCTATGGTGAAAAATAGAATGGGCTCGTTTTCAGTAAATCCTGGATAGATAAGGCTGAAATTCCCAGACTTTCTATTCTTACCACGATCGTGACCATAAAGTTGAGTTTTTGAGCATCTGGCCTCTCAAAGGTCATATCAGGTCACGGGAGCAGAGAGTGATTGTTTTGCCAATAACTTCTCACTGAATTGAGATAAAGCACACATTTTGCTTGCATTATGTTTATATTGTCACGGGGAGTCGATTGATATGCAACATGACCATACCAGGTCAATCTGTGACCCCGACCTAGGTCGAGGTCGGGTCATTTTGACTTTTTGGCCTAGCAAGGTCATATCATACATCATTCGATTCCCCGCGATAAGAGGAATCCAATGATGCATTAAGATTTGCTCTAGCTACCCTGAGAGCAGATCTAGAGAGGGAAACTTACACTACTCTGTTGTAAGCCTATGGAGCATTATTTGACCTATGCTGGCCTCAATATTGACCTGACATAAAAAATTTTTCGATGAATTCTCTTCGTCTTGTCAAGAGCTTTCGAATGCCGTCCGTAATTTTCCTTTAGCTTTCGTGGGGAACGAGATACGGAGGGGGAGGGGCGAAAAACGCCCCCAGCGGGGCGCGTCATTCAAAGGACCCCAGCGGGGCGCTTGTTAATAAGTTATTCAGCTTAAACCGTTTTTCCTATATATACCCAATGCAGAGGTTATGGCTCGTACCTGACCTTGTCATCGATACAAAAAAGGAACATATTTTGGAGAACTCGGTGGAGCCATTATGTAATATAGGTTTCAATTAGATACGTTCACCCTGCTCTGACTTATGCTATCTTAAACTTTGAGGTCAGGTCACTTGATCTGTACTGGTGACATGACCTGAGATGACCTAACCTTAAAATGTTGACAAAAGTTGTAAAAATGATCCATCAAAAGGTATGCCAAGTACGGCGGCGCTACACGCTGCTGTTTTTATGCTGCCTCTAAAAAACCAGAGTTTTATAATTCCCTTAAATCAGTCACCACTCCAGTGGGGGTTAACATTTCGACTTTTCTGCGACCAAATATTTCATTTTTTATTTTTCCAGTCGTCTCTTTTTGGGAATCGGACATATGTTGTCCCTGTTGGCCAGGGGCGCAGCCAGAGCTTTCGTATGGGGGGGGCACAGCAAGTTTGAGGGGCACCCCGGGAAAAAGAGGGCACTTTTTAACGTAACCTAAAAAAACTTACTATATCTTTGTTTATATTATTTTTTGGGCATCTTTGGTTCAATTAAAATGCAAATAAATCATTGGCGGAGAAGGAAAACTCGATTAAAACAGAAAAAATATCACCAAAATGTCATGGAAGTAGCCAAAACACGATTGTTTTGGATACATTTAACCCTCGCCCCTCCGGGGCCATCGATGGCCCCCTAAGGTTTTTTCGAGATAGCAGAAAAACGACGAAACGCAGCACCGCGGTTGAGGGCTCTATCTCTCACCTCATCATTTTCCCACCATCCCTGAAAATTTTTATCCTGGGTCACCCAAGGTCAGGTCACCAGGCGAGGTCAACCAAGGTCACCTTACTTCAACTTTGGAGCTCTATAAAAGCTACATTTCTTAGTCGATCGATTTGAAACTTGCTATACTTCATGACCCTTCCAGGGTCTACAACGTGTATATCCAGGATTTTTCGATTTCATGATCTGAGGTCAGGTCACGAGGCGACCTCTCCCATTGGAAGAACATGGGAAAAAGCTGTCTCATGATCTAAGTCACAAAAATTATTGCAAATCATTTTTACAACCCACACAGTGCGGGTTGATCGGGTACAGCACAAATTTCTCATCTGGCTAAATTACCATGTTACCACACATTGCGTTTCCCTTTCTTACGAATCTCTTCTTAACCACTTCGGCGTCATTTCGCTTTCTTCTCGTAGATTGCAACACGACTTGCTCTTTCTTAAAGGTCTATTTTCGAACAAAATTAGGTCATCAGAGTTGCTAAAAAAATTCCCATTGCATGTACCATCCCGATCAACTCGCAGGCTGCTTCTTTTCGCTGAGCGCCGCGGTCGTGACAGCACCGTCAATAACGGCTTCCCTCAGCGTATACCGAGGGAGTTTAATGCATTTCTGCGGCGGAGAAATGCAGGTTTTTTCAACGACTCTTTTATCGATTTTAGAAAACATGTTCTTGCATATATTCGCACTGTTTAATTTTTATTACCGTTACTTTTACCATTGGTTTTATCATCAGCTGCATCTTTCTCATCACTCACATTTTGTTGTTTTTACCGCTTTTTACGTGTGTGCCTCTCATCTGTGTACATAGTTTTCATTTTACTTACATCGACTTCGCCTGTTATTGAATCATTTTCTGTTGGCGATTTACTTGAATAAATAAATAAATGCTCAGACTGCTCAGAGCAGCGTTTTTGGACACCCTTTCACGGATCCCATGGATTATATTTGCCTTTTGACTTTTCCAAGGTCATCCAAGGTCACCAGGGGTCAAAAACAGTATTTTGACAATAAATTTTGACATATTTAAGCCAGAGCGCTGACACAAACACCATCGTGTTTGTCTCGTCACTGGCTTTCATTCGATATACGGCAAGGTCACTTTCTGACGTTTCGTGACCTCAGGTCATATTAGGTCACGAGGTGACCTCTGGAGGTCAAACCACTGGCGGGAGGTCTTTACGTTCCACATAGCGGAAAAAGGTCTGACAATTTCCCATCAAATGTACTTAACCAGATCTCAATAGCTCTAATGGCATAGGAGTTATGTCCAGTTTTCTTAAGCGTTGCATATTTGAGTGAAAATAGCCTATCGCGACCTTTCTTGACCACTGGAGGTCAAACCATTGACCTGAGCGCTTAAACATACGAAATAATTTCTTACTGAATTCACGAGAGCTTTCTAATGCACTTCGCAGATTTGCGCTACCCCCATATTTCCGGAGTTAGAGGGGGCCATCGATGGCCCCCGGTGGGGCGAAGGTGGCGCCGGACCACCGGTGGGGCGCGGGTTAAGGACAAATCAGCCAACACAAGCAAGTACTTAACATCAGAGAAATCAGCGGAGCATGTAATATCTGTTACGATGTGCAGGTTAAGGCATATTGGAGTCGAAAATTCATTTGTTATGCCCACTGGTTTTGTCGTGACGAGTGAGCCCTGGCTGAACGCGAATTAAGTTTCTTGCCTCCTACAATGGCCGTGGGACGAGGAGGAGCATAGTGTCTTTGGAAGAACACATTTTTGCTGCCGGAAAAAATTTGGGAGATACCTTTTGAACGCGTTTATTAAGTTCCATATTCTCAAGGCTCGGTCCCAGTTAAGAGTAAATAAAAGGTGAACAGGCCGGTGGTTTGGATGGGGATGGTGTGACAGGGCTGAAAATTGTGAAAACTAGTTCTTAATCTAGATTAATTAGTAGAAATCCTGGTTTAGGGGACTGTGCTCTGAGCTCAGGGGCACATGCCTTTTTATCATCCCTTCCCAGAATCCACCAGTATAATAAGCAATTTAGATAACCAGGGGTGCCTAGGTATCACAAACTGTTTTAGAGATTCCTCATTCCTCGTTAGCTCCGTTTTACAAGGGGAGTTTCCATTGCGTTCTTATTCCCCATCTATTCAAGACCAGCTCTGGGGCCCCCAAGTGTAGATCAAAGGCCTCCAGAGCAGCTTCCCCCATCCCCCCAGTTGTGCCTCCAGGGACTAGACTAGCTCAGTGACCCCGCCCCGAGCTGATGGGAGTTGGCCTTGTGTTCTTATCATCTGTCTATTCAAGACCATCTCAGGGGCCCCTGATGTAGATCAGGGCCACAGAGCAGTTCAAGCTTCACCCAGGGACTAGACTAGCTCATTGGCCCTAGCGATGAGGTCATCAGATTAGCTCAATGGGCCACAGATAGGCTCATAGGGCCTTAAACCAGTTCAAGAAGCCCCAGAATAGTTTAAGGCGCCAGATCACTTCAGGGTGCCTCAAGCCAACTTAAGGGGCTCTCACAAGCTCAGCGCCCGGACCAGCTCAGGGTACCCTCAGAACCTAGATCCGCTCTTGGGCCCCAGATCAGCTCTTGGCGCCCCAGATCAGTTCAGGGGCCTCGAGTCAGGTCAGGGGGCAAGATCAAGTCAGGGGCACTAATTCAGCTCAGGAATCCCTCACCAGCTCGGGGCCCAAGCAATTCAAAGGCCCCAGAGCTGCTCAGGGGACACCAGATCGGCCCATAGGGCGCCAGATCAGCCTCGGGGACAAAAAAACAGATCAGTGGTCCCTGACCAGCTCGGGGCCCAGATCAGCTCGGGAATACCAGACCAAGTCAGGAGGCACTTAATCAGCTCAGGAGCCCCATACCATCTCAGGGGCCCTCACCAACCCCTGTGGGCCCAGCTCAGCTCAGGGCCTGGGAGCTGCTCAGGAAATCACGTAATCAACCCAGGAGGCCCAGGTCAGCTTAAAGGGCACCATATTAGCTCAGGGGGCACAAGACTAGCTCAGGGGGCATCAGATGGCCTCAGGAGGCACCAGATCGACTCAGGGGCATTAGTGCAGCTCAGGTGGCACCAGATCGATTCGCTCGGGGGCCAGATCAGCTCCCAGCCCCCCAGACTATGGCAGGAGCCTAAATCAGCCCAGGAGCAACATAACAGCTCAGGGGACATAAAGTGGGTTCAGGGCCCACCAAACCAGCTCAGGGGGCACCAGGCCATCTAAGGAGACATCAATAATCAGCTGAGGGGGCACCTAATCAGCTGAGGAGGCACCATATTGACTTAGGAGACAGAATCAACTTGGGGAGGCATGAGATCAGCTCGGGGGCCCAAATCAGCTCAAGGGGCACTAAATCAGCTATTAAGGCACCAAGCAAGCTCGGAGGCATTAAACTAACTCAGAGGGCATTACATAGGTTCAGGAGGCACAATTATTTGCACAGTGGCGCACTCGATTGACTCAGGGGCACCAGATCAGCTTAGAGGGCATGTAATCAGCTCAAAGTGCAAATACCAGCTGAGAGGCCACGAGATGAGCTCAAGGAGCACCAGATTAGCTTCACCCGTACGATTATTGGCGACAATGAGGCATTAGGTGGACACATACTAGGTGCCCATACTCTTCCCGGGTGTTTGGAAAGGCGACAGAATGCCCTAGCTGACCGAAGAAGGTATTAAGTTGTCCAACAATAGTTTCAATCGCTACATGCAGTCCAGTTACATCTAGGTTCAACGGCGTAGGGCACTAAATTTCGAGCGGCACGGCCCAAATTGGGTACACCACCTGGCAATCAAAGGGCACCCCGGCAGTGATGGGGCACGTGCCCCCTGAAAACCCTGGTTGCACCCCTGGACAGTAGATCAACTCTGGGAGGCATTAAATAAGCTCAGGGGCACGGATCAGCTCAAGGGGCACTAAAACAGCTAAAAGGACTCCAGGCAAGCTCGGAGGCATCAAACTAACTCAGAGAGTATTATATAGGCTCAGAAGGCACACTTATTTTCTCAGGGGGCACCAGATTGACTACGAGGGCACCAGATCAGCTCAGAGGGCACATGATCAGCTCCAGGTTGCACCAGATGAGCTCCGTCCATACGATTATTGGCGACGAGGCATTATCTGGAAACGGATTACGTGCCTATACTCTTCCCGGGTGGTTGGAAAGGCAACAGAATGCCCTAGCTGACCAAAAAGGCACTTAATTATCAAACAATAGTTGAAATCGCTAAATGCAGTCTAGTTCCATCTAGGTTCAACGGCGTAGGGCACTAAATTTCGAGCGGCACGGCCCAAAAGGGGATACACCACCTGGAAATCAAAAGGGCAGCCGGCACCGATGGGGGCACGTGCCCCTCTGGACAGTAGATAAACTCCGGGAGGTATTAAATAAGTTCAGGGGGCCCGGATCAGCTCAAGGGGCACTAAAACAGCTAAAAGGACACCAGGAAAGCTCGGAGCTATCAGACTAACTTAGGGATCATTATATGGGTTCAGAAGGCACAATTATTTATTTAGGAGAGAGGGGCACCAGATTGACTACGAGGGCATCAGATTAGCTCAGAAGGCACATGATCACCTTCAGGGGGCACCAGATGAGCTCTACCCGTACGATTATTGGCGACGATGAAGCATTATTCGGAAACGGACTACGTGCCTATACTCTTCCCGGGTGCTTGGAAAGGCGACAGAATGCTTTCGCTCACCAAAAAGGCACTAAATTATCAAACAATAGTTGAAATCGCTAAATGCAGTCTAGTTCCATCTAGGTTCAACGGCGTAGGGCACTAAATTTCGAGCGGCACGGCCCAAAGGGGGTACACCACCTGGAAATCCAAAGGGCACCCGGCACCGATGGGGGCACGTGCCCCCTGTGCACCCTGGCTGCGGCCCTGGACAGTAGATAAGCTACGGGAGGCATTAAACAAGTTCAGGGGCCCGGATCAGCTCAAGAGGCACTAAAACAGCTAATAGGGCACCAGGCAAGCTCGGAGGCATCAGACTAACTCAGAGAGCATTATTTAGGTTCAGAAGGCACAATTATTTTCTCAGGGGGGCACCAGATTGACTACGAGGGCATCAGATCAGCTCAGAGGGCACATGATCAGCTCCAAGGGTCAAGACCAGCGCTCAGGGGGCTCCAGATGAGCTCAAGAGGCACCAGATTAGCTCTGCCCGTATGATTATTGGCGACGATGAGGCATTATCCGGAAACGGATTACGTGCCTATACTCTTCCCGGGTGCTTGGAGAGGCGACAGAATGCCCTAAGTGACCAAAAAGGCACTTAATTGTCAAACAATAGTTTAAATCGCTAAATACAGTCTAGTTCCATCTAGACTCAACGGCGTAAGGGCACTAAATTTCGAGCGGCACGGCCCAAAGAGGGTAGACCACCTGGCAATCGAAGGGGCACCCCGGCACCGATGGGAGGGGGCACGTGCCCCCTGTGCCCCCCTGGCTGCGCCCCTGCTTTTGGCAGCTGGCTTCGTATCTACTTTGGTTCGCCCTTTACGTACATTGGTAATGTCCCTATGGAATAGGAAGTACTGACAGCACCAAAATGAAAAGCCCAAAAAAATGGTGTGCCATGTGTGTGAGATGGGAACACACCAAGTGCCAGCCTCCCACGCGCTCCTGAACAGGCTCAGACGTTGCCTTGACGCTCCGTATTGCGCTACGAACTGGACCGGCGCCCCCGCCCGGTGACCCCGGCCGCACCGGCCGGGTCAGCCGCCGCCTCGGGGCCCGCGTGTGACGTCACAGGGACGGGAGGCAGCCAGACAGGACCTGACAATGCCCCTCCCCATCGGGAAGCATGCCGGGTTTACGAATCCTTACGAAAAACGCAAACGAATGAAGCACACTATAGCCCAGCTGAGAAATTCCAGACAATAGTTCCGATGATCTTTCCCACGAGAATCCTTGTCACCAGTGAAAAACAAATTGGCCTGAAAGAGTAGCCCGTCGACTCCAGATCCGTGTGATGCTTCCCTCATCACGGGCACACACGGCGAGCCCGGGGTAGCAAGGGAAAATTTTGGTAACGAAAATGACCCGCGGGGATGAAGGTTACCGGAAGCCAGACAGTTCGTTTATTCCTTTATTAAAATTCATCGCCAACAGGCTTAAAACCCACTGGGAGGTAAAGCCATAGGTTAAAACTGCAGTGGGATGTACATGATGTTGAATGAGCTAGTAAAAACATACAAACAGTCACATCGATATAGATGTGGCTGTATGGACGGTTGAAGCTCAGTCGCTTATAGAAACTTATCAACTGCGAAACTGCAAAATCAGCACGTGGCTCATTTTGTTGACGAGAGATGCAACTCCTGCATCAGAAGCTTGACCAAATTCTTATTTTTTCCAAATCGGGAACTCGAAAGTGTCTTACGAAGCGTCTTCACCACTGAGGCAAATGACAAGCGATGCTGACACAGTGTGATTATTAGAGCTGGGCGCTCCGCTATTTTAGTCCGCTATTCCGCTGCTCCGCTACTTCCAGACTCTCAAAATAGTAACAGAGTAACGGTATGTTTTCCCAACAGACTTGTTGATGGCTCAATTTTTTTAAGTCGTCTCAATTCCGACTCACAGCTTAGTGCTCGACTCTTATTTAAACCTGACTCACTGTGCTCAAAATCATGAGCCGACACGGCTCAGCCCAAATTCATAAGTGATTCGAGTCAACTCTGACCGAAACAGGCATTGAGTCCAGGGGGGTTAACGACGAGTCCGAGTCGACTCTGACTCCGGATGTTGGCAAAGTATTCACACACGAAATGCACATTTCATTCCATAATATGCAAATTGAAATGTATTTGTTCATGATATTGACTTCTTACTAACTGCACAATTCCATCAATAATATGCAAATTGCAATGCATTATTTCATGACAAACTATTTTTGAGGAATGAAGGCGGATGCCAAATTATAACAAGTGAGTAAGATCAAGGACCTGAGGGCTTTTCATTTAGAATCCATATCCTAGAATGCATGTCCCCCTAGCAGTCATAATAGGTTCATCCTGTCAGAACAGGGTGAACCTCCTACCTTCTTGATAATTTCCTGACTAATGCTGTCTTAACCCTCGCACGTACTCGGGTTTTTGCCACCTTTGCCCGTACAGGTGGGGAGAGGACTGTTTCGACCCCCTCGCAATTAGCCCCTAATTGACGTAGAGCTCCATGTTAAAAACCAGCGTGTTGGTCGTCACTAGTAATCGCGATTGATACGAACTTTATGACCTAAGATCATAGTGTCACCTTCCAGGTCAGGTCAATGACCTGATTTTCGCCCTGTTGCGGCCCATTTTGCCGTTTTGGCTGCTATTGACCGGAATTTTAGAAACAAAACCACATTTTCATGGTCATTAAATTGAGCAGCTGACATTCATGCCTCGATTCATACGCTATACACCTATGTGACCCATCTTGGTAATGCAGGAGTTGGGGTAAAAGGTCACTTACCAGTTAAACTCGAAATTGCCCAATATGGCCGATTTTCAGTTGCAGAGAAGTAATTTTGGACGCTGAACTCAAATTTAGCACTTTAAACAATCTCAATCTCAGGTCATAAGGTCAAATTCTAGGTCAGGTCAATAACCTGCTTGACCTCAATTGAGTAGGTAAAAATGTCAAGTCCATATTGGAAGCAAGTCAATTAGTTCAGTGTCCACATCATTTGAATGGACTAATCATAAGCCATTCTGCATCATTTACGCAAATTTGGTGTTGTCTCATCATATGTCACTGCTTACACCCCCTTCAAGGTCAAATTAGGCCAAAGGTCAAATCCATATTGGAGGAAAAGCGTCTTATTCGCGTCCTTCTAATGCTGCAAAATTGACTATTTATACGAAACTTAACAACGGCAAGAAAGGTCATGGAAGGTCTAACCTGATAAAAGACATCCTAGAAGGTTAGAAGAAAGTGTTCTGAGCCAGTTCATGAGCAAATGCTGCAAGAGAACGATGGGAGTCTGGAGCATTCACGTGAAAACGGTTACAGACGCCCAAATGACCTCAAAATACTCCCACTCCTGATATCATGGCTCTGTGACCTTGAAAGGTAGGAACATTTTTTGCAAAACATACGCAATGAATGCCCCAGAGGTTATACAAACTTTCAAGGCTCTAGCTTAAAAGCTCGTTTTCAATTCTTGAAAAAAACCTACGGGGGGGGTGTAACAACCCCCTGTACGTGCGAGGGTTAAAATTGTTGACCTGCACTGATGACCTGACCTGAGTTGACCTAACCTTAACATTCTGAATAAGGTTGTAGAAATGATCAGAAGAAAGGTACACTATGTGAGACTAGGGTGGTTCAAAAACCTTTTTTTACTTTTCAGACTCGAACCCACTTGTTTCCCATTATATATTCAATTCTGATTTCAATGAGCCACATTCCAAGCATCTACGACAACGGGAAAGATCGCCTCAAAACGGTTAAAAATTTCATGTTTCAGGCGCGATTGACCGCCCGGCGTTGCAGTCTCCCTTCGTTAAATTGGGATGAAAGGGGTGCATAACCTACCAGTAAAGACAGCGTGGCATGTGCGTGCGTATTAGAGCGGTAGATGGGCTTTAACATGCAGGCATTTACTTGTCACATGTATTTGCAGCGCAATAAAAACACATGCTATTCCACAAAATATCTGAAATAAATGGTTCAGCACCCTAGTACTCTAAGTAACCCGACAGAACAGGAATGCCTTCCGGAGGCGAACCTTTCTCCGGTAACATTCCTTGGAGAACATCGTTGGGGCAGGTGCTTCTCCCTATTCTCCTGCGAACTATTTAAGAGCTCTGATACTGCAAGAAGAAGACCCTGCTGCATATTTTTACCCTTTGGGTGACTCAAGAAATCTTCCACCAGCTTCACACCACGTTCTGTGGGACCGTTCACGACAGTAAGTTCTGGAATACCTTGAAACAGTGGAAGCTATACCAGTCACCAGCTTCTCAACGGGGCCATTTCATGTCAGAATCTTTCAGATTTAGGCGCTGGAATACCAGCCAGCTTTCAGGAATGACAAATTGGCAGAGACTTGGTACCGAGCCGAGCTCTTCATAGTCTCTGTCGGAAACTTTAGCCTACCCAACTGGAAGGTGGATAGTTTTGCTGTTTAGGCCAGGTACTGTGTCACTGCCTCCAGCATTGTGATTCTTATTTGCGAGGCAGAATATAAAGTTCTGGTCACAAATAACAGTTACGTGCCAGCTCTGTTTTCCTTGAGAAGATAATCACGAATTGCGCTAGCTGGTTTACATGTGGCCGTCAGGAGAGGTTGTCTCCAACAAATGGCTGTTTAGAAGACCGGAAGCCCACCAGCGAGCCATATCCGTGGAATATAGGACATTTATGGCATGAACTGCGTGCTACTACTGAGTCAGATTCCGTTCATCATCCCAGAAGATATTCAAAGACTAAATATTATAATTTTTGGAGTTTAAGGGTGCGTTACCCTCGACACATGCACCACACGACATGACCCGTCAGAACTAATACCCTGTTTCCCCAACAACAGATGTCAGGTCATTCGTTCATTCATTTCGATACACAGACCGCCCACGTGACACGTTGGTTGTAAACCGTAGTACGCTTCCGCATTCCACGCTTTACGACCCTTCAGGTAAACAAGAACCGCTGCGGGCAAGGTCAGACGGGTCGCAGTAACAGGTGCTCTTGCAGGGGCGGGCCCAGTATTTGTCCGAGAGCAGACTGCTAAAGCCTTTGTCTTGGTTTCTCTAAAAAAGAAAGCAGTTGCAGCTCGCACAACTGTCACCTGGGATGGACCAAAGCTAGCCAAATGACATTTCAAGCATGGCTGTGGATTGGCTACGCTCTTTGCGTCAGTTAGCAGCTAGTTAGTTGTAGGATCCTCGACTACTTTGTCTACTTTCGTGACCAAACCTTGTGGACCCACTTTCTTCCTCCCAAACTAAGCTAGTCCTTTTCCATCCTGGTAAATGTATCAGAAATATTTCCGTAATATCCTTGTTTACTGTTTTCCGTGAGAACCTCAGGGAAGTTTAACGACTTCTTCCATCCCGAAAAAATATAAAAAACGTCGTCCACCCAGTCACATAACATCCCCTCTTTATGCGGAGGGTCCTAGCTTTGTAAACATATAGTGCCTTCTTTTGAAAGCTATCGTTTTTCAGCATTATTGCTCGGCCCGCCTTGCGTCGGTGGTGCGTCATTTTCCGTGCGTGTGTAAACACACACACACGCACATACACATGACACATGGGCCGGGTGCCCGCATTTGTGATCGCCTTGGGGTTTCTTAGAGATTCCCCTCCCCGTGGCGGTCACGGAAAGGGGCGTGCGTTCGTACGGGACTCACTGACTTGCTCACCCACCGAACCCTGAGGCGTGCAGCTCCATGTGTTTACCAAAGTATTTATTATGGAACATTTTTCTGATGCTCGGAGATGGGGGGGGGGCGTGGTATCCCTCGATCATGTGCGGAGTTTTCCTCACTGTGATCGAGAAGTGTTTCTGATCATAGGGTAGTTTGTGTTGTAATCGACAAAACACGTGTTCTGTCTCAATCCCGTCCAGACGCTTTCTGAACACATCAGTTCGATATAAACCAAAGCCTTTGTAATGTATTAGAAGCAGTTTCTTTAGGTATAGGCCCTGACCTAGGACAGTATCGAAAGATGGTCTCCGAAACATATGAGACCGTCCATAAAGTACAGAAGGAAAAACAAGGGGGAGCGGGAAGTCAGCAACCGTTTTGTTAGACGTTACAACAGGGTGGAAGCAAGTTTTACCATGAGGGAGGGGGGGTTAGAATTATAAGAATACATGTAACCTAATTTATGGATAGGCCCTCAGCTCTGACTTAGAATTAAGACTGATGTGATTCAATGAAGTCCACACATCATCACCATTGAATTTTTGAATTGTTTGTGTGACCTTTTTATGAGGAGAGGAACCATGAGAGATTCGTGTGAATACGTGTGCTGACGTCCAAATAACCCTCACATGCCTCCAGTCATGAGTCAGTAGTTCCCTGATGTTAGGAGCTAAAGGTTTGTGCAAAACACGCGCAATAAATGTTCCATAGTCCGTATAGATTTTCAAGACCTGAACGACGATCCTGAAATATTCGGCAAGTATTAGTGGGTGATGCAACACCACCTCCCCTGCAAAATTTCAGTTGGGGTGTCATTAGCCATTTCAAGGAGTATCGTAATCATTTCAGGGAAAGCCGTAGTTCAATTGGGCGAGAAAGTACCCTCTTTCTGGAAATTTACAGGTCCAAAAATGACTTTTATGGAGTCTAAAGGATACAGAAAACACGTTACTGTGTCAGGGGACGAAAATATATGTTTTCATCACAGAAAAAAGCAGAATAAACTGATATTTTTCAAACAAACTGCAAAGTGGCAACATCGGCAGAAAATAATTGCATCGGGCTTGAGCTTCACGCCCCGAGAGTGAAGAGGGCTTACCGGTCGAAAATTCGGAACATTGAATGCGATAAAGCTGATGGACTAAGGAACGACACACTCAAGTCATCACATGGCTGCCCCAAAGTGGGAGGATCATATGCAGATCCAGGGGAGCAAAGAGGGGCACGTGCCCCCTCTATCGACCCTCGGAGCCCCCTGAAATGGCCATGGCGCCCCCTGAAAGGTTGATGGCGCCCCCTGAAATATGATGATGATGATTGTTCCGGCCGTCGAATAAAGATATCCACATGGGGGGCGCTTCGTTAAAGTCGCCCCAATCGCCGAAGGAAGCTCTGGCGATTCCGGTTTGGATGACAGCCGATTTGTGGCGAGGACCCGCGCCGTTGCGCCGTCCCCGCCGTTCAGGTCCCACCTGGCCCCCTCTCGGGACCGGAGTAGGCTGTCTTCGGGACCGTTTTTGTGATGATTTCCCGGGCTTGGGTACCCGCATTGCAACCTCGATCAGCTTGGGTGATCCAAGGCATAGGCGTTGGCCGTCAGCCCAGTCTTTTCGGTAGTCGGTTTGGTCGACTGAGTGGAGATGCATTCGTGAGTCTGTCGGTCCTGTTTTTATACAAGTAACTAGATATTTCGGGTACCAATTAGTGGCTATCATTATATTCTTATGATATTGTAGTGTGACAATTTTCTACGTATTGTGTGATGAATAAATTATCTCCACCCGCTATGCACGATATATGCACAAATACCAAAAAGAACAATATCTTTAGAAACCAGCTTCAGGGAGGTTCCATGACGGGAGTATCATAAAGAATATTCTTCCGATATTTTTCCGATCATAAAAAATTTAATCGCAGAGACAAATCTAAAACAAGTGCGGCAAACTCGACAATTGAATCAAAACTGACCTCAGTCCTTCCATTTTCATTTCAAGAAAAACGTGACGTCTTTAACAAGACTCCCCCTGAAATGTCGCTTTCCATCCCCCCAGGATGCAAAAATCGGTGCCAACCGATAGGATTTTGCGCCCAACTGATGGGTTTTGCCTGTCAAAAGTGGCAACCCCCTGGTCCAAATGGCGCCCCTCGGGAAGCTGCCCGCCCCCCCCCCGATCGGCAATCCTGGATCCGCCTACGGGGGAGGATACCCTAGTCACCAGCCTCGGTAATAACAGGTGCTGGCAGAATATGATACAGAAGTCTGACTCGCACAATTGCTTGCCTTTCCGTATGAGAAGTGTACTACGGGGACACACTAGTTGAGTTAATCGCTGCCCTGAAGTCGTCGTCGCTAGCACTCTGCTCACAGGACAATCGCTGCTTTCTTTTCCCCTGAAAGATCTTGTCACTCCAGCCCGTAGTGGCCAGAAATGGGTCTTACTGATATTGGTAGAGCCTGGTGTTCTGCCGTTTGTATCCCGCTGAACGGAAAGTGTCATCCTTGATAATGGCGATGGAGGCATAATGATCTAAATCCTGGAATGCTTAGTAGAGTGTGACACCCAGGCGCCCTGAATTTCCCCTTCACTTTTTCCCCTTCATTTTTTTCTAACTCACTTTTCCAAACACTTTTCCTGGGGATTTTTTTTAGCATAATTCAATAATCCTAGTATATATAAAACCATCTAGTGTGGAAGGAAAGACAAATTTGATGAAAATGCGCGAGTAAGGGCTAGTAAGGGCTGTAACCGAGTTTCAACTAACTCCCACAATATTATAGCGTTTGGACTCTCTACTCGCCTTCCATATTTTCAAGCGTGAATTTTACACTCACTATCCCAATGCAAAACCAGTTTTGAGACACTGCGGAATGGAGTGCTGCGAAATCCGAAAGATTATCCACTTACTGAACGCCTCTTTTTTTAGTGTCACCTTCCCACTCTGCTCTTTGTCAGCAAAAGTATTCCAACAAGCAGTTGTCGGAAGTTCCACTTGTAGTGTATTCCGTGGACGCCATGGATCAAAATCTATTCACATTTAAACTTGCGCTGGTAGCAGTGGCATCTCCATAAAAGTCCGGATCTTCCGGCTGCTGGTAAGGTTGTATTTTAGACCTCTCTCGCTGTCGGAAGTTTTGCCCTGCTGAGGGAGGATGATGAGCAACAAATGAAGAAGGCTTCCATAGATCTTAGCTGACCCCGGAGGATAATTTTTGGGGTTTTCACTCGTTCGAACAGATCTCTCGCGGCGGCTTCTGCTTCTAGTGATCATAGACCAATCAATTTCTAGGTGTCCCCTAAAATCGATTATTTGGGTACCTTAAAGGTACGAAAAGGATTCGGGCGGGTCAATTCGGCATAAACCTCCCTCAGGATCGTTCCCTGTCACCCGCCTCTCCTTGCTATTGCACACAGCTCACATCGGTAAAAACGCCGTCTTGGGTCAACTAGGCCATTTGACCAAAATCAGGTACAAAGTAGCTCAGCCTATTCTTCATGTTTACTTTAAATGTGTTAAGAATGGTCTATTCTGTCAATATTATTTCGAAAACACACCCCGTAGCTTTCTGGTACGATTTTTTAAGCTGTAACTATGCAAAATTTATTTCATGCTGATTTCTCGAACGCGGACAGTGACCTGATTAAGACCAAATTTTGATCGGATGTCCAAAATAAACCATATCATGGAAAATTTGCGGGGCACTCATTTTTAAACAAACATAGGCAAAATATGAAGCCACATCGATTTTAAAAAACACCAATGCAGCAACATTTCATATGTTAGTAGACTCATGAAGGCTCATATTGTCCAGTTGCAGAACAATGTGCCGTATCCAGCTTCGGCCAGGCAGGCCGAAACTGGCCAGAAAGTGAGGGGACCATAGACCTTCAGCCTCCAACTCTGGCACTACATTTTCCACTGCAAAACTGAAAGCTAACCAGATTTTGGCCTATTTTTGCTGCCAGTTAATCACACTAAACAATTTACTGTGCCCACAAATCCATTAAAAACGAAATAAACATTTTTGCTGGAAGTGAAATGGCCTGGTCTCACCTGAGGCTCATTTTGTGAAAACAGCCTGTTAGTTACCCTCACTGGTCCACAAGAGGAGGTAAGACTTGAAAGAAAGGACGTGCTTGAAATGCGGTCATGAGACGGAGTGAGCTAGCGAGCGATAGCAAGGAAGTGAACGCAGGACTGCATTTCCCAAATGACGAATTTGTGTTGAATCTTCTTTGTATGTCATGAAGATTTATCTCCACTCCGTCGGATCTATGGGACCAATTGGAGCAAGGATCACATCGGCAGATCCATGATTTCCGGTATTGTTGCATAGGCAAAAAAACTGCATCCATGATTGTGACAATGTAGGGTCTGCACATAATTGACTGTTTTTTGGTCCAAAAATGTGGTAGCCATCGGCTTAGTATGATGCTCAGTACCCCTGATCATGCTGTGTATGCTTTATTAGTCACTCATATAATTGGGATATTACAGCAATCGTAATATAAGAAATATAGGTAGAATTCGCAAAGCCCTATTAATGTTTAATGAGACCTCTTAGCAGGGGCGTAGCCAAGGAGGGGGCGGCAGGGACAGCCGCCACCCCTTAGGGCCCGAAGGGCCCCCTGAGGATACGGACCGCGCGAAGCGCGGCTCGCCTCCACTATGATCTGTGGCCAAATTTGAAATTTCATACCAGACAGCGCACTCTCAAGCCCTCTTCAGCACTCTATTCTGTAACAAGCAAGGCCCTTTTTACCCATCAGGGCTCTTTTGGCGCTGTCGCAGGGAAATCGAGCGAAATCCTGGCTACGCCCCTGCCTCTTAGTAAATACAAATGTGTGATAACTGAGAAGTGTTGCTCCAATTTTTTCCTCCCGCATTATTTCAAATTGCTTTATTTATTCATTTTGTGTTTTATAACACAACAATAATACATGGTTGCTTGAATTTAAAACATCAGTCCCACTAAAATATTCGAATTTTGTTATGGGCTACACTTCGGCTGCTTTCGATGAAAACATCACCCCTTGAGCGATGCTCCCCTGTAGAGATAAGCGCTCCCGTCGGACCTTTTGTCCCCCTCTCTGTCTCCTCGGTCGGTTAGTCATTCTAAAATTCCCGAGCATTTTTTCTGGGGGGACGTTTGCAAGCCCGATTTAGCTATTTTCGTCTAACTAACACGATATTATTTCACAAGACAAGTAGCTATTTCTCTTGTTAGTGGAATACAGAAGTTACCGAAATATCAACAATCATGATTGGACAATCGGTCGGATGAAGTCTGATGCTTTCGTCTCAGTTTGGAAATTGTAAGAGCACTGATCATGGTTTTTGAGAGACAATAAATTGTTAGGTGGACTTAAAATGATAAAACATCAGCAGCTAGATTTCACTTCTTGGTACGAGCAGGTGCGATGCACCGTTTTAGATTCTTGGAAGTTTTTCAAAGACAGAAGTGTAGATTTTATTATAAAACTTGAAAACTGTTTTATAGAACTTAAAAAAAGAATTCTTCGCCGAGCCTTTTTTAATTTTTATTTTGTATGGGAATGGTATGGAAGAGATAGCCACAAAACTTTTTTGTTCTCGTTTTCTCGATTTTTACCCTGGACACATCATTGTAGCTCACCTCTTGCTCGTCTAGACCATTGATCCAATAAGAAAACACCTTGCGGAGATGACTGAATGTTGGGGCGGTAAAAAATGAACCAGTTTTGATGACCGGGATGATGTAATATTAATTAGGGTGAATCCCATTGTTTTTTTACAATTCCTTCATATCCTCATTTCAAATATTTGATTCGACAACACGGTAGTCAAAGTTCATGCAAACTATGGCTGTGGCGGATCCAGAGGGGAGGGCAAAAATATTTACCCCCCCCAAACGGACAAGCTCGGGGCAGAACTATGCTGTGCCTTCCCCTCCCCCCACAAAGTCATCGACCTCCTTTTTGCCTCGACTCCGCTTGAGTTAATAACCGAGATTTGTGGTCCCTTAAAGGGAGATACGCGAAAAAATTATTATTGTGGTTTCTTACTATTTGAAAAATCCTGATAACGAAACTATCAATGATTTTTGTATCTTCGGCAAAATTTTCGGAGGCCACTCACTTATTATCGAAATAGGTTAACAGTTTCGATAAAATGCCCATCACTTGCCCATGCCCATACCCATCACTTACTTTTCGAAAACTATTTAAAGTTGAAAAATAATGTTTCGTAATAATACAAATGTTTGCCCTCCTGTAGTTGTATTTGAATTAATTTTAAAAAGCTTTCAAAAACTCCAAAATGAATAAGTTTGCCCTAAAAACGGAAAAAAACATAATTACTCAAGTCTTCAGCGGTTTCGTACCTCGATTTATTTTCTGCTTCCGCCCCAGGATGACAAAACTTTTGCGTCAGATAGGTCACGTGACCCTGGTTTGAGAATTCCTAGGCTTCTGATTGGTTAATTGTGATTTCTTTTAAGCCCTATATTTCTGCTTCAAAAGAGTTTTGGAATGTTGTTTTTCTAAAGTAATTTTTTCTGGAGTAGCCCAAAGTTCTACATCACTGTTTAGGATAGATATGACCTAATTCTTAGAGAAATTGATAGCCTTAGCCATGTGGACGTCATAAACATCGATATGAGGTGTACCGGTAAAGTCGTCTAGAAATGTTGACTTTGAGAGCAATTTTAAGGCATTTGCAGGCCGAATTCGCAAAAATGAGAATAGGACTTCTGAAACAACTTTTTGTAACCTTTTGATATAGCCAATAAAATTTTTTTCGCGTATCTCCCTTTAACTCTAAACTTCAAACAGAACCAGTCAACTTCAGTGTAAGCATTGGGCCGTGGATAGCAAAAACAAGCATCTTGTGCGCATATTTTTCACCCCGTGATGGTTTTTTGCCTTTCGTCTTGGGCATCCCCAAAAACTACGGTCAAATTATATTGCGGCAAAATTTTTCACTGTCTGACGTTTTTTTATTTGTTGCGACTTTGCCTTGCCCCCCCTCCAACCGACCGGCTAGATCCGGCACTGCCCAATGGAGACGTCCTTATCCACTCAGCAGGACCTCAGCAGCCGGATCCCGTCCTCAGTCGGCTGCCACGTGACTGGCGCGCGCCCGAGGCGCAGAGAAACCGGTCACGCCGGTAAACAGGTGTCCGTGTGCCAGTGGCGTAGCCAAGGGGTGATCAGACTATAGGCTCTCCTTTTGTTCAATATTTCCTATCCAAATTTGTGAATATATTTATTTTGGCTTCTAACTGCAGTTTCTCTGCTATCAACCACCTTGACGTATTTCTTGTAATGCCACTGCTCCTGTCCCATTCACCAAATCATGAATGAACAGACCTGGCTCAGCGGCGACTCATGCGAATCTGGTACTGCCAGCGCCATCTATTGGGAAAGCTTTATAAAACTTGAAATAACTTTTTCGCCGAGCCTTTTTTGGTTTTGATTCTGTATGGAAATTGTATAGAGGAGATAGCCGCAAAACTCTGTTGTTTCCGTTTTTCCGATTTTTATCCTGAATTTTTGGAAAACGCTTTCAAATTTCAGCTTCTAATATCTTTCTTATAAAGCAAAAATTCAAAAAAGTACAACAACAGAGTTGTGGAGACTGGCTCCTAGAACATAGCCCCACTCACACTGTTTCAATGATTATATTATGTAAAAAGTTATTCAAACTTTAAGTTTGAGAAATTTGAAAAAGAAAGTCAGATTGTACAAAAACTAGAAATGCGTCACGCTTGAAATATCAACTGCCGTAAAGATACACATATTGTCTACTTTTGGTGAAAAAATCACGACGATGGCCACCTTACTTTACGAGATATTTCACGAAATATGCTCCCATAGGGTTAACATTGATAACGCACCCTTAAAAACTCATCAACTGCTCAAGTCATATGGCATCAGAGGCGAGAAGGAAAGAATTAGCTCGGGCTAGTGTAGGGCGCGAAATTCTGCCTCTGGGTCGGCTCGAACCCAAACCAGCACATTCAGAATGCCATTGGCCCAGCCGAGCGCAAGCGCTAACCGACTGGGCCACTCAGACCCCGAAATAGATGGTGGCTTTCCTTGAAGTGGTTCTAAGCCATGCATTTGGGTTCCTCTGTCGCGGATAGACAGCTTTAGAGCCTTCTATGAGCCTCAAAGCTATCCATGAAATGCAGTGCAGTGCTTTCATTAAGTTAATATAGAAATCGCCCTGAATGTGCTGGAAGTCAATTTGCCATCTGCTGTGGTATCTGTGCATAAAATTTTTATTGTGTCCCGCTGGTGAGAACCACCATATTGGAGGTAAGCAGCCAGTCGTACAACAATTGCCCAAAACAGCAAACAATTCACATTTGACTGGGGCAGGCTTAAGTTTTCGATAGAGGCTATGAAGAGCTCGGTGAATGCTCGGTACTAAGCCTCAGCCAGCTTGTCACTCCTGATAGCTGGCTGGTATTCCATTGCCTGAATCTGATATAGTCTGACCAGAAATTGTTCCGTCAAGAAGCTGGTGACTAGTATAGCCTTTCCTGTTTCAAGGTATTTCATAACTTCATGTGGTGAACGATCCCACAGCGTGGTGTGAAGCTGGTTGCAAGATTTCGTGAGCTATCCAAAGGGAAAAAAATATGCAGCAGTGTCTTCTTCTAGCAGTATCAGAGCTCTTAAATAGTTCGCAGGAGAATAGGGAGAAGCACCTGCCCCAATGACGTTCGCAAACGAATGTTACCAGAGAAAGGTTCGCCTCCGAAAGGCATTCCTGTTCTGTCGGGATTTAGAGTATTTGAGTGGTGAACCATTTAATTCAAGATCTTTTGTGGAAAAACATGTATTTGTATTGCGCTGCAAATACATCTGACAAGTAAATACCTGCATGCTAACTCCCATCTACCGCACGGTTAGTAGAGACACTAGGTTGCGCCACTTCAGAACGGAATGTTAAATTCCTTTTGAATATCCTCCTCACATCAGTTTTTGAGCTTAAAATAGAGTTTTGAAAAGTCAAAATATTACTTTTATGGAAAAACGCTGTATTAATATAGGTTCCTTTTGGAAATTAAGTGGATGATGAGGATTAATATAATCCAAATCCAGCAAAGAATTATATCCTCAATCCCTGTAAAATTATTTTTTCTCAATTATGAAGTTCAATAATAGCGTATATAAACTAAACTATGGTATTAATATAGGTTCCTTATAAATAGTTATTTTTCAAACTTTTTAAGGCCATTATTTTACTCTTTGTTTACCTTCGGAGCGCGGGAAGCTTCCGCATGTTAATTCGCCGCGTCTCAGCGTCGCAAATGCCGTGCGATGCGATGCCGTAGATGCATTTATTAAATTGCTTTGGATGCATCGTGCATTCATCTGTGTTGTTCTGTTATATGTAATTGTGGTGATGCACAATTTTGCAGAAGTGTTGGGAGCAAGCGGTAAAACCACTTGAAACACCTGCGGTTGCCACGCGTTTGTGCAGCCGTTACAGGATCACAGACTCCAGGAGTGCAGGATCACAGGTAAGATAAGGCTCTTACCTAAATACCTACTCACAATTTTCGCTGATGTATCAACTTACACTTCCTACCCAAGACCCTACCTACATTTGTTCTGTGGCTGAACTTTTTAGAGACTTAAAACTTGGTGTTTTGCTTAAAAGTACTTATTTTACCTTTCTGCTTACTTGTTTTGTTCTTTTCGTCTTTGGTTCGTTTCCGTTAGTACCTTAATTTGATCTCACCGAGCGCATCTTTTTTGTTTGCCTGCTTAGATGTGACCTTGCTTTGCTTGTGTTTTTAGCCTGTTTTTCGTTCTGTTTTGTTTCCTTTTTGTTCGCACTGATCACATGCTTTTTATTCGCACTGATCACATGCTTTGATTTAATGTTTGATAGGTCCCTGGTCTGATTAGGTGCTTGTACTTACTTACTGTTTTTGTTACTTCTACTAATGGTTTTTTTTAATTTAATATGTTCAACATATGTGGGCCCTATACTTATAACTACTTATTACTTAACATTGCTTATTTTGTTGCGTCCCCTGTTTTTGTTTGCTTGTTGTTTTGCCGCTTTGTTTTATTTTGCCTCTTCAAGTATGTTTTTGGCGTTATTTTTCTGTCCAGTTCGTTCTTTAATGCTCTTCTTGTTTTGTTATGACATGTCAGTCTCTGTTTTGTGTTACTTTTTCTGTTCATTCCCGCTCCATGATTACTGCTTCATGCCATTCTGGTCTTGTTCCTTCTATGTTAAACATTTGCTCTAATCTGATTCTGTTCGCTTACTTCCTCTTGTTTTATACTGTGTGCCTGTACAGTTCTATTCTGTTGCTCCTTATTGCTTTGCTTTGCCTTGTTCATGTCTTCTTTTGCTGGTCTCTTTATTTACTTCTATCCCCTGTCTGTATATAAGAAATGAAATAAAAAAGTTGATGATGATGATGATTTTATGTGCCGAGGAAACTAGGTAGATCAGGTGATGGTAACGAGGTAGCTGGCTTCACACATGTTGCCAGATAGAATCACAGCAAGCTAAATCCACATCATAAGTACCACAGTTCAAAAGCTCCTATGAATCAAAACTTCCTTTCAAACAAAAGCACCACAGGTTGATCCAGAAAGCTCCTATGAATCAAAACTTCCTTCCAAACAAAAGCGCCACAGGTTGATCCAGACCGTAAGTGCCACTGTTCAAAGCTTCCTCCAGTGAAATATTCCAAGTGGTCTAGCTGTTTTTGTCGTTGCTGAAACATCCTTCTTTGAAATGTTCCTAGTGCCAAAATTGCTTTTTTGCATTGCTGAGTGGCACTTTTTCAAAAACCTTTGGTAATTCTTTTTTAATGTTTATACATGTAGCACAATGTAACCAAACCTGACCTAATCTTTTCTCGATTCAGCAAGCTGGCCTGTGGCGCACCTAACCTCCTGGTGGCACTTTTGCCTTCATCAGCTGCTGTGGATACGCTGTGTGCCCATAGACGGATCCAGGGGGCAAGGGGGCACGTGCCTCCCCCGATCGACCCTCTGCGCCCCCTGAAAGGTCGATGGCGCCCCCTGAAATGTCGCTTCCTACCCCCCCCAGGATGCGAAAGTCGGCGCCCACCGATAGGATTTGGCGCCCACCTGATAGCTTTTGCCGGTCATAAGTGGCGCCCCTGGTCCTGATGGCGCCCCCCGGTCCGGATGGCGCCCCCCGGAAGGTGCCCCCCCGATCGGCAATCCTGGATCCGCCTTTGTGTGTGCCTACTTAACCTAACCGAGCCTAACCTAACCTAACCTAACCTAACCTAACCTAACCTAATCTAATCTAATCTAATCTAATCTAATCTAATCTAATCTAATCTAACCTAACCTAACCAGTTGTGGTCAGCGCCAGTTGTGGTACTTGGAATATTGCACTGGATGAAGTTTTGAACAGTGGCACTTATGATATATATTAACCTGTAGCAATTCTAATTAATGGAAGTTTTGATCCCTTGGAACTTTTGAACTGTGGCACTTATCATACAGATCAACCTGTAGTTATCTGGCAACATGTGTGAAGCCAGCTACCCTCATTACCCAGGTGATTTGGGCAGCTCAAATTCTGTCCAAAATTGAGAGGAAATTATGTGACGAGTAGCATTGCCTTCAAGTGGGGTAGGTACCTACCTTGCTTTAATGTGGTTTTCCTGCCTTATTTTTTGTTTGACTTCAAATTCCAAGGAGTATTTCTAAATGAATTGTTATTGATGCCATTACAAAAACACTTGCGTTTCCATAATATATCACACAGAAACAGGATTCAGTTGTACTTTTATCTGTCTTACTTTTCTTAACTTTTTTGCTCTGTCAGTAATAATGACACTTTGTGATGTTTCAATTTTCGGCACTGTTTAAGCCTTAAGTGTTGTCACCAGAAAAAAGTGAGGGGACCAGTCAAATTTCAACCTGATGGGACCAAAACTGTACAAATTTGGGCTCCTTGTTGCCATCACAGGGGATGGGTATAGAAAGTTTGAAGTGTAACTGAGTCAGAAGTGAATAAAAAATGTAATTTGTCACAAAACTATTCGAAGCAGTCTTTGAAATTCTTTAATTTCTTTCCCAGAGCTCAGCTTCACCCTCCAGCCGCCACCTCATCAACACCAGAGGTGGAATGATGTGGTACGACCCTGCTGGATGCCTAGTCCCACTTCCCAGTACTCGCCACACCAATGCCAGAGGTGGATCAGCGCTGTACACCCATGCTGGACACCAAGTCCCACCTCCCAGCAGCAACCTCACCAACACCAGAGGCGGATCAGCGCTGTACGCCCATACTGGACGCCAAGTCCCGCCTCCCAGCAACCACCTCACCAACATCCTATTGTTTTAAATCGTTTAGACATGGGCGCAGAATGTCTATTGCAGTCGATGCGCACTAAAATTCCCGGAATTTGATATATATGTGAAGCTTAGTCCACTCGATCTTTCACGAGCGAGGCATCCAACTCGAGTGGATTCAAACGAAGCGTGTACCTGAGTCGTTCAGTGTAATATCCTGCAAGTAATTTGTGGTGAGATCTTAATAGTATCGGTGACTTGTAAACAATACAGACTTGCATGAATTATATAAATGATACAGGGGTTGCGTGTTCAATAAACGTGTATGACGCTTGTGTTACTGTGCTGATTGTCGTATAGATACGTTTTAATAGAATCTAAAGAAGCATTCTAATCATAGTTACATGTTATTTTCCAGCGTGTCTGGGCTCTTTCAGTGTGTGTAGAATTCGCTAATAGCCATTGGGATGCTGACTGGTATTTAAATGTGTTTTTACTAATACTTATATTAATTTTAAAGCTATCGAGGATTTGGTGGTTTTCAAATTAAACTTCCGATAAATCGTGGACTGGCCGTCTCTTCTAACTACACTACCACAGACAAAGTGACGGCTCAAGGGCAATCTGCTTTAACCTCAAATGTGTTAAATCGGGTGAGGAGGGCGATTTGAGCTGATTGCGTTTGTTCCGCACCCAGGGCTGTCGTCACTGAATTTTTACTTGGGGGGGCGTTTATCGGTCTGGCGATGACCAGGGTGGAAGGCATATTCCGAGAAATATGGTTGCATATGTAAGACCAACGAGATGCACCTCACCAACATTTATGCAGGTTTACGGACCAAGATATGAGAAACAAAATACGGGGTTTCCGTGGAAGTATGTCGATATCTAGAGATTCTCCCTAATTCTCCTTCAACAATAACCCGCCTGCATACACGTAGGAAGGGGGGCAAGAGGCCTGTCTCCCCCGATTTGTCATCCAACAATTTCCCACTTGAAGTCGAATTTGATTGATTGAGATTGGTAACAAGGAGTCTAAATAAAGTTGTGTTTCCTCTAACTAAGTGTTTGAAGATTTACCGAAACCATCACTCTAAGTCCCGATGCTTATTTGTCTAGTTTTCTAACTTACGACCTCGGCTAACAATGGTGAGTTGAAAATCGTTCGTTGTGTACCCACGTACCAATGAGCAAGCGTGATTCTCTCCACTGGTAGAGGGGTCTACTAGGTGGGGGATAGCGGCTCGTTTCTGGTGGTACCTCTCATCGGAGAGCGAGGAGAGTCGCACTAGACTTTGGAGACAGAACCTCTGGGCCGATGGTATGGTTGAGGGAGTACGGGAAACCAAAGACGTAAAAATAGTTTTTTAAGCATTGACAAAAATCATAGTTTTTTAAGAAGTTAATTTCTGCTTCCTGGATCTGCCCCTGCGTGATTTGGGGTACAGGCATTGGCATCGAAGAGGGGAGGGACCCGCCCCCAACTCGCGAACCAGGAGGGAATCGCCCAAAATTGGAGGGCCTCAGTAAAGTTGTTTTGCATCTTCTCCCCATTGTCTGCGTGAACCCACGGAAATGTGCTGGTGCAGTGTACCACAGGGCAGTGTTTTCCGGAGACAGCAAAAATATTTAAAAAATATCGCCACTTCACCTATGCACGCCCAAGCCCCTGGTCACCGCCTCCATCGCCTATACCTACATGTGATATTTTGCCACCTCTCCCCGGATCCGCTTATCCGATCAAAAATGACCCACCAGCCATAGGCGGATCGAGTATGGTCAGTCGGGGGTGGGGGGACGCTATTCGATGTTTGCATCGGGGGCGGGGGCGGGAAGCGACATTTCAGGGGGCGCTTACGAGCTTTTAGGGGCGCCGTGAACATTTCAGGGGGACCAAGGGTCGATGGGGGGGGGCACGTGCTCCCTGGATCCGCCTCTGTGGCCCGCCCAAAATAAAAAGGGCGGAGTTGTCACCGAATGGTGGCCTCTCGCGAAATTTTTAAACTCTGTGAAATCTGGACGAGAAAATATTTTGGATGTAGTGGGTGGTGGGTGTTCCCATTCCATTCTAAAAAAAACAAGTTCGAATTTTTTAGTGCATCAACATTGCTTGATTAATTTATTTATTGAAGGGTTTGAAATAATGGATAAGCATCATATTTTTAGATAGATTGTTCCCGCAACGTTACGGCATAAACTTTGTTTTATATTAAACACATTTTATTTAGCTTCAGCATGCCTTTTATTGAGCATCTTCTAAGTGAAAGACCATTCATCAGCTGACGCACCGTTCTTTTGATGCGCCAAAGTGGCCAAAGTCTGATCTACCGCTGTTATACGCACGCACATGCCACGCCGTCTTTACTGGTAAGTTATACACCCCTATCATCCCAATTTAACAATTGGAGACTGCAACGCCGGGCGGCCAATCGCGCCTGAAACATGAAATCTTTAACCATTTTGAGGCGATCTTTCCCGTTGTCGTAGATGCTTGGAATGTGGCTCGTTGAAATCAGAATTGAATATATAAAGGGAAAAAAGTGGGTTCGAGTCTGAAAAGTAAAAACATGTTTTTTTGAACGACGCTAATGTGACAGTGCTACGAGCTATCGTTTTTGTTCTTAAAGATACACCACGTGAGACGGTGCTACACGCCACCGTTTTTCTTCTATCTTAAAAATACCCGAGGGGTACCCGCCCCGCCAATGCAGGTGTTTGAGCTAAGAAAATCTTCAGGTTTATGTTCTTACCCTCCGGCTGCCAACGCCAAAATCACTAATAGTTTTGTTGCGCGCCATGACGGTTTGGTGACTGGCGTGACGTTCATGGAAGCAGCGGTGATAAATGGTAATAATTGTCGAAATATTTGAAGAGGGGTGGTTTGTGAGAGAGTAGATGTATATTTGTTGGTCAGTTAACAGTTTCAAATTAATTAGGCAACGCCAAAGATAAGACTGAGTTTTATTTTTCATGTATAGGCTGTCTTTGCCTTCCAGGGGATTTTGTCAAACTATGGCAGACCAAGATAGTGCTTTGAAGTCAGATTTTAGTTTTTGTATCGACCATTACAGGGCTTATGTGCAAAATAAGATGTTTTGATGGGCTCTATCTCGCTCTTATATTACTTAGGTTTTTGGTAGTTCAGCGAAGGAAGAAAACTGAAAACAAGGACGTGGATTTTCAAGAGTGGATTATTGCAGTCGTTTTTACTAGCGGAGTCGGAGTACCTGCCGCAAATATGCTCCGCAGTGCGCATCCAGTCCAAAAATCAATCATTTGCTCTTCTGTTAACACATGTTCTGAGAGAATCTTTTTCTTGAGGATATACGGCACTTCAGCTGCAAGGTTATTTGGCGCCGAAGGGGAGGGCGGAGCTGGGTAAGCTAGACAAGGGCTAGAGCAGGGCGCCAAGTTCTGCCCCTTGGTGAGCTAAACTCCGAGACCCATTGCATCATTGCAGGGGTCATGTGATTTAGCTGAGCGCACAAGCTAACCGACGACCATCCGACCCTAATTCTGTGTGTATGCTGGGGTTTAGGGTGCTTCAGCTGACATGGCTATATAGCCCGCCAAACTTTACAATTTAATCGGAGTCTAAAGCGCTGGACTTGGGTGTAACTTATAAAATGTTGTCGTTAAGAGTTAATGAAGAGCTGTCATCAATACACATGGACTAAAATAAATGTGCTTTGCCTGCTACTCAGTACTCAGTTCCGTTGTGTTTATCGAATTCGCCTGGGGTCATATATTACGCCAAATCATATCTCAGTTGATATAGCAAAACCTTCCGAAACTCCACGGCCGACCCGTCACCTAAAACACTGGTGAGAGGCGTCGGTGGGAAGAATCGAGCGCGCAATTCTCTAACCTAGCCACATCCTGTGTCAGATAGTATACGTTCGACGGTAATCCTGTTTGTACAACGGGAGCAGCAGTTTGGTTCAGAACCAGAAAGATAGTGGCTGTGGGTCCTATAAGTATGGCATATCTGCAGTCGAGCGAGGCAGACCTCCGCGCTCCTACTTCACCTGTTGCTAGATTCCCACAAGCCGATACTCGGTCGGAGACGCTTTAGCGCACAGTCCGGCTCGGCGCTCCATCGCGCCTCCCACTCAGCAGAAGGCATAGCATTTATTTACGGTTTTGCATTTGCTGAAACTTTAAAAGAAGCGAAAAATGAAACCAGGGGTTCTTGTTCGGTATGCTCTAAGCGACCGATAGGTCAGTTCCATTTCGATGAAGGTGCCATATTCCCTTCAAGAGACATCAAGTGTTACTTAGGGGAAAAGTGTGAGGTTAGAATAATCTGGCTCATGCAAATTACGTAGTTTGCGCCAGAGCACCGGCGCGGGAACCTCCCGATCGGCTTCGGGCCTCATACCATCGAACTTATGTAGCTGATTCCAAGGCAGGAGGTCCGCCTGCATCATATACTGGTCATATTCCTCGAGCTGGGAGCTGACACCAATACGTTCGGCTTGGTGGTGCACCAGAGCCAACATCATCGGAACAGCGTGCTTCTGGTACCGTTCATCATGTTCAGGAATCTCAGTCTCTTCAGACGGATCATGCTGCACGTCGTAAAGCTTGGGAACAGCCAGCTCGATCACGTCTTCCCCTTGGCAGAAACATATAAACGCATCGCAGGTATAGGTCGATGGGTCTGTGTAGTTGGGCATCTTTAGGTAGAGTTTGTACACAGCAGATTCATCCGGTGGAGAGTAGCGGATAGCGTGAACGTCGTACCCGCAGTAGTGGAAGAGGATGCGGTGTGGACTGACTTCGGTGCGGCCTTGCAGCAAGTCCAGGATGCTCTTGCCGTCCAGTGTGAGGTGGTCGTAACTGACGCCAGCCGCATCCAGCAGGGTGGGCAGCAGGTCCATCATACTGGTCGGCACTCCCACTTGCCTTCCGCTGGGGAATTTTTCCGGCCATCGGAATATTCCTGGCACGCTAACACCGCCTTCCATGCCGCCTTGCATCTTTCCACCCTTGAAAGGGTAGTTGCTGCCACCCTCTCGATGCCCATCCTCCCCTATGAGCTCTAGCCAGGCACCGTGGAGTGAGGCGAAGTGAACAATCGTGTTGTTAGCCGCACCAGTGGCGTCCAAAACATCCAGAATCTGACCGACAGCCCAGTCCATTTCAACTATGGTGTCAGCGTATCGGGAGTGGCCAGACGCGCCTTCGAATTCCGGCGAGACGAACAGAGGCGCATGCGGATGCAGAAAGGAGTGCACCAGAAGGAACGGCTGTTCAGGAGATTCTGCAGCAGATCGAATGAATTCTACCGAGTCGAGGTCAAGCTTTTGAGATACACCAGGCAGGGATACTGGCCACTCATCAACACTGTTGCCCCTCACCAGAAAATCTTCAAAGAAGTCCAACAATTCCGGAGACAGAAGGTGAAGCCCTCTTCCAGTTTTACGAATATAATATAGCCATCGGTTCCACTGCTCCATAGCATACTCTTTAGAGCAGTTTGCACTGGCAATATGGGAAACAGAGGCCGATGCTGATTTTTGGAAATACTGTGTGTCCGTTCTGTCACAAAACAGGTGCGGCATAACGTCCCTGACGAACATCTCCGACTCATCGCCGTCGTCTGGGAACGGCGACCTAATTCCAGTAGGGCCAGTCACAAAACCATAGAAGTCCTCGAAGCCATGACCCAGCGGGCCGTGACACTGGTCCTCCCACGTCTCACACGACCACCCCAGCTGCCACTTTCCTACGTACTTGGTGCGGTAGCCAGCATCTCTAAGCAGCTTCGCGAACGTGGTCTCTTCCTGCGGCAGGCCGGCGCGGCCGAACGCATTGAACACAAGTAACGGACCGTCTTGGGCTGCCTGAAGACCGTACCTGACCGGATACCTGCCCGTCATGAGTGCTCCACGACTGGCGGAGGTGATGGCGGAGGCGGAGAGGTGGTGGGTCAGCTGGACTCCCCCAGTTGCCAGTCGGTCAATGTTCGGTGTGCTGAAGGACCTGTTGCCGTAGCAGCTGAGGTCTCCGTAGCCGAGGTCGTTGGCGAGCAGGATGACGATGTTGGGACGCTTTGGCACCTCCATGCTGCTGACACCCAACAAGATTGCAAACACAAAGATAACAATCAGCATTGTTGTTGTCATTGTTCTGGAGCAGATGTTACGATGCCCGCCCAGTACTGACTGCACATTTGATCGCAATCGCTCAAACTATGATCAAGCTCCAGTGCTCGTCACCAGCACTTGCAGTATTTGAGGGGAGCCTGCTGCCACTTTGAATCGCTGTTCCCTTATGGCCTGCAATGACTGGTGAGCTCACTTAAATCAGGTTTGCAGACGTTTTTTTCTTATTTAAATTCTTGCAACAAGTACGTGTATCTCGCGATACATTCCTGCGGTCTTTTGAAATACGGCTGCTGAGCTCTGCAGGAGTGGAGGACAGACAGGCTTCAGGCCTGTCACTGAACCAGTTTGAAGCTGGCCCACCACCAAGCCTGTCCCTTCACTTTTCCACTCTACAAAATGTTCTTTATATCCTCAGTTTGGTTCATGGCTTTGGTGAAAGAAGTTACAAAAGGTTTAGTGCTACGCAAAGCCAAGGGCTGTATTTGTCATATGACCGGTTTCAGGGCCATCTCTGTCCCATTATCAAGTGAAAAGAACAAGATATAATCACACACACTACATAGTTATATAAAACGCATATAAATATAAGTTATATAAAATAATTTACCGAAATGTTTTATATAACTATGTAGTGTGTGTGATTATATCTTGTTCTCGTCACTTGATAATGGGACCGAGATGGCCCCGAAACCGGTCGTATGACAAATACAACCTTTGACTTTGCGTAGCACTAAACCTTTCAGTAAGTTCTTTATATTAGTTTTGCGTGTTTAAAGGGAATGTGGCAACTTGGTCGAAACCTGGAATTTAGTGCAATTAGGCATACTTTTAGCCGAAAATAATGAAACCACTCATGATTTCTGTAAAAAAATGTACAATAGGCTCACTATTTTAGTTTTTAAAATACTCCTCTCGAAAAAGAAATAAATATCAGCCTGTGGATGATGTCACGATCTGGCAACCACTACCATACTTGAAAAGCTTCAAGGGATTCGATTGGCTGATGCTCATCGTGACGTCAGCATATGTCGTCAAACCAGCAGCTCACAACAATGGCCGCCCTGTCACGTAGGTTTTCGCTGTTTTCTACGGAAATATCGAGTTCCAAGACAAATGATATATGAAGTACCGGGTTTTCCGACTTGCTTTACAACTTGGCTATCTCAGTTAAAATCACGTTATAAAGGTGCCACATTCCCTTTAAACCTCACCATATTATATACATGATGTCTGTGTAGTGCTACTTGACTCAGATTATACTAACCAATAACAATATTCCGTCACTAAATGCCTTCTTCGACGCCACATAAGCCATACAGTCAGAGGCATCGCCCTGGAATTTTTCCTGGGGGGGGACAGTGTCCCAAAACAGGTTTTGTGCCAGGGTTTTGAGTGGAAAATTCAGCTCGAACTGTGAGGTGAGTGAGTGGAAAACTCGCCTCAGAATGTATGGTGGAATGGGAATTTTCCAATTTGGGTACTTAGGGGGAGAAATCTCACAGCCCTTGTTTGAACTGAAGGATGGATATTTCACTTAATTTTGCCCAAGACAAATTTAATTCTCCCGAACAAGCATTGTTGGACTATTACTGAGGTCTTCGGGGTCTTCAGAGACTTGATACCGACGGAGCTGCTGGAGGAGGGAGGGGAGTTGGAGCGTAGTCGCCAGCGCCTCGGCCTATGTCCAGATTTCAAACTCCGTCTCCCTACTGCTGATGGGCCGCGTGACTGCCTGGGCGAACTTAAGTTCATTTCCGCCGGAGCCACGCGTTACCCTGTCGGCAGGAGGGAGAAGCAGGTGGACAGGAGGGCCAGGGAACTGCCGGGCTCCTATAGGCGCCCCCTGGAGAGACTGGACCGCCAATTCAACGGTACCCAGCCAGGGGAGACAGGGAGGCTTGTGCAACGACTGCAGAGTTTTGGAAACCTGCAGTGCTACGTTGCAGGCAACTGGGGCGAGGGAAGCACCGACCTACACGCCTTCATCCAGAGCTGTGCCGAGGCCAGAGTGCAACACCTCGCTCGCTCCTCAGGCCGCCTGGAAAATGGGAGTCTGCTCGGCACTACCGTTGGACAGTACCGGCGCCTGATATCCACCACCATTGTCAGGGCTCAGGCTATGTGTCTCCTGGCCAGGGTAGGCCTCATCTCCTCCTCTGCGAGGGACGCCGCAGGTCGCCGACAGATGGCTATGTGGCTGGAGCGACAGATGCGAAGCGAAAGGAAGGCCCAGTGGATGGCCTCCCTACATGGTCCAGGGTGGGCAAGACGGGGCAACTGTCACTCAGTGCGGTGACTTGATGGGCTAGGATGCTATACTGGAATTTCTCACCAATTTAGACACCTCGGTGCTTCCAGACCAGATCGAGGAAGTCAACGCCAAATTCCTGGACAAGATCGTGCAGGAGCAGACTTACGCTGCCGTGTTATTCTACGCATTTTACGAATAAACGTTTGAATAATAAACTATTACTATGTGAAAAGTTTGGGTTAAGCAGGTCAATCTTTACCAACGGTAACCCCCTGATGCATTCTCTAACTGTTATATGAGACATTGGCGAATAACCACCAAAAATAGCTTTTGAGAGCCTCTCTGTGATCAGCCCTTGGACAGGGTGGCACGGTCACGTGACATCAAAACAATTTCATGCCAGCTGATGATTGAACCTCGTATTCCGGAGATACTCAAATGGGACAAGTAAAGAGCGTAAACGTCAAGTAAATGATGCAGTTCGATGTAATTTTAGCAATGCCACCAGCGGAGACTATTCTGGTGCACTGAATTTTCACCGCCGCTTGATTAAAAATTGGAAAGGTAATAGAAAAGTAGTATTTGCATAAAAATAACATGCGAAACGGTGGAAAAGAGATAAACTCCGACGGTTTTCTACCATACTAAGCGACGGCAGAACGTTCAAATTTATGGGGGGGCACCAAGCTTTTCAACCTATAGGCGGATGCAGGGGGGCAAGGGGGCACGTGCCGATCGACTTTCGGCGCCCCCTGAAATGGTCACGGCGCCCCCCCAACTGAAAGGTTGATGACGCCCCCCACTGAAATGTCGCTTCCCCCAGGATGCGAAAATAGGCGCCCACCGATAGAATTTTGCGCCCATTTGATAGGTTTTTGCCGGTCAAAAATGGCGCCCCCCTGGACCGGACGGCGCCCACCCGGGAAGGTGCCCCCCTCCCGATCGGCAATCCTGGATCCGCCCATGTTTGAACCCATTTATTTCCAGCAAACCCATTGGGTTACTCTTAAAATTCATGATTTAAGGGAGAGCACCGTGCCACGGTGCCCCCCCCAGTTCCACCGCCAGTGACCATACTCTCATCTTAAAATCGGGCAAAAGTAAAAAATATCCGGAGCAGTGACGGATCCAACTTCCAAGGGGAGGAGAGTGTATAGAAAATTACCCACCCTTCCCCACCATTGGCAGACGCAGAGGGGCTTAGGCGGATTCAGGGGAGTGGGAAGCAACGGTTCAGGGGACGCCATTGGCATTCCAAAGCAATGCCGTGACCATTTTAGGGGGCGACGAGGGTCGATGGGGGCACCCGCCCCCTGGATCCGCGTACGAAGGGGGCAGGAGTCATGCCCCCCAAATGGCAAAATTTTTACCGATCTTTTAATAATACTGTTTTCACCATTTCTCCTGCGTTGCCCCCCCCAACGGCACTCGTGCGTCCGCCACTGCCCACCCCCACCCAGTGACGGATCCAAGGGGGGGCCCAGGGGCCCGGGCCCCCCCTTAGCTCCGAAGCGCCCCAGTAAAGCTCAGCTCATATCGGGCGCCGAAGGCGCCCGATATGAGCGGCGCGCCTGTACCCATTTCGTGCGCCAAGGTGGTAGACACCACTTATTCCACTTGAATGAACACATACTCCTTAAAACCATGACAAAGCGCCCCTGCCCAAACACTAGACGCCTTTACTGGTCTTTTGCGCCCCAGTAAAATGTTGAAGATGAAATTTAGAAAGCTAACAAAAGCGCCCCGGCAAAGAAAAGGCGCAACTAGATAGCAAGATTGCGCCATGGGGAACTAATGCACCCCTGAGTAGCCTAGGCCCCCCTGGATGAAGCGCCCCTGGGTAGCCTAGGCGCCCCCGGGATGAAGCGCCCTACGGACACCATATGCGCCCTTGGCTAGGAAAGGCGCCCCTGGGCAGCAAAGGCAAATCTTGGTAACATAGGTGAACTGGACATCATAAGCGCCCTTTAGATAGAAATAGGCGCTTTAGGAAAATAAAATGCTCACCTTGGGTAGAAAAAGGCGCCCTTTAATAGCCTAGGCGCCCACTGGAAAAAGCGCCCTACGGATGTCATATGCACCCTTGGATAGCAAAGGCGCCCCTGGACAGCAAAGACAACCCTAAGTGCTGTGGACAGCAAAGGCGCCCCTAGGAAGGCACCCCTTTGATAGATACCCGCCTTTGTATAGCCTAGGCGCCCCCTGGATGAAGCGAACTACGGATATCATATGCGCCCTTGGCTAGGAAAGGCGCCCCTGGGCAGCAGAGGCAAATCCTGGTAACATAGGTACCCCGGAGAGCACAAGCGCCCCTTAGATAGAAGTAGGCGCTTTAGGAAAATAAAATGCTCACCTTGGGTAGAAAAAGGCGCCCTTTGATAGCCTAGGCGCCCACTGGAAAAAGCGCCCTAAGGATGTCATATGCACCCTTGGATAGCAAAGGCGCCCCTGGACAGCAAAGACAACCCTGGATAACACAAGTGCTGTGGACAGCAAAGGCGCCCCTAGGACGGCAGCCCTTCGATAGAAAAACCGCCTTTGTATAGCCTAGGCGCCCCCTGGATGAAGCGCCCTACGGATATCATATGCGCCCTTGGCTAGGAAAGGCGCCCCTGGGCTGCAAAGACAAATCTTGGTAACATAGGTGCCCTGCACAGCATAAGCGCCCCTTAGATAGAAATAGGCGCTTTAGAAAATAAAATGCTCACCTTGGGTAGAAAAAGGCGCCCTTTAATAGCCTAGGCGCCCACTGGAAAAGCGCCCTACGGATGTCATATGCACCCTTGGATAGCAAAGGCGCCCCTGGACAGCAAAGACAACCCTAAGTGCTGTGGACAGCAAAGGCGCCCCTGGGTAGCAAAGGCGCCCCTAGGAAGGCACCCCTTTGATAGAAAAGCCGCCTTTGGATAGCCTAGACGCCCCCTGGATAAACTAGGAGCCCGAGAAGGAAAACAAGCGCCCCACTGGGAAGTACAGGCGCCCTCTGTATAACATAGATGTCCCTTATCCACCTTCAGCTGCCCTGCATTGGAGCAGCGCCCCCCAAGAGCAAAGGTGCCCCTGGACAAAAAGCCGCCTCCTGGTATCAAAGGCGCTCCTAGATAACATATGCGCCCCTTAGATAGGAATAGGCGCTCCAGGGAAGCAAAATGCGCCCCTTGGTTAAGAAAGTTGCCCTTGGATAGCAAAGGCGTCCCTGGACAGCAAAGGCAAATCTGGGAAACATAGGTGCCCTGGACAGAATAGGAGCCCCTTAGATAGAAATAGGCACTTCAGGAAAAAAATGCAACCCTTGGATAGAAAAAGTGCCCTTTGATAGTCCAGGCGCCCACTGGATAAAGCGCCGACAGATATCATATGCACTTTTAGATAGCAAAGGCGCCACTGGACAGCAAAGACAACCCTGGATAACACAAGTGCTTTGGACAGCAAAGGCGCCCCTGCACAGCAAAGGCACCCCTAGAAAGGCACCCCTTCGAAAGCAAAGGCGCCTTTGGATAGCCTCTGCGCTCCCTAGATAAACTAGGTGCCTGAGAAGGAAAATGAGCGCCCCATTGGAAAGTACTGGCTCCCCCTGTATAACATAAATGTCCCTTATCCATCTTCAGCTACCCTGGATTGGAGCAGCGCCCCTCAAGAGCAAAGGCGCCCCTGGACAAAAAGGCGTCTCCGTATATCAAGGGCACTCCTAGATAATATATGCACTCCTTACATAGAAATAGGCACTTCAGGGAAGTGAAAGGCGGCCTTTGGTTAGGACGGCGCCCTTGGACAGCCTAGGCGCCCTCTGCATAAAGCGCCCTACAGATATCATATGCGCCCTTGGATAGCAAAGGCGCCCCTGGACAGCAAAGTTAACCCTTCTTGAAATAGATGATCTGGACAGCATAGGCGGCCATGGATAAACTAGGCGCCTGAGAAAGAAAACAAGCGCCTCACCTGAGAGTACAGGCGCCCCCAGGGTATCACAGGTGTCCCTTTCCATCTTCAGCTGCCCTACTGTCTATGGTTTGGCACACCTGTCTGACAGTCGCGTGCTCTGTTACAGGGCTCGAGCGCTCAATTTGAGCATGGGCTGCCTTTAACCACATTTCATTAACCTATAACTGAAGGCTTAGTGCTCCATCGCTGCAACCGGGTGCCTTTTTCAGTATGTGCACCCCGTTTCCGAAAACGCTGCCCTCACCAACCAGCAGTACTCCCCGTTCAGCAGATGAGCGCCTCTTTCTGATAACTAGGCACTTTATTTCAGTGTTCGAGCGCCTTATTTCAGAATTCTTATTCTCCATCTATTTTGGGCTCCTCCTGGATTGCAGAGGCGCCCCCTCAAGTTCAAAGGCGTTCCTGGATAGAAAAGTGCGCCCCATGTTTGCAAAGGCGCTCCAAGATAGCATATGTTCTCCTTAGATGGGAATAAGCACTCCAGGAAAGTAAAATGCTCCCTTTGGGTAGCAAAGGTGCCCCTTAACAGCGAAGGCAGCCCTAGATAACAAAGGTTCTCTGGACAGCATAGGTGCCCTTGGATAAACTGGTGCCCGGAAGAGAAAAATAGCGCCTCACCGGAGACAAAAAGCACCCCCAGGATAACGTAGGGGCATGTATTTCAATCATGTCTGTGATTGAAAAATACACCTAGACAGCATATGCGCCCCTGGACAGAAAGACACCCCTGGGCAGTAACGGCGCCCCTGGAAAGCAATAGTGCGCCCCTGTGGAGAAAAAACCGCCTCCTGAATAACCTAGGCACCGCCCCCGAAATATCAGATGCCCGTGGATAGAACAGACTGCCTTGAATAAAACAGAAGCCCTGGATAGTAAAGGCGCCCTTTGATTGCATAAGCGTTCCTTAGCAACAATATGGGCGCTACATGAGCTCAAGGTTCACGTGCACCTAAGCCCAATAATAGAGCAATCAATCGATGCCGAAGCACTCCTTAAAGCACGGGCGCCAAATTTCCTAAGAAGTAAAGGCGCCTCTGGGTAGCAAAGGCGACCCTCGACAGTGGTGTAGGTATTCCTGAATAACAGCAGCGTCCCTTGATAAGAATAGCCCCAAGATTGCACAGGTACCCTGTTGATAGGAAAAGCGCCCCTGAATATCAGAGGCACCCTCTGAATGAGGAGCCCATGGAGAGCATAAGGGCGCCCTATGCATAGCAAATTGCCGCCCCCTGGATAGCCTAAGGGCCCCTTGCATAGGGTAGGCGCCACTGGGTAGTATAGGTTACCTTGAATAAAAATACGCCCCTCAATATCATGGTGAACCTGGATAAGAAAAAGCTCCCCTTGGGCACTGGGTATCAAAGGCACCCCCGGAACAGCAAGGATGCCCCTGGATAGCTAGGTTGCGTCCATTGGGGAGCGAAGGCGCCCCTGGGTGGCACAGGTGCCTCATCGAAGCAAAGGCCCCCCCCCAGAGAGCATAGGTGTCCCCGATGAGCACAGGTACTCCTGGACAGCCCCTAAATGAAGTTGCATAATGTTACGATTCCTATTATGACGTATGCTATTATATCAAAGTAAAGGTTATTCAGTGTTTAGATCAAGGTTACAGGTCAATTTTAAAGGTCACTGGCCTTGATGATCAAGGCTTGATCAAAGGTTATTGGTAAGCTTGGGCACAGCGCTAGTTATAGCGTACATTAGGCATAATATGTTGGGTTGTGCCGTAATAGGTCAATGACCATGAAGGACCTTGACCCCAAAAATTGCAGACATTGTTTAGAGCCTTCCCTTTTGGCCTCAGCCCTGTTCTAGAGTATTCGAGCCCCGTTCCGGCCCGTTGGGGGGGTGCTTGAACACCCCCTCGAGGTCTCCCAGTGGCACGAAAAAACGTCGGCGCGAAGCGACACAGTACTTGTCACACCTTATCATTGATCAATTCCGCAACTTTCCCTCAAAATTTAAGGTTGCATCATCTCAGGTCAGGTCACCAGTGCAGGTCAAGTGACCTCACCCCAAAAAATGCTTAAGTTGGCGTAAGTAAGAAAAGGGTGAATCTATTGAATTCAAACTTGTACCATATAATGGGCCCAAAAAGTACTAATACATTTATTGCGGGATTTTTCCCATCGATGGCCTAGGGACAGGTACGAATCATGACCTCTCCATTGAAAATGCATGGGGTAAAACGGAAATTTGCCGAAAAATTGCTCTATGTCTGCAGACGCCGCTTGGAATACCTTCGGATTCCCCAAATCATGGTATCCTAGGCCTCTTTATCGGTTCGTGTTGCAAGTTTAGACATGTTACCTCTGAGAGTTCATCTGGGGCTTCCTAAGCAGGTTTTAAGACTTTGGTTAATTGCTTTGCAGGACATATTGATAAAACCCGTATTTTGATACCATTTTTTACTGCTATTGTGAGTTGATTCATATCCATGCTGATTATACTAGGCTAAATGGTGACCTTGACCAAAGCCTTAGGTCAGGTCATTTTTTGTTTTGACCTAGTATAGTCATATTATGCATTATTTGATGATTCGCCGTAACGAGAGGAAGCGAAGTGTGCCTAAAAATGATTCTAGCTCAACTCTGGCAGATGCTAGAGTATATACACAGAGACATGTTGTAAGCTTTGTCTCGGGGGAGGGGGCCCTAGCGCTAATCGCGGGAAAAATCCCCAATGGCCCCCAGGGGCCCTCAGGGAGTCAGGAAATCTGGCGTGGGTGGAATCCGGTAGGAGGGATTTTGGGTCTCCAAAATCAGCTGAGGGGTCCGTGCCAGTTAAGGGGGCCCCACATAAGGGCCCCCGACGAGCTCATTTGACCTCAGCGCCAACACAGGATTCTCAAGACCAGCGTGGGGTGCCTACCTATTTAAACGGTTTCTAAATAAGCTCAGGAACCCAAAACTAACCCAGGGGTCCAATTTTCAACTCATGGGGCCCAGACACTCTGAGGGGAACCTGCAGAAGCTCAGAAGGCCCATAAAACTAATAGGGCCAGACTAGCTGGGTGCCTCGACGAACTAGTGCCCAGATACGCACAACGGGCCCCAAACAAGCTGAAGGATCTATATCAATATAAACGAAAACGGTACCAACCCAGGGACCCCGACCAGCTAAGGGACACTAATCCAGCTTGGGGCTCAGAGCTCAGAGCTCCAGCTTTTAACTCAGAGGGCCCAGGACCGGTGAGGGGCCCTATATCAATAAAAGGGCCCAAAAAGCTTAATAGGCTTCAGCGGCGACATATAGGTTTCAAGTTCAGTGTGAGAGCCTGGTTAACTAAAGCGGTCCCAGATCAGCTGAGGGGACTCGATATAACTTCATCGAAGTCACCGAAAACTCAGGGGCCCAGGCTCGCAGAGGTTCTGCGGCCTATGAGGCTCAGGTTAGCGTCAATCGGGTATTTCAGTATTGAGCCGTTAGCCAGGACAACTGTGATAAGTGGAGGTGGTGGATACGACACCTCAGTTTTTACCATGACCGAATATAACTGTATTATTTGCTCATCGTGCTTCAGTTAGTGTCAGTGGGTGCTTTCAGCATTTTCTACCACGGTACCAGTCGTTAGCTGGCCCGAAATATGCTTGATGGTAAACGTGAACATGTCCTCACTGAGAGGAAGCTTTAATGAAAATAAGCATTTACAAATCCTTTTTAAACGCGTTCTTCATTGACACTGGCCGCCTTTTGGGTGTTAAATTGGCCAGTGGCGGATCCAAGGGGGAGGGGAAAAAGGCATTCCCCCAAACGAAAAAGCTCGGGGCAAAACTGCGTTTTCGCCCCCCAAAGCGATCGACCTCCTTTTTTCCCCTACTCCTTCTTAGTTTATAAGCAAGATTTTGGTGTTCCAACTCTCAACTTCAAACAGAACATAAGTTGATAAGATGTTCCCTGGCCTGTCCCCTCGAATCCAGAAATGTAAAAAACACTGAAGATTATATTTTCGGGCACAGCCCTTCATCAGAATCATGGAGTAAATATCAATAATTCTCAGTTATAGTATAGCCAGACCTCCATAGTATAGCAAGTCATAGTATAGCCAGCCTTGGATAGGAAGAAGTATCTCGAGCCAATATTTTTCACCCCGTGAAGTTTTTTGGCTTTTCGCCTCAAATACCCAAAATTCTACGGGCAAATGATATTGGTAGCGCAGCTTTTTACTGCGTGACGTTTTTTTTTTTGCTTTTCGACTTTGGTTTGCTCCTCCCAAACCGACCGGCTAGATACGCCACTGAAATTGGCGCCCCTCAAGTTCGGCGCCCCCAGGTTCGGCGCCCTCCGAGCCTGGGCCCCCCCTTAACGAAATCCTAGATCCGTCACTGCCCCCACCTACACATATGAAGCTCGATCGTCGATGACGGGCGCCGCAAAATGTGACACTGCGGTACAGAGGCAGGGGCGTCGCCACGGAATTTTTACCGGTGGGGACGGACCATGACTGGGGACGACCAGAGGCGGGGAGGAGGGGCGCCGGGGCGCAAAATTTGGAGCGAATAGGCTGTCTCTGAAAACGATACTGGCAATACACTTCACCAACAAATTTAGCGAGTTGGGTTGCAAAATTCCACGCAATTAACGAAGGCAAACGCAAGTAATAAGAGAATCCAAATAAAAACCTAGGACGAGTCACAAAGCTTTTGCGGGATCGTCCCCCTCTGATCCACGAGTAGGGGGACGCGTCTCCTCATCCCCCCCCGCTTTCGACGTCCATGAGTACGTAGGCAGTCCAAATCTTGACGGAGGTTGAGAGGCCATGATCTCCTCAAATGGCTATATTCTAGCCGATTTACAAAACACCATGCTTGCGGAAATTTATCGCGGAACACCATTCTCAAACGTGTTGCTCCTGTGCCTAAAAAATGGCTTTAGATATGGGCATAGACAATGGACGGATTCAGAGGGTGAGGGAGCACTTGTTGGCCGATCTATACGAAGCTTCCTGATATGCCCATCATACCACTATGAAAGGTCAATGGCGCTCCAATGGCGGAATGGCGAATCCAATGGTGGGGAGCCGGCGCGACATAAGAAAATATAAAAATTTGGCAGTGCAAAATGACTCCACCGTAAACGTGCAATTATATTGGTAGGCCACTGTTCTACCATGCGTATAACTCAAAGTCACTTTGCCAGCCTAGATGACAGATCTAGAGGAGTTGGTTGCTGAGCAGGGCCAAATGACAAGAACAGTGAAGAGTTCCATTGTAGTTATCAAAAGAAGGTATTCAAAAGTTTTGGAGCTAAGTCCCGTATGGCACCAATAGATGTTCGGTGGGACACAGTATTAATAAAAAGACTCATCTAATATAAAAAGGCATGGGATAAATGTTCACCCCGTTAGTACAACTCGTAGCATATTCAATATCTCATTGGTACTTATTTTGAACATTGCTTGCAAACACAGATACAAGAATCCCACATTGATTGACAAATCCAGCTATCAATTGAACTCCGGCTATACGCCATCATATCAGAGGGAGCACTGGTAGCACCAGCGCCTGGATGACGGCTTTGCTGCACGCGAGCTTTGCCGGCGCTGCTGCCGCCAGTTTCGCAAGTCCAGGCGCCTGAGCCGCGCGCTGCTGCTCGCGACCGAAGAGGTTTCGCATGTCCAGGTTACCTCAGTCGCGCTGGAAAAGAACACCATACAACACGATTACAATGGGTACCAAATGGGCGATAATAAATATTGGTTCGTGCGCCCGAAAACCCAAATAACTAACAATGGGTACTAATGAGGTATCACAAATAATCAAATCATTTTGTTGAATAAGCCTTTTGAAGCCTGTCTAAACAAATTAATGAAACGGCTATTAGTGCCCCACCAGCTGACGGCACTTGAATTCTTATGAAGCCAGGCATCAAATTCTTACCACCCCCGGCACGGTGCCCCCCACCATCCGCGATCCTGGATCCGCCTATGACGGGAATATCAGTGAAGTGCTGGTCTGCAGAATTTAGCAGGAAACTGCACAATATGCTTGGGGTAGCTCAAATCCTACCCCAATTCCAGGCAGAGACCAGAATCCTCTTCACTTTGAAGCAGAAATTTTCTTTTTCGTTCATTTGACCTGTTTTACTATCTTATTGACACCTTTATGACTTTTAACAAGGGTCAGCACTGTCCAAGCTGTCACACTCAGCTCCAATATTGTTGTACCTACCACAAAGAATGACAAAAGTTACCCCAAACCAGTAATTCTGCCCAAAGGCTGCACCAATAAGATTTTGTGTAAATCTGCCAAATTCTACATGCTGAATCAAGAGGCAGTCAGTCAGTATTGATAAGAGGACACCATGCAGTAAGGAAGCCAGTCGGCAAAGTATGGCAGCATGCCAAACAAGTTGCACCAGCTATAGAGAATATTGTACCACCTCTCACCTAAAATTTGAACCAAAATGGGCATAAAAACACACTGACCTCTACTTATTTCCAAACAATGTATTTGGCTGGTACTCCAACCACAAAACTGGTACTATATCCCCAGCTGCCCTAGGGCATGAATGCCCTGAATTCTTGCTCAACTTAAAATAACAATATGGTATTTTATATTCTTTTCGTCCACTTTCTTTACACTGCAACTTCTATGTGGCTTTGGTATTGGCAACCGTCACTCTCATTTATACGCTCTCGGTATTGGTAAATGCTGGTCACCATTTCATTTGCTCCAAAATTTGCTTTGCTTGGACCAGTCTTGGGGTACACTTTACATCAAAAACTGGTCAGAATTATCATACTTTGCAGACTGGCGAGGAAAGGCCACCCGACTTCCACTGCCCCATAGTCAAATTTGACGAGTGTAAAATCATTTTGTGGCATATTTCTTACCTAGTTGGCTGGCTCCTTTGGGACCCTGAAGAATAGCAGACCACGATCCTTTTCCTTGGTCTTAGTACATCCAGGCATTGAGCATGAGCACACGTCTGCGCCTGATATGATCCATAGGCACCGGTGATCACAGCGCTTAGTATCACACCAAAGAAGTTGGCACTATAGGTAGGTAATTTAAAAATTTAACAGTTTTCCGTCCATATACAAATTCACACACACAAACAATCAATCCCCACGTCTCAAAGTTATTATCTCAAAATAAAACACACTGGTAGATATGAGAAGAACGGTATATGAACGTAGCTTGTAAATTGTCTCTTTCACGCCAAGTTGTACGCCAAAAAGTCCCTATCTCTTCAACACACAGCCAGCTCCATAGACAATACACACCGCCAGCTCGTGACCTGGCGGCAATTAGTTGACAATAAAACTTACTGAAACTCTTTTTATGTCTTCAAAATAAGACAGGCCATTTTTTAACATGTTAACTGGGGGGCATTTGCCCCCCAGTCGGCCGAAATGCCCCCCAGTGCCCGGAAATTGCCCCCCTCAGTGAAACGGCTTCTGATAGACAGATGCCCCAAAATTGAACAAACGCAAACTCGCCTAACGAAAACAAGAAGACACCGCCTAATAATAATGATTTTGTTCTATTGCTCGTCCCAAGTTGACAGTCCAAAATTGTGTCAACATATTTCCACCAGTAGCTATCTACTCCATCGTGCAAAAACGAAACAAAGTGCGTAGTTACGGGAAATCCCGGCAAAGCAGCCCCAACTAATCCTAACGCTAGAGATAGCCTACAACCAATCGAACATCGTGTTCCATTTCCGTCCAGAAGCCCACGTCCCAGCCAGAACCGTGGGATTGCATGATGCTCTCATGGGCGCCATATGACCTATGATGTCGGCGCGCCCCTAAACTCCAACTATGATGATGATGACGATGTTCTCATTTCATACGTGGCCAGTGGTGAGTTGTGGGCGCTCGTTCGTGGATTAGGCGGGACACGGCGTAGGCAAAGCGCGTCAGACTGGTTGCTGGCGTGGCGGTGTGAAGTGCTCAACCTATGTATTTATTATTGTGACGTGAGCATACGTAAACTATACACTGAAAAAACAACACCTCGAGCGTAGAATTCCAATCTGTCTAGTCCTAAAAGTACCCAATTTTTAAGCATTTGTCTAGAATTTTTAGTAAATCTATTGACAACTGCCGTAACTTCAGCATTAAAAGTGTAACATTACAAGCGTGTGGTAATTTAATCTCTGTGCTATTTTAGCACGGGACAGTTCCATTCCTGCCGAAAATGCAAAGGGGTAAATTTATAAGTACATGCATTCTGCAGAGTATTTCTATGGAACTCGCAAACTGCCTCAAGAATAGTCTTGAGAGTGTTTCACCACTCTCCTGTGGTGAAACAATTCTGCCAATAGATTAAAACGAGACATTTGCTAATTTACGCTAAAGTAAGGTTTTCATTCCTCTGATTTTCTTTTGAGTGTGTTTCTATGATATAAGAAGGTATTTTTTTACTATAACTAACACGTGGGTAGAACCGTGCCATTTTGTTTTCTCTACAGTTCTGAGCTTGAACCACCGCGTTGCAGTTCTGCATTCCACAGAGTGTTGATCACGACGCGTGGAGGTTAGTCTAGTCGTGGAGAAGAAACGAAGATGAAAACATTCTAGCTAAGTGCAACAAATATCAAAGAGCTTTTGAATTGCCTCAATGGGCCTGATATGAATCGTTTATATACCTATCTTTGTCCGGCATCCAGGGCGTCGTCAAGGGTTTTCCACAAGAGCCCGGATGCACAGTGGTGAGGTAGTGACAACCTATATTTTCACTTGAATTAAGCATATCCAATAGTATTCCAGCACAGATATCGAATGTGCCCTTTTCCGAACAGTAAAGGGATTTCAACCCCCCCCCACCCCCGTAGCGATGCTTTTCCTTAGCCACTCTCGGGATATAGATGGGTCATTCCAGGACAAATCGTCCAGTCCAACATGACCCACTCCTCAGATTTCCACCAAACCTTTACTCAAGGCCCTCTACACAAAAGAACAATTGGGCCTATTTTTAGGTCAAAAGGTCAAAGAGGTCACCAGATAGAGGTCATGAAGGTTTCAAAGCTAACACAAACATTGAATCATAAATGATTTCATCTCTTAAAAGTGGCTGATCTAAATTGATTTGTATGGATATCGCTGGATAGAAGATAACCACATCGGTTCATATCAGAAAAAATAAAAAACTTTTCCTTCGGGTCAGGTTTTGACCTCGTGACCTTGTGACCTCCTCTTTAAATTCAAAATTTAAAAACATTCTAATTTTTCATTGGGTGCTCCTCAGGGTATAAGCTAACCAATGGTGGGTGATCATTGCTTAAATCAGATTTAGTAACAAGTCACAGAGGCCATCAGCTAGGTAAAGTTATCGTTTTTGGCCATGAACGGTTCTCCGGCCACCTCAGAAAAATAGGTGGGGGCTGGCCTCCGAGACCCCCTCCAGTGCACGTGTTAAGAAAGTTGTGCAGTGCCTCAAAGAGGTGATCCGCGATGATGAGTGGAAATGATGCAGTGGTAAGCGGATATGAAAGAGGAAAAGTTGCGAAGTGTAAAACGAGGAGGTCTTAGACAAAAAAACATAAACCTAGTGATGTTTGTGCAAAGAGGAACTAAATTATTGTAGTCATTGAAGGCTGATTCAAATATTGTTCCAGATTTGAGTGCAAATTAAAGGTACCTATTTCGATTATTAGAAACAATTATGAAAACAAATATTTAAAACTCTCCGTTGCAGTGTATGTTTTTAGAGTGTATATTAATCAGCCTAATCAGAGTAAACTGGCCTCAAACGCTCGATGAGAATAAACCGGGTCGTTTTTTTTAATCGGTGTTTCTTTTCAGCAGCAATGTAATATTGAACACGGGTTCATTTTGCACCTTGCAAAGATTTTTCTACGCCAGGAATTTCACATTTTAATCTATTTTTACTCCCTCACTTCCAGTTTACACTGTTCCGGTTTAGCTGACAATCTTTTTACTCCAGTGGCAGTGGCGTAGCCAAGGGGGGGTCCTTGGGGTCCGCGGACCCCCTTGGGCTGACCTTATGCACTGGAAAACACGAGCATTGGTCTCAGGGGCCCCCCTGGGCTTGGCCTCAGGGGGCCCTCCGAGCTCGATCTCAGGTCCCCCGAGGTTGGGCTCAGGGGACCCCCGAACTTGGTCTCAGGGGGTCCCCTAATCGTCGGTATCGAGACTCTAGGGAACCAGACATTGATCTCAGGGGGCCCCTGAGCTCGGTCTCAGGGGCCCCCGAGCTTGGTCTCAGGGCCCCCGAGCTTGGTCTCAGGGGCCCTGAGCTTTAGTCTCACGGGCCTTTCGATCTTGGTCTCAGGGTCCCCCAAGCTTGGTCTCAGGGGATCCCCGAACTTGGTCTCACGGACCTTTCGATCTTGGTCTCAGGCGGCCCCCTAGCTTGGTCTCAGGGACCCCCGAGCTTAGTCTTAGGGGCCTTTCTATCTGGGCCCTCCGAGTTTGGTCCAGGGGCCCCCGAGCTTGGTCTCACGGACCTTCCGAGCTTGGTCTCAGGGGGCCACCGATCATCGGTATTGAGGGTTCCAGAGTACCGAACATTGATCTCAGGGGCCCCCTGAGCTCGGTCTCAAGGGCCCCCGAGCTTGGTCTCAGGCCCCCCCGAGCTTTAGTCTCACGGGCCTTTCAATCTTGGTCTCAGGGGGCTCCGAGCTTGGTGTCACGGGGCCCTCCGAGTTTGGTACCAGGGGACCGCCGAGCTTGGTCTCAGGCCCCCGAGCTTGGTCTCAGGGGGCTCCTCGAGCTTGGTCTCAGGTCCCCCGAGCTTGGTCCCAGGGGGCTCCAAGCTTTGCATCAGGGGGCCCGAGCTTGGTCTCAGGGGCCCGAGCCTGGTCTCACGGGCCTTTCGATCTTGGTCTTAGGGGGCTCCAGAGCTGGTCTCAGGGATCCCCCGAGCATTGGTATCGATGGCTCCGGAGCAGCAACATTGATCTCGGGAAGTGGGGGGACAATATTGATCTCGGGGTGCCCCCGACTATCGATATCGAGGTGACTTATGAGCAAGGCACGAGAATTGGCCCCATGGGACCCAGAGTTTGGTCTCAGGGGCCAGGCTTGGGCTCAGGGTCCCCGAGCATTGGTATCGAGGGGCTCCAGAGTACCGAGAATTAGCTTCGGGGCGCCTCCGAATGTTGATCTGGGGGCCCCTGAACAACGGTGTCGAGTTACTCCTGAGAAAAGCGCAAGCATGGGCCTAAGGGTGCCCCCGAACCTGATCTAAGTGGAACCCCGAGCTTGGTCTTAGGAGCCCCGCCATCAGTATCCAGGGGCTCCGGAGTATTGGTATCGGGGGGGGGGAGCAATGCTTTCAGGGGCCTCCAAGTGCTGATCTCGGCGGCCCCCCGAATGTGTGGATGCAGTGGCGTAGCCAAGGGGTTCTAGGAGTCCGAGGACCCCCCTTTGGGCCAATCTGAACCACTCAAAGCATTCTCGGATACGGGCCCCAGAATCAGTCTCAAGCCTGAAGATTCGTTCTCAGGGCGTCCCGAGTCGGCCTCAGGGCCCTGCCCTGAGGGTCAGTCTCAAGACTCCCAAAAGTAGATTTCAGGGGGTCCCTGAGAGTTAGTCTCAGGGGATCCCGAAAGTCGGTCTGAGAGGCCCCGAGAGTCGGTTTCAGGGGGCCGAGCTCGTCCCAGGGTCCCCCAGAGTGGTTCTCGGGGCCCCGCGACAGTCTATTTCAGGGGGCTCCATGAGAGTCAGTCTCAGAGAACCCCAAGAGTCGGTCAAGGGGACCCCAAGAGTCAGTCCTAGAGGACCCCCGATATTCAGTCCCATAGTCTTACGGGCGTCTCTCTCAGGAGTCAATATTTACTTTCAGGTGGCCCCGAGCGTTAATCTGGGGGTCCGAGAGTTAGTCTCATTTGATCCGCAGAGTGCGCTGATCTCAGGAGGCCCCCGAGGGATAATCTTGGGAACCCTCGAGATTTAGCCTGAGGCTGTGCCCCCCCCGCCTAGTTGTTGCATAAGAGGCCCCGAGAGTCAATCTCAGGGAGCACCTAAAAGTTAGTCTCAGAGTGCTCCCGGGAGCTAGTCTTCGGTTCATCCAAGAGCTAATTTTGGGGCTTTGAGAGTAATTCCCAGAGGTGCTCCCTGAATTTTGGTCTCACGGCCCCGAGTTAGCCTTAGGCCTCTGATGGATAATCTGGGCTTCCGAGAGGCAGTCTCAGGAGTGCCGTGCCAAATACTCAGTCTCAGAGGTGCTTCCACGCCTCCCTCCTCGAGTGTTAGTCTCAGGGGGGCGCCCCAGGGTTAGTCTCAGAGGGCTGTCGGAAGTCATTCCCAGCTCCCCGCCCCACCCCAGAGACAGCCTCAGGGGACCCCCAAGAGCTAATCTGGATGGCCCGAGAGTCAGTCTCAGCCCCCCTCCCCCAGAGCAAATCTGGGGGCCCGATAAATAGGCCCAGAGGTGCTGCCGATAACTAATCTAGGGAGCCCCGAGAGATTCTCAGGAGTCCATAATTTTGGTCGAGAGGCGCCGTGAATCAGTATCAGAGATTCCCTGGGATTTAATCGGGAGAGGGACCGGAAATCAACCTTGTGAGTAGCGCCAAGTGTTGGTCTTAGGCGGCCCCAGAGCTAGTCTCAGGTCCCCAAGAACTGATCTCAGAAGCCCGAGATATTTTCAGAGGACCTTTCAGTTCTAGTGTAAGGGGGATCGGAGAGCTAATCTCAGAGATCCGACAATAAGTCTCACGAGGTCTCCAGGAGTTAGTCTCAGGGGTCCCCTGAAGCTGCCCTCAGGTGTCCCCAAAAGCTAGTCTCAGCAAGCACTCCTCTCCTTCCTCCCACCTCCCCTCAAAGTTATCCTCAGGGTCCCAAAAGAGTAAGTTCCAAGGAGTCCCAGTATGTAGTCTCATGGTACCCCCAAATGCTGGTTTTGGGGGACGTAAGTGCTGATTTGCGGGAAAAGTGTTGTTTTCGGGGGTCCCAGATACTGGTTTCGGCGCCGTGTCAAGTGCTAGGCCCCTTGAGATCTCTGCTCGACCCAGGGATCAGGGGGGGGCGGTGGGTGATGGTCCTGGATGGCTTAACACTGGCATAGCAATACAAGTCCTGTACAAAGCCTATCAGAGACCTACAGTCCAAGGAAGCACTCACCTCCCCAGCCCCGGTATCTCCAACCTAGGGAGGAGTAAGTGAGCGGTTTCATCAGAAGGACCGTCCAAGGAACAGGTTTTATATAGCATCTGGGGCACACTCATATATCCTTTTTATTGAGCGTCCTTTTTCCTTTCCATTTCTTTTATATTTTAGAATACAATTTAGAGATAGCGCTTGAGATCCTAGGCTCAAAGAAGATTTTCGAAAATCATGTGCCTCGGAAAAACTTATATATTACCATTGCGTACCAAAAAAGGCAAATTGAAACATATTGATCAGGCACCATTCCTGAAGGAAAGGCAAAAATTAATCTAATTTTAGCATCCATAATAGCAAAGACAAAGACAAAGACAAAGACTTTATTCAGAGTCTTCCACGGTCATCCATGGCTACTACGACCCCACGTCAGTTAGAATGGTAAGAAGGAGACACACACACACGACATTAAAATCAATGTAAACAGGGTTATATAAAAACATCGTTAAAAGACAAAGCATACCACACAAACACCACTCGCTCAGCGCACCTGATCCCGCTCTGCTATTATATACTTTTTGAGGGCACGACAAAAAAGCGGAACCGGTAAAACACTCAGCTCCTCAGGCAGTTCATTATAAAGGGAGGCCCCCCTGGAGCTAAACCTACGTTGGCCATTTCCAGTACGAACAGGGAATTTGGAACTTCAACTGGTTTTCAATCTTTTAGCTTATTCCCAATAACTACCGTCCTAAATATTCTGAAATAAACAACGTGCAAATATTTTCGTAGGAAACCAGACAAACAAGGAAAATGACAGACATCGATGAGCATAATCCCAAAAAGAAAAATAGATATGAACGGTTTAAAATAACAATGACAGAGTAATCCAAGGCGATAGTTATCTCAGGCGCCTATTGTTTTGGTAATTTTCTCATTTACAACATAGCAAGGGTAAGAAAGTAACTGTGGTGAATTCATCAGGATCTTTCCGCGGAATAGACGTTATCTGACGTCCGGAACACACCACTATCCACCATATCCCTTGTATCTTTATCCATTTTTTCATTTCTTTGGAAACTTTCTGATTAAAGAGTTCATGAATTCGACACCCGGAAAAAATTGGTAATTATTTTCCGTAGAAGACCATTTCTTCGTATTCAAAACGACTGACCGTCAATGATTTCATACCCGATTACCAGAGTGAATTGAGGTAAAGTCAGGTTTAACATCATGCACGCAGCAACATTTGATTTCCCGAAATGTGCCACAAAACTGTTATTATAGACACGCTGTCATATAGGCATGGGCCAGCCTTAATATTTGGTGACCTAAATTTACCAACACTTGGTCGGATCGAGAAAAATCAAACTATAAACAAAATAATAGCAAACACATAAAAAGGGACATAAAAATTCCCGTCGTGTAAATGTTATAATGCCAAAATATTATATGACACATATAGGAGATAGGCCCCGACTACTAAGGGGGCCCCCCGGCCTGGGGGCCCCCGACGGTAGTCGGACCCCCTTGGCTGAATCCTGGCTACGCCACTGTCCAGTGGTATAATAATATTCCCTCAAAACACATGCATTTTTGCATTACATTGGTGTGAAATGGATTGTGGAATAATGCTGGAAAGAGGAGTTGATTTTGGCATCGTAAAAATAATCCTAAAAATGGCGTACTTTTTGTAGTTGATATTTTCATCACCCACGACAAGGGGTTTTATTATTCCTGTTTCATGACATTTTACGCTTCTCAATCTAAAAATATCGGGTGTAAGATATTCACGGAAAGAAGATTGGATTTTGGCACCGTAGAAAAATCGAATTTCTGGCGTACTTTTTCAGTGTAGGGGAAAGTGGGGGAATCTGGACCACCGGGGCAATTCGGCACACCCTTGTTACCGCATTTTCTAACGTCGTCACCAGGTGGGAAAGACATAATCTACATCTGCCGTCGGATGGGGAGCTTCCATTTTTAGCTTGGTTGAACTGCGACGCAGGAGAAAATCTCCAGGTAAGAAATTTTGATTTTTGCATTTTTTATCTTAAATAGGTGGTCATGAAATGACATCTTTTTGATGACATTTAATAATGTTTGCAAATATCATTCAGGTGCTTTTGGGGAAATTTAGTTTGGCCTCTCGGAATTTATAGCTATTCTTGTGATAACCTGAATGTATTCCCCACGGCGACAAGCTGTTTCCAAAAACCCAATCAATATGGGGTAATCTGGACCACAGGTAGTCCAGGTTACCCCAATGTCCAAATTGTGGCATATAAGAAATAAGTGTTGGTATTTATTGGCGAGAAAACTGAAAGCGATATTGGTTTTCTAGTTTTCAGCGACGCCACGGAAGTGCAGAAAGAATACGGAAGGCCCGCAGTGGACCGAGGAAAATATGACAGCTGCCATAAATATGGTAAAGTCAGGTAAAATGGGATTTCAAAAAGCAACGAAGTCATATAATGCATCAAGGTCTACACTAAGGAAGCATGTGAATGGAACTTTCAATTTCCAGACGCCATCCAGAAAAAGTATATCCGGCATGAACGCAGTACTCAATGAAGTACAAGAGAAGGAGGTCGTGGAACACATCCTTGACCCGCGCCCCGGTGAGCCTACGAACCACCTTAGCCCTGGTGGGGGGGGGTGTTTGAACCAGTGTCCTGAAATTCACAATTTTAAGTGGAAAACGTATCTTTTTCAGATTTATTTAGGGCTCACCAGGGACTTGTTTTGACCTCACTTGGCAGAGAAATCCCGGGCATGAAAACCGGTATAATACACATCTAAATTATGACAGTGAATACCCAAACCATATAAGTATAATTCCCAACCACCATTGATGTAATATCTTGCCTGATTACGTCCCCTCGCCAATCTCAAACGACAATACTACTCCTCCCTCATACACCAAGAACGATATGACAACATGTAAAGTTAAACGCCGCACAAAACACAAAACAATCCTGAACTGCCCCAAACTAAAATATAAAACCCACAGAAAAACACCAACGGTGACATGGGAAAAGTGAGCTAACAAAGGTTGTCTGGAGGTATAACAAACTTTGTCATGTCACAGAAGTTTCTGGCCCTTTCAAATATAAAAGATGGCGCATACTTTTTCCCTAAGCCGGCTTGGGATTGGCTGCTACCAGATTTTCAGGCGAAGGAAATACTTCACGTGGGTATTTGTTCAGTGAGGCCGGTTGGATCGAGGCGCATTCGTTTTCGTCCACTTTTAATTTTCGGCAATTATTCGCATTAGAATAGGATACAAGTGACATTTGAAAGGTTCAAAATGAAACGTAGATTCCTATCAGGACCACCAATAATGTGAAAGTAATCTTATAATTTCCAGGGAGGCTGCCAAAATCAACCCTGATTTTTGGACTATTTTTTAGTGTTGGTGACATTGAGGAATAAATTAGGATATATATTATTTTACTGAACAAAAGTTGGAAAGTAATACATTTTTTCTTCAAGAAAAATAAATAGGTAATTTCTAGGTATTTTTATTATGCGGTTTAAGAGCTTCCTTGAAATTTTCAAACGCTCAGAACAACATCTTGATTTCGGTAAAAATCTCCACTTTAATTGAGGCTGATTCCACCTTTCAATATATTTTGTAAAATACAGATTTATTTTTCTTTTTGTTAGTTATTTCAAGTTGAAACAAATTTTAGCAGCGTTTCTAGCGTTCGATTGCCCTCAACCGTCCGTTTATTAATGAGAAATGGGATTCCAAAGACATCCAAGTACCGAATTGGCCTCGGTGAAAAGGCCTCAGCTGGATGGAGGCGGGAATATCCCCAAGGCAGAGAATACAGAATTTTGAGGTCAGTAAGGTTGTTGGAAAGAAGACTGGAAGTTGAGTGAGTGCGTGGAAGGAATTTGAGTTTGATGTTGGAAGGCATATTGTGGATGAAGGTTCATTTCTTATCCCTGATACTGCAACTTACCTTTCCGGAAATTTACGATTAATTGAACCATTTCTCCCATCTTAGATATCTACTGGAGATAGGTGGGTACCTACCTACACAGTACAGTACTGGGTGAGGTCATAATACCTTTCAAAAGTTTTCTTCAGCTCGGAGGAAGGCTCAGACTGTACCTTTTGTGGCTCATGATTTTTAAGGCTGGGTATGTTTGCTATTTTAGGCTATAAAGGCTGGTGGTTTTCACACATTGAAGCAAAATAATCGTGGCAGAGGTTGAGTGTTTAAACCCCACGTCTTGCATTAGATAATGGTAGCCTGTGTGGTGCTTGCATGGGGGAAAGTTGGAGAATATCAAAATAAGGGGAAGAGGGATGTTATCTGGTTGGCTATTTACCATGGCATCAGGGTCAAATAATGTATTCTATATATAAACATTAGAAATCATGTAGCTTCCTAGTTCTATGTTAATGGGTTAGAGATTCAGGGTTATGAGATCCTATCTATGTATATATGAGGCACCTACAATTGCGGAGTGTCAGAATGTTTTCATTCCACTAGGAGGTAGCAGAATGGTGATTCTTCACTTCCATTCTACAGCAGATATTTTAATCTACTGTCAGTCAAATAAAAAAAGCTGGTGGTAGTTGTTGCTTGTATTATGAAGGCACATAAATACAGTCCTAAATCAAAGTATTATCCTAAAAAAGTATTGGTTTGTTAAGAGGCAATAAACAGGTCCAGGAAAAAGGCTGTGATGGGACTTGCAAGCCTGTAAATACTAAAAAAAAGAGGCATGTTAAGAAAGGGGGGGATTTCGGCCTCTTTTCGGGATTTTGGCTTCACTCTCCACCTTGCGTGAAAGCAATTTCAGGACCCTGGTTTGAACACACCCCTCGAACTCGGCCCCTTGCGGGATAGCGAAAAAACGTGAACACTGGTGGATAGCTCATAAGAAAAATTCAGAAAGAAACTATATCAGTCACGTTTTGGCTCAGGTCAATAATGAGGTAATGACAGGTCAAAGAAAATGACATTTTGAGTAAAGTTTTCGGACTCTAGCATCTGATAAAGTCGAGTCAGAATCATTTGTTAAGCACCATTCGCTTCCTCTCGTCACGGAAAATCAAATGATGTATAATATGACTATGCTAGGTCAAAACACAAAAATGACCTGACCTCAGGTCAGGTCAAGGTCGCTTTTTAACCTAACATAGTCGGTATGCATATCAATCGACTCGCAATAACAATCTGAACGCAATTATGTCAAAATAAAGGTTGTATCATCATTTTATGCAAAGTTATTGACCTAAGTCTGAAAACTGCGTCAGTGGCCCCAGATGACCTCTAAGATGTCACAGGAAAAATAACAACATGAGCCTGGAAAGGGGCCCATAATAATAAGATTTGGTGAATAAAAACGTATTCCTTGCCGTATCTACCCAAATACAGCCCAATTTGTTTTCCCATGTATTTCCAATGGAGAGGTCATGGTCCGTACTTGACCTTAGACCATCGATATGAAAAATATCGTAGCACATTTTGAAGAAACCGGTGGGGCCATTATGTACTATAAGTTTCAATCCAATAGATTCACTTCTTACTTATGCCATTTCTTACTTATGCCCATTTCTTACTTATGCCACCTTAAACATTTTTGGAGGTGAGGTCACTTGACCTGAACTGGTGACGTGACCTGAGATGACCCAACCTCAAAATTTTGAGGAAAGTTGCGGAATGGATCAAGGATAAGGTGTGCCAAGTACGACCGCGCTGAAAAACCCAAGGAGATGTTCAAACACCCCTCACTGGGGCGAGGGCTAAAATGAAAGCGTGCTTCTTTTTATTGGCTCAAAGGGATGTCCGCTTCTTGGCATTTCAGTTGGCAGAAAGAAATTATATAACGCACAACTTCAACAGGGAAACTGGTCTCCCAGGCAAGGACTGGCTGGAGGGGCTTTCGGGGCGAAATCCAAACATTACACTCAGATTACCGGAAGCGACATCTGCAGCTAGGGCGAGGGCGTTCAACAGAGTCATGATGGGGAAGTGTTTCTTAACGTGTTAGAGAAAGAACTAGACAGTGAAAAATTTCAACCGCAGCGGATTTTCAATCGCGATGAGACCGGGTGGACATCGAAAAACTGTTTAACGTGAACAGGTACATGTTTACCGAAGTACTTTTTTGTACGAATAATCCTGTGATATGTGGGCTGTGTGAAATAGGTAGACCATACGGTAGTGTCGTACTGCACTACAACAAGCCTTGTTTCATTTCAACCCCAAAAAATGTCCGTATTTATATGCTCTTGCCGACAATGTTAGGCAGGGTGATGCGGAACAGCGGTGGGGTAATTTGGACCAGGGGTGGTCCGATTTACCCCGTGATTTTTGAAGATCAAATTTTGACATTGTCTCATCTTTTGTCACTTCCATAAAAATAAGTTCAGTTTCACAAAATCTTACTACACAGAGCTGTAACTAAATGTCCGGCTGTCGACAAGACATAATCTAATTAAATCTAAATCAAGAAAAAACATTTGTAGAGTGTTTCGAAATTAAGTGGTCCGGATTCCCCCACTTTCCCCTATAGTGAGATTACTGCACTCATTCTTTTTCTGTAAAGTTGATAAGTTGCTACTTGGCCTTTCTAATCGATTCATTGATGTTGAAAATTGGGATAAATGATATATTCGGCCACACCCCTTCGTCAGAATCATCAAACTGGCTCCCGATAAACATTTCCAACAGGGAAAGAGTTAGAGACGCTATATGACCCTGACCGATGGCGCGTCGATAAGCCCCAAAAATTATTAACTAGTTTTTGCACGACATTCCCAAGGAGATTTTGACAGCAACATTCACACACCATAGTCCGTATGTATGCACGTAAAAGCTTGTCTCAATTTACACTATAAACCACTTGCGTTCGATATTTTAGGAATTTACTTACCTCGCCACACTCATTAAGAAAAATAAGAAAATAGTTTATCGGTCAAATATCTCAATTTTTTCTTTTGTTGTGTTTGGCCCCGCGATTTCTCCTGTTGATATTTTCTTGGAATATGGCCTTTTTTGGCCCTTTTTCTAGTAGCTGGCATCTAGGCTATTTTTTGTTTGTCCCTTGTATAAATATGACTTATTTTGGCCTTCTCTGCTCTTGAAAAGATGTTTCGACACCGAAAAAAGAAAAAGAACAGCAGAAAAAAACTAGCGTGGTGGTGAGAGGGAGGGATAGAACTTTGTAAAAAATACGATCCCAAAAATGACGGCCACCAAACACCGGATGCGAGGCATGCGATATTACAGGCGCCCTTTGGGTGAAAAGTTGGCGGAAAAGTGCATCCTCTGAGGCTCCACCCTCCCCAATTATCAAAATCCTAGATCCACCACTGTTCGAAAGCAAAAATTCACAGTTGGAAAAACATGAAAAATATTAAATGTTAGCGGGGAGTGGTGTGACCAAGATAATTGATGATGCTAAAACATTTTCTGGTTCTGTGGATGAAATCATTTAATGGCCACGCGGGATTGGAAGGGCACTCCTGGCTTCCTACTAAATGGGTAGTGTGCTAAAAAAATACTGCGTCAAGTCAATATCAAACCGTCAACAATTAGTTTTAAACGGTGATACAGGTAGCTCTTCTGGTCGTTTTAGCCTCAAATCTGGGTTTTGTGGTATTTATTTGGCCATTTTGTAAAAAAATGACCCCTTTTTGGTCGTTTTTAAAACTCCGTTTGGCGTTTCTCCGCCGAAAAAAACTGGCAGCCCTGGGCAGAATCTATGGTCTTTAGAAGATGGAAGAACACAAAAATTGGGAAACATGTTTTAACACTGACGCCTCTAAGTTGTACTCCCCCCGCCTCCAAATGGGGTCTTGATCCCCTAAAGACACTATAATTGCCAGCACAAGAAATGCCCCCCCACTGATTTTTCCTAAAAAAAAACGCCCTGAAATAAGATAAATAAATATAATAAAATATTATATTTACCTGTAACTGCCTCAGTAGGTATATGTATTGATAGAAACTTTCTGGCTCAGCAGCCACCCTATGTTTTTCCAGCAGTCAGCTATCCTGTGCCAGCTGTAAAAATTGCTGTCATTGGCCATGGCTGAGCGGCCCGCTCCGTTTTACCTTTACTCTATTGCCTGGCCCTTGGGGACAAAACTCTGGGAGCCCCCAAGACTAGCATTTGTGGGCTGAAGATAAACTCTTGGGTGTTACTCTTGACTCTTGCTAGGTATATGGTTATTCTCTATGCCTCTCAAATCTCTTGCTCGCCATCACAAACTGAATCACCTTCATATGAATGCCTATTCTTATTTGAACAGATACCATCGATAACTACCAGTTATGCTGCAACCAAGATAAATGGATATTTAATAAATGGCTATAAAAAGGTAGCCTAAATGGCTGCATAAATGGCTATTTAGAAGGTAGCCGGTTGCGTGCAACAATGCCCGATTCCACAGAGCACGATGCTCTTAGAATCGTGAATACCTACGGTCATCGACAGTGATATTCAGCCTGTGCAGCTGCTCCATCAGTGATGATGAAAAAGATGGCGATCTGTGAAAAGCTACAGGAGTTGCCCCGTCCATGCAGCGGTGATAGTACAATGGATAGCAATCCAGTATGCCTCGACGAGTCCACAAAACACGTCGATCTAATAGACGATTCGTCGTGGACCACTATTGGGTTGGTGTGTCAATCCCACGAGTGGCTGACGAAAACCCCAGACGAGTGGCACACGGACAAGGAGTTTGTCAAGTTTCACACATTTGTCAAGGAGGTTAAGGTCACCAATGACGTAGCAGAACGGGGAATCTGCATGCTAAAGGACTTCACGGGCAAAGTCAAGGACAAAGAACAGTGTGGTTGGCTTTTGCAAGCCGTGGAGCGTCACCGCAGGCAAATGCCACATCTGACAGAAGAGGCACTCAAGCGTGTGCAGCACGGTTGGAAACGCAATGGTGCACATAGGCTTAAGCTTAAGCATCTGATAAGTTCATTCTCGTGTTGCTGATGGTGCACTGGTTACACTGTGATGTTTTGAATATTTTTCAGGCGTTTGTTGTATCATCATTGTATAATTATGTGTATGCGTTTGTAAGCAGCTATATGTATTTGTGCGTGACATTGAGGAGCGAAACCATGGGCGCAAGACGCAACTGACAAGAATCCGAAACGTGTGCAGCACTGTTGTCATCTCGAAGCTGCAAAAGAGCTCATGATCTTGATAGGTTCATTCCTACGTTGCTGATGGTGTTTTTTACCCTGTGCCATGCTTTGGCTCTTGTTTTAAGACATGGAATGCATTTTGTGTATGTCCTAGCTATATGAAGTCTTCATAATTCTGCAAGAGATTGGGACTCCACAGAGCCGGTTAAGCCTTTTTTCTCCGAGGAGCATTAGCGATTGCATTGTGGTAACTTCTCTGAAGACTGGGTGCTCGTCATCGGCCAAAACTTTCAGGCAGTACTTAAGGGTTAGACATTTTCGACGTAGCTGTAAAGAAGGGATGTTAGCTTCGGCTTGGAGCGATTTTATTGGGGTAGATCTGAAAGCACCCAACGCAATTCTAATACAGGTATTTTGCACACATTCAACAGAGTTTATAGCTTTGTGGTTCGATCCGTCGAGTATCTGACACCCATACTCTAGTATGGGGCGAATGAGCGACATGTACATTCTGAGTAATATTTTTCTATCTGCACCGTACGAGGGTCCTGAAATACACTTCAAAATTGAAATCCTTTTTTCAGCCTTTGTTTTTATGTATTTTGAGTGGTTCTCAATTGACAATTTTTCATCAAGGAGGATCCCTAGTAAGCGGACTTTTTGGGCATATCCAATTGGGGCGTCCTCCATTTGTATTTGTCGCAGAGGGCCATGAACTGGCAGCTTCATATTTCTCTCAAACACCATGACTTGTGATTTATGATTCCTATCTGAGCTCCCGGCCAGAACGGACGTTCGCGTCTGCTCCTCCGTGATCCAACCGCCGCATGTGGAATCGACCTTGGTGATATTGCTCCTTTTTCAAGTGCTGTTAGGAAGTACTGTCTAGTGACCTGAATAGTTTCTTTCTAAATTCTTACATTGCCCTCGATTTATTTCTTTCTAATAGCTGCTATCTGTGTCCAGCTTTGCAGTTCAGGTACTTACCGACATAGTACTCATAGGGAATCTTCACTATTTGGAATCTGATCATCACTATTCCCGACCCTTCTCAGTACTTTCGGTCTCTGTGTTTGGTATCGATCTCCCAACGACCGATCGTATTTGTTGATGGATAACCAAATCGCCTAAAGTATTAGGGTAAGCAATGGCTTATCTCTAAGCTGACTGGATACATCGACCTGGCATAATTAGAAATCTGTTTCCAATTCTTTATGACTTAAGTATTGGACTCAACTTGCTTCACTGATGGGGAGGTAGGTGTGTAGGTAGGTACTTGCGTGTTCACTCTGCACTGTTTTTTTCAAGTTAAATTTTGATATTGCCCTTCCTGCCCATAATAAAGCTTGCTGTACATTCTTGAGTTAGTTGTACTTTGGCTGTTGAAGTCACCCATAGCCTTTTCTTTGATAGTTTTGCTATATTCGTCTCAATCATGCCACCCAAAAACAACTTCAAAGAAAATATAGAAGACCTTTACATAAAATATGCCACATTAGAAGCAAAAAACTCTAGCATGGAGGGCGAACTGAATGATCTTCGACAATATGTGTCACATCTAAAAGAGGAGTTGCTTTCAGCTCATCTGCTGCACCAAGAGGCAGTCTCTGCTCAGGCTCACCTGGAAAAAATGTTGGAGTCAGTCCTAGTTGATCACGACCGACTAATTAAAAAGGAGGCTGAGTCAGCTCGAAAACTAGAATCCCTTGACCAATACGGAAGAAAGTTCACATTGGTGCTTGCTGGCAAGGCCATTCCCGCCCAGACCCTAGGTGAAAATATCAGACAACTGTCACTCAGACTACTGCAGGAGTATCTAGGCATTTCTCTCGGCACAGAATCTCTGACTGCGTGTCACAGACTCCAGAAAAAGAGAACCATTCTGCTTAGGTTCCGTGACTTGGATGATCGCATGAGGGTCTACCTCAAGCGAACAAAACCCCTGCGCCATGGCCTCCTCATCTTTGAGTCCTTGACCAAAGAAAGGATGGAAGTGGTGCAGATCCTAAACCACATTAGGCATGAGTCAAACTGTCCATTCCGGTCCTTCTACACATTCAGGGGGATATCTTTGTAAAGGTAAAGGAAGGGGACCGACCCATTGAAATACATGTGGGAGCCTCCAGGGATGAAATTCTTAGTAAATGCAGGGGTGAACATGGGGTACCATCAGACATGCCTACCATCTCTCACATGAATCAGGAGTGGAAGAGAGGCAGAGATAGATGGAAAACAGTGCAAGCAGCCAAAAGTTCCCATCGTAGGCCTGGTGCTCCACCTCTAACGAGGGAAGCGCCCAAAGATAAACCGAGCATCTAGGATGCATCTAGCCTAATAGGTGGAAAACTGGTAGCTGCTCAAGGTAAAAGTTTCTCCCCACCAGGTGAACCTCAAAGCCAAATTCAGCCGAAACAACAGAAGCTTCCAGACGTGGGCCTTGGTAGTACAAAAGTACAGCCCACGGCCAACAACTCCATTGAGTTCTGCGCATCAAGTAGCTCGGAGAGTTGTGATACAACTCTCCTGAGCACTGGGACATGCGCTCCTCTTCTAGGCCCAAACGTTGATACAATCCCTAAATCTGTCTTCAGCTGAGAATTCCTTATAACATATTTTGTAATGATGCCTCTTCCATCCATGACTGTGCCGTACAATGATGTTCAGCTGCTTGGATTGGCTGAAGCCTTGCTTACATGCTTTCTGGAAGGTAGTTAGCAAACATATATCTTGATACAGTGATAGGTTTAGTTATTATCTTCACTTTCTCTTTATTTCTCCATGTCATGCCAAATGTCACCCCCTATCAATATACCATCAGCATACCCCCAGCCTTGTCTTGATTTGGCACACATTGATGATAACAATAACATGCTGCAAGATGAATTCAATATTATTGCAAACCAGTGTGGCTATAATGATGTGAAATCATTATCTTTAAATGAATCAAACCTTTCAATACTGCATATCAACATTAGGTCACTACGTAAAAACCTGGATAACCTCATTACCCTCCTGAACAATTCCAATACAAAATTTGGCATTATCCGCATTTCAGAAACTTGGCTAGAGGAGGACCTCACTAGTACTTGCCACATCCCAGGCTACACTCTCTTCAATCAATGTCCCCAATCAAATCACCGCGGAAAGGGAGCTGCTATTTATATTAATGATACTCTTAAGTATATTTGCCTCATGGACTTTTCCATAAATCCCATAGAATTCCAATGTGCGTTCATTGAGATCATATCAAACTCATCTCCTAATCTAATCATTGGCACTTTCTACAGATCTCCTTCATATGATCATGCTCCATTTCTGCAACACCTTGATCAAATCATTAATACAATTTTGGCAGAAAATAAAAGATGCATATTTGCCGGTGACTTCAATATTGATCTTTTCCAAATAAACAACTCTCTAGTAACCGATAGATTTCTTACGTCATTGTCTCTAGGTGGATTCATCCCATCCATTACCCGACCAACTAGGATAACAAATTCATCAGCAACTTTGATTGATAATTTTTACTTAAATTTCCCTCATACATTGAATAACTCTGGTATTCTCATAGACGACACCAGTGACCACCTACCGATCTATATAAGTGTCGAGCATAACACACATTCTCCTACAGTCCAGGCCAACTATCTTCAATTTAATTTCTCATTAACAGAAACTTTAGCCAGCCGAGTAAAGGCATCCCTAGAAGCCTCCTCGCCTCCAAATCCTGATGCAAATACCTATGCTAATCTCTTCATCAAGACAATTCAAGGTGAACTTAAACTGATGTCAACAACTAAAAGGAACAGGAAAATTGATCCTATCCGGCCCTGGATATCACAAGCAATGGTCAGATGCATTAATGAAAAAAACAAATTATAGAAAAAAAGTTTGAAAAATCGAACAACCCATAACCGCCTGAAATATTGCCAATATCGGAATAGACTAAATACTGTACTTAAAGAATCTAAATATAATTACTACAGAAACAAATTGGCTGAACACCAAAATAACTCTCAGAAACTATGGAAAACTATCAATGAAATTATCAGAAGAAACAAAAAACTCGGAAACAGACTCCCTGACTACTTCAGACATGGTAACAACATCATTCAGGATCCGAATAAGATAGCTTCCGAATTTAATAACTTTTTTGCTACAATTGGAGAAAATCTTCAACATCTATTACCTCAAACACCCACTGACCCACTTGATTTCCTTAATGACATAGATGTGAGAGATCAAATGTTCCTGGAGCCAGTATCCTGTCAGAATGTCTTGGACATAATTCAAAATTTAAACAATACTGGACCTGGAGCTGATGACATAAGTGGCAAACTCCTAAAGAAACTTGCACCATATTTAGTCACTGAAATTACCCATCTTACAAATCTTTGCCTGGAAAATCAGATTTTTCCCTGATATCTTAAAAATAGCTATTGTAAAGCCATTATATAAATCAGGACCCTCAAATCTATTTACTAATTATAGGCCAATTTCAATTTTACCAGTCATATCCAAAGTTCTTGAAAGAATTCTTCACAACCAACTCACTGATTTCATAGAAAGAAATAACATACTGAATGAGTACCAATTTCGCTTCAGAAAACTGCATTCGACGTACATGCCCTTATCACTCATTCATGACCTAATAACTTCAAACATTTCAAAGAATAAAAAATGTGTAGGCATATATTTGGATTTAAAAAAGCGTTCGATACGGTTGATCACAAAATTTTACTTAGGAAAATGTGTAGGTATGGCATAAGAAATGGGTCCTTGAAAATGTTTCAATCATATCTTGAAAACAGGGTACAAATCACTAAGTTAGAAAGCCTGAATCGTATGTCTTCTCCTAAAATTGTTTCCACAGGTGTACCTCAGGGGTCTATTCTGGGTCCAGTCCTATTCATAATCTATATTAATGATATCTTCAAATCCTCTACAATTCCCAATTATTTTCAGTTTGCAGATGATACATCAATTTTCTTCTCAGGTAATACACTTTTTGATATTGAGCATGAAATAAATCAGGTAACCCCCAAAATATGTGACTGGCTTTGTGCCAATAGACTAACACTAAAAACATCCAAAACATTCTACCAAATATACTCTATAATTGAAAACATGCCAAATCTAACACTTCACCTAAACGGCGCTCAAATTTCGCGATCAGACTCAATAAAATATTTGGGTGTCACCATTGATGAGAACCTCAAATGGAAAAATCACATCACGAAAACCTGTAATACTTTAAGACGAAACATTGGAATGATTGCGAGAGTCAAATTCATACTTGATAAGAAAACACTCCTCCTTCTATATAATGCCCTAATTCTCCCATATCTAAGTTATAACGCTCTCATTTATCTGGGGAAAAAATTAAATCCATTTTGTCTGACCATTCCATTGTATGGTTTAGAGCATTTTGCAAAATATCAATTGCCATGTGAAGGTTTTCGTGGCTAGTCCACAACGTACAGTCATCAGCATACATTGCTGTTGTAACTGGTCCACCAAGACTATCAAATATGTCGTTAATCATGCATAAGAATAACAAAGGAGAAATCACTCCTCCCTGGACCACACCATTTTCCTGTGGGAAAGTACTTGTGTCTTGACCTGAAAGGTTCTATTTTCTAAGTAATGATCAACAAATTCCATAAAATGTCCTCTGAAACCCAACATGTATAATTTGTTAATGAGGATATATTTGTTTACCATGTTATAAGCGGATTTAATATCAATAAAGATTGCAACTGTACACTTTCTCTAAAAAAAACATTTTCCTCACATCAGATTCCAGTCGGACAAGGTGATCTACTGTGCTCCGGTTTTTCCTGAAGCCACACTGTACCTTGCTTAACCCGCGCGGCGCTGGGGTCTCCAGCCGAACGCGCGGCGCTGGGGGGAGTAAATTTTACCCCCCTGTTATCTCCCGAACTAATGGTGCGATTTGGAAAATTCAAACGCCAATCGAAAGATCTAATCACGAACAACTAAAAAAATGTACTTAATTTAAAGTTTAAGGTCAAGGTCAAGGTCAAACTGAGGTCAGCTGTCAAAAGCGTGGTTTTTGAGGTTGCAATGCTACGGAGATCAGGCAATGGAAGCTATGAGCTTCATACTTCATGAAAAGCCTTCACTTCAATGCAGCAAGGTGCTTTGAGACCATTGGGCTGGTGACATGACCGGGTCAGGTCAAGATCAGGTCACCAAAGGTCACCATATTTTTGTACCCCAATGTGGCCATGCGATACATGTTTTTGGGCCATTTTGCATGCAGAATTCAACTATAATGTTCAGAGAAGCATATCGGACAGACTTTGGGCTCAACTTGCACAGCCGGGGTCAAGGTCAGGTCACCAAAGGTCAATTTTGGAAGTTGATATTTTTTGACAAATGACACATGTTTTTGGACCTGCTTTGTCTCAGGAACACTATAAAAGTAGTGTAAAGCGTGTACGAGGTCATCCTGGGTCATCCTGGGTCACTATGATTCACTAAATAAAGACAGTATTGATCAGCCCTAAAAATCAGTGCATGAGTCTCTGAGCTTTGGCAGCTCTCCAGGCCAAACTGATAAAGCTAGAGACTCAAAATTTGGCATGAATATGCACTGTATGGTGTTTTACCAAATAAATTCCGGTTTCTGAAAAATCTTGAAAATTTTAGAAATTTTGTAACTTTTTCCAAACAAAATATTTTTTAAAAAATATTTTTTTCAAAACCAAAATTTTGAAAATCCAAAATAGCCATTTTGAAGACCACAATAATGCCTATCGTTTGACGTAAGAAAATTGAAAATCGGTTGAGAACTGTAGCTTTAGCGACTGTTTAAACATTGCGCGTTTTTTGTACAAAAATCGCTTGTAGTGACGTCACATTTTTGCTTATTTCTCGAAAAGTTTTCAACCGATTTTCTTTTTATTTGGCAGAAATGTGTAAAATTTATGTAAGAAAAGGTACTGAAAATTGGGCGGCGCTGCGCGCCGCTCTTTTTGAGATATCGCAAAAATTCGCGAGGGGGGGTAAAATTTACCCCCCCCAGCGCCGCGCGGGTTAACAGTCCTTCCTTTTCAACATACCACATCATTCTCTTGGTGATCATGCGTTCATATGTTTTAGCTAAGCAAGAGGTTAATTGAATAGGCCGGAATGATTTAACGGAGGACCGAGGTTTTCCAGGTTTGCAGATTGGAACTTTGAAAGAGTGGCGCCACTCGGGAGGATAGAAACCATTTTCCCATATCGAATTGAAAAAGTTAATCAAAGTGCGTGTTAAAGATGCTGGCAAATGTTTCAAAAAATTGTAGTGTATACCGTCGGGTCCCCACTGAGGTTGACCCAACGTTAGACAAAGCCGTCTTAATTTCATCCATGGTGAACCTGGAGTTATAAACTTCTAAATTATTTCAGGTATAATTCATGGTAACTTTTTTAATATATATTGTTGAAAATACTCACTGTAATTATTTGAAGATGAAACATCGGAGAAGAACTGGCCGAAACAGTTTCCAAACTCGTGGGGGTCAATTACCGATGACCCGTTTACTTCCAGGACGATCGGCGCTGGAGGCTGGTACCTGTTTCCTAAAAAACATTTTATTAAACTACATAATCTTGTTAGCGGTGTACGTACAGCAAAAGCATTTAACAGTGTTTCCCAACTATTTCTCTTTGCTTGTACAATACCCTGGTCCGGATTTAGGATTTTTCTTCAGAAAGTAACGGATCGTTGCTCAGTAGATGCATTTTTTGGTGCTGATTACGATGCGCTCATCAGAAATGCAATTTTCGAAAAAAATTTTGGTGGCCCACTCGAGTTGAAGGTTTTTCATTTTGCCCAAGTTTCCACTTTTTGGCTCACCATCAACCCATATTACCAACGAAGTGCAAAAAATTGCACTGGGTTGGTAGTTTGGTTCATTGGTGTTCCATTCCCTTTGTTTTTGTTTAACTTGCACACATAACGGTTATTTTTTGCTTATTATCTCCGCTTTTAGTTGAGTTTGCACTGGCTCTCCATAGATGGCGCTAGCAGCGTGACATGGTAAGTGAATATTGATCTCCTCGGGGACCGGGAATGTGAACAGCAACGTGAAAGGTGAGAAATAATTGCGAATAGGATTGTATAAACACACTTAAATGGCTGTTTTCAAGCAGCACTGAAGTTGTTAACACTGTTTGTCAGTTATTTTAAGCATGTCATGTCCAAATATGCTGCTGCTGCTGAAGTCCCGACAATAACCCTTTACCAATAGACGCAGGAACCGTGGGGGCTGTGGTGGTGGCTGTTGCACCTAACTTTCAGAGTGTGGCAGCAGCTCTAACCCCGCCCCCCAGGTTGAGCCGATTCTGGAACTTCTCTATTAACATTTAAGTGATATGCCTAATCACCCCCGGCCATACCAACGCCGAAGCCCCTTCCTCCAACTTACACCTTTCCGCCGACTAAAATAGTCTCTCCACCTATGCCTTCACCGACTGAATTCTTCCGTATTTGCGCCAAAAAGACTCTGCAGCAACCCTACTTTGACTGAAGTGCGAGGGTATCAGTTTTGAGGCTAGTGACCTGTAGCCCAGTCTCCTCTGACATATTTAGAGGTCGTTGTGGCCCAGAGGAGAATTATATGTTTTACTTATACGGTTAGGATTGATAATTTTTAACGTTGTGGTCCAGCAAAAAAATCGACCGGTTTGGCATTATGCGAACATTTTATTACAAACATGACATCGGTCACCAGGTTTTAAGGGTTGAAGGAAATATGTTGTATGAAATCACAAAATAAGCTTTCCAACGTTTACGGACCTTTCACTAGCTGCATTGGATAATAATCTATAAGCATATGATAATCGATAATCATCGGCATCATCTAAGTGCTTACGTTATCTTTTCCTTTCAGTTCTCTGATCGAAATTGAAAATGGAGGGACGGTTATATCTGCATGAAATAAAAGAGTCGTACCGTGAGTTTGGTACATCATAGGGCGCCTCCTTATGACAAGAATTGACTCAGGGAGGAGCGGAGCAAAGATGAGTGTCATATTCCTTTGGAAGAATGCAAGAACAGGGTAACGGCTGGGGTTATGGATGTGTATGCCAGCGTAACACTCCATACACGTGCAAATCAGGCCATACTGAAGGAACTAAGAGGGCTTTGGAAAGAAAGAGTACACAAAAGAAGTATGCAAACAAGTTTGGCAAGCGAGCTGCTATACCAACCGCTGCGATGGATTCGCTGTTTGATACCAGCAGCCGAGAACTCGAGCCTGGACAAGCAGAAGACAGTGTTTCTGGCCGACCAGCCAAGTGCCAGACGTCTTCAGACAGGCAGCCTCGATCAGGAAACCACAGCGCGATGGCAGAGGAGAGCTCAGCGAGCGGGTCGAGCAGTCATGAGAGGAGCAGCCGTCACCTCCCCGAGTCAACAGGCGACGGCCGGGACAGCAAACACGCCTGTGGAAACTGGTGTTTCAGGTAACGCTATCATCTGCTGAGCTATGACTCGGCAATCCCGATCAAAGGGATATTATCTGTGTATGAGCAATGCTATTTTCAAAAACCAGTCTGCTCATCAATTCTAACAAAACACTTAAAAGCTATATGTATAAATATTTTTCAAAATGCTCTCCAAGTCGTTCACAGTCAATAGCTCATAAACCATAAGACATGGTACGCATTGCTTGTCATTCTCCTATCCTTCTTTACGGTTCCATAACTCATAAAACATAAAAATGGTAGACATTACTTGTCGTTCTTGTACGGCCTATTCTTCCTTATGGTTTGTGAGTTATGGACTGTGAACGACTTGGACAGTGTTTAAGAAACTACATAAATATATAGCTTGTGGGTGTTCTGATAGGATTTATGAGCAGACTAGTGTCTGACAATAATATTGTTCATACACAGATAATATCCCTTTGATCAGGATTACCAAGTCATTATAGCTTAGCAGATGATAGCGCTGCCTGAAACACCAGTTTCCACAGCCGTGTTTGCTGTCTCGGCCGTCGCCTATTGACTCGGGGAGGCGACGGCTGCTCCTCTTATGACTGCTCGACCCGCTCGCTGAGCTCTCCTCTGCCATCGCGCTGTGGTTTCCTGATCGAGGCTGCCTGTCTGAATACGTCTGGCACTTGGCTGGTTGGCCAGATACACTGTCTTCTACTACTTCAGGCTCACGTTCTCGGCTGCTGATATCAATCAGCGAATCCATCGCAGCAGTTGATGTAGCACCTCGCTTGCCAAACCTGTTTACATGCTTCTTTTTGTCTCTCTTTCTTTCTAAAGCCCTCTTAGTTCCTTCAGCACGGCCTGTTTTGCACGTGTAGGCAATGATGCACTTGCACATACATCCATAATCTCAGCCGTTACCCTGTTATTGATACTTTCATAAGAATATGGCACTCATCTTTGCTCCAGCTCCTCCATGAGTCCAATTCTTGTCATAACAAGGTGCCCTATGACATACCAAACTCACGGTCAGGCTCTTTTGTTTTTTTGCAAATATTACCGTCCGTCCATGTTGAATTTTGTTCAGAGAAACATAAAACTGCAAGGAAAACATAACGTAGAACTTGGATTATGCCGGCATGTGAATTATTCAATGCAACTAGTACAAGATGTCTAGTCGTTGGAAGTCGGTGGAAATTTTAGGATTTTATACAACATATTTTCTTCTGTCCTCAAAACCTGGTGACCGATGTCATGTTTGTAATAAAATGTTCGCATAATGCCAAACCAGTCGATTTTTTTCTGCTGGACCACAACGTTAAAAATTATCAATCCTATCCGTATAAGTAAAACATATAATTCTCCTCTGGGCCACAACGACCTCTAAATATGTCAGAGGAGACTGGGCTACAGGTCACTAGCCTCAAAACTGATACCCTCGCACTTCAGTCAAAGTAGGGTTGCTGCAGAGTCTTTTGGCGCAAATACGGAAGAATTCAGTCGGTGAAGGCATAGGTAGAGAGACTATTTTAGTCGGCGGAAAGGTGTAAGTTGGAGGAAGGGGCTTCGGCGTTCGTATGGCCGGGAGTGATTAGGCATATAACTTAAATGTTAATAGAGGAGTTCTAGAACCGGCTCAAACTGGGGGGCGGGGTTGGAGCTGCTGCCACACTCTGAAGTTGAGTGCAACAGCCACCACCACAGCCCCCACGGTTCCTGCGTCTATTGGTAAAGGGTTATGGTCGGGACTTCAGCAGCAGCAGCAGATTTGGACATGGCATGCTTAAAATACCTGAGAAACAGTGTTAACAACTTCAGTGCTGCTTGAAAATAGCTCTTTAAGTGCGTTTATACAATCCAATTCGCAATTGTTTCTCACCTTTCACGTTGCTGTTCACATTCCCGGTCCCCGAGGAAATCAGTATTCACTTACCATGTCACGCCGCTAGCGCCATCTATGGAGAGCCAGTGCAAACTCAACTAAAAGCGGAGATAATAAGCAAAAAATAACCGTTATGTGTGCAAGCTATAACATTAAAAACAAAGCGAATGGAACATCTTCTCTCGGCCATTAACAACATGTTTCTTAGCGACTCGTTCCCCACTATGTGGCGGGAGAGTGTCATCATTCCCATTCCAAAACCTGGCAAAGAAAAAACGGACCCTAAAGGTTATCGCCCCATTTCGTTTACTAGCTGTGCTAGCAAGCTTGTAGAGCGCATGGTCAACGTAAGACTTCACGAAATTCTCGAAAAGAAACTCGATGCTATGCAATCGGGTTTCCGGCGCGGGCGAGCCACCACTGACAATCTGATCAAACTGGCCAGTGACGTCCAAAATGGCTTTTACAAGAAGCAAGTCACAATTGCTGCATTCTTAGATATCAAGTCGGCCTTCGATCGTGTACAAAAAGACGTCCTTTTGTATAAACTCTGTAAACTGGGAGTCCATGGCCACCTTGCTAGATTCATTGACAACTTTCTTAGGGACAGAAAATTCAAAGTGCGCTACGTCACCACCTTTTTCTACCTGACATTTCAAGACCAGGGCACACCCCAGGGTAGCGTTTTATCTCCGACCCTCTTCCTAGTCATGATCAATGACATTTTTACAAAAATCTACCACCTGGAGTTAAGTACTCCCTATTTGCAGATGATGTCGCTATTTGGAAATCCACTCCGGTCGACACCAGGCGGCGCAGTCAACCAGAATTCAAAACCGCGACTACCGAATTGCAGGGTAGTCTCGACGACATCCATACTTGGTGCAATTCAATGGGTCTATCACTCTCGGCCGAAAAGTCATCAGTCGTAGTCTTTGCCAGGCCAGGTGTGAGACACGCTGTTCCTCAGCTCCAAATATCAGGCAAACCCATTGAATGCGCGAAAAGCTTCAAATTCTTGGGCGTCATCCTTGATACCCGCCTTAGTCTTAACGAGCATATTACCAAAGTCGTCTTTAGCTGTCAAAAACGAGTCAATATCCTCCGCACGCTCGGCGGAACAGAGTACAGCGGGGATCGAAAGACCCTGCTCATTCTCTACAAGTCTTTGATCCGGCCCATACTCGAATATAATTCGTTCGTCTTTGACTCAACGAACAACACTAATAAGCTAAAGCTAGAGCGCATCCAAAACGCAAGTATCCGGGCAGCCACAGGCGCGCTCAGAAAATCCCCCATCACCAACTTGTTAGTGGACAGTGGGCTGTGCCCTCTCCAAACAAGACGCCACTCCCAGCTTATCTCTTACTATATCAAGGTCCAATCTACCGAAAATCACCCGGCGAAACAATGTTTCGCCCACCCTGAACGTGTATCAAAAACTAATCGGACAACCTGGCCTCCATTTAAGAATAGAGTAGCTAAGACCCTGGAAACCCTGAACCTTGCGATCCCAGAAGCCATAGGCAAACCCCCACTCTCCCGCTTTTGGACTCGCAAACAGCCCAAAGTCGAGTTTCTTTTCACCAAACGCAAAGAAAACCTCACCACAGAGGAGATCTCCCAGAAATTCTTAGAGTTCCAGGCTAACAACACTGGCAAGACCTTCATTTTCACCGACAGCTCTAAAATAGGCGAAAAAGTAGGCCTCAGCATCTGGGGGCAAAATATTTGCCCCCAAAAACGACTTCCGGACAACTGCTCAATCTTTACTGCCGAGGCTGTCGCCATTCTAGACACACTAGTCCTGATTAGAACCCTAAATATTAATTCAGCCGTGATCTGTTCAGACTCTAAATTTGTCTTGCAAGCTATCAATAACGTAGTCAACCCCACCCATCACGTAATAACAGACATCCAGAAGGGTATCGACGATATCCCAGATGTCTCCTTTCTTTGGATCCCAGGCCACTGCAAAATTCTCGGAAATGAAAAAGCCGACGAACAGGCCAAAAAGTCTCTAGAACTCAGACAGGTCGCACCTCTCAAATGGTCCGGAGACGATAGCAAAGCTCTCCTCCAGAACCATATCCGAAAGTACATCCAAAATGACTGGACCACTAACCACAGCACCAATTTATTCCATATAAAGCCTAACATCGGCTACTGACCCAGCTCCAACCAAAACAGTCGTCGGCGTGAGGTCATCCTGACCAGACTCAGAAGCGGACACACCAAATTAAATGCCTATGGGCGTGTAGGTACCTGTGGTACCTGCTCTGCCATGGAAAATCCCTACCATATCCTCATCGACTGTCCCCAGCACGACGCCCATAGGCAGCCCATGCTAGATTATTGCCGCATCAGAAACATCCCAGTAAACCTTTCCACTCTTCTCGGCAATGATCACCCTGAGCTGCTGGACAAGCTCTTTACATTCCTGAAGGCTTCTAGGCTCGAGAGCTTTATCTGAACGTCTCTGGTGGCAGGTATGAAAAATACCTGCATCCGAATATCACCCCTCATATTGGAAATAACAATTACACTATAAACGTCCCTCTGACAAATTTAAACAATAGGTGCTTCAAACTAGGCTTTAACTGTCTGGTATTAAGGTATGGTAGACTCAGAATAGCTCCCACCATAGTAAAAAAATTCAACTCACCAACTAACCCTATCTAACCATCCGTTGATGTTTGCTAACCAACTAACCCTAACTTAAGGACTACTAACTATACTAACCACATCTAAGACTAACAACTAACCAACTCACACCCCTCCCTGACACTATCTGTTCTATTACCCTTCTCTCTTCCTCTGTGCGGCGGCTACCCAGTCAGAGAGGGTGCTGTAACCTCACCTCCTGGTTGCAGGATAAAGACCCGCGGCACCATGTCATGGTGCTTGCGGGTGTTTCTGATAACCCAAAATTATTATTTTTCAATGGAGGAACTTGAGTAACGTAAGCCACACGGTCATTCGATAACAAGGAACAAAATTAAAAAAATTATCTTTACGCTGGCAAGCCTCTTCACGTACCCTTTTAAATCCTACCTGTGCCCCAGGCTCGGCATCTCTGCCGTAGCAATCCCCTTCCCTCGCTAGTGTTGCTACACTTCGCGACCCATTCCTCGAAATAAGATTCGTCCCTTTGTTCTGCGACATTAAAGTAAACACCCCTCCCGCAAAATTCTCCCCCACACTTTAGAGGCGGGCAAAGGTGCCTTGCACAGAACGCCTTATAAAAAGCCCTAAACTTACTAACACCAACGAACCAAACCACCAACCCAGTGCAATTTTTTGCACCTCGTTTTTTTGAATTTTGAACGCCGAGCATGCGGAGGATATTGACTTGTTTTTGACAGCTAGAGACGACTTTGGTAATATGCTCGTTAAAACTAAGGCGGGTATCAAGGATGACGCCCAAGAATTTGAAGCTTTTCGCACATTCAATGGGTTTGCCTGAGATTTGGAGCTGAGGAACAGCGTGTCTCACACCTGGCCTGGCAAAGACTACGACTGATGACTTTTCGGCCGAGAGTGATAGACCCATTGAATTGCACCAAGTATGGATGTCGTCGAGACTACCCTGCAATTCGGTAGTCGCGGTTTTAAATTCTGGTTGACTGCGCCGCCTGGTGTCGACCGGAGTGGATTTATAAATAGCGACATCATCTGCAAATAGGGAGAACTTAACTCCAGGCGGTAGCTTTTTGTAAAAAATGTCATTGATCATGACTAGGAAGAGGGTCGGAGATAAAACGCTACCCTGGGGTGTGCCCTGGTCTTGAGATGTCAGGTAGGAAAAGGTGGTGCCGCAGCGCACTTTGAATTTTCTGTCCCTAAGAAAGTTGTCAATGAATCTAGCAAGGTGGCCATGGACTTCCAGTTTAGAGAGTTTATAAAAAGGACGTCTTTTTGTACACGATCGAAGGCCGACTTGATATCTAAGAATGCAGCAATTGTGACTTGCTTCTTGTAAAAGCCATTTTGGACGTCACTGGCCAGTTTGATCAGATCGTCAATGGTGGCTCGCCCGCGCCGGAAACCCGATTGCATAGCATCGAGTTTCTTTTCGAGAATTTCGTGAAGTCTTACGTTGACCATGCGCTCTACAAGCTTGCTAGCACAGCTAGTAAGCGAAATGGGGCGATAACCTTTAGGGTCCGTTTTTTCTTTGCCAGGTTTTGGAATGGGAATGATGACACTCTCCCGCCACATAGTGGGGAACGAGTCGCTAAGAAACATGTTGTTAATGGCCGAGAGAAGATGTTCCATTCACTTTGTTTTTAATGTTATAGCTTGCACACATAACGGTTGTTTTTTGCTTATTATCTCCGCTTTTAGTTGAGTTTGCACTGGCTCTCCATAGATGGCGCTAGCGGCGTGACATGGTAGGTGAATACTGATTTCCTCGGGGACCGGGAATGTGAACAGCAACGTGAAAGGTGAGAAACAATTGCGAATTGGATTGTATAAACGCACTTAAAGAGCTATTTTCAAGCAGCACTGAAGTTGTAAACACTGTTTCTCAGGTATTTTAAGCATGTCATGTCCAAATCTGCTGCTGCTGCTGAAGTCCCAACCATAACCCTTTACCAATAGACGCAGGAACCGTGGGGGCTGTGGTGGTGGCTGTTGCACTCAACTTCAGAGTGTGGCAGCAGCTCCAACCCCGCCCCCCAGTTTGAGCCGGTTCTAGAACTCCTCTATTAACATTTAAGTGATATGCCTAATCACCCCCGGCCATACCAACGCCGAAGCCCCTTCCTCCAACTTACACCTTTCCGCCGACTAAAATAGTCTCTCCACCTATGCCTTCACCGACTGAATTCTTCCGTATTTGCGCCAAAAAGACTCTGCAGCAACCCTACTTTGACTGAAGTGCGAGGGTATCAGTTTTGAGGCTAGTGACCTGTAGCCCAGTCTCCTCTGACATATTTAGAGGTCGTTGTGGCCCAGAGGAGAATTATATGTTTTACTTATACGGATAGGATTGATAATTTTTAACGTTGTGGTCCAGCAGAAAAAAATCGACCGGTTTGGCATTATGCGAACATTTTATTACAAACATGACATCGGTCACCAGATTTTGAGGACAGAAGAAAATATGTTGTATAAAATCCTAAAATTTCCACCGACTTCCAACGACTAGACATCTTGTACTAGTTGCATTGAATAATTCACATGCCGGCATAATCCAAGTTCTACGTTATGTTCTCCTTGCAGTTTTATGTTTCTCTGAACAAAATTCAACATGGACGGACGGTAATATTTGCAAAAAACAAAAGAGCACGACCGTGAGTTTGGTATGTCATAGGGCACCTTGTTATGACAAGAATTGGACTCATGGAGGAGCTGGAGCAAAGATGAGTGCCATATTCTTATGAAAGTATCAATAACAGGGTAACGGCTGAGATTATGGATGTATGTACAAGTGCATCATTGCGTACACGTGCAAAACAGGCCGTGCTGAAGGAACTAAGAGGGCTTTAGAAAGAAAGAGAGACAAAAAAGAAGCATGTAAACAGGTTTGGCAAGCGAGGTGCTACATCAACTGCTGCGATGGATTCGCTGATTGATATCAGCAGCCGAGAACGTGAGCCTGAAGTAGTAGAAGACAGTGTATCTGGCCGACCAGCCAAGTGCCAGACGTATTCAGACAGGCAGCCTCGATCAGGAAACCACAGCGCGATGGCAGAGGAGAGCTCAGCGAGCGGGTCGAGCAGTCATAAGAGGAGCAGCCGTCGCCTCCCCGAGTCAACAGGCGACGGCCGAGACAGCAAACACGGCTGTGGAAACTGGTGTTTCAGGCAGCGCTATCATCTGCTAAGCTATAATGACTTGGTAATCCTGATCAAAGGGATATTATCTGTGTATGAACAATATTATTGTCAGACACTAGTCTGCTCATAAATCCTATCAGAACACCCACAAGCTATATATTTATATAGTTTCTTAAACACTGTCCAAGTCGTTCACAGTCCATAAATCACAAACCATAAGGAAGAATAGGCCGTACAAGAACGACAAGTAATGCCTACCATTTTTATGTTTTATGAGTTATGGAACCGTAAAGAAGGATAGGAGAATGACAAGCAATGCGTACCATGTCTTATGGTTTATGATCTATTGACTGTGAACGACTTGGAGAGCATTTTGAAAAATATTTATACATATAGCTTGTAAGTGTTTTGTTAGAATTGATGAGCAGACTGGTTTTGAAAATAGCATTGCTCATACACAGATAATATCCCTTTGATCGGGATTGCCGAGTCATAGCTCAGCAGATGATAGCGTTACCTGAAACACCAGTTTCCACAGGCGTGTTTGCTGTCCCGGCCGTCGCCTGTTGACTCGGGGAGGTGACGGCTGCTCCTCTTATGACTGCTCGACCCGCTCGCTGAGCTCTCCTCTGCCATCGCGCTGTGGTTTCCTGATCGAGGCTGCCTGTCTGAAGACGTCTGGCACTTGGCTGGTCGGCCAGAAACACTGTCTTCTGCTTGTCCAGGCTCGAGTTCTCGGCTGCTGGTATCAAACAGCGAATCCATCGCAGCGGTTGGTATAGCAGCTCGCTTGCCAAACTTGTTTGCATACTTCTTTTGTGTACTCTTTCTTTCCAAAGCCCTCTTAGTTCCTTCAGTATGGCCTGATTTGCACGTGTATGGAGTGTTACGCTGGCATACACATCCATAACCCCAGCCGTTACCCTGTTCTTGCATTCTTCCAAAGGAATATGACACTCATCTTTGCTCCGCTCCTCCCTGAGTCAATTCTTGTCATCATCATCATTGTTGGGGTTTTTGGGCGCACCGACAGCTGGGTCATATGGCGCCCATAACATTAAATGAAGTACTGTGGGGGCTGCAACAGGTCAGGTGCTAATAAAAAGGAGGTTTATACGTAAAAAGTACTAACCCTGTGGTGTTACCATTTGTGTGTGTCTGCTACATAAATGAAGTGAAAAAAAACTACGAGGGTGAATAAATGACATTGAATGCGATACTCTTTAAAAAAGCCGATATTGTTGCCACATCGACTGACGGAGACTCACCAATAAGGGAACCGAGTGAAAAATCTGCGGGGAAGTGAGCCCTCCTCTCAATCTCAAAGTCCCGGCAGTCAGTGAGAACATGCTTAACAGAGAGGTGTTCCCCACATCGCGGGCACTCCGGTGGCTCCTCTCCTCTCAGAAGGAACGAGTGAGTGGAGTGAGTGTGTCCTATACGCAATCTGGCTAAAACAACCTCGTCCGTTCTGCACCTGGCATTGGCCGATGACCACGCGCCGATCCTGGGCTTTATAAGGCGCAATTTGGAGCCCTTGGGATCATTGTCCCATCTCCGTTGCCAAGACTCGAATGCATACTGCCTGATGGCAGGGAAACAGTCAGAGTAAGGCACTTTTATTCCTGACGGCACGATACCCCGTGACGCATCCTTCGCCGCAGTGTCACATTGCTCATTGCCAGGCACTCCCACGTGGCTGGGCACCCATGCCAGTGTTAATTGTTTTTGTTGGCAGTGTGCTCTGTGCATCTTATTCCGAATAAGTTCCAGAATATATGACGATGAGGGGTGAAAATCAAATGATGTTAGTGCTTGCAAAGACGACAATGAGTCAGTAAATACAACGTATTTGCGTCTCCTCGACCGTAACACCTGGTCTAAAACTCGGAAGATAGCGTAAAGTTCAGCAGTAAAAACTGATGCTGTCACAGGGAGTGTATAACGTTGCTCAATTCCATCACTTACATACGCACATCCGACACCGCTCTCCGTCTTAGATCCGTCTGTATAATATATCTCAAAACCTGAATACAAGTCATTTACGTGTTCCCAGAAAATCTGCCGGACCGCAACAGGCGGCAGATTCTTGGTCTTAACAAGCAAACTGGTGTCCACCTGAGGCTCTGGGAGAGTCCATGGTTCTAATAAGGGATTCTGGAAAGTCTCAACCTGTTCACAGTCAACTCCTGCTTCCCTCAGCCACGCTCCAATTCTGAGACCAGGGTGTCTGTTTCGGGATAGATTTTCTTCCGAGTGTCTGATGTCATCAGAGAATAGCTTACTGTATGTTGGATGGTTTGGAGACTGTTTTATTTTTTAGAGCGTATTTCATCGCAAGGACACGACGTCGCAAGTCTAACGGCATCTCGTTTGCCTCGACGAGTATGCTGGCGGTAGGCGATGTGCGGAATGCACCGATGATAATTCGAATGGCATGGTGATGTATGGTATTTAGCATAGATTTTGCTGTCTCCGTGGCTGAATCGTATACCATGCAGCCATATTCAATTTTTGATCGGATTAGCGATCGGTACAACATCAAAAGTGTTTTTCTGTCTGCGCCATACTTTAACTTAGTTATAACCTTCAGAATGTTCAGATCCTTGAAGCACCTTTCCCTTACAACCTTAAAGTGGTTTATATAAGTCAACTTAGAGTCAAAAGTCAGGCCCAGGAACCGTGCATGTGCGACTACCTGGATTCTTTCTCCATACATAGTTAATGTGGGATCATCACACGGACTGCGTCTGCGGCAAAAATGTATACATTTCGTTTTTGTCGTTGAGAATTGTAGACCATTTTTGGAGCTCCACCGCTGCAACTTTGTGAGTCCGAGCTGTAGCTGCCTTTCTGCAGCGGCTGTGGACGACGCCGTTACCCACATGCTGAAATCGTCTACGAATAGAGCTGTGTTGATGTTACGTGGTAGGTTATGTGATATGTCGTTGATTGCGATAGCGAACATGGTCACAGAGATCACGCTACCTTGGGCCGTTCCGCTTCCCTGCGCTCGCTCCTCTGACTGCACGCTACCTATCCTGAATCTAAACCGACGGCTTCGCAAGAAATTTGAGAGAAACCAGCCCATATGACCCCGTATGCCCAATCCGAACACCTTTTTCAGGATGCCATGCCTCCATACCGAATCATAGGCCTGCTTTACGTCGTAGAAAATAGCTATTGTGTGTTGTTTTTCAGAGAAGCCTTTACGGATATCAGCATCGAGAGAAAGAAGATGGTCGACAGTACTTCTGCCTCGGCGAAAACCACACTGGACGTTCGAAAGCAGTTGATTGGTCTCCAAGAACCACACGAGCCTAGTATTAACCATTCTTTCAAGCAGCTTACACACACAGGAGGTGAGAGATATCGGGCGAAAGTCATCAGGAGACACTCCTGGCTTTCCTGGCTTGAGGATTGGTATTATAGTGGCCTCGCGCCACTGGTCTGGGAAGTCATCCTGCGTCCATATATAGTTAAATATGTCAAGCAGTGATACAAGAGAGCAGTCAGGGGCGTGCCGCAACATCTCGTAGGTAATTGTGTCAGGTCCCGGAGATACGTTTTTTGTATTGTTTAGTGCAGCCCGGAGTTCACGCATTGAAAAAGGAATGTTGTATGCAGCCGAACTGTCGTTACCAAAATTAATCGGTGTTCTCTCTTCTCGCTCCCGAAAGCGAACAAACTCGAGATCCTGGGACTCCCTGCTACATCTTGCCTCGAATGCTGCAGCCATACGGTCAGCCACTGCCTGTGGATTGCTAATTTTGACGCCGTTTTCCTCTAATACTGTGGCAGGTGTTGATCGATGCTTTCCTTGTATACTTTGAATACGAGACCAGACCTGTGTAGATGGAGTAAAACGGTTGATTGTATTGACATATGCCACCCACCATCTCCTTTTAGAGTTAACAACTATACGTCGCGCCAACGCTCTCGCGCGCCTAAACGTTATTATGTTAGGCGTCGTTGTGTGTCTTTTAAGTACTCTGTAAGCCCGTTTCCTTTCTAAAATCGCTTGTCGGCATTCGTGGTTCCACCAGGGGACAGGAGTTCGTTTGGGTTTGCCGGAAGTCATTGGGATAAAACGTTTGGCTGCTGAGAGAATCATGTCATTAAAATGTTTTACTGCTGCCGTTGCCGAACCCTCAGCACTTACATCCAAGGGGCCACATGCGCCCCGGAAGCCCTCCCAGTCAGCCCTTCGGAGGTTCCACCGGGATGGCAGAACCAGCGGTGCAGCCGACCGGGTTGAACGGATGTTTATTGGAAAGTGGTCACTCCCATGGAGGTCTTCAAGGGTGCACCAGCTGAGCTGGGTAAAGAGTGAAGGTGAGCAGACAGAGAGGTCTATAGCCGAGAGCGATCCAGAAGGCAGGGTAAAGTGAGTGGGACGACCAGTGTTCAGCAGGCAGAGAGAGTTGAGATGGAGGAAACGTTCCACTGTTCGGCCTCGGGGACACGAGCGGTCCGAGGAGGCTCCCCATGATGGGTTGTGAGCATTAAAGTCGCCCAATAGAACAAAAGGGGTTGGCAGTTGGTCAACAAGAGCATTAAGACTATGCAGATCAATGTTGCCACCAGGAGGGAGGTAAATAGAACAAACTGTGATTTTCACAAATCCTAAATCTACCCGGGCGGCCACTGCCTGCAGAACCGTGTTCAAGCGAACAGGGAAGCACGGGGTGCAGTGGTGTACTGCCACCATAACACCACCGTAGGCAATGGTGCTACTGAAAACGTCCTTTCTGAACGTCTGGAACTGTCGCAGGTTAAAAAGGCTTCCAGGCGACAGTTTTGTCTCTTGAAGGCAAAGCACACTAGGGTTATACTGTGACATAATGTGTTGCAGGTCAGAAAGATTCGCGCGAATACCACGGCAGTTCCACTGAACAATAGTCATTTAAATAAAGGGAAACGGGCTTAGTGAGTGAAAGAAGAAGAACTGGCCTACGGTAACTGACCCTAGCCCTTCCAAGGGGGCCGGAACCCCCGTATGGCCCTCTGGCTAGTCCCACGTTTGAACCACCCAGCCGGTTGCGAACCGGTCCGCGGCCTCGCCCGCTTTCGGTGGAATTACCGCGGGCGCGCGAGGTCTGGGGCTGGCTGAGAGGACTGCCCGCCGGACGTTTTGTCGGAGACCTACCGCGCGGCACTTCCTCAAAATTTTTTCGCATTGTTGCGACAGTGGACGAGGCAGTGTCGGTAGGAAGCTGTGCTGGCTGCGTCTCGGTACCCGAAACGGGTGGTGCCTGTGGCGCTGCAGCAGCGTCGCCAACGGGTGGAATGACAGGGGACGGCGGGCGGCGCCCTCCCGCGGGAGAGGCTTTTCCCCCTCGTCCCACGACTACCCATCCCTCTGAAACCGGCGGGAATCCACCGGGAGGCGCACCAGGTGTTGGTGCAGAGTCACCGGCACCAGGAGACGGCTGGTGCTTAGGGGCGGTGACAGACCCCTTTCCCCCATCCCTGGCGGGGGCCGAATGAGGAGAGACAGAAGCGGGGGCGATGACCTGCCCCTCACCCCCCACGGAGGGGGCGCGCGGAGGAGGTGCCGCCGTCGGCTCAGGAGCCGGGGCGGCGGGCTGGCGTGAAAACACCAGCCCCATCCTCCTGCCAGGCGAACAAAGTCCGCCACGGTTAGGGAGCGGATGACCTCCTCCGCGGTCATCCTTGGGGTGTTTGGTATACCTGTAGAGGCTACCTGTGCGAAACTTTTCCGCGGGTGGGACGCCTCGTATGCGTCCCGTGCCTCACGAAAACTGATACGTTGTGTGGTCTTTATAGATAGTATTTCTTTTTCTCGGAGAAACTCTGGGCATGATCGGTCTGTTACCTGGTGGCAACCCCCACAGTTTGCACATTTCAATGCTTCGGCATCACACTCAGTGGTGCTGTGGTGTAACGATGAACACTTCCCACATACACCTTTACCTTTGCAGAATCGGGCACTGTGTCCATATTTCTGGCACGTAAAGCATCGCATGGGGCTTGGCACGAAGGGCCTCACCCCGACTCTTGAATATCCAACAAAGATGTGATTCGGTAACTCTTCTGTGTCAAACGTAAGTATAACAGTGTCAGTGTCGAGCATAGCATCTCCACTTTTCCTACGAATCCTCCGCACCTCCACCACTCCGAGTTCCTCAAGTCCTTCAACAATCTCTTCCTCAGACAGCCCCCTTAGCTCCTGACTATTCACCACGCCTTTCTTAAAGTTCTTAGTTCTGTGCGGCTCTACTGAAATGTTGATTTTGCATGTCTTTTTCGATCCCGAGTCCTTCCTCGTGAACGTCAGTTCCGTCACGGAGAGTGCACGCTCGGCATCCTCGGTTCGCGCAAACTCAACTTCTAACGATCCGTCACGTAACTTGTCACATCTCACGACCTTGCCCAGACGATCTAGTGCCTCCTTTCGCTTAAATGGTGACAGTGCTGCAAGGGATGAGGATGTGTCCAGTCCCCTCATTACCAAAACGCGAGGACAGGAAGGCTGGCTCATCGTCTTTTGCGGTTTGGGCGCAGGTGTCTGCATGGTCCCTTCCCCTCTAGGGGGTTGAGAGGTGTCTACCTCCAGTGGAGGGTGCGGAGAGGGATTTGTGGTGCGTGTGGTATCCATGAGAGTATGATTAATTTCGGCCAGCCACGTGCGCCCCCCTTCCAACGAGGGTGCTACAGGGCGAAACGACGCACGGGCTGGCTATACGGGGGAGACGCCGCCGTTACAGAGGGGGAGAGAGACTCACCAAACCCCCCACTGCCCCGACGACGGTCCCCCCCTTGCACCTAGCCTGGACGACCCCGGGCGGGACGCGGACACCCCTCCCCCCGAGTGAAGTCGGGACCTCCCCAAAGGAGGGAGGGACAGCCGAGCCCCACCAAAGGCCGGCAGACTTTTACAATGCTGCTACTCTTGCCGATGCCCTCAAGAGTTCCCCGCCCTTGCGGAAATCCAGACCAAAGTAGAGTGTTGCTAGAGGAACACGAACGAACACAGCGCATCCCCCAGCTCAGCTACCAGGACTCCTTCATCCCGGGGTACGGGTCGGTGCGCAGCTCACCTTAAAAAGACAGGCGCCCTCGCACGGCCTCATCGGAGCAGGCGACTACCACCTGCTCGTCATTACTGATTCCCGGCTGGTCCGAGAGAAGCGAGCCCCCCGGCCCGCAGGGCCGGCGATTAGAGGGATCCAATCGCCAGCCACACGAGCCGGAGGCCCACATACACCCAGACCATCCAGGAATCATAGGCACGTGCAAGGACGCCCATGATACTGGGATAATGTGGGTAACTGGGAAGTTATGAGTTGGAAAAGGAAGAGGGTCGGTCTGCGCTGTCCAGCCCAGACACGCGCCGCACGCGACCGAGGTGTCCACACTCAAGACGAGCAAGAGTGCACACACCCCCGCCACCCGCGGAGACACGCCGGGCCAGACAACGCAGACAGTGGGCAGGAGGGGTGTTTAGGAGTGGACAGAAAGGATACGGGTGGAAAGACATGGAGAGATAAGGAAATAAGGAAAGAAGAGGAAAAGGAACAAGGAGTTGGTGGGATTTGAATTTAGGAAGGCCAAGAAAGGATGAGGATGGCAGTTTCGATTTGGCCTCTCGACCGAAGGCGAGGGGCGAAACCCATCCTGCCAACTGGGGTCGCGGGTGTCGTCACATCCCGTACCCAATTATCCATGTGCCGGACCTGTCAGCAGGTGCAAACGAGTCCGGCAGATGAAAATTGGTCCCCTGCGGGGAGTCAATTCTTGTCATAAGGAGGCGCCCTATGATGTACCAAACTCACGGTACGACTCCTTTATTTCATGCAGATATAACCGTCCCTCCATTTTCAATTTCGATCAGAGAACTGAAAGGAAAAGATAACGTAAGCACTTAGATTATGCCGATGATTATCGATTATCATATGCTTATAGATTATTATCCAATGCAGCTAGTGCAAGGCCCGTAAACGTTGGAAAGCTTATTTTGTGATTTCATACAACATATTTCCTTCAACCCTTAAAACCTGGTGACCGATGTCATGTTTGTAATAAAATGTTCGCATAATGCCAAACCGGTCGATTTTTTTCTGCTGGACCACAACGTTAAAAATAATCAATCCTATCGTTACACGTAAAACAAATAATTCTCCTCTGGGCCACAACGACCTCCAAATATGTCAGAGGAGACTGGGCTACAGGTCACTAGCCTCAAAACTGATACCCTCGCACTTCAGTCAAAGTAGGGTTGCTACAGAGTCTTTTTGGCGCAAATACGGAAGAATTCAGTCGGTGAAGGCATAGGTGGAGAGACTATTTTAGTCGGCGGAAAGGTGTAAGTTGGAGGAAGGGGCTTCGGCGTTGGTATGGCCGGGGGTGATTAGGCATATCACTTAAATGTTAATAGAGAAGTTCCAGAATCGGCTCAAACTGGGGGGCGGGGTTAGAGCTGCTGCCACACTCTGAAAGTTAGGTGCAACAGCCACCACCACAGCCCCCACGGTTCCTGCGTCTATTGGTAAAGGGTTATGGTCGGGACTTCAGCAGCAGCAGCATATTTGGACATGACATGCTTAAAATACCTGACAAACAGTGTTAACAACTTCAGTGCTGCTTGAAAACAGCCATTTAAGTGCGTTTATACAATCCTATTCGCAATTGTTTCTCACCTTTCACGTTGCTGTTCACATTCCCGGTCCCCGAGGAGATAAATATTCACTTACCATGTCACGCTGCTAGCGCCATCTATGGAGAGCCAGTGCAAACTCAACTAAAAGCGGAGATAATAAGCAAAAAATAACCGTTATGTGTGCAAGTTAAACAAAAACAAAGTGAATGGAACACCAATGAACCAAACTACCACCAAACCTTCAACTCGAGTGGGCCACCAAAATTTTTCGAAAATTGCATTTCTGATGAGCGCATCGTATTCAGCACCAAAAAATGCATGTAATGAACAACGATCCGTTACTTTCTGAAGTAAAAACCTAAATCCGGACCAGGCTAATATATATATATATATATATATATATATATATATATATATATAAATATAACATTTGTCGGTGTATCGTGGAAACGGTTATGCGGGAATATATGAAGGTACAAGGCAAGATTCAAGAAGGATAGGTAGGTAGATTCAAGGTAAGATTCAAGAATAACGAAGTACTCACGAGAGCTTCCCATTTTAAGGACGGCTTCGGTACTTCATTTTATGACGTCCAATTCCTCGTGGTACGATCGATTTGTGAACGGATTTTTTAAAATTTCATCCACCAGATTTTGTGTCATGACTCATGTCTTTCATAAGAGTTTCAAAATTAAATATCTTGCTAATAATGATGAAATAATAACAGTCCCGCACCAGAAAAGGCTAGAAATCCGCGAATACGAGAATGTCAATAAACGAATCCGCTGTAATCAAGTTCCTAAGACGCGGCATTGGACGTGCTCCAAATGCTTCATTTAAGAGCTGCTAATGCATGCCTAGTTTTCTGATCTGACGAGCCAGTACTGGTCATCATCATCATCGTTGGTGTTTAAGGGCGCACCGACAACACGGGTCATGTGGCGCCCATAACACTAGACAAGATATATACAGTATAGTTTCAGCGTCTCACAGGGCTAAAAGTGTGTCAAAGGTAAAAGCAGCAAGTCAACAACATTTCAACAAGTAAGGTGTAAAACAGGTTAAGTTTTTAAAACAGAATCAAAAGGTCATACGTAAAAAACAGAACAATAATACAACAATAATATAAATAAAAACAAAATGAATAGAATAAAAAGTAAAAACTGACCAGAGTCGCAGACATTTTAACATCACATACCAAGGTCAGCGAAAAGGTAAAATGAACTTATACACCATGTAAAACCTGAAAAACTACGAGGGTGAATATATGACATTAAAACCAACGCTCCTCAGATATAACATAATGGTAGCAATATCCACAGCACGATGCTCGCCCAAAAGAGAATTCATTGTCGGAGATCCCTGCAGAAAGCGGTTTCTCTCTATCTCAAAGTCACGGCAATCTAAAAGGATATGTTTGACTGTGAGCCTGTCGCCACAGCGTGGACACTCCGGCGGGTCACGACGAGATAAAAGATATGAATGGGTTGAATGAGTGTGTCCCAGTCGCAATCTACACAGGACAACCTCCTCCCTTCTGGAGCCTGCACTACTTGAGGTCCACGATCCTAAGCGTGGTTTCCAGCTCGCGGAGCATCCTACCCTTAAAATCACAATCCCATCGACGTTGCCAGTCGCTAAAAACATACATTTTAACTTGCGCGTACATGTCAAAAAATGGAACACGAAGACCTGGGGGGGCAGCATGTTCTGCCCCCGTCTTTGCACATCGATCTGCCCGCTCATTTCCGGCGATTCCGCAGTGACTTGGCACCCAAACTAAATCTACACATTTTCCCTTTCCCCTCAGGCTATGCAGTTTCTGCCTAATAAGGGTCAAGAGATAAGATGCTGACATATTATAAAAGTAAAAAGACTCCAATGCCTGTACAGAAGACAAAGAATCTGTAAAAATAACAAACTTTCTCGCCCTTAACTTCGAAACATGGTCCAGACAACGGAATATTGCGTACAGCTCAGCGGTAAACACAGATGCCTCGCGCGGTAAACTAACACTTTTCAACGCCGTCGCTGACAAATGCACATCCCGTGCCACCATCACCCTTCGAACCATCAGTGTAAAAGTGGATGTGATTATTATAAGATTCAGAACAGAACTCCCTAAATAACTGGCGCATAACTTCAGGAGGCATATTTCTACATTGATCCAGTAAGCTCTTGTTTGTGTCCACTGCAGAGATAAGCCAAGGTTCAACCAAACACGCGTCACACGGTTCAATGAGATCTGTGTCTATCCCAGCCTCCACAAGCCAGGCGCGGACCCTTACTCCTGGATGACGGGCTGCCGCGCGGGATCCATTATCAATCTGGCGGAGCTGGGCGTCACCAAAAAATATTGAGTATGTGGGATGCGTCGGGGATTGTTTGAGTTTCAATACATAGCGCATGGCAAGTGTTTTTCGGCGCAACTCTAATGGCATTTCATCGACGTCCACTAACATGCTTGATATTGGGGATGTACGGAATGCTCCCGTTATAACTCTAACGGCTTGATGATGCACAGTATCCAGCATGGTTTTTGCTGATTGGGGAGCGGCTTCATATACCAGGCTACCATACTCAATTTTTGAGCGTACTAATGACCTATAGAGCATGACAAGCGTTTTCCTGTCAGCCCCGTACCTCATTTTTGTTAGGACTTTGAGTATATTTAATGTATCAAAACACTTTGCGCGGAGCTGCTTCAGATGTGGTATGTATGAGAGCCTTTTGTCCAGTGTGAGCCCTAGAAATCTCGTTTCCGGTACAACATCGATCAAATTTCCATAGATATACAACTTTGGGTCCTCACAATCTCCACGTCTGTTGCAAAAGTGCATGCACTTGGTTTTTACACTTGAGAAGCTTAAGCCGTTTCGTGTGCTCCACTCCTGCAAACGATCAAGACCGAGCTGCAGTCGCCTCTGTGCAGCGGCAGTGGTGGACGCCGTCACCCATATCGTAAAGTCGTCTACAAAAAGTGCGTGGTGAATATTCGTGGGTAAAGTGCCTGCTATGTCGTTAATCATAACTGCAGAGCCAGTACTGGCGTCCGAATGAATGAGGCATTAGATATGTCAATTAAAAAGCACACGTTAGATTTGCTAAAGGGTCAGGCAGATTCAGCGAAATCGCGAAGTGCCTAATCTCACATTTGCTGACGGTAATAGCTGCGAGCTTGGATTGTCAGAGATGCAAATCATTGGCTCTTTGATCCAGTGATCCGAAAAATTTCTCTGCAACCTTAACATCCGGGTCAAATTAGATTTATTCCACGTAAAATACATACATACTTCGACATTTAGAAGCGGCTAGGCAGTGCCTAATGGGCCTCTATGGAAGCGCCGCCACTGGCAGGCCGTCAGATTCTCGATCGTGAAATAGCGATGCGGACCGCCTCTGTTTTCGATCACGTGAACAGCAAGTTTCGATCCCAAAAGTCAAACCTGGAATAACTTGGGTAAAATTCATAGAAAAAATTACACCTACCTGTACTGCTTTTGCTTGTTTTCCTACCTAACAAACAGTTCGATTGTGCCAAGTGATGAAGATTACCAACGTTTTGCAAAACGTAACTGGACAGACTGCGGTGTGAAAGGAGGGAGTTTTCCCACCATCACTCATACGCGTCGGAATGGGGGAAGGGGCAGGGGGCTCGTCCCCAGTTTTCGTTTACAATTTTCAGGTTTTGATCGAATTCGGGACTACTCGAAAACTTTGTAGGCAGCCAGTGCAGAGGGCAACAAATAGGCCGTATCTGATTTTTTTCTAATCTAGGGAGAAAAGTTTCGTGTTTGCTGAGGGCAAATATTAACTGGAGGCAAATATTAACCCTTTTTGCCATTAGCGACGCTTATGCCACCGCTTATCAGTCTGTCACGATTCAGACGTTAGTTTCTGGGAGCGTCGCAATGGCCTTGTGACAGGATATGATCTGCTGATAAGGCAACGCTGTCAGAAGATTATATTCCGGACCTGTAGCACAGCCGTCTTTATTATGTGGCTGCCTTTATACCAGAACTGGAAAAGCGAGTATGCTGCTGGTTCCCGGTAGCCCTGCACTGACAGCTGTATCCTTGACAAGCATAATGTCTATCGGACTCACTCTGAAAGCATTGTCGGATTGCCGTGCCTGCTTTGCAATGACTGCTTGGTTGGCCATGTTTGCAGGGCAAGTGCGAAAGTTCTTTTGCAAATCTCATGCTACAGGATGTGGTGAAAAGAGTATTAGAGGGACTGTGGCACCTGGTCGAATCATGGAATTTAATGTAATTAGGGGTACTTCAGGTAGGTTTTAGAATTTTTCTACGGAAATCTCTAGTTCCAAGACAAATGATACCGGGTTTTCCGACTTCTTTTACAAGTTGGCTATCTTAATCAAAATCACGTTATGAAGGTGCCACATTCCTTTTTAATATTTCTGAGAAAACTTACCGATAGTGTAATTTTTCCTGGTTCCATATCACACCCGTCAAGAACCCCAGTGATGGGTTTATTCTTTATTCAGGCCTTATGAGCAATAAGTTTACAGGATCGAGTGACAGCTCCTATCAAATGTGATAGAAAACGTTGACGAATACAATGCTGGGAATGATAATGTTCACAATGTATGATCCTAACTTAGTAAAATGTACAGAAACACATTACTACATTCCAGAGTCACGTATACACCCCTTTCCAACCCGCATTCATTTATCAGTGCCGTTTATATTGATGTGCAACCGAATCAGGGACATAAACTGCCCGAAAGAACAATCAAAAGTGTCGGACTCAGGGCACGCTGCCAAATAAGAGTTAAGATGACGAACCAAACGGCAGAAAAAACTGTCTCATACAGTCTACACGGCCGGAGGGCACATGCAGCAGGCCGCGAGTCATCGCCCGTGTGTTTCTAGACGGAACACGTAATGGAAAGCTGCCAGCCAGGAGGGCGGAATCTGTCTGGCCTGACTAAATTTTGTGTGCAAATAGGGATATTGTATGGAATTCTTCTGTGCGCCAAACTGCTAATTTTGAACAATGCCAGAAGATCATGATACGCAAGTGACACAGAATTCTAAGTCGAAGCCGATGCGAGTAAAGTAAGAAACTTATGTTGAATTTTTTCGAGCCTGGCTAAGTACGTGTTGGCGACAGCCCCCCCCAAATGACGCAGCTGAATTCCATGATAGATCGAAAGTTTTCAAAATAACCCGCCAAGATAGGTCCAGCTTTCAGTTTCCGTCTTGCTCCCTCCCCCTTCCGCCGTATGACCTACTTGATGGGAACTAATCATCACTCTGAATGCTCTGTTCATCCTCCTGACAGTATTGTTAATGTGTTTAGAAAAAGAAAGAATTTAAAGCTAGTTTCAAGTCGGCCAAACTTCAAGATCACGAATAACTATAATAATAGTGCCTACTCTCTCTAGGAAAAAATTTTAAATTTTTGTTCCTGGCTGTGATGGAGTTTCGCTTCAGAGTCTTTGTGAATTATTTACCTTTTGCAGGGCTGAGGTTTTGTTTCCAAAGTGCAGACCAGGCAGCCAAATGTGTGGGGTCGTCTTGCAGTAGTTGAGCATGTATTTCCGAATCAGTTTTGTAATTGGCATTGCAACAGGCCTTAGTTTGTGTCACAGCCTTGTAAATGAATTCGTGGCAGAGCTGATGGAAGATCAAATGAGTTACTGCGAAATCACTAGCTCAGGGTCATACGTTGCTCCTGTAGAAGTCCTTGTCGATATCGATCTGACAACTCTTGGAATGTCCTCTCTTCGGTGACTGGATGCTTTGGCGGATCCAGGATTAAATTGGCGGATCCAGGAGCAAATTTTTGAGGGGAGGCCAAAATAATTTTTGAGGGGACGGCTAAATCCAGAGCAATAGCAAAAACGTAGTTAAACCCGCGCCCGACTAAGAGTCCGGCGCCACCTTCGCCCCACCGGGACCATCGATGGCCCCCTCTAATTCCGAAAATATGGGGGTTAGCCCAAAACTGCAAAGCGCATTAGAAAGCTTATGTGAATTCAGTAAGGAATTAATTCGCAAGTTTAAGCGCCTAAGTGGATGGCTTGACCTCCAAAGGTCAAGTTAGGTCACGATAGGCTATTTCCACTAAATCATGCAATGCTTAAACAAACTGGCCATAGCTCTCATGTCGTTAGAGCTATTGCAATCTGGTAAAGTACATTTGATAGAAAATGCCAGATCTTTCTCCGCCGCGTAGAATATAATGACCTCCCGCCATTGGTTTGACCCCCAAAGGTCACCTCGTGACCTAATGACCTCAGGTCACGAGAGGTCTGAAGATTACCTTGCCATATATCAAATGAAAGTCAGTGATGAGACATTCACGGTGACGTTTATTTCAGCGCTCTAGCTTGATTAGGTCAAAAGTTACCGTCAAAATACTGTTTTGACCCCTGGTGACCTGTGATCACCTCAGATAGGTCAAATGCCAAATATCTCCCCTGAGATCCGTGAAATGGTGTCCAAGAACACTTTTCTGAGCATTTTGGGCATTTGAAATAATTTGTGTGACTTTTAGATCATAAGATAGCTTTCCCCCATGCTTTTCCAATGGGAGAGGTCTCCTCGTGACCAGACCTCAGATCACGAAATCTAAAAATCCCGAATATACAGGCTGTAGACCCTGGAGGGTTTATGACGTGTAACTATTGTCTAGTATAGAAAGTTTCAAATCGATCGGCTCAGAAATGTAGCCATGGAAGAGCTCAAAAGTTGAAGTAAGGTGACCTAGGTTGACCTCTCCTGGTGACCTGACCGTGTTTGAACTGAGATAAAAAAGTTAAGGCACAATGGGAAAATGATGGGGTGAGATGGGTTGATTCGCTAATGCAACATTGGATACAATCTCTATTGAATTGATTGGATTGATAGAAAGTAAGCATATTCATATGAAGGTTAGTCAGTATGTGAAGGCGAACAAGGGATTTGAGAGGTATAGAGAATAAACCATATACCTAGCAAGAGTCAAGGAAAACCCCCAAGAGTTTATCTTCAGCCCACAAATGTTAGTCTTGGGGCTCCCAGAGTTCTTTTCCCCCCAAGGGCTGATCTCAGAGAGGATCTCAAAAGCTATTTTTGGTGGTAATTCGCCAATGCCTCATATAACAGTTAGAGACTGCATCAGGGGGTTACCGTTGGTACAGATCGACCTGCTTAACCCAAACTTTTCACGTAGTAATAGTCAAACAATGCTTGTTCAGGAGAATTAAATTTGTCTCGGGCAAAATTAAGTGAAATATCCATCCTTCAGTTCAAACAAGGGCTGTGAGATTTCTCCCCTAAGTACCCAAATTGGAAAATTCCCATTCCACCATACATTCTGAGGCGAGTTTTCCACTCACTCACCTCACAGTTCGAGCTGAATTTTCCACTAGACACCCTGGCACAAAACCTGTTTTGGGACCCTGTCCCCCCCCAGTAAAAATTCCGGGGCGATGCCTCTGACTGCATGGCTTATGTGGCGTCGAAGAAAGCATTTAGTGACAAAATATTGTTATTGGTTAGTATAATCTAAGTCATGTAGCACTACACCGACAAGTATATAATATGGTGCGGTTTGTCCACGCAAAACTGATATAAAAAACTTACTGAAAGGTTTAGTGCTACGCAAAGTCAAAGGTTGTATTTGTCACACGACCGGTTTCGGGGCCATCTCGGTCCCATTATCAAGTGACAAGAACAAGATAAAATCAAACACACTACATAGTTATATAAAACAAATTTCGGTAAATTATTTTATATAACTCTTATATGTATATGCGTTTTATATAACTATGTAGTGTGTGTGATTAAATCTTGTTCTTGTCACTTGATAATGGGACAGAGATGGCCCCGAAACCGGTCATATGACAAATACAGCCCTTGGCTTTGCGTAGCACTAAACCTTTCGGTAATTTTTTCGCCAAAGCCATGAGGCAAACTGAGGATATAAAGAACATTTTGTGAGAGTGGAAAAGTGAAAGGGCAGGCTTGGTGGTGGGCCAGCTTAAACTGGTTCAGTGACAGGCCTGAAGCCTGTCTGCCCTCCACTCCTGCATAGCTCAGCAGCCGTATTTCAAAAGACCGCAGGAATGTATCGCGAGATACGCGTACTTGTTGCAAGGATTTAAATAAGAAAAAAACGCCCGCAAACCTGATTTAAGTGGGCTCACCAGTCATTGCAGGCCATAAGGGAACAGCGATTCAAAGTGGCAGCAGGCTCCCCTCAAATGCTCCAAGTGCTGGTGACGGGCACTGGAGCTTGATCATAGTTTGAGCGTTTGCGATCAAATGTGCAGTCAGTACTGGGCGGGCATCGTAACATCTGCTCCAGAACATTGACAACAACAATGCTGATTGTTATCTTTGTGTTTGCAAGCTTGGTTTGTGTCAGCAGCATGGAGGTGCCAAAGCGTCCCAACATCGTCATCCTGCTCGCCAACGACCTCGGCTACGGAGACCTCAGCTGCTACGGCAACAAATCTTTCAGCACACCGAACATCGACCGACTGGCAACTGGGGAGTCCAGCTGACCCACCACCTCTCCGCCTCCGCCATCACCTCCGCCAGTCGTGGAGCACTCATGACGGGCAGGTATCCGGTCAGGTACGGTCTTCAGGCAGCCCAAGACGGTCCGGTACTTGTGGCCAATGCGTTCGGCCGCGCCGGCCTGCCGCAGGAAGAGACCACGTTCGCAAAGCTGCTGAGAGATGCTGGCTACCGCACCAAGTACGTAGGAAAGTGGCAGCTGGGGTGGTCGTGTGAGACGTGGGAGGACCAGTGTCACGGCCCGCTGGGTCATGGATTCGAGGACTTCTATGGTTTTGTGACTGGCCCTACTGGAATTAGGTCGCCGTTCGCAGACGACAGCGATGAGTCGGAGATGTTCGTCAGGGACGTTATGCCGCACCTGTTTTGTGACAGAACGGACACCCAGTATTTCCAAAAATCGGCATCGGCCTCTGTTTCCCATATTGCCAGTGCAAACTGCTCTAAAGAGTATGCTATTGAGCAGTGGAACCGATGGCTATATTATATTCGTAAAACAGGAAGAGGGCTCCACCTTCTGTCTCCGAAATTGTTGGACTTCTTTGAAGATTTTCTGGTGAGGGGCAACAGTGTTGATGAGTGGCCAGTATCCCTGCCTGGTGTATCTCAAAAGCTTGACCTCGACTCGGTAGAATTCATTCGATCTGCTGCAGAAACTCCTGAACAGCCGTTCCTTCTGGTGCACTCCTTTCTCCATCCACATGCGCCTCTGTTCGTCTCGCCGGAATTTGAAGGCGCGTCTGGCCACTCTCGATACGCTGACACTATAGTTGAGATGGACTGGGCTGTCGGTCAGATTCTGGATGTTTTGGACGCCACTGGTGCGGCTAACAACACGATTGTTCACTTCGCCTCACTCCACGGTGCCTGGCTAGAGCTCATAGGGGAGGATGGTCATCGAGAGGGTGGCAGCAACTACCCTTTCAAGGGTGGAAAGATGCAAGGCGGCATGGAAGGCGGTGTTAGCGTGCCAGGAATATTCCGATGGCCGGAAAGATTCCCCAGCGGAAGACAAGTGGGAGTGCCGACCAGTATGATGGACCTGCTGCCCACCCTGCTGGATGCGGCTGGCGTCAATTACGACCACCTCACACTGGACGGCAAGAGTATCCTGGACCTGCTGCAAGGCCGCACCGAAGTCAGTCCACACCGCATCCTCTTCCACTACTGCGGGTACGACGTTCACGCTATCCGCTACTCTCCACCGGATGAATCTGCTGTGTACAAACTCTACCTAAAGATGCCCAACTACACAGACCCATCGACATATACCTGCAATGCGTTTATATGTTTCTGCCAAGGGGAAGACGTCATCGAGCTGGCTGTTCCCAAGTTTTACGACGTGCAGCATGATCCGTCTGAAGAGACTGAGATTCCTGAACATGATGAACGGTACCAGAAGCACGCTGTGCCGATGATGTTGGCCCTGGTGCGCCACCAAACCGAACGTATTGGTGTCAGCTCCCAGCTCGACGAATATGACAAGTATGTGGTGGTGCCGGAGCTCCTGCCGTGGAATCAGCTACATAAGTTCGATGGTATGAGGCCCGAAGCCGATCGGGAGGTTCCCGCGCCGGTGCTCTGGCGCAAACTACGTAATTGGCATGAGCCAGATTATTCTAACCTCACACTTTCCCCTAAGTAACACTTGATGTCTCTTGAAGGGAATATCGCACCTTCATCGAAATGGAACTGAGCTATCGGTCGCTTAGAGCACACCGAAAAATAACCCCTGGTTTCATTTTTCGCTTCTTTTAAAGTTTCAGCAAATGCAAAACCGTAAATAAATGCTATGCCTTCTGCTGAGTGGGAGGCGCGATGGAGCGCCGAGCCGGACTGTGCGCTAAAGCGTCTCCGACCGAGTATCGGCTTGTGGGAATCTAGCAACAGGTGAAGTAGGAGCGCGGAGGTCTGCCTCGCTCGACTGCAGATATGCCATACTTATAGGACCCACAGCCACTATCTTTCTGGTTCTGAACCAAACTGCTGCTCCCGTTGTACAAACAGGATTACCGTCGAACGTATACTATCTGACACAGGATGTGGCGAGGTTAGAGAATTGCGCGCTCGATTCTTCGTACCGACGCCTCTCACCAGTGTTTCAGGTGACGGGTCGACCGTGGAGTTTCGGAAGGTATCAACTGAGATATGATTTGGCGTAATATATGACCCCAGGCGAATTCAACAAACACAACGGAACTGAGTTCTGATGAGTAGGCCAAGCACATCTATTTTAGTCCATGTGTAGGGATGACAGCTTTTCATTAACTCTTAACGACAGCATTTTATAAGTTACACCGAAGTCCAGCGCTTTATGCTCCGATTAAATTGTAAAGTTTGGCGCGCTATATAGCCATGTCAGCTGAAGCACCCTTAACCCCAGCATACACACAGAATTAGGGGTCGGATGGTCGTCGGTTAGCTTGTGCCCTCAGCTAAATCACATGACCCCTGCAATGATGCAATGGGTCTCGGAGTTGAGCTCACCAAGGAGTTCAACTTGGTACCCTGCTCTAGCCCTTGCCTAGCTTACCCATCTGCGCCCTTCCCTTCGGCGCCAAATAACCTTGCAGCTGGAGTGCCGTATATCCTCAAGAAAAAGAAGCTCTCAGAACATGTATTAACAGAAGAGCAAATGATTGATTTTCGGACTGGATGCGCACTGCGGCGCATATTTGCGGCAGGTACTTCGACTCCGCTAGTAAAAACGACTGCAATAATCCACTCTTGAAAATCCACGTCCTTATTTTCAGTTTTCTTCCTTCGCTGAACTACCGAAAACCTAAGTAATATAAGAGCGAGATAGAGCGCATCAAAACATCTTATTTTGCACATAAACCCTGTAATGGTCGATACAAAAACTAAAATCTGACTTCAAAGCACTATCTTGATCTGCCATAGTTTGATAGTATCTTGATCCGCCCCTGCACCTCGGGTATTTTTAAGATAGAAGAAAAACGGTGGCGTGTAGCACCGTCTCACATGGTGTACCTTTCAGAAGAAAAACGGTGGTGAGTAGCACCGTCTCACATGGTGTACCTTTCTTCCGATCATTTCTGCAACCTTAGCCAGAATGTTAAGGTTAGGTCAACTCTGGTCAGGTCATCAGTGCGGGTCAAGTGACCTCAGGTCAACAATTTTAACCCTCGCACGTACAGGGGGGTTGTTACAACCCCCTCCCCGAAGTTTTTTCAAGAATTGAAAACGAGCTTTTAAGCTAGAGCCTTGAAAGTTTGTATAGCCTCCGGGGCATTCATTGCGCGTGTTTTGCAAGAAAATGTTCCTACCTTTCAAGGTCACAGAGCTATGATATCAGGTGTGGGAGCATGTTGAGGTCATTTGGGCGCCTGTACCCGTTTTCACGTGAATGCTCCAGACTCTCATCGTTCTTTTGCAGCATTTGTTCATGAACTGGCTCAGAATACTTTCTTCCAAACTTCTAGGATCAATTTTATCAGGTTAGACCTGCCATGACCTTTCTTGCCCTTGTAAAGTTTCTTATAAATATTTAATTTGCAGCATTAGAAGGACGCCGAATAAGACGTTTTTCCTCCAATATGGATTTGACCTTTTTGACCTTTGGCCTAATTTGACCTTGAAGGGGGTGTAAGCAGTGACATATGATTAAAGAAAGACTAAATTTGCGTAAATGATGCAGAATGGCTTATGAATCGTCCATTCAAATGATGTGGACACTGAACTAGTTGACTTGCTTCCAATATGGACTTGACCCTTTTTACCTACTCATTGAGGTCAACCAGGTCATTGACCTGACCTGGAATTTGACCTTATGACCTGAAATGTTGATGACAGAAGCCTTTGACGTTGTTTAAAGTGCTAAATTTGAGTTCAGCGTGAAAAATTACTGCTCTGAACTGAAAATTGGACATATTGGGCAATTTCGAATTTTACCGGTAAGTGACCTTTGACCTCTCCTCCTGCATTACCAAGATGGGTCACCTAGGTGTATAGCATATGAATCGAGGCATGAATGCCAGTTTCTCAAGTTAATGACCATGAATATATGGTTTGTTATTAAAATTCCGGTCAATAGCAGCCAAAACGGCAAAATGGGCCGCAACAGGGAGAAAATCAGGTCATTGACCTGACCTGTAAGGTGACCTTATGATCTAAGGTCATAAAGTTGCTCAATCGCGAGTACTAGTGACGACCAACACGCTAGTTTTTAACGCGGAGCTCTACGTCAATTAGGGGCTAATTGCGAGGGGGTCGAAACAACACCCCCCACCTGTACGGGCAAAGGTGGCAAAAACCCGAGTACGTGCGAGGGTTAAGACAGCATTAGTCAGGAAATTATAAAAAGATATGAGGTTCACCCTGTTCTGACAGGATGAACCTATTATGCCTTTGCTAGGGGGACATGCACTCTAGGATATAGATTTAAAATGAAAAGCCCTCAGGTCCTTGATCTTACTCACGTATTATAATTTGGCATCCGCCTTCATTCCTAAAAAATACTTTGTCATGAAATTATGCATTGCAATTTGAATATTATTGATGAAAATGTGGTGTTACAAAATAGTCAATATCATGAACAAATACATTTCAATGTGCATATTATGGAGGGAAATGCGCATTTCGTGAGTGAATACTTTGCCAACATCCGGAGTCAGAGTCGACTCGGACTCGTTGTTAACCCCCCTGGACTCAATGCCTGTTTCGGTCAAGGTTGAGCCGAATCACTTATGAATTTGGGCTGAGCGAGTCGGCTCATCATATTGAGCATCATTTTGGGTGAGTCAGGTTGAAATCAGAGTCAGGCACTAAGCTGTGAGTCTGAGTTGAGACGACTTTAAAAAAATTGAGCCATCAACAAGTCTGTTGGGAAACCACTGCCGTTACCCTGTTACTATTTTGAGAGTGGAAGTACCGGAGCAGCGGAATAGCGGACTAAAATAGCGGAGCGCCCAGCTCTAATAATCGCAGTGTCAGCATCGCTTGTCATTTGCCTCAGTGGAGAAGACGCTTCGTAAGACACTTTCCAGTTCCCAATTTGGAAAAAAATAATTTGGTCAAGCTTCTGACGCAGGAGTTGCATCTCTCGTCAACAAAATGAGCCCCGTGCTGATTTTGCAGTTTCGCAGTTGATAAGTTTTTTAAGCAACTGAGCTTCAACCATCCATACAGCCACGTCTACATGGAAGACATCAACAGCCATACCTACATCGATGTGACTGTCTGTATGTTTTTACTAGATCATTTAATATCTTGTACATCCCACTGCAGTTTTAACTTATGACTTCACCTATCAGTGGGTTTTAAGCCTGTTGGCGATGAATTTGAATAAAGGAATAAACGAACTGTCTGGCTTCCGGTAACCTTCATCCCCGCGGGTCATGTTCGTTACCCAAATTTTCCCTTTGCTACCCAGGGCTCGCCGTGTGAGAAGCACATGGAAAATAAAGGCGGACGGAGTCTGAAATGCAGTAGAAGCGGAGTGGCGTTTCAACACCACCCCCTTGAAATCGCAGTGGGGGAACAACGTTTCAACGCTACCCCCTCGAAGCCTTGGGATTTTGCTTTTCGGGCATAATTTCTCAACAAAAAAGCTACTAGAGCGATATTTGAGACACCACTTCCAAAAACCCAGTCGTTACGGCAATTACACTCAAGTAGGTAAGTATCACCATAAGCCCGTCGCGTCAGCACAGTTTTGTCAGCACCAATCAGCGGGCCGCATTGCGCCTACGTCACAGGATTGTAGCCTCCCCCGGGAACTTGGTTCTAGAGGTTTTACGGGCTGAAGGCCTGCTGTTGTGCTGATGAAAAATAGCAAGTGCACGAAATAGCAGCCTAATATTTTTAATGGCATAAAGGTTGAAGTTCCCTTGCTTAGCACGAACTAGAGGCGATTATGGCGCTGATATTTCTTTTCTGAGGAGAGGCTAGAGGTCCTGCTGACAAAACTGTGCTGACAGCTGAACAGGGCTATAGGCGTAGGAACAGGGGCTGGGGATAATGCCTCCTAATGTTTAGGCTCTTAACCCCCAACACACGCACTGCAGAGGGACTCGCAGACCAATCCTTTCCCCACCTATTTTTTCAAGCTGGCCCGAGAACCGCTCCTTGCCTAAAAACGATGCTCGACCATATTTGAGAAAATTTATCATGCACGCCGATGGTTGAACAATTCGGAAATCGGTCGACGAACTAGGCTTTCAAAGTCAGACCTCCATTTTAAGACCGCCACAAACTCGCAGTCGGACCATGTGCTTGCATTGGAGACCGAGCGGTGACGTCATTGCGCCATGTAAACGGGATGATATATTAATGTCACCTGACATGAAGGTCAAGTTCAAGGGTCACAGGTCAAGGTCATATAAACTTTTTCAAGGTCATTGACCGCAGTTCATCCGGTCAAATGGTGGAACCGAGTCTGACGTATATTATATTATGACGTCACAGTTAAGGTGATTCAATCTCAAGGTCAAAGGTCATGGGTGGAGGTAAATAAATTCCCATTTCCCTCCCAACGGTTGCTACTGTGCTTGTTATACTGTACATTACAGGGAGTAGACCAATTGTGACGCCCAGGGTCGATGACCCTGGACTACCTACACCCCTAAACTTCGGGAACGGTTCTTCCGGACCTTCCTTCTAGGATCCTGGTCCGCCTTTTGTATATTACTGACTTTTTCCCGACTAGTTACGAAATTTCTCAATAGGTCGCTGGCTCGGCCCAGGTTTAACATTTATGACATTGTTTGACCTTGAAGACATTCACCAAGATCAATGAAAATTAGATACGGTCTAGATCTCAATAACCCTCAGTCACATCCCGGCCGGCCTTTGCCTAATCGTCATAGTTTCCGAGATCTCAGAGCGGGGGATACCAGCCCCCCCCCCCCGTGCGGGTTAGCGCCACACCCCTCTCCATCATCATTGTTGGGGTTTTGGGCGCACCGACAGCTGGGTCATATGGCGCCCATAACATTAAATGAAGTACTGTGAGGGCTGCAACAGGTCAGGTGTTAATAAAAAGGAGGTTTATACCTAAAAGTACTAACCCTGTGGTGTTACCAATTGTGTGTGCTGCTACATAAATGAAGTGAAAAAAAACTACGAGGGTGAATAAATGACATTGAATGCGATACTCTTTAAAAAAGCTGATATTGTTGCCACATCGACTGACGGCGACTCACCAATAAGGGACCCGAGTGAAAAATCTGCTGGAAAGTGAGCCCTCCTCTCAATCTCAAAGTCCCGGCAGTCAGTGAGAACATAATTAACAGAGAGGTGTTCCCCACATCGCGGGCTCCTCTCCTCTCAGATGGAACGAGTGAGTGGAGTGTGTGTGCCTATACGCAATCTGGCTAAAACAACCTCGTCCGTTCTGCACCTGGCATTGGCCGATGACCACGCGCCGATCCTGGGCTTCATAAGGCGCAATTTGGAGCCCTTGGGATCATTGTCCCATCTCCGTTGCCAAGACTCGAATGCATACTGCCTGATGGCAGGGAAACAGTCAGAGTAAGACATTTTTATTCCTGACGGCACGATACCCCGTGACGCATCCTTCGCCGCAGTGTCACATTGCTCATTGCCAGGCACTCCCACGTGGCTGGGCACCCATGCCAGTGTTAATTGTTTTTGTTGGCAGTGTGCTCTGTGCATCTTATTCCGAATAAGTTCCAGAATATATGACGATGAGGGGTGAAAATCAAATGATGTTAGTGCTTGCAAAGACGACAGTGAGTCAGTAAATACAACGTATTTGCGTCTCCTCGACCGCAACACCTGGTCTAAAACTCGGAAGATAGCGTAAAGTTCAGCAGTAAAACGATGCTGTCACAGGGAGTGTATAACGTTGTTCAATTCCATCACTTACATACGCACATCCGACACCGCTCTCCGTCTTAGATCCGTCTGTATAATAGATCGCAAAACCTGAATACATGTTATTTACGTGTTCCCAGAAAATCTGCCGGACCGCAACAGGCGTCAGATTCTTGGTCTTAACAAGCAAACTGGTGTCCACCTGAGGCTCTGGGAGAGTCCATGGTTCTAATAAGGGATTCTGGAAAGTCTCAACCTGTTCACAGTCAACTCCTGCTTCCCTCAGCCACGCTCCAATTCTGAGACCAGGGTGTCTGTTTCGGGATAGATTTTCTTCCGAGTGTCTGATGTCATCAGAGAATAGCTTACTGTATGTTGGATGGTTTGGAGACTGTTTTATTTTTAGAGCGTATTTCATCGCAAGGACACGACGTCGCAAGTCTAACGGCATCTCGTTTGCCTCGACGAGTATGCTGGCGGTAGGCGATGTGCGGAATGCACCGATGATAATTCGAATGGCATGGTGATGTATGGTATTTAGCATAGATTTTTGTTTATTAAACATAATCACCAACAGGCTGATGCCCACTAACAGGTGAAGTCAGGTATTAAAACTCTCTCACCAAAAACTAACACATACACATAAACATGTCCGAAACACCCTAGTGCTAAAAATATACAAATGAGTACTCAGGGTCTCTTTTGCTGTCTCCGTGGCTGAATCGTATACCATGCAGCCATATTCAATTTTGATCGAATTAGCGATCGGTACAACATCAAAAGTGTTTTTCTGTCTGCGCCATACTTTAACTTAGTTATAACCTTCAGAATGTTCAGATCCTTGAAGCACCTTTCCCTTACAACCTTGAAGTGGTTTATATACGTCAACTTAGAGTCAAAAGTCAGGCCCAGAAACCGTGCATGTGCGACTACCTGGATTCTTTCTCCATACATAGTTAATGTGGGATCATCACACGGACTGCGTCTGCGGCAAAAATGTATACATTTCGTTTTTGTCGTTGAGAATTGTAGACCATTTTTGGAGCTCCACCGCTGCAACTTTGTGAGTCCGAGCTGTAGCTGCCTTTCTGCAGCGGCTGTGGACAACGCCGTTACCCACATGCTGAAATCGTCGACGAATAGAGCTGTGTTGATATTACGTGGTAGGTTATGTGATATGTCGTTGATTGCGATAGCGAACATGGTCACAGAGATCACGCTACCTTGGGCCGTTCCGCTTCCCTGCGCTCGCTGCTCTGACTGCACGCTACCTATCCTGAATCTAAACCGACGGCTTCGCAAGAAATTTGACGGTCGAATACTTGAAAATTTGATGCGAATACCACGGCAGTTCCACTGAACAATAGTCATTTAAATAAAGGGAAACGGGCCTAGTGAGTAAAAGAAGGGACTTAGCCTAACCCTTCCAAGGGAGACCAGAGCCCCCATATGGACTCTTTGATGGTCCCGCACCGAGGCGGTTCCGAATGGGACCACGGCCTCTACCGCCTTCCGCCGAACTTCCACGGGCACGAGCGGTTTGCCGGGACACCTCGGGAGGGCTCCCAGCAGGGCGCTTCACCGGTGCCCTTCCTCGCCTGCGGCCTCAAAGTTCTTCCGAACTTCCACCACCGAGGTTGATAACACAGATGTGTTTGGGTTGGCCACTGTGTTTATGGACGATGAGGCAGGAACCTGTTGAGTACTTTGGGACAGATGTGGGTCTTAGGCGCGGGTTTATCTGGAGGTTCAACAGGTGACCGCTCATGGCGCCGCTGTGCTGGGGGTGCTTCCTCTTGGGCCCCACAACGGTCCAGTCTCCCACCCCTCAGACGTCAGAGGAAGAGGGCAGAGCCCACGCACCCTCCCGCGCCACCCACGGGCACAGGAGTACCCGATTCAGAGGAGGGGAAGCCCACCCCGGGCACCACACCACCGACGGAGGTCGCAGGCGGCAGAGGTACAGGCGGGGAGGGCTCCGACGGGGCCGGGGCGCCGGCGCCGTCACGGAAGGGGGCCCCGGAGGAGGTGTCACCTTCGGTTGGGGAGCCGAGGTGACGGGTCGGTCCCAAAGACCAGCCCCATCCTCCCTGCCATGCGGACAAAGTCCGCCACGGCAGGAGCGGATGACCTCATCCGGGGTCATCCGCGGGGATGTAGGCGTCGCCAAGGACGCCGCTAGGGCGAAGGATTTCTTTGGGTGAGTGGTCTCATACTCCACTCGAGCATCCCGAAAGGAGATTCGTTTCTGTACCATCAAGGTCAGGATCTCTTTCTCCTTAATGAGCGTGGGACAGTCCTTATTGAACACGGAGTGGGGACCGTCACAGTTTGAGCAGCGCTAAGCTTAAGCTGCACAGTCAGCTGACGCATGGTTCTCTGAGCCACAGTGCCCGCAGAGACGCTTGTTCCTACAGGTTGTTGACGTGTGACCAAATCTATTACAATAGTAGCAACGCATGGGGTTCGGTATGTAGGCCCTCACGGGCACCTTCAAGTACCCGACATTGATGTACTCAGGGAGATCTGATCGAAGGTAAGTATGATTGTGTTTGTGTTTATCATGGTGTTTCCAATTTTCCTACGCATCTTTCTCGCATCGACAACTCCATATTCGGCTAGTCCATCGACAATGTCATCCTCATGTACCTCTTTCAGGTCCCAGCATCGTATCACTCCCTTTAAAAAATTTGTTGTTCGATGTGGTTCTATTTCTAATTTCACCTTTACAGTCCTTTTGCTCAGTCCATCCCTCTTTGTAAATTCAAGTTCCTTCACGCTAAGTGCTCGCTCAGCTTGGTTGGGTTAGCGAATTCCAGCTCCATCACGCCGTCCCTCAAGCGGTCGCATCGTGTAATCTTTCCCAACTTGTCACAGGCCTCCTTACACTGAAAAGGGGAAAGCTGGGCCAACGCACCGTCCATTCCACGCACCATCAGCACACGAGGGCAGGAAGGTCTAATGTTGCGGCGTTCGACTTCCATCCCAACACCTTCATGGGAGTGGGCATTCCCAGCGCTGGGCTGCCCTGAGCTAGGTTCAGGGGGAGTGGGGTTCTGTCTTGGGTTATCCATAGTAAAAAGCTGATCTCCGTCATCCTAATATCCCCAAAGATGATGGAATCCGATGACTGTAGGGAGGCCAGCGACGCCCTCACAGAGCTTGCAGAGCAAGCTCACTAAATAATCCTACTCTGGTCGGGCGCCGCCCACCCCCTTCCCCCTCAGCCCAGAGGACCGGCGGGGCTACGCTCCGTGAGCGCATCGCAGCGCCTGGGCGCCACGCTACACCCCCAGAACGTAGTCCCCCGGTCACAGCTGGACCGAGCGACAGTGCACGTTCACACTGCCGCATTGCTAAGCCGCCCGCAGGGGCAATCGGACGGCCTACCCCAGGTTAGATCGAGATATCAGGGCCAAAGGGGCGTGTTAGAACCCTCGGGGCTGACCCGCCCGAGGGGAACCTCAAACCCCAGGATCCCGTCAACCTCGTCTCCTGGGCTCGAGATAGGCCTCGAGTGGGCGCTTTACACCCGTAAAATGCCGAAGAAGGCAGGTAACTGTGGAGCCAACAACTTAAGCATAAAAGAGGACAGGAACTAAAAATAATCAACAAAATAAGAGCACAAAAACAAACAGGAGCTACATACTGGGAGGTGCAGGACAGAGCTGACCCGATCCAATACGGTTACCGACCAGGTAACAAAGGGCCCGTAGGGCAGTCATCAGCATCTCCGGGGACCTCATCACCAGGGCCGCCGACGACAGACGCCGACTCTAACCGACCGGGGTCGGAAGAGGCGGCGGCCGCCTGAGGGCCAGAAATGATGTGTCCGCGGCGATGAGACGACGTGCTCCCCAAGGCTGACTGGGGCCCCGGGCGCGTCACTCCCCGTTGCTCCAATATTTACTTGCCGGACGAATCCGGCAAGTGAAGATCGGTCCCCTGAGGGGCCAGACCCCTCTCCAATGCGGGTGTTAACACGCACATTGACTGGAGGCGGTCAATACCCCCTTGGGTTTTTCGAGATAGCAGGAAAACGGTAGTGCGTAGCGCCACCGTACTTGACACACCTTGTCTCTGACCATTTTTACAACTTTTTTTCTTCCAAATTCTAGGTTTAAGTAATATCAGGTCAGGTCACCAATAAAGGTCAAGTGAACTGACTTAAAAAATTAAGTTAACATAAGTCAGAACAGGGTGAACTTATCCGATTGAAACTTATATCGATTGAAACTTAATCACCAAATAAGCCCACCGAGGTCTCTAAAATATGTTCTGGTATTTCTATATCGATGACCTTAGGTCAGGTAATGACCTGTCCATTGGAAATACATGGGAAAATTATTTAAACTGAAAAACAGAGTAATGGGTGGTGACAGAGCGTTTATTTTATCTGTATTAGAATTGTCAAGTCTTTGCGGTTCCAATGATACGCATTTTCTACGTAATTTGACGTTGAACTAACCTGAGGTCAGGTCAAATTCCCTCTTTGACTTTTTTTGACCTATCTGTTGATAGTTTCCTGTATCGATCACAACTACTCCTGCTTTGGTCACAGGTTTCTATCACGCCTGGTGTGAAACTGGGCTTGAAAGTCAAAAGTGCATACCGTTCTGGAATTTCAACCCTGGAATTCTTGGAAAACTGTTCCAGGAGATTTTCCAGGATTTTCAAGAGGACACAGATGAACAACTGACGACGAATGGTCGCGCTGAACTAAATGAGGCTACGTCTGAGCCTCATCCGAACAATGAATTTACGAAGACCAAGGCGAAAGGTATATCACGGACTACAAAAACAGCAAAGATCAACACCTTCCAGTCTGAGCACGAGCTCTAGCCAGTGCCGGCTTTGTGCCAAACTGGGCGGTGTCGATGAAATGCGGGCAAAGCGCTTCCCAACAAGCAAGGGCGGAAATCAACAGCTCGGTCAACCGGCTTGAGCCATCCGCTAGAATAAAATGGCACCGGCGCTATGTTCACTTGTTATCGCAAAGATTGTCAAACAAGGTAGAGAAAGGCGCCTCCTGACGATTGATGAAGTGGTACCTTCCTGTTGGCTCTGACACTGTGCGTGTACGCAAGTCTTTTTCCTGGGGAAACGATAAGCAAATTCTGGCATGAATCAGTTCCGATCCCGTGGCGAAGACGCAGTAAAAGGTCCCCTACCCAGAGTGAAAGCACGAAGAAAATCCTGAAAGATGTCATCAAAAGACACACGCTATCGTTCCACCCAGAGGCGCCACACTATCCATACCTCCATGCTGCGCTTCGGAGGTATCTTCCACCAGATCAGAACGCACGCGTCCTACACTGGAACTTCACGGTGACCCACAACATCAACGTGTCAGAATCAACCTATCGCAGACCACTGAAAAACATGACGATTGGCTTCACCAAGCTCGGCAATGAAGACTGTGCCGACTGTGCCATTTTCACACAACACAAAAAGGGATGCGATGAGTCATCGCCAAGGTGCGCTATGTGCTCCGACTATCACGAGCACCTGAAAACAGAAACGAAGCCCGCGAGAAGCATCAATGGGACGCGGAGCGGGCTGGGAGTGAGAGCGAGCTGGTCGTGTCAGCAGATATGATGAGGATTTTTCTACTCCCTCTGCTACCGCAAAAAGTAGTTATTTTCACCTCACGTGCAGTGGTATACTAATATCCGGCGCCAAGGACCAATATTGCGGGCATGTTCCTGTCTTTTGTTCCAGGCCTGAGAAATTATTAGTGAATGAAATATGCGCTAACAATGGGTTTAGCATTGAGCTCCCTTCCCTAATGAAACCTACTTGTTTCTCACTACATGCTCGGATCTGAGACATTCAAGGTGATCTTGTATATGAACATTAGCGGAAACATATAAATATGGGCACTGAATATACACCATAGGATTCCGAGAGAGGTGAATTAACTTGTTGATAGCACACAAATAAGCACGTGCACTCACAGTCCAATATTTGAACTTGATAACTGGTATAAATTTTACCTGATCATTTTACAACTTCAGTCACAATTTTCAGGTTTGGACATCTCAGAACAGATGACCAGTGCAGGTCAAGGACCTCACCTAAAAAAAAATTAAGATACCTTAAGTCAGAACAATCTAAACTTATTGGATTGAAAATCAGATCACATAATGGGCCCAACGAGTTCTGTAAATGATATTCCGGTATTTACGATATCGATGACTTAAGGTCAGGTACGACCTATGACCTTTCCATCGGAAATTCATTGGACTAATGGTTTAAATGGAATAATTTAGTAAAAGACGGCGATAGAGCTTTTATTTGAACGACATTAGGCTTGTCTCATCCTTGCAGTTCTAACGAAATGCATTTTGACCGAATTTGACCTTGACCTGACCTCAGGTCAGGTCGAAGTAAAATTTGACCTGACAAGCAATTATTATGCATTATTTGGTTCGGCTTCCTGCGAGGATTCTAATGACCTACAATGTATTTCTCTAACTTTACCAGCTCAGATGTAATGACTGAAAACCTTTATTTACATGTTATCCCAATGGTGGCATGTTTTGCCCTCTAATAACCTAAAATGTGACCTGACAATAAATAGTTCAAATATTGTATACAAAGACTTTGAAGGGCTATCCAACGCCCTTCACCGTTTTTCGCTATCTAGCGTGGCTCTCGAGATCTTCGGGGGTACCCAACCCCCGCCAATGCGCGTGTTTAACACCCCCGTGTCCCAAAACTGGTTTTGCGTCATGATATCGAGTGTAAAATTCATATTGGGGTATATTGTCGCTATGTGGAAATATTATCGGAAATATTGTGTGGAATATTCAAGTAATGTTTTGAGTCAAGTAAACCCTTACTATAAACCTAATTTACATTTTAGGAATAGTAGTAGTAGTAGTAGTAGTTTATTTTGTCTGAGATCCATTCAACATGGTTTTTCACTCGAAACGTCAAGTTGTTTAAAACGAAATCTAAAAGTGGGTACAAGACTCATCACACCGTCATTCACGCATTCGTAAGGAAATCTATCAACAATCTCAGAGACATAAAAACAGTAAATTTTCCTAAAACAAATACCTGGAAAATAAAATAAAAGCCCTAGACGTAGCGAGACACTTAAAGCCTAACCATGGAACTTCGGTACTGTCTGTCCGTGTATGGTGCGTGTGGTGCTACCCAGACCCGCCGCATACAGAAGGTTATCAATTTCTGCGCGCGTGTGACGAGCGGCCGTAGACGCAGTGATCACGTGGCGGATGTTATGAATTTTTAACGAAAATTATTCTTAATTCCATACTTTTAATGAGTTCGTAAACACCCGGGCTATTGAATTCTGCTGGAAAGGCTCCACTTGAAGTGAATTGAAAAAATTAAAACATAGCACACAGATGACAGTGGAAATTCCAACTTGCTCAGACCCCGCTCTCCACCCAGCACCCTGGGATTTGGAACTCGGGTGGTGGATCTGAGCCACAATGGTGCGGGTATTAATAATCACTGTGGGTAACTAAAACTTTTACCGCCAAGGGAACGCTTGGAAATGAAATCACAAGATTCAAAAGAAATACGTAACTTTCGAGGCGTCCTCTAAGAAACTGGCGTCTTCGAGCTATTCTTTTATTTTCTTCAGACAAGTGCCAGGTGATCAGTAATTTTCTTCACGCGAGCGCGAAGCACTTAATGAACAGGGCCCTCAATTCAGGCGGCACCATGTGTGGCTAGTATTTTTCCACTCCGCACATGTCTAAAAATTGTCGTTCCGAGTTGAGCCTGACTGGGAACCATTACCTAACTGTAAAAAGTAAAACCAAGCTTTTTGCAATAGATTCTTCTCAGGAAACAATTTTCTATGCAATTTGAAAATGAGAGTTAATAATATCATGAGTGTCGCGACCGGAAAAGAGTAAGGGGGACAACCAAGCTTCAGCCTCATGCTGAAAAGAAACTTACCACGTTAGGATAAAAACTTCAAATTTGGGCTCCTTGTTGCCGTCCGCAGCAGCTGGTTATAAAAACATCCGATATTCGCCCATTTTGACTGAGATCAGGAAATGTTTTACCAAAAAGTGGGTCCGACGCCTGGTGGAATAAGAGTAAATGTAGTTGAACTTACTTTATTAGTAAGCTGAGGTATTGAGGTATGAGCTTAGTTACAGCTCCGTACCTCTAGATCTGCGCCTGTTATTGAATATATGCATAAATTGATAAGAACAACATGTCGTACCTACTCCCTGAGCTCGTCCTCCTAGCTGTTGGGGGCTGTGTTTAAAATATTTAATATATAGGACTTCAATATTCTCTTCCGTTACTGCTGGGCGTCACTTCTTTACATTTTAATTGAGGCGACTATCTATACCAATGCTGGGGCCATTTAAGCATTAACATACTAATTGATGCTCTATCCCACGTGTACATGGTTCAATGATTGGGGCTGAATATTCTGCTTTGTGTGGCAAGGAGCGATCAAACAGCGGGTGCACGAATGAATTATCGATACACTATACATATTGTGGAATTAGTTTAACACGCGCCCCGCTGGGGGGGCGAAATTCACCCCCTCCTGGTTTTCCCCAGATAGCTCAAAAACAAAGAGACGCAGAACAACAAAACTTGCGGTACCTTATCCCTAATAATTTTACACATTTGACCAAATTTTTTAGTTAAGGTCATGTCAGGTCAAGGAGCTATTCAGGGTCAAGTGACCCGACCTCAAAACCTAAAATTACGAGTTTGAAGCAGCGCCCAGGGAACATTAGCAAACCGATCAGATTGAAACTTCCACAATATGATAAGGTCATTAGGGTCTACAAATCTGCTATCTCGGAATTTTGATATTGGTGACCTAAGGTGGGGTCAATTATTTGTCACCCCATTATAAGTCTATGGTGAAAAATAAAATAGGCTCGTTTTCAGTAAATACTGGAAAGATAAAGCTGAAAATCTTTTACCATCTATTTTTACCACGATCTTGACCATAAACTTTTGATTTTTTGAGTATCTGACCTCTCAAAGGTCATATCAGGTCACGGGAGCAGAGAGTGATTGTTTTGCCAATAACTTCCCACTGAATTGAGATAAAGCTCCCATTTTCCTAGCATTGGGCTTATATTGTCACGGGGAGTCCATTGATATGCAAGATGACCATACCAGATCACTCTGTGACCCTGACCTAGGTCGAGGTCAGGTCATTCTGACTATTTGACCTAGCAAGGTTATATTATACATCATTCGATTCGCCGCGATGAGAGGAATCCAATGATGTATAAAGATTTGCTCCAGATTCCCTACGGGCGGATCTAGAGAGCGAAACGTACACTGCTGTGTTGTAAGCCTATGGAGCCTTCTTTGACCTATGCTGACCTCAATATTGACCTGACATAAAAATTATTCGTATAAAAGCTCTTCGTCTTGTCAAGAGCTTTCGAACACCGTCCGTAATTTTTTGTAACTTTTTTGTACCTTTCGTGGAGAACGAAATACGGAGGGGCGAAAAACGCCCCCAGCGGGGTGCGTCATGCAAGGGACCCCAGCGGGGCGCGTGTTAAAGGAAAAGTGGCAATTTTATAACGTTAACTGAGATTCACTCAGATAGCCAAGTTGTAAAGCATGCCAGAAAACCCGGTACTCTATACATCATTCGTCTTGAAACTCAAAATTTCCGTAGAGTAAAGCTAAAAACTATCTGAAATGTACCCCACATGTACCCTTAGCAGCAGGCCACAGTTGTCGGCCGTTGGTGTGACGACATATGCTGACATCACGGTATCAGCCAATCCAAGATCTTGAAGCCTATTGAATATGGTAGTGGTTGCCAGATCATGACATCATCCACAGGTAGATATTTATTTCTTTTCCTAGAGCAGCATTTTAAAAACCAAATATTAGCTTATTGTACATTTTTCAGAGAAATCACGGACGCTTCCATGATATTCGGCTAAAAGTTTTCCTAAGTACAATAAATTTCAAGACTCGACCAAGGTGCCACATTCCCTTTAACACGCACCCCAACGGGGGTCCGGTGCCACCTTCGCCCCACCGAGGGCCATCGATGGCCGCTTCTAACTCCGAAAATATGGGGATTTGCACAAATCTGCAAAGTACATTAGAAAGCTCGCGTGAATTCAGTACGACATTACTTCAAAAAGCGTAGGCGCTCAGGTCAATGGTTTGACCTCCAGATGTCAATTTAGGTCAAAATAGGCTATTTTCTCTTAAATATGCAATGCTTAAGAAAACTGACCATAACTTGTATGCCGTTAGAGCTATTGAGCTCTGGTAAAGTACATTGGATAGGAAAATTTCAGGCCTTTTCCGCTATGTTTAAGGTCATGATCTCCCGCCAGTGGTTTGACCTCCAGAGGTTACCACGTGACCTTATATGGCCTGGTCACGAAAGGTCAGAAAGTGACCTTGCCGTATATCAAATGAAAGCCAGTGACGATACATACACGATGATGTTTGATTGAGCACTCTAGCTAAATTAGGTCAAAAGTTTTTGTCACAATACTGTTTTTGACCCCTGGTCTTGGATGACCTCAGAGAGGTCAAAGGGCAAATATTGCCCCTGGGATCCGTGAAAGAATTTCCAAGAATGCTTTTCTAAGTAATCTGAGCATTTGCATTTTTTTGTCTTTTAGATCATAAGACAGCTTTTCGCCATGCTTTTTCAATGGGAGAGGTCGCCTCATAACCTGACCTCGGTTCAAGAAATCGAAAAATTCCGGATATACACCCTGTAGACCTTGGAGGCGTCATGAAGTGTAGGAAGTTTCAAATCGATCGACTAAGAAATTTAGCCCTTATAGAGATCAAAAGTTGAAGTGAGGTGACCGTGGTTAACCTCGCCTGGTGACCTGACCTTAGGTGACACGGGGTAAAAAAATTCAGAGATGGTAGGAAAATGATGGGGTGAGAGATAGAATCCTCAACCGCCGTGCTGCGTCTCGTCGCTTGTCTGCTATCCCGAAAAAAACCTTAGGGGCATCGATGGCCCCGGTGGGGCGAGGGTTTAAACCATCTGTTGGATCATAACGGGACTGAAGAAAAAAACTCAAAATAAGCCTTTACAGTTCTTTGACAACATATAGAATGTCATGATATTTTTCAATAACATTCATTAGTTCTTGCTTGGTCTTACCAGCGAAAAGTCGAGAAAGCCGAGTCGCCGCCCCGGTAGCTCAGTTGGTAGAGCGTTGGGCTCCGGCCCGCTGCTCAGTAACATGCAGTGGCAGTGCATGTCCAGGCTTGGGATCGGTTCAATTTTCACCTGTAATAGGGAACTCCCTTACTCCCTGAGGCATTCCATATTTCAGTGGGTGCCCCACATGCTAGGTCTTCGATGCTTAAGCTTTGCCCGTGGTTTTATAGGCAAAATGGAACATGCCTGTGACATTTTCGGTTGGAGCAATTTACGGGTTTGAGGCCTCCGGAAATTTAATACCAAAGGTTCGAAACGACGCATTTAACATATCGATGATAATCTTGAAATCTTTAGTTCTGACTGAACGAGCTGAAATTAATAAAAATTTAGTCATCCTAAAAACGTTCTTCAGCATGGACTTTCTCAGAAATAAAAAAACTAGCCATTTGTTAACATGATATGTATCGTATGCACCTATTGCCAGTCCTGAATCTTCGTATCCTCCTGCATTGCCGGGGGGAAGTCGGAATATGGCACGCTCCCCAGCGCCATTCAGGCTAACTAGAGTTTCCAATCAGCGATCATAGATGTCACTGCTGACTCAATTAGCCGACGCCAGATCGTTGACGCTGTAAGCGAATGTGACGTTTTTTGGCTAGCTTATGCCGAGCGTGCCGCGACTGCGGCCGACCCCTGTGTTTGATGAGTATGCCGTCGTTGTCTGCCGTGCTGTATAAGGTCAACAGCCTAGCCTGTCCATGGCAGCGTCCCTCCTTCTGACCATGTACTGGTGCAGCTAGTACGGGGATCTGCGAGAGCGGCTAAGCAGTGTAGTGTAGGGCTATGTACCAGGCATGCTCCGGGAAGAAACCAGATCCGATGGCAAAAAACGGCTACCAAATTTGAAATTAGCGGTATCGGAATAGGTAAAAACAGGTGCTCACGTGCCGGACCCATCATGGCTGTTGACCAGTGTAAGCGAAACGATTCCTGCTTACAAACTGTGTGTAAGCATACTACTAATGCGCTAATTCGTACATCTCAAAACGTACACTCTATCGCGATACACCCTGTCCACGATCATAGACCCTGTTGGTGGTGGCAAAATTAAGCTCAATTTGGCTAAAATCGTTCTCAACAACGCTTATAGTGTGATTTTGTCAAATTAAACTAGCTTAACCCAGTTACAGATGAATTACTTTAGCAACATGTAATAACATCTGCGTACAGGGATGTAATTTTCTATCTCTTTGAGGGTGCCTGAGCACCCCCAATCCTAATTTAAGCACCCCCAATCGTGTGCTGAGCACCCCCAATACATGTGCCGCCCCTGGCTTATCACCGCTGCCCTGGACAGTGTCACCCTATTTTATCACTGCCGCCCTAGTTCGTGCCGCCCCTGGCAAGTTTCCCCGTACCGGATGAACCCCGATTGGTTCCACCTCTAGCTTATCAATGCCGCCTGGCTTAATAAATAACCAACAGACTCAACTATTAATTTGATATCACTTTTAAGCAAGATAAATACGAAGCCGCCTGGCTTATCACTTTCTCCATGATTTGATGATTTGTGACACCACATCACTGCCGCCCCCGCCTGATCACTGCCGCCCCCTGGCTGATAACCGCCGCCCCTGACTGATTGCTACCGCCCCCTGGCTGATACTGCCGCCCCTGGCTGATTGACAACTGCCGACCCCTGGTTGATAACTGCCGTCCCTGGCTGATGGACAACTGCCGTCCCTGGCTGATCACTGCCGCCCCCTAACTGATAACTGCCGCCCCCTCGCTGATTACTGCCACCCCTTGGCTGATAACTGCCGCCCCTGACTGATCACTGCCACCCCTGGCGGATCGATAATTGCCGCCCTGACGGATTGATCACTGCCACCCACTGGCTGATAAATTCCACCCCTGGCTGATCACCACCGCCCCCTGACTGATAGCTACTGCCCCTTAGCTGCTGTCACCCCTGGCTGAACACTGCCGCCCCATGGAAGATCACTGCCGCCCCCTGACTGATAACTGCCGCCCCCTGACTGCTAACTCCCGCCCCTGGCTGATAACTGCTGCCCATGGCTGATCACTGCCGCCACTGACTGGTAACTCCCGCCCTCTGATTGATCACTTCCGCCCCTTGACTGATAACTTTCGGCCCTTGACTGGTACCTGCCGCTCCCTGACTGATAAAAGCCGCCTCCTGGCCGATCACTGCCACCCCCTGACGGATAACTGATGCCCATGGCTGATCACTGCCGTCCCCTGGCTGATAACTGCCGCACCTGGCTGATCACTACCGCCCCTTGACTGATAGCTGCTGCCCCTTGGCTGCTAATTGCCGCCCCTGGCTGATCACTGCCGCCCCCTGGCAGATCACTGTCACCCCTGACTGATAACTGCAGCCCCCTGGCTGATGCCTGCCGCACCTGGCTGATCACTACCGCCCATGGCTGATCACTGCCGCCCCCTGGCTGATAACTGCCGCCCCTGACTGATCACTGCCGCCTCTATCTTATTACTGCCGCCCCTGGCTGATCACTACCACCCTCTGACTGATAACTGCCGGCCCTGGCTGATCACTGCCACCCCCTTGCTGACCATTGCCGCCCCCTGGCTGACCACTGCCGCCCCCTAGCTTATACCTACCGCCCTCTGGCTGATCACTACCGCCCCTGGACTGATAACTGCCACCGCTTGACTGATAACTGCCGCTCCCTGACTGATCACTGCCGCCCCTGGCTGATAATTGCCGCCCCTGCCTGATCACTGCCACCCCCTGGCGGATCACTGCCGCCCCTGGCTGATCACTGCCGCCCCTGGTTCATCGCTGACGTCTCCCGGAGCAGTGAGCATCCTGGAGATATCTGGGCAGTGAGCGTTCTGGGATAGCATTCTTCTGTGGATATCACTAGCAGCATGTCATATCTGTAGAGCGTTAGTTTTAATTTCATACATTCATCCTAGTAGCCTTTCATGTTTTACATAACGTCGAGTTTCATGTTACCTACTCGCTGACCCTAGTCTGTCGTGTGAAATTGTCTGCCATTTTATAGTGTTTATATTTCTTTTTATATTTGTTTTATATAATTTTCTGATACAATTTTCACAACCTGATGTGTTTTCCCACCTGACTTGTTGAGTCTCGTGTGGAAATGTTCTATTTATTTTATGTATTTATTTTTTATGTTATTTCGTGTGATGGGTGCCGTATGACCCTAGATGACGGCGCGTCCTAAAACCCTAAATATGACGATAGACCGTCTCCCGGCTGATTACTACCACCCCTGGTTCATCACTGCTGCCATGATTCATGCCACCTCTGGCTCTTCGATGCTATCCCCGGCATATTTTGACCCAAAAGCGCGCTGCCCCGAATTATCGCTGCCGCCCCTGGTTCATCACTGCTGCCCACTGGCTTATCACTGTTTCCCCTAGTTCATTACTGCCGCCCTAATCAATCATTGCTGCCCTGATTCACGCCACTCCTAGCTCCCTATTTTAAATTAACCCATATATAAGCGGCCCCTGGTTAGACACTTCCTCCTTCCAATCCTCACTGCCACCTCCGGCTGATCACTGCCACCCCTGGTTTATCGCTACCAAGGAGATTAATCCAGCCATGGCCCCCAAAACCGGTCAAACTTAGGCCATGCTGTCAACACAACTTGTCAGCAGGAATCTCTAACACTCTTCCAGAAAGCAAACAGCAGCCCACTATCGTCTAATTGTTATCTGTTTGCCTATTCGAGGAATTTCCCAAACCGAGTAAATGGCAGACTGCTGCTGCCGTGCTTTTCTGTTTTATTTATTTATTTATTTATTTCACATTCAAGGGCAATTCCATCAAACGATGCCTATTCTTCACCCCGGGTCGAGTTAAATAAAAACAAAACGATGGAAACAAACCAGACACAACTAGACGCTCACCCTTGCATGCACACACTTGTCCAGACTGTTGGTTAAGCATCATTCAGCTGCTGCTCCCGTAGATACACTTTTGATCGTGTTTTAAACACAGTGATGTTTGTGGCATCGCGGACATTGGTAGGAAGGTCATTGTAAGATCTCACAGCGTTGTACAGGAACCTCCGCCTGCCCGACTCCGTCCGAATGATCGGCGTCTGCAGCCGCTGGCTCTGCCGTGTATTTCTGCCGTGAACTGACTGTCTAGACGCAAGACTGATGGCCATTATCGCGGGATGTCCAGTTAACAATATTTTTTTCAAAGTGGTCAGGCAGTGGTATTCAATGAGGTATTCTGCACGAAGCCAGCCAAGTCTGCGTATTACATCGCTGATATGGTCAAATTTACGCCGTCCTGAGATCACTCGTGCGCCAAAATTTATCAGTTTCTGTAACCGCCGGATCTGAGTAATCGTACAAGCACCATATACACTTAAGCAATAGCGTACCACAGACAGTACTAGGCCCTCCACCAATGTTATGATGGTCCTTTCAGGAATGCAGTGACGTATATGCCCGAGTCCGCGTAGTGTTCCGGTGCAGCGCCTAATAACATCATCTACATGACTAGTAAAGGACATACATCGATCGAAAACAACACCGAGGTTCTTGGCAGTCTTAGACACCTCTATGACTGAATCCATAAAGTTGATTGTTGGGTGACGAATGTTACGAATATTTTGCTGAGAGCCTAAAATTATGAACTGTGTTTTAGAGCTATTAATTTTCATGTCGTTCTGGCTAAACCAGTTCGATAATAGTGCCAGATCGTTTTCTAGAGAGCAAACAATATTTCCTAGATTACTGGGTGGTCCTGAAACGAAAACTTGGGTATCATCTGCGTATTGAACTATTTTGGCGTGATTTACGTATAGAGAGATGTCGTTGACGTATATGGAAAATAACAGGGGCCCGAGGGCAGAACCTTGGAATGTTCCCATAGGATTGAGGAGTGGCCGAGAGAGGACGCAGTCGACATGCTGATGAGCCGATGGTGGTGTCCCTGCAGGATTTTGGATGAGAACTTGTTGGTAGTGATTTTTCAAATAATTTTCGAACCATGGTGTGACAACCCCGTACATTTGCAGTTTCTGGATCAATTTGTCATGGGGTACTAGATCAAACCCTTTAGAACAGTCTAGAAGGCATAGCAAAGTAATGTGGCGGCGGTCAATTGCTGAGAAAACACTGTCAGTGACTGTTAAGAGCGCAGTTTCGGTTGAATGATGAGGTCTAAAACCATGCTGGGATGGCGAGAACAGGTGATGACTTGTAAAATAGTGAGAGAGCTGCTCATAAACGACACGTTCTGTGATTTTGGCTATTGTTGTGAGAATAGAGATCGGTCGAAAATTTGAGGGCTCGGTTGAGTTGGATGACTTTTGAACTGGATGGACGATAGTACGCTTCCATGAGTCCGGAACGGTGTGAGTGATGAGACTAGTATTAACAATGTGTGTGATTACAGAACAAAGTGAATGAATGCACAGCTTGATGAAACGCATGCACAACCCATCGGCGCCAGCGGTCGCACTACTGCGCATCCGGGATACAACGTCCAGAAGCTGGTCAGATGTTATGGGATGCACATCAAACAAACCAGTCGACACGCGTGGTAAACGCACCGACAGGGCAGGGCCCGAGCGATCAATGCTCCTTGCGGTATTAGCACCAACTTCAACAAAGTACCTATTTAGGGCATCAGCATCAGCACTGGGTGTTGGCGCGACACTTTGCTTCGGTCCCACTACAGGTCGCAAACTCTGCCAGACCGCGGCCGGGCCCCGCTCAGTGAGTGCCCGGTCTATGGCGGCGCGCGTATCAGCCCTTATAGCTGACTGCACTCTCCTATTTAAGTCCTTGTAGGTTTCGCGGTCACCGGTGCGCAGCGCCGCTCGGCGCTCTGCCGTCAGTCCCTTTGTTGCATCGGTGACAGGAGGGGCGGTCGGGTTTCGCACCTGGCGTCGTTTTTCCGGTGCGATCGCGTCCAGTATTGGCCGCATTACACTCAGAAAATAGTCCCACTGCGCATCCGGGCACCAGCTAGTGTACACCGGACTCCAGTCGACAGCCGAAAGGCGCAGATGTACTTCGTCGACATCAACTCGCTGCCAGCTCCGAGTTGTTATCCGGCGCACCGCCGGTCGGAAGCCGGGGAAGCGGAAGCTCGCGCGCCTCCAGTTGTGCGGGCTGTAGTCCGAGTGCAATATACCCGCCCGTTCCAGTGTGCACGACTGCTCCGGACCACAGTTACTGCAAATGACGTCAATGACTGAGCCCGAAGAACGGAAGGTGGAGTCATTGATGTGCTGTTGCATCGAGAATGCATCCAGGAGCTGTCGGAATTTACGAGTGGCGTGATTACTGGCGTTCATGTTGATGTTTATGTCACCGGCGAGCAGGATAGGTCCGCTGTGTATCGTCGATATGTATTGGAGCTGTTCTTCGAGATGGTCTATGTCTGACGCAACCTGAATCTGGGTATTGTTCGGAGGTCGGTACACGGAACAAAACATCACTTTCTGTCCTCCCGTTTTTGCCTGAATCCACAGGGACTCTAGTGTAGAGCTGCTCGCGGGGCGGTCAGGTAGCTTGATGGTTTTCACCTCCAATGAGTCGCAGATAATAACCGCCACCCCACCGTATCCTCTGCCGTCCGGCCGGTCCCGCCTGATCAGTTGATAGCCGGGGATTGGCAGAAGGCGGCTCTGCAGGGACGGTCGCAGCCATGTCTCGTTGAGGGAAACAATGTCCGGTTTTAGCGTCAGCCGGGGGTGATTTTTATCTATTTGGGGTGTGCAACCACCCCTAATCATAATCTGAGCACCCCAATACATGTGTCACCCCGGCTCAGCATTGCTGCCCTGATTCATGCTGTCTCCGTCTTACCACTGTGATTCATGTCGTCCCCAGTTCATCACTACTACCCTGATTTATGCCGCCATGGTTCATCACTGCCGCCTCCTGCCTATCACTGCCACCCCGATTTCCGCAAGCCCTAACTTATCACTGCCACCCTGATTCAAACAGCACCCGGCTCATCACTGCTGCCAGTAGCTCACCAGTGCTATCTATCCCCGGCTTATTACTGCAACCCTGTTTCATGCCGCCCTAAACTCATCACCACCGCCTCGGCTAATGAATGCCGCCCCTGACTTATCCCTTCCGCTCTAATTCGTGCCGCCCTGGGCTCATGACTGCCGCCCCCAGCTCAGGGACGGCGAATGCCATTTTCGGGAGGGCGTGCAAGATTTTCTGGAAGGGGCGCCTTTTTTCCACGGGGTGCCTCCATTCCCAGGGGACGCCTTTGGCTTCCTGGGGGCGCCCACTCAGTGGGAGGGGGGGGTGGCGCCGACATCATTTCGCTGCGTTGAGTGGATAAATTGTGTCTATTTGCTCTCCATCGGACGGGTTTGATGACAGGGGGTACCATTCATATGTGAAACTGTTTTATTTTGCATAGAGGGTCCTACCTCTTCAGGTAGGCGGTGTTTTGGCCTGATTTGTTCTTGGCCGGCCAGGGGCACCGCCCAAATCCAGGGGCGCTTCCCCGGATCAATCCAAAACCGAGTGTGCAAAAATACTTTTGCACACCCTCGTTCTTTTCAGGGTGTGCAGGTGCACACCCTCACCCCGGAATCCGCCGTCCCTGCCCCAGCTTATCTCTTCCACCCTGATTCGTGCTACCCGTATTTTATAACTACTACCGACGGCTCACCATTCCCGTCCTCGACTTTTCCCTTTGCCTTGATTCGTGTCGCCCCCGGCTTATCAATGCCGCCCCCTCCCCAACCTATCACTTCCGCCCTGATTCATGCCGCCCCAAGTTCATAAGTGCCTGCCCCCGAGTCATCACTGCCGCCATCGCCTTATCACTTCCACTCTGATACGCATCGCTCCGAGTTCATATCTGTTGGCCCTGGCTCATCACTGCCGCCCTCGACTTATGGCTTTTCCCTGCTTCTTGCCGCCCCGGCCAATCACTGCCACCCACAGCTTATCGCTTCCATCCTAATGTGTGCCGTTCTTAGTCTATAACTGCTACCCAGGGCTCATCACTGCAGCACTGATTCTTACCGCCGATGGGTGCTAGGGTAACAATAAAGGGCGTCAGGGCAAAAAATATAGGGCATGCACGGGTACAGTGGAGCTGCCATATTTATTAATATTTACAGAACAATTTACGCGTTGTTTTGAGTGATATCAGTGTTTTTTGCTTTGTTTTCACGTAGTGATTAAGTCCTTTGCTTTCATTTCAATATCCATCCACTTTGCCATTCCGGACGTAAAATTTAATCCCGCAAAACTGACATACTTCAATCGTGGATAGATTTACAACTCAGCTTGGATTCTTTGAAGACGTGTATGTAGCTTTGGGATGTCGCCTAAAAAGCAAACATGTTTCGAAAAAGCCGTAGAATACCTGCCCAACATTAAGATAGAATGTTCCCTGTGCTATAAAAGGCTAAAAAAGATGAATAACGGATTTGGTGCAGTGAAAGGGTGCCACCCCCGCAATGCCGCCGCCCCTATAGTGTGCCGCCCCCACCGGCTGAGCACCCCCAAAGATTTTGGGAAAATTACACCCATGTCTGCGTATCCACCCTACCATTAAAATATGTCGAGCAAAATCAATCTCCCGCTGGCACTCAAGCACCGGCAGCACAAATGGGAGTGACGGCCCCGTTCACTACATTGAGCCCTATCGCGTTGGCGCTCCCACATAATCAATGAGCCCACGCTCTAGACTTGCTCTTCAAAAATCGATCAGCACACGACCAGTATATTAGTGCTTATCACGATTTTTCTGCTAAATTATCAGACCACTTCAAATTTTTTGTCTTTTTTAAAGCCAGACACGATGTTGCAAGTTTGCGCGTCTAACCGTCGCCCTGATGGGGGGTGTTTGAACACCCGCTCTTGGGTTTTTCAGGCGGCACGAAAAAAACGGCGGCGCAAATCGCCACCGTACTTGGCACACATTGTCCTTGATCAACCCCACAACTTTCCCAAAAATTTTAAGGTTGGGTCATCTTAGGTCATGTCACCATGGCAGGTCAAGTGACCTCATCTCCAAAACCGTTCAAGGTCACATAAGTAGGAACAATGTGTATCTATCGAATTCAAACTTATAGCACATAACAGGCCCACCATTTACTACAAAATATATTCCGGATTTTTTATATCGATGGCGTACGATCAGATACAGACCATGGACTCAACATTGAAAATGCATGGGAAAAATAGAAATTGGGCTGTATTTGTGTGGATACAGCTGAAAATACCTTCATATTCTCCAAATCTTAGTATTCTGGGCCCCTTTCCAGGTTCATGTTGCATTTTTTGCCTGTGACCTCTAAGAGGTCATCTGGGGCTACTTAAGCAGGTTTTCAGACTTGAGCCAATAACTGCAGGAAATGAGGATAAAGCTTTTATTTTGATAAAATTCAGTTTGGATTGTATTGCGAGTCGATTGATGTTGCTTACTGACGATGCTAGATAAAAGTGACCTTGACCTGCCCTCAGGTCAGGCAATTGTTTGTGTTTTGACCTAGTACAGTCATATCATACATCATTCGATTTCCCGTGACGTCAGGAAGCGAATGGTGCCTAAAATATGATTCTAACTTAACTCTGTCAGATATGCTAGAGCCCAAAAACTTCTCTAACATGCAACCTTCTTTGGCCTGTCATCACCTCAATATTGACCTGAGACAAAAAATGACCAATGCAGTTTCTTCATTTATTTGCAAGGAATATCCACCAGCCTTCGCGTTTTTCGCTATCCCGCATAGGAGCCGAGTTCGTGGGGGGGGTGACGACCAGGGCGAAAGTAGCTCGGAGACCCACCAGGGCGAAGGTAGCTCGGAGGCCCACCGGGGAGGGGCGTGTTTTAATCCAGTTTTGATGGTGGGCAGGGGCGGATCCCAGTGGAGCCGATGGGGTAATCGCCTTCCTTGGGGCTTGTATGCGTGTGCGTGTGTGTCAGAGTCGTGCGACTCGTGAGTCAGAGTCGGAGTTTAACTCAAATTCCGACTCATTCGCCTCTGATTTGAGTTGCGTTGAGTCGAAAAAATTAGACAAGTGAGTTGAGTTGAGTCGGTTCACAACACGTCAATGCGTTGAGTCGAGTTGAATCGGTTCACAACACGTCAATGCGTTGAGTCGAGTTGAGTCGGTTCACAACACGTCAATGAGTAGAGTTGAGTCGAGTTGTGAAGACAGCGAGTCAAATTGACGAAAAAGTTGACTCAACAGGTAAACATGTTGTCAAGTGTTTGAATTTGCCTACCTTTTGAAAACCTCTTTTAACCTCCTTTAAATACCTTTTTCCCTACAACGTTTCAATTGTTTAAAGTAAAGTTTCGATTTGTTTCGATAAAACAATAATTATACGGTTCAACTGCTTATTCTAAAGGCCCATCCAGTCTCATGAAATCCCTAGGCACAAATAATAATATACTCGAAAAATTCAACAGGTTCCTATTACTGGCCTTGTCGTAAACATTTCAAGTTGTGGAACACACTACAAAATACATTAACATTTCTCATCTTCAATATTTAACATTACTTCTTCACTTCAACCACTGCAACAACACAACGCGTCGTCGCTGATTGTTGTCGGTGGTCGTCGTCTGAGAATAGTGTGCGCCATTGCTGTCTTTGAAGAACAAATTCCACCAAGTGTAGGCTTAAGCTTAACACGCGCCTCGCTGGGGTCCCTTGCATGACGTGCCCCGCTGGGGGGGCGTTTTTCGCCCCCTCCGTATCTAGTTCCCCACGAAAGCTAAAGGAAAATTACGGGCGACGTTCGAAAGCTCTTGACAAGACGAAGAGAATTCATCCGAAGAATTTTTATGTCAGGTCAATATTGAGGCCAGCATAGGTCAAATAATGCTCCATAGGCTTAAAACAGAGCAGTGTACGTTTCTCTCTCTAGATCTGCCTTCAGGGGAGTTAGAGCAAATCTTTATGCATCATTGGATTCTTCTCATTGCGGTAAATCGAATGATGTATAAATGACCTTGCTAGGTCAAATTGTCAGAATGACCTGACCTCGACCTAGGTCACGGTCACAGATTGACCTGGTATGGTCATGTTGCATATCAATCGACTCCCCGTGACAATATAAACACAATGCAAGCAAAATGCGTGCTTTATCTCAATTCAGTGAGAAGTTATTGGCAAAACAATCACTCTCTGCTCCCGTGACCTGATATGACCTTTGAGAGGCCAGGTGCTCAACAACTCAACTTAATGGTCACGATCGTGGTAAGAATAGAAAGTCTTGGAATTTTCAGCCTTATATATCCAGTATTTACCGAAAACGAGCCCATTCTATTTTTCACCATAGACTTATAATGGTGTCACCAAAAATTGACCCCACCTTAGGTCAACAATATCAAAATTTCGAGATAACAGATTTGTAGACCCTTATGACCTTATTATATTGTGGAAGTTTCAAACTTATTGGTTTATTAATGCTTACTGGGCGCTGCTTCAAACTCGCAATTTTAGGTTTTGAGGTCGGGTCACTTGACCCTGAATAGCTCCTTGACCTGACATGAACTTAACTAAAAAATTTGGTCAGATGTGTAAAATTGATCAGGGATAGGGTACTGTAAGTTGCGTTGTTCTGCGTCTCTTACTTTTTGAGATATCTGGGGAAAACCAAGAGGGGCGAATTTCGCCCACCAACGGGGGCGCGTGTTAACTAGCCTCAATGCAAAAAGGTAAACATCACGTGATAATTCAAAGTGATGCAAAATATTTATACTCATGTGTGTACATATGATGTTATTTCTTTTGTCCTAAATCCGCCGTCTGCCGCAACTTTTTTAAAATGTTTTCGGGATATGAGTCTGGGTTATTTGATGAAAAGTTTAAACTTCCGAATATTTCGAGTTTATTGATAGCTCTTTTTCAACGGAATGTCGATCATGAACAGCAAGTTTTTCAAACACAAAAAAAGTCATGTCAAGGTCATGTCAGGCCAAAAGCTATTCAGGGTCAAGTGACCCGACCTCAAAACGTAAAATTACGAGTTTGAAGCAGCGCCCAGTAAACATTAGTAAACCAATAAGTTTGAAACTTCCACAATATAATTTGGTTTGTGCGGTCGAGTCAGCACTAACCAAAAAAGCCAGAAGTGGAAGCGAACATTATACGGACTAAAGTGGCACGCATACTTCAGACATCCAGCGCCCCAAAGGATAACTTAACTCAGGACGAACGGAAAGCACTTAAATCCCTTCAGGACAGGAATGACAGAAATATTCAAGGCAGATAAAGGAAACACAACAGTGATTCTGTCTGCAGAACAATATAAGCAAAAAGTTAATGACCTGTTGAACAATGGCGCTTATCAAGAGATTAGGAAAGACCTCACAAGGATTAAAGAGCGGAAAATAAGTGAACTGCTAGCCAAGTTTGAAAAGGAGGGAAAAATAGATCCTGCACTTACGAAAGCTCTGAAGCCACGTAACCCAGTTGCGCCCAGATTTTATGGACTTCCAAAAATTCATAAAGATGGCGTACCTCTAAGACCCATCACATCCATGATTGACTCTCCAGCCTACAGTCTCGCGTCCTACTTAACCAGAATCATTAGTCCAGCAATCGGAAAGACAGAGTGTGCTGTATCAAACTCGGCCTCTTTAGCCACAGACATTCAGAAGCTTAATGATCGCGAGGGAGACTTGCTAGTGAGTTTCGATGTGACACAACTCTACACGAGAGTGCCAGTGCTCGAAGCAGTTGATGTGACATGACAAAAACTTAGCGAAGATCAAAATTGTGTGATAGGACGCCTCTCTCAGTGGACACAATGCGGGAAATTATGATTGCCTGTCTGGACTGCGGATATTTTAAGGTGAATGGAAAATTTTTCGAACAGCGGGAGGGAGCTCCCATGGGTCTCAGCCTATCGGTGGTACTAGCGAATAGCTATATGGAGCACATAGAAACAGAAGCACTCAACACTGCTAGGATGAAGCCAAAATTATGGCGTCGATACGTAGACGACGTTTTAGTCATCTGGCAGCACGGTTTGAGCACGCTTTCTGGATTCCATGACCATATCAACAGCCGATCAAGAAACATTCAGTTCACACTAGAAACGGAGCAGGGAGGAACTCTAAGCTTCCTAGACATGCAAATCTCCAAGGATTCAGGAAGACTAAAGACATCGGTTTTTAGAAAAGAAACTGCGTCAAACTTATACATCAGACACGATTCTCACCATGCTTCAAGCATTAAAGCAGGAATCATTTCTTGTCTTGGTGCCAGGGCAAAGAACCTAAGCACAGACCCAGTGTCCTTGAAAAACGAGATGGTTGCACTTAAAGGAATTTTCAAAGAAAACGGATACCCAAAACGGTTCGTCGATAAGGCCCTGAACGGATGGTTGAAGCAGCTGGGGGTACCAACCCACGAGGTCACCAACGGGAGGAGCAGGAGCAAGAAGAAGCTGCTACACACACCCGCCAACAGGAGGAACAGGAGCAAGACGAAGCGATCACGAGAACCAACCGTCAGGAGGAGCAGGAGCGAGCCGACACGACCACGAACAACAGTCAACAGGAGGAGCAGGAGCGAGCCGAAACGACCACGAGCAACAATCAACAGGAGGAGCGAGACGAAGAGCAGCCGCAGCGAAGACAGCAAATACCGCAGGAGCAAGGAAAGACGGAGCCACGGGACGCTGAAAAACATGAGTATGTGTCAGTACCGTACATCAAGGGAGTCAGTGAGCGTATCAGTAGGGCATTACGTAATCATGGCTTAAAGGTTGCTCATAGTTCTAAGAATACCTTCAAAAGTTTACTAACGCATGTTAAGGATCGTATGAGTAAGGGAGAGAAAAGGGGGCAGTTTATGAAATGAAATGCGAGTGTGGGTCAACATGTATAGGGAAATCAGGTAGGCCGCTAGGGGTAAGGGTGGAAGAGCATATAGGGGATATTCGGAACGGCAGGTTTTCTAAATCAGCAGTGTCATGTCATGTATATAGTTGTCGGGAGGACCTAAACCCTCGTGATGTTAAAATTGTTGCAGTAGATCAAAAATGCGTAAGAAGGTCTGTTAGGGAAGCTATAGAAATTAGAATAAGGGAAGCAGATATAAATCGGGATAGGGGAAACGTTACACTTAACCCAATTTGGGACCTCGTTTTAGAAGCATTGTAGGAGGATCGTCATGGCTGCAGGATTGTAGTAGTATTAGGATTATCATTGTTAACAAGAATTCAACAGGATTGGACAAAATCAGGAAAAATAAAATCAATAGTAGGGGCTGTGAGCTAGTGAAACGTGTATATAAGGAACGGGTTATTTGTCATTATTTGTGCCTTTTAGCGAATATGCGTTTAATGGTTCGGCGGGAATTGCAAAAACGTGTTATTTGACATTATTTATGCCGTTTAGCGAATAGGAGTTTAATGGTTCGGCGGGAATTGCAAAAATACGTAACATACTTCATTTAAATGAGAGGTGTGTAGGAAGGGAACTCAAGTGATGAAGATGACATTGTGTTTGAAAAACTTGGCTGTTCATGATCGACATTCCGTTGAAAAAGAGCTATCAATAAACTCGAAATATGCGGAAATTTAAACTTTTCATCAAATAACCGAGACTAATATCCCGAAAACATTTTTGACTACTCGACAACAGCTTCTGGGAAAATATAACTCTTAAAACGCAACTTTTTTGCAATTTAAAAACAGATCCTGCTATTAACATAGAAAAGTTGGTTCCCTAATTTGACAGAAGTATTCACTGCAAGAATCAGAGGAATTATTTCATGTTACTGGTTTTGTCTGATAAGAGACCCTCGCCTGGCGTCCGTGTTTTATTTGGAAAGCTATATATTAGCAATTTCCTATGAAACCGTGCTCCAATCCAAAGAGCGGTGGGCGTGTGTTGTACTTGAGTTTTTCAAGCTGAAAATTGGATTGGAAATATGAATATGGTAAAATCCATCACGATGATAAATTTCCATTTCTATTTTCCTTTGCCCTATATGGTAAACTATTTCTTAGAGTTTGCTGTAGTTCTTAGAATCCGCAATTGCGACTAGATACTCTAGTAATTATAGCTTAAATTTTGATTAAACTCATGGTATAGTTATGTTCATTTAGAAAAATTACCTAGCATCGTTCTTTTTACAGAAAAAGCAATACCCATACCATCCCTTAAAATAGTTTATATCATGGTTTTTAGCTTGGATATTTTCTGCCAATACGGAGGTTCAATTTTTTGCCTGTGTTTGGGGTAATCTTAGCCATTTTAAGTTCCTTTCCATTCAATTTACCTAGTTTAAAATGCAATGCTCCTTTTAGAAATAATTGCAACATGTTGTGGTAGCTTTTTTTTGGCTGTGACAGTCTGGAAGCATAGAAAAGTTATTCATGGTTGCTGGCTAGTTGTTAACCAATGTTTGAATGTCAATTGATTAATTTGGTTCTATTAATCTTCAGGTTTGTATTGGGCTTTCTGACCAGCTAGTTTTTTTTACTATTTTATTGATTTATTTCTTTTTAGGTATTTATTATTTATTTAGTTTATTTTCAAAACGAGTCAAAGTTTGGGTTGAGTTGAGTCGTGGGTTGAGTCAGAGTTGAGTCGACTCACTGAACCCTTGATCATGAGTTGAGTTGGAGTTGAGTCAACCGCTTTCAGCACTGAATTTGAGTTGAGTCGACTCAAGAACATTCTGAAATGCACAACTCGTGTGTGTGTGTTGGGTTTTAGGACACTTCCGTGTGTGCATGCGCACCTGTCTCCCACATGCCTGGCGCGCTGACGGCTGTCGGGATCTCTCCCACATGCCTAGCGCGCTGACGGCTGTCGGGATCTCTCCCACATGCCTAGCGCGCTGACGGCTGTCGGGATCTCTCCCACATGCCTAGCGCGCTGACGGCTGTCGGGATTTCTCCCACATGCCTAGCGCGCTGACGGCTGTCGGGATTTCTCTCCGCTGGCTCCTGTGGAGCCGCAGCTCCTACATTAGCCAAGTCGAGCGCCGACACAGCAGCCGCCAACTACGTCCCGTCACTCCAGAAGAGTAAATCCCATCCATGCACTTGCGCCTATTTCCGGTGTTAGCGTAGAAATATTCAAGCAATATGGAATGTAACACCATGTTCTTACTAATGCCGCTCCTGCGAACGGTCTCCGCCCGCTAACGGCATTTCCTATTCGTAGGCAAACTCATTATTGGCAAATACATCATTTTACGCACCATCATTAGGGTCAATGAACTAAGTTAGAGTTATTGCATAATTATTTCAAAATTCCAACCTGTCTAGAAAAAATTTCTTCCACCGATTTCGCCAGCCACAGCGGGCTTCACATGGGTAGCCCAAAACAGCTAACCGCATATCAAATTAAATACACCAGCGTTCCCCTTGCGTCACAAGACTTTGGCCTTAGGGTCCGCCAAAATGTAACCAGTGTGGAACAATTTAGGGTGTCAGGACAAATGTGGTTCTCTGGACCAGGGCCAATTCAATGGTGTTCTTTTATCCGAATCGGAGGTGATCTGGGGGCGCTCAAACGGCCTTTTGTTTGGCACGTATCGCCCCATTGTAGTGGGTACTATGGCCTGCCGGCCGCGCCCCATACCTGGGCCCCTGCTGGTGGTAGGTGTCCGAAATCGCTGTTCTGCACTGAATGCCGTTGGGAATCGGTTGTATTTTAACGTGTATTGTCTAAGGAATCCTGATAAGGTTACCCACATGTGCGCAGTCTGCCAAAAAGAGCAGCACACGGGTGATTTACACAAATCTGCGTCGCATGGAATCAAGCATCTCAAATACGACAGATCCAATCATGAATCTCAAAAAACAAAGTATCCAGTTACTGCTGGTGTGGGATTTCGCCCCCACTACAACTAGATCCATATTTGCATGGGCGTCGCCACGTATTCTCGAGTGGGGGGCCGGAGTCAAAGTGGAGGGGGGCGGTGGCGAAACCCTTGAAACGTCTGTCCGCTTAAATTCGGAAATTTTAATGGTATTTTCGTGCTGGAGGTGCCACCCCCCCGCCGGCGACGACGGCCGTGCATGTTTGCGGAACGGCTCCATTCCTTTGCAGCTGCACTTCCTTTGCAATGGCCTGCCGGATCCGTTGCAGTTTGACTGTCACACCAGGTGGCGCTGTCAGCGAACGCCTCGATCATAGCTGTTCCCCTCCCTGCAACATCATCTGTGACCTTTGACAAGCAGCACTCAGCACCACCATCTCACACAGTCTGTCTGACACGGTGCGCAGCGGCGAATATTGCGATTTAGCCTGCATTTCATCAATGGTTCTACAATCTACATTGTGTATGATATCTACAAAATGGAAACACTTGGGCCTGTCTAACTTGCTCTAAACTAAATTTCACACATTCATTGATATATGCCAGCACAAAACACAGAACAGGGGCGGTTCTACGATAGACAAAAGGGGGAGAATTAAGTCATGCCCATTGTTTTTGGGATGAAAAAGGCATCCTTACATAGATGCTTCAGCATCAATATCTTACACCCAATTTTAGCTTTATAACACAATCTTGACATTACTGTGCACAAAGGCGTTCTTTATTTCGGGGAGGGGGGTTAACTATTTCACCGATGTTCTCAGAGGCAGGAAACACATTTCGGACAGCACACATTAAGCACGCATCCGAGTGAGCTGACAGCAGACAAGCTGAGCACCAAAATTCTTTAACGCGCCAGAGATGGCCCAAACAGAAGAAAATCGCAGAATCATTTCTCATTCCGCGATACAGACCTACTTTCAACACTCAAAACATCATCCTGGCCACTCCTGCGGTAAAGTCGACGTGCACGGGCACCCACACAAACGCACACTCACAGGCATACAAACACACCACACACGGTGCTCCCTCAGTAAGAGGTCCTGGGACCCCAGCAATGCTCGCTTCAACCAAAAGTATACCTCAAGCCTCCAGTCACTCGGTATTTGGAAACAGTTTACGGCAGGTCTCTGGCCACCTCCATCTTGCACTCCTCGCCTGACGATAGTAAAGGACCGAAACGTTTTTTTCTTTATCTTTATCTTATCTTAGCCTTTTGGGGCTTTTTAGGGTTTAGACGTTTTAGTTTCTGGACTTTGGGTTCCTCTGGCTGCCTTCGTCTCATGACTTTAGGCTTTAGCTTTTCTTGGCCTTTATTGCCGACGGGCGGGTTTTAAGACTTTAAGCGCTTTTACCGTTCCCTGTCTTATCATCTTTTGGGGCCCTGGATCATTCCCACAACACTGAGCAGAAGTTAATGGAAAATGTCACAGGAATGTAGTGATCCCGAGGAGGATATGATCTTCATCAATCCGGAAACCCGACCCTCAGACCTTGTCCGGGAACCATCATGGCTCGTTTTGACGCGGCGAGGCAGGCGAGTGACTGCAAAGGTCAGTCACCACATAGCAAGATTACAAATACAAAGCTCACAAGGCCGGGGCCCGTCTGTGACCTTGAAGTCAAGAAATGAAGTCCCAGAGAGGCAAATGGCCACGATGCAGGCCTTCCATGACACCGTCGCATACAGCACTGGCTCCTGCAAGCTGCAGAGGACAATCGAAAGAAAGAAGCCTTTCCGCAAACAAAATAATTCAGATTTACTGTGGGTGCAAAAGACTATTCAGGAATAGTCTTCGCTAACTTCTACGTACACCATTACAAGTTTCATTTACAGTCACCAGAATGCTCCAAATTAAGTCAACGCCCGATTCCCAACCGCATTCAATGCAGAACACATCGATTTCGGACACCTACCACCAGCAGAGGGCCTCTAATAATTGTTGGCGTTTAACGACGCACCAACTGCCAGGGTCATACGGCGTCACCAACTCTCACCCTGTTGGAAGGGATTTTGGGGATCAGATCGACTTATTCAGAGGCTCCGCCGGGACTTGAACCCGGGACCGGTGGCTTAGAAGACAATGGTGCTATCCACTAAGCCACCTCATCCCCATGGCCTGAGGGCCAGAGGGCCTCATGTATAGAGCGCGGACGGCGGCCCATAGTACTGCAATGGGGCGTACGCTGCAGGCATGGCAAACCCAGCAATTTCTCCAAACCCCCCCCGATTTCACTGGCGGACGCCGATTTCACTGGTGGATGCAGAGGGGAGGGGGCAAGGGGCCATGACCCCTCAAAATGGGCGAATTTGTCGTCAATTTCCTTAAAAAAACTCTGTGTTTACGATTTCTCCCAAGTTGCTTCCCCCGAAACAGCGGTTCTGCGTCCACCCCTGCCTGATTTTTTTCGATTATCTTAAAAAACAGATCTTTTGGCAATTTTGGGCCCGTTATCCTCCCCCCAAGACCATTGGTCTGGCTCCGACCCTGCCTACCGCGGCGTCCCTCGCTGCCACTGACCCCGCTCCGACCCTGCCTACCGCGGCGTCCCTCGCTGCCACTGACTCCGCTCCGACCCTGCCTACCGCGGCGTCCCTCGCTGCCACTGACCCCGCTCCGACCCTGCCTACCGCGGCGTCCCTCGCTGCCACTGACCCCGCTCCGACCCTGCCTACCGCGGCGTCCCTCGCTGCCACTGACCCCGCTCCGACCCTGCCTACCGCGGCGTCCCTCGCTGCCACTGACCCCGCTCCGACCCTGCCTACCGCGGCGTCCCTCGCTGCCACTGACTCCGCGACCGCGCCATCTACCGCGTCCTGAGTTTACATTCTCCACAGCGTGAGTAGATGGTACGGATTCAAACGTGACGGGTCCGCTGGTCCTGAAAAACGCCTGCAAAACACAGAGGAACCAACAGAGGTCAGAAAAATGGCGAAAGCGTCACCAACGGAACCAGGATCTAAGGGAGCGTCACCGAAAATGTAACAAAATGACAATACCGGGGGTTTAACCACGCACAAACTTACGCGTGCGCGTGTTGAAGGTCAAGTGGCATTGGAGGCGGAAGGGGAATGAACTAGGCTTGAGCTGGGGCAGAGCGCCAAATCCTGCCTCTGGGTGGGCTCGAACCCACGACACCCTGCACATACAGAATAAGCCGAGCCGAGCGCGTGCGTCAACCGAATGCGACACCGAAAATCCCAAAAGATCCCAAAATGTCGTAAGTTGTGCGATCAGAAATTGTTATATTGGCCGAATGTTTTGATATGTTACGATTAACCTTGTAGGCATAAAAGGCCTGCTGGCGACTAATTACGCACTTTTCCCCAGCCACTCACACAAGTTGGCCGCCTGGTACCCCGACAACTCCCTCTTTAAGTGTATAAAAGCTTATCTTGGTTTACCTAGATTTGCTCACCGTTCGGCCTTATTAGCCGCGCTGAACATTCTGACAGTGCCAGTACTGCTGACGTCAGCAGTTTTGCACGGACTTTCCGGTTCTTCCGGTCCCTCCACCGGCTACATCAGACAGATTTCAGGAGAATGTGGCACCTCGGTCGAATCCAGGAATTTGGTGTAATTAGGGGTATTCTTAGCCGAAAATCATGAAAACGTCCATGATTTCTCTGAAAAATGTACAATGAGCTCAATATTTTGATTTTTAAATGCTCCTCTAGAGTGAAAAATAAACCTCTGCCTGTGGATGACGTCATGACATGGCAACTTCTACTATATTCAATAGGATGCAAGGGCTTCAATTGGCTGGTTGCTTACCGTGACGTCAGACATGTCGTCACACCAACAGCTGTGGTAGGAATGCTGGGGTAAATTTCAGGTAGGTTTTTAGCTTTTCTCCACGGCAATTTTGAGTTTCAAGACAAATGATACATTGAGTACCGAGTTTTCCGGCATGCTTTACAACTTGGCTATATCAGATAAAATCACGTTATAAAGGTGCCACATTCCCTTTAAGGGGCACTGCCCTTCGGGGTGCACACCTGTGGAAATGCAAGGGTCAGTGTTGTAATTTGGATGTAAGTTATTAAACAACAAACAACTTTGAAACTTTGCCAGGAAATGTCGATGTCAATATTTTTATGTGGGGCATGTCCTGCGAGTGGACTTGATGCACTGTTTGCCTGCGGCTGAGACTTGCCCAGCACCCCGTCGCGTTCTAAGGCTGTTGGTCACCAGTCACGTGACGTAGTGATTTGATACAGTTTGTCTGTTCATGTTGTGACTTATGCTGGTATCATTGTCACCACTGAGATACAAATTAAACAAATAAAAAGTCGCATCCAGTTTTTTATTCATGCTACACGGCAGTTGTATGAAACTCAATTCCAGGTCTTGCTAACATTATGACTACGATTTTAGGTTTTTAACTATTATTTTGAGGGTTCTGAAAAAGGGCTGTGCCCGGATATATAAGCACAGCGTATTTGCTCCATTTTGAATCAAGGTTTCAAGAATGCAGGTCATTAACCCGGCATCGGCTGGGCTCTTTTCTTACACACTACTGCATCAGGGATCCGACCGGACCCCTACGACCACGGGACACGGGAGAGATACAGACAAAAATCGAAACGGCGCTGGAAGGGCCTTACCGTCCTGGACACTGAAGCCGAGTTTGAATCATATCCGATGAATCGTGATGTCGCAGTGGGCCAAAATGAGTCAAATTTAGACCTATTTAGAAAACTCCTTAACCCGTGCCCAACCGGGGGTCCGGCGCCACCTTTGCCCCACGGGGGCATCGATGCCTCCCTCTAACTCCGAAAATATGGGGTTCACGCAAATCTGCAAAGTGCATTAGAAAGCTCGCGTGAATTCAGTAAGAAATTACTTTGCATGTTAAAACATTCAGGTCAATAGATTGACCTCCAGAGGTCAAGTTAGGTCAAGATTGGCTATTTTCACTGAAATATGCAATGCTTAAGCGAACTGGGCATAACTCTTATGCCATTAGAGCTATTGAGATCTGGTAGAGTACATTTGATAGGAAAGTGTCAGGCCTTTTCCGCTGAGGAATGTAAGGAACTCCCGCCAGTGTTTTGACCTCAAGAGGTCACCTCGTGACCTAATATGACCTTAGGTCACGAAAGGTAAGAAAGTGACATTGCTGTATATCAATTGAAAGCCAGTGACGAGACATTCACGATAGTGTTTAACGCAGCACTCTAGCTTAATTAAGTCAAAACTTACTGTAAAAATACTGTTTTGACCCCTGGTGACCTGTGATCACCTCAGATAGGTCAAATGTCAAATATCTCCCCTGAGATCCGTGAAAGAATGTCCAAGAACGCTTTTCTGAACAAGCCGAGCATTTGTGATCGTTTTTGTGTATCATAAGACAGCTTATCCCCATACTTTTTCAAGGGGAGAGGTCACCTCGTGACCTGACCTTAGGTCACGAAATTGAAAAATCCTGGATATACACCTTGTAGACCCTGGAGGGGACATGAAGTATAGGAAGTTTCAAATCGATCGACAGAGAAATGTAGCTCTTATAGAACTCAAAGTTTGAAGTGAGGTGACCTTGGTCGACCTCTCCTGGTGACCTAACCTTGGGTGACCCGGGGTAAAAAATTTCAGGGATGGTGGGAAAATGATGGGGTGAAAGGTACAGCTCTCAACCGCGGTGCTGCGCCTCGTCGTTTTCCTACTATCCCGAAAAAACTTTCGGGGGGCCATCGATGGCCCCGGTGGGGCGAGGGAATGTGGCAGTGTTGCACCTTCATAACGTGATTTTAACTGAGATAGCCAAGTTGTAAAGCAAGCCGGAAAACCCGGTACTCCATATATCATTTGTCTTCTAACTCGATATTTCCGTAGAAAAAAACTGAAACCTACCTGACACCAACCCCTCATCATCCCATCGCCGGGCGGCCATTGTTGTGAGCTGCTGATGTGACGACATATGCTGATGATGACATATGCTGACATATGTCACGATGAGCATCAGCCAATCGAAGCCCTTGAAGCATTTCAAGTATGGTAGTGGTTGCCAGATCATGACATCATCCACAGGCATATATTTATTTATTTTACTGGCGTAGTATTTTCAAAAACAAAATATTGAGGCTATTGAACGTTTTGCAGAGAAATCATGAGTGGTTTCATTATTTTTGGCTAAAAGTACGCCTAATTTCACTTAATTCCAGGATTCGATCAAGGTACCACATTCCCTTTAAAGGGAATGTGGCCCTTGATCGAATCTTGGAATTACATAAGTGTTCTTAGAGGAACTGTTGGCCGAAAATCAGGGACGCGTCTATGATTTCTCTGAAAAAATGTACAATAAGCTCAATAAATTGATTTTTAAAATGCTTTTCAAGGGAAAGGAATAAATATCTGGCTGTGGGTGATGTCATGATCTGGCAACCACTACCATATTCAATATACTTCAAGGGCTTCGATTGACTGATACTCACCGTGACATCAGCATATGCCGTCACACCAACAGCCATGAAAACTGGCCTGCTGCTAAGGGCACATGAGGGGTACATTTCAGGTAGGTATTATATTTTTTCTACGGAAAACGCGAGTTCCAAGACAAATGATATATTAAGTACGCGGTTTTCCGACTTACTTTACATCTTGGCTATCTCAGTTAAAATCACGTTATGAAGGTGCCACCTTCCTTTTAAGACTCGGAAACCATGGGGTCTAGAACAACTCAACAGACATCACTCTTCATCACCAAAAAGACTCGAATCCTTGGGCCATGCTCGTTACAATGATACCAAATCGAAGACTGCATCTTGTTTTTTTTTTAAGAAAAAAAACAGCAACAAAAAATCGAAAACCGTGACCTTTGATGACCTCTGGTAACCTTGGTATTGACCTGACCTCAAAATGGATGACAGCAAACAGATTATTTCAATAGATTTCGAGTATTGGAACCTTGATCTGGCTCATCTAGAAATCGAATTATACCCTGGTTTCTTACCTCATTTTAGAAGAACAGAATCACCTTACATGGGTTCAGAAATGACGTTATAATTCGTTGAACTGACCCGATGCCAATTTTAGGTCATAAGCTGTCAAATTGATCACCCAGAGGCATGGAAAGCGACACACGTCTCATTTGAATCGGCTCCGAATAATTCTTTGAAAACCCGAGAGCATCTGACCTTGGCGTTGATGGATCCAACGTCGCACCAGCTAGGAAATCTATGAAGTGCTACTGACCGTGAGGCGCTGCAAAACAAAACTGCACCATCATCTTCATAGTTCAGGGCGTAGGGCGCGCCGACAACGAAGGTCATGCGGCGCCCATAGACGAAAACCGCACGCTGTTCCGTGGATCAGACTACACCGGTGGACGGTAGGCAGCACCGGGCCAGCACGTTCTTCCGCAGCACCGTAGATAATATGGGAAAGAAGTGAAAAGCCACGCCACCTTCTGCGCACCTAGGTTTCTGAGACCCCCTGTCCAGGAGAGCGGGTATCAAGGAGTTCGGTGATGATGGTGAAAAGGAGAAGCCGACGGATGGGGTCACTAGCAAATCCAGGAGGGGGAGGTTATAAAACCAATTGCCTTCAATCGCTTTTTTCTCTTTCCTTCGCTGTTTTTGACCATTTTCGACACAGTTCGACCCCCCCTTAAACATACGGTCTAGATCCGCCACTGGCTTGGGTAAGAGGTGAGGACGACAGAAGGGCGGAGAGAAAGCACAAGACTTCAAGGAAGCCCAGGGTGTGATGTGTCGGGGTGTGCAGCATATTCACTCCCGCCCCAATGGGGTCCTTGGCATGATGTACCCCGCTGGGGGGACCGTATTTCTTCCCTCTAAACATCATTCCCGGGGCAAGCGAAAACAAAATTAAGGCGGCATTTGAAACCTCTTGACGAGACGAAGATAAATTATACGGACTATTGTTAGGTCAGGTCAATATTGAGCTGACCAGAGGACGAAGAAGATTCCATAGGTTTATGTCAGGGGCATTGTTTATTTGCCCCTATAGATTTCTACTGAGCGGAGCTGGAGCAAATCTTTAGGCATCATTGGAATCCTCTCATCGTGACGAATCGAATGCTGTGTAATATGACCATGCTTGGTTAAATGGTGAAAACATCAAGCCAGATCAGTCACATGGTGACCTGGTAAAGTCATGTTGCCTACAAATCGGCTTTCCATGACAAGACAAGCACAATGAAGTATAGCTTAAAAAATCAAAATAGAAGCTCTTCCTCAATTCAGTGCAAAGTAATTGGCAAAATCATCACTTTATGCTCATGTGATCTCTTAAAAGTCATGTTCAAAAATTCAATTTTTTGCCAGGATCGTGCTAAGAATACAATGTATAATTATTTTCCCGTTGACCTACCTGATATTTACTGAAAAAGTATTTTCTATTCTTCCCATATACTTATAATACGGTGGCCAAAAAATTGACCCTATCTTGGGTTGATAATTTGAAGATTCCGAAATAGCATATTTAAAGGCCCTTAATGGCCCTATGGCCCTACTATAAGAAGAAAATTTGGAACTGATCGGTTGGAAAGATGTTCCTTTGGCACCGCTTCAAACTCGTGATTTTAGCTTTTGAGGTGTCGAGTCACTTGACCTTGAACAGCACCTTGACCCGACATGACCGGACCTAATATATTTAGTCAGATGCGTGAAATCGATCAGGGATAAGGCAAGGCAAATTGCGTTGTTCTGCGCCTCCTCGTTTCTGCGTTATTTTGGAAAACCAAGAGTAGCGTGCCGCGTGTTAACACGCACATTGACGGGGGTCTGAGCCACCTTCGCCTTGACGGGGTGGGGCGGGTACCCCCTAAGATCTCGAGAACCGCGCTAGGTAGCGAAAGGTAGGTAGCCCATCCACTTCTCCATCAAAAATATTTGAACCACTTTTTCAGGTCACATTCAAGGTCACTAGAGGTCAAAACATGCCGTCATAGGGATAACATGTAAATGAAGTTTTTCGGTCATTACATCTGAATAAGCAAAGATTGAGCAAAACGATCTAAACTATATGAATCCTCGCAGCAAGCCGAATCGAATGATATATAATATGACCTTACTAGGTCAAATCAAGGATTTGAACTGAACTTAAGTCAGATCAGGGTCAAATTGGGTAAAATGCATATCATTAGAACCGCAATGATGAGGCAAAACATGCAGTTAAAATAAATTTTCTATCTCTATTCATTACTAAGTTATTCAGTTAAACCATTTTCCCATGCATTTCCAATGGAGAGGCCATGTCTCGTACCTGACCTTAGGTCATCGATATAAAAATACCGGAAGATATTTCAGAAACTTCGGTTGGGCTATTGCGTGATATGAGTTTCAATCGGATAAGTTCACCCTGTTCCGACTTATGCTATCTTAAACTTGAGGTCAGTTCACTTGACCTGTACTGGTGACCTGACCTGAGATGACCTAACCTTAAAATGTTGAAAAAAACTTGTAAAAATGACGAGGGAAAAGGTATGCCAAGTACGGAGGCGCTGCGCACCGCTGTTTTTATGCTATTTTCGAAGAACCCGAGGGGGCGGGTACCCGCCCCCCGTCAATGCGCGTGGTAATGCATGGTATGGTCTATAGGTCTTTGCAAATGTTCAGCTTATTCACAAATTGATCAGCACGCACTTGGATAAAAAAGTCTAACTGACACTGAAATAAACGGGCTTCAATTCTACAGTAATTTGTTCGAATGTGCCGGATACCCACCTGATTGATTGAGATTGAGATGTTTTTCGTCAAGGGTCCACACTGATGTGGCTTTTCACGATGACACGTCGCGATGAAGACATGAGAAGTATGTACAAAATGGGTCATGGATAAAAATAAAGTAAGAGCCATAAAAACAGCACCCGTGGTGATAAAAGCGACAACACATCACACATACATACTCACTTAGACTTTCACACAATTACACATCTTCACTGCCGAGTAATCAATACGTCTTTTAACGCAGCTCTAAATGGTCTTGTCCTGTCAAAGTCGAACTCGTTAAAAGCTTGACACCGCGATAACATAGTCGTCGTCTGCCCGCTTCTGTCCTGATGCGGGCAGACGACTGAACTATTCTTAACTTAACACTGTTAAGAATAGTCCTGAACTATTCTTAACACGTGCATTGACAGGGGGTACCTCCTGGTTTAAGATATAATAAAAACGGTGGCACGTAGCGCCGCCGTACTTGTTATACATGTTAAATCTTTACAACTTAAGGGAAAATTTTAAGGTCGGGTCATCTCAGGTCAGGTCACCAGACCAGGTTAAGTGACCTAACCTCAAAACAAGTTTAAGATAGTCATAACAGGGTGAACCTATCCGATTGACACTCATCACCTAATTGGCCCACTGAGTTCTACAAAATATATTACGGTACATTTGATATCGATGACCTACGGTCAGGTACGACCCATGCCCTCTCCTTTGGAAACAAATGGGGAAAATAGTTTAAACTGAATAACCTAGTAATGGATGGTGGCAGGGCATTCATTTTAAGGGTATTAGGTCCACCTCATCCTTGCGGTTCTAAAGATATGTATTTCAACCTACTCTGATCTTGAGCTGACCTCGAGTCAGATCAAATCATAGATTTGACCTGACTTGACCTAGTAGGGTAATATTATATATCATTCGATTCGGCTTTCTGCGAGGATTCCAACGGTCTCGATTGTTTTGCTCTATCTTTAATGAGCTAATAATCTAATAATATATCGTCAAATTACTGACATCCAATGAAAATATTATCTTTTGAATCAAAACTTAGTCCCATGGTACGACCCACTCTCATGGTCCTTCATGAGGACCAGCAGTCAGTGGCGGAACGGTACCAGAAACCCACATACATGAGTCGATTGGGCCGTTGCCACCCTCATGCTGCTCATGTATCTGGAGTAAATACAACACTGGTAGGGAGTTCGCGACACCACGACATATGATCACCACTCAGTCAATGCCCCTAGCATAAAGCATCATACCCAAATCCTGCAGTTTTTGGGCATGTAGGGATATAGTTATAGCTCATATCAAGCTTCTAGACAATAGTCTAGATTAATAACCATCTTGTATAATCAAATGTTCAGATGTATGTATGTATGCATCAGATGTTCTCAAAACAGTAAGCAAAAATTGAAAACTCGCAAACGCCAAAGGTTTGAATTCAGTAGAGATTATTAGAGTAATTCGAGAACAAATAATTCACACAACCGAAAAAATTGTTTACAAGCTGAATTATCAACATCTGGTACTCACTTTGCGACCAGAATCATTTCACAGTGTAACCTTTATACTGTTTTTGGCTTCAGATTGGTCCAGGACTCTTCATATCCAAAAACGCCGAAGTCGTCTCGGTACTTTTCCAGCAAGACTTTAGCCAAGGCCGGGTCTAAAGCCGACATCATGGGCCCAACATGCTTCCACGTCGATGACGGCTTCACATGGGGGAAGGTCAGACCAGTGATGTTGGCGGTTCTTAGTACTAAAGCTGCATCTTGCTGTAGGGTATCCAGCCTGCCGATGATGTCGTACTGGATGAGGCAGGGGTAGCACATGTCGACCATTGGTCTCCAGTGCTCCTGGTTCCTCACCAGAAAGCTGGAGCGAGGATTCGACGACCACCTGGCGAACTCTTCGAAGGTGATGTTGGCCTGGCTGGGAGGAACAGCCGCCGTTTTCGAGCCAGACGCTGCCGGCCGCTGCTGCGCCATGATCTCGGCGGCGTACGCCTCGTTGATGACTTTATCGGTCTCCATGTTGAGGAACTTGTCGCGGTATGCTGACACAAATCTCTCAAGCGGATGCCGGACAAAAAGAAAGGCAGTGTAGTGACGCAGGCGGTAGCGAATCTCGTCATCAGACAGCTCGAACAGGTAAGGATGCATTGCATCAGCATGGGCCAACTCAATCGGAATGAGGTCCAAAGAAACCTTTGGAAGTGAGCCGTTCAGTATGGCAAGTATTTTCTTCCACTGAGTGCAGGCTACCTTTGGCAAGTAACAGTAGAGCAGCTTGTGATCGTCGTTGTAGATGACATACCTCAGGTACTGTCCGGCGTGTTTTATCATGTGCTCGATGGCGTCTTCTTCGCTTCGCCACCGACCTGCAGAAACACACCCAGCGTGCAGGGCCCTCTGCCTACTGACTTGAACTGGGACTGCGCTTGCCGGTACAGCCGGTCCGGAAGCGCGTGTAGGTATGCTGGTCTCCTTGGCTCGAGACTCACCGATCAGGTTCTCCCCTGCTTTTGCCCATTGATGACTGCTCTTGTAGCTAAAGGATTGAAGAATGACGGTTAATATCGACAGGACTACCACCACTTTGGCAACATGCAGAAGAAAGCCGGACGGGCGTCGCAAGCCAAAGCGACCACAAGATGACATTGTCACCAAACGGTTACTGCTGTTCCAGGAATTGTTAGCACCGAAGAGGATGCTGCAGTTTCTGGTAGCTCGGTATTCGCACGTCCTCACATGTTATCCTCACACGTCCTCACTCGCTATCTCATGCAAACCAATATCAGAGATGCGGCAATGCCCTTGATGCAACAGCTCCAGTTACAGGCTCTCCACTTCGTAGCCTCTGCTTCACGGTGCGCTGTTGGAGAAGCGCCCGATACGATCACCGTGGGATAGCTCGGAGTCAGCCTGAAAAGATACCGCGAAGATTCAGTTATACATGAAGGTCAGCACCTTCAATCTCAGGTAAAACCCCACACTGCTTCCGCTAAAGTCGGTAAAAGAAATGGGTAAAAACTACCTCAGTTTTTACCTGCTTGCTTCTAGTGCAATTTTATGCGTAAATTCCAAATACGTCATCTAGGAAACATTAGCTTGGCGCCTATTTTTGTCACCATTAACTATTGAACAAAACAATTTTGAACCCAACAAAGTCCGAAATGTCAAACAAAGCAGTACTATATTTTGCATTTTTAGATGTTGTGCTGCGAATCTAACTGTATGAAGCAGCAACCTCTTCTTCCTAACGCAACTGCCTGTTTATTTATTTTATCAATCCTCTAAGCCTTCTTGACCATATTACCTTTTTCTACGTGTCTTAACCATTTTTTATCAATCATATGCAATTTTGGGAACGAATGTGCAATATTCTTATAGGGAATGTGGCACCTTCATAACGTGATTTAAACTGAGATAGCCAAGTTGTAGGGCAAGTCGGAAAACCCGGTACTCAATATATCATTTGTCTTGGAACTCAAGATTTCCGTAGAAAAAAACTAAAACCTATCGGCAATCTACCCTCATGCACCCTTAGCAGCAGGCCACAGTTGGCATGGCTGTTAATGTGACAACATATGCTGACGTCACGATGAGCATCAGCCAATCAAAGCCCTTGAAGCGTTTCGAGTATGGTAGTGGCTGCCAGATCATGACATGCACAGGCAGATATTTCTTTCTTTCCCTAGAGCAGCATTCTAAAAATCAAAACATTAAGCCTATTGTACATTTTTTCAGAGAAATCATGAGTGGTTTCATTATTTTCGGCTAAAAGTACGCCTAAATACAAAAATTCCGGGATTCGACTAAGGTGCCACCTTCCCTTTAACACACGTCACCGTAGACCACCCCGGCCACCATGCTCTGCTAAGGAAGAAAATGCCGTTTGCTAGACATTTGCAGGGGTGTGCCTTTATGCCGGAATCTCATTGGTCAGTCATCAAAGCAGCATATTGTATGATATTGTAAAAAGCAAACATTCTTGTGCATTGTGTTTTACTGCAGCATCGTGAGGACATTGACTCTGCCTGTGATGTTTCAGTCAGCACTTTCCATCGACCTTCACAGCGGCCAGATTATCTGACCCAGCAAACGAAAATCTGAAGCTAGCAAATGAAAGCGATGACAAAGAGCGAGGCGAAATAGTTTTTGTGAAGTGATCGTTTGCTCATGGTGCGGTAACATCATTCGTTCGATCGTGCGTTTTTTTCAGCAGTAGATCCTTATTATGGCTGGGTGACAGAACAAAGGCTTCGTCAGGGGTGTGAAGCTCTTTCTTGGTTTTAGAGACGGGCCTGCACATGGCTCCTGGTTAGCAAAAAAACATTAAAGATGCGCTTTCCACTTAAAATTTGAATTTCATGCCGATTCTATATCATCCTCAAAATGTGTCTCATCTAACTCCCTTCCTTTATACGGCAGCGCAGGGGGCGAGGCAGCTGACGACTGTCCCATTTCAATACTAGCAAAGCTCTTTGAACGTATTGAAAACCACGTTCACTGCTACCCTAATTTTGTGAATCTCGTTGAAACTAAACCGCCACGAAGCGTGGCGGTTTAGTTTGAGCCCTCCCCTCTGGCGCTCGCTTTAGAAAAGCACCCCCCTCCGGCGCTCGCGTTAGATGAGCCCCCCTCCGGCGCTCGCGCCCGGCACCTGTTGAGTCGCACTCACCTGTTTACGGCTTCACATTCAGTATTGTTCCGAGTGTCCCTGTCGAGTCGTCGCGCGCGACGTTCTGCGGCTGAATGCCGGTTCCCATATTCGTCTGCCGAGGCTGGGCTGCTCCGAGGCCCGACCGCTGCGCTCGCCTGGTACACTTGTACCGAGCACACCCTCACGGCTCAAAACCGACATTTTTAACTCACGCTCACAGGAAAATATTTTCTCGTAACGCAAATTTTCCGTCAGTTCATCGATGTGGAAAAAAGTTTATACTGATACTTAAATACGTCTGTTGCGACGTAAAATGCTCAACGGCCGCACTAAATGCTGAAGTGATAGTCGAGCCGGAGCGGTGAGGGTGTTCATCCCTCATGGACTCTCCAGAGTGCAGGGTAGGGCACAGCGTGAGTGAGAGTAGGGCACAGCGTGTGTGAGTGTAGGGCACGGCGTGTGTGCCCTTCTCTCGTCAGGTTCTGCGCCACTTGACATGAATTGTCATAACTAATCATCAGCTTCTAAAAATAAAATAAAACACAGCTGGAAGGTGATCTGATAACACACGCCACCTCCTCCCGCTGTTTCTAAACCGCAGTACGACGAGCATTGGGCTGAAGAGTTTTGCAAAAACTCTTCAGAATATTGTGTCTCTACATCTGCAGTCAGTGCCCCAAAACCTGGAAAGCTGGGTGAAGAGCGACACCCAGGCAAGTAGAATTGTCCTCTGTCTTTTGTAGCTTTTTATCAATTTTCGACTCATTTCTCAATTGTGCTCCTAGTTACCAGACATCATTTACATGTATTGGTTTAATGTAAGAAGTTAACAGATTCAAACGACATGCAATAATTAAAAGCTATCATACTACATGTTCCCTGGCTGTTCGAAGTGGTGGATGACATCTGCATAGAAAATGTTCCACCCTCACTAACTGGTCTCTGAGGAAAGGAACCATTTCCTGTACCTACCTCAGCTACCTCATCCAACCACTAGCAAATCATATTAAGCTTCCCTATCAGCTCATTCAACATTGCCTTAGACGCGAACACCACCGAATATAGATATCAACGGCAGGGATAGCAAATAGCGAGCAAATAGCAGCAACACAAAACCCAGACCGCAGGCACTGTATTCCATGTACTTAACGGTCACCGATTTCAGTTTAACTACAGAATCGAAATTCTGGCGCGGGCAAAACGTTCAGTGGCCCCCGGAGAAAGTTCAAATTGGTAAACACCGACACCAAATTCCACCACTCACAAAACCCGTGAATGGAAAACTAGACACCCAGCATTGAAAAATGAGCAGACCACTTTGAAAGATACATTTCTGGAAAGCAGTGTATCTGTGCACATTTCTAAGCTTGCGTCCTTGAAAATTTGTTTTTGTATTTCTAGTACGGAGAATAGTGAAAAGCCAGTTTTGGGCATATTAACCCTTACCCCAGTGAGGGAAGGGGATGTTTGAACAACCCCGCCTCCCTCGGGTTTTACCCCTCCCGTACTTGCCGCAGCTTATGCTTGATCAATTCTGCAACTTTCTTCAAAATTTAAAGGTTGGGTCATCTCAGGTCAGGTCACCAGTGCAGGTCAAGTGACCTCACCTCAAAAAATATTTAAGGTGGCATAAGTAAGAAATGGGTGAATCTATCGGATTTTAACTTATACCACATAATTGGCCCACCGAGTGCTATTCCGAGATTTTTCATATCGATGATTTAAGGTCAAGTACGGACCATGACGTCTCCATTGCAAATACATGGGAAAAGCAGAAACTGGGCCGTATTTGTGTATATAAAGCTGAGAATACCTTCATACACTTCAAATCGTAGTATCCTGGGCCCCTTTCCAGATTAATGTAGCAATTTTTTCCTGTGACCTCTAAGAGATTATCTGGGACTATTTAAGCAGTTTTCAGACATAGGTCAATAACATTTTGGTCTGAAATGATGGTACAGCTTGTATTTTGATATATTTGCGTTCAGATTGTTATTGTGAGTCGATTGATATGCATATTGACTATGCTTAGTTAAAAAATGACTGTGACCTGACCTGAAGCCAGGTCATTTTTGTGTTTTGACCTAGTATGGTCAGATTATATATAATTAGATTCGCCGTGACGAGAGGAAGCAAATTGTGCCTGAAAAATGATTCTAACGAACCTCTGTCAGACACTAGAGCCCAAAAACTCTGCCCAAAAGTGACCGATATAGTTTCTTCATAAATTTGTATGATCCATCCACCCGCGTTCGCGTTTTTTCGCTATCCCGCATAGGGGCCGAGTTCGAGGGGGATGTTCAAACATCCCACACCCAGGACAAAATATGACTCGGAGGCCCACCGGGGCGCAGGTTAAGGGGAAATATGCGAGAAAAAAATGTATTGGGTAGATCAAAAGTTTACAAAAAGTTGTTGCAGGAGTCCTACTCTCATTTTTACGAATTCGGCCTCCAAATGCCTTTAAATCGCTCTCAAAGTCAACATTTCTAGACGTTTTAGGCGATTTCTCACTATCGATCAAATGACGTAGCCTCGGCCATGTTCATCAATTTCTCTACTAAGAACTAGGGCATATCTGTCCTAAAGAGTGGTGTAGAGCCTCGAACTATCACTGGAATCTCGAATCTATCAAATCAAATCAAATACTATCTCAAACTATCAAAATTACTTGAAAAAACAACATTCCAAAAACTCTTTTGAAACAGAAACATAAGACTTTAAGAAATCACAATTAACCAATCAGAAACCCAGGAATTATCATACCTGGGTCACGTGAACTAACGCAAAAGTTTCATCATCCTGGGAATTTTGTAGAAAACGACTGAAACCTGAGGTACGTAACGATCGACAGCTTGAGTAATTATTTTATGCTCCATTTTTAGCAGTGTAGTGCTTTATTGAGGGCATAACTGATTCATTTTGAAGTTTTTATGGGCTATGTAAAATTAATTCAAATACAAATACAGGAGAACAGGCATTTTTATTAAAAAAATAGTTACTTTTAAACTTTAAATACCTTAACTAAGAGATAAAGAGCAGGTTCCAGCTTTTTACGGGTACCGTTAGCATATTTCAAAAATAGTTGTTAAGATATTAATAATACAGTGGCCTGCTAGGATTTTGACGAAGATACAAAAATAATTGACAGTTTCTTAATCAAGATTTTTCAAAAACCAAGAAACCACAATATTTTTTCGCGTATCTCCCTTTCACGTTCACAACAAATATATTGAAACTATGATGTTAGCAGTATGTTTTATTTTTCACCATAGAAAATTGAACATTTATTGTGATGAAAATCACTTTTATTCATCTCAGCCTTTCGTTGCTGCGTTCATCCAGTGTGACACCCAAATTCACTCACGACACCCTATGACACCCTTCCCTACGCATAAATACGCTGATATTCAACTTGAACTGAAAGTGCCCGGTATTTGAATAACTGAAAGCTCTAAATTTTCACAAAATGGAATTTCTTCGCCACCAAAATTCATCGACTTATCTTTAAAGCATCGGCAATGTTTCGTATGGTTGGTGTGCGGCGTTGACTTACTAAAACGCCGTCTTTGCAATGGTAAATAAAAGCGGCATCTTTAAACATTTTGTAAGTCAGATTGCATGTTCGTTATTGACAAAAAAACTTGTCAGTCTTCCTGTTTGCGTGTTTTTATTTGTAATTTTTTGCCTATAATCATTGAACAAATCAATTTAGAACAAGCTCCTAAAGAAAATTCTCTAGACAGGTCACCGGTAAGAAAGAAATACTTAGGAATTGAAAATAATAACCCCTTGACTGTGATGCAACCCACCCCCAGCTGATTGTAGAAGAGCCGCTAAAAAAACCATCGCCTGGGTTAATTTAGTGTGAACCAAGGCTCTACTAGCAGACTTGTTGAGTCGCGACTCAGAGTCAGAGTCGACTCATTTTTTCCTTGAGTCAGAGTTGAGTATTCTCTCTTCCAGATTTGGGTTGAGTCTGAGTTGACTCAACTGCTCGACCAGTTGAGTCGAGTCAGAATCAGAGTTTGCCTCTAAGCTGTGAGTCTGAGTTGAGTCGACTCAGCACTCTACTTTCTGAACATATTTGATTACATGGCTGACATTTTAGAAATTTTTACAACTCATTTTGAGGGATTTCATATTGCTATTTGGTAATACTATGTAATGTATTATTTTCATATCCACACTACACCCAGGCCGGGATCAGTCGCTAACAAAAATGAGTCGTGCAAAATAAACAGTTTCAGAATCAAACTTATTTGCTAGTTATTTTCCATTTAATCGTAGCAATAGCATGCAAAATCATACAGAAAAATGAGATTTGGCACAAAATCAGACTTTTTCAACTTTGAGGGTGCACACCATGCAAAGTCCTAAGCTGATTCTCATGCAATAATTAACTCTTAAGAAACCACATCTTTACTTTCTATTTTCTTCCTTCGATTGACTGAAAACACAAAAAGTGATATAAGCACCAGATAGAGGTTACCAAAAATCTCGTTATACACATAAGCCTTGAAATGGATCAAAACGGAAACTAATAGCTTCAATTGGCCGATTTTTCAAAGCACTTCTTGATTTATCGTGGTTTGAAGACATCCCCTGGTAGATAATATAAACACTGACGACGCAGCACTGTACCTACTGTCCTCTGTATACGGAAAATAAAACTCAGCCCTATCTCTGGCATTCCGTAAGTAATTTCAAACTGTGAAACTCACAGAAAAATACAAAACAATTCTCTCACAAACCACCACTCTTTAATTATGATGATTATTATTATCTACCACCCACTGCACCTATGTGTGCCACACCAGTCACAAAACCATCATTGTGCACAACAAAGTATTAGCGATTTATGCTTTGGTGCCCTAAGGGCAAGATCACTTTTCTAGACCTGCAGATTTTCTTAGGTTTTCTATGTCACGTGACTTTTTAAGCGCTGTTCATCGTTATCTTTTGTGCCATTCGAGGTAAGGTTCGCCTAATGTCTTTAGTGCGCCATTTGTAGTGTTTAATACAGCTTTTTCGCGGGAGGACGAGGCGAGCGTTCATTGTGTTTTGTTTTTGAGGCACTGCATGGGATCGATGCGACGCAGCTTATTATTTATTTCTACGCAAAGTTTGTCACAGGGTTGTTCAGAATGCACTGGAGCAGGAATTGCCACTTCATTTGTCATATGTTAAAACATTGATTTATATTCTCTGCGTTTGAAACGTCGCTTATTGCCTCAATTATGACTTTGCTCATGAAGGACATGCCTTAAAATGAAAAGCCCTCAGGCCCTTCATCCAAATCCCCTGTTCGTGTTTAGCACCTTCCGTCATTCCTCTGCAGACAAATTTATGTCATGGATTAATGCATTCCAATTGACATTTTATTGAAGGAGATGCGCAGTTAGTCAATAGTTAATGACATGAATAAAGTTACTGGAATTTGCATATCATTAAAGGAGTGTGCATTTTTGTGTGCATACTTGGCCACCAGTCTGAGTTGGAGCTGATTCCGACTCAACACTTATTTAAATCAGAGTTGTGTCAACTCACTTTTGAATTTGGGATGAGTCGAGTCGGCTCACCATTTTTAACACGGTGAGTCAAGTCAGAATCAGAGTCAGTCTTTAAGCTGTAAGTCAGAGTTAAGTCGACTCAAAAAATTTGAGTCATCAACAAGTCTGTCTACTGGGCCCTAGAATAGGTGTGCGCGTTGTGAAGTGATTATGGAGTTTTAGGGCATGCCAGCTGCCAAGGCTATAGGTGATGACTGATTAGGTGGGGAGGGGCGCTGTCCCGTCAATAACAACTCTACAGTGTATGCCTAGATAATTCATTTACGCAGGATGCAACCTCAGATATTGCACGAGAAATATTTGCATTTTTCACCACCACTTGGTCTCGGGGAGGGGCCCAGAGTTGGTCTTAGGGGTTCCCAATATTTGGCCTCAGGGGCAGGGGCGTAGCCAGGATTTCGCTCAAGGGGGGACGGCCAAAAAGGGCCCCTGAAATTCCGCCAAAAGGGCCCCAAAAATGTCGGCAAGCAAGCAAAAAAAACGTTCACCGCGGTTTTGGCGTCATTTGATCTAAAAAAGGTCGCTTTAAACCAGAGCGACCCTAAGATATCGCCATGACAAGTAATTTGTGTCCCTACCAAATTACTTCAGAGCCAATCGTGCTCGAAAAGCGAAAATGGCCGAATGTATTTCTTCCTCTTCGGAAGAAACTTATTTCAAAGATAGACATTTTTCGGGGTCTTCCACTGAGGAGCATAATTATGCGTAGAAAATTTGGTCATTAATCTATCTCCTCAAATCCGGATCCATAATAAAGCAAAAGAACAAAAATTATTCTGAAATTTGGTGAAATCTGAAATTCCAGGTCTGAGCTTACATCATGATCAAGAGCTTCTCCAATCAATAAATTTCATGAAGATTCTGAGGAAGGGCTGTGTTCGAATACATTTGCTCTGTTTTTGCTATTTTATGCATCCAGGATTCGAGGATGCAAACCAATTAATAACTTAAAGGGAATGTGGCACCTTGGTCGAATCCTGGAATTTAGTGCAATTAGGCGTACTTTTAGCCGAAAATGATGAAACCACTCATGACCTCCCTGAAAAATGTACAATAAGCTCAATATTTTGATTTTTAAAATACTCCTCTAGAAAAATAAATAAATATCAGCCTGCGGATGATGTCACGATCTGGAAACCACTACCATACTTGAAACGGTTCAAGGGCTTCGATTGGCTGATGCCTATCGTGACGTCAGCACATGTCACACCAGCAGCTCACAACAATGGCCGCCCGGCGACGGGCTGATGAGGGGGCTGGTGTCAGGTAGATTTTAGCTTTTTTTCTACGGAAATATCGAGTTCCAAGACAAATGACATATGGAGTACCGGGTTTTCCGACTTGCTTTACAACTTGGCTATCTCAGTTAAAATCACGTTATGAAGGTGCCACATTCCCTTTAAGCTCGATGCCTCGCGCCTTCCACATATGGTGATTATGCAACTGAAGCGTTTTACGTACAGCGGCAGCCCATCGTTCGAAGTCCTCGCTCACGGCACTTTTCCCCTGGCCTTAGCGACCTGGACTTCAGTTGAAAGGCCCTCAGGCATCCGCAGATATCTTACAGCCTTGTGTTTGACCTGTATGGAGCGGTAGTACACCATGGCAGCCCCCAGATCAGTCACTACACTGAATTCTGCTGGAACCAGTCGGAGGCTGGTTGGTGCCACATTAACGATGCCTGTGTCAAGGAAGTACCGGCCGAGGAAGTGAAGAAGGCAGCAGCGTACGTGCTTTGTCCGCCAGAAATGCTGTTTAGTTCCTGTAAAGTGGTTTTCTTTCAATTTTTCAATGGCAGAATGTGGCGTTAAATAACTTAAAATTTCGCAATACAATGATGAGACTAAGGTATGGCATAATATAGGTTGGTAATAAACAATTTTTCTAGGAGCTTCTTTCACCTTCAAAGCGGTTTCCTTCGAACGAAAAAAAAACACTTAAAATGGTATTTAGTGGCGGACAAAGGGAGCTCAGCCGACCATTACGGGCCCAGCTGGTCAGAGAGAGCTCTGCTGGTTCTAGAGAGACTAATGGTCACAAAGTGTTCTGCTTGTATCTGCAGGCCTTCTGTAACTAGTTAATACAGAATGTAATTCCACGGCAGGTCACAGAGTATAATGCGGGCGGGCCGCGCTTCGCGCTATCCTCGAAGGGCCCTCCGGGCCCTCAAGGGGGCCACCGCACCAGCCGCTTCTACTTGGTTACTCCTATGTAGAGGGCCCAGTTGACCAGAGGGCCCTGCGGAGACTAGAGGGTTGCACTAGCTCAAAAGCTTCTCTAGTTAAACATGACACTGACTGTCAGACTGGGCCCTGTGGGCTATAATGGTCCCTACTAGCCACACAGCCTCCTCACTGAAAGAGGACCCAGCTGGTCAGACAGGTCCCTGGCGGTTATAGACCGGGATCTGACAGCCTGCGAGTAGCATGTTCCCTTTTGCCCAAATAGTCCCGCTAGCCATCTTGGCTTTATCGTTTAAACAGGGTCTATCTGACCAAAATAGGCCCTTCTTTGGATGGGGGGCCCTGACCACCAGTGGTTCAAAGGGTACCTTTTTACTGACGGTTCTGATGGTTAAAAACAGCCCTAATTGTCACAGAATAGAGAGCTGGAGATGGCTTAAGAGGGCCCTGTCTGGTATGAAGTCCCACATTTCGCCCCAGAGCATAGTGTTAGCGGGCCGCGCTTCGCGCGGCCGGTATCCTCAGGGGCCCTCCGGGCCCTCAGGGGGGGCCGCCTTAGCCGCCCCCCTTGGCTACGCCCCTGCTCAGGGGCCCCTTAAAAGTTGATCGTGTGATAGAGGGAGGGGCACGATAGTTGGTCTAGGGGAGACCCCAAAAGTTGGTCTTCAACCCAAAAATGATAGTATTGGGGGCTCCGTGTGTGTATTGGGGTTTATAGGAAGCTTTCAGCATCTAGGCTATATCGCGCCCATCATTGTTTAACTACTTAGTTTCTAATGTTATGTGATTTAACCCCGTCCAGAATTGTTGTGAGCTCTACATGCCACCTAATTAGGTGGGATGGAATTGTAAACATACGCGTCGGAAAAGGGGGCCAGGGAGGGCCTGGCCACCACTTTTTAGCCAAAAAATTCCTGATCTCAGTCAAAATGAGAGAAAGCCGGACATTCTTATATCCAGCCGCTGCGGAAGGCAACGAGGAGCCCAAATTCGTACAGTTTTTGGTCCTGATGTTGAAAGTTTTTTGTCAGCATCAGGTTGAAGTTTGGCTGCCCCCCCCACTTTTTTGCCGGTGGCGACACTTATGATTGTAAATGATGTCAAACTTTATCTCCCGCAGGTATGGTAGAACCTGACAGATGTCTATGACTGTGTCGTCGCCTAAAATCTGTTCCAGTGGAAACGGCGGGAAGAACCGGCGCTGAATTCGTTTAAGCTGTTCACAGGAGTCAGTGACAGATAAAACATGTTGAACAGTGAGGCGGCTGCCACAGTGAGAACACATGTTGGGGTTCATGCTGCTGAGATAGTGCGAGTATGTGGTATAGCAGTGGCCAATGCGGAGTCGAGTGAGGCAGACCTCCTCCCTCCTATTGCGTCTACAACTCGACTCCCATTGGCCAATGCGTGGTCTTAAGCGCTTCAACGCACAGTCTGGCTCCGCCTCCCATCTCGACTGCCATTGTGAACGCATCCCTCCCAAAAGGTTGGTCTCAGAGAGGCCCCCGAGAGTTGTTTTAGCGGCAACTATTAATGCCTCGCATAACAATTTAAGACTGCGTCAGGGATTTTCAGTCGGTAAAGATTCAGCTGCTTAACCCAAACTTTTAACACGCGCATTGACGGGGGTCTGAGCCACCTTCGCTTTCACGAGGGGGGCGGGTACCCGCCCCCCGCCCCTAAGATCTCGAGAACCATGGTAGGTAGCGAAAAACGGTAAACGGCGCTGGGTAGCCCATCTATTTCTCCATCGAAAATATTTGAACCATTTTTTCTCAGGTCACATTTAAGGTCACGAGGGGTCAAAATATGCCGTAAGAGGGATAACATGTAAATTAAGTTTTTCGGCCATTACATCTGAACAAGTAAAGATAGAGCAAAACAACTGAAACTGTATGAATCCTCGCAGCAAGCCGAATCGAATGATATATAATTTGACCTTGCTAGGTCAAATCAAAGATTTGACCCCACCTGAGGTCAGGTCAGGGTCAAATTATATAAAATACATATCATTAGAACCGCAAAGCCAAGGCAAGTCCAATGCAGGTAAAATAAACGTTCTATCACTATCCGTTACTGAGTTATACAGTAAAAACCATTTTTCCCATGTATTTCCAATGGAGAGGTCATGCCTCGTACCTGCCCTTAGGTCATCGATATCAAAAATACCGGAACACATTTTGGACACCTCGGTGGGCCCATTATGTGATATGAGTTTCAATTGGATAAGTTCACCCTGCTCCGACTTATGTCATCTTAAACTTTTTTTGAGGTCAGGTCACTTGACCTGTACTGGTGACCTGACCTGAGATGACCTAACCTTAAAATTTTCAGAGAAGTTGTAAAAATGATGAGGGGAAAAGGTATACCAAGTACGGCGGCGCTACGCGCCGCCGTTTTTCTGCTTTCTACGAAAGACCCGAGGGGGCGGGTACCCCGTCAATGCGCGTGTTAACATCGTGAGAGTCAAATAATGCTGGTTAGGGAAGATTACATTGTTTGCAAAAAATTAAAGATGTCCAGTCCTCGGTTCAAACCAGGCTTTGAGATTTTGCTCTTAGAGTACCCCAATTGTAAATTTCCACTCCATACATTCTGAGGCGAATTTCCACTCACTCACCACACATTCCGAGGTGAATTTTCCAGGTAACACCCTAGCGCAAAACCTGTTTTCGGAAACTACATCTGCTAAGATGCACTTTTAGGCGCTGATTACAAAAATCGCCCAGCCAGTAATTTGGCCAGGCCCTGGCGGGGCAGCTTGAAGAGACTGGGCTGCACAATGGGGGCTCCGTCAGGATGGCTCAGTTCAATTGGGTCGCATACAGCCCAACGCAGGCTCAGTGCGGGCCTCGTTGACTTTACCCACAAACAATGAGCCCCAGCCCACGTGGCTCGCGAGCTGGGGCTCAATCGGGCCGCCCCATCACGCCCCCGCCACAGCAACAAATGATTTGGCGCGAGGCGCACCGGACATGCCCCCGCCTGTATAAAGGCGACAATTAGTGCGGGGTTAAATATCCCAATAGGTTTTTTATTTTACTCACACAATTCTTGTTACTATGCCGGCAGATGGGAAACAGATATTAACCATGATTGAGATAGTTGATTTGGTACAAACAAATCTTTTTATTTTCCGGTTTGAGAATTATCATGAAACGCAGCACCATGAGACTATTGTTTACCATCTCTGTTCCGCTGGCGTCGCTGTCATTTGCGCGGCGTTAGTAGCAGAGCCAGCCTCTGGCGGTGCAAGTCGTGTTAGTCTGCCATTTCTAGTACAAGCTGGCCGCATGGATGACCAACCGGAATGAGAGGTGAGCGCAACGCGCTCCTTGCAAAGATGCACGACCAGCAATCGGGGCTTCGAACTAGCACCAGCAGACACACGAGCAGCCGGTCAACCAGCAAGGTCATGGGGCAAACCGAGTCTCACCCGGCCCGCCGGCCCGCAGCCTCCTGGCCAGCGGGAGATGGACTGGCCGAGTACTAAATAGAATTAAATGTTGTCACGCTTTGAGTCCAGTTGGTGCTAAGTTTCATAGGTTTTCTGAGGTAGTTAATACATTTTGGATGAATCCTTTATCTGAACCATCTCTAGTAGAATCCAATAGTGATTATCAAGCAAATTGTTGTTCTTTTATGCACAGTAGTCCGGAGTTCCGAGTGTGGATTTCATTATCATCGTCGTTGAAGGGAATGTGGCACCTTGGTCGAATAGAGGAATTTAGTGTAATAAGGGGGTATTTTTAGCCGAAATACATGAAAGCGTCCAAGATTTCTCTCCAAAATGTACAATGAGCTAAATATTTTGATTTTTAAAATGCTCCTCTAGAGTAAAAATAAACCTCTGCCTGTGGATGAGACGTCATGATCTGGCAACTACTACCATATTTAATAGGCTTGAAGGGCTTAAGTTGGCTGATTACTCACCGTGACGTCAGCGCTGTCGGCACACAAACAGCTGACAACTGTGGCCACCTGGCTGGGGTACATTTGGGGTACATTTCAGGTATATTTAGCTTTTCTCCACGGAAATTTTGAGCTTCAAGACCAATGCTATATTGAGTACCGGGTTTACCGGCATGCTTTACAATTTGGCTATCTCAGTTAAAATCACGTTATAAAGGTGCAACATTCCCTTTACGAATGACGTGCTAATATACTTGAAGCCGTAGTAACGTTAATCAAATGCAACACAACAGCTGGTTTGAAAATGTCTGATCTCACTCCCGCTAAAATTAGAATCATTCTTGTTCTTTTAACAATCTAAGATGACGGATACAGAAGATGAGAACAGCAAGCTAAGCAATTGGATTAAGTGAATTTAGCATCACAAATGAATACACGCCTGAGAAGCAGAAACATGGGAAGGTCATACACGCGTTAAATCGCGTTAAAAAAGGAGGAAGTCACGAACTATATCTATTGCTTTACCAGGGCCATATATGAGTGTAAAACCAATGACTTTAGGAAATGACATATCCCGCACAACAATAACTGAATCTTCGCAAATCAGATCAGTCAGCGTGAACGCTCGCTGCCGATCCCCAAACTTCTCCTTTCTTTCCCTTGCGTGTCTCGAACATGAAACTAACACGTGTATCACGGAGAGAGAGACGCTGCAGCGACGGCAAAGTGATCACGCGTCCCCGCACAGCAAATACCGGTGGGTGGCAAGAGTGTGACCGGTACGAAGCCAGCAGAAGGCAACCTCTTCACGCCGGCACTGCCTTGAGGACGTAGGCCACTCACCAATTTCATGCTTCACTGAGAGCAGCTTGTTTGTGTCACAGCAGCTTTGTAACATATCTCCTGTTTCAATCTTTCAATAACGCCTGTCCTGGTTCAATTTTTTCATGTCTGCGACGCGCGGTCGTGCAACCCGGCGCTCACAGGTGAGTGTCGATAAAGGCGAACATGCGCAGCGTATGTGTACGAATCTCGCCACTATAAGATAAGCCAGTGCCCTGCAGGCATCAACGGCGCGTCTGCACACCTGCGCAACCGTTTGGATGCATAGGCGGATCCAGGGGGCAAGGGGGGCACTTGTCCCCCCCCGATCGACACTCGGCGCCCCCTGAAAGGTCGATGGCGCCCCCTGAAATGTCGCTTCCCCCAGGATACGAAAGTCGGCGCCCACCAACAGGATTTGGCGCCCACCTGATAGGTTTTGCCGGTCATAAGTGGCGCCCCCTGTTCCGGATGGCGCCCCCCGGGAAGGTGCCCCCTCAGATCGGCAATCCTGGATCCGCCTATGTTTGGATGCTTATTCTTCTGCACTATCTAACAAAAAAACCTGCAAAAGGCCAGATGCAGCATTCGGAGGCACTCATCGCATCGGCTACTCCCATCATGCAGTGGCAGTTAAAAGGGGCTGGGGGCTCAAGCCAGGGGCGTGTATTTCCGAAAATCATTGGGGGTTACCAAGTTTTAAAAATACTACTAACCATCACGCAAAAACTTTCCGTTTAGGGGGGCAAATGCCTTTTTTGCCCCCCCTGGATCCTCCACTGACCTATCCCCTAAAACATTAGATGCACAATTTGGCGAAAACACAAGGATTATATGTTCGGGCTTATCGGCTTACATTTCAGCCCTTCCTCATGATCTTCATCAACTCAGTTGATCAGCGAAATTATTGGTCATGGTGTGAGCCGATACCTCGAATTCTGACATTCCAGGTCTGAAATTATAATGTATAACTTTTGGGGCTTTACAGCGCACCAACTGCTGAGTGTTAAGCAGAGTTGTACGTTTCAGAATTTTCTTGAGTCGAATCAACTCAACTCAAGTGCTGAGAGTGGTTGACTCAACTCCGACTCAACTCATGATCAAGAGTTGAGTGAGTCGACTCAACTCCGACTCAAGGCTAAATTCATCCGACTCAACTCTGACTCAACTCACGACGTAACTAAACTCAAACTTCGACTCGTTTTCAAAATAAAACAAGTAAATGATAAATATATAATTCTTTTTAACTAAGAAATAAGTGAATAAGCCAGCAAAAACCAAGCTGTTCAGAAGACCTGCCACCAGCCAGAATATTAATAGAAGCAAAATCAATTAATTGGCATTCAAACATTGGTTAACAATTAGCCAGCAACCATAAATAACCAACCATGAATTTAATTCTTCTGAACTGTCACTGCCCAAAAAAAGATACCACATGTTGCAATTATTTCTAAAAGGAGCATTGCATATCAAACTACATAAATAAAATGGAAAGGAACATAAAAAGGCTAAGGTTACACCAACACAGGCAAATATTGAGCCTCCATACTGTCAAAAAGGTCCAAGTTAACAATAAAATAAACGGTATGGTTCCGTGGGCGCGCCGCCGTGCGCGCGCTGATCTCGGTCTGCCGTGGTGTTGGCTGTACAGGCGCGGTGTGGCGCTGCTGTAGCTGGCGGCTGTGCCGGTGTGGCTCGCGTCGGGCGCGGCCGTGGCGCTGGTGGCGCGCCGGGCTCGCGCTGGCGGACGCGCGGCGTTCGGTCTGGGCGCCGCGGCCGCATGATGTTTGATGCGCGGGGCTGCCGGACGGACCGAGCCGTGATGTGGTCATTCATGACCTTGCTGAGTGTGCTGTGGTGTGGATGGAACTTTTAGCTATTTTTGGGGGTTTTACCAGCGTATGTATGTCGTGATGCTCTGTACTGGTTCTCTCTGCCGATGGCTTTAAGCCTCGAGCTTTGCCGCGCTGATGCCCCCGACGTTATGTAGGGGCCCCGCGCCGGGGGTGTCATAGTAGCGTGTGATAATACGTGTATGCTTTACGTATCGTTTTACTGGACATATATCATGTATGGATGTAACCAAACTCACAACTCTCACTAACAATCTATATTTTCTCTAACGCTTCTTCTTTCTCCTATGGAGCGCTACCCGGCAGGAAAGGGGCACGGGCTGTAACCTCACCTGGTTGCAAGGTAAAAACCCCGGTTGCCCTGGTTGCAAGGTCACGCTGGCCAAGTGATCAGCGGTAGTTTCCAAATAACCCAAAATTGGTGTTCAAATGGAGAAACTTTTATACGTTACTCGAGTAACATAAAAAGAATACAGCGCCTAACAGAAAGGCACTATTGATTGACCGAACTCATACAAAATCATCCCGCATGATCTAGTGGCTAGGATACACGGCTCTCACCCGTGAGGCCCGGGTTCGATTCCCGGTGCGGGAAGTCTTCTTAAATTTGTTTCCTACCCCGGCCTCGAAAGTCCACGCTGATTCTTTCACCCCATAGCGTGGCAACGGACGAACAGAACGAGAAAACAGGAGAGTAATTTGACATCCAGAGCCTTCGTTCGACTTCTGTAACGCTGAGGATAGCCGTAAACCCAACTTAACCGCAATAGACGGCTCTATTTCCGTGTATATTGGTGTTTTAGGGCGCTTTCAGCAACTGGGCTATACGCGCCCACCATTACCATACTTTTCAATTCATAATAATATGCTTAATCTAAATCATGCCAGGGTAATATAGATCATGGGTGTCAAGGCCACTTGCATGGCAAGCATAATATGCAATGTTGTTTAAGGGGTGACAAGAAATCTGGCATTACTTAACAGTGTCTAGGTTTCCCAGCTCCTCCCATCAAACATTTCTGACACGCACCAAGCTGTGCTTGCATCCCATTGTTGAGGAGGTCTCTCGGTTCGCTCAGGGTATCCGAGACCTTTGGGCGGAGATCGGCGAACGAACGTCGTGTTCCCGCCCATGTAGGCCTCCCGGGCTCTAGGTCCGGAATGCCTTCTATCACTAACGGCAGAAGGGCGAGGCACATCCTGCCAAACATTTTGGACTTCTCCAAAACTTTCCAAGGAGCCAGCTTGCTTGATTTTAATAGGCAACTCTTTTTGCACCCTTGGCACCCATATTTTCTTCCCCTTTGAGTCTCGGAAAAGAAACTATGGTTTCTGGTGCTTCCTGGCACCGTGGTGAGGAGACGTCTTTCCGGAGTCGGAAGTCGGGGAGCAGAGCCTCCGTTTTCCGTCACGCGACTCTGGGATCGCGGAACATGCGTCTGCTATGTTGGAAGGCGTCTGTGTGGGCGGTGGTGGAGGAGGGTACGGTGGAGGCATAAGCATGGTGTCACCGTTCGCAGGAGTTGGAAGAAGTGCCACGCTCTGCTCTTTTCGCAAACTGCGTCCTTTAGGTGGCGCTGAGGCTGAACGTTCAGAACCATGTTTCAGCGGTTTGGCCCGCGCTTTCCGAAGTGAAGCGGGCTGGGCAGCGATTCCAGACTGTGTCTTACGGCTTGTGTCTACAGCTTGTGTCTACGGCTGTACGGCTTGTGTCTACGGCTGTGTCGACGGCTCTATTTCCCGCGTGCGAAATTTTGCAATTACGAAAAAACCTTCAAAATTATTTCACAAATCGACGTGCTAGTCAATGCTCCAAAATGGGACCACGCAGGGTTTTTTTGGCTGCGACCAGTTTTAGGTGGGGCCCTGGCAAGCCCCGCCCTATTTTTCCGTTTTTCGGCCTGGCCGGAGAACCAGAATGGGGCCTCAGAACCCCCCCCACTCCAGTGCGCGTATGAATTACTGGTCCGTGACTGTTGCGCCCTGCCCGCTGGGGGAAGGCTGAATAATAATTTTTGGGGTTTAGCGACGCAGCAACTACCAGGGTCATACGGCGTCGCCAACTCTCACCCTGTCGGAAGGGTTTTTGGGATCAGATCGACTTATTCAGAGGCTCCACCGAGACTTGAACCCGGGACCAGTGGGGGAGGGTTTCACACGTATCCTAACAGTGATTTAAATTCGAAATGTTTAATGGAAAACAACGGTTATATGCCTTGAGTGTGCCTGCTACACCAGAACATCTAGCAGGTAGGTAACTCAAATAAGTAAGGGGCCTAGCGGAGCCAAGCTGAACAATTCTTCATCAGGTACACCGAGCTTGTTGAATTTTCTGCTCCATTGGACTTTTTTAGATTGTTCGATATTTTTTTCGATTTCTAGATTGTTTAGTCGCTATAGGTAAGTCTTGAAATGCACATCCCGCCCCGGGCGGGGGTTGATATGAGGCATCCTCATCATCCATTGCAGCATCACCCACTTCAACATGGAATAGGTATGCCTGGTGAATTAGTCTACCATTCAATCAGCCAAACAAAGTACCCATATATCCCACATTGGTCTAGTGGCTAAGATACACGGCTCTCACCCGTGAGGGCCGGGTTCGATTCCCGATGCGAGAAGTTTTCTTATATCCTAACCCCGGAAATTCCTAACCCTAACATACCCTAACCCTAATATCCTAACCCTAACCCCGGAAATTAACACTGAGTCTTTCACGGCATACCAAGCCGTAACCCCAAACTCAACCGCAATACACGGCTCTATTTCCCACCTGGAAACCAGACGGCCCCTAGTTTGATGTGGGGCATTCCCAGCCCGGAGATTCGTAGAGATTCACAAGACGCTGGATAATATCACAAACACTTTAGGCAGCGTCTGGAAATTTGCAATTTCGAGAGGAAAGCTTTCAAAATTATTTCCCAAATCGACGCACTAAACAATGCTCCAAAATGGGACAACGTAGCGTTTTGACGGCAGCGACCGGTTTTCCAGCAGCGCCGAGAAAATAGGTAGGGCCTGTTAGGGCCCCCACCTATTTTCCTGGCGAGACCAGATAACCAGTGGGGGCCTCTGAGCCCCCTCCCCCACTCCAGTGCGCGTGTGAATTAGTGGTCATTCACTGTTATGCCTTGCACGCTGGGGGAGGGCATCACACATATTTATAGTGCCCTGAATTTCGAAATTTAAAGTGGAAAACAACGTTGTCCTGCCTTGAGCGGGTTCGCTTCCCGGTGCGTGAAGTCTTATATTTTTTTCCTACCTCGGCCTCGCATATCAAGGCTAATTTTTTCACCCCATACCAAGGCAACATACGAAGAAAATGAAAAAAACAATAATTTGACATCCAAAACCTTCGATTTCTGTAACGCTGAGGATAGCCGTAACCCCTAACGAAGGAATGTGGCACCGTGGTCGAATCCAGGAATTTAGTGTAATTAGGGGCATGTTTAGCCAAAAATCAAAGAAATGTTCATGATTTTTCTGGGAAGTGTACAATGACCTCAATATCTTGATCTTTAAAATGCTCCTCCAGGTTGAAAAATAAACCTCTGCCTAAGAGGACGTCATGATCTGGCAACTACTACCAAGGGTTTCAATTGGCTGATTACTCACCGTGACGTCAGCGCTGTACAACTGTGGCCACCTGGCTGCGGTAAATGTGAGGTACATTTCAGGTAGATTTTTAGCTTTTCCCCACGGAAATTTTCTAAAATTTTATCTACGGAGTTTCAAGACAAATCATATACGGAGTACCGGGTTTTGCAAACTTGCTTTACAACTTGGCTAACTCAGTTACGATCACGTTACAAAGGTGCCACATCCCCTTTAACCGCAATACGCAATACACGGCTCCATTTCCCGCCTGCGATCCAAATGACCCCAGTTTGAGGTGCACATTCTCAGTGCCCAAATTCATGGATATTGACAATTTCGAGAGGAAAGCCTTCAAAATTATTTCACAAATCGACGTGCTAGTCAATGCTCTAAAATGGGACCACGCAGCGTTTGCTTTCGGCGGCGACCGGTTCTCTGGCCACCACGGAAAAATCGGGTGGGGTCTCCAAAGGCCCCACCTATGTTGCCGTGGTGGCCAGAGAATCAGAGTGGGTGGCCCGGAGACCCCCCTCCCCTCCCCGGACGCAAAAAGCTGAGGACGCTTCGGACCCCGTCCGTGCTCATTTTTCAGCCGTGCTAGATTGTTCGTTTTGAATGCATGCTGGTGCAGCTACTGGTGCCCATGCAGCTGCTGATGTCGTGGTGCTGAACCTGGTGTACTAGTACTGGTGCTTGTGTTAGCTCCTGAGCCCGTGCTGGAGCTAGTGCAGCTGCTGATGTCGTGGTGCTGAACCTGGTGTACTAGCACTGGTGCTTGTGTTAGCTCCTGAGCCCGCGCTGGCGCTAGTGCAGCTGCTGATGTCGTGGTGCTGAACCTGGTGTACTAGTACTGGTGCTTGTGTTAGCTCCTGAGCCCGTGCTGGCGCTAGTGCAGCTGCTGGTGTTGTGGTGCTGAACCTGGTGTACTAGTACTGGTGCTTGTGTTAGCTCCTGAGCCCGTGCTGGCGCTAGTGCAGCTGCTGATGTCGTGGTGCTGAACCTGGTGTACTAGTACTGGTGCTTGTGTTAGCTCCTGAGCCCGTGCTGGCGCTAGTGCAGCTGCTGGTGTTGTGCGTGGAGCTGCTGCTGTTGCAGATACTGATTCCGGAGTGGATGTTGTTTCAAGTGTGAAAATGAAACCTCCACTGGTATTAGCATTCGGATATTTTTAGGTATTGCTTGCACACCCCCCCCATGCTAGAACAGTTTGAGCAATTTGGTTTAATAGAAAGTGATAGCACAGATGTGCTGAGTGACACCTCATGAAAATGACCTTAAAGGGAATGTGGCACCTTCACAACGTGATTTTAACTGAGATAGCCAAGTTGTAAAGCAAGTCGGAAAACCCGGTACTCCATACATCATTTGTCTTGGAACTCGATATTTCCGTAGAAAAAAGCTAAAACCTACCTGACACCAGGCCCCCATCAGCCCGTCGCCGGGCGGCCATTGTTGTGAGCTACTGGTGTGACGACATATGCTGACGTCACGATGAGCATCAGCCAATCGAAGCCCTTGAAACGTTTCAAGTATGGTAGTGGTTGCCAGGTCGTGACATCATCCACAGGCTGATATTTATTTCTTTTTCTAGGAGAGTATTTTAAAAATCAAAATATTGAGCTTATTGTACATTTTTCAGAAAAATCATGAGTGGTTTCATTATTTTCGGCTAAAAGTACGCCTAGTTGCACTAAATTCCAGGGTTTGACCAAGGTGCCACATTCCCTTTAAGTTTTAGAAAGATAAACTATTTTTGCAATTGTTGCGTATGAAGTGTGTTTCATTGATCATGTGTTTCCAGGGCTGTGTATGCAGATTGTAGATGTATGATTATTTACTAGACTGCGCTCTCGTTTCCAAAAATGTTTCATTCGGTTCACTTGGGATATACTTTGATAGACTTTTTAATTTTGAGACTATTTTATTAGTTTTAGAGTCTTACTTGAGAAAGCCGTTATAAAGATAAATACAATGGCAGATCCATGATGGGAGGCTGGTGGGGCTTAAACCTCCCGAAATGTTCTACCCCTTTAGAAAATGAACAACCGGAGGCTGTCCAGTTGCTGGTGGGACAGGCTCCCACCCCTATCCCCCACTTTCGAAATAAGTCCTGGATCCGCCACTGGATAAATTGGACTTTATGAGTGACGCTTTTAGCGTTATAAGGTACCTATCAGTCGTCGTTTTCAAAAGTGTTTAAATCTGATTCACTTTGGATCTCTTTCATTTTATGACAATTAAAGTTCTTGCATTTTTTAAATCATATTGCAGGGGCGAATATTATTGCACCCTTGGCGGGGAAGGGGCAGAGGAGGGAGTGGGAGGCTCCCATTTCAGGAGGGGCCATCAACCATTCAGGAGGGCGCCGACAGTCGATCGGGGAAGGTTCGCGCCCCACTTGACTCTCCCTGGATCCGCCTTCGCAAGGATCAAAAAGTGTCACAATGTATTTAGCCACGCGCATAATCCAGTTTTGACCATATTTTCAACATTGTTTATCCACCAGAAGCCAATTTCATAAACATCGTAGTAAATAGTATGAACTATTTACCGCAACACTTCGAATGAACTAATAACCATTTACCTCAGTTTCATAAATCGAAGGCGAGCTACGCAGTCAATTCGAAAGCTAGGTAGTTGATTTCGCTGATCGTAGTAAATAAAGCTTGCGTCAGCTGACTGAGGCACAAGAGTATTTTCAATTCTGTAAAACTATGAAATAATAGCTTTGTTAAAATCCGCAAGTAAATCGATTATTATTGTTTTTAATTTAATTTTATCTGGTTAATAGCCCAGTACACGGGAAACTCAGATATCAATGTGTGTTTTTTATGTGTTTTTTATGTGTTTTCCTCCACTTCTTGTTCTTGAAAAGACAGCTGCGTACCTAATCGGACAAGTGGATTCAGGGTCCGATCTAAGGGGAGGTGTTTTCACTGTATCTTCCTTGTTGTGCCAATTTCCTGAAAAAAAACCCTATTTTCAAAATTTTGGGGTAAGTTGCGACTTCTTCCTCCCCGTCACTACCACCAGCTCAGGTCCCTGTGAATTCCTCGGCAGGGGCGGATCCGGGATTTTCTCGAGAGGGCAGGGCAGGTGTTAGCCTCAGGTGCTCCCATTTTTAGGGCCCGCTTAGGGCCTGGCGCTCCACCTTTTTCATTCAATGAACGTTAAACCTCTCGAAGCTGAAAAATATTAGATGCAGTGACGAATCCAATGTTTTTCAAGGCGGTAGCGATAGGGGTGGATCCAAGAAAAGGGGGAGGGCTGAGCCTATCCACTGTACAGAAAAAGGCACCCGGAGGGATCAAAGAAAGACTCCGGGTGGCCGATAATCGTTCTAAATGTTGATTTGAAAAACTTTACCACGATTCAAATGAGGAGGTCGGGACTCCTAATAATATAACTGGGGACCACTTGAGTTTATGTCAGAGGCCCCAAGAGTCAGTTTTATCCCCAGTGTTGATTACGCAAGCCCCCAGATTTGGCCCCGGGGCCCCAATTGTTATTCTTAGGGGTCCCAATTGTTGATCTCTGGGAGGGGGCATAGTTGACTTCAGTGCCCTCAAGAGATTGTTCTCGGCAACCCTACAGTCAGGCGCAGATTCAGGGAGGCAGTGGGGGGCGATCGCCTCCTTGGGTTGAGCCTAAGCTTCGCAAAGGACCCGCCGCAGCCCCACCCCTAGTGATGTCTGATGGGCATTCCAGAGAGCCCAAACACGACCCGAAAGTTAGTTTAGGGGTCACAAGAGTTGGTCTCGGTGGCCCCAGGAGTTGGTCCTGGGGGTTCAAGTCCCCCTCCAGCGCTTTGGGGGCATGGCCGGAATGCCCTCCCCTGCATCCGCCAATGCCTATGCTAACATAAGAGTCAAGAGCCGACACAGATACTATTAGCGACATCTTTTTTCTCGGCGGGACCTACCAAGAAAGTCTATAGATGTAGTTTCGAAACAGGAGTTTTGCCGCTTTTATATGGATGGCAGCAAAATCTTGTGGAGTGTTTCCAGGGAAAATGATATCCCACCCCCCAATTCATTCTATTTTTGTTCATCTAATTAAAAATAATGTGTTTTTCAATAAATCTGGAATCATTGAACCATCCCCAAACCAAACCATCGGACCAGATCCAGTATTCGATGACCTATTTAAAATCATCTTGATTTCTAGCTAACAGCAGAACAAAATATGTAAATACGCCCCGTCTCAATCAGAAAATTCCAGTGCCACAATTGCGCAGGAAGCTTCCTAAGTAGAGATTAGATCAAGGCGAAGGAGATTTCGTTTAAGTGGTGGTTACCTATATTATCTTGGCTTTCTCAAGGGATGAATTTATCCTATCTAATCAGTTTCAACACTGCGGGTAAGTCCGGAGCGGGATTGGAGATACTGCCCCCTCCCGGCTAGAAATCCGTGGCTACGCTCCATATTTTTAACATTGGAAAAGGAGACTCCACCTCCCACTTTGGACTGTCCAGGCAATTTACCAAAATGTTTGTATGGACTTCGGCACCCTTACTGCAATAAATCCAGGAATAGGATTCATATTCAATGGCGGATCCATGGGAAAATTTCGAGGCGGGAGAGGCAAAATTTGATGAAAACGAGCAAAAAGTTGTTGAATAGCATAGACAAAAATCAACCGAAAGTAAATAAGATGCTGCTATAAGAAATGGTAAAATGTCTAGGTAGGTAGGTACGTACTTCTCCATCCCCGCCTACTCAAAACTTTACGGCAACACCATTCAGAAAATAGGGTAAAAGAGCAATAACCAGACCAAGAGAACGGTAAATGAATTAAGCAGAAGTAATTTTCCCAACCCGATTGAAGAAAATAATTGTCAAATAAATGATAATAAAGAAGTTAAATTTAATTAACTATGCCCCTACCCATAGTTGATTACCTACGTAGTAAATACTACGGAGTATTTACTTTGCGGCGTTTATGAAATTCACCAACCAATCAGAGCGCGAGTTCGGGTGAGCTACGTATTATTAACTAACGTAGTAAGTACTGAGGACCCGTATTTACTGAGCAGCGTTTTATGAAATTGGTGCTTAGTAAATACTAGCTAGCTACGTAGTATTTACTCGATAGAGCGTTTATGAAATTGGTCTCAGCTGTCGTTAAAACAGCCAATTGTTCAAAATACCAATTGTGTCGTGCCAGATAGTGAATCGGGCCCATTGTGCGGCGGAGCGTGTCTGGCGCGTGTTGTTACGTTTGGCCGGGTGGCGCTGGCGTCGAGTACTATGCCTGATAGGTGGCGCGCGTGGCGCTTGGGCCGGCTGGGATGAGAGCTATTGACTCGTGTGGATGGCAGGTGCTGCCCCATCTCCGTATACCTGTGGCCGTATCTCTGGATGGCGCTCCTCCTTGTCAATGCGACTGAACGTGCAAAAATGCGTCTGGTAAATTGTAATGCCTTGGGCGTCATTTATATTGAATGTTCGAGTACGTTACCCTAACCGCTCCCCGGGCGGAATTTAAAGCCTCCGCACCGGGGAAGCACGTAGTGTTGCGTTTTTATTGATAGTTCGACGTGGCAATGGTTGTGTGGTGCTTCATAAGCCGGTGGCGAACGAAGCAAGACACGGCTTCTCTTTCTGACATTTTTTTCCGGTCTCGTCGTCGCATAAGAGAAATGTACAAACGCTAGCGATACCAGTTATTTTAAGTTTTCTCATTCGTTTTCATGTCAGCCGACGTCACCCGTCAAGGCCTATCAAGTATCCTAAGGGGATACGATATCTTGTGGTTGGGCGCACGGCCAGAGGAGAGGCGAAACTCGCCAGTACCCTGAGGGGCTACGATATCGTGTGGTTGGGCGCACGGCCAGAGGAGAGGCGGGAGACGGAGGAGAGGCGGGACTCACCAGTACCCTGAGGGGCTACGATATCGTGTGGTTGGGCGCACAGCCAGAAAAAGAGGCGGGACTCACCAGTACCCTGAGGGGCTACGATATCGTGTGGTTGGGCGCACAGCCAGAAAAGAGGCGGGACTCACCAGTACCCTGAGGGGCTACGATATCGTGTGGTTGGGCGCGGGGCTCGGGGAGAGGCGGGAGACGGAGGAGAGGCGGGACTCACCAGTACCCTGAGGGGCTACGATATCGTGTGGTTGGGCGCGCGGTCCGGGGAGAGGCGGGAGACGGAGGAGAGGCGGGACTCATCAGTACCTGAGGGGCTACGATATCGTGTGGTTGGGCGCGCGGCCCGGGGAGAGGCGGGATTCACCAGTACCCTGAGGGGCTACGATATCGTGTGGTTGGGAGGAGAGGCGGGACTCACCAGTACCCTGAGGGGCTACGATATCGTGTGGTTGGGTGCACGGCCAGGGGAGAGGCGGGACTCACCAGTACCCTGAGGGGCTACAATATCGTGTGGTTGGGCGCGCGGCAGAGAGGCGGGAGGCAGAGAGGCGGAGGCGCAGGAGCGGAGGCGGGCGGCGGAGCGAAGGCGTCTGGCGGAGGATGAGGAGGCTCGGGAGGCGGAGGAGGGTGCACCAGGCACAGGCGTGTTTGGCGCGGCCGCGGTCAGCGGCGTGTCGACGCCGCCAGAGTTGATCACGTTGCTCAGACTTCTTAGATAGCTCGCTCTCGCTCTTGTATGTGATAAAACCAATAAATGGATGAAAATAAAGAGTCTTTGGGAGTGCAGAATCCTTGCAAAGAGAGCAAGAGAACCTGCTATTGATTTAATTGGATTATGTGTAGGAGTTTGAGCTGGTTTGATCATCCCCCTACCTTGGGACTAGCCGAGACACCAGCGGTCAGGGTCATATGTCTGACAGCTTTGATGTCGGCTGTCGTTGGGTGGTGCCCGCTTTTTCTGAAACTTTTCCTGCATCAGTCATTTTCCGGCAAAAAGCGGAAGTTGCATAGCGGGCAAGGCCGAAACGTGAACCAAGCAGAAAACCGCGTTTTTTTTAGAGCTAGAGGAACATCCGTCTCTCGTAAAGGAAAAAGTTTACTAACAACTTCCGCATTGTTCTGAACTTTGACAGTCTTTTTTGAGATAGGTTATATAATGGAAGAATCTGCGCCCTGTTTGCAATTTCAGCTGACTTTCAAAATTGCAAACAGACCTGCTTGAAATGAACTGCTTATTCAGGGGACATAAAAAATATTTCGTACACCCACTGTCTAAAATTTCATTTTTCGCTAAATTTATCAAATCAGGTTCGATAATGTCAGGTCAGCTTATCCAACCAAAAACAGAAGGCACAATCGGCACGCCAACTCGTGGTTACTGGGAGGGTTTGCGGGAATGCTGAAACGGCTGCAGAAGGACAGGAAAAGAAACCCAGTGACAGAAAAGGGGAGGAGTTCAGCAGAGCCAGGCGGGTCGTCTGGGGAAAGGGGAACCCGGCAGCGCCGGGTCTAGTTGGGCTGAGAGAAGAGAAAATTGAATATCCATGAAACTTTGTTTCCAAACAATTCCTCAACAACACGTACTCACAAAAGATTCCCTTCGGCTCGGCACCACCATTGCATAAACAAAACAGAGGAATAGCCATCGGCAATTGACCTGCAGCACCAGTTTTCATCGCTTTTATGAATGACCCATAATCCAGCCTTTTGTCAAAATCAAAACTAGAACCGTGTTTCTTTGTAAGACATGCCGATGATATCCTGGGAGCCCGACTCCATGGTTTAAATAGAATTAAACCATGGAAAACGCGTGCAACCCTGCCATCAAAGTCACTATGGAACATGGTCTCAACACAGGAAAGATCTGTATAAAAATTCCGGCACCGAAACTTGTATTTAGGAGTGTTCGGCCACTACGACTGCGGTTAAATGAACATCTATCTGACTCCAGACTCAACAAAAACATACTCCACTAGAACACACACAGGCCCATCACAAATATTTATCTGGCCATGAAATCAACAGCACAACGAAATCCTTAGTGCTGACAGACAATGCAGAACTCAAAATCGACGGGTCGATAAAAACCAGAGACCAAAAACCCAATTTAAACACTATGCCCAGCTCCTGGCCCCTAACTGTAGGTATTTAGGCACTGTGATTGTGATGTGCTTCGCTTATGGTATTTGTGATTACAACTGTGATTGATGATCTTATCTGATGTGATTGTACCTGCAAGCTATATAGGTTAAAGCCGTATAATGGGAGGAGATAGTCCCTATATAATTATAAAGGAGATCTAAGTCAGAACCAGTGTTGTTTTTTAACACGCGCATTGACGGGGGTCTGAGCCACCTTCGCTTTGACGAGGGGGGGCGGGTACCCGCCCCCCCCAAGATCCCGAGAACTGCGGTAGTTAGCGAAAAACGGTAAACGGCGTTGGGTAGCCCATCCACTTCTCCATCTAAAATATTTGAACCATTTTTTGTCAGGTCACATTTAAGGTCACGAGAGGTCAAAACATGCCGTCATAGGGATAACATGTAAATTAAGTTTTTCGGCCATTTCATCTGAACAAGTAAAGATAGAGTAAAACGATTTGAACAGTATGAATCCTCGCAGCAGGCCGAATCGAATGATATACAATTTAACCTTGCTAGGTCAAATCAAGGATTTGACCTGACCTGAGGTCAGGTCAGGGTAAAATTATATAACATGCCTATCATTGGAACCGCAAAGACAAGGCGAGTCTAATGCACATAAAATAAACGCTGTATCACCATTAGTAACTGAGCTATTAAGGGAAACCATTTTCCCATGTATTTCCAATGGAGAGGTCATGCCTTGTACCTGACCTTAGGTTATCGATATCAAAAATACCGGAACATATTTTAGAGAACTCGTTGGGCTCATTACGTGATATGAGTTTCAATCTGATAAGTTAACTCTGCTCTGACTTATGCTATCTTAAACTTTTTTAGGTAAGGCCACTTGACCTGTACTGGTGACCTGACCTGAGATGACCTAGCCTTAAAATTTTCACAGAAGTCGTAAAAATGATGAGGGAAAAGGTAGCCAAGTACGGCGGCGCTACGCGACGCCGTTTTTCTGCTACCTCCGAAAAACCCGAGGGGGGCGGGTACCCCCCGTCAATGCGCGTGTTGAGACATGTAATGGACTCTGAAAATGTACTACCAGACCTGATGACAAGACACGAGACGTTTTGCCTGAAGGGTACGTTGGAGAGGGATTCCCCACGCCTGGGTGACGTCACACGCTCAGCCTTCACATGGTAGTAAAATGGCTATAATACGCTGATAGCGTAAGCACGCATTGGCGCATCTCTTGGGTTATCACTACAGATCGACATGAGTGCACCACTGAGCTGGCGAATCCTCTTGAAATTATCTGCAAGCTATCCCTCTCTCAATGTGTTTTCTGAAAGTCCAGTAAAGATGCAAATGTACTACCACTACACAAAAAGGGGACAAAAGGAACCCAGCAAACTACCGTGAAATTTATCTTCTTCCACTGAGCCCCAAAATTCTTGAAAAGGTAGTAAGCGACCCCCTTCTGGCACACTGTCTTCAAAATATTCCACTCAATCAACATGGTTTTCTCCCAAGTCGTTCTTGCAGCTCGGATTTGGCTGTCATCCTAGAACATTGCTGGAACTCTATTCAGGAGGGTGTGCAAACAGACGCAGTGTATACAGACTACGCCTCTGCATTAACTAATGTCAATCATTCACTTCTGCTACATAAACTAAAGATGTTCAACATAGCCGGACGCGCCCACTCCTGGATAGAATCCTATCTTACTGACCGTCGGCAGCGGGTTGTGTTTGACGGGAAAGCTTCTGAGTGGTGTGCCGTCCAGTCAGGCGTGCCAGAAGGCAGTTCATGTGGTCCCTTGTTGTCCATATGCTTCACGGCAGACCTCCCCTCCATCATCGGCATCAGTTTTGCTGACGACATAAAAACTGTACCATTGCATTTCTCCACCCGCTGATGCCGAGGTTCTTCAGGCCGATATTAACAAACTATCTGACTGATCAAGGACCCGGCGCTTAAAATTAAACCCTTCAAAATGCAACAACATAACATTTTCCCTCCACAAAACCCCCTTCCCCACCACATACCTTATTGTTGGAACGCCTATGGAACGTCGCTCAGAGTCTCGAGACCTCAGAATAATACTGGACACAAAACACGCCGCACGATTCTTCACGCCGCATATTGACACCATTATTGCAAAATCGCACAAAATGCTAGGTCTCGTCATACCCAGAATGCAGACTTCCCAGAAAAATAGACGCGCTCGTTTCAAACACAAAGCATTGATTTGTGCTTACTATACCCATATTCGGTTCATTCTTGAATATGGATGCATAGTATGGTCGGGTGGCACTCAAACCCACCCCAAACGCTTAGATCGGGTTCAACATAAATTCTTAATCTGGCTAGTCGCTTTCTCTGACCGCCCAATAGCCAGCATAGATTATGATTCTCTATTAGCACACTTCAAAGTACCTAGCCTAAAATCTCGCCTGACTCAACACGACCTGACATTTCTTCACCAGCTGTATCATGGAAAAATAGATTGTTCCGGCCTGCTTCCCTCCTTCAGCCTACACATACCCCTGAGACCTTTCCGTGCTCTGACGCTATGGGCCGTGCGCCTGGCCCGTGTAAACACAATGCAACGTAGCCTTTTATACGAGTGCCTTCTATTTGTAATGCTTTTCTGAATTCTTGTAGAGACGCCGATGTTCATGATCCATTGTGCTCGTACAACGGCAACGCCATAAAAATCTCGTCTTCCCTGGGATCATTTTTACAGTAAAAACTGTTGTGTGTGTACTTTGTGTATGTTTGTGTTATATTCGACTACACCTGTAATCGGGCCATTTGATTTGTTGGTTAAAGACAAATACAAATACAAAATACAGATACGTAGATATTTTATCATGCCATTTGTAACATTACAATTTATCAGAGATTAGCAGAAGTCTCCAGAGCCTAGTATGCACATATTTAATTGCACCTAGTGACATGTATATATCTATATTCATCTGTTCTGTATTACTGCAGTGGCATGTTTCCAGGACTATGCGGTAATGTGTAGTTCTGGAGTGCCGCAGTGGCGCAAACCGTTCTTATAGGTGTGATAAATATTGTCCTTTTATTTATTTCCGAGCGGCACCAGAGGGGAGTTTGGTGGGTCAGTCAAAAGAGGGAAAGAACACTTTCTAAAATCAAGGATCCTCGAAGCTGCTCAGAACACTTTGTGGAAGGTGATTATTCAAACCACGAACACCTGAATCCCGGTGTCCCAAAGAAACATCCTAAGCTCCTGTCCACCTCGAATCCATCCAGAAACATTTCATCAAGCCATCCTGGAAGGCATAGAGTTACACAATGTTCCTATTCCGATGAACTTCAGGGATTGAACTAGGCTCAAGTCTGAAGTGTTTAGCCAGGGATTCAACAGTGAGTTCAGACCAAATGAACAAATATTTCTTCTGATTGTTAAAAAATAAAAAACTATTAGCAGTCTCCCACTGCTAATTCCGCTCCAGGATATCCGCATGAGCGTAGGTTCGGACGTCCACGTGCTGGCGCGCAGACTCCCAGGATCGTCTGGAGGCCTTCTGCGTCCTCGTGCGCGATGGGGGGTTGGTCGAGCTTTAACCCAACTCCAACAGGAGCGAAGACCTACCTTCAGCTTTTGGCTATTGTCATGCTGTTCAAGCGCAACCTCAAAGCTCGAGGGAAACCTCCAAGACCCACTCCCACTGACGAGGAGGCTGCGGAAGGTCTCCGAGAGTTGGAACAGGAGCTCGAGAACGCGATCGATGTAGATGAGACTGCACTCCTAGAGGTGGAGACATTCCAGCCGAGTCGCAACATGCGAGACCAGTCCAGGTGGGTCCAGCAGCTAGTGTCATGGACACCGTTACTGGCATCTCTGCAACGGATAGTGCCATGGCATTTGTGGCGGGAGTGTGGCGAAGAAAGGTGGACGATACCCGGGGTCACCCAGCAACCTCTCAGACGGCGGCGAACCTCTTGACGCTCTTTGGACACACCTTCGCAGCGTGGGTAAACCGACAATGTCCACAACCGGCTTCCTTCAACTATTCGAGCACTTAGAATTCGACTTATATGCTCGCCATTCTGGACATGAGGACAATCTCAGTCACGAGCCCCGTGTCTTCGAGGGATTAATCCGTGTGTTTGAAGACAAACACCCCAACCATCCCCCAGCAGTGAAAACATTGTACTCTCTAACAGGATGTGTCGAAAAATGGATAGAGAGCAACAACGTGCAAACTTTGAAAAGTGCCCGTAAGAATAGCGTATCTCTTGTGATTGTTGCAATACAAAATGTTCATTCATTTAAGACGGTATTCAGTCAGACGCAAATATTTACAACCACTAGATCGATTTTGTTGTGTATTTAATATGTTCAATTATACCCGATGATATTAGAAATATGGAAATGGTGCAAAGTCCAGAGTAGTTTATTTTAAAAGAATTCAATCCCGAGAACAAGAACCTGATTAGGACCGTAAAATGTAAAATCACTTAACCGAAAAACAACCAAGAACCACTTCGCCGTCATATTCAATATATATATATATATATATATATATATATATATATATATATATGTATTCGTATAAGATGGCACAATACTTTCACTTAGACATGTCTTGTTAAAATCAATGGCATACTTATTTTTTACTGATCTCTTCTTAGCTTTTTCAAATGCTCGGATATATATATATATATATATATATATATATATATATATATATATATATATATATATATATATATATATATATATATATATATATATATATATATATTCTTCGATGCAACGCCTATTGAACTGAACCACTGACACTGTTTTTGATAACCTTTTGCTAGTTTTTACGATAGAATTGATTAGGTTTTTGTTTTCATGGTTTAAATTATGTATACGTTGTCCAAAATTCATAAATAGGTCTCTTTTTTCACGGACCGGTTTCAGTTTACTTAATGAAACTATGCATTTTTTTAGTTTTTAGTTTGATTAAATAAACTGAAACCAGTCGGCGAAAAAGGGACTTATTTATGAGTTTTGGACAACGTATACATAATTTAAACCATGAAAACAAGCACCTAATCAATTCTATCGTAAAAACTAGCAAAAGGTTAAAAAAGGGTCAGTGGTTCAGTTCAATAGGCGTTGCATCGATGAAAAAAAATATATATATTAGTAAAGGATGGGAGCAAATTCTCTTTACGCATGTTTCATTAAAAATAACAGCACATCTGGCATTGATGTGTCTTTTAGAATGATATTATATTTTCCGTATTACCTTTTTACGCTCAGAGGAAAATGTATTTAAGAGTGCGCCTATATTATCATCACGTAACGTTTCATCGTCCCTAATCACATCTTCAGACTGATACATAGGCGCTGGGCATGACACTGAGTAAGATACTATATACAAAATTATAAAATTAGCATATTTAATCCTTCGTATCGCGTCGAGGCTAAACGTCAGACACAGGTTTTTAGTTTGGCATCGCAAAAATTTGATATTTTACAGGCAAATGATTTTCGAAAAGATGCGCTCCCGCTACAGCTAAGTAGCAACTTCATATTTACAACATTAAAGTTTTACTCCCCCAGGCGCTAGAGGCAGTCCATCACACAACTGAAGTGTGCCTCGCATATCCGACTGGCGATTAACTATTGGGTCTTTATCTCTGATATCACCATAGCGCTAATATCCAAGGCCCTAGAATTCCAGGTTAGTTCAAAAAGTATCCTACTCGTAAAAGACAAAGTATCCTACTATTAAAAATTTAGTTTATTTTTGGTATCCACGAAAAAGACAAATCCATATATTGAGCGCAGATAGTAAAGTTTTATGTATGGAAAGAGTCTAATTGAATATTTCAATCGTTATCAAATCATGTTTTCTGTTCGAATCTTTCAAACAGAAAATATTTTCGTCAGATTTAGTAGCTTTGGTATATTATACTAGTAGCTACATTTAACTGGCATTTTCAGTACGGCTTTTACTGTACCGTAAATTCTACCGAAGCAGAAGGCTCACCACCGATAGCCGGACCCAGGGTAGTGCCGCACCGGGTGAAGATTAAATTTTGCGCTCGGAGGTTTGCTTATGGATTTCTTCTTATCGCTTCGTGATTTTAATTTTCTGGTGGAATTACATCACCAGGTGGAGAGGTTGGTGGAAGCTTATTGCTCAAAGCTGGAATATTGATGTGTAGTTTGTTTATACATGCTGTTTCTTTCGGAATAATATGCACAATTCAGAGCTCTCCATCCCTCATGTGTCATCTATATTATTAGAAACTGACATAGACTTACCTCGTTTCCATGGTCAAAATGTCATCTTGGTCAGATACCATGGACATCATGGGTCGAACATTTCCAAAGGGGAGCACCATGGTCTTTTTTAACCCATTTCTTTCCAGTCAATACCATGAGGTTAGTAACAAAATTCATAAGTTAAGCGGGGTAGGCACTGTGCCTGTATACAAAAAAACTGAATGTAAACTTTTAAGGACATTCTTTACCTAGAAAGCAGGACTATGCAGTAGCTTAAGAAACGTTCAAATTTATTACTTCAACAAAACGATTCCGACCTTGATTCTGAAGCCATTTTGTCAAAATTTACTGTTACACCTATCTAGACACGCCAGTGTCTCGCGGGTCAGCGGCATCACGTACCAGTGGTGAAGCCGACCGACCAGGCGGCGTTTTGAATGCAAAAAGCATTGTGGAAATATCTAAAGGCAGCTCGAGTTAAACACATTTATGCTTTTGCGCCTATCGTTATATTCAAGTGTTCTTTTGTTTTGTTTTAGGGAAAATACATGGTATGGTATGGTATACCATCTGGTTCAGAGTCTGCATATTTGTGTCTAACGAACAACCACGCTTCTTTTGGAAACATTATCTAAGGTGGAAGAGAGACTAGGTCCTATAAGAGAGAGCTGTTGCAGCCTGTGGGTGGCTTTTTTCGGCTCAAGGGGTCCTTATTCTGGCCACAATAGCACCATTTTGGAAGCTGGGACCCTGAGAAGTTGAACACATAAACATTGCATAGGGGTGGGTGCAAATGCTTGCTATTTGGGGAACCAGTAAGAAGGAAGCAACTCTTCTGGAGGGAGTCAGGAGCCAGCTAGGAAGGAGAAGTGTGCTGCCATGAGATGCTTCATCGGGAACCCTTCGCCCCTCTTAACCCTTCCCTGGATCATGTTTCTGCACATTTTGTGCGCTTTCGTCTGTGTTTCGGTAAATGACTATTGCATGCTTTCATGCAATGCTTGCGAAGCACAAGGCATAAGTACATGAAGGACAATCATTTTCAAGATGCTTTTGATATTTTTTACTCTTACCCAGCATTTAAATAAATAGTTTTCAGTATGTAAACAAACTGTAATAAAAAAGCAATAATCAGTTTAGTGATGTGAACTGCACCACAAAAAATATCAAAAGAAAGAATAACTTCATTTCTATCTACCTAAGTTGGAAACCTCCCAGCTGGGACTGTTGCTCAATTGATGAAACAGGCAGCATAACCGTTATTTGCTCAAAACATGTTTTGTGAAGCTGTGCTGCTAGTTTTGGTTGTTAGTGACTATTTGCTATATGCCCCATTCTATTTTTTATGACAAGTATGGGTTATTATAAATATCTTAGTTTTATTGTAATGTTGACAAACCACCTAGTTCCAGACGTGTCTCCATCACTTACCAAAGGAGAGGCAAAATGGTCTACTGTTTAGTGCCTGGATGTACTGCTGGTAACCCCAAATATCCAAGAGAACATATTACGTTCCACACACTTCCAAAAGACAGAGAAATGTAAAACAAGTGGTTACAAGCTGCTAGAAGAGAAGACCTTGTGTGTGCTCTGAACACTTTGTTCATGACGACTATGAGCGCGATCTCCAGTTTGAGATGCTGTATCCCAGCACAGCACCCCATCTCAACAAAAACAGACGACTGAAAGCAGCTGCTATACCCTCAGCAAACCTGCCAAAAAGAGCCAGGTCTGCCAGGTACATATCTCATTAATGTGTTTATTTTGCTATGATATGTAAAGCATGCTTGGATACCATTGCACCATGCATAACATTCAAGCAATGTGCCTTCAAACTATTATAAAATCGTGATAAAATGACGCTTAAATGTGCCAGAAGCGCCACCTGAAAATACAGGGACAGAGATGAGGGGTGAGGTCAGCCCGGGAGCCATCTCCACACAAAAGGGAGGGTATGTTAGCTAACAGTGTTAGCGTTGCAGCGCCTGACCTTCCGCCCACTTCATTGTGTATCCTTATTGGCAGTTTGATCCAGGTCAAATTTGGCCATGGAAACCAAAGTTCCACCATTACCTAATTATGCCGCCTGCTAACAAGAAGTCAGACCAACATTCACATGTTCAGAAATTGGCTTGTTTCTGGTGCCAAAATAGCACTCACATTGGACTTTCAATCAGGATAAAAGTAGAGTTTAAAGAGCTATCTTACCAAAACTTTAAGACAGACCACCCCATAAAGCTGGGAAATAGTGTTATATCCAGGCAAACAAATGCCTGGATATAACACTATTTCCATATTAGCACTATTTATAGATATAACACTATTTCCACAAATCCATGCATTAACTCATGTATGTTGGCGCCGCGTCATAACTTCCTTTTTTCGGGACTTAAATTTGTCTATTGGGGGGTTGATTGGGGGGCAAATAGAGCTGATCATCTGGGAGTAAACTCCCACTTATTTGAACGAGTTCCTTGGTACTCCTTTACTTCCCTTTTTCTTCAATGCCTTTTTTCCCATTACGTATGGCTTGATTTTGGCTCATGTGCTTTGACTCGATAGATGGCTGGTGCGATGATGTCATTAGTCACGCGAATAAATCACGTGACTTGAAAATGGAATTATTCGATGCATAGAGATTAACTACTACTACACTATAACTATACACTATTACTCATGGGCGCCGAAAGCGGGGGACGGGGGACGCGTCCCCCTGTTAGCCGACCAGGGGGGACGTCCCCCAAATTTTTGGGTCAATGGTTATTAATGCTGTCAAGTACCGAATGTACTAAAAATTCGCCTCCCCGGTCAGCACCAGCCCGGGTCCGTCCCCCCTGCGAAAATTCCGTGGCGGCGCCCCTGCTATTACTATATATATATATATATATATATATATATATATATATATATATATATATATATATATATATATATATATATATATATATATATATAACTATGCACTATTACTACACTATAACTATTAGTAATAGTAGATCTCTATGATTTGATGCTTATTTGGCAAAATAGGATTTTCATGCACTTTGGTAGAGCCGACATTGTTACATTTGAGGGTTGCATTGGAGTAAATACATGTGTAAGGTGTTATTTGTAAGGGCGACCTAACTTTCCCGGAACTAAACTTCGTGACTTGCCCCGATCCCCGGCCCGGTCTCGAGGGCGCGGCCCATTCTGTACCGGACAGAGCGCGTAGTGAAAGGTTGCTGGTGACGTCGTTGGACCATGGTGAGTGAATGTGATGATCTCGGACATGCGGTTGTGATATTTAGTTATTTGCAATAATTGGGCATATTCTGTTTTGGTCAACAGCTTGGTCTGGTCAATAATCAGCATTTGATTAGGTCAATGTTCCAGTATTTTGGATTGTAATGAGTCAATGGTTCTGATAATTTGCATATTTATGTACGCTTTTCCGTTGGTAACTATGTATTTCATCTAGACTCATTCTTGTGGCATAGGATAAGGGCTTCGCGATGTCGAAGCTGACGTGGCGAGCCGCTTCTGAGGGTGGACGCCTTTAGTTCTCCCACGGGCCGTCAGTGGTGGAGTAAATTGGATTTGACCAAAGTCGCCAGGCCGCAGAGGCGCAACTTATCGGTACGAAGTAATTATTATGTACTTCATTTGATTTTCCCTCCGGTTTAGAGCTCGCAATAAGTCACCTATGCTTGTTTTCAAATGTTTGTTTTTTTGTATTTCGAACGTATTAGGTGGCGTCAAATAATAGGTGGTGTCGTGCCGCACAGTCGATACGCGGTGCAGGGCGCCTCTCTGGTGTTAAATGTTTTTATTTGTGTCTTCTGTTGTCTTTCGTCTAACAGTTCATTATTTGTTCGTCAGCAACGACATGACGTCACGGTGCATAAACCGAGCATGCCTGTAACGGTTATCTTTGCGGCGGCTCCGGCGGCTACAATGTATTCGGCTTCTACATAGGCCTGGCACTTCCCCCAAACACTCTCCTGTTTAGGATCTAGCCATTATTCCAAGGTGTTGGCAAATCTTAGACGGAGACCATTAAAGTCAGTCAGTACACAGTTTAAAGTCTACTCTCAATTTACATTTTACATCAACATCTTTACTCAATTCGAAATTCAAATCTTATTCCTGCTTGGACGTGTCCTCTTGCACCCGTGGTCACCCGTGGAACACATGAAAGTTGCTGAACCCGTGAACGACCAAGTAAAGATTTCCCCTAATTGAGCTTGTGTGATAATGGAGCCAGCAGGCCATCATTGGCCTCCATATTCCAAAATATCTAGATAAGGTCGGTAAAGTGAGGTAAATGCTACAGACACACAATGCACATATTGATAGACATGTCATTTATGAACATTGAGTAGGAGAACACATCCTCAAGCATGATAGCACCCATGGAAGAAGATAGACACTGAAGGACTGACCATCCCTGACAGTTTGAAGCTCCACAATTAATTTTAACTGCAAATGTTAATGCCAACATCATGAATACATAGGTACCTACATTTCATGCTAAAGGTGCATGAGAGCAGTTAAAGCAACACTTTCAATAATGGCAAGCTTTCTCTCCCCCTCCCACCCGTCCTTTTCTCGCACGAGTGGGCAAAACAATCAAGAGAGTGAGTACCTAATCAATCATTGCTTTCCCACCCCGCAATTCCTTTACCACAGCCATTCCCACTTACACCGACTTCACAGCAACCCCACCTTTCTAGGAATTCTAGGGCATCGAATTATACGTGACTGTATTCATTTATTCACTTATCCACGATTTTCAGCTGAGCTTTATAGAAGTTTCGTAGGTCAATGCACTATAACTGGGAGTCCAGGCATTTCTATAGACGTCGTAGTACACGTAGTACACACACATCATTTTGTTCCTCTTCATAAAAACCGTACATGATGTTTTCATCCAAACAACGATGCCCAGAAGGACGAAATTGCCATCGTACAAGACGGATAAGGACTCTTAACAACACAGAAACATCACGCCGAGAAATCCCCCCTGAAATTGCTTCTGAACTGTGTGAGGACCACACAAACCCTGCAATGGCCAGAAATATGTCTAAACTTTTTTAAGTAACTCATTTTCGCTGTCTTGGAGGCATTGGCAGATTTTCCTGAGCTCGTCAAATGTGCCTAACTTTTCGATACTCCAGGCTGTAAAACGCCTGGGGCATCGCGGCAGTGACCGCCGCAAGATGCCGGGCAACTTGAACGGGGGCTGGCTAATATCACCATAAATACCTAAGAAATTAGCAATCAAGTCATCTGAAGAGTTTGTAGAAGTTTTGAAAGTGAGGGAGAGACGAGGGACCTTAGCTTCCTTGGATGTTCGTCGCTTTTTACCAACGTTCCCGTCGATGATACAATCCAGATAATACTCCAGTACGTGTACAAAAATGATTCCATCCAATCCCTTGCCTACTGTTCTCGAGCAGTTACAGGCGCTTTGCACAAAGAGTACGCCTTTCCGTTGCCCCGAGGGTAGAATATACCGTCAGGTCGACGGAGTCGCCATGGGTTCATAGCTCGGCGTTCTGTTCGCTGAAGCGTACATGTCCCATATCGAGACCAGAGCAACTAACAGCATGGAGATCAAGCCTTTCACCTACTCCAGATACATAGACGAAATATTTCTAAACGTCCAAAGCGGGGAAAAACTTAAAATTTTGATGACCAAACTCCAACAAAACTCAGTCCTTCAGTTCACAGTAGAACCATTCACCAATAACTGCTTCACATTTCTGGACGTAAATGTTGACGCCTCCACCGTGGCGTTCACCACATCCGTTTACAGAAACCCGACAGGCAACAGAAGATGCCTCAATGGGATCAGCGAATGACCAGATAGATACAAAGAGAGCGTCATAAGATCCTACGTCCACAGGGTGCTGAAACATTGGGGTACGTGGCTCCTTATTCACCAAGAACTAACCAGAATCAAAACCACAATTGCCAGCAACAACTACAGCATGACCACGATCGACGACCAGGTCAGACGGCAGCTCCGCAAACACTGCGGTGACGTCTTCCCATCAGAATACTGGCCATGCAGAAGAGCAAGTTGAAGCGCATGCTGAACAACAGATACATCTGTCTGGAACTAATGCTGGAGACGACAACGCCCATCACGACAGAACTGGAGCAAGTTCCACAGAAGAACATCACCCTCTTCTACAAAGGGACCATGTCAACCGCATACAAGACCGATGACCAAGTAATATGCAACATTATATCCAGGAATTGCAAAGCAATGAACTCTCACGACACCATCAAACTGACCATTTATTACAAAAGCCCGAAGATATCAGGCCTTATCGTGAAAAACAACCTATCCAGTGACAACTCAACCCTGAAGGTCAACTATGTAGTCTACGAATTCCATTGTCCATTCGGTGAATGTGCGTACCCATCGAACGCTTCATACATTGGCCATACTACCACTTCACTATCAATGCGAATCACTATGCTCCTGCAAGATGGTGCACCTGAACGACACGTAAAATCATACCACAAGACCCTAACAGGAGCGGCAATGGTGGAAAATACTTCAATTCTCAGAAGGTATTCCAAAAAGTTGGAACTGAAGGCTTTAGAAACCGTGTATATAAGAGATAAAGACCCAATAATTAATCACCAGTCAGATATGCAAGGCACACTTCATCTCCGTGATGGACTGCCTCTAGCGCCTTGGGAGTAAAACTTCATGTTGTAAATATGAAGTTGCTACTTAGCTGTAGCGGGAGCCTCTCTGGTTTAACCTCATTTGCCTATAAAATAATTTCAAATTGTTGCAATGCCAACCTAAAAAACCTGTGTCTCTGACTTTTAGCCTCGACGTGATACGAATATTTGAATACGCTTATTTTATAATCTTGTTGGATATAGTATCTTACTCAGTGTCATGCCTAGCGCCTATGTATCAGTCTGAAGATGTCATTAGGGATGATGAAACGTCACGTGTTGATAATATAGGCGCACTCTTAAATAACTTTTCCTCTGAGGGTAAAAAGGTAATACAGAAAATAGTATCTCGCTAAGAACCATATAAATGCCAGATATGATGTTATTTTTAATGATATATAACATTTCTTCTGTGTCCACCAGACAAATGTGGGGTTATCACAGACATAATGCGACATAGGTGAACACAGAGAAAGTTATTTAAGTTATATTTAATTTACAAACGTTTCACTGTTGTACAGCTTAATCAGTGTAGGTACATAATTAGAAAAATATCAATACAAAATTACAAAGTTCAGCTCACAGCTGAACAGAATATTTCAAACTCAGTTTGAACAGTTTGAAATATTGTGTCCTGCTATGATCTCGCTGTCCTTGAGAGCTCAAATCGACGAAGTTTTCAGTACAATTTGAGTTAAACTAGACACTTTTCTAGGCCTGGTCCACAAATATAACTCAGATGCTCGACCATTGCCCCCCGCATCGCCGTGATGTATGCACATTGCATGGCAAAGTAATCGACACGTTATGCCACACAACCTGGTAACCAGGATGATTTCACTTTCAGGAGTATTGAGTAAATTGAGTTGACGCTGTATATGAGGGCCATGAGAGTGTCGGTGTCATACTAATAGTGTCTCAGTGTCATACTTCCGTCTGTACTTCTTGAGTGTATGTTTGTGTGATAGTAAACCTTAATGTTTAACGTACTGGAACCAATTTTTGCCTATTAGTCTTGTAATTCTGGTAATGGTGAGCGCCCCTCCAATCGTTAGCTCATCACTGCTTTTTCTTGATGAGCCACCTGCTGGGGCGCTGGCGTTTCGATCCAAACCACCGTTTGTTTATTTTCAGCTTTTGAAGATACATGTTAAGTCCCTGCATAGCCCTGCAAAAGGTAAATTACCTGTTGTTTTTCCGGTCAATGTAAACTTTTGTGGGTGGATTCTTAACATTTTCCCAGACATCGAAAATATTCTCATCATAGGAGGGGTTGAGGTTAACCCAGGTCCAAATTGTTCTTACGAAGAGACCAGCATAGCTCATATAAATATCAATAGCATCACAAGTGAAAATAGACGCGACGAACTACAAGAATTTGCCACAACTAACAACGTAAAAATTATTGCTCTAACTGAAACAAAACTTGACTCAAACATTCACCCAAGTCTTTATAGTATCTCAAATTTTCATGCGCCATTTGTTCGGCATCGCAACCGAAGCGGAGGAGGAGTAGCCCTATATTGTCACAGGTCCTTAGCTGCCATGAGAGTCCCTGAACTTGAAGTTAACGAGGAAGAATGGATCTGGGTTAAAGTAAAATTTACATCAAAATAAATATTGATATGCTGTGTCTACTTGCCACCTAACTTGCATGCTAGTCGCTTAAACGAGTTTATTGAAAACTTCTCGGAAAGTGTGAGTATGGCTCAGGGATACCAGAATTCTTCGATAATCATCATGGGGGACTTCAATGCCGGAAATACTTACGCCAAAAGTCACTTCAACCACTCTTCTATTTCAAATTTTGAGAGAAATCTGCACGCAACTGCCGAATCCTTGGCTCTCTCTCAACTAATTTGTGAACCAACTCGTTTACAAGGATCCACACAAAACATTCGCGATCTTTGCTTTATTTCTGACCCGGACGCTGTTGTTCACAGCGGGCTGTTACCATCTTTCTCCCAACTAGACCACTTCCCAATTTATGTAGCGACAAAAACTAAAGAAAGCCATACTCCTCGGAAGGCTCCCAAAACTATTTGGGACTATTCACGCTTGGACACACAGAGACTAATTAACCAATTAATGACGCAGAACTGGGAGTACTTACTTGACAATGACGTCGACGAAGCGACAGATCTCTTCACTAAAGCCCTTCTTGACGCAGCACAATCCGCGATACCAACAAAAAGATTAGAGACCGGAATAACGATAACGACTGGATTACTCCTGAACTTAGACGACTAATGCATAAACGTGACAGGCTTTTCAAAATTGCGCGACAACGTCAGGCCCAAAACATTCCCGATAACTCAACTGACTGGGAAAGATGGAAGCTATGCAGAAACAAAGTGACATCAATGACTAGGAGACTTAAATGTCAAAACATTCAACGAGGGGCAAATCAGCTTTTGGAACAAAAACAAAACCCGCATAAATACCACGCAATAATTCGAAACATGACTGGGCGTAACAAAACATCCACAATTCCACCATTATTGAATACTACTGGGAGCCTGATTCTAGAAGACACAGAGAAATGCGAAGCTTTGAATTCATATTTTGCTGGTCAGTCCTCATTAGGTGATGCAAATAATCGTGAAATACCAGCATGCCACTCAAGAGCTGTACCAAAACTAGACAAACCAATGATATCAGAACAAGAAGTATTGGCAACCATTAACAGCTTGAATATAAATAAATCGACTGGACCGGACAAAATCCCCGTGAAACTTATAAAACTTACAGCAGTTATAATTTCTGGGCCCTTGTCTAAGCTATTTAATAAATCATTGGAAAGTGGACAGTTCCCCAAATCATGGAAAGTCGCTAATGTAAAAGCAATCTTCAAAAAGAAGGGTAGCCCAGCCGATATTGCAAATTACAGACCAATTAGCCTCCTGAGCTGCATTTCAAAAATATTTGAGAAAATAATGTTTCGGATAATTTACTCTCACATTACAAACCATAAATTGCTGACGGAAAGACAGAGTGGCTACCGACCGGGACACGGAACGCGGCTCCAACTTTTCTACCTCTCTCACACCCTTTACGAATCCCTCGACAAAGGACAGGACCAGACCTTGCTCTACTTGGACATAAGTCGCTACTTCGACAAAATCTGGCACAAAGGACTCCTACAAAAATGTAAACATGAATTTGGACTCGACAACATCCTACCTTGGCTTCGTTCATACTTGACTGACAGAAAACAACGCGTAATTATTGAAGATTCTCACTCTTCTTTACTTCCAGTGGACGCAGGATGTCCACAAGGATCGGTTCTTGGTCCTTTGTACCTTCTGTACCTTAACGATCTCTCAACTAAAACAGAAAACGAAATTTTATTTTTTGCCGATGACACTTGTTTGTTTGCTTCTCACAACACAAATAACGTCCAAAATGTGCAGGTATCACTTCAAAATGATCTTGATAAAGTTCTAAAGTATGGTTCGGATTGGCTTATAACATTTAATTCTTCCAAAACAATACAACAGACATTTTCCTACAAAAAAACTGCCCGCAATTCCAAAACTCGTTTTTGACTCCCAGCCAGTGCCAGTTGTAAATAGCCACAAACATTTAGGAATGATCTTCTCTAAGGATCTTCGATTTCATGAACATACAAACGAAATTATCAAAAAGTCAATATGACACTCAGCCCGCTTTACCCAATATCAAGTCACCTAACTAGATCTACCTTAAGTCAGATTATCAACATATATGTCCGACCCCATTTTGACTACTGTGACATCATTTACGACGGACTTCTGACAGTCAACGACGCTGAACGACTTGAACGACTTCAATGTAGAGCTGCGAGACTGGTGACTGGGGCACTTCCGAGGAGTAGTACAGAGAAGCTCAGAGCAGACCTTGGTTGGACATCACTTAAAGATCGGCGTAAAATTCATAAACTTGAATTTTTCCATACCTTGTGCCATACTATCACACCAACCTATATTAACAACATAGTGCCCAACATTAGAAGTAGCATCATAAATCGGCCCATTCGTAACGCAAACCTAAGAATCCAACTGCACTTTCGAACTATTAACTTTAAACATTCGTTTTTGCCGAGCACAACCAAGTTATATAACCTACTCCCAGAGCAGATCAGGGCATCCAACTCGCGAAAAGAATTTAAGAAAGGTGCTACAAGTCTTTTTGGTATTACAAAACCACCAGAATACTGTAACTATGGACCAAAACTTCAAAATACATTACTAACCCAATTAAGAATAGGAATGTCGCGTCTAAACAGTCACCAATACTCGGTTCAAAAAAGTACGACGCCGTCATGCGAATGTGGTTATTTTTGCGAAGACGTTAAACATTACATTCTACACTGTCCATTGTTTTTAAATGCAAGAACAAACCTAGTTAACAGAATATCAGCAATAATCAACTCTAATTTTTCATTGTTAAACAATGCAAAAAAATTAGACATACTTTTGAAAGGGGAAGGGTTATCCAAAACGCAGGGCTATGCAGTAACTCAAGAAACATTTAGGTTTATCACTGCTTCACAGCGATTCCAATCTTGACTCCAGCCGTTAAAACTACAAGCACTAAGTTTACTGATTTCACTCTGATGCGCCGGCGTCCCATGGGTTGGCGGCATCGCACACCTAAAGTCGGAGCTGACGGTCCTGGCGGCGCTTCATGATTCGAAAACTGTCCTCAAACTCGAAAGGCGCCTTCGATTTAACCACTATTGTGCTTTTGCGCCAATCGAGGATGTTCCATGGCTTGTTTGTTTTGACACAAGATGAAATACACGTATGTATGTATGTATGTATGTATGGAGCTGAACTTTGTAATTTTGTATTGATATTTTTATAATTATGTACCTAAACTGATGAAGCTGTACAACAGTGAAACGTTTCTAAATTAAATATAACTGAAATGACTTTCTCTGTGTTCACCTATATCATATATATATATATATATAATATATATATGTATATATATATATATATATATATATATATATATTCAGTCACATTTTACACACCCCGCAGTGCTAGTGAAATAGTGTGTATGTTTCTGTATGTTGAGGTGTGGTTTCTGTCGTGTGATGTGTATGGCTTCATGAATGAACAGGCGGTGATGGTCGTGGGCGGAGTCGATGATTTTTGTGTTGTCTTTTAGGAGTTTGTGTGTTGGTTTTGTGTGGTGTTTGTGTAGCCAGTGTTCTACGGGGCCTGTGTGGTCTTGTAGGTGCATGGTGAGGCGGCGTGATAATGTGTATGTATATATATAGGGTTGGGGACTTCTTTTTAATGAGGACGGCTTCAAGTATTCGTAGTCTGCGCCGGTTCCGCTCGCGCTCGATGATCTTGAGGTTGTTGGTGAGAACCCTCAACACCCAGAGAGATTATGTCGGAATATTCACCCTCTGCCACACCAGCTCCTATGGTGGAGGTTAAAACAGAGGACCCCTAAGAAGACACAAATTCCAAAGATAGTTTAGCAGCGGGCCCATCTTTTAACAGCTTAAATATTCTTCACAGATGGAAGATGCCTGATATATTGCCGTAATTATTGCTGTGTGATACTTTTGTACTTTCGAATGGTATTGTCATGTTTAAAATGTCCACTTGCTTAAAAACGTTTATTGAATTTACGAAACCGGTCGCATAATGGATATTTTTACTTTCATAACAATGACTAGAATTGGAGATATAATTGAAAAACTCTCAAAAATACCTAAAAACATTTAGAGACTTAGAAAAAGTTAACAAGAGACTTGTTAATTCCAAAAACGCGGTCATATTCAATCATACTCGTGTGTGTATGTATGTATATATATATATATATATATATATATATATATATATATATATATATATATATAATTATATTATATATAATATATAATTATATATGATAATAATATATAATTATTATATATAATTATATATGATAATAATATTGGCCATTGCCGGCCATTGCCTCAACGGAAAAAGCGAATGTCCGCACAGATATAAAGACAGCGTGATCAGAGCCTATGTCCATCGGGCCCTCACACACTGCAGCACCTGGGAGCTCGTCCACCAAGAGCTTGACCGTATCCGAAATATATTGTCAAGCAATAACTACGAGCATGAAAAGATCGAAGACATCATTCGAATGCAGCTCAGCAAGCACTGCCAGCCCAAAACTAACACCAAATTGGAAGCCGACAGAATTCAAATTTTCTACCAGAGCACCCTGACATGAGAATACAAGAAAGAGGAAAAAGCTTATGTGACATTGTGAAGAGGAACTGTATACCCTCGAGAAAAGAAGACAGTCTCAACCCGGTAATCTATTACAAAAACCCCAGAATATCCAGCCTGGTGATGAAAAACAACCTGTCCGCAGGGTACTCGAAGTTGAAGATGAACAACGTAGTATACAAATTTAATTGTCCATATGGTGACTGCGCGCACCGTCCAGAATGTCGCTTCGTTGGACACACAACAACAAGTCTCTCGCGGAGAATGACGATGCATCTTCAAGAAGGCGCCCCAGAAAAACATATAAAACGCTACCATAACAAGACTTTAACCAGGACAATGCTTGTACAGAACACCGACATCCTGGCGCATTGCCCAAATAGGAAGAGGCTGCAGGCCCTGGAATCTGTGTTCATCCGGGACCTGACCCCACCATCAACTGCCAAATGAACCAGGTCTCCACACTTTCGCTGTTTGATAGGCCCCCTCTAGGGCCCAGGCGGTGAAGAACATTGTGATGAATACATGGGTGTGTGAATGTGATAAACTCACCGTTTATGAGAATGTAGAGTGTAGGTTTTAGATAAACAATCTGCATGTTTTAAACGAAAAGGGAAAAAATCAAATATTCTGCTAATTTTTAAAACATCTTGCAATTTATTTCTCACAATGGTGCCGTTCCATTACAACTGCATGAATTTGAAGCTTATTTTTGGTGGCCTTACTCTTAAAAAAATAACTCAGCATCAAGACGAATCGAACAGAGTGGTAGATGCGTCCTATATTAATGACTTTTATACTAATTATATGTGCCAAATGATATGCCTGAGGATGTTAATGTGATTAACGAAACGTTGCAAAATGAATCATTTGGAAAAATATTGTTTGAATACTCCTCGAAAGATGAAAGAAAGCTTATCAGAAGAATCGAGATTCTAAACCAAAAACTCGTCAATGCCAGATATGCCGTCATTTTCAATCAAGAATGCATCAACCAATACCTGCTCCCAAACTACACTAATATATATATGGAAGAGACTTGAGACTTTTTTAATTTACTTTATATTTATATTTTCCAGACGTTTTGGAGTCAAAGCACCTTCGTCAGTATGAACTAGAAAATTACATAAAAAAACATTAAAACAACACACACATAAAGCACCATAAAACGAATAGACAAGACAGTTTAGCAAGAATCTTGTCTATTCGTTTTATGGTGCTTCATGCGTGTGTTGTTTTAATGTCTTTTGATGTAATTTTCTAGTTCATACTGACGAAGGTGCTTTGACTCCGAAACGTCTGGTGGAAAAATATAAATATAAAGTAAATTAAAAAAGTATCAAGTCTCTTCCATATGTCATATATCATGTCAAGAACATATACATACATATATATATATATATATATATATATATATATATATATATATATATATATATATACATTATAGAATAAAAATATTGGCTGCTTCCACAAAAATACAAATACGCCGATATTTTTATCATGCCATTAATAATACTACAATTTATCAGAGATTAGTTGAAATGTCTAGAGCCTAGTATGCACAGATTTAATTGCACTTAGTGACATAGTTATATATATATATATATATATATATATATATATATATATATATATATATATATATATATTACGGCAGTGGTATGTTTCCAGGACTATGCCGTACTGTAGAGTGCGCAGTGGCGCAAACCTTCCTAATAGGTGTGATAAAAATGTGTCCTTTCATCGATTTCCAAGCGACACCGGATGGGAAGACTGGTGGATCGGCATCAAGAGGGAAGGAACGCTTTCTAAAATCAAGGATCCTCGAATCTGCCCACAACACTTTGTGGAAGGTGATTTCGAAAGAGACCTAAAACACGAACTCCTGGATCCCAGTGTCTCAAAGAAACATCCTAAGCTCCTGTCCACCTCGAATCCATCCAGAAACATTCCACCAAGCCATCCTGGAAGGTATGGAGTCAAACCATGTTTATATTCCTATGACATTTAGGGATTTAACTTTGCTCAGTTATGAAGTATTTAGTCAGGGATTGAACAGTAGGTTCACACCAGATGAACAAATAATGATTGTTAAATAATGAAAAAATATTGGCAGTCTCCCACTGCTAATTCCGCTCCAGGATATCCGCATGAGCGTAGGTTCGGACGTCCACGTGCTGACGCGCAGACTCCCAGGATCGTCTGGAGGCCTTCTTCGTCCTCGTGCGCGATGGGGGTTGGTCGAGCTTTAGCCCAACTCCAACAGAAGCGAAGAGTCGCCTTATAAGCTTTTGGCTCTTGTCATGCTGTTCAAGCGCAACCTCAAGCTCTAGGAAATCTCCCAAGACCCACTCCCACTGACGAGGAGGCTGCGGAAGGTCTCCGAGAGCTAGAAGAAGAGCTCGAGAACCCGATGGATGTAGATGAGACTGCACCCCTAGAGGTGGAGACATTCCAGCCGAGTCGCAACATGCGAGACCAGTCCAGGTGGGTCCAGCAGCTAGTGCCATGGACACCGTTACTGGCATCTCTGCAACGGATAGTGTCATGGCATTTGTGGCTTGGTATGTGGCGAAGAAAGGTGGACGAGACCCGGGGTCACCCAGCAACCTCTCAGACGGCGGCGAACCTCTTGACGCTCTTTGGACACATCTTCGCAGCGTGGGTGGACTGACAATCCCCACAACCGGCTTCCTCCAAATATTCAAGCAACAGAGTTCCAGTTCAGTGCTCGCCATTCTGGACATAGGGACGACCTCAGTCGCGAGACCTGTGACGTCGAGGGATTAATCCGTGTTGGAATACAAACAGCCCGACCTCCCCAGCGATGATACGCTGATTTGACAGGACTCCAACATTTCTTAGATTAAGGCGTGTGAACAAGTTAATATTCCAGCAAAAACGAAAGCAGCGCAAAAGGAAGCTGTCGAGTAGGCCGTATCATATGACAAATATATGAGAAATCGATTTTGCACGTATAATTTCAAGTTGTAACATTGTACTATCTAACAGGATGTGTCGAAAAATTGATAAGAGTGCAAAATTATATATATATATATATATATATATATATATATATATATATATATATATATATATATATATATATATATATATATAGGGTAATCCAGAAAATGGCACCCTTAACTTTTAAGGTCCATAAGTTAAAATTTCCTTCGTTGAATGACAAATTGCTAATCCATTGGAAAAGGTTTTGAAGTTTCTATATAATCATGTTATGTGGAATCAAATATTGTTTTTAAAAAGCCTTAAATAATGTGTTGATGAAATTTGTGTTACTAAGTTCAGTGAAACTATTTTCGTATATTCAGTGACATGTGATATGTTTTCTCTTCTCATCATATTTCATGTTGAAGGTTCGTTGATCAAAAAGCTTGATCACGTGGTGGTATTTTTATGAACTTAAATTTTAACCAAATCAATTAAATTAGTTCATTCCTTATCAAATCAACATGAAACCAATAGCTGAAGACAAGTGTCTGATAAAGCTCCTCAGACAACAGAAAAAGTGGGGTGCAAAAAGATCGTACGAGAATTCCCTAACAAGCTTGGAGCATAAAATCCGTAAATAACATCATCAAGAAAGTGGACCATGGTGGTACAGCTGAAAGAAAACCCGGCAGTGGGAGACCAAGAAGCGTAAGAACCACGGAGAATATCCATGATACGGAAGAATTGATTCTGAGCCAAGAAGACAACCCTGGGCCAGCGCGAACTAAGGAGACAGCTTGACGTGGCTCAAACTTCTGTGAACAGGATTGTGAAAGAAGACCTCCACCTCCACTGCTTTAAGAAGTTCCGTGTCGAAGAACTTAAGCCGGGTGAGAAGCTAAGGAGAGCGGAGAGAGCGACGGAACTTTTGCAGGGCTACCCGGACGCCGCCTCACTGCGGCGTGTCTGGTTCTCTCACGAGAGCGTTTTCACACTGAACAAACGCGTGAACACCCAAAATGACGGTGATTACGGAAGACATGCAGGATCAAGACGCAGTGATGTCACACCTGAAAGAATTTAAGTTTCTTCAAGTTCCCATGGGGACCGAGTCATGGTCGGAGTCTGTGTCAGCGCGATGGGGAGGACCAACCTGGTCTTCATCGACTCCGGTATGCGCCTCAACCAGCACACCTATCGACAGATAATGCATCATCACTACTTCCCCGACATCAGGGAGGTTTGTGGCTCCAACTGGACCTTCCAGCAGGACGGCGCTCCATACCACACGGCCCACTCAGAGGTCGAGTTTTTGGAGCAAGCCTGCCCGGCCTTCGTCCAGCCGGATGCGTGGCCACCGAAGAGTCCGGACATCAACACTTTGGACTTCTTCATGCGGAATGAGTTGGAGCGACAAATCTACCGAGGTCAGAAAATACGCACCGTCGAAGAGCTCAGGGTAAGGCTGACAGCGTGCTGGAACCAGTGGCCCCAGACAGCTTGCCCGGAGCAGTAGGGAGCCGTCCCCAAGCGACTGCAGGCCTGCGTGGCAGCTCACCGAGCTCGGCTCGAGCACAAGATTGGCTGAGCAGTGTTCCGTTATGTTGTGTGTTGCGTTTTATTATTTAGCGCTGCGTCAATTTAGGTGTAATAAAAATAAGTTTGAATGCAATATTGTTATTTTAAAAGTACAACGGGGTGGAGAGTTAACGGGTTATAATGCATCGGTAGCTTGTATTTTTGTTTCATTCAATTTGGTGAGTTATTCTAAGATCGTCCCGTGTGGTAAGATTTGAAATATACTATATTTCATTTTGACATTATTTTTTGGAAAATTGAAAGTTCTTTTCAATGGTGTATTCACTTTGTTATTCAACTGCAAAAAGGAACTTATAGACGTTTAAAGCTTGGGGTGCCATTTTTTCGGGATCACCCTGTATATACATAGCATTACCGTCATAGTCTTTCCAATCTCAGGACTTTTCCTTCTTCATTCTAAAATATTCGGTTGACTGTTTTCTCGTGGTGACAGAAGCATCCTCATCCGATTCGGCAACCGTTCGCAGCTTTCGAACCCAGCCGGCGTCCCGTCCCTGGCACCATTAAGCCGGGGACGCCCTGATAGCTGCGGACATCAACGTCGCCACCATCGACGCCCCCATCGATGCAGTTATAAGCCTGGGGGCATGTTTTACTGTGTTTAGCCAGAGCTATCTACGGCGAAGTGTGATTGGGCACCTTATGTGCGCAGCCATCGTCCGGCCAGCTCCATCAGGCTGCGTAGACTGATGGAGCTGGTTGGTTCGAGTGCGAGGCAGAGTGCAAAGTGATCCACTGGACTATAAATTATCATTTCCCCCTACTGAAGGTTTTTCATAATATACTTCTGGCTAGATTTGTATTGTCAACACTAGTACGTTTTACTTCTCATCTTCTCTTGGTAACCAAGTGCTCAAAGTGCCGCCCCTGGCCAGCCAGACGAACTACTAGTTTCAGCTGGACGGCCCCCCCCTCTCCCCCACTGCACGGCAGAGGTGCTGGAGTCCCTCCACTCTCAGTTCGAAGACCCCGTCATCTCCAGCAAGCCTGAGCACAGCCGCCCACCGTACTCGCCGGACCTTCACCCCTTGAACTTCAGCTTCTGTGAGCAGACCATGACCCGCCTAGTGAAGACTCAGCCCAGAACCCTGGAGGAGCTGAAGAGGAGATGGAGGACTTTGCCACCAACTTCGACCCTGACAAGGCCAGGGGAATGGGGCGGGACTACTACTACAGGGCACAGCTGTTCGTGACCCGGATGGGGAAGGGGGAGGAATTTGAGTATCTGGTTAACCAGAAAAAGTGAAAATTAAAATGTGCTAGTGTTGACAAAGACCATGTTTGGCACAGGGAACACATTATGAAATAAAACCAGCCGTGGATATAAATCGTAATTTGCAGTCGCAACTGTAGACGTCTGAGCATTTGGCTGTACCGTGTGTATTGAGGCTCAGGCCATTATTTTCATGATGCTTGATTTTTGCCTGGTGCACTATTTGTCAGAGCACTTGCAGATGTTTTCTGCTTTGTTACGATGTTAGCATTTTTTGTTAAGAAACACACTGCAATGAAAAAACATTGGCCTTTTTTCTTTCTTTCACTTTGGAACGGCTGTGCAGAAGTACGACGATCCGCTGGTCGCAGTGGTTCAGCTCTACTGAAGGTGCAATGGAGCACGGAGCCCGAGTATAAATCTACATCCGGCACATCCGTCAGGAACTAAGACGACACACAGAGAAGAGCCAATACAGCTATAAATCAGCGGGGGTTAAGAAACACGGCAGTCACCGGTTAGCATGACTCATGTTTCACGTGTCCACGGTAAAAACAAACAGCCGAGACAAAACTCGCAAGACACAAACGAGCCGCAGGGTAGGTAGGTATTCAATGTCATGTGTTTCCTGACACTTGAGTGGCCGGTAAACGCGAGAAAAGCATCTGGTGTCCCCGGTTCAAAAGTGCGCATGAGACGTGCTTCGCAAGACACGAAGGACACGCTGGGCAGGTATCCATTGGCAGGCGGACAGACAGACAGATAGATGGATGGATGGATGGATGGATGGATGGATGGATGGATGGATGGATGGATGGATGGATGGATGGATGGATGGATGGATGGATGGATGGATGGATGGATGGATGGATGGATGGATGGATGGATGGATGGATGGATGGATGGATGGATGGATGGATGGATGGATGGATGGATGGATGGATGGATGTGTAGTAGCCTCCACTTGTTGGACGACACGTACCAAGGATGTCTCCGTGAAAAGGCATGGCTGCCGCTTCAAATTTATATTACATTTTCGCCATAACTTCAGCTTACATCTGCTTACTTCTGCTAAGTTCTCATTACTTCTGCCGTCCACGGGGTAGATACTGTAGCACTAAGCACACCACAAGCACCGATGTCAGCCAGACCGGAAATGACCTAGGTCACACGCGTGGCCAGCAGCCGCCTGGCGGTGCTGTGCGGAAACCACTAGTAGGCCTAAATTAAACTTTTGTCAGCCAATAACTGTACCAGAGTAATTATTTTCCACCAATTCAAGCCTTTACATAATATTAGTTAACCTAACTCCTCAAATACACAACCTAATAATAATTTCTACAGTATGACCGGAAGTAGGTCAACATCTACCGCAACCGGTGGCGCAACGATCAACCCAAAGCGGTTGCGCGCTAGTGCTGTCGCCTTTACATACGAATCACTCAGAGGCGTTGCTCTCGTGACAACCAGCAAATCAGCCGTAGACACCAGTCTACAGACGGATGGATGGATGGATGGATGAATGGATGGATGGATGAATGGATGGATGGATGAATGGATGGATGGATGGATGGATGGATGGATGGATGGATGGATGGATGGATGGATGGATGGATGGATGGATGGATGGATGGATGGATGGATGGATCTATCTGTGTGTTTATTGTTTATTGTTTATTGAGCATAGTCAGCAACAGGTATGCACCTAATTATAGCTGAAGTCGAAGTCAAAACATCGGATGAATGAGAGTGAACATCAGACACGGTAAGATAATAAGACTAAAATTGCAAAGGTGATAATTTTAAAATGAACAGGAAAAACACTGCACTTCATCTCATGGAAACAAATAAAAATACCGCCCTTTAAACATTTAAAGTGGATGGCTTCGTATATGCTTCCTAACACTCGATTTAAAAGCTGCCAATGTTGAATTGAAAGGGTCGGCTTCCGGATATCGCGTAACATGACTTTTTAAAACACAGCGCCGCCCGCGAATACAAACCAAGCCTTATTGTTTCCGTGCGCCACCAGAGCATGGAGCAATTGCTCTCTCAGAACCCCGGTTCGCCGCTGAGGTACATTTAACATACATATATATATATATATATATATATATATATATATATATATATATATATATATATATATATATATATATATATATATATATATATATATATATATATATATATAATATAATATAAGTGTTGACTTAGTCGGTTTCGGAGGATCGCTTTGGCGAACGCGGCAAGTGTCAGTCCGGATCGCTATAAACTAGGTGTAATACGGGCATTCATACGAAGGGCCATCCACCACTGTTCTGACTGGAACAGCATACATGCCGAGCTACAACGCACGAACCAAGTACTCATCAACAACGGGTATTCGGACCGTATCATCGACGACGAAATCCGAAAGCAAATAAGCCGACGCAAAAACAACGATTCTCCGAAAAACAACGATCCTCCGAAACCGACTAAGTCAACACTCAAACTGTTCTACAAGAACCAAATGACGTCATCATACCGAGTAGATGAACGCGTTGTTAAGCAAATTGTGCACAACAACGTCGCCTGCACTGACAAGGACAACAACCTGAACCTCATCGTGTACTACAAAAGTCGAGAAACACGGGAGTTAGTCATGCGCAACAACCCGACCACCATCACAAAGGACATCAAGCAGACCAACGTAGTCTATCAATATTTCTGTCCTGAAGAAGACTGCAAGCTTAAGATAAGCTACATTGGAATGACGACCACTACTCTCTCCCGGAGAATGTCGTAACATCTGAATGACGGAGCACTACATCAACACATGCGACAAGAACACAACCGCCGACTATTCCGATACGACCTGGAGACCAACACTAAAATATTGCTACGAAACAACGACCCGAAGCGACTAGAGATTTCCGAAGCGTTGCTCATCAAACAAATAAGCCCGGAAATAAACAAACAACTCAAGTCCTACACAAGATTAGAACTATTCAACAACTAAGATCTAAACAGCCAGTCTAGATGGAGGATGCAAACACAAACCAACATGCAACCCTCTGATTGACGTCAAAAATTCAAAGAAGAATTTTTAAACCTAACCTTTCCAACTCGAATCGAAAAGCGTCATTATGTTATATGTATTCTGTGTGTGTATAATATTGTATCTATTTAATATTCTGAAGATGGTGAGTGTACACCAAAACGTAAAATGCATTAAATGGATACCTTTACTAACCAAATATTTAAACTAACTCAGAACAGCGAAAAACAAGGAGAGAATCGGAGCGAGAAACGAAAAAGCTAATCAAAACTAAATATTCCTAGGTCTTCAACAAAACATGTAAAAAATGATAAAAAATAAAAAAGCACTCAAAATAATATATATATATATATATATCTTTTTTACATGTTTTGTTGAAGACCGAGGAATATTTAGTGTTGATTAGCTTTATATATATATATATATATAATATATATATATATATATATATATATATATATATATATATATATATATCAGGGGCGCAACTTTATGTTTTCGATTGGGGGGCACCCGGCTCGAAAGGGGGCCCGTACATGATGGGGGCCCGTATTTTTTAATGAGAATGTGACGGAAAAAACGTATTTTCGACCGTTTGTTGTCGAAAACTGACTGCAAAGGTTAAATAACAATTTTTAGCGCGCTATTGGTCACTGTTCCTGATTTGCACTATTTAGCCCAAAAAGTAGTCAGAAGACCCAATCTTTTGAACGAGCTGCCAAACTATGTAAGGATATTGGACAATTAGGTGTCTACTTACCGTCTTTGTCGTCCACGTGGATGCTCTCCTCCGGAGGTACAACGGGATCAGCCCCGGACGACGCAGGAGGGATGGATGCTGAAGGGTCTTTTAGCAAACGGGATCCGGCTGATGGCCTGGCCGAGGAAGGCAATGATCAGGAAAAGAAGGATTGGAATTACAACCTTACTTTACCGTTTCGCTGGAAACTATACACATTGCACTTTTCCGAGCTAGTTTTAAATTAGGGTTTTAATTTTTTGCGGTCAATAAATGAACGTAGCTTGCAAAGTACCAAAAATAGTAGTGTTATTAACTACTTTAAGTGGACGCGTACGTTGCTAGAGATTAAATGCAAATATGATCGGGGTCATTTAATAACAGTTTGCAAAATTAGCAAGACGATTCTAGATTCATAGTTTACCTGAAAAATGTACAAAATTTGGGTAGTTTTGCCAGAGCAGCCCCTCGGTATTGAATGTTCTTTGTTTTACGCTTTTGTGCACCCGACTTATGTTTATACTGTCCAACCATTTTAACATTCACACCTGGAACGAAATCGCATTATCGCGAATAATTTGATACAAATGGAAGGTAGAGATCGAAGTGCGAAATTCCTTTATCAGCGGGGACCTACTGATATTTATGTTACATGATCAGGACACCTTGTTCTGATCCATTCACCTTGCCAGTTCATGACATTTTACAACACTGGGTACCGGTCAAGGGGGTAATATGAATAGGTGGTACTGCCTATTTCCCTTTACAATCCTCATATAGGATCAGTACAAAAGGAATGGGGGCCTAACATTTCTCACGCCCCATCCATTTTTCCCCGAATGTTCCAGGAGGCATGGGACCGGCCGTACGTTGCCCGGGAAAACCACAGGGGGCCCGCAAGCATGGCAGGGGGCCGGTTTCGGCAACAGGGAGCACGGATACACTACCTGGGGCACGAAACTGCTCACAAATAAGGAACTCCTGCAAATACGCGACTAACACAACAGCTTCAGTTTCTGCACGATATTCTTAGACCACAAGGGGCCCAGACAGACCACAGAGGGCCTGAGCACACCAAAGGGGCCGGGCAGACCACAGGAACCCAGAAACCATAGGACGCCGGTAAGCCCAAAAGGGGCCCGAGCAGACCACACACAGCCAGCAATTTGGCTGGACTCTGCCCGATATATGCTGGGCTTTGACTGGGCAGAGCCCGCGTACATGGGCTCAGCCCAGGTCCGGCTCCGCTGCGCCTGGGCAGAACCCATGGTCAAGCAAGACCAGGCTCTACCGCTCGGGCAAGTTGTCATCCACCGACCTAATGTCGGGCTCAGCCCGAGTCTATGTGGCTCAGCTATGAGTCTTAGGGCTCGGGGCAGAGCCCGGTCCAGCCCGCTCTGGGCCCGGTCGGAATTGCTGGCTGGGCAGCGGGCCCGGGCAGACCACACGGGGCCTGGACAGATGAAAGGACCCGGGCAGACCACAGGGACCCGAGCAGAACACAGGGGCCGGGCTAGCCACAGAGGGGCCCCAGTCTGGAAAGTATGGCAGCAGACCCGACGAGTCCGCACCAGCCTTGTAGATTTTTCGCACCACCTAAATTCGCCTAAAATTCACACCAAGCATTGGTGAGAAATTTCACTGACCCGGAAATTTCGATGTTTTTACCAGTTTCTCCCTTCTCAGACCTCTGTGGCTGTTTGATTTGAGCTCCCTCGCACCATACAGCAAAAGTGGGCATTTGTTTGCTCCAAAGTTCGAACCACCTGAAGGGTGTCCGCACCACGAGATCTCGCCAAAAGTGCCATACTTTGCAGACTGGGAGGGGCCCGGGCAAACCACAGAGGGCCCGCGCAGACAAAAGGGGCCCCGAACGGACAAAAGGGGGTCCGCAGAGGCCACACAGAGGCCCGGACAGACCAAAAGGGTTTCGGGAAGACCACAGGAGGCCCAGGCAGACCAGAAGGGACTCGATCAGAACAAAATGGGCACTAGCAGACAAGGGGTCCGTGCAGACCAAATGGGACCCGGCCAGTCTGCAAAGTATGGCAGCAGGCCAGACGAGTCGCACCAGCCATCCAAAATTATCGCACCACCAGCCTAAAAAAATCGCACCAATCTGCCATATACCAGGGAGAAAAACGCACACATTCCTACCCACACGATGCAATACTACCTCTCTTATTAGTTAAGGACTTTTTATAAGGCCCCCTCCCGTGTCTTCCTAACTATTCAGCCTTTTTTTTTTTTCAGTGTTAACTTTCTCGCACCAGTCTTGCAAATTCGCACCAGGCTGATAAAATTCGCACCACTCGCTCCTGTCTCCAAGGGAACTCGCACCGACAAGATCTCGTCGAAAATGCCATACTTTGCACACTGGGGCCCGGGCAGACCACAGGGGCCCGGACAGGCCACAGGGGGCCCGATCAGACCAATAGGGGCCCGGGATACTACAGGGGCCCGCATGGCAAGCATGGCAGAGGCTGGTTGCAGTTACACGAACCGCATCTATGGCAGGCCCGTCTGCATCCACAGGGTATTAACTACTGGGAGTAGGGACCCGGCTGCAGCCACCAGGGGGCGGGGAATGGGGTGGCCACCAGGGGGGGCGAATGGGGCAGCCACCCCTTAAACCCAAGAGCCTCTGAGGACGAAATGCCGCCCCCAAACCCTCCCCTCCCCCAGGATGCGACGATTGGTCGCCCTTTGGGTGAAAAGTGCGCCCTTCGGGTGGCTAAGTGCCGCCCTGTCCCCTGAGGCTTTGCCTCTTCCCTCCCCTTACCCAAATTCTAGATACATCACTGGCGGCCATAGGGGAAAAAGATTCTCCAAGTCTTGGTATTTGGCCATCAGGGGAGCCGGACAGGGGATCATCACTCATTAGGGATTCAGCCCGACAGGAGCTAATAGCAAACAATCACTTCACTTGCCATTCAACACTGCGCAACGGAGCACGATTTGGATTGACACGAAAAGCCCAAACGTAAAATCCAAATCAGAGCCTAACGAAACTTTTCCAGAGTAGACACAAGCCGATTGAATCATAAGCATGCCAATTTTACTGTTCAAGGCAAACTTTGTGCAAATCATTCGCCTCGGCGAATGCGACAAGAGAGCCAGGAGCATGCCTTAGCTTCCTTCGCGCTGCGCTGACAAGCCCGGGAAATTAAGAGGCTACCATTCGCCGGCGGACGCACATTATTTAACCCAGATTTGACGACAAGATTTGATACACTTTTTGACAGACAAATTTAAGAGACTTAAATTCTTAAATTTGTCTGTATTTAAAATTCCACTAGAACAAACAAAAATGGAAAACTTCATGCACATTTTTGACAAAAATGCCTAGAAATATATCAATGAAGAAAAGTAGTGCCGGCGGAGAGATGCAAAAATAACAAACATGTCAATTTATTAAACCAGTCCTTATCGGAACGGGCCCGGCTGCGCACGGTGGGGGATGGTGAACTACAGGGGGTCGTAAGCAAGGCAAGGAGACCGGCTGGAGTCAGAGGAGGCCTGGGTAGCCCAGAGGGAGCCTGAAATTATAGCACGGGTTCCCGGATACAGCGAAGTGGGAGAAGTGGGATCAGGGGCGGATTCAGGCCGATGGTGGGGGAGGGGGGCAACGGGGCCCCAAATCGTGAAAAAAACATATGGTTTTTGTTTGAAGAAAATCCGTAAAAATTGGTAAAATCGGGGGATTTGGGGAGGGCATCAAATCCCCAATTTTACCTTTACCCCCCCCTGGATCCGCTAGTGCTGTGGTTCCTTGCAGACCACAGGGACACGGACAAACCATAGGAGCCCGGGCAAATTGCAAGGGGCCGGGCAGACCGCAGGGGGCTGGGTAGACCACAGGGGGCCCGAGCAGACCACAGAGGGCCCGGGCAGACTAAAAGGAGCCCAGACCGCCCACAAGGGGCGCGGGCAGACCACGGGGGCCCGGACGGACCACACAGGACCCAGGCACACTACAAAAAGCCCATACCACCTACAAAGGCCCCGGGCAGACTAAAAGGGGCCAAGGCAGAATACAAGGAGCCCGGTTGCAGTCACAGAGGAATCAAAAAGGTCCCGAGACTGTCAGAAATAGGACCCCGGATGCAGTCAAAATGGGCCTGAGAATATCGTTAGGGGCCCGTTTGCGGACACAGCGATTATGGGTGGCCCTAAAGGGGACCGCACCCAAGCAAGCATGCCAGGGAGCCCGACCGCAGCCACAGCAAGCCCAGATAGACCACGGGGCCCCGCACTCATGGCAAGGGCCCGTCCGTGGCATTAGAGGACCCGCGCCTCCTGGACCACAGGGAGCCCGGTTGCAGTCACAGGTCCCGGTGGATCTCAGGGGGCCCGGTTGCAGTCAAAGAGGGCCCGTGTGGATCACATGGGGCCCAGGATGGATCACAGGGGGCCCCAGGTGGATTACAGGGGGCTTGATTGCAGTCACAGGGGGCCCGGGTGGATCATAGTGGGCCCGGGTGGATTCCAGGGGCCCGGTTACAGTCACAGGTGGCCCGGTTACAGTCACAGGTGGCCCGGTTGGACCACAGGGAATCCGTTTGCAGTCACAGGGGCCCGGGTGGATCTCAGGGGGCCCGGTTGCAGTCAAAGAGGGCCCGTGTGGATCACATGGGGCCCAGGATGGATCACAGGGGGCCCCAGGTGGATTACAGGGGGCCTGATTGCAGTCACAGGGGGCCCAGGTGGATCATAGTGGGCCCGGGTGGATCACAAAGGGCCCGGTTGCAGTCATAGGGGGCCCGGTTGCAGTCACATAGTGCATGGTTGCAGTCACAGGGGCCCCTAGTGGATCACAGATGGCCCGGTTGCAGTCCCAGGGGGCCCGGGTGTATCACAGAGGGCCCGGTTGCAGTCACAGTGGGCCGGGTGGATTACAGGGGACCCGGTTGCAGTCACAGGGGACCCGGGTGGATCACAGATGGCCCGGGTGGATCTTAACTGGCCTGGTTGTAATCACAGGGGGGGTCCGGTTGCAGTCACAGAGGGCCCGGGTGGATCACAGGGGGCCCGGTCGCAGTCACAGGGGGCCTGAGTGAATCATAGGGGGCCCGGTTGCAGTCACAGGGGCCCCGGGTGGATCACAGATGGCCCAGTTGCAGTCACAGGGGGCCCGGGTGGATGACAGGGGGCCCGGCTTCAGTCACAGGTGGCCCGGTTGGACCACAGGGAATCCGTTTGCAGTCACAGGGGCCCGGGTGGATCTCAGGGGGCCCGGTTGCAGTCAAAGAGGGCCCGTGTGGATCACAGGGGCCCAGGATGGATCACATGGGGCCCCGGGTGGATCACAGGGGGCCCCAGGTGGATTACAGGGGGCCCGGGTGGATCAAAGTGGGCCCGGTTGCAGTCACAGAGTGCCTGGTTGCAGTCACAGGGGCCCCGGGTGGATCACAGATGGCCCGGTTGCAGTCACAGGGGACCCGGGTGTATCACAGGGGGCCCGGTTGCAGTCACAGGGGGCCCGGTTGAATCATAGGGGGCCCGGTTTTAATTACAGGGGGCCCGAGTGGATCACATGGGGCCCGGTTTCAGTCACAGGGGGACTGAGTGGATCATAGGGGCCCGGTTGCAGTCACAGGGGTCCCGGGTGGATCACAGATAGCCCAGTTGCAGTCACAGGGGGCCCGGGTGGATGACAGGGGGCCCGGTTTCAGTCACAGGGGGCCCGGGTGAATCATAGATGGCCCGGTTGCAGTCACATGGGGCCCGAATGGAGTCACAGGGGCCCGGGTGAATCATAGGGGGCCCGATTGTAATTACAGGGGGCCCGGGTTGATCACAGATGGCCCGATCCCAGTCACAGGGGGCCCGGGTGGATGATAGGGGGCCCGGTTGTAATCACAGGGAGCCCGGGTGGATTACAGGGGGCTCGGTTGCAGTCACAGATGGGCCGGGTGGATCACAGAGGGCCCGGTTGCAGTCACAGGGGCCCAGGTTGGATCACAGATGGCCCGGTTGCAGTCACAGGGGGTCCGGTTGGAGTCACAGGGGCCCCAGGTGGATTACAGGGGGCCGGTTGCAGTCACAGGGGGCCCCGGTTGCAGTCACAGAGTGCCTGGTTGCAGTCACAGGGGCCCCGGGTGAATCACAGATGGCCCAGTTGCAGTCACAGGGGGCCCGGGTGTATAACAGGGGGCCGGGTGGATCATAGGGGGCCCGGTTGTAATTACAGGGGGCCCGGGTGGATCACATGGGGCCCGGTTGTAGTCACAGGGGCCCGAGTGGATTACAGGGGGCCCGGTTTCAGTCACAGGGGGCCCGGGTGGATCATAGATGGCACGCTTGCAGTCACAGGGGGCCCGGTTGGAGTCACATGGGCCCGGGTGGATCATATGGGGCCCGGTTATAATTACAGGGGGCCCGGATGGATCACAGAGGGTCCGGTTGCAGTCGCAGGGGACCGGGTGGATCGTAGAGGGCCCGGTTGCAGTAACGGGGGCCCCGATGGATCACAGTTGGCTCTGTCCTAGTCACAGGGGGCCCGGGTGTATCACAGGGGCCCGGGTGGATGATAGGGGCCCGGTTGTAATGACAGGGGGCCCGGGTGTATCACAGGGGTCCGGGTGGATGATAGGGGGCCCGGTTGTAATCACAGGGGGCCCGGGTGTATCACAGGGGTCCGGGTGGATGATAGGGGGCCCGGTTGTAATCACAGGGAGCCCGGGTGGATTACAGGGGGCCCGGTTGCAGTCACAGGTGGGCCGGGTGGATCACAAATGGCCCGGTTGTAGTCACAGGGAGCTCATGTGGATGACAGGGGGCCCGGTTGCAGTCACAGGGGCCCGAGTGGATCACAGGGGGCCCGGCTGGATCACAGGGGCCCGGTTGCAGTCACAGGGGTGCGGATGGATCAAAGAGGGGCCCGGTTGCAGTCACAGGGAGCCGGATAGATTACAGGGGGCCCGGCTGCAGTCACAGGGGGCCCGGGTGGATTACAGGGGGCCCGGTTGCAGTCCACAGGGGGCCCGGGTGGAACACAGAGGACCCGGTTGGATGACAGGAGGCTCGAGACTGCCGGAATTAGGGACCCGGCTGCAGTCACGAAATTCTCTCTAAAACCAACATTAACCTTTCAAACATGGATAAGCAATCAAAACTGAATATTCTACTGCATGGCTCTCCATTAAACAAATCAAACTCCAAAAAAGTAGCCTCAACTGTCTTTAAATTTATCCGAAACACAAAACGATTTGCATAGCTGCGCCCGGGCCGGGCGGACGTGACGGTGAGTGGGCGGCACACCTAATCATTTGTTACCTGAGCAGCGGCACTGGGTGATTCCCTCTGTGGTGGTGCGGTGTGTTGGGGACCAACCGTGCGAGAGGCACCTCGCATAAGCATTCGTGCTTTTGCGCCAATCGCGAACAATGTATTATGTTTTGTAGTGTCTCTTGATGAAAATACACGTCTATCTGTCTGTCTGTCAAAGTGGGCCTGAAAAAATATCGTTAGGGACCCGGTTGCGGACACCGAGGTTAAAGGTGGCCCACAGGGCACCCGCAAGCATGCCAGGGAGCCTGGCCTCAGCCAAAGCTAGCCCAAGTAGACCACTCAGGCCCGGAATCGTGGCAGGGGCCCGGCTCTGTCCGCAGGGGCCCGCAACTTGGAATTGGGGGGCTCGTCGGGTAATTGGGGGGGCTTCTCCGAGCATTGGGGGGGGCTCGAGCCCCCAAATATATGGAAACTTGCGCCCCTGATATATATATATATATATATATATATATATATATATATATATATATATATATATATATATATATATATATATATATATATATATATATATATGTATATATATATATAATGCGCTTTGTGGGTTCCTCTCAATCATTCCATGGTACTTATTAGTTTTTTTTCTTCACGATTTATTTATTTTAGGTTAGCATCAAACGTTTCTGGGCTTTGCATCGTTTCAATATTCCTTATATCACTGCCTGGCAATATTAAAAATACTAGATATGAAAAAAAACAACACAACTGATCCAGTGTTCGGGAATATTCGCGTCGTGCCTACCTCACACTTTTTTTAATTTTAACCCACTACCCATTTAACAGGTAGGCAGGAGTGCCCTTCCTCACCCATACAGCCAGATCAGAAAATTTGTCCATCAGCTTCCAAATTAAATTAGTTTTACTTATGTTAGCTGGCTGTACCACTCCCCGCTATTCTATTTTTATTTGATGCATCTTCCCAACTACCTATTGTTAGTAGTATTTTCTCCTTGGCTCCACCAAAAGGGTAGTCACCTAGTTGTATTCGGTGGAGCCACGAAGAAAAATATTTTGTTAGTGGGTAATTTTTTGAAGGTATGAAAAATTGAGTAAGAAAAAGAAAGCTATTAGTATTTAATCAAAGTAGTTAAGTTAAAGAAGAGATGAAACGAAGCATATCCACAAAGAAAATTCAGTTGCTCATCCACTTGCCTCCTCAGTAATATATCGATTCCAAAAAAAGTTGCGAAGCGTTTTCTTGTAGTTAATAAATAAAATTGATTTACAGAAAATAAAATTAAAGGAAGCCATGAGATTATACAATTTTAATGCCTCTTTGTTGTGAGGTAATTGCCAGAAATTAAAATTAAAATCCCCAGAAATTAAATATATAGTTTCCTTAGAATAAACCTCTTGAAAAAAGTTTCCATTTGTTCCAGAAATAGGTGATGATTTACAATTGGTGGTTTATATATTTCTCCAATAGTACATTTCTCCATTATGTTTTGTTCATTAATTGATAGTTCAACAAATGTAGCTTCTGATATACTAGCCTCGAGATGTTCTCTGCGTTGGCACTGATACTTTTTATGTACATATACAGCTGTGCCACCGCCTTGATATATTTCTCTACTGGATGCGAAGAGAATATAATCATCTAAGTTGAAAAGATGTTCGATGTCTCGTTTTAGCCACGTTTCCGAAACACAAATTGCAGTCCATTGAATACCTGATCTTTGTAGTAAAGTTTGAATTTCATCAAATTTATTCTTTATAGATCTAGCATTTGTATGTATTACTGACAAATTATTTTCTAGCTTCAGTGGTATTTGAAGATCATAATATTCACATCGATCCGTAATTCTTTGAAAGTGAAGATCAGGATTGGTGTCATTTTCTTGATATGCAAATGAATATGGGTTATACTTTACTGTGGTATTAATCATTTAAATTTTAGATTCATGTGATGAGACTATTTGAAGTAATGTTTGTGTTGTTTCCAGTATGTTGTCCCTGAAGTGATGATGTGGAGGTCAGTGCTGTTTTTAACATTGAGAAGAAAGTACTTAAAAGAAAAGTGTGGAATGCTTCGCTTGCGGCATGATGATGATGGGAAGAAAGCATAGAATGTGCTACGATGAGTGTGAAAAGAAAACAAGAAATATTGTTTTGAGCTGTAGAAACAAGACCAGAATTCTGAACGATCATGAATTTTTCTAAGGCCAAACACTTCCCTAGAATATCAGTGCAGTGGCACAACTATTCAAAAATTTGTTCGAGTTTACAGTGCGATTGTTTGGTCTCAATATATTAAATGTATTTATCATACAACATTTTTGTCTCTTTGCCTATACAGCTTTTAAGTAATTACAAATAAGCTGCTTATGCCACAACTTTAAAGTCAATGATGTTTTAGGTCCATTGCTTGTTCCACAAGTCCCTTCAAAAGGAAATAGATATAAATGAATTATTATGTCTAATCTAAATAAGAAGGCAAGGAACAGGGACATGATGTTCGAATACCCCCAGCCCAAGGTATACAGCTCATGAAGGCTCCATAAATGTGAAACTTGAGTTTAGCTATCATTGAATTTCAAATTATCTGCATCAATAAATAAACACATCAAGAGACCCACTGGGTATGACCAATCATAGAAAATCAGGCAGAAGCTCAGAGGAGATACATCAAAATATATCAAAGGATCATGCTGAAATATCTGAAACGATAAATGACGAAAATAATGGTTAGACCTCTGCTTCCCCTTATTTTTTCGAAATAGTACATGCTCCACATGAAATGGCCAGCAGATATATATATACATACATATATATATATATATATATATATATATATATATATATATATATATATATCTTCGTTTAGACAATGACGATTAAAATTAATAGATGAGTCACATTTTGAGAGCTTCTTTTGTTGTTTTTCTATTTTTCGTATCAAGAGTCTTATATCAGGTGGTGTTTGGTAAATCAATGATCCAAAATTCATGCAATTCCGACTAGTTTCAACTGTATTCAAACAATTATTTTCAAGGACTGGACGTCGCTGCTCACAGTTCAAATATTCATATTTGAAAATTAGATTGATTAGAATGAGCTAAAAAACTGTGGTTTAGCGTGAAGACCGTAAAGAATTTACCTCACGTGCCATAAATTTGCGCCTCGAGGATTTTGGGAGAATCGGTGAGTGCATTGGGTCGGGAGAGGAAGGGAGAGGTTGGTGGTGTGATTTCTGGTTTTATAGTTTCATATTTTTCATTTTGGATTTACAGAACTTGAGAATAAACTAATTATTAGACGAATCATTTTGTTTTAAACCTTAAGCTATTCCGGCATGTCGAAAAAGGTGGAATTAGAAGCAACCATGAGCATGCAAAACGAGTCGATGATTGATCAACGAACGAGTGAACGAACGACGAACGCAGCTCCAGCGAACACGTCTCAGTCCAGCACCATGGGAAGCATTCCATTCGACGTCCGATTAGTCGCGGAGTACGACGGGTCAGGGGACGTGGTGGAGTGGTGGACCAGGGCGACACTCCTGTGCGAGATGCGTGGCGTGGACCTGATGACGGTGATCCCACTGCGGCTGACAGGTGGCGCCTTTTCCGTTTGGTCGCAGTTGCCGGCAGAAAGCCGTGGATCGTTGTTAGCGGTAAGGGACGCATTGTACGCTGCATTTGCTCTCGATCCCTTCGGGGCATATGATGCGTTCTCCAACCGCCGTCTCCTGCCCACTGAGTCGCCCGATGTGTTTTTGGCGGACCTTCGGAGACTGGCTACTTTGTTTGGAGGTGTGCCGGACCGGACTCTGACGTGTGCTTTCGTCGCTGGTCTGCCCGATTCGGTGAGGCAGACGATTAGGAGCCGGCACACGCGCTGAAAATTTAGATTTATATGGTATTCTGGCCCGCACTCGTGCGGTCCTCAGTGATGAGCGCCGCTCCGTGATGGCAGCAGCGGCGACTCGAGGAGAGCCGCCGACGCGAGACAACATGGTGCGCGGTCCACGCCATGTGCGCCAGTGCTGGATCTGTGGAGATACAGGTCATATTTCGCCACAGTGTCCCCAAAGACGGCAAAACTACTCAGCAGCAGATTCGGGAAACGGTCTGGGAGATGGGTCGGCGCCGGCTCCGTCTCCCCCTCACTAAAGCATGGCGCACTACCAATTATCCATCTTTCCGTTAGCGGTCGAAACTGCACAGTATTAATAGACACGGGATGTACCGACAATATTGTGAGCGTCTCATGTTGTGCAGACTTTATACCAAATCGAACTATGGTGAGGACGTTAAACGGTAGCCGTTTTTGGTGCAGTGGCGTTGGAAAGGTTTTCGTGATAACGCCGGAGGGAAAAGGTGCTACACTGGACGTATTGGTAATGGAAGGACGCCCAATGAATTGTGACATGATCCTGGGCATGTCAGGGATTTCTTCACTTGGTGGCGTTGAAGTTGTGGCTTCGTCTAAAGTGCGTTTTTGTGGTGCGGGGGAAATAATTGTTCCGACGGAGGACAATGTCCCAGAAGTGAATGCGCCAGACTTTTTTGCGCGATTTGATGCGCCGGAACGATCATGGACAGTGACGTGGAAGTGGAAAAACGGATCTGCCCCTGAGCGTTTGAAAAATAGCGTGTCACAGTACGCAATACCGGCAGCTGCACGGTCGGAGCCGATCATGGTTGTTTGCTCAGGCAGAATCGCCGAATATCCTACAGATTTTCAGCCGACCTAGCGTAGAGTGAAAATCTTCTTTGTTGTTTACTTGCCTTCTACTAGCAGAGGTCGAAAGAATTTCTCACGAGAAATAATCAACTAACTTACTTGTTTCCCATACTGGTACATAAGATTAGACAGTAACACAATTCGTAATCATGTTAACCTTATCGTTGTTTTTTTATAATCAAGTATTGAGTGTTTAAGTGCATAATTACATAAAACTATGACAAATATTTCTTTGAAAATGGAGTAGGTACTCTGAAACGTCAGAAAAGGCCATAATATATGAATTTCGGTAACCTTATTGGTTCGTTACAAGAAGAACCCAGGAAAACCATATGTGACATCGAAAACACCACAAAGAAAATACTAAAATGCAGGCTTTCCCTCGTCTTTAATAAAATATGTGTACAAGAATGAATATATATATATATACATATATATATATATATATATATATATATATATATATATATATATATTCATTCGTATCGAAACTAAAAATATGTTATCTAGTCTATACTTGTAAAATGTAACTGCATATCATTTGTATTCATGAAGATGCCTTATGGAAGGTGAAACGTCAATAGATGTCATTTTGCACAATTCTTTATAAATATAACGACAACGAACGAAACCTTATCCGCCAACTCGAAGCGACGCACAAGAAACTAATTAACGCCAAGGAAGCTGTGATTTTTAATAATACCTGCATTAAAGAAAAACTACTTGCCAAATACACTAATATATATATACATATATATATATATATATATATATATATATATATATATATATATATATATATATATATATATATATATATATATATATATATATATAGCAAGCATCGTTCGTTTAATTTTTATGCCTATAATGTATTTGATATAAATAGCCTGAGGATGATGCTGTGATAGCATGGAAACGTCGCATTGCAATAATATAAATGACATTAGGAGACCTTCTCAGAACTGAAATCGACGCAAGAAAAGTAATCCGGAAGATCGAAAAGACGCAAAAAAACTGATTAAAGGAAAATATGCCGTCATACATAACAAAACATGCCTAAAAGAAAATATTCGCCAGCATATTCGAATATATATATATATATATATATATATATATATATATATATATATACATATATATATATATATATATATATATATATACCTTTCACAAGCTCTGTCTTCCAGCACTTCTTATTTCTTAGATGGCACAAAGAACATGTATCAGAGCATTAGCCCCCTGATTTAAACTGTTTATTCCTGGGGTTAAGACCCAAAGAATGTCTAGTTATGCTGACTGTGATTAAGCCCAACAATATTTGGGGCAACTTTTACATAGAGAAAAATATGTTTCAAAACCCCCAGTGTCCAGATTAAGATACTAAAACCGGTACAGAGCATACCATGTACCACATTCACTCACAGACTTACCCGACAGCAGATCAACATAGGTCTAATTGCACAATGGCAGACCTAGCTGATGGCTGCCTGGGGGAACTAGCTTATATTGTGAAAAATAGCATTTACTTTGAAAATTAGCTTATATTGTTTCGGATCACAGGCCTGTAAATTAAAATCACGGATGATGCAGAGACCCTACAGGCCCATTAGGCGTGATAATACTTGAAAAATCTGTATTAACCTTACACGCACAAAAGTCGATGCAGGACCAATTGGTTTGCCGGGAACAGTCCCCATTTTTCAATTTTGCATTTTATTTTTTTATTTTTACACTACATCCGTGGCTTTTAGGTCCGAATGATCCTGTGGGAGGTTCTTTCTCATGACAAGATGTGTTCTCCCTGAATTCTTCTAATGTATCACTAGCCCGATAGAATCGCCGAATCGCTGGGGTGAGCAGTGAGGACTTTATATGATTGCATACAATCATTTGATGCATGATTGCATGCAATCATGCAACATGATGCAGAGAGAAAAAAGAGAGAGAGAGAGAGAGAGAGAGAGAGAGAGAGAGAGAGAGAGAGAGAGAGAGAGAGAGAGAGAGAGAGAGAGAGAGACGTTGCAAAGCCTAGAACCGTTCGGTGATATCCTCGAACAATTCAGTCAAGAAGATAAAGAGCTAATAAGAACCATCGAATCACGCAGCACAGTTCCCAGCACAACTCCCAAAAATAAGAACCATCGAATGACACAGCACATTTACCAGCACAACTCCCAAAAATAAGAACCATCGAATCACACAGCACATTTCCCAGCACAACTCCCAAAAATGAGAAACATCGAATCACACAGCACATTTACCAGCACAACTCCCAAAAATAAGAAACAGAATCACGCAGCACATTTCCCAGCACAACTCCCAAAAATAAGAACCATCGAATCACACAGCACATTTCCCAGCACAACTCCCAAAAATGAGAAACATCGAATCACACAGCACATTTCCTAGCACAGCTCCCAAAAATGAGAAACAGAGTCACGCAGCACATTTACCACTACAACCCCCAAAAATAAGAACCATCGAATCACACAGCACATTTACCAGCAAACCTCCCAAAAATAAGAACCATCGAATCACTCAGCACATTTACCAGCACACCTCCCAAAAATAAGAACCATCGAATCACACAGCACATTTACCAGCACACCTCCAAAAATAAGAACCATCGAATCACTCAGCACATTTACCAGCACACCTCCCAAAAATAAGAAACAGAATCACGCAGCATATTTACCAGCACAACTCCCAAAAATAGGAACCATCGAATCACACAGCACATTTCCCAGCACACCTCCCAAAAATAAGAACCATCGAATCACACAGCACATTTACCAGCACACCTCCAAAAATAAGAACCATCGAATCACTCAGCACATTTACCAGCACACCCCCAAAAATAAGAAACAGAATCACGCAGCATATTTACCAGCACAACTCCCAAAAATAGGAACCATCGAATCACACAGCACATTTACCAGCACACCTCCAAAAATAAGAACCATCGAATCACTCAGCACATTTACCAGCACACCTCCCAAAAATAAGAACCATCGAATCACTCAGCACATTTACCAGCAAACCTCCCAAAAATAAGAACCATCGAATCACACAGCACATTTACCAGCACACCTCCAAAAATAAGAACCATCGAATCACTCAGCACATTTACCAGCACACCTCCCAAAAATAAAAACAGAATCACGCAGCATATTTACCAGCACAACTCCCAAAAATAGGAACCATCGAATCACACAGCACATTTCCCAGCACACCTCCAAAAAAATAAGAACCATCGAATGACGCAACACATTTACCCGCACAACTCCCAAAAGCACATTTTGCCGTCATGTTCAATGAATGGAGCCACAAAACCTGACCCCAGCAAGCACATATGTTTGTACTGAAAGGCAAACCCCGACAATGGCGGCTGTTGTGTGGCACGGGCATTTGATGAGCGGAAGAAACATGCCATTAAACCCGTTTGCTCACTTCGAAGAAGAGACGGCATGCCGATGCATATTCATCATGTGGGTAATGTACAAGAATTGATTGGAGCAAGGGATCCGGGCTGGTTCTGTGCCCAAACCAGACGACAATAAGAATCGGAAAGATGATGGGATTGTGAGAAGAAAGGGTATAGTCATTCGACTCAACGGCGATCGAAGAGATCACGACATTGTTGGAGGAGCACGGGAGGCTCTGATAACGAGACCCTCAGGTAGGAGACAACCAGCGTAGCTGCCCTCGAAACACCGACGGTGCAACACGCCAGAACCCAGCGCGCTGCAGGGAGCGAAATGTCCATCCAGGCCTCTGATTGCACCGCTGGATGCCTTTTTATAATGGCTTCATAACTTGGCTCATATGTTTAGAGACCACAGTTCATCAGAACATGTTGGCAGTGCTCTTGTTTTCTGCACGCCTGTTTTAGTCTTCCTCGTTTTCAAGGACTGATAATCCAGCCACATTATTAAACAAGGCAGGAGTTCACCGTTTCACTGGCTTCAATAACAACTGATCAGGCAGGACCGATAGAAATCCGCCAGAAGACGGACCGAGTATCGCCACCAGGTCTCCAGGGGCAGCACGGACTCCACCCGCCTCTCACCGCGACATGAAGACGGCACGGGCCGAAAGATCACCGGAACAGTGCGACGGCCAGAACGGTGCCATCCGCCGCAAGAACGTCCAGTTGGGCAGCGGTGTAACACCGGTGTAACGGGGTCGCAGTACCGGTGTAATGGGGTAGCAATACCGGTGTTGCAACGGGTGTAACAGAAAACATTACCGTAACGGGGCAGCAGTACCGGTGTAACACCGGTGTAACGGGCAGCAGTACCGGTGTTACATCAGTGTAAAGGAGTAGTAGTACGGGTGTTACACTGCTGTAACGGGGTAGCAGCACCGGTGTAAGACCGGTTTCACGGGATAGCAGTAACAGTGTAACACCGGTGTAAAGGGGTAGCAGTACCGTAACGGGGTAGCTGTACCGTAACGGGGTAGCAGTACCGTAACGGGGTAGCAGTATCGGTGTAACACCGGTGTAACTGGGTAGCGGTATCGTGCTACCAGTGTCAAGTTACGTTATCAGACACGGAAGAAGCCATGGAAAAGAAGTTGTGAGTGTTACGCCACGAGAACAGTGTTACATTTTTCACTACACTCTATAGAGTATACATAAATTCACGTACCGACCGCAGGAGACTGATCGACTCATGCAAACGGGAGTCTGCCCTCGGGACTCCCGTTACACGGGTCGATCAGTCCGTTCCCGCAGTCGTTATGGCGTACTGAGACTGCTGATGCGTATGATGACTGGGGCTGTATACCTGGGGACGCCTGGAGACGCCCCTGCGCCGTGACCCGGCGGCCGAGGTCGGCATCGGCAGCACAAGGCTCCGCGCGGGCGGACCAGTCGCCAGCCCGACGCTTTGATGAAGAGTGGATCCGGGGCCGGAACACGTACGGAAGTTCGGACTCAGCACCAAGACAATCGATTCGGTCGGTACTCACCAGGGCTGGAAGGGCTGACCTCCTCATGTTAAGATGCAGTGTGTCAGAGCGACACGTCCAGAGGAGCTGCGGGAACACCCGGTGTGGGTTAGGTTACATACGACGCAGATGTGAAGTAGACTACACATCAGGGGCGGACGCAGACCCGAGTTTTAGGGGGCCAAACCCATGTCTGCCTCTCCTCCTGGGGGGGGTTGGTTTGGGACGTGCGATTTGGGTGCTCGACAGACCTAGTATAAGCTGCCTCTCCAAGTTCATGATCACTCTCCTGGAGGAGCGAAGGTTTTTTGCTCGACAGACCTAGTGTAAACACCTTTTTTCATAAATGTCTCCGGACTTTGGGGGTTGGGGGTCCTAAAGATAGTTTGTCCCCCTCCAGCGCTTTGGGGGGCATGGCCGGAATGGCCCTCCTGCGTCCGCCAGTGCAGTACACATGAGTTTTTAATATCATCGCGTCCTGAACCCCCTTTGAAAAAGGTCCGGCAAGGAGCTGTTGAAGAATGAATATTCCATCAGTTGTAAGTCAATTGGGACTTAAATCAACTACTACTTCAAGAACTACGAGGTTTATGGTCCGGTGTCATCGTTCCTCACGGGAAATCCATCTGCAAATATTTTCCAACATAATTTTGTTCCGAACATTTGGATTAGAAACAAGCTATCCAGGATTCAGAGCACATCCAAAGAAGTGAGATTTCACAAGCTTTGATGAAGTCGCAAGGTCTAGACATGGAGCCCCTTAAGCCATTAGTACGGCTTAGCACAAATAGCAGAGACAAATTGTTGTTTACCAATGCACTCAGAGCATGGGCGACTCCAGCGGGCAAAGGGGGCACACATCTCTCTGAACCAGGAATCGCTCTCCTATCACTTCCCAGCCCATGTTATTTCTCCAGCGAGTAGCGACGATCTCACACTGTGAACTATCATCACGGTGGGGGCAGAAACTCCGGCCAACATTCCAATAGTGACAATGTTCCTAATGATATCAGCCATAATCCATAACTGAAAGCATTTATTCCACAAATAGCCGCGTTTGCTTCCAAAGATGGGCACCATCAAGACCGATTTATAACTTTTTCAGATCACCAAAAACTGCCACCGGAAACAAAACGAAAATGACCTCTTCTCCTGGTCGATTAATAGTTTTGTTGAAATTTAGGCGATTCTTAATTTTTGCTGAAGGGACGTCTATCAGAATAATTACTTAACTATTCGCTCAGCTAAAGGATTCAGCCCCACAGGGACAAGGTGACATAAAAAAACTGCATGAATCAGTCAATTAGACGCAAAGAGAAGTTACGGAATCAATACGGAATCAATTAGACGGAAATAAGTCAATCACTTTACAAGCTCACACAATAAATAGTAGGAAAATTTTCACGAGTAGTTCTTTGTTCATTGTTGCTGGTACCGGTGCAAGTGGCTACCCAGACCGTGCGAGATGAGGGGCGTAATGTATGAAAACTCGATAATTTCGTGGTATAGGCGTTCAAATATTGCCTGAAATGGTAACCATGCAGCTCGATACTGCAGTGCACTATCACGGCAAATAGGCGGATCCAGAGGAAGCAAGTGGGGATGTCCCCCTATCGACCCTCCAGCGTCCCCTGAATTGATCGCAGCGCCCCCTGAAAGGTTAATGGCACCCCTGAGGCTGAAAGGTCAATGGCATCCTTGAAAGGGCACCTCCCACTCTCCACCTGGATGCAAGTGTCGGCGCTCCCACGATAGGTCATTTCACCCACCTGATAGGTTATAGCTAAGAACGGTTACCACTGCTGTACCATGATTACCGCGTTTCAACCACTGCTGAACTGATACCATTGCTGTAGTGAGGGATTTAAGCGAGGACCACTTTGTCGAAATTCTTAAAAGGAATCATTATGTCTGACTATCAAACTAGGTCTGAAATCAAACCTGCTTTTGATTCCACCTTCAATTGCTCAAAACAAAAATATCGCATATTGTCGTACTACCCCGGGTTGACCTAAGGTTCGCGGCTAATTACGAATCGGCTGCTTCAGCGGCTTGCGGCATGTAACGTTGTGAAGGCGATGTCATTTGTAAAAATGTATCACGCGACAGGTCCTACCAGATGGATAGGGATTCCTTCACGGTTTGAAACGTGGACAAATCACTTTTAATGTTGAACTTGTGTGCGGCACTTTAATATTAAGGACTTTGGGTAAAATGGAATATTTTCCATATTCTTTGCATATGTATATGCAAAGCGTGGTTTCTTTACAAGCTCTACGGAACTGCTATCTCAGTTCCAAACCCATTATAAAAATGGGACACTCCCTTTCAACGTGCGCTATTTCTGACGCGTGCTTCCAATTATGGGAACGTACTCATTTATTGGACATCGTGTCCATGATAGGCAATGACGCCTCCATGGGATATGAACACAGCTGTCCATCGTATGTTGCATAGGGCCCGCCCATAAATTACGGATCGCAAAGTGGGGGGGAGGGGGGTCAGCCACAGTGGAAAAAAATGAACACATCGGCGGGGTCAATATCCCAAAAATATGCAGGATGTAATTTATGGACGTCTCCGCCGCAAAACTCGTGACATCGTATTCGGTGGAGGAAACTGGTCAGAGTTCCCAATAATAACGCCGTTACCAATTATGGGAACAATGACCCGACCCATACGCTGTAAACGTTTCTTCCAAAAATAGAAACGTATGTGGCAGTACTTTTAAATTGTGACGCTTTGGTATTGTGGTAATTTTCAAGGCTCTAATAAATCAAAGCAGTACCTGCTGCGGGATGTGGTTAATTTACAATAATTTACAAAAATTGGGTTTTTCTCCAGTTTACTTAAGAGGTTTTATTATCATCTATGTCCATTTAAATGAAAGCATGGCCATAGAAAACCTTAAGGTCCGGAAGTGGCGCGTTGCTCCTGCATAATTAATCGGAAAACACTTCCGTTGGAGGTGGAAGAGCATCATAATTGCACGTCATTTGATGCCTAGAAATTCAAAACAATGTAAAAACTGTTTCGTTAGCACTATATGGCTGAGGAATGAGGAAATAGGGGTAAACCGTGCCTTTCGTCTGTTTAGGAAGTAAGTAGTGCTTAAAAGTGGTATTTTCGCATTTCCTATGCTGTTTTATATTGATTTCTATCATACAGTTTTTAGATCTTGTAGTTTTTGCCCCCAAGATTGTTTGAATTATTCCGTAGCGTTTGGGTGAATTATGGTGTGCCGCTGCATCAACTCGATATTTTCTACTGGGGTGCTTCATTCATAGGCAGATCCAGGCGGGCAAAGAGGGGCACGTTCCCCCCGACCGACCCTCGGCGCCCCCATCGATCCTCGGCGCCCCCCCGATCGACCCTCGGCGCAACCCCTCCCCCGATTGACCCTTGGCGCCCCCTGAAATGGTCACGGCGCCCCCCTGAAAGGTCGATGGCGCCCCCTGATATGTCGCTTCCCACCAGCCCCCCAGGATGCAAAAATCCGATATGATTTTGCGCCCACCTAATAGGTGTTTCCAAGGGTCTCAAGCTCCTCCTCAAGATATCAGAGTGCATGCAGTCAAAACATACGCGGAGACTGATCGAAGGCAATGGCAGGAGATGCTTGACTCCCTAGCCCCCCCTTCCCACCCCAGAAGTCCTGGATGTGAAAATTAGCCACTCTGCGAACGTGGCACCCATACTCGGATGACGCCCCCCTTACGACGTCCCCCATGGAAAAAACTTGGATCCGCCTATGCCTGCTTCCACTCCTTTGGGCCTGCTACTTGCAGGGGTAGGCCTTTATCCTTGGGCCGCTATCATAGGCGGATCCAGGATTGCCGATCGGGTGCGACACCTTCCCGGGGGGGCACCATTCTTGCTTCGGATGGGCGCAAAATCCTATCCGTGGGAGCCGATTTTTGCATCCTGGGGGAGGAGTGGGAAGCGACATTTCAGGGGGGCGCCGTGACCCAGACTGCAGAACATGGCAGATTTCGACAAGATCTCGTTGGGGCAGCCTCGGGGCAGACCTACCGATTTGGGGCAGCCTTTGGTCGAGCTTGGGGCAGAGGGGGCTCTTGGGGCAGGTTGTAGTACTTGGGGTAGCAGTCAGTCTGGGTAATCACAGAGGGAAGAAGAAAAAATGAAGAAAAGAAACGACAATCATTAGTTAAAATTGCGCTGGAAAAGCTAATTTGTCTCAAAAGCGTAATATATTTGTCATCAAACGAAATATGGTTAAAAGATGCCAGATGAAGGAATTTCTTAATTGACGTAAAGTTCCTGGAAGTGAATAAGAAAATCAGGCAATGGGTGCCTTTCAAAAGTTAAATTTAGAATTATTTTTTTAAATTTGCAATCTAAATTTAATTTTAGTTACATAAAACAATCTTAGAACGCAAAATAAAATTTCCCTGTATATATTTTTGTATTTCCTCCGCTATTTCTAATTTATCGCCAAAGGCCGGTTAATCATGTCAGCCCCCCCTACCAAGAACGAATGCCGGTCCGTGATTTGACGTCACATGGGCGTAAGAGGATCTTTCTTCGGTTGGTTCTTTTGAAAATATTCAAAATTCTGTGATGCTTTCATGTAAATGTGGGAAAACAAAAGGCAAAAAAATGCTTTAGCTGTGGAAAAACATTATTCTATTTGAATATAATTGTCAATTGAAATATTTCTAATAACATTGATTGATACGGATTGAAAGCAGGGGTAAATGACGTCATTGCAAAGTGGTCGGAAACGGCCTCACGGATGGCCACCGAGATTTTTGTTCATGTTCATTTTGCTACAGCGCTGAAACGGCCGAACCGATTCACCCCAAATTTTCAGCAGATCATGCTATATCAATTGTAATGGGAGATGTATACTTAAGTTTATTCAACTAACACCCGCACTGGAGAGGGGTCTGACACTAACGCGCACTGTAGGGGGCGTGGTAGGCCCCCTCTAAGATCTCGGAAACTAAAAGACACAGAAAAACTCTGTTTGGAGGGTGGGTGGGGGCTATGGTGATCTACATCATGTCAAATTTGCATTGACCTAGGTCAATATCTTCAAGGTCAAACGATGTCATTAACGTCAAATATTGGCCATGCGGGGACCTATTGGGAAATACTGTTATTAAGCGGGAAAATGACGGGAATAAGCTAAAGGTAGACCAGGGTCATAGGGGGAAGGTCGCAAAAAAGCTTTGCTACAATTTTTGGGTCAAGGTCATCCAAGGTCATTGACCTATGAGGTCACAATATGATGATGTACCGATAATGTACACTTTGACTAACACTTTTGCCAGTGTTTGGTGGCAAATGAGGATTTACCTTTAAAAATTACCTTTAACCTTGACCTTTGACCTTGATCTTTATATTTAGGTACCTTAACTATGACGTCATAGAATAATACCCCTCCGACCGGGTAACGAATTTGACCGGAAGCGCTGGGGTCAATGACCTTGAAAATTCTTATATGACCTTGACCTGTGACCTTCGACCTTAACCTATACCTTCCTGTGAAGTGACCTTGGCATATTATCCCGGTTATATGACGTTATGACGTCACCACTCGGTATCCAATGCAAGCGAACTGGTCCTACCGCGCGATTGTGGCAATCTCAAAATGCAGGTCTGACTTTGAAAGCCTATACGTCACACAATTTTCGGCCGATTTTTTAGATATCTTCACCAATCGACGCGACGTTAAATTCTCTCGAATGTAGCCAAATATCGTTTTTCGGCTCTACGAGCTATTCTTACGCCACCTCAGAAACAGGTGAGGAAACCTCCGAGCAGTGGCGGATCCAGGGTGGGGGGCAAAAAAGGCAATTGCCCCCAAACGGAAAAGCTCGGGGCAAAACTACGTTTTTGCCCCCCCAAAGCGATCGACCTCCTTTTTCCCCCGACTCCTTTTTAGCTTGTAAGCAAAATTTTGGTGCTTCAACTCTCAACTTCAAACAGAATTAGAGAAGTTCAGTGTAAATATTGGGGCTTGGATAGGAAAAAATGTATGTTGAGCCCATATTTTTCACCCAGTGACGTTTTTTTTTTGCTTTTCGTCTCCAGTTCCCAAAATCCCAGCGAAAAGGCATATTGTAGCGCAATTTTTCACTGCGCGACGTTTTTTTGCTTTTCGACTTTGGTTTGACCCTCCCAAACCAACCGGCTAGATCCGCCACTGCCTCCGAGGTCCCCCTCTAGTGCGCGTGATAAGCAAATGAATTGACCTAACCCGACCCCTAATGACGTGGTCCGGTATGCTGGCTCCGCATGCAAAAGGGCATACCCAGTCTCTTCTCAGATTAATCGTCTAAACGGGCTAAAACAACATACATATTGCCATTCGGAACCCCTGAGTGAAATGAGTTTGTGAGCTGCTTACCGTTTGCTACTCTCGTTAAAATTGATGTGCCCAGAAGTCACAAAAGGTCACGTTGAATGTTTGCACGATAATATGGGTTTCTTTCATTTCATATATTCAGACGGCAGGAAGATCGAGACAGTAGTTATCAGTGTACCCCTCTCATCATAGCATGTCGAATCATGTGAAATATGAGCATGGTTTATGCATGGGTGACCCTGACCAAGGGTGATTCTGGGTAGGGTCAAGAAAACCTATGAGCTTACAATGAAGATAATGTGCATAAAGGCGAGCAATACGACATGAGAAGCACTTGATAAGCGTCCCCCGCACCTCGCGGGCGGACGGCGGGCCGTGGCAAGCCGCGGCGGCGCCGGGTGGCGGACGGACGTCTCCGGGCGGCTGGCGGCCCGGTACAATTTACACTGTGGACAATTTTGCGCACATTTGCGCACTTAGCTCTCTTCAGGCCATGAAGGAGAATTACTTGACCTATGTTTCCACAAAAAAATATAATTGGCAGAAACGTAACTTTTGTTGTTTGTCTATTCGAAGTCAGCAACTAGTTTGTAAGGTGGATTTGTGAAAGGGGTAATTAAAACGCAGATTATATACCTTTTTTAAAAATCAAATATACACATAACGCTAATCTTTTTAAAGCTGACATTATGAGGAACATTTTGATATCAATTATTTCTAGTCTGACTCAGTTTTGACGTTTATTATTCAAAGTTAAAAAGTCGGATCTAGCAGACGCATTGAGTGCCTTACTTCTGGATTTCATCATCGCCTTACTTTGATGAGTAATAAGTGCATCTTTCAACCAAATAAACTTGATAATAGTGGTCACTCAGAACGCTCTGAACAATTTTCTTCACATCGGCAGCCATAAAACCCCTAAATTCCAAAATCCGAAAAACGGCCCCGTGGCCACCCACGACAGCGTTTCCGACCATAGTGCATTGGGGCGAAAAGACTTCGCTCTTAAATATAGGTACCTTTGAATAAAGGTATCCTTGAAATCGTGCATCATGAATGCATGATAGCTGCTGTACGCACTGTGCGTGAGTTTCTATTGCTTTGGTACGTGGAGCGTCGTGAGTACGTCGTCGTCGGCGGGTCGGATGTACGGTTGCATTTTATTTCTTGGTGTCTCGTTTAAAATGGAGAAAATAAAAATTGTATCGGTAAAAACTACCCCCCCTTTAGAGGAGTCTGCCCCAGCAACCAAATTTCTGCCCCAATTGGGGCAAGTTTTGGCTGCCCCAAGCGCCTCGTCGAGTCGCCTGCCACGTTCTGCAGACTGGGGTTAGGTTAGGTTAGGTGAGGTTAGGTTAGGTTAGGTTAGGTTAGGTTAGGTTAGGTTGGGTCAGGTCAGGTCAGGTCAGGTCAGGTTTAGGTCAGGTCAGGTCAGTTCAATTGTGTATGCCCTTGGTCCCTATTTCCTAGTCTGGGGATATCACCCCTCTTTCCTGAATCTGAGGGCACCTCTGGTCTGGGTACCACTTAACACTGCTCAAACTTCCCCTCCTTCCGTCTGTTTCATCTCTAGGGATTTTCTTGCAGAATTTGGGGATATTTCTATGACATTTCGAAAAGTGGTACCCAGACCAGAGGCGCACTCAGATTCTGGAAAGAGGGTTGATATCCCCAGACTAGGAAATAGGGACTTAGGGCATACACACCTGACCTGACCTGACCTGACCTGACCTGACCTGACCTGACCTGACCTGACCTGACCTGACCTGACCTGACCTGACCTGACCTGACCTGACCTGGACCTGACCTGACCTGACCTGACCTAACCTAACCTAACCTAACCTAACCTAACCTAACCTAACCTAACCTAACCTAACCTAACCTAACCTAACCTAACCTAACCTAACCTAACCTAACCTAACCTAACCTAACCTAACTTAACCTAACCTAACCCTCATAGCCTCCTATTATCAAGTGCCTTAGCACGCCTCTGCGTTATCATGCACCCCACTCTCATGCATCTGAGCACGCCTCTTTGGACCTTTTGAATGTTTGACTTTTTTAAGTTAGAAATTTTGAGCGGTAGAACATATGAACTGTGGACCTTTTGATGTGATTCTTTTGAACCGCGAGATGTGATCCACCTACTGCGATAATACCTTCAGGGGGCACCGAGGGTCGATCGGGGGGGGCACGAACTCCCTTTGCCCGCTGGATCCGCCTATGGGGCACGTGCCCACTTCGCTCCCCCTAGGGGAGCGAAGTGGGCACGTCCTACCGTCCTACTGCCTCTCTTCAAACTTTTACCCGACCTCTGTCTGTGCCACCTGCCGGTTGACTCTCAAAGCATTTGAGAAGGACCCTGGACAGACCACTAGAAAGTTACCCCCTCTCATGGACTACGAGACTCTCTTTCCTCGATCATCCCGATCATCTGGAGAGCCGTTCTGTCCAGAGCCTGGTGTGCCTTGTGCCTGTCGCCTCTGTGACATTGCCAGGATGGGACTGGACTATCCAGACTGGCATGCTGAGCACTCTCACCAACCCGGGATTCCTGCCAACCCTCCGTCGAAGCCAACCACACCCATCTCGCTGTGCCCTCACTGCTACGCTGAGATTGGGAGAGGCAAGAGCCACAACTGCTCGAGCAAGCGAGAGAAGAGGGGAAACCTGGAAGCCCTGGTGATGCAGACCTCGGAGCCAACCCTGTCTCAGGTGGCCGCCAGCACTCTCAAGAAGATCGCCTCAGACCAGGGGGTGTCCACCCGCGGTGGTACAGTTTCCCTGCTGTCCGGTGGCTCAAACAAGCTGCCAGTCAGGATCGGGAAGGGAGGGGAGATGAGAGAGACAAGAGGATGGTGAGCCACGAGGAGATGATGGAACTTCAGAGAACTCTTGGCTGCTCTGACAAGAAGTTGTTAGCTGTCAACAGGTGTTTGGGTGTGCTCCTCGGCCAGAAAAAGCTTCAGCCTTACCTGGCAGCAGCTCTCACCTCCCGTAACAACGGTCTGAAGGATTTGTTCACTGTGTACAAGCTTCCCTTCTCCAAGAAGGTCACTGAGGGAGAAAAGGTTATAAAGAAGGAGGTGGAGATGCCAGTTGTCACAGCGGACATCCCAGCACTCGTGACCTACCTGCTGGAAAGTCGAGACCTCGATCCGGACCACCACCAGCTCCAGCTCGGGCTTGATGGCGGACAGTCTATCCTGAAGGTCTGTCTCATTGTCCGCGAGGCAGTAGATGGGGAGCAGGAGCCGCCCAGCAAGCGAGCTCGACATGTTGACGGTGTCGGTGGTCGGGAAGCCAAACTGACCTCCGTAAAGAGGCTGATGATCGTGGCAGCGGCCCCAGATGTTGAAGAGAGCTGGGCCAACATCAAGACCATCCTCGACAAGCTCGACATTGAGTCACTCGGCTCCCTGCCTGCTCTCTTTGGATATGAAGGTCCAGCTGATGCTTTGCGGGAAGCAGTCGGCCACCAGCAAGCACCCCTGCCCCTACTGTGAGTGTCAGGCTCCCTTCACATGCCCCTGCCCAACCAACACACTCGGGTCCCTGGCCAGCCACCACAGAAAATTCATCGCGGCCGGAGGTATTAAGTCCACTGCCAAGCAGTTCAACAACTGCATCAATCCAGCTCTGCTCCACGGGGAGCCCGAGCTTACCACACTGGAGTTACTTACGTTCCCCGAGCTTCATGTCATGACTGGAACAGTGGGGACGCTAGTCAATCACCTGATCAAAGCATTCCCTGAGGGACAGGAGTTCATCAACGCCTACATGAAGGAGCAGAATATCAGCTGGTGCGAGTACCAGCCCAACACCTTCGAGGGAAACCATGCCCGTAAGTTCCTGAGGTTCTCGGATAGGCTGGTGGCAAAGGCGAGGAAGCTGGAAATATTATCGGCAATTCCAGCAGTTGCCTTCAGCAAGACCATCGTCCAGTTCAACCGGGTCGTGGTGGCCTGCTTTGGGCAGAAGTTAGACTCGGACTTCAGGGCTATCATCTCGAGGTTTGAGGAGCACTACAGGATGCTGGGGATCTCGGTCACGCCAAAAGTTCACCTTGTCTTCACACACGCTGCTGAGTTCTTAGAGATGAAGGGTCTGGTGGCCGGGCTGGGCGCTTGGAGCGAGCAGGCCATGGAGTCCGCCCACCGCGACTTCAAGCTTGAGTGGGAGAGGACAAAGGTCAAGCCCAACCATCCGAACTACCAAGAAGTGTTGTTCAAGTCTGTGCTGAGGTACAATACGAAGCACGTTTAAGTGATGTTTGTTTTCTTATATGTATGATGTAGCCGAGTTCTAAATTTTATGTGAAAATATACCTATCTCATAACCGTGGAATAGAGGATAATGTCTTTACTAGGAGTTGATATTCATGTCCAAAATTAATTTATGATACTTACGAGCATTATATTATCCCAAAAACAAAACAAAAGAACACTCAAATATGGCGATCGGGGCAAAAGCATAAATGTGCTTTAACACGCTTCCCGCTGGGGTCCCTTGCATGACGCGCCCCGCTGGGGGCGTTTTTCGCCCCCTCCGTATCTCGTTCTCCACAAAAGTATTTACTGAAAACAAGCCCATTCTATTTTTCACCATAGACTTATAATGGGGTGACCAAAAAATTGACCCTACCTTAGGTCAATAATATCAAAATTCCGAGATAGCAGATTTGTATACCCTAATGACCTTATCATATTGTGGAAGTTTCAAACTGATCGGTTTGCTAATGTTCCCTGGGCTCTGCTTCAAACTCATAATTATAGGTTTTGAGGTCGGGTCACTTGACCCTGAATATCTCCTTGACCTGACATGACCTTAGGTAAAAATTTGGTCAGGTGTGTTAAATTGATCAGGAATAAGATACCGTAAGTTTCGTTGTTCTGCGTTTCTCCGTTTTTGAGCTATCTGGGGAAAACCAGGAGGGGGCGAATCTCGCCCCCAGCGGGGCGCATGTTAATCGGGGAAATGTGAAATTGCAAACTATTTAAATCATCTGCAGGATCTTGGCTTTCCATTGGTGCATTACACTATACATTTTCTCCACAGGAAGCATGACAAATTGACCTAGAAAACTTGGCATGCATTATAGGACAGAATGAAAGAATGGTCTTCCTTCTCGAAATTTTCACTAAAAGTGAGTGGACAATTTCTCTAGAACGGCCCGATGGATGATTTTAAATCATGCATCATTCTTTTTCTCTTCAATTGAGCATTTTGATCGTATGAATCACTGTGTTCGACAAATTCAATTTTTTTGCGCATCGAGTTAGGGAGGCGTGCCCTGGATCCGCCTTTGGCCGCCATTCATATTTCGTCCGGAAAACTAACATTGAAATAATTCGGTAGATATACGCCTTTATTCGTTTCAAGCTGTCTGAAATTCCAGTTTGAATATACGATGGAAAATGCGTTTCCAAATATCGGTCTTTGTTCCCATTGTTGGGAACGTAGCCATTCTTGGGAACGCTGACCAGTTTCCCCCACTGAACCAGCTTCAAACTTAGTCTGGTAAATTCCCACATACTTTGAACAGCAGTATCCACACCACTACCGGCCCTTAAATGTTTGCGGGCCGACTGACGCTAAGCAATATCTAAGGATCAGTCAAAAGCCACTTACCTTTTAGCACGTGCCTCCTTCAACGGACTGGAGAGCTGAGCAGAGACCACACACTCAAGAACACCGCGGGAGATTCAGGAGTCAGGTCACACACAGGTCACTCACATACAGCACAGCTCTTAATTCACATCCTCAGTATCACGAATCCAGAGCGACACGCCCCACCTCACACCGCCTATCCTATATCGCGCACACCGCACACAGGAACCATCACTCCTCGGATCGACACGACCCCGCCGCCATCATGACCGGTCACTGCGGAAAAATTTGCGTCGTTGCGCGGCGTCCCTGATCAGCAGCCAATCAGCAACAGGGTACTGTAATGCCCGCGATTTTTCTGCGCATGCGTGATTCAAACGGCGGCGCAGAGTCCTCCGTTTTAAAGATTTTCATACTGCGCCCTGTGTCGTGCGGCGCCTGCCCGTCATGAACTGGAAATGACCGCCGGGAGCATAGGCGGATCCTGGGGGGGGATGGGGTGATCGCCCCCTCCCCTTGGGTCGACCTAAGGCACTGGAAAGAAATGCCTACCGTTGCTGCCGCCGCAGGGGTCCCGGCTGCGCCCCGGCCCCGCAAATTACCTCCCAAATGCCACCCAAATGCAGGGGCGGACGCAGACCCGAGTTTTGGGAGGGCCAAACCCATGTATGGCTCTCCTTATGGGGTGAGTGGGGGGTGGGAAGTACAATTTGGGTGCTCGACAGACCTAGTATAATCTACCTCTCCAAGTATATGATCGCTCTCCTGGGGGAGGGTGGGAGTGAAGATTTGTTTGCAGACATAGTGAACATGAAGATTCGACAGACCTAGAGTAAACACCTTTTTTCAAAAAAATTATCCGGCCTTTGGGGGCCAAAAGATAGTTTGGCCCCCTCCAGCGGTTTGGGGGCCATGGCCGGAATGCCCTCCGCGTCCACCAATGCCCAAATGTAGTGTATCCGGGCCCCTTGTAGTTCACTTAGAGCCTCTGAGTCTGCGACTGGGTCTCTCAAAATCATCCGGGGCCCACGGCCGAAGTCGGATCGCTACTCTCAGCAGTTGCAGAGCATTCCCCTGCATTTCTCTCAGCCCCCTGGGACTGCAGCCGGCCCCCTGTGGTTCATCTGGGTCCTTGTGGCTATCCGGGCCCTCTGAAATGCTTCCAGGGTCCCTGTGGTCCACTTGGAACCTCTGGGTCTGCGATTGAGTCCCTCAGAGTTATCCTGTGCCCAGTGACGGCACAACGTCCGAATTTATGGGGGCATACACGGATCCAGGGGCAAAGGGGGACACGTACTCCCTGATCGACCCTCGGCGCCCGCTGAAATAGTCACAACGCACCCCCCTTTAAGGTCAATAATGCCCCCCTAAAATATCGCTTTCATCCACCCCCCCCTTCCCCCACCCCAGGATGCGAAAATCGGCGCCCACTGATAGGATTTTGCGTCCATCTGATAGATTTTGCCGGTCAAAAGTGTTACCTTCTAGTCCAGATGGCGTCCCACCCCCCCCCACACCGAAGGTGCCCCCCCTGATCGGGAATGTTGGATCCGCCTATGGGGGAACCATGGGCTTTTCAACTCATTTCTTTCAAGTCAACGCTATAGGGCTAGTGTTAAATTTTTTTATTTAAGAGGGGGCACCATGCACCGGTGCCCCCCCCAAAGTTCTTCCGCCAGTGCCCGCTGCTGCCGCAGCCGGGCCCCTATTCTCAGCCGTAGCAGAGAGTTCCCCTGTAATCCACCCTGGCTCTTCGTGACTCCAGTCGGGCTCCCTGCGGTTCACCCGGACCTCCTGTGGCTATCCAGACCCCCTGAAATACTTTCAGGGCCTCAGTTGTCCACTGGGGACCTCTAGGTTCGAGACCAGGCCCCTCACGATAACCTCAGACATGTGGTGGCCGAAACCAGTCCCCTATCTCTATCATGCATATCTCCCCCTCCCAGGCCTCACTTGCAGGACTTTTTGGCCTCGGCCCTGTGTGGTTGCAATATCCGTCCCTGCTTGCACTGTCGGATCCAAGGGGGACAAAGGGGCCGTGGTTCCCTCAAAAGCTTAAAATAATATCTTTTGCCCCCAAAAGGATCAAATTTTGGCCACTATTCTTCAAAAATACTATGTGTTCGCCATTTTTATCGATTTGCCCCCAAAACTTTGTTTTACCCCTCCCCTTCCCCAAAGTCGGGGAGGGGCTTAAGCCCCTAGCCCCCCAGTGGCGGATCCAGCCGGTCGATTTGGGAGGGGCAAACCAAAGTCGAAAAGCAAAAAAAACGCTGTGAAAAATTGTGCTTAAATATGAACTGCAAGCAAAAATTGGGGGTATTTGAGGCAAAAAGCAAGAAGCAAAACAAAAGAAAAAAACGTCACAGTGAGAAATGTGGGCTCGAGAAGCTTTTCCCTATCCAAAACCCAATATTTACACTGAACTTAACTGGTTGTAATTGAAGTTGAGAGTTGAAGCACCAAAATCTTGCCTATAAACTAATAAAGAGTCGGGGAAAATGCCTTTCCCCCTCTGGATCCGCAATTGAGCCCCGTTGGATCCCCCACTGTCCCTTGCATATTTTCCGGTCTCACCGAAAACAGCGGCGTAAAGCGCCGCCGTACCTGCTACACATTATTCCTGAATCCCGATCAATTCTTCAACTTTCTAAAAATATTAAGCTTGAGTTGTCCCGGGTCATGTTACCAGTGAATATCAAGCAGCCTCAGCTCCCAAACAATAAGAATAGCATAAGTAAGAACAGGGTGAGTACCTATGTCAGTCTGAAGCTCATATCACAAGTGATTAATGGGCTTACTGAGCGCTATAGACTAATGACGGTATTTTTTCATATCGATCGCCTAAGGTCGGGTACGGGTCATGTCCTCGAAATTGGAAATGCATGGGGAAAACGGGAGTTGGTAGACGGCCCCTCCCCGAAATTTCTGAATGCCCATAGTAATCATATAGTAACAGATAATTCGAAGTTATGGTAGGGTGGGGTTGATTCCGCCCCCAACAAACCCCCTCTCAAATGAAACTCTGGATCCACCACTTGACAGCACACACTCCCCTCCAGCCGCACTCCATCGCCCGGTGCTGCGCTCCACCACTCGGCGCCGCTCTCCACATCCCGGGACAGCATCTCTCCACCCGGAGTCACCGGGCGCCGCGCTCCAGGACCATGCCACGTAGTTTAGGGGCGCCCCACTCCCCGCCGCCGAGCACCCGTCATCTCTTGTCCCGCTCTCCAGGGCCGAGCACCAGTCATCTCTTGTCCCGCTCCCCTGGGCCGAGCACCAGTCATCTCTTGTCCCACTCCCCTTGGCCGAGCACCAGGCCATACACGGAGTAGGGGTGGGTGGGAAGGGGAAAGGTGCCTCCCAATTGACCCATGGCGCCCCCTGAAATGGTCACGGCGCCCCCCCGGCGAAAAGTCGATGGTGCAACTCTGAAATGTCGCTTCCCACCCTCTCCTCCTAGGATGAGAAAATCGGCGCCAAGTGACACGATTTTGCACCCACCTGATAGGTTTCGCCTGTCAAAAATAGGTTTCCCCCTCATCCATGGTCCGGATGGTGCCCGCCGGGGAAGGTGTCTCCTCGTTTGGCAATCCTGGATCCGCCTATGCACAAAGCATCTGTTGTCCTGCTCCCGCAAAGCCGAGCACCAACCGTCTCTTGTTCCGCTACCCAGCGCAGAGCACCAGGCATTTCTTGTGCCGTGCTCCAGACAGTTCCTGCTCCCTAGGCCCGGGCTTTCCTGGGGCTGAGTGCCTGTTGCTGGACCGGCATTAGAAAAGACAACGCCATGTGAAGAGTCTCGGAATCTTGGAGGTCTTCTGGAGTAGACTTCTGGAGGTTTCATTCTGAGTACTTATCTTGCAGAAATGGCGCAGTTGTTCTTTATTTACATTTGCTCGCCGCACTCAAGGCGAAGGCCGCGCTGATGTTGATGATCTTGAGTGATCCAGTGTTTGTTGTGCATTGTAGGTGTATATGTTGTTGCCATGGTTGTTACTGTCAGTTATAAGATTCTTGTTGTTGTTGGCCCATGTTCATTGATTTGGCCTTTGTTGGCTTTCGATCATGAGTGTTGTGGGTTTGGGATGCCTTTGTTTTGCGAGCTCAGGAGTAGTTTTTATTTGTGTGATAATTTGTTGAGATGCAGGTTCATGGCCAAGGTACATTGACATCTTCGCTTGGAATTCTCTGTGGAAGTATCTCTACCAACTGTGTGTCGAAGACATGGTCTTTGTGTCAGATTTCAGATTGTGAGGAGGATTTTTGGTCGGTGAAGCGGTTGTATTAGGAGATGGTTTACCCAAGCAATCATTTTGTTCAGAAAGCTGAAGAGTAAAAGTAAACTTTATTCTTGTACCAAAATTATGCCTACAATTATAGGTTCTTAGGCTGGATTGGTCTATTAGATCTGGTCCCACAAGATTATTCTCATCTCAGTCCTCTGTCAGTCTTAATCAGACAGGAATTTCGAGGAAAAGAAGGCCCTTGTTCACTGAGTGACGTCCACAGAAGTATTTGTCAGGTTTCAGGTGCATGGTGTTTGTATGAGGAGAAATTATAGCCCTCAAACACTGAGCGGCCAGTGGATCTCCCTAAGTGTGTTGGTGAAGCGGTTAGGTTATTGAATTATTGTCCTCTCTAATTTTGGCTGAATGTCCTGCAATTTTTTGTCCTGTTGACTAATAGAATAGTAATGAGAAATCCATCAATTGAGTCAGCCTTTTCTTATCATCTGAACAGAAGTGTATGTGTATGCTTGATTATGCTAAAAAGGGGTTTGTAACATATGATACTATGCTTATTGTTAAGTAATTCAGGTAAAAGGGTTTTTTTCACATATTAACATCATAACTTAAAACAAGCTAAAAGTCAGAGACTGAAGGAATATGCTCATCTTAACCTTTGTTGTGATATCTCTTAAGCTTCAAACAAAGCAATTATTAGTAAAATAATTGTATTAAAAACACCCATGTCAATTCCATCTGTAAAATATTACATGAAGTTTGAATTCTGTCTTAGTCATCATCCAGTCTGCAGAACGTGGCAGATTTCGACGAGATCTCGTTGGGGCAGCCTCGGGGCAGACCTACCGATTTGGGGCAGCTTTTGGTCGATCTTGGGGCAGATGGGGGCTCTTGGGGCAGGAACTAGTACTTGGGGCAGCCAGTGTCCCAAAACCTGGGGTGCTGGGTGCAGAGCGACACCCAGTCAAGCAGAATTTTCCACTCACTTTTATATATTTTTTCCTGAATTCTCCACTCACTTTTCAAGTATGGTTCTAGTTACCAAAGACATAATTCACTCACATAGTTAACAATATTCAACCATACACTTACTACAAGGGCCATTTCAATTGCCTCCTCTACTAACGTACACTGGAAAAAGAGCAGGAGAATCGAATAGAAGATCTCCAAATTAACTCGGCTTTTATGCACGTCTTTCGCTTTTCTGCAAAAATCTGGCGACTTCTATTTTTCAGGCCAATTATACCTGGCATCCTTATCTCCACCGATTTCAGTGGAACAACAGAATCGAAATTCTGGCGCAGGCAAGACGCTCAGTGCCCACCCCGGAGAAAGTTACACTGGGTGAACACCGCCACTAAATTCCACCACTCACAAAATTCGTGAGTGGAAAATTAGACACCCTAGCCTTGTGTTGCCAAAGAAATGAACTGACCGCTTTAAGAGATACATTTCTGGAAAGCAGTTTATCTGTGCACATGATTTCTAGGCTTACGTCCTTGAAAAGTTGTTTTTGTATTTCTGGTACCGAGAATAGTGAAAAACCATTTTTGGTCATATTTTTGTTAAAAGCAATTATCTTGAAATTTGTATGCTAAGCAGCATATTTTTTGACATTGTATCATAGAAAATTGACCATTTATTGCGAAGAAAATCATTTTTATCCGTATCAACCGTTCATTGCTGCGTCCACGCCGTGTGACACCCAAATCCACTCACGACACCCTACGACACCCTAGGCATAAAAATGCTGATATTTTAGTTGAACTGGAAGTGTCCGGTATTTGAATATATTGAAACTCTACATTATCATTAAATCAATTTTTCTGGCCACAAGAATGCATCCAGCTACCCTTCAAACACCGGCACTTTTTTGTATGGCTGGTCTACGGCGTGGACTTACCAAAACGCCGTCTTTACATCTAGTAACTAAAAGCGGCATCTTTAAGCTTTTTGAAAGGCAGGTTGCATATTCGTTATTGACAAAAAATTATTTGTCTTACTCTTTGTGTGATTTTATCTGTAAAATTTTATAGCCTATAAGGATTCAGAAAAATAATTTAGGGCAATTTGTAAAATGCAAATTATGTAGCTTAGGCGACCGGCAGGCAGCAAGCCATGAGAAATTTAAAGTAGTAGTCGTTGTGACGCTGTCGCAACGGTCGCAACCCGCCGCGCCTGGCTGATGTAGACGAAAGGAAGAAACAAAACAGAAATAAGGCTGTAGCTTCGATTAGATTCATACAAAGAAGCATATTCATATGAAGGTGAGAATATATGTGAGGAGGAGCAGGGAAATTGACAAGTAAAGAAAAGAAACTTTTAGCAAGAGTCTGGAAGAGTTTATTGCCATGATAGATAGTTTGTAGTTTCGTCTGGGTTACTTAAGTGTAAGCCAAGGCTCTACTGGGCCCTAGCATAGGTGTATGCGAGGTGCAGTGATTGAGATCAGGAGTGGCCTCCAAAATTCCGATAACTATAGGTATAGGAGAGGCGTTGTCCCGGACAGAAAAACTATACAGTGTATGCTTAGATAATAAATTCAGGCACTAGGTATTGCATGACAAATCCCTTCTTTATTTTTCACCACCTGCCGGTCTCGGAGGCCTCCTCTGCAGAGTTGTTCTAAGGGGGCCCCGATATTTCGTCTCAGAGACTTTTTAGAGCTGGTCATATGGGAGAGGAGAGGAGGGACAAAAGAGTTGGTCTAGGGAAGCCCCCCAAGTGTTGGTCTTCATCCAAAAAATGTTAGTCTAGGTGGCTCCCAGAGTTCTTTACCCCGAAGGTTGGTCTCAGAGGCCCCTCAAAAGTTTTTTTCGTGACAACTCACCATTGCCTAAAAAATAATTGGAGACTGCATCAGGGGGTTTCAGTTGGTAAAGATTTACCTGCTTAACCAAAATTTTTCACATGGTAATGGTCAAACAATGCTGCTTGGGGACGATTTAAAAATATTTACTTTGAGACAATTAAACAAAATATCCATCCCTCAGTTCAAACAAGGGCTCTGAGAGTTTACAGCCTGAGTACCCAAATTGGGAAATTTTTACTCCACCATACATTTTGAGGGAATTTTCCACTCACTCGCCATATATTCCAGCTGAATTTTCCACTCGACACCCTAGCACAAAACCTATTTTGGGTCACTGGGGGCAGCGGTCGGTACGGGTAATCACCGAGGGAAGAAGAAAAATAATGAAAAGGAACGACAATCATTAGTTAAAGTTGCGCTGTAAAAGCTGAACTGTCTCAAAGGCGTCATGTTTGTCGTCTAGAGAAATATGGTTAAAAAGATACCAAACAAAGGAAATTTTTTATAGATGTAAAGTCAAAGTTCCTGGAAGTGAATAAAAAATCAGGCAACAGGCGCCTTTTTAAAGCTAAATTTAAATTTATTTTCTAAATTTGTAATCTAAATCTAGTTTTAGTTACAAAAAACAATCTTAGAACTCGAAATAAAATTTCCCTGTATGTAGTTTTTTGCATTTCCTCTGCTATGTTTTGATCGCCAAAGGCCGCAAATCGGGTCTATGTCAAAAGGTCCAGTGTTCAAAGGGTCCACCGTTCAAAAGAAAATCATGCCAGCCCCCTTCCCCTAAGAACAAATGCTAGTCAGTGATGTGACGTCACAAAAGAGTAGGTCTTTCTTCGCTTGGGTCTTGTGAAAACTAGGGGTGAAAATATTCCAAATTTTGTCATGCTTTCATGCAAATGTGAGAAAATGGAAGGGGGAAAATGCTTTAGCTGTGGTAAAAATTATTCTTTATCGAATTTAGTTATCAATTGAAATATTTTTTAAACTATTGATTATACGGCGTGAAAGCAGTGGCAAATGACGTCTTTAAGGGAAAATACTTCGCTTGTAAATATACCTTTGAATAAAAGTATTCTTGAAGTCGTGTATCATGAATGCAAGATAGCTGCTGCTGTGCGTGGAGGGTCGTGAGTGTGTTGCCATCGTCGAGTTGGATGCACGGTTTTCTTTCATTTCTGGGTGTTTCGTTTAAAATGGAGTAGATAAACATATATCGGTAAAAATATCCCCCCCGTTGGAGGAGTCTGCCCCAGCATCCAAATTTCTGCCCCAATTGGGGCAGGCTTTGGCTGCCCCAAGCGCCTCGTCGAGTCGCCTGCCACGTTCTGCAGACTGGGTTATCATTGGCATGATGAATGAATGAATGATGCATTCATTGAATGAATCTGGTCAAATCAGTTATATGTAGATATTATCCATGTATAGCAATAGACCTAGAGGATGCAACCCACCTGCTTGTCAACTATTAAACCAAACTGGGCTTGTGCCTATCTCTGTGATAACATAAAAAAGGTGAAGGTCAACAAAGCCCTTGGCTACTATCTATTTGTGTCAATCACCCACAAGAATTACACCAGCATGTATCAGGGTGGGCCACCTCATGTTGGTGTGGTGGGTCAGTGGCATTGGTGGATCCAGCAGCAACTTTGGGAAGTTTTGGGTGTTAATTGAGAAAAAAGTGAATTGTATTTTTTTAAGAAAAACGGCTTAATTGATTGATTATTTGAGTTTAGGAATATGCCAACCTGCAAGGTCATATAGTGCCCATATCAATTATCTTCTGTCAAGGCCTATAATGGCATCTAGCAGTAGAGTAAAGTAAAGTCCCGTCTGTAGAAAAATAAGATTTTCATTAAAAAGTCATGGATTTAAACAGGTTAGCTACGCCACCAGGCGGCCGGAATGGGGCGCTGGGGCATCACTTCCGGTGCCCACCCGGCACCCAGGGGCGCGGAGACAGCCTAGACGCGGGGCTCAAACCTGATGTCTAACGGAGTTCCTCCGTGGGGCTCCCATACCTGGAGGCGCCAGGGCGGACCCGCCAAACCGGCGCCAGGCACCTACCAGCACAGCTGTCTACCACAGCACACACCTTCAACCAGGATCAAATATGATCACAAAGTCAATGTCTCTAAGATAGGACAGCACCCTCTCAACCATACTGGAGTCAGGGCCGATCAATTCTAAAAGTGTGGACTCCTGCCGTTGCGTGCCAAAATGCAAAGACCTGTGTCTATCATACTGGCCACGAGACTAGCACGTGTTGGACCGACACACACTGCACATTGCTGACACTGTGGTCGAGGCTCGCCGCATATCAGGTATCGGTGAGTGGCCAGTCTGCAATCGACACAAAGCCACTTACTCGCGGTGATTAGGGCGCAACGAGGATGGTCACTCACCGATCTCAGGTTTGATCATTTTCGACTTTTTATTGATTAGATCATTCCATTGCTGTTGCCATATGCTTCAAAGGTGAGAAGATGTATGTGGGTACAAATCTCTAGCGGGGATTCGTTGTGTACGCCTGCAGGGCCATCGGCAAGCACGTCGGGCTCCTGCCTCCGCCGCTTCGTTCAATCGTATTGCGACATGACTTGGAACCCTACAGAGTGTTACATATTTGTCCAGTCTGGTGAGACTGGTTAAGCGCAGGGCAATATTTAAAACAAGTCCATCACTTGGGTTAAAACCTAATTGCTTGGGTTAAAACCACGGCTTGAATGCTACTGAGGGTATCGCTGAAAATAACGTATTTCGTGGTATCACTAACTTCCATTAAATGGAATGTAGCACCTTGGTCGAATCCAGAAATTTAGTGTAATTAGGGGTATTTTTAGCCAAAAATCATGAAAACCTGAGTATGTGTTTAACTGACATGTGAGGTTCGCTCGTGAGTAGGTGTGACTCACAGGTTGAGGGAATAGATGAACTCTGAATCTGAGGTCGTAGGTGAGACTTTGAGATTTAGGCAGTAGGTGAGACTTTGAGATTGAGGGACTAGGTGAAAAACTGAGACTGAGGAAGTATTTGAGACTCTCAGGTTGAGGCAGTAGGTGTGAGTCTGAGGTTGAGGCTGTAGGTGAGTCTCTGAGGTTGAGGTAGTAGGTGTGATCTGGAGGTTGAGGCAGTAGGTGTGATTATGAGGTTGAGGCAGTAGGTGTGAATCTGAGGCTGAGGTAGTGGTTGAGACTGAGATTCAGATAGTAGGTGAGACTGTGAGGTTGAGGATGTAGGTGAGACTCTGAGGATGAGGCCTGGCCTTGACTTGCCGCTCCACCCGTGGAGACGTCGGTAGCGTCACAATTGGAGTCATGTCGTGGACATGCCGCTTCCTTGACGGACCTGGCCACGAATGGAGGGCGGCGACCGCACTTCAACCGGTACACGATCCTTTTTAGGTGTTAGGTGTCCTGTTCCTGTTGCTTAACCTCAGGTGCATGGCTGTAGGAATTAACTACACACCACCCGTATATCCGCACTCAGCTCCACGTAATTCACGTACTTCTTTTGAAATATTTCCCTGACTTAAAATCATATAGTAGACATTGAGAGGATGGTGGATAGGATTTGCAGTTCTTTTTGCATACCGCTCAGGTCTCTTAATGTATAGTTCCAGTTTTATTTTTTATTCAGAATTGTGAACATGAGTTGCCATTCTTGTTCAGTGATGGTGCTGAGGCATGTGTAAGTCTGCTCCTAGAAACATTTTGTGCTGTGGTTCTATCCTAAGCCCGTTACATCAACATAATTTTGTTATTTTTTTCAGGTGCTTTTATCCTGAAGAGGATTATCACAAGCTTCAGTGTGTATGCTGCCAGCTGGTCACCAGACTGGGATGGACAAGGATGTTCAGATTTTATTTTCACTGGTCAGGGGCGGTGAAATTAATGGCAACGGGGCAATAACGGAACTGTGCTGGTGGTTCTTGTATGCTAAAACGACGTGCCCTTATTGAGCTACCACTGTTTCCATGACCTTATGAAGACACTGTTTATGTGCACTTCTTCAGATCGATTTTATTGGTGCTGGGCCAGTAGTGCTTGTTATTAGTAATTGTTTTCTTGTATGAACTAAAACATCAGAATTATCATCGTACTTCAGACTATCCAGACAGTCCTTTCGAACAGGTTGGGGACTCCCCTGTCCTCTGTATCAGTTTTCGTTTTCGCGACTCGTCATCAACTACGAAGCCAACCCTCCAAGAGCGTCCACCTCCACCTTGAAAGGCAGCAGCGTCTTCACTATGATGTCCGCCTCCACGCCGACCGAAGACTGGCTGCCGGGCTCTGGGGTGCTGCAGCTAGCCTCTCCCTGGTCTCCGTCGCGACCCGACCGCTGGCCGGTCATGCTGGTCGCCTCCGAGTCCATGGAGGCCTCCGGAAAAAGCGCCAGATGGGAACTCAACAGTGAGTACCATTGGATTCCATTTATTATAAACGCCTCCATGCTATTAAGGTGTTTTTTAGTGTTGTGATGGCTGTTGTGATTGTGATGCAGAGGCAGGCACAGCTACCAAGTTTAGAAATCGCTACCGCTACTTCCGCTACTTTGGCTAGTTAAATCCGCCACCGCTGCTAGTGTTTTTTTTTTAGAAAGTCGTAAAACTGCGGTTCCGTCGCTGCCCCTACCTTTATTAATGGCCTTACCCAAAAATGGTTTTCATTGATATTTTTTAACATGGTTTGGAGTAAACAACTGCTTATGTGTATATTACGTACCAGCTACCAGTTTTCTTGTAAGATATGTAAACAAAATTACACAGCAAAATAATATATTTAGCCTCCTGTTGTTTTGCTGGGGGAGCAAAAAATTTCTCTCGATATCCATCTCCTCTTGGCGAGGGGTTGTCCTCTTCACAGACTGTCGGAAGGGGCGGCGCTTTTATAATTGTTTTGCTTGCACTACCGACGTAATTTTTGGCAAAGGAAGCCGTTACCTCTTGGAGAGTCCACAGGTGGCGGAGTAGCGGGCCTAAGAGCAGATCAGCAGGCGTAAGAAGCTGACCGCCCGGCCCTGGTGTTATAAAGCATGGAAGGAGAAGGTTAGGATGAAGATAGGTGAAGATGAAGGAAAATTGAGTTCCATTAACCCGCGCCCCACCGGGGGTCCGGCGCCACCTTCGCCCCACCGGGGGGCCATCGATGGCCCCCCTCTAACTCCGAAAATATGGGCGTTAGCGCAAATCTGCAAAGTGCAATAGAAAGCTCGCGTGAATTCAGTAAGAAATCACTTCGCATGTTTTAGTGCTCAGGTCAATGGTTTGACCTCCAGAGGTCAAATTAGGTCAAGATCGGCTATTTTCACTCAAATATGCAATGATTAAGCAAACTGGGCATAACTCTTATGTCATTAGAGCTATTGAGGCCTGGTAAAGTACATTTGATAGCAAATTGCCAGTACTTTTTCCGCTATGTGGAACGTAAAGACCTCCCGCCAGTGGTTTGACCGCCAGAGGTCACCTCGTGACCTAATATGACCTGAGGTCACGAAAGGTCAAAAAGTGACCTTGCCGTATATCAAATGAAAGCCAGTGACAAGACAAATACGATGGTGTTTGTTTCACCGCTCTAGCTCAATTAGGTCAAAAGTTATTGTCAAAATACTGTTTTTGACCTCCGGTGACCTTGGATGACCTTGGAAAAGTCAAAGGGCAAATATGACCCCTGGGATCCGTGAAAGGGTGTCCAAAAACGTTGTTCTGAGCAGTCTGAGTATTTGCAATCATTTTTGTGGCTTTTATATCATGAAATAGCTTTTCCCCATGCTTTTCCAATGGGAGAGGTCGCCTCGTGACCTGACCTCAGGGCACGAAATCGAAAAATCCCGGATATACACCTTGTAGACCCTGGAGGGGTCATGAAGTGTAGGAAGTTTCAAATCGATCGACTTTGAAATGTAGCTCTTACAGAGCTCTAAAGGTGAAGTGAGGTGACCTTGGTTGACCTCGTCTGGTGACCTGACCTTGGGTGACCCGGGGTAAAAAATTTCAGGGATGATGGGAAAATGATGCAGTGAGAGGTAGAGCCCTCAACCGCGGTGCTGCGCCTCGTTGTTTTTCTGCTATCCCGGAAAAACCTTAGGGGGCCATCGATGGCCCCCCCGGTGGGGCGAGGGTTAAGAGGGCTCGCTGATGCCAGAGGCGCTTGTGCTCACAGTCCCCCACGTAGAGTGAAGATGATGATAAGGCTTACCGGGTTAAAATCATGTCTACGCTTATTATTCCTGCACGCTTATGATATTCAAGGATTTCGTACTTTGGAAAGAGCGACGTTCTTTTCTTCTGCACGCTTTGTAGGAACTCTGTGTTTTTTCTTGTTTTGCTTTTGGGATTTTTGTATCATGCATTCGTACTTGTATATTCTTGTGGTGGGCAAAACATGCAACCTGTCATCTCTGATTAGTTTATTGGGATCTATAACGTGCTATTCTCCCCTCCAGGTAGGTTGTTACCTTTGCTTAAGGGCGGATAAAAGTGTGAGTGTGTATTTCTAAATATTTTTACGGGAAATGTTATATCAGGGCGGGACGTGCTCTTATCCCTCTCTTCCGTAATGGAAGTGCCAGCTGTGTTGCCTTGAATACGTTACCATGAGCTGCTAACCAGACAGTGTTTTAAACAATCCACATCCATAAAATAATTCCGAAACGTTGAGTAGCATTGACGGTTTTGTACAATGCGTTAAATAGCATTCTGAGCAGTCGACAAGAAGCAGTACCAACGGGCTTGAGCCGGAGCTTAGGATTTAAACCTCTAGAAGTATGTTGGACTGTTGGCGCATCCGAGTTGTCAATTTGAGAAAACAAATAATTTTTTAAAGTCACGCTGAGAGATTGGCCCTTGCGGAAATATTGCCATGCTATATGTGGACGCATGGGCGGATCCAGGAGTACATTTTAGAGGGGGCCAAACCAACGTTTTGGGGAGGCTAAATTGGGAAATCGCGAAAACACAGTATTAAAAAACGGCAACAATTATGTCCTTTTGGAGGGAGCCAAAAGATACTATTTTAGGCCTTGGAGGGGGCCACGGTTCCTTTGCTCCCCCTTGGATCCGCCAGTGTATGGAGGGGAAACGGTGTGCGAGCCCATTAGATTCTTGGCTCGCTCGTGCTTTCACAATTACTACCGTTGTGTAATGGAAGAATGTTCTCACTAGTGCTTTTGCTGTTCAGGTTTATTTATCGTTATTGGTCATGTTTCATCACATTCGAAGCCGGCGCTTTCCGAATCGCGTCGTCACTGACTGGTCGCGTGGGGCCGGTGCTGTTGTATTACCTCGTCTTAAGCCTCCCCGGGAAGACCTCACCGCACCACCGTACTCGTGTATGACTTCGTCTGCGGCCAGTGTAGCACAGGGAGGGGATGGCAGCCGTCTTCTGAGCTGTAGGTCCCGGGTTCGAATCCCGCCGCCCGCTCGGCGTTGTTGGCCGCCGTGCTCGGCTGCGGTGGCGGCTGGGTTTAGCGACAGAGGGCGGCTGTTAGATCTCCGGAGCTGTCAGAAGCTGGCCAATCGTTCCATGGCTGGGTCAACAGCAGAAGTACCCGAACCCGGCAGCGGCGCGCCGCCTCTGGGAGGCTCCGGGCGATACAGGTGTGGATGGATGGCCTGGTGAGTAGCGCGGTGCACAGGCGGTTTCAGAGGGGACGGTGCCTCCCCCTCTCCGATGGAGCACTCAGCGCCCCCATACTGCACCCAGGTGTCCCCTGAAATCGCACCCCATGGGTCGTTTCCCCCTTTTCCCAGGGTGTATGCCGGAAAAAACGCATCTTAAAGATCGCATATTATATATATATATATATATATATATATATATATATATATATATATATATATATATATATATATATAGTATAACATATATGATATTTGGAAGGGTGGATTGGCCCACCCAGCCACCTCAGAGACTGGCCCACTCCATTCTTCCTCCCCCATTTTTAAGCAGCTTTTGTATAACACCATCACCCAAAGGTCGTGGGTCGGATGTCTGGTGAAATCACCTGCTGAACTTGTCTCCTCAGTGTCCCAAAACCTGGGGTGCTGGGTGCAGAACGACACCCAGTCAATCAGAATTTTCCACTCACTTTTATATTTTTTTGCTGAATTTTCCACTCACTTCCAACAATATTTACTACTACTATTGAATAACTATTGAACAATATTTTACTACTATTGAATTTTACTCAACAATACTTACTACAAAGCCCAGTTCCATTGCCTCCTCTACCAACGTCCACTGGAAAAAGAGAGCAGCAGAATCGACTAGAAGATTGCCAAATTAACTCGGCTCTTATGCGCTTCTTTCGCTTTTCTGAAAGAGAATCTGGCGACTTCTATTTTCTGGTCAATTATACCTGGCATCCTTATCTCCACCGATTTCAGTGGAACAACAGAATCGAAATTCTGGCGCGGGCAAGACGCACTGTGCCCCCTCCCTGCCCCACCGGAGAAAGTTCCAATGGGTGAACACCGCCACTAAATTCCACCACTCGCAAAATTGGTGAGTGGAAAATTAGACACCCTAGCCTTGTGTTGCCAAAAAATGAGCTGACCGCTTTGAAAGATACATTTCTGGAAAGCAGTTTATCTGTGCATATGATTTCTAGGCTTACGTCCTTGAAAAGTTGTTTTTGTATTTCTGGTACCGAGAATAGTGAAAAATCATTTTTGGTCATCTTGCTGTTAAAAGCAATTATCTTGAAATTTGTATGGTAAGCAGCATATTTTTTTGAAATTGTATCGTAGAAAATTAACCATTTATTGCGTAGAAAATAATTTTTATCCATATTAGCCCTTCATTGCTGCGTCCACGCCGTGTGACACCCAAATCCACTCACGACACCCTACGACACCCTAGGCATAAATACGCTGATATTTAAGTTGAACTAAAAGTTTCCAGTACTTTAATACATTGAAACTCTACATTTTCACTAAATGATTTTTTTGGGCAACAAGAATGCATCCAGTTACCCTTCAAACATCGGCACTTTTTTGTATGGCTGGTCTACGGCGTGGACTTACCAAAACGCCGTCTTTACATCTAGTAAATAAAAGCGGCATCTTTAGGCTTTTTGAAAGGCTGGTTTCGTATTCGTTATTGACAAAACATTGTTAGTCTTTCTCTTGGTGTGCTTTTTAGTTGTATAATTTTCTAGTCTATAAGGATTTAGAAAATTAATTTAGAGCAAGTTTTCAAATGCAAATTATGTTGCTTATGCGACCGGCAACTGGATTGCGATCAGAAATTTAAATTAGTAGTTGCTTCGACGCTGTCGCAGCCCGCCGCGCCTGGCTGATTGTAGACGAAAGGAAGAAACAACAGAAAGGAGGCTGCAGCAGCTTCGACTAATATTGATAGAAAGCAGCATACTCATATGAAGGTGAGTATATATGTGAAGAGAAGCAGGGGAATTGACAGGTAAAGAAAAGAAACTTTTAGCAAGAGTCTGGAAGAGTTTATTGCCATGATAGAAAGTTTGTAGTTTCGTTTGGGTTAGTTGAGTGTAAACCAAGGCTCTACTGGGCCCTAGCATAGGTGTATGCGAGGTGCAGTGATTGAGGCCAGGAGTGGCCTCCAAAATTCCGATAGCTATAGGTATAGGTATAGGAGGGCGTTGTCCCGGACAGGAAAACTATACAGTGTATGCGTAGATAATTAATTTTGGAACTAGAGCCCTGTTCCAGCTGTCAGCACAGTTTTGTCAGCAGGACCTCCAACCTCTCCTCCAGAAAAGTAACATCAGCGCCATAATCACCTCTTGTTTGTGCTAAGCAAAGGGAACTCAAACCTTTAAACCATTAAAAAATATTAGGCTGCACTTCGTGCACTTACGGTTTTCATCAGCACAAACAGCAGGCCGTCAGCCCGTAAAACCTCTAGAACTAGTTCCCGGGGAGAGGCTACAGTCCTGTGACGTAGGCGCAACGCGGCCCGCTGATTGGTGCTGACAAAACTGTGCTGACAGGTGGAACAGGGCTTAGGTATTGCATGAAAAAATCCCTTTTCATTTTTCACCACCTGCCGATCTCGGAGGCCCCTCTGCAGAGTTGTCTAAGGGGGCCCCGATATTTCGTCTCAGGGGCCCTTAAAAGCTGGTCGTGTGGGAGTGGAGGGGCACAAGAGTTGGTCTAGGAAGCCCCCAAGAGTTTTAGTGGCTCCCAGAGTTCTTTCCCCCAAAGGTTGGTCTCAGAGGCCCCCAAAAAGTTTTTTATTTGTGGAAATTCACCAACTCCTTAAAAAAATTGGAGACTGCATCAGGGGGTTTCAGCTGGTAAAGATTTACCTGCTTAACCCAAATTTCTCACATGGGAATGGTCAAACAAAGCTGTTTGGGCATGATTTAAAAAATATTTACTTTGAGAAAATTAAAGGAAATGTCCATCCTTCAGTTCAAACAAGGGCTCTGAGAGTTTACCACCTGAGTACAAAATTGGAAATTTTTACTCCGCCATACATTTTGAGAGGAATTTTCCACTCACTCGCCATACATTCCGAGCTGAATTTTCCACTCGACACCCTAGCGCAAAACCTATTTTGGGTCACTGTGTCTCCTAACTTCAAGTATGCATCCAGCTGTCAACAAGTTCGTCGGAGAATCCTACGGTTTCACGTTACTACAGTGAGTGATCCCCGGGGTGTTAGATCTGTCGTGTAAAAGTTTTTGAGACTCCTGCTTATTTTCGTATGTTTATTACTATTCATGACTACTGAACCCGTTCTGTGTGATCCTGGACTTTGGAAAGCTTCCATCATCTCAGTCGTTGGGTTTGGTTTCGATAGAGCGTTGATAAGTATGACAGAGTTGGTGAGTTAGAATGTCAGCAGTTGTTTATGGGTTCATTCGTCCGAAGGAATGTGTTCTGCGTACAACACTGTGTACAGCAGTGCACACTGCACAGTCGCCCTCATCTTCTCATGCACAGCTCAGGAGCTGGTGGCTGCGGGAACCCTGCAGGCCACTGCAGCTCTCATGATTTGTCTGTTTGGCTGGACCAGCTGCAGGAGGAGTGTTCCCAGGCTCGCCGCTAGTGCAGTCCTAGGTGGAGCTGTTGGGCAGTACGTGAATGTCACAGTCGTCTTCTCCGCAGTCGCCACAGCTGCCGTTAGGTCAGAGGAGCGGGGGCAACAGTCCTCTTCTCTGTAGTCGCCACAGCGGGCTTTAGGTCAGAGGAGAGGGCGCCACCGTCGCGTCTCCTAGTGCACTTTTCGCACCCCGTTGTTGCTATTTGTCTTGGAATCGTCATTGCAATCTCTTACCTTCAATCGTGTTTGGGGTACCTACCAGGCTTTAGTACCCATGATCAGTGGCCTCGTGAAATATACAGCAAGATAGCTGCAAGCGCCGTCCCCGCTTGAAGGCGCTTCCGTGCGACGAAGATGTAGCGTGAAACAGACAAGATTGCAACGCTTGCTCGTTAATGGCGTGATGCGTAAAGCCCAGCGCATCGTGCAATTTGTCGGGAGAGTTCATTTGCTTCTTAGACATCTCGGACAAAGAAAACAGCACGGCTGACGTGTTCCCAAATCCTTCCGACGCCTCTCACGTCCGCGCCGCTGTACCTCCCCCTGCCCCCTTCTTCGACACCCACTTTCTCCAGTGGAGCCCTCTGATGGGCGCCGCCGGTGGCGTGCGCTAAGCGCGGCACCAGCATTGATTCCTCCGCAGTCGACTAGCGTCGCCGCCGACGGTGGGCCGCCCGTGCCAGCGTGCATCGATTTCGACGGCGGCCGACGACACCGCTGTCGCCGCTGAGATCAGTGCTCGTTTTTGTCAAACGGTGTTTGTCTCTGCGGAGAGGAGGTGTATTCGAACTTTTGCACGTGCTTGCCGCGAAGAGAGTGCCTTATCGTCTCCATAAAACGATATTTCGTGGTGTTTTTGTGCATCTTGCGGCCTCCCGGGATTGCTACGTCAAGCAGATTGTTGGGGTCTGTGGTTAAAGCTGTTTTGTTCAGGTTCCAGCTCGGGACAGATGCTCTTTTCGGTCTGATATCTGTTATATTCGGTTCAATTTCATTCTTTTTGTCGCTCTCGTGTGTCGTCAGTTGTTTCATTCCCCCCCCGGCTTTGTCCACGCTCCCAGGTGTTTTCGGAAAAAGAGTATTTCTGAGGTGGATACAGGTCGCAGTGTATACCACCGAGTGTTGAGACGGAGACAAAGCCAGAGACAAGGCGTCTAGACAGTGCAGTGGTCTAGTGCTGCGGTGGGGGGTGGGCACCGCCCTGCCTCCCGATCGATTGCGGTGCCCGTGCCGGCTGATACGGACTCTTTACCGCCGCGGAGATAGTCGTTAGCTGGTGGAGCTGGTTCCATCCGGGCTCTGGTTATGATGGTTCTGTTGGAATTCGCCTTATGGGCTGGGCAGTGATGAATACGTTTTTGTGGTCCTCTTCTCGTGTGTTGAATAGGATCTCAGTTAATCTTAGTGGTTTAGATTGTTGCTAAGTGGTTCATTTGTTTTGTTTCACTTCTTTTCTGTCCTTCGCTCTTTATCACGTCATTCTGGTCCGGTTTTTCAGAGTGATTTGAATTAATTGAAGAATAATTGACGACATTTCAATGTAGTTATTAGTTCCCGCATCTTCAGAAAGGGTACCTGGAATGCCTTAGTGGGATATCGAGAAGATTATGGAAAGGATGCACTTCGATTTTATTTTGGTCGACTGATCTTCGAAAGCGGAAGCATGGCTCCACGTTGGAACAGTGTACCCGTGGTGGATTGTTATCCTCACCGAAGCGCTAATTTGCTGACAGCTGTGGCCCTGTCGAAACACCAGCTTTGAAATATTTATCAAACACCGACCCTGCCATCTTTCGGCGACCGCTGTAACTACAGCTTGTGCAGCGGTCCGCCATGGGTGACGACCGCGATGTGGGAACAGTAGAGACGTTGTACCTCTGTAACTTCAGAGTTTCCGTGGATGGCGATTGGCTATGCCTGAAGGAGCTGCAAGACGTGGAGCTGAATAACATCCCACCGCACGCTCACTCTCCCATGCAGCAGGAGGGTACGTTTGAGTGTGTACAGATTGGTGGCTGGGGTACTCTGGATTATCTTATCCGTGGATTGGTATTATCCATGCTTAAAGGTACTACTTTAGCTGAGCAATGATTTCCATAGCACTATGGAAATCATTGTGTTCCACAGTGGCATCTCCACCGGCGAGAAGGTGGGGAGCACTGCGAGTGACTCTGCAGTCAGCCTTAGGGTGACTAGAAATTATCCACCCGAAAACTATAACACTATACAGATTTTGGCCCTTTCGTGTCCTTGGACCATGCTACGACTGGTAATATTTTCACAATTTCAATACATTTTAAAACTATCAGATCAAAACTGGGTGTCAGACTTCGCTGGTAATGATGTAGGTACTGATGACATAGGTAATGATTTAGGTACTGATGATGCAGGTGGTTATTTAGGTACTGATGTATGTAATGACTTAGGTACTGATAATGTAGGTAATGATTTAGGTACTGATTATGTAGGTAATGATGCAGGCACTGACATGGTACGAGCAAACAATTCAGTAAAACTTTGCCCTGACTGATGTCACAACTTAAATCAGTGTTCATAATTATAAGGATAGGCCCATGTGCCTTAGACCGGTCAAAAAAGAAAAATTAAACGTTGCTCCTCATGACTGTTTTTGTTCCTTGCCTAGTCAGTAATAAATCCATAAGTCAGGTCAATAGATCTATGGCAAGTGCCCGCGCCTTGATCTTCCCATTTTCCATTAGTGGCCCCATTGCCTTGCAAGGGAAGGTCAGGTTATTTTCATTATTTGACCTAGCAAGGTCATATTATATATCACTCGATTTGCAATGATGAGAGAAATATAATAAGCCCAAAATATTTTCCCTAAGTCTTCTCTGAGAGAATCTATAGGGGAAGACTAAACTGTTCCACTATTAGGCTATGGAAAAGCATTTGTCTGGAAAATAATACTATCTCAATATTGACCTGACCTAACAATTTTCCTACATCCTCTTTGTCCTGTTAGGACTAAGAAGATTTATAACCAGCATTTTTAGGTCAGGCCAATATTGAGTCACCAGAGGTAAAAAACTTTCCCATAGGCTAATAGTGGAGCAGCTTAGTTTTCCCCTATAGATTCTGTCAGAGAAGACTTAAGGAAAATATTTTGGGCTCATTAGATTCCTCTCTTCATTAAAATTCGAGTGATATATAATATGACCTTGCTAGGTCAAATAACCTGACCTTCCCTTGCAAGGCACTAATGGTAAATGGAAAGATCAAGACGCGGGCACTTGCCATAGATCTATTTACCTGACTTTTTATGGATTTATTACTGGCTAGGCAAGGAACAAAAACAGCCATGAGAAGCAACGTTTTTTATTTATTTATTTTTTGGACTGGTCTGATGTGCATGGATCCTACAGATCTGCGCTCGCCACAAAACACCCATTAATAGTGTTTGTTTCTGACACACGTAATTTTCTCGTTTCGCTTCTGAATGCCGATGTATCTGGTGTTACAAAGTAACGGAGATGCTAATATTTGTGCCGTTTTTCTCTACTACAAGCGCTTTTCGACTGATCATAATGTTTGAAGATAAGAAAAAGATGGTGCAGGGCACAATGTCACACGAAATGAAGTCGCCATAGTATGTGCGTTTATTTTGTTACGATGTTCTCACACCTTCTGTGGGGAGCACTAGGTGTGCTTAAATGAAATAATGTTCTGGGGAAGTATGAAATACACTTCGCACAGAATACAACATCCTCGTCGGATTACGTTCAATTCCCTGTGCTCGCCGGAATGGGGCCGTCATTTCTGTAAGGCCCCATTTCAGTTTTGTTTTGCACATCGGGCCTCACCATTTTCACAGCTCTTGCGGTTATCTCACTCTCATCCTCCCCTCTCCATCTGCCCAGAGCGTGACCCGATCGCCATCGAGCGCAGCAACCTCATCAACATCTCCAAGCTGGTGGTGAAGGAGCTGCTGGAGAGCTCGGCGCCGCTGGGCCGGCAGCTGGACTCGGACCACGTGCCGCTGCAGCACTTCTTCATCGTGTTGGAACACGCGCTGCGGCACGGACTCCGCCCCAAACGGGTGAGAAAGCGTGCCATCTATCGGTGACCTTGGAAGCTGGAAGTCAGCGTCGAGTCTGTGTTGGTGGCGTCGTCGGCTTGCGGTTTCACAATCGTGCTGAGATTCCGACCGTGGACCGCCATCGGGGCAATTATCGGCCTGAATTTGGTATGATAAGTGTGTACCTGTATGATTTCACCGGTATATCAGGGCATGCATTCTTTTCTAAATTCATTATTGAACCTCTCCCCACTAGTTGAAACGTTTGTCTGTTTCTCCATCAATAGGATGCTGTCCATTACCAGTGACACATCTGCGCAGGGTCTGCTGGGACCGAAGAAGGAGCTTTGGGACGTACTGCAGATGGTGGAGAGGATGGCGCCCGAGGCTGCGGACATTACCAGCAGCGTCCGGGACCTGCCCACCGTGAAGTAAGGAGAGAGAGAGAGAGAGAGAGAGAGAGAGAGAGAGAGAGAGAGAGAGAGAGAGAGAGAGAGAGAGAGAGAGAGAGAGAGAGAGAGAGAGAGAGAGAGAGAGAGAGAGAGAGAGAGAGAGAGAGAGAGAGAGAGAGAGAGAGAGAGAGAGAGAGAGAGAGAGAGAGAGAGAGAGAGAGAGAGAGAGAGAGAGAGAGAGAGAGAGAGACAGAGAGACAGAGAGACAGAGAGACAGAGAGACAGAGAGACAGAGAGACAGAGAGACAGAGAGACAGAGAGACAGAGAGACAGAGAGACAGAGAGACAGAGAGACAGAGAGACAGAGAGACAGAGAGACAGAGAGACAGAGAGACAGAGAGACAGAGAGACAGAGAGAGAGAGAGACAGAGAGACAGAGAGACAGAGAGACAGAGAGACAGAGAGACAGAGAGAGAGAGAGACAGAGAGACAGAGAGAGAGAGAGACAGAGAGACAGAGAGACAGAGAGACAGAGAGAGAGAGAGACAGAGAGACAGAGAGACAGAGAGACAGAGAGACAGAGAGACAGAGAGACAGAGAGAGAGAGAGACAGAGAGAGAGAGAGACAGAGAGAGAGAGAGACAGAGAGACAGAGAGACAGAGAGACAGAGAGACAGAGAGACAGAGAGAGAGAGAGAGCAGAGCCTGTTGGTCTTTCTTATGGTCTTTTCTTTGTGTTTGCGTTACAGACAATTGGGCCTAAGCCTCATCACTGGCTGTTGTCAATGCATCTATGCGCTCATAAAGACTATTAAAGTAGAAGCAATTGATACCCCTCTCTTGCCCGCGCAAAACTGACGTTCGTTTTCCTCTATTCATCAGCACGTCACTTTACGCTGATCTTGAGTACAGCCTCCTCTCACTCCCCACCGTCTGTGACCGCTCCCCGGTCCTGCAGGACAGTCTCCTGTCACTCCCCCACCGTCTGTGACCGCTCCCCGGTCCTGCAGGACGGCGCTGGGTCGTACAGTCTCCTGTCACTCCCCACCGTCTGTGACCGCTCCCCGGTCCTGCAGGACGGCGCTGGGTCGTACAGTCTCCTGTCACTCCCCACCGTCTGTGACCGCTCCCCGGTCCTGCAGGACGGCGCTGGGTCGGGCTCGCGCCTGGATTCGGCTGGCGCTGATGCAGAAGAAGCTGCCGGACTACGTGCGAATGCTGCTGGACCGGCAGGACGTGCTGCAGGAGCACTACGAGCCGGGCGCGCTGATGCTGAGCGAAGAAGCCATCCACGTCCTGGGCCTGCTGGTGGGCCTCAACGTCATCGACTGCAACCTCTGTATGAAGGTGTGGAAGAGCTGGCGGAGAAAGCACAGGGAAAGGGAAGGAACTCGGTTTGGCTTAGCTCTTTTAGATCAGGTCATGACTCATGTTGAGGTGTGATTCGCAAAAGATTTTGAAGTTCCTCAAAGCTGCCAGCGGGCAGCGGGCAGTAATGGATGAACTGTCCCTGATAGCCCATGCCATTATTTATATGTTCAGAGTTCTATTGACTCTCGCCGAAATTTAGAAGGAAAAGTTTCAGGACAGAATAAGGCTTTGCTCTGTATAACTGGACATCAGTTATGAGCCCGCGAACCGAAACTTCCTTGGAAAAATATTTTTGTTATCCAGATTGATTTAATAAAAATGCAGTATTTCCTAGCCGTGAAATACTGCACACTATTGATAAAATACAGTTGTCAGCCGTAGTGATTGTTCGCGCAGCCTTACTAGACAGGAGGAGCGTTCAAGGGAATTTAGCGCCTTCGTGATGGGACGTAAACTGCGATTGCCCGGAGATAAAGCCTGCCGTAAATCCCTTGGTTGTCGTTCGGTGCAGAATCCACCGTTTGCGGAGAAATGGGACGTGTTTAAGAGCAGATTCTTGTCCCATACGCTTTGCGCCCGCCGCAGTTAGCAACGAATCGCTGCGCGGCTTTTAAACTCGTAGGGGATAGGAGAGGGTGGACGTTAGCGTCGTACGTTAAGAAAAAGTACGCTTAGGAGGTGCTCTAGTTCCGTGAAGGTAAATTTTGGGACAATAAATAAGCCGTTCGAGAGTTTCTGATATGCTCCACGGGCATGATTCTATTGGAATGCCACGAGGGTATCGTATTGCCTTCAAAGGGAACAGACTACTTTGTCTAAATTCTCAAAAGGACAATTTAGGGACAAAATAGGTCTGGAAATCAGGAAACCAAATTTTGTTTCAACCTCCAATCGCTCAACACAAAGATATCGCCTCTTGTCTTACTACGCTGGTTTGACCCAAGCATCGCGTGTAATCACGAATCTGGCAGCTTGCGGCGGCTTGCGACATGTAAGGTTGCGTGGACATGCTGCTTGTTAACATTTATCACGTGACATGCACTGCCGGATGGAAACGGATTCCTTCATGGCTTGTTAAAAGGTAGCGAGCTCCCTGCTTTGAAGTTTAAAGCGTGCGGGAATTTTATACAGCGAGCTTGAGGTGAAATGAAATAAGTCAATAGTCGTTCTACAAAACTGCTATCTCAGTTCAAGCCAACATCAAAGTGGAACACTCCCTTTAACGGTGGCTTGTTGCGGATGTGGCGTATGGTACCGTTGGATTGTGTTGTTTTGGAGCCTTAACTGCGGAAATGATAGCACAGCTTAGTTTTCGGCACGCAAAGTACTGCGATACATTTTGCAGATATCGCAATGCACTATGAAAAACAGCGTACCACGTTCTAGGCGTACGATGGCTCATTTTCTGAAATTGCAGCCTTCGATTCTGACTCGTAAGCTAAGGTAAAGATAAACACATTTCAATGTGATGGATGTCGATATCTTCGTTATCCTTTTCGGAGAAGCGTGCGTCTTATCTAGACGATTTTTCAACTCCACAAATACAGGCCAACAGTGTCTATCAGCAATGTCCCGTAGGTAATTTGGAGTTGGCAGCCGACCGCGAGGTAAGCTGCACTAGTACCAAATGCCATTTGGACCCTCACGTGTCATTTGGTACCAGATGATACGTGGATCCTCAGTGGGGTTAACATAATATGACGAACCTCCCTCAAATGATGTTGCATGTGAGAATAAATCTATGGAAAGCAGATGGGGCATTCTACGACATTCTCACATTAGCCGTGTGTCGTCTGTGACCGGCGTTTGACCTCTGTGCGGCAGGAGGAGACCTGGACTGTGGTTATATGTAGGGATTGTCTGTGACCGGCGTTTGACCTCTGCGCGGCAGGAGGAGGACCTGGACTGTGGTTATTTGTAGGGATTGTCTGTGACCGGCGTTTGACCTCTGTGCGGCAGGAGGAGGACCTGGACTGTGGTTTTCTGTAGGGATTGTCTGTGACCGACGTTTGACCTCTGTGCCGCAGGAGGAGGACCTGGACTGTGGTTATATGCAGGGATTGTCTGTGACCGGCGTTTGACCTCTGCGCCGCAGGAGGAGGACCTGGACTGCCAGCAGGGTGTGATTGACTTCTCGCTGTACCTGCGGAGCAGCCCGTCCGAGAGTGTGGAGCCCCCTCCGGCCGACATGACCGACAGCAAGTACGAGCGCGTGCTGGACCAGAAGAACTACATCGAGGAGCTCAACCGGCACCTCAAGTGAGCACTGAGAGGCTGCCAGAGCCTAGGGCGGAGGTTTAGGGGGCTCATTCAGTACCTTGAAGTGAGCAGATAGTCTCTCCGAACCGGGTGGGACTGCTTAAATCCTGAATTAGGATCTTTTCTATTCAAGAGCTCCCAACTCTTTTTATGGCTATGGATCTTTGAATTTGTGTAATCCGGTTTCGAAAACCCTCACAAGGGGAATGGATTAGAAGGTCTAGTAGTTGGTGCTTCGTTAACACCTTACGAGTTGGCTGGCTTTAAAATGGTGGAGTTCTGTGGTGGAGCTGTGATGAATGGATGTCAGAACAAGATTTTCAAAAGAGTTGGGAGCTGTCGAGTATGACCGTGAATATTCGTCCGGCCATTTATCATGTTCGTCGTCCGCGCATTTTGGGTCATGGCTGATGTCTTTGATGCCCTGCCGAGTTCAAATGGCTGGGAAACACCTTTCGAACAAGAGCTATTGTGTTAGGTACCGCTTCCCGTTTTGGGCTAACATCATGCTATTGACTACCGCCTCTCGTTTGGGCTAACATCATGCTGTTGACTACCGCCTCCGTTTGGGCAACGTCATGCATTGACTACCGCCTCCGTTTGGGCTAACATCATGCTATTACTACCGCCTCTCGTTTGGGCTAACGTCATGCTATGACTACCGCCTCTCGTTTGGGCTAACATCATGCTATGACTACCGCCTCTCGTTTTGGCTAACATCATGCTGTTGACTACCGCCTCTCGTTTTGGGCTAACATCATGCTGTTACTACCGCCTCTCGTTTTGGGCTAACATCATGCTATTGACTACCGCCTCTCGTTTTGGGCTAACGTCATGCTATTGACTACCGCCTCTCGTTTTGGGCTAACGTCATGCTATTGACTACCGCCTCTCGTTTTGGGCTAACGTCATGCTATTGACTATTGACTGACTGCCAGGCATGCATCTCGCTCAAAAGTAATCTATGAGATCGTCACATTTTGGATGTTTAAGTGCTATAGTGACAGTGACGGAATGGAAACCCCAGGAGATACGTTCTTGATACTTTTATTTGCCGGGTACTGAGAATACATTGGAAAACCTTTTAAACTATTTCCTTGACATATTTCTGTCCACGGCAAGTGATGTAGGTTGAAACAGCCGTTCTGTTAAGAGTTGGTTTTAATTATGAAAAACTAAACAGTCAAACATTTTGAAAGATGATAGCAGCCAATTTGAATCTAAAGATGTTCAATGAAAGTTAGTTTAATGTTGGTGAATATAGAAGGGTTGATGTAGCTCAATGTAGAACGAGTCCAAAACGGCCTGAACTGATGAGTCGACAGTGTGTTTTACAATCTTTGTCGAATGTAATTAATAATCGTTAACACCGATTCGGGTCGGATGGGACGGGAAAGGAGTCCGGTGAAAACAAGGATTGAGGACAAGTCTGGTTGTACAGATCACTGTGTGGCTTCATTTTGTGTTTTGATGTTGTCTCCATTGGAATTATTGGATGTACGCCTGCTGTTTCTGGCGAGGTTAATGCAACATGCGGTGTGATGGTCACTATGTTACAATAGTTCGTTTTTTAAACCGCGTCATTTAAAGTCAAAAGTAAAAGGCACGCGATAATGGAGAAGGGTGAAAAATCAAGAAGTAGATTGAAGGGATCCACCAATAAAAAGACCTTAGTAAACAATCTATTTCGAGACTGTAGGCATTATAAAATATACATACTAAGGATTAGAAGAAAATGGTCATATATAAATATAGCCATTTTCAAGCTGGCCTTTCCGCTTTCATTGGCATCGGCGCGTGTATCACGCTTCCAGCGCGGACCGAGGGCGCAGCGGCGGGGTGTGGTGCATGGCGTCACCGCCGGCACCGGCAGCGACCCGCACTCCGTTTCCCTTATTAAGAAGACCTTAATATCCGAAACCAGAGCAGGAGAAATAAATGTATGCTCGCATTTGTTAACAATTCCGCTCGAAAGTGCTAATTTCGTAAGAGAGCGGTAGCGTTCCAACGTAAATTACTGACAAAATTAAATAACCAGGGCACATAATTATTGATCGAGCAATATCTAAACACGATATGATAAGCGATATGAAATTTTCATAAAAAAGCCAAACTTGCTATCACAATTTAATCAGGTTTTTCGGGAGCATGACCGCCCGAGAAAAGTGGTTGCTGTCTCCTCCATCATACTCTACCCACTATCCAGAAAACAAACAACGTCCCCGAAAATCCCTCAACACTATCCTTTTCCCCGGGTCTGGCATGCAAAAGCAGAGGTCACAACCCACATCTGACCTTACATCATCGTTATAAAAATCCTGTTACATATGCTTAAGAACTCAGTTGGGCCGTTACGTGATAAGTTGTAAATCGATAGATTAACCCTCTTTTACTTATGCCATCCTAACATTTTTGAAGTGGTGTCATTTGACCTGGTCTGGTAACCTGACCTGAGATGACACAAATATACAATTTCATGACAGTTTCGAAGTAAATCTGGGATAAATTTTGCCAAAAAGTGTGGCGTTCCCCGCCGCCGTCATTTTCAGGCACCATGGGAAACCCTGGGGGTTTTCAAAACCCCACCCCACCTGGGGAGGGTTAAGTAGCAATTGATTTGCAAGGTCTCGATGTCCTGCCCTGGCACTTAGTAGGACTTCACGCTCAATGGAGGTTGCAAAATATTGTTTTGGTATGGTGGCATTGCAGGTTCTAACAAAAAGTAGAATGCAAAGAAACACGTTTATTAAAGTTAGCGTTTATTAACAATAAACGTTTACGTTTATTAACAATACAACAAACCACGCAATCAACAATCAGTAAAAGAGCGTCCTATCCGATCGACTCGCATGTAAGTGAACCCTGCCGAACTCCATATCATGTGTAGGTGCCTTGTCTAGTTGTCTGCTATGATAGCTGGCGTTATTCATGACGATGTTGGTGCTGGAAGAGAGTTGAGAGAAGCCTCTGGAACCATTCTTCGAACAGGGTCGTGTACATAGAGTCATGTTAGTCACTGTTTTGCCACTGGTACAAAGGTACAGCAGTACGTCGGCGCCGTCCATGAAGTCATCTTTGCATCCGGCGTGTACATTGATAGACGCTTCCCTTTCCCAATGGCATCTCTGGTTTCCCTTATCTCGAAGCATCCAGCCACGCATCTGTAGTCGTGTCATATTGATTGAACCACGTCTCATCGAGATATATTATCTGGCTCTCTGGATGTTCGGAACGGATTTTCTCATCTTCCTTAAGAACCGTACTGTAGCACTGGTCACATCCAGTCTCTCTATCCGTATCTTACTCTTATTCACTTTCCTGTATCGGAATCCGTTACTGAGAATAACTTTCCTCCTGCTTAGCGCCACCGATATGTTTGGAGATTCTTTCCGAGGATGGTATCAAGGGTGACATGTTCGCGGTTCAGGTACATGTTGTGAACAGTACGGCGGATGCACTCAACGTCGAAGTTTTCGACTTTGCCGACCACCCAAGAGTTCTTGACGGCGTAACGATATCCGTGGTAGCACTCCCCTCACTTGCCATGATCTTTCGCACCGACCTTCACTTATTCCTACCATCTGTGGACACTCGTTCCTGCAGTTTTGTTGGTGGCATCAATAAGTGACCCGGTGTCCCTAACCAAACGGTCGCCGACCGTCGCCAACCGTCGGCGACCGTCGGTGTCAGTTGCAGAGCGGTAATTTTGGAGGTTTGGCCGACAGAGAAAGGTTCAGCTTTGGTAGCAATCTGGTAGCTCAAGTTGCGACGAACTGTTGTTTACCAACAATCAAAACTTGGCTGGCATCAAGAACTGTTAAAAGCACGATTTGGAAAAAAGGTAATCATGTCCAGTTTCCATAGATTTTTCAGCATGAATTCCAATTTAAATTATTATTCTAAAACATGCATTACACTTAATGACAAAAACAACAGCAAATAACACGGATATCGGTTTCTGACGCAGACAGTCGGCATCAAAAGTTGGACATTGTTCAACTTTTGCTGCGACGCGTTGCAACGCCGTGCGACGCGTTGCGGAAGTCATTTGTGTCGGCCGAAAACCTGGTCGATGCGGCAGATCGACGGCGTGCAACGCCTTGCGACGCGTTGCGTCTTGGTTAGACACCGGGTGAGTCGTGTTTCCTTCACCAGAAAGCTTTTGGAGCTCCTTTCCTCAATACAAAACGAAATCACATTCCGAACAATTCCCTTACTCTGCTCAGAATGAGCCACACCAGATATAAGGTGTGATGTTTCAAGACATCACTCATTTTACTGAAATTGACGCATATGATTCTGAAACTATATCAAAACTAATGTATTTTCGAAATGGGGTTTGCTTGTCTCCAAGCATGACCAAGCAAAATTTAGGTCACTTGATTTCGTGTGTCTCCGCGTGCTATAATGACTGAAGCGCTTTAAATGACCGGCAAGGTTTAAAAATGAACTATAGAGAGATTCGGCCCGCACCGGAGAACAAAAACAAGGGATGCGTGTCAGAGGCTGTACTGACCCGACCTGACCACGTGATAGCGCCACGGTGACGAACCTGCAGTCGAAGCTGGAGCAGCAGGTGGCCACGTGCGCTCTGCTGCGGGAGGACCTGGCCATCGCTCGCAGTCAGGCGGGGCAGCGGCATCGAGGGGCATCGCCGCAGCCCAGCAGGGCCACAGACACGCTGGTGAGTCCCCCTCCCCCCCTCCAGCGGCATCGGGGGCGTCGCCGCAGCCCAGCAGGGCCACAGACACGCTGGTGAGTCCCCTCCCCTCCCCTCCAGCGGCATCCAGGGACGTCCCCGCAGCCCAGCAGGGCCACGGACACGCTGGTGAGTCCCCCCTCCCCCTCCAGCGGCATCCAGGGGTGTCGCCGCAGCCCAGCAGGGCCACAGACACGCTGGTGAGTCCCCTCCCCTCCCCTCCAGCGGCATCGGGGGGCGTCGCGGCAGCCCAGCAGGGCCACAGACACGCTGGTGAGTCCCCTCATCCCCTCTTCAGAAGGGAGTTCGGAGGCAGTCGGGAATGGGGAGATGCGGAAAATAGGGGACACAAGTGTCAGAGCTTGGGGTAGGACGAATGGAACGTGCTGCCTCCTCTTTTCATTTTTTTCTTCGATGTCAAACATTTTGGAAGTGAATATTCAAGTTCTCAAACTCTAGGGAAGCGCCGTAGCCGGTGGCCGATACAAGGGAGAGGGACCTAGGGGGCTCAAACCCCCCCGAAATGTCTCGAGTGCCTATAGTTAATGTATAGCCAGAGGCTGATTCGAGGCAATGGCGGGAGAGGTTCGAGCCCCTTCCCCCAAATAAAGTCCTGGATCCGCCACTGGCCGTAGCTAAAACAAGCTCTGGTCCGAAGCTGTTTTCGCGCTGGAGCTGCTAGTGCGTCTGGTCAGCTGCTGGCTGCAGCTTTCATTTCATCCTGGGAACGGTTCACCTCATCAGTGGCAGTTAAGCTCGCCTCATCTTCTGAGGGGCGCAGTGCTAGCGCCTTCCACGCCGCTGGCCCGTGCTCATGTAACCCCGCCGTAATACTGAATAAGGACATGATGACCCCTAATATACCCTCTTAACGGGGTTGTATCGCTCCATTTCGCTGCTTTGTTGCCGTGGGGATAGGACTGCGAAGCGCTTGTTGCCGCAAGCTGTGAGTTTTGGGACAAACCAAATATGAAGCTATGGCATGTCAGCATGCTTCACAATATTGTTCCCGCAGTCCACATCCATGATTTAGACACATTTTCTTTCAATTGACTGTAATATAACGAATTTGAAGAAAAAACAATGTATTGGCTTTGACACTTTTACTATCATTGAATCTTGACGAGGAGTTTATGGGTGCTGTACTATGCCCTCCGCACAATTTGCTGTCAGATTTCTCGTCCAGGCCTGGCCACGCGTTCTCGGCCTCTTCAATGGCGTAACCTCCCCTTCTCATTCTTATTTCGTTCGTCACCAGCCCCATACTACCCGCTACCCATACCGAGTTTCCCTTCAATGCTGTTAGTTTTCCTTCATGTTGCCTGTTTCCCTTCACATTTGGCCTTCACGTTTCGCAGTCGGTGTCCTCGCGGTCGTCCCAGCAGAGCGGCACGGCGGCAACGCAGGCATCAGGTTCGCAGGCGGGCTGTGCTGAAGAGATCGAGGACCTGCGGGTACAGCTGCGGAGGAGGAACGGGCACACCGAAAGGAACTGGAGAAGGAGATGCAGATGCAGGTGAGAGAGAGAGAGAGAGAGAGAGAGAGAGAGAGAGAGAGAGAGAGAGAGAGAGAGAGAGAGAGAGAGAGAGAGAGAGAGAGAGAGAGAGAGAGAGAGAGAGAGAGAGAGAGAGAGAGAGAGAGAGAGAGAGAGAGAGAGAGAGAGAGAGAGAGAGAGAGAGAGCGAGAGCGAGAGCGGAGAGAGGAGAGCGGAGCAGGAGAGCGGGAGCAGGAGCAGGAGCGGGAGCGGGAGCGGGAGCGGGAGCAGAGCGGGAGCGGGAGCGGGAGCGGAGCGGGAGCGGGAGCGGGAGCGGGAGCGGGAGCGGGCAGAGCGGGAGCGGAGCGGGAGCGGGAGCGGGAGCGGAGCGGGAGCGGAGCGGGAGCGGAGCGGGAGCGGGAGCGGGAGCGGGCGGGAGCGGGGCGGGGCGGGCGGGAGCGGGAGCGGAGCGGGAGCGGAGCGGAGCGGAGCGGGAGCGGAGGAGCGGGAGCGGGAGCGGGGCGGAGCGGGAGGAGCGGGAGCGGGAGCGGAGCGGGAGCGGAGCGGAGCGGAGCGGAGCGGGAGCGGGCGGGCGGGAGCAGGAGCGGAGCGGGAGCGGGAGCGGGAGCGGGAGCCGGGAGCGGGAGCGAGACGTTTCCCCTGACGTGTGTGTATTGTTGCTGTGCTCAGATTCAGATGGCTGCCGAGATGGAGATGGCGACCAAGCTGCTGGAGAAGGACGTGCACGAGAAGCAGGACACCATGGTGACGCTGCGGCGGCAGCTGGACGACATCAAGGCCATCAACCTCGAGATGTACAACAAGCTGCAGGTCAGGCTGGATGCCAGACGCTCAGGTCAGGGTGGAAGTTAACTCTGGCGCTTAGTTCAGGGTGTTAGGGATCTCAGGGACGGTCAGGTCGGGGTGGATGGATCTCAGGGACGCTCAGGTCGGGGTGGATGGATCTCAGGGACGCTCAGGTCGGGGTGGACGGATCTCAGGGACGCTCAGGTCGGGGTGGACGGATCTCAGGGACGCTCAGGTTAGGGGCTCAGTGGGATAAAATGGGTTTTACTTCACTCCACACTGGCCTTTCTATGGGCTGAATAGAAACACTGCATGCATGTTTTAAGACTTCTAGGTCAGGTATCTATGCTGCCCCAAATCAGCTGCCTTTTACATGATGATATTACACAATTGCATGACATCTCACTTTCAAGTGTGATGCCTATGCCCTTGGATTAGAGAAGTGAGCAAGCCCTTAAATAACAGGTTCTGCTTTTGATGTCTTCCACCACCACTTTACTGGAAGTTTAGATGTGTGTCACTTGATCAATGTTCTTTGGTATCTGGAGTGAAATCTTCTCACAAAGTCACAATAGATTCAGCCGTTTCTTTAAGCTTTTACATTGTTGTATGTAGTAGTTGGATGGACGAGGGCGGAAGATGAGAAAGCAAGAGTCAATTCGTGCATGTAAAATTTCCAGCTTAGTCCCAAAATATGTTGGGTCGGCCTGGCGGAGTCTGTTGAAAATGGTTCTGGGTTTGTGGATACACACAAACGTTTCTTTCATCTCAAAGCCTTGTTTGCACAAGGTTCTGTATTCTGTGTTGATTTTGTGTTGTATTCTGTGTTGATTTTGTGTAAGGAGGTGATAATTAGAGTACGTGATCAAAGGGAATGTGACACCTTGGTGCAATTGCAGGCGGAGGTGGTTTTGAGGGGCAATCTATGGTGGAAATGATGGATTTGGTCTTATTTCTGCTGACAAATGGCTTATTTCCATTATCAACCGAAGTGACAAAGTTATTCTATTTTCTCTACCTCTAAAACATGTTTCACGTTTCGAACTAGTCATTAAGACAATATACGCATTTATAATTGACCATAAGTGGATCCAGGATTATCAATGAGGAGGGGTCGCCATCTGGAACAGGGGGGGGGGGCGCTGCCACTTTTGGACGGCAAAACCAATCAGGTGGGCGCCAAATCCTATCGGTGGGCAACGATTTTGGAATCCTGGGGGGACTGGGGGGTAGTGGAGGGGGGAGGGAGGGAACGACACTTCATCATCGACCATTTCAGGGGGCGTCGAGGGTTGATGGTACTGTTATCAACATTACCAAAGTCATATTTAGCACGCGGGTTTTAAATATATGTTCAAGAAGGAAGAATTTGTCCGCGCTGCACGCGCAGCGGGGCTAGAGTATGACGTCACTTTCCTAAGATCGCCTCATAGCACATAAACACAACCGGGGAGGTCGGGGTGGACAGGGGTGAATTTTATATTTTTCCACAAACAGTAAGTTCTGGGGCGAATGAAATATCGATGAAATTGTTTCTCGGTATGCTCTATCACCTAGCTATCTCAGCTAAAATTTCACTATGAAAGGACACATTCCCCTTAAACGAGCAAATGAGCATCGGCAATTTCCTATTACGGGTTTAATAGAGAATTCAAAATTTGAAGGTCCCTGGAAATACCGATGATAATTGATAAGGAATCTTAAGCGGCCTGGCACAGGGTAATTCTATAGCCCCCTCCCCCTTTGCGCCCTTTGAGCCTATCTCCTTAGTTATTTATAGGCAGAGTCACGAAACTTTCAGTACTTGACAAGAAATGATTACTTCGTACTTAAGAGGCAACCAGATAACAATCGTTCACCCCATTACGTAGTGACGTCATAAAGTTGCGCCTCTTGAAAAAGTTCACACATCTTCATCGTTTTCTCATTTTTGGGCAATAAAGGAATGTTTTTTCGTAAAGTTTTTATATAGATCAATTGCCTTTCTATTCATTTTATTTTTTACGACTTCAGCCATATATCGTGTAGATTGTGCTCTGAGATTTTGTTCCTCAAAACTGCACCTTTTCGTATGAATCCAAAATTTGGCAATGTTTTGGCCATGTTTTAAGGCGAAGATAGCAAACCCCTCCAGGACAACCGGAACAAATCAAAATAACGACCACAAACCACAGCGCCCACCTATCTATATCAAGCCTAACATCGGCTACTGGCCCAGTTCCAACCAAAAGTCGCCGGCGCGAGGTTATCTAACCAGACTCAGAAATGGACACACAAAATTAAATGCCTATTGAACGCGGGTACCTGTGGTACCTGCGACGCAATGGAGAATCCCTATCACATTCTCATCGATTGTCCCCAGCACAATACCCATGGCAACCCATGCTAGATTACTGCCGAATCCAAAACATCCCGTAGACCTAAAAACTCTGCTCGGTAACGACCATCCTGAGCTACCGAAAAAGTCTTTACATTTCTAAAGGACCTGGGCTAGAAGTTTCTAAAATCACCCCTCCCAGTATATAGATGGAGCGCATGGTCACCCCCAAAGAAGGACTGCCTATTTTCCAATCATAGATGATCCACTGCAAAATTTAACAATAGTTGTTTAACCTTAAATGGTTCATCGTAGGCTAAGGATAGGTTATGTTAGGCTACTTGAAATCAGGTTAGGTTAAATAGGTTAGATTTCTTCACCGCAGTGATACCTTTCACTGCGGCCTATGCCAACCACACTCATACTCTTACTAACAACCAACTGTCCTCTCACACTCTTTCCTCGCGCGGCGCTGCCCAGCCGGAGAGGGAGCTGCAACCTCACCTCCGGGTTGCAGGGTAAATTCGCGGCACCCTGGCCGGTGTTTAGCGCACTTCTAAAATAGAAAATTATTGATTTAACGGAGGACTTGAGTAACGTAGACAAGCGGACATCAGTAGCTGACATACAAAATTCTAAATTCCAAATTCTAAATTTAAGGTCTTCAACCACAGAGATAACCTTCGCACTCTGCGGGTCTAAACTTATTAAAAGACCTCCCTTGGCATGGCTATGCCATTGCCACGACCGTCCATTCGCAAGCTAAAAACATCTTGCAACCCATTACTTGAAATAACTCCCTTTGTTTTAACAGACTAACGTAGCTTGCCCTCACACAAAATTCCAAAATTCTCCCACGCACTCCTTTAGAGGCGGGCAAGGTCTATGCACGAACGCCTAATAAAAAGCCATTGATTGATTGATGATTGTTTTGGCCAGGTAGCATAAATTAAACCACACAATCGGAATCAGCAGCCAAATACCTAGCTGATTTTTCTGAGGCAGTATGCGCGTTACAGGCAAAGATTGACGCCATGAATGATTTTTTCGCTGAAAATATTCATTTATGAATTCATCATTCTGGTCTTCTGTATTCGTGCGAGAGGGTCATGAGTAATTTCAGTCAATGTGGAATATCAAAATTAATGTTTGATATTTTGCTGACGCCATTTCATTAAAAGATACTAAATAAATAACACCAAAAACACCACCAATACTCATACACGGCACGTTTCAGTGTGCTCTTGCATGCTTGAGCCCTGTAGGTGAGTTCAGGCATTCTGGTGATGCATGGCCCAGTCGTGTGGGAACAGCCAATATTATGCCGCCATCATATTAATTTTTCTATCCCACAGCTGACAAGATATTTCCTTTCGATGGTGAAGATGCATGCACACATATTCAGGTGCTTTGCTGCTTACTGCAAATGACTACAGATGAAACTAAAGCTTTGCACATTGTCCATCGTCCAGGTCTAATACTAATGATGTCATAATGACACCATCTTGTTAAAAGTTATATCTCGTTTTATCCGAAGATTACCAGGAGACTACGTTTGCCCCGTGGGCTGCGATAAGCGTTTAGTATGATTAACTAATTGTCAGACCGTTACCAATTACAGGCCTAGTGCTCACCGTAAGATACTTATTGATGACGTCATTGTTATCGGTACTTGTTATACGATCTTGGATCGGTGCATTGATAATATAAATAGGGTCTGTAAATGCTGCCTAATTTGGAACGAAATTTTACGGAACCTGTAGTCAAAACTTCCATTTTGTAAAGGTTTTTAACGGCGTTTTCTATATTTTAACATCATTTTTAAAGCTGGGAAACTCGATTCTGGTCTTCAGCTGCTCATGTGTGAAATCAAGGGCAATATCAATATTTTCGAAGGAAAAGATAGGTGAATTTCCAGACAAAAATGCAGAAAGGAACGTCAGATTTTCCGTAATTACGCCATAATGCCGGCATCAAATCTGAAAGATAGTCATTATTTTCGCTTATGTAGTTCTATAGGCTCATGCTGTCCTTGAAAATTAAATTGGGACCAATTTTAGGGTGTTTGATTCCCATTGCCAAACATTATTATTAAACTTTCCATGAAATATATATTAATGTGTATGTTAGACATCATGTATTTTGATATTTGATTCAAAACAAATGACAGCACTTGTATGTCGATTGACTCTCATTCCAGGTCATTTAAGTGGAATCCGGCCTTAAGTATTTGAACAGGGTAGGCTACATCAAAGCTAGGACAATCGTCGTACATTTACTTGAATTATGACGTCACCAAGGATTGTAGATAATTAAAAATCTTATTTTGGGCCCTTTGGGGATGGTTCTATCCATTGCACTTTGAATTCATGACGGGTAAAGTTTCGATATTGCCGGGGCCCTCCCTAATTAGCGATGCTACTTTTCTCAAAACCTTCGTTAGTTTCATTTCTGGCCCACTTAGCTATGCTTCATAGCCAAGCAGGTAAAGCTGCTTTGTGATGCATCAATATCTGTTCTTGTATCTTAAGTGTCATTTAGATTGGCGCCTTATCGGGTGAAAATAACGTATTACAGCTTAATAACTCCCGCCCTGTTGTATTCCCTTTTTCGTTGTCGATGTTAATTCCCATAGCCGCAGGCAAAATACTTGTGACGATGTTCTCGGTTAGAACGTGGCCAAAGCCACCTGAAATCGAAGTCGACGTTTCCAGTCTATATCGATTTGTTCCGTCTGCGCGTTTTTGTTCTTTCTTTTCTTTGTGTTGCCGTGCGTATATTGCGTTGCCGAAGTCTCCCGTGCTGTTGTGTCGCCGCCGCTCCTGTTTTGTTTGACGGAGGCTGCAGAGCTGTCGCAGTACGGTATGTCAGTAGACTCGCTTTTCTTTGCATTGTTTATCTGCAGATCCTATTGTTTTAAGATTTGACTGAGATTTGAAAGTGAGCTGGAAGATTTTCACGCGGTAGTGCCGTTGAGCTTCCGCTAAATGTTATGTTATATCACCGACGAATTATTCTGTCACGGTTTTTGTTATGCTTTTAATTTCTTATTTTCTTTTTCGTGATCATTGTTTATCTTCATTTGAGTTTTTATTTCCTCGGGGGAACATTCCGAAACTTTTGATTGTGTGCGGAGGTTTCAAAATTTGGCTTTATAACAGTACAAGCGCCGCCCTGAATTGAACCACAAACATATCGCAGCAGTGTCAGATATAGATCGGACAGTACTCAAAACGATGGAATACTATTTGCAATAACGGAAAATTGTGCGAGATATTGAAGTGCTCAAGCTAGAACTTTTGCAAGATTGAGTATTTTTAAAGACTAAGTACTTCAAGACTGAAGTTGTGCAAAATGTTGATGAAGTTACCTTTTGCTTTCCGTTTCGTCTTTGTTCTACCTTTCTTTGCGGTTTGCTTGCTTCTCTGTATCGTTTGTTTCTTTTATTCGCCCTTATATGTTGCATACTTCGAATTTGTGTTAATTGAGTTTTCTCTGGCTGACATAAATAACAGTTCCATACGATAACCAACACGGCAGTAGTTGTAATGAAAAACATAGTCCAGCTCCATAAATATTTTGTCATATAGTATTCGAATAATTCATTGTGCTTACATTTTAGGTGCTGAATATGCTTCTTGAAGAATACAAAAAATGCGGGTGTTTTGCACATGCATGAATTTTAACTGACAGGAATATCTTAATATCATTGTCTTCAGGGAATGAAGTGTTTCGAGTTATTTGCTTCTGGCCAACTTGAATATCTGTTCTCAAACAACCTGATATGAAAGGCCGGTAATGTATTACCAGAGACGTCCGACCCTGCTCTGAGTCGCGGCCGCCCGTTGCAGGAGTGTGAGGCTGAACTGGCCGGCAAGGCGGCCCTCATCTCCCGACTTCAGGCGCGCTCCTGCGAGGTGGGCCGCCTGCTCTCCAGTCTGCAGATGCTGGGCGTGCCGGCCGGAGACTCTGGGGGCAGTGCGCCGCGACCTCCCAGACGCCGCGGCGGCATGAAGACCTCGCGGTCGGCGCACGTCATCGGGGAGGTCAGGGCCGGCGGGGCTGGTGTCTGCGGTACAGCGGGAGCGCCGGTGCCAGAGGAGGCTGCCGTCATGTCGAGCGGTGGTGCTGGTGGAGGTGAGGCTGGCGATGGATCTGCAGGAAATGACGTGGGTAAGCGCAGGCAGAGGCCTTGCCATCTGTCCACGTTTCCGCCACCAGCTGCTCTGCCCATGGTGACGTCAAGCATCACGACGCTGACGCCCTACATGCCGGACGTGACCTCGCCTGGCAGCGGTGCGCCGGAGGGCTCTCCCGAGGATGTATCAGCTGGCATCGCTAATACCAGGCTGGAGCAGGAATGTGGGCTAACGCCAGACACGCCCTTCTCCGGAGAGAGCCGCAACTGTGAGAGCAGCATGGAGGGGTGGGAGACGATAGACGGCGACGAGATCTAGAGGCGTCCCTCCGCGTTATGGAGGGACGGAGAGGTTTAAAGCCTCTGGAGCGATGGGCAAGGCCACGTTAATGGGGAGATGTACGGCGGCTAGTACTCCGGATAGTTAGACCATGCAGAGGGCTGAAGAGGTATTGCAGGTGGTGAATTCTAAAAGTGAGAGTTCTCTTCTCTCGGAGCCATGAAGAGAGCGCTGCGGCTATATCTAGAACAGAGAGGCTGCTGCCGGCAATGCTAGAGCCTTGAAGGTACGCTCAGATTAATTTCAATGTGCTTAGAAGGTAGTTACCCGGCATTATGCACCCGGGCTGGTTTTGTGGATGACTCATTTTGAACAGTGAAAAGGTGGACAACATATACGGCATGGTTAAGGACGGTGTAATAGAGTGCATCATTTTGCTTTATCAGTATTATTCCAGTATTCGTGTTTCTATCGTCGTATACGCATAAAAGCACTTTGGTTGAAGTTTTTACTTTCGCTAAAAACAAGAGAATAGGTCTTGACGGGAATTTTCGGTTACGTTTGAGTGGAGCTAGTCAGGAATGGTACATTCGACGCAGTAAAAGTGTGTTGCACCTCTGCTAGTATTTGCTTTTCTACTTTGTTACCGTACGTTGCGATGTTTTATAGTGGCTGTAAAAGCGCCTTAGTGCGTTCAGCTAGCACAAAGCGACGTTGGCGATGCTTGTTGAGCCGCGTTGGGTGGTTGTACGTTAGGCTTCGCCTTGCAAGCGGTCTCGCTCGACGTGGCAGCGTAGCTGCCAGTGTTGCTAAGCAACAGCTCGGCTTTCTGATGTCCTCTGTATAGAATACCCCATTCTAGTCACCCTAGTCACAATGGCTTTGTCTTGTGTAGTAAACACTGGTAGTTATTCTAGGCACGAGAGATCGCAGATGGGAAGTATTTAATTGACGAATTTCATGATCGTTTGAATCATTAATATGTGATGCTATTGAAGTGATGTTAATACACGCTCTGGTCATATGGTGAGTTTGTTTCTTGTACAAATAAAACTGCGCGTATCTTCCCATTAAAGCGAGATGCATGCTATGAAAGGACAATTCTAGTAATCGTTGGAATCGTCCTTGAAATTGAAGCCACCATTTCGTTGGTTGCATGGGCGTCTGCTGTCCAGTTGAATCGATTGATGGCCTTCCGCATTGAGTTCCCCAGTCGATGGATCAGGAGATTTATCGGTACAACGGGAAGTAGCTCCGAAATCCTGGGGGATTGGATCAAGTGACTGGCACGGTCTGGTGTTCCGGTAGAGAAGTTCGGCTTACTTCTGCCATTGCTAGCTGTCAGATGGAAAGCTTTTGGTGGCGGTCTATCACGCGGGTCTCCAGGGTCGCAAGGTTAGGCGGAGCGACGGTGAGCCCGCTCTCTAGCAGGCCCGTGGGAGTTCCTTGTGCTGCTGCTACGGAAAGTCGCGTACAGATCAGGTCGAAACGACGTTGAACAAATGGTAACTGAGCGTCCCGAGGGTTTGGATCGTTTCGCGTGTACCTGACTGCTGCAATGTGTACTTTACTGTAGATTACTATCGTGTTGCGTTTTGGGTGATTGTAGTCCTGGGATGCAATTGATGACTTGGTTTGCATCCTCTTCACTCGTGTTTTAGTCGTTCATTACTGGTATGGGCGCAAAATGACCTCAGTGGTTGGCGCGCCTTAAAACACAAACAATGAAGATGCGATGCATTTGAAATCCACAAAACTTAATAATCCCATCAAATACTTGACTTTGAAGAATTGTTGTCGCCCCTTTGTAGAGCCAGTACGCTTGTGTGGTAATGATAAAGTTAAAATTTTGGGACTTGTTTCACTGCTTTAAGAACCAGCTACACTGTTTTATTCAGGCATCAAATCCTTATGACGTTCAGTCAATGTCAGGTTATTGGTGCTACGGCGTCATCTAATCGACGTCATTTGGAGCCCAAGCTTCGATTCAAGCACTCGAAACCGGATGACTATTTGTTTCCTTTTAGCCAACACTCTTCGGATGATGTACTGTATGTACGTATGTGTGGTGGCTGACACGCAGCAGTGGTAGCAGAGCAGCAGTAGCAGTGCTGCTGCTTTTGGGACCTGGACTGGCCGCCGCTGGATTACGGCAGAAACACCGGCGGTACCACTTAGCAGAGCTGCTCTTACGAGAAGATCAGGGCGCAGATAACCACAGGTCATGAGTCAGGGTAGCTCAGGACACAGCCCGTAAAATCACGCATGCTATAGAATGCTCATGTTTTAGAGAATACCTGCCTGATGAAGCCTGCAGCAGTCTTGAAGCCAGAGAAAGCCTGAAAGCCTGCTCGATTAAAAAGAAGGTAATTTGGTTTTTTGTCCAAGCAATTGACGAGTTATGCAGGTCTTTCATGAGCATCAGACCAATTTCTGTAATATTTAGAAGGGTTTTCTCCATGTTTATAAGTTTGACTGGCCCAAAATGTTAGGCATAAAGCTGAAATTGCATGCTTGGAGGGATAGCCTGGTTCTTTCGAGACTGTGTCCTTTTCTGCCAGGAACTAAAAAAGGCGTTATGCATCTACGCCACTGTCCAATAACTACGGTTACAACAACAAGAATACGACCAGAAACTCCGAATTATTCAAAAAAGTTGTCCCCGTAATTCAAAGAGGTGTCCCATCTGAGTACTGTGTGTGTATGCTTTTTTGTTTCTCCTTTGACTTGTTCATCATTTCTTGGCTCGTTTTACCCTTTTTTCTCTTTTGAAGATACTTGACCTATTGTATGAAGGCCTGGTCTAAACGCTATCACAAGGTTAGGAGTGCTGACAAGTATCCCTGCTTTACTTTCCGAACCTAATCACACATCATTAACATGCAGGCCTTCCTGGCATAAAGACCTTGCTCTTCATATCACTTAGCATCCCTTCTCTTCCTGCATTTCAGAACTCCGGTGTCGGGATAAAATCTAAAGTGAAAATGGCCTGTATCTGTGGACGGAAGCTGCAATGTTGGGCAGTGACGGCCGTGGCGAGATAAGGCCGTCGGATCTATGTGTAGTAAAGGTCGAATGACGTCAGGTGGAAGAAACGTCAGAAATCCCAATAAGAAATTGAAACGTGCTGTGTTGAATGACAGACGGATGCAGTGATTTTTGTCCTTATTTTCTAATACGCCTTAAGTACGTGACGCTTTTTTAATCCGGGTGAAGCGACAGAGCTGAGGCGGGTACGAGTGGATCGTTAGTGTTTGAGGCAAGCTTAATAAAAAATTGTGGAAAAGGAGAGCCCGTCAAAATCGTGAAGAGCGGAGTCTGAAAAAGGCCGTCAGTGTTTAAAGGGAACGTGGCACCTTCATAACGTGATTTTAACTGAGATAGCCGAGTTGTAAAGCATGCCGGAAAATCGGTACTCAATATATCATTTGTCGTGAAACTCAAAATTTCTGTGGAGAAAAGCTAAAACCTACCGGAAATGTACCCCAAATTTACCCCAGGCAGGCGACCACAGTTGTCAGCTGTTGGTGTGACGACGGCGCTGACGTCACGGGGTTCGCGAGGGTTGACAGGAGGTCTGGTCCGGTGACGTTTGGTCTGAAGATGCCGTTAGATCGGTCTCTCGCCGGTTCGCGAGGGTTGACAGGGGTCTGGTTCGGTGACGGTTGGTCTGAGATGCCGTTAGATCGGTCTCTCGCCGGTTCGTGGGGGTTGACAGGAGGTCTGTTCCGGTGACGGTTGGTCTGAAGATTCCGTTAGATCGGTCTCTCGCCGGTTCACAGGGGTTGACAGGAGGTCTGGTCCGGTGACGTTTTGTCTGAAGATGCCGTTAGATCGGTCTCTCGCCGGTTCGCGAGGGTTGACAGGAGGTCTGTTCCGGTGTCGTTTGGTCTGAGATGCCGTCAGATCGGTCTCTCGTCGGTTCGCGGGGTTGACAGGTCTGCTCCGGTGACGGTGGATCCACCGCGTCCGCAGCGTCGGCTGCGACAACTCCTGTCTGCTGATTCAGACGTCGGGGGCGACGCAAAGGTGTTGTAAAGGGCAAAGGAAACTTGCATACGGGAGCGGGAACTTTGAGCGAGGCGCGGGCGCGTGCCGAGCCCTCGTCGGGGCGGGTTTGAATGGGTGATATTCTATTGAAGCGCAGCTGTGACGCGTGCTTACAGGCCGCGTCACCCGGTCGTGACGTGGAGGAGTTTCGCCCGCAGTATAAACACCAGTCATTGTAGTCATATCAGTCATTTCAGTTTTACTAGTTTCTATATGGGTGCGGAGCTCCAGCGGTGGGGACTGTTACTGGTGCAAGGAAAGCGAGCCGTGAAATGGTCTCAATTATTTAGTGTTAGCCAGGGGCGGTTCTGGGGGAGGGGGTCCTAACATGGCCCCCCAAAGCCAAAAAAGAGGGGACTGAATCCTGTTTTGCCCTGCTCCCAACCCCTCCCCCTCCCACCCAACCCCTCCCCAAACGCATTAGTGTTTCATAATTGATCACTTGGTGGGGGAGGGAGGGAGGAAGGAGGGAGGGAGCCGTCAACAGCAGCGTTTCTAAGTGTTTTTGTCCGTTTGCAGGGCGCCTTTATGCAATCGGGGGAAATTTCCCCGCGAAGAAGAAAATGGAAGGCAAGCTCCGCTTTTCCAGCACGATCGGATTCAAAGTTCTCTGGCATACAGATATTTTGTCATGCCGCGCTTAAGACAATTAAGGGGCGCTCTCGTTTGAAGAGATGGCTGTGGTGTAGCTGATGTGAAAACACCGATTCACTGCACTAGTTTTATCCTGACAGCTGGCGCTTCCGCCGCTGAACTTTTTTGTATAGATCCCTGGGCTGACATGGGTTTGGCTCTCCCCAAACCGACGGGCTAGATCCGCTCCTGCTGTCAATGACGCCCGAAATTATTTTGTGGACCGTGAGCCGGTGAATTTCTTAGGTCGGTGAATCATGACTATGCTATGTAAGTGTTAAATTGGTAGCGGTGTGGGCTTGGAAGTCGCCGGGAATAAAATGCGTCTGTTACCAAAAACAAACAACAAACTCTGACGTTTGACTACTGGTTTGGAGTTCCCAGGAACGTTGGCTGGGAGATGACTCTCGTTAATAGGCTTTGGGTGGCTCGGTAACTGCGTGTTCTTATCGGGATGCGCCCCAGACCGTGGACAACTATTCTTTCTGTTGCGTAGTACAGATTTCCGAATTTTGATAGTTCTCCCGCAGTGACCTCGTGTTCCTGTTTCAGGTGGTCCCGCATTTCGTGTTCCAGGAGTGCCAGACGGCCTCTGAAGGTGTCCCTGATGCCAAGTGCTCTGTTCCAGGAGTGCCAGACGGCCCTGAAGGTGTTGTTGACGCCAAGTGCTCTGTTCCAGGAGTGTCAGACGGCCCTGAAGGTGTTGTTGACGCCAAGTGCTCTGTTCCAGGAGTGCCAGACGGCCCTGAAGGTGTCCTTGACGCCAAGTGCTCTGTTCCAGGAGTGCCAGACGGCCCTGAAGGTGTCGTTGACGCTAAGTGCTCTGTTCCAGGAGTGTCAGACGGCTCTGAAGGTGTTGTTTATATTCGGTTTCAGGAGTGCCAGACGGCTCTGAAGGGCCCGCGTTTCAGGAGTGCCAGACGGCCCTGAAGGAGAGTAACAACGTGGTGACGTCGCTGGAAGAGAAGATCCTGGTGCTGACCGCCTCCAGCTGTAAGCTGGACCAGAGGTGAGTAGCCAGCAATCCAGTTTACACGGGAAGCACTGGCAACGGTCGACCGACATGCACGGCCAGGGCTGACTGCTGACTGGGGGGGGACGCTGTAAAACTGGACTGCAGCAAGAATAGCTGCTGCTTGCTTTAGACTCAACACCCATCCTTTTATCAAACCAAATCGAGTGTTGTCTTCATACCCACTCATGGCGGTGCTAAGCGCGTGCTTGCCCCATCCTCGTCACTGTTACGTTTGCGTCCAGCAACAAGAACGAGTGGAGCATGAAGACAAGACGTGATTTGCTGCTCTGGAAATATGGAACTTGAGTCAAGAAGGAAGCACCAGCTGTTCGTGTTGTAACGGAATCCTACAGCCTGCCCCCCCCAAAAGTGAGCCCTGGCGCCGCGCATGTCGTCCGGCCGCATGGCTGGCTAGTGCCATCCCTGTCCCAGTGCCGATTAAACGCGTGGAAACCGGGCCCGTGGTGCCGATGGAGAGTCGTGAATGAGCGGACTTGGATCCAATTGAGATCCTATCCGCAGTTTCCCCGACCCACGGCCTATAGATACGGTTCGGACATGACAGCCAGCACGCCGATTTGGCAGCACATTGAGGATATGGTAGTATTTTGAAAGGTTTTGTTCAAGATAACTTTGATTTTGCCAGCATAAGGTAGAATGCAGCGTTTTGATTTGTTAATTGAAACGTTTGAAACAGAGTTCTGAAGGAATTAGCAGAAGTGCATCGTGGATTTTCCTTGTTATAAAAGCACTTTAGAGACTAAAAACTGCACCCAGAAGATAGCCTGATCAATTTTACATACCAAAAATAAAAATATACCCTTAAGCACCACTTAGATTTTCCCACTGCCCCGTGCCCCAAACCCCTACAAACAGTCCCATTGGAATTACATGTTAAATTTTGCAGCCAAAAAACTGTTAGAACCAGAAATGGAACCTTCAAAACCCCCAGAATTCTAGAGAACTTGATCTCATGTCCGACGCCCTGCCCCGACGAATGCGGACCAGTCGGTTTGCGGCCAATGTTGATCAATTCGGACCCAAACCATATCCAAGAAATATAACTAAATTGACCAAAAATAAGCCCGATCCAGATCCGAAAGCTGCCTGAAGTTCTGGTCAATCCAATCCAATCTTCCCATGGATTGATTTCGGAGTGCTGAGGCGAGGAGCATGATTATAAGTGGACAAGATGTTCTATGGCCTGCCTCCTGAAATCCTGGATGCAAAATTGGTCCAATACATTGGGATTGCAGTCAGCAGGAAAAAGCCTTAACATAATTGAGCGATTTTTTAGATAGATATTTTGTGACTGGCTAAAATAGATGAAACATAGGCACTCAGAGCCTAGTCGCTGAAGCACCCTTAACACCCGCACTGGAGAGGGGTCTGACATTAACGTGCACAGGAGGAGGGGGGTGGTAGGCCCCCTAAGACCTCGGAAACTGAGAGGCGTGGCTAAGCGCCGGTTGGTGGGTGGGTGGGGACTATGGGATATACATCATAGCCAATTTTCATTGGCCTAGGTCAATATCTTTAAGGTCAAACGAGGTCATAAAGTTCAAATCTGTTGGGAGCTCACATGTAGGAGTTCATCCTGTGAATAGCTATTAGTGTCTCTATAAAAGGAGACACGGGAGGTATGGGGAGATGTATAGTGAAATGTCTACAGAGCCCGACAGCGAATGCTGAAGATTATCGAGAGCCTCATTTCCGTCTGAGTCTGACGTCGCGTTTGCCGGCCGTCCTCAGCAACAAGGAGTCGGAGGTGAAGAGAAAGGCGGCCGAAGACACGCTCAGGCGGGTCTCCGACAAGCTGTCCGCCTGCGAGATCCAGCTGTCCAAGGTCTCCTCCGACCTCAAGGTACGGCGATATCGAGCTGTCCAAGGTCTCGTCCGACCTTAAAGGGAATGTGGCACCTTTATAACGTGATTTTAAGTGAGATTGCCAAGTTGTAAAGCTTGCCGGAAAACCCGGTACTCAATATATATTTTGTCTTGAAACTCAAAGGTTCTGTAGGTAAAAGCTGAAAAATTACCTGAAATTTACCCCTCATGTACCCTAAGCAGCAGGCCAACGTTGCCAGCTGTTGGTGTGACGACACATGCTGACGTCACGGTGAGTATTAGCCAATCGAAGCCCTTGAAGCCTATTGAAGCCTATAGTGGTTGCCAGATCATGACATCATCCAGAGGCAGATACTTAGTTTTCCCTAGAAGCGCATTTTAAAAAGCAAAATATTGAGTTCATTGTAAATTTTTTCAGAGAAATCATGAACGCTTCCATGATTTTCGGCTAAAAGTACCCCTAATTGCACTAAATTCCAGGATTCGACCAAGGTGCCACGTTTCCTTTAATTTAACCGTAAAAATACACCCACAGGTACAAAAGCACACAACAGCAAGTACTAGAACATAGATGAGGTAAATGAAACTGGCTGAATGTGAACAGCTTTCATGAAACACCAACGCCATCCCTTCATCCAGGGGCAGCGGCGGGGGGCGGCGTAAGGAATAGGAGCAGCCAGCGCAGAGGGGGCGACACCCGACAGTAGCGAAACGGATCACCCAGATCGCACCCCCCCAGACGTCACGAGCCCATACCACGGTGGACACTGGGCAAAAAGGTAATGCTGGTCACGCCCGAGATTTCGACAGTGGAGACGATCAGGCCCGAGAGTCTGCCGGGCGGCGCCACTGCGTCGATGCTGGCGCCCCTAGCGGCGGTGATGGTAGCGTCTCTAGTGGCGGTGATGGTAGCGCCTCAGTGGTGGTGAAGGGAGTATAACCCGTCCGCGCGCGCGAGGGTCAGCTTCCAACGCACCGTGGTGAGGGGCATGGGAAGGACTACAGCGGTGAGTCGAGCTCGCGAGGGCGGAGATTGGCACGTTGGGCTGAAAAGAAAGTGTCCGTCAGTCGCGCGGGAAAGCACTCATGTGTCTCAAGAACAATCACGAGAACATGGCAAGATGAAGATAGGTTTTGAAAAAGAAATCAGAGGATAGCTGGCAGGTTTTATCCGTCTACGCCAGCATTCCACCTGCCAGAGGCGTGGTATGAGAAAAACTGCACATAAGATAGGCAGTAATGGCGTTACGCCAAACCGTGTTAAGAACGAGTGTAGCCTTCACTCGAACCGGTTTCTATTCCACCATATGGACAGTTAACACTTCATCCAGTTCACGGATAATGCGATAAGTTAACTGAGTACGCAGCAAGTTATCACTTATCTGCAGGATGACGTTGCCAGAACAGACCAGGCATATGTCCTACGGCGCTGCCCGGGTACTCTCGAATGGAGCGATTCACGCAGAGCCGACCAGGGATGGTCTGACCCACTGGCAGCGGGGCACGGTGCCCTCCCCCTTAAATAAGAAATTTTAATAATAACCCCATGGTATTGACTGGGAAGAGATGGGGTAGAAGTTCACGGTGCCCCCTTAAATTCGGACGTTCCGCCGTCACTGGTCTGACCCAACTCTTCTTTATGCGTATACTCTTCTTATTCTTATGTTAGGTATACTTCAGTAACACACCCTGCCGAAAATGGTTTACTCGTCTCTACTGTTTTTATTTTCTTCCAATTTTTACTGAAGACCAGGGATGGAAAATGACGTTGTCTTGGCTCAAGAGGGCACATTTCAACTGTGGAAGGGCATTCAGCCATAACGGAACGTGGAAGAGACCTTCAGGTACTCAGAACTACAAGGCCCCTGGTCTCTAGAAGAGGAAGATCCAAAGAACTGGGGAACCATTGGGATGGGCGAAGAACCAAACATGGAGCCTAGCTTGTGTGTAAGAAATGCCCTGATAAGCTACAACAGTCGGAATGCATGCATTATCAATGGGCTTGTGTTTCGAAGCTAGCGAAGCGTCATTTAGTGGTCGGGCCTCGTCCTTATGGCAGAGGGCGCCAAGGCTCGAGCGGCTTCATATTCCCGTTGGTGGAAGCTTCATCTATTATTTCTTTGTTGATTTTGCGCTCATTCAAATAATACGGATGGTGTTCGGATGTCGTCCGCTTTCTGGCAGACAATGAAGTGTAATTGTGCCTTTTGAGTTGTGCCTTTTCCTCTATGCCTTATGCTATTTGGTTTCTCGTCTGCATATTTTCCATTTTATAGTTGGAAAGCAATTGTAATATTGTTTTAACTGCGCCTGGTTTCCTTGACCGAGTATGTCCGTGACTGTACCTGCCTAGTATGTATCCCGGCAATTAGGGCTCGAGTTCCCAAATATCTCCCAGAGGGATTCATGTACAGTCTTGACCTCTGAAACTGTATCTTAGTAAGTTTTTCTTGGTGCTTTGTGTATTTTATATGTATTTCAAGGACGGTGTTTCTTGATATTTTACCCTCACCCTGTCTAATTTTATTTTTATTTTGTGAGAGCTCACGGGAGTTTCTTTTTCCGGCTCCCATTCTAGCTCTAGAATGGCAACACTGGCCGCTCATGAGCGCCTAACAAAAAATTTCGAGAGTTTCCTAAGACCGACTAATCCGCGGGTTGTGCGGCGTCCAATCAGATTGAGAGGGAGTGGCGGGAGAGCCTCCAAGCCGGAATGGTGGAGGACAGAGACAAAATGGCCGCCCTGCAGCGAACCAACGACCAGCTCGCCAAGAAGATCGAGGCAAGTGCGGCTCTGAGCCAAGCGTCGGTTCATAAATTTTTGCTAGATCTGTTTCCTGAGAAGTCGAGTTTCTATATTCTGGTAGGATAGGAAAGTCTTGAGAATGTATGGGTGAAATAATGAGGCAGTTGTGGTAAGGCGTGGATACCGATTGTTGAGTGAGTGGCACGCCGGTTCATTGTTTTGAAACGTGTCAGCGTCAGGGACTACTCCGGTGGGAGAATTCTGTGGCTTAGAACACTCAACAGCTTCTGCTGTAACGTGGCCCTCTCACCTGTTTACGATTGGTTATTACTGCCAACTCTTGAGGTTTCGTGATGTTTCCATGTTAAAGAGGATAATTCCCTCAGCCCTCTGCTCCCCCCTCAAAACACTTCCTCCTTATGTGTATCTTGCTCATGTTACGGCTTTTTCCAGATGCATCCCAATTTCAGACGCTGGAACTTCTAGATAATTATGTGAGTGAAGGCAAAGTCGTTTAACGCCCTGTAGGTTATACTTGTCTGATCTTATCCACGTACCCAGCAGGCCCCAGACAGTTTTCCCGCTTATTTCGGGAACATTGCTCCCTGACGTGTGCTAACTGATATGGGCCTTCACTGTTATTTTGTAAAATGTATTGCAATCCTCGGGACGAGCACTAAACATGTTTGTAGATGGTTTTTTGCGAGGGTCTCAGATGTGGAGATGGAGCGGCTGAGGGTGCGGTGTGAGGGTCTGACATGTGCGGACGTCCCCAGGACCAGGAGACGACAGATGTGGAGATGGAGCGGCTGAGGGTGCGGTGTGAGGGTCTGACATGTGCGGACGTCCCCAGGACCAGGAGACGACAGATGTGGAGATGGAGCGGCTGAGGGTGCGGTGTGAGGGTCTGACATGTGCGGACGTCCCCAGGACCAGGAGACGACAGATGTGGAGGTGGGGCGGCTGAGGGTGAGGTGTGGGGGTCTGACATGTGCGGACGTCCCCAGGACCAGGAGACGACAGATGTGGAGATGGAGCGGCTGAGTGTGAGGTGTGGGGGTCTGACATGTGCGGACGTCCCCAGGACCAGGAGACGACAGATGTGGAGATGGGGCGGCTGAGGGTGAGGTGTGAGGGTCTGACATGTGCGGACGTCCCCAGGACCAGGAGACGACAGATGTGGAGGTGGGGCGGCTGAGGGTGAGGTGTGGGGGTCTGACATGTGCGGACGTCCCCAGGACCAGGAGACGACAGATGTGGAGATGGAGCGGCTGAGTGTGAGGTGTGGGGGTCTGACATGTGCGGACGTCCCCAGGACCAGGAGACGACAGATGTGGAGATGGGGCGGCTGAGGGTGAGGTGTGAGGGTCTGACATGTGCGGACGTCCCCAGGACCAGGAGACGACAGACGTGGAGATGGAGCGGCTGAGGGTGCGGTGTGAGGGTCTGACATGTGCGGACGTCCCCAGGACTAGGAGACGACAGATGTGGGGATGGAGCGGCTGAGGGTGCGGTGTGAGGGTCTGACATGTGCGGACGTCCCCAGGACCAGGAGACGACAGATGTGGAGATGGAGCGGCTGAGGGTGCGGTGTGAGGGTCTGACATGTGCGGACGTCCCCAGGACCAGGAGACGACAGATGTGGAGATGGAGCGGCTGAGGGTGCGGTGTGAGGGTCTGACATGTGCGGACGTCCCCAGGACCAGGAGACGACAGATGTGGAGATGGAGCGGCTGAGGGTGCGGTGTGAGGGTCTGACATGTGCGGACGTCCCCAGGACCAGGAGACGACAGATGTGGAGATGGAACGGCTGAGGGTGCGGTGTGAGGGTCTGACATGTGCGGACGTCCCCAGGACCAGGAGACGACAGATGTGGAGATGGAGCGGCTGAGGGTGCGGTGTGAGGGTCTGACATGTGCGGACGTCCCCAGGACCAGGAGACGACAGATGTGGAGATGGAACGGCTGAGGGTGCGGTGTGAGGGTCTGACATGTGCGGACGTCCCCAGGGCCAGGAGACGACAGATGTGGAGATGGAGCGGCTGAGGGTGCGGTGTGAGGGTCTGACATGTGCGGACGTCCCCAGGACCAGGAGACGACAGATGTGGAGATGGAGCGGCTGAGGGTGCGGTGTGAGGGTCTGACATGCGCGGACGTCCCCAGGACCAGGAGACGACAGACGTGGAGATGGAGCGGCTGAGGGTGAGGTGTGAGGAACACGAGCGCACCCTGGAGGAGCTGGGCGTCCACCTGTCCGAGTCGAAACTCAGGTGGGTGGCTGTGCTGAGGACAATAGTCAGGCGCGTGGACACTGGTGCATAACCTCACATCGGGTCGTATTGATATGCTGCGCCACGCTTGTACTTTACTGATTAACTCTTTTGTTTGAACGGAGACAGGTTATACTAGACTATTTATACCGGGTGTATGATAAGATGATTGTTTTCAGGCATGTAACACTTGTGATTTTTGGCAGTGGTCCCGGAACAGTGTTAGAGTTAGTGGGATGTAATGATGGCCAGCCTCCTAGTCCGGAGCGTGTTCTGAACATCGCTGTCGTTTGGCGCGGGATCACATGCTGCGCGGGTCCCTAACGTTGTCTCCTATGGTTGTCCATGGCGTGGAATTATCGATTGGGCTAGAATATGTGGAGCGATTAACCATCTCACAGATTACGGAGAGGTTTTGGTGTTGGTATCTCGTTTTCGACTTTAACGTTGTCGAGTTTTGTGGTAGATTATAAACAACTGGATATAATATGGGGATCTGTTATTGGTACCGTTCTCTTTAAAGTGAATGTGACACCTCCATAATGGGAATTGAACTGAGATAGCCATGTGATAGAGCAAGACGAGAAACCACTCGATTCACCAGTAACAATCAGGCGCCTGAAAGGCAGTGACTTTGTTTCCACTGATCCGGACCTATGCCGCGGTCTGTCGCCGGCATGGGGACTTGCGCTAGATGGCTCGCTTTATCCCCCTGTCTTCCCACTGACCTGCTCCTGTGCCCCGGTCTGTCGCCAGGATGGAGGACCTTCGCCAGGGGACCCTCGTCCTGCCCTACTGACCTGCCCCGTGCCCTATCGCCAGGATGGAGGACCTTCGCCAGACGGCTCGCTACGCGATGGACGGCCAGTGGGTGCCGGACTCGGACGCCCCGCAGTGCAAGAGCTGCAAACAGGACTTCACCATCAGCAGGAGAAAGGTGCGGTCAGGCGGCGGATACGCCACGTCATGGCCAAGAAAGTTCCGGCCCGGTCCGTGTGCTAGGTTTGCCCGACCAATTCAGGACAATCCGTTTGCCATGATATTTTTATGCGCAGATGTGTCGTATTGTCACTGTGATCACTGGCGAATCTATGGGGGGGGACAAAAAGGCATTGTTCCTTACAAATAACCTGATTTTCGCCGATTTTTGTGAAAAGCATGTTTTTCACGATTTTGTGCGCCGCTGCTCCCCCCCCCCAACCATTGGGCCGGACCCGGCACTGCGTGTGGGTGGCTTCACATTAAGGTGCTTTCTGCTCTACTGCCCTGGCCTCAAATTTAGCTCCGTTATTTGCCAACCCAGGATTTGTTGAGTCGGCAGTCGGTTTTTGTCACCGGCCCACCTGGTTTTCTGTACATTTCGCTCTCACCTCAAGCTTTCAGACGTATAGCTCTATGCGTGACTGAAACCATCCTGGAAACAGTTGAACAGTTTCAACAGTGAAACCGCCGAAACAGGCAGAACAGTCCGTCGAAACAGTGAAACAGTTCTCGCGCTTAAACCGTGAATTGGGCTTAGGTCAGCCGCCAGTGTGTCATTTTTAACTCGCTGGTGGCGGGGAGGGATTTTTGTCGAAAATAATCGGAGTTTGTAGGTTTTCTGGAGAAACCTAACGATTTTCTAGAGATTTTAAGAGAGTTGAACAAAAGAGACCTGGTGACCAGTGTTTGGGCTGCGGCAGCACCACTGTCGGAACTGCGGCGGCGTGTTCTGTCACCCCTGCTCCGACAACACCATGCCCCTGGCGGCGGCGGCCAAGCCGGTCCGAGTCTGCGACAACTGCCACACCTTCCTGCTGCAGCGCTACCAGGCCACCTAGACACGGCCGACATCTACCGACGACAGCGGAAACTACAGCTTCTCGCCTGCCTGCTTCAGCGCGCCTGTCACGCAGATGCGCGTGACATCTATCGACGATACCTGGAAGTACAGCATCTGGGTGGTTTTGCCGCCATCTTTTTTATTGAAGTTTGAACAGCATGTTGTATTTTGCGTTGTTTTCTCTCTCCAAGCGGGAACACTGGGGCACAGGGCGTTATTATATTGAGGAGACACTGACGTCTTGCAGTTCCGAAGGGACCAGCAATGCACACGATAACTATTCAGTTGTTGCTGGGAGCCTGATGGTCAGAAATTCTGCACTGCTGGCCAGGTAGGGGGTTTTCTATCTTCTTACATTCAACTTACAGCCGGTAACTCGGCTAAAAGCGTTGATCAAAATTTTTCAATTGGTCGGAGTTCTATCTTTTACAAAGGTCAAATTGAAAAAAGTCATTGGTACCTTCTGTTGACAGGTTTGGTTGGTAGGGGCGTGGTAGGAAATTCGCCGGGGGAGGGGGGTGGGTAAGCAAGCAGAGCGTCAAAAGTTAGTTGGAGGTGGGTAAGGACTTTTGACTTTGCCCCTTTTCAGATAATTCTGACAATGGTAGTGGAATCCTTCCCTGGTTACACTCTGGCCATTGGAGTTTCCTGGGAATGGCGCGACCCCTCCGGATACCGTTGTGGGGTCTCAGTCTGTTCTTAGTTTGTCTACTTATAGTTACGCTGAGACCGAACGTGTACAAAAATGGTGGTAGTCTTGTTTAGAACTTGCTTGAAAGTTTGAATGTTTTGGCGTTCAAAAACCAGAGAATGCTCATTTACATCTTATATGGAATTATGAGCGTGTCAAGCGCTTATGGTTCATTGACTGATTATTACATTTGCCATGGTTTCTTAAGCTGGGATGTGAACTCTCACCGAAGAAACTCGCTCTGGTGGGGGCATCGCCACTCTGGGGGATCCCGACTAGATATGTAATCGATACATTGCTACAGTCCTGAAGCCAGTTTTTTTAATAGATCTTGGGGCAGTCATGTTCAGCTACTTTGCCAAGAAACCCTGGGCGGGTCATCTTTGTAGCAATGATCCGTTCGCCTATTTTTAAGATTATTTTCCTTAACACTGCTTCACGTACCAGCCTTAAACACGATGCTGGAAGTGTGGTTTCGTGGTTGCCGTGCCTGCTTCCTTTTCCAGGCCGGGCTAACTGGTATCGTCGCCCCGCTGAGGTGTCTACAGCTGACGTGGGCTGGTTGAACACGGTTGTGACGATTGGTTTGACCTGGGATTTGACGAGAATTTGGCTAGGCAGTACGCTTTGTACTTCAGGCAGTAGCGAGACAAAAACCATTCGGAACCATCTAACGATAGCATGATGCCCCTTAACCTAAATAATCCGTTACACGATAAGGTTATGCCGACGATCCATCTCTACTCCCCAAATCGTCAGCGGACCTCGCGAAGTTAGGGGATGGTTTGCCGCGTCGCGAGCGTCAAGGGTTGAGTAAGTGGCAGAGAACGTTACTTTTTCAGTGTGTAAATTGACAATTTTGGCGGATGAATCCATTTCGTGGTAATGCTGGTTTGTGGGATTTTTATTTGGTCTTTAAAAGATTTAGCACCATGGATTTTATCTCGGGTCTTACTTATGGGTATCATTAATGACACCAGGTTTGCGAGGTGGCTTTCCGCTCTGCGTTGTTGTGCGCTGTCGTTGTCGGGAGTCGCGCCTGCCGATGTATGTAGCAGTGACATCTAACTGTGGGGTTGCGAGCCATCAGTTTGTACTTTTGTCGCCAGGGCTATCTCTCACTTTAAGTTCTGTGTGTCAAAACATTGCATGATGATGTTGCTTCCAGTGCGAACCTGGGAAGTTCAACGTTATGACCTGGAATTACCTTCCTTGACTGAATTATGAATTGCCTTCAAAACGTTTGCTCTCGTATTAACAAGGTATTGTGATATTGCAACCTGCACACATTTGCGCAGCTTGCAAATTTATCGTGTTATCAGCTTTCTGTCTCGTGGGTGGCTAAAACTCTAGGTTCACGCATCCTGTAATTGGTCATCAGGTATGGAAGTGCGTTGGAATTTGTTTACTGCTGTGTGGAAAGTATAGAAAGTGTGAATTTACACGGCTTTCAAATATTTCAGCCACCCGTTGCTAACCTGCGGTTGTTCTCTTGTGTAACAAGTTGTCCCGCTCGATCAGCAGTTACCTTCACTGGCTGTGTGGTGTTGCTTTTTCACGTCCAGTAAGTTAATTGGCTCATTTATTTCGCCGAACCCCAGTGTCTTGAGGTGGACTTTCCCTGGGATTTGTGCAAAAGCCGTGCCCTGGCTCGTGCGGTGGTGATAAAACCTTCTGTTGGGTTTGCGTTTTTGCAGGAAATTTATTCGGGTGTGGCTATCCGTGTACAATTGTAACAGGTCACAAATATATTTTAATCAGGATAGTAGTGACACTCTGGTCGCTTCGTGTGTACGTATTTTCATGGGCTTATGCATTACCAGATCTGATACGAGATCTGACGCGGAGCCAAGAGCATGCGAAATGATATATTGTACATAACATCGTGATAATGATTAAACATGTCTTGCCAGCCAAATTGTACGATATTTTTAGCATATACCGCTGTGTACATACCCGATAGCACTGGTCATTATTCAGTGTGAGAGATGTGAGGAAAGGCCCGATGTGGCCGTGTTAAAACGAGGATAGCGCTGTGACGGACGTCTTACGGTGGAACGTTAGCCAGAGCCGCAGTCGCCGATTGTTTTGTGCCGGGAGGGGGCGCCATGCTCCGGGCCCCCTCGCTGTTGCTCGCGGCTGCGCCAATGTGCTGTGTTCTGCTGTATTTTATGCAGGGTTCGTGCATGCCCAAATATATGAAGGTGTACGGTCTAATATGTTGTTATTAAAAACTAGATTTAGGTTCAGAAATTCGTGTACAAACTTTGCATACATCTTTCAGTCATTGGTGAGGCAAGAATAGGCGAAGGGGGCCGTCTTAAAACATCCAAAGTGGGCGGCCTAAAGGTCCGTAAGATTATGTATGGGAAATTCTTTCAGCGTAGATCTCTGCGGTAGTTGTCGGCTCAGATCCTCCATTATTTTGAACATGGGCGGATCGAGGGCGGGGCAAGTGGTGCACCTGCCTCCTGAAATGACTATGACACCCTCTTGAAGTGTCGCTTCCCACCCCCACCACCTCCTCCCTAGATACAAGTATCGGCGCCTCCTCGATGGGGTTTGACGCCCAAAAGTGGTGCAGCCCTGGTCCCGATAGCGCCCCTGCCATCTGCCCACCTGGTCGGAAATCCTGGGTCCGTTTGTGTCTCCGGAAACCACAGGGTCCGTATAGTCTGGCATGGGCGGGATCTGGATAGCCTCTGGTAAATTTCAAGGCAAAGGAGTTTTCAGGGGTGTAACCAGGAGGAGCGCGCCTGAGGTGGTCGACCCCCCCCTCCCGTGAGCCCGTAGGGTTGCGCGGAGTGCGGCCCGCCCGCTCTGTGGCCAACCGTGGAGATTCATACCAGACAGGAGGGCCCTCGTTAGCCTCCTCCAGCACTTCACTTTCATAGCTCTTTCAACTGTTCAGGACCGTCTATAAAAAGGGACCCTTTTAACCACTGGAACCGCGGGACCCCGTGTCGACAGAGGGGCCCGCTCTGGTCAACAGGGCTCAGTGTGACTCGCAGGGCCAGATAGCCGTCAGGGCCCTGTCAGAACAGCTGGGTTCTCTGAAGAAGGAAGACCAATGAGGCTAGCGAGAACCTTTTTTAACATGCAGGGCCCACTGTGGATATCATGACCGTCTTTAATGGGAATGTGGCACCTTCATAACGTGATTTTAACTGAGATAGCCTAGTTGTAAAGCAAGTTGGAAAACCCGGTACTCCATATGTCATTTGTCTTGGAACTCGATATTTCCGTAGAAAAAAGCTAAAACCTACCTAACACCAACCCCCTCATCAGCCCGTCGCCGGGCGGCCATTGTTGTGAGCTACTGGTGTGACAAAATATGCTGACGTCACGATGAGCATCAGCCAATCGAAGCCCTTGAAGCGTTTCAAGTATGGTAGTGGTTGCCAGATCGTGACATCATCCACAGGCTGATATTTATTTCTTTTTCTAGAGGAGTATTTTAAAAATAAAAATATTGAGTTTGTTGTACATTTTCGGAGAAATTATGAGTCGTTTCTTTATTTTCGGCTAAAAGTACGCCTAATTGCACTAAATTCCAGGATTCAACCAAGGTGCCACATTCCCTTTAACGAGAGGGTCATCCGAACTAGAAGGACCGACTGTTTTCTGCTGGGTTCTCTATCGTCCACAGGGTCCTCTGGTCAGCTTGACCCTCTTGGTCTGCTGAGTCCTCTACAGAGGCTTAGCCAAGGAGAGGCAGCTGGGGCGGCGGCTACCTGAGGGCCCCTCGAGGACACGGACCGATTGATCCAGGGGATACGCGGATCAGCCTTACTATGCTCTTTGGCCCGCTGTGGAATTTCAGGGCGGACAGGGCCCTCTTTAGCCCTCTCCAGCACTCCATTGTGTTAACACGGCCCTTTTGACCATCGGAACCCTCTGAAAAGAGGGTCCCTGGAACCGCTGTGGCTCCCAGGGTCCTCTGCCGACAGAAGGACCTTGTCTGGTCAGCTGGGCCCTCTTTAACCGATCAAGTCACTGTAGCCAACAGGGCCCTGTCTGACTAGCTAAACCCGTCTCGGCTCATAGCATGATCCATAATTTCTCTGATCAAGCGCCTTCATTAAGATTTTGAGGAAGGGATGTGCCCGACTTTATAATAATTGTTTTTGCTCTATTGTGCATCCAGGATTCGAGGAGTGAGACAAATTAGCAACTTTTCTACGTACAATCATGCTCCTCGGGTGCAGCACTCCCAAATGTATCCACATTTGAAAGAAGTTCGTTCCGAAGAGGATGAAGTACTTAGGCCTACTCGCTCTGCGGGCACAATCGATTTGTAAATAAATGTGCTAGGTTCTCAAAAGGTCGTGTCATGGTGCAGTTGAGATATTTCAGGGCCACTCTGGTTTAAAGCGACTTTTTGGGATTAGATGATGCGGAAAATGGATTTACTGTACTAATTTGATCTCAACAGTCGCCAACTCCGCCCTTCAACGCTCTGTTTTGCTAGTCAACATTTTTGGTTACAGAAGAGCCCTTTAGGCGCCATCACAAGGACCCCTTCCGACGCCTTCCCCTCGTCTCTCCCTCCAGAGCAAAATCCTGACTTCTCCACTGGGAGTTTCAGTCCAATAAAAGGGAAACTAGCTCAAAGAAGCGTTCGGAATGCTGAGTTTAGAGACGAGTTTTGTTCTGATCTACATACAGATGAATGAAATGATGTACTGCTGCTGAAAGTGTTTTAGATATTTATTGTGCGGTATAGGTATCAGGCAGGTGCGAAGAACATCTACAAATTTATTCGGAAAGTCGTTCCGGTAAATGTGGTAAATTCCTAGTGTGAGGGCCATGTCGCCCGATATTGGAATTTCGTGTTCTTAAACGGTCTTAAAACGATTTATGTTCTTAAAACGACATGAAAAGGCTTTAGGAGGCTGACCATATTTTTCCGTGTGAGGAATCCCTAGGTATTAGGTACCAAACCTGTATTTCTAATAGAAAATGGGGGGGGTAAACTTACCTGAGCACATGCGTTGTCATAGAAGGTACTACAATGACTGTGTTCTTTCATAGTATTGTAAGCATTTTTTGTCAGAGAAGCATTTTCTATAATCGGGTGCTAAATGACCCAACAAGATGGCTCCCCTTATAACCATAAAAATACGCACACGAGTTCCGAGTGTGTGCGGGGGGGTACACGTCCTCCTCTCCAAACGACGAACCGGGGAGACGGTCCTTAACATTTTGAATCTTGGTTTAAGTGTACTTCCACCCTATTACCTGCTTGGCCTATGTATACATTTTCCTTATTCTATTATTGGTAGAATCACTGGCGGATCCAAGGGGGGCCAAAGGGGCCACGGCGCACCCAAAGCCTAAAATAGTATATTTTGCCCCCAAAAGAATCAAATTTTGGCCGTTTTTTAATACCATGTATTCGCGATTTTTTCTCCACGAAGCCCACCTCCAAAACGTTAGTTTAGCCCCCTCCAAAAGTGGCTCCTGGATCCGCCAATGGTAAGAATGCATCGGCAGCGTTGTCAAATACAACCGAAACCCACGCTTAAACTCCAACTTTGCCTCACCAGTCATTGCCATTCCGAGGTCATCGCCGAGTCCGTCCCCCCTCCCCCTCCCGTAAATTCGTGGTGACGGCAGTGCCCGCGCCCGTCCCACCACCCACCACGGCTACCGTTCCACCCTCTAGTGTTTACGTTCGCCGCCGCCAGAGCGGCCGGTGACGTCACCGGCCGGCAGCCGCGGCCCGTCGACAGGTGCGGTAAATCAAACGCCGGCGACGACGGACGCCGATCCCCGCCGTAAATCAGAAGGCTCGTAAAATGAATCAGCCCGACAGACGGCGACAGCGGCGCGTCTGAAACGTCGGCGGCGCGGCTGATACGATCGCGACGCGCCGACGGAGGGGACGGCGGAGGCGCTGGCGTCGCCCGGGGTGTCGCGTCGCCTGCGCCGCCTCCGATGCTTTTTTGACCGGTTGGAGTTCTTGGGTGTTCATCGATTTTAGACGTTAGTTTAGCGTTAATTTTTTCAGGTCAAGGCTGAAATGATAACTTTTCTATCGATCGCCTAAATGCAACAGAGTGAAACCCGACAGTTGTTGACTAAGAGGCCAACCGACGAATCTGATAAAAAAGTCCTGAAGTAAGTAATCTCACGCGATGTGGGTTGGCTTCCGCTGGTGTACCTTGGGGCTTGACAAGGCACCGACTGCCGGGGTCATACGGCGTCGCCAACGTCGCCCTGCTTGGGTGGCGTTGTGGAGATCGGAGACTTAGCAAAATTGTCAGGCCGGGTCAACGGCGTGCGGGGTAAGCATCAGGGCCGATCGGTCCGCTACTCTACTTGCGGATTTTCCAAATGGGAGCAGAGTAGAGGGAGCGGTTACTATGATAGAAAGTGGTGCAGTATAGCGGAAATCAGGTGATTTAAAGCCGCTGGGGACCACCACCGAAAACATATCGGGAGATGGATATTGCGGGAAAGGGTTTGTTCCGTCGGATGAACAAAACAATGTTGCTTGTGTATTTTTGTTGTGTGATTTCGTTTTCATGTCGTACAATAAAACTACTTATTTTAATTCAATAGATAAACAAGCCATGTCTCCTTAAATGTAGTTAGAAATAACAATAGAAGTTATTTTCTAGGAAGCGCTTTGGTAGCACATACCTAAAACATGCCTAGGCTATTAGACAAGGCTTATGTCCAGAACAACGAAAAACTGATTCTCGACAATTTCTGTTTCAACGCGTGAACTATTACACTTCCGACATGTTAAATCAGTTATGTTATTGTTGATAGGTTCGTGCCGTGATACATCCATCCAGTCGCCATTAAAGGCTCACAAAAGATAGTATGTGTTACCGTGCCAAAATGAGCGGTCCGGTTGGCGATACTACTCGCGATAGGTCCGCGCTCGCGAGCCCAGCCCAGCGTCGGGTCAGCGGCGCTCTACCAAGCCGACATATCCGATCTGTGCCGCTTGTTGTGCCTTGTTGCTGCTGGACACTGAGAATGCTGTTTCAATTTGGCTGTGAAATCCGTGTATCGCACAACGGACGACGGCTACGCCGGGCCCCGCTTAAACCGAGCCCTACCTTACGTGAACAGATGACGAACTGAGTTCTGCCCTATTCTTCCTGCAGTCCCCTGTTTTACGCCTTATTCATATTTCGCGTGTCTCTCTTGTCCATTCAGGGGCGTAGCCAAGGGGGGGCGGCAGGGCCAGTCGCACCCGTCCTCTGACTCCTGAGGACACGATTCTGTAACAAGCAGAGCCCTTTTTTACCGATCAGGGCCCTTTTGGCGCTGTCGCAGGGGCCCTTTTCGGGGCGCAGCCCCCTCCCCTGAGCGAAATCCTGGCTACACCCCTGTGTCCATTTAATGCATTATTCTGTGCTTCAATGTGTCAGTGTGTGTCGGCGCTCTTCCTCAATTGGCCGCTAAGTGTTTCCGAGGAGCGCAGTGCCCTTGTATAGAGGATCGCGCGCCGGTTCAGAGGTGACTGAACCTCTAACTCAGAGTAGTTTATTTTATTATTAGGCGCTCTGGTATCGCGGTATAAGCGTTTTCACGTATTTGTTTTGACGGCGTGAAGCCACGAGGCAGTGAGTGATGCATGGAAATCCGGGCGGACTACGCCGTATGATTAATTATGCAGATTTCGTTTAAAATATCATTCTTGAACTATTAAAGACTAGCTTTACTAGCGCTGACCTCAACCGTTTGAATTATTAGCTGTAAAACTTCATATGTCGTTGTGACAAGGCTAGGTAGACGTTATTGACGCACCGGTATTTTTCAGGTTCGCTGATTTATATCGATCAATGTGCCTTTTGTTTTCTGATAACTGAGTTTGATCCAGCGTCAGTGGGCTGAGTATGATCCAGCCTGGCCAAGCTTGTCGCCAGCCGTCAAACCATTTCGGTATGTTCTAAATTGTAACCGATATAACAACTAGTTGATGTTCATATCCACTTTGACAATGATAGTTGATATTAATTCGCTGTTACAATCCCGTTAAAATGTATCAAGCTGACCCAGCTGCTGTCCCTGGCGGATTGCTGACCTATCGTAACTGTGTTTCCACAGAAACCACCACATCATCTGCACCCACTTGCTTTCTTGTCTGCTCATGTCCCGCTGTCCTGTTGGCCTGAATTTACCAAATGCATTCCTGTCCGTGACCAATATTTTTCTTTTGAGCAGTGCATTCAGGATGGTGCAGTGTGAGGAGGTGCGTTTTCAGGGTTTGATGTGACGGAAGACTGGTGGACAAGACAGTTTCGAAATGGTTTAAGTTCATTTCTTCAAGAGCAGTTTAACAGTTTCAAGGTTTTGTAGCTCTGATTTGAGGTAATTAGGTAGGTTTCCAGATTGCCAGTAGCATGGAGACTGATAAGCTCAAGACCATTAAGAGGAAGAGAAGTGCATGTTTGTCTGCATTCACAAGGATTAGACGCAGGGCTTTGGTCCTGATCGAGAGTAGGGGAGCAGGACTGAGATCCGAACGCTACTTAAGGACCTGGATGATTCTATCAAGACAGTGTCTGATGCCAACAACGAGTACCTCACTTTGATCACAGATCAGGACGAAGAAGAGAGAGCTAACAAGTACCTGCAGGATGTGGAAACTAAGCATGATGAAACAGTGACAAAGATTGAGCAGTACCTTCTCTCAAGAGTGGATGAAGCCCCTTCTGTAGCCTCGTCTCACTTGTCCCAGCACTCCAAGGCATCTGCACACTCAACCAGATCCCATGAGGCAGAGATCAAGGCCAAGGTGCAGGAGTTGAAGGTGAAGCAACTAGAGGGCCAACTTCTTCAAGAAAAGGAGGAACAGGAGCTGCAACAACGCAGAAGGAGGAAGATTGCCCAAGATGAGATGGAAGCTGCGAAGCTGGAGGCCAGTCTGAGGAAGGCAGCTGAGAGTGACCTCACTTGGGAGCGGAAGGACGACTTCCTTCATGAGGAAGCTACTGAGAAGCTAGCGCCTACTTCTAGCCTAGGAGGCATTGCAAGAAGCCTGCCGAGTGTATCACTTCCCAAGTTTTATGGGGACAGTGGCCAGTGGCCTACATGGTATGGTCTTTTCAAGGCCATGGTACACCATGAGGCACACTTGACTCTTACAGAGAAGATGGTCCACCTGCAATCATCAGTAGGTGGATTGGCCCACCAGCTCATCAACGGTATGGTGTGTGATCCCTCACTCTATCCGAAGGCCCTCGAGACCCTGGAAGAGCGATTTGGCCGTGAGAGAGATATCGTGCGCATCAAGCTGGAAGCCATCTTCAACAGGACTTCGCCTGTCCTCTCCACCCTAGAGTCCCTGGAACTCTTCTACGCAGATGTCAACTCTGCTGTGACGGTGCTGGAGAGCCTGGGATTTGTAGGCGACCTGAAGAGTCAAGAGAACCTGAGGAGGGTGTTGGAAAGGCTGCCGAATGATCTGAAACGTGAATGGGGTAAGCACGCGGCAGATATTGAACCAGACCTTCCCGACTTGATCCATTTCAACCAGTGGTTGAAGCTGCAGGTGCGTATAGCACTGAACTGCCCGGCAAGAAGCAAAGAAAGGAAACCCAGCACTCTTCATACAGCACCAGCTGGTAGCTGGAAGACCAACCGATCAACCTTTACCACCACCACCACAGAGCAACATAACCGCGCATGGAGCTGCCTGCAGTGCGGAGCTGGTCATGAGCTTAGATTATGTTCCACCTTTCTGTCCAAAACAGTGGATGAACGAGCCCAGTTCCTGGCTGAAAGACGCTGCTGCTTCAGCTGCCTGAGAGTGGGACACCGGAGCAGGGACTGTCGCAGCGCCAGGACCTGCGGCATACAAGGATGCAGCCTGAGGCACAACCGTCTCATCCACGGCAGTAAGAGGGTGAGAAAAGTGGTTCTCCAGGACACATCCCCTTCTGCATCACCTTCATCAACAGCAGCAAGATTGGAGGAGCATACAGTAGCTGCGGTCAGCGGCTCTGAAGGAGAAGCCAGCATGGTTCTCCTGCAGGTTGTACCTGTCCGCGTCCACGGCGAGGGTGGTGTCTTCAGAGATACGCTGGCACTGCTCGATTCAGGAGCACAAACCTCCCTCTGCAGAGAGGGATTAATGGACGAGCTGGGACTGAAAGGAGAAGCAAAGCCGCTGCGTCTGAACAACATTGAGACTGATGGATCCGAGAAGGTTTCCAGAAGAGTACAGCTGACACTAAGCCCGCTGTGTGAAGGAGAAGATGGGATGCGGCGCATTCTTGTGCCAGAGGCATTTTCCGTGCCCAAAGTGAACGTGCGCGTGCAGAGTGTTCCGAGCAAGATTCGGGACACCTGGAAGCATCTCCAGGACATTCCTGTTCCCGACTGCACCTCTGGCACCGTAGAACTGCTTCTGGGTGCCAATGTGGTCGAAGCAGTGCTTCAGCGGGAAGCCCGAGTGGGACGGCCCGGCGAACCAGTCGCCATACGGTCCGCCTTTGGTTGGACTTTGACCGGCACCATTGCCGGATTCGTGCCGCCACAAACCAGAGAAGTGATGTTTCTCCAGAAGTCTGAGGGGGATATGACAGAGTCTCTACAGAACTGGTGGAGCACAGAGTCGTTCGGCACTAAGTTCAGCGGAGACGTTCTCACTCCTGAAGAGGAAAAAGCAGTACAAATATTACAGAACACGACTCGAAAGGTGGGTGACAGATATGAAGTGGGACTTCTGTGGAAACAAGATGATGGGCATATGCCAGACAACTACAGTGCGGCTCTCAGGCGCTTAGAATCCACAGAGAGAAGCCTCAGGAAGCAGCCTGAAAAGGCAGAACTGTACAATGCAGCTCTCATGGGATATGTGGAACAAGGCTACGCCCGTAAACTATCCGAGACAGAGGCCCAAGAAAAAGAGAAGAAGAGGTGGATTCTACCACATCACGCGGTGACTCACCCAGGTAAGCCCAAGCCACGCGTAGTGTTCGATGCGGCAGCGGAACAAAGTGGGATTTCACTAAACAGTGAGCTGCTAAAAGGCCCCGACCTCCTACAAAACCTCCATGGTGTGCTGCTCCGCTTTCGGGAAGAAAGGTATGCTTTGGTGGCGGATATCCATCAAATGTTCCACCAGATAAGAGTGCGCACTCAAGATCAACCGGCCCTGTCCTTCCTATGGAGAAACCTCGACCAGACACGGGCTCCTGATCTCTACCAGATGCTGGTGGTGATATTTGGCTCCAAATGCAGTCCATGCATAGCTAACTATGTCCTCCGCCGCGTGCTCTCAGAAAACGGCGGAACTGGATCACAGGAGGTGAGCCGTGACTCACTATGCGCCAGTTTCTACGTGGATGATTTCGTAAAATCGGAGCCATCGATCGAAGCCGCCAAAGTCACCGTGCTAGAAGTAAGCACGCTTACCGCACAGGGAGGATTCCGCCTTACAAAATGGCGTAGCAACTGTCCCGAGCTTTTGGATCAAGTGTCGGACAATGAACAGGAAACGTCTGAGAAGAGCTTTGCGATGCAGCAAACGGCGTCACAGAAAACCCTGGGCTGCACCTGGACACCGACATCAGACACCCTCGGCGTCGCAGTCAAAGATGTGGAGGTGAAACCCACCAAGAGAGGTGTATTGCAGAGGGTAGCGATGATATTTGACCCCCTTGGTACTATCTCACCATTTGTACTTCTGATGAAGATTCTCATCCAGAAACTCTGGATGCGCAAGAAAGCCTGGGACGAAGAATTGTCGCAAGAGGAGCTCTTGGTATGGAAATCCTGGCTCAGTGAGCTACCAGGCCTCAGGGAAGTGTCTATTCCCCGCAGCCTGAAGACATCAGTAACCGGGGAGATCAGTCGGTCTGAACTGCACTTGTTCTCTGACGCGTCGGAACACGCGTTTGCTGCAGTAGTCTACGTTCGTCTGACAGAGATAAGCGGACTTCATCACACTGCTTTTATCATGGCGCGTAACAGACTAGCGCCCTTAAAACAGCTATCCATCGTGCGCTTGGAACTACAGGCTGCAGTTTTGTCCGTCAGACTCGCAGCCACTATTCAGAAGGAGCTCACTTATGATTTCGACGAGACCATTTACTGGTCTGACAGTCAGGTAGTTCTGCAGTATATTGCCAACGAAAGTCGCCTGTTCCACACCTTCGTCGCCAACAGGGTGGCTGAAATTCGCGACTGCGCGGAGCCCTCTGAGTGGAAGCATGTGCCGGGAGAGCAGAATCCGGCCGACATCGCATCGCGTGGGATGCACCTCTGCAGCCTGAGGGAGGCCGACCTCTGGTGGCATGGACCTGAATTCCTGCAGAGAGACAGACAGGACTGGCCAGAATTCAATGCTCCAGGTCTCTCCCCAACAGACTCTGAGCTGAAGAAGACACCGGAAGCGTTAGCTGCTGGTTTCGTGGGAAAACCAGAGCAGCTACACCTTGTTCAGCCGGGGAAATTTTCGTCATGGAAGAAATACAGGAGAGTTGTCGCCTGGATAAGACGCTTCGTATGGAACTCTCAGGCTCGGCGTCAGTCGACGCCCAAAAGGACCGGCTGTCTCACAACTGATGAACTCAGCAATGCTGAGAAGTTCATTATAAAGGAGGAACAATCTAGAATGAGCCAAGAAATGCCACACGGTCTAGCCCTATTCAAGGATGAAGAAGGCATCGTGCGCGTGAAAGGGCGTCTGAGCAGCGCCCCTCTGGCCGAGACTACCAGACAACCCGTCGTTCTCTCCCCCGACAGTGAGATCACAAGACTGATTGTGACAGACGTTCACGAACGGGTAATGCACTCTGGAACAGGACACACACTGAATGTGTTCCGGGAGAAGTTTTGGATGCCCAAAGCCCGGGCTAAAGTGAAGAAGACCGTTTGGTGCTGTGCACTCTGCCGCAACAGACGCAGCAGGCCTGTGTGTCCGAGAATGGCCGATCTTCCCAAAGAAAGATTCGATTCATCGAGACCGTTTTCCTCGGTCGGTTTGGACTTCTTAGGCCATCTGCTGGTGCGGAAGTTCCGTAAGACTGAGAAACGGTATGTTCTACTGCTAACCTGTCTCGCCACAAGAGCGATCCATTTGGAGATATCGAACTCAATGGACACAGATTCATTTCTACTGGCCCTGCGCCGCTTCATCGCGCGCCGCGGGAGGCCCAGAATGATTTGGTCTGACAACGGTTCAAATATCGTGTCCGGTGAAAAGGAGATGAAAGAAGCTCTGGCAGAATGGAATCAGCAACAGATATCTGAAGATCTGAGCCAGCAAGATATTGAATGGAAGTTCAATCCCCCCACAGCAAGCCATATGGGCGGTGTTTGGGAAAGACTCGTCGCCTCTGTGAAGAGAGCTTTGCGCGTCGTTTTAGGTGGCCATGTTGTGTCCGACGACGTGCTCCACACGACTATCGTCGAGGTGGAATATATGCTGAATTCGAGACCTCTGACTTACGTATCAGGCGACAGTGGAGACCCAGAGGCTTTAACGCCTAACCATTTTCTCCTTGGGACCCTGCCCGCAGGCGCCGGTTTGCCTCCAGGAGTCTTTGGTGAGGGTGACACAATGTCACGAAAGCGCTGGCGCCAGGCACAAGCGCTCGCAAGTCAAGTGTGGAAGAGATGGAGGAAGGAATACCTGCCAACTCTGATCGCTCGTCAGAAATGGAACTCAGAGTCAGACAACATCAGCGTTGGAGATGTCGTCATATTAATGACAGAGGACGCGCCAAGAGCGTACTGGCCGCTAGGTGTGATAGAGGAAACTTATCCTAGTACAGATGGAATCGTTCGTTCCGCTTTGGTTCGAACCGCATGTGGACGGTACAAACGACCCTGCACAAAGATTTGCTTGCTGGAAAAGCTAGAGAAAGCTGGAGTGTCCGAGTAGATCGGACAATCGATAAACGCGTATGCCTCGTGATCATATTGCTACTGTTCTGTTTGCACTGTCTGTTCCAATGCTCATGCTCCCGTGTTCCATGCTCATGTTTTCCTGTGCCCAATGTTCATGTTTACCTTGATTGACCCGTGTTCTCCCGACCGCTCGACCTGTGTGCCTATCCTAAGACCCATATCTGGCCGGTGGCAGCGATGGAAGGCGGCGAGACGGGAGACGGCGACTCGCTGATGGCGCGACCTACCTGGCGTCGGCGTGGCGGTTCCGGTTCGGTGGTGGCACCGCCCCCCCTGGTGGCGCTGCGCTGGCGAGCCGTAGCGCCTCCTGCGGTCTTCGTCTACGCACGAGGGACCGCACAAGCTGTACAGGAGAAGACAGACTCATTCGCGAGCGGCACCCAGGCGAGATGGTGATTTAGTGTAATGTGATTTGATGACCGTGATCTCGGGAGACTGGCAGATTTCCCAGGAGCCGTAGCGGTTTCGTTCTAGTTTCGCTGTATGCTATGAATACGATTCCGTGATGGCCTATTGTGCTGCTCAGGCAGACACAATGCACTATACTCTCTCTGTGTGGAATCAGTGGTCAAGTGGCCGCGGTGATGGTGCGAGAGCGTTCAAAGTGTTCAGTTGTGTTCAGTCATCAGTGTTCTTAACAGTGGCAGTAGTTTTCAGTCGAGCTGAAAACTGAGGGGGAGGATGTCGGCGCTCTTCCTCAATTGGCCGCTAAGTGTTTCCGAGGAGCGCAGTGCCCTTGTATAGAGGGATCGCGCGCCGGTTCAGAGGTGACTGAACCTCTAACTCAGAGTAGTTTATTTTGTTATTAGGCGCTCTGGTATCGCGGTATAAGCGTTTTCACGTATTTGTTTTGACGGCGTGAAGCCACGAGGCAGTGAGTGATGCATGGAAATCCGGGCGAACTACGCCGTATGATTAATTATGCAGATTTCGTTTAAAATATCATTCTTGAACTATTAAAGACTAGCTTTACTAGCGCTGACCTCAACCGTTTGAATTATTAGCTGTAAAACTTCATATGTCGTTGTGACAAGGCTAGGTAGACGTTATTGACGCACCGGTATTTTTTCAGGTTCGCTGATTTATATCGATCAATGTGCCTTTTGTTTTCTGATGACTAAGTTTGATCCAGCGTCAGTGGGCTGAGTATGATCCAGCCTGGCCAAGCTTGTCGCCAGCCGTCAAACCATTTCGGTATGTTCTAAATTGTAACCGATATAACAACTAGTTGATGTTCATATCCACTTTGACAATGATAGTTGATATTAATTCGCTGTTACAATCCCGTTAAAATGTATCAAGCTGACCCAGCTGCTGTCCCTGGCGGATTGCTGACCTATCGTAACTGTGTTTCCACAGAAACCACCACATCATCTGCACCCACTTGCTTTCTTGTGTGCTCATGTCCCGCTGTCCTGTTGGCCTGAATTTACCAAATGCATTCCTGTCCGTGACCAATATTTTTCTTTTGAGCAGTGCATTCAGGATGGTGCAGTGTGAGGAGGTGCGTTTTCAGGGTTTGATGTGACGGAAGACTGGTGGACAAGACAGTGTGATAATACCTTATCAGTAGTTAAGTCGCGCCCCCCTACGCTAGAAAGTCTAACGCCGATACTTCCCCCACCTAGTGTGTCGTTCTTGGTGCATGTTGTTCACGGGCTTGCCCCTGCGCGTCTCATCTCTGGTCGCTCTTATCATGTGCTGTGTGTCGTAATGATCAATATATGTCAATGAATTTTTTTCAAAAACAAAATACAGACATGTCTGGAGATCTCTTCTCAATCCAGGGGGGGGTCCTGGGTGCAATAACATTGGCAAGGCAATACAATCCCTATACAAATCCTATGGGCGACCCAAAATCCAGGGTGTCCTGAACCCCAACCCCCGCCCCCCAGGGATTTCCACCCATGTATACAGATATCAAAGTCTTTGAACTCGTGTTTGACTGCTGAACAAAAATATGTTGAGGTATGTGGGTTTTTGTGAACATATGCCCGACGAGAAAATACGAGGAAAAAACGAGTGCCTTGTGCATAAATTGATGCAAGAGAGGCCAACGGGGTCAAAATCGATATGCTTCTGTGTATCTTTTGTTGAAACATGCCTATCGCTAAAAATCGGCGCCTAAGTATCTATCTCTAGGTGCTAAACATGTGCCCATTTTATCAAAGTCAAACTAGGTGAGTTTTAAAAACGATTATTCCGGTAAAATTTACCTACACGAACCTTTAGAACATTTGTCACTGACAAGATAAGCCCCATTGATGAAGGAAGATGTCCCCTCCCCCTTTCATTCGACGAAAACGTTTCGCCGCCGGTGGCTCGAGGGTCTGAAATTTACTAAAAACGCAAGAGTGGGCATTGGCGGTCACCTAGCTGTCCGAATTGTGTGCTGCTTAAATATCCTGTGCTGATGCATTCCGTTGATGAATGAGCGTGGTATTAGTGGTGATAAAGCTCGGTCCAATAGCATGCGCCTATAAAACCCCACCCCTCACCACTACGAGCGTGCTACCCCTCCCCCATCGCATCCCCTCCCCACCGGCTCTGAACTCCACGCAGGCGGCGGGCTGCCGTGACCTCTCACCTTTGTGCCCTCCGGGCATGGGACTCCTGGCGAACGGCGGGCGGTGATTGGTAGAGGCGGGTTCATGCGCTTTGAACGAAATCTGGCTCACATATTTGAATGAAAATAGGAGTATCGTAAAAAAAGTGTATGAACCATTACTGAAAATGACATTTTCACGTATTCCTGGCCGTACTTTTTACAAAACGGCTTCATTACGTGCTTTGCATCACCAAAGAGAACAGAAAGTTATAGCCCTGGATGTGGGCCTATTTATAATTTGATATAAACTAAAAAAGAATGCAAGCTTTTAAACAATCGATAATCCATTGAAAAAGTACGCTCTGAATAGAAGTGTGCTCCGACAGTGGGCGAGTTTTTCTTGCTTGCTTAGAAGACTTGTTCCTTGCAAAAATTTCGGCACCTCCGGAGAGCCAGACTCGCAACATGCGAGTGATCTTAGAAACGGGCTATTTCTTGCGATGGGAAATTTTGTCCAAGAGCGGTCCGAAGTTGGAGGGCTTGACAAATTGACCGCGCCTGTCTTTCGAGTCAGCCCAGCGACCCTGGCAGTGTCCACATAGCATGTATGTACGATCCACAGTTAGTTAATGATCTGGCCTGACCCAGCAGGTAGATGAGTCTTCTTTTACAGTTAAATCCGTACTATACAATGTGAAGGTGCAACTCCCGGCCACATATTTGACATAGACGTGGCATCAAACAGTTCGTGGCATCGAAGTGAAGCCGCTAAAAGTGATACAATTTTAAAGAGTATTAACAGCCGAGCCGGGACCAGCCTTTCCTTTAGTTGAGGACTTTTGGCACATACATACCAACCGGTTGCTGTGCATTGTCCCTGAATAGCTAGACACATTGGTTTTGCCGTTCAGATTTGTTTTATATTGGTGCATTGTAAGCCAAATTAGTTGAATAGTGTGCAGTTATGATAGCGCGAGTAGGTGTTTCTCTTCAAGGTCGCTAAAACCTAATCTTTTCAACGTCGTCGGGAAGGCAGGAGGTCTGGGGGAGCCACTATATTCAATAATTTCCCGTCTTATTTGATTCCTTCAAAACCCGAAAAAACGGTAACCAATCTGGCACCGGGGAAGGGGTGGCTTAGTGGATAGCACCCTTGTCTTCTAAGCCACCGGTCCCGGGTTCAAGTCCCGGCGGAGCCTCTGAATAAGTCGATCTGATCCCCAAAATCCCTTCCAACAGGGTGAGAGTTGGCGACGCCGTATGACCCTGGCAGTTGGTGCGTCGTTAAACCCCAACAATTATTATTAATCTGGCGCAAATAAGCCATTTCATAATTCGGTACCTGCCTACCACTGCAGTGGTAAATCATCTGACCTCATTTGAGGTCAGCCTGAGAAAGCCCATTTTAGTAAAAGAAAGGTAGGTCTAGCAGCTGCTCATCTGAAAGTAGGGTGAACAACTTACTGACGTCCGATGTAATTTGAATTTTTCCACCGAAACTGGCAGGATCTTCCACTGAAACATCTGACCTCGGTTCAGGTCAACTGGAAAAGATGCATTTGCGGGGCATCAAAACACAAAGAAAACAATTTCGTAAGATCAGATCTTTGTGAAGGAGTTTTAACTTAAATAAATGAGAAACGGATAGCGCATTTACGAACATAAGAATTCAACTTGACCTAGGTTAAAGACCTGACCTGACTTCAACTTGAAACTCAACCTCAATAATGGGCAGGATATCAGTATACTGCGGTCCAAATTGGAAGGCAATATCTTTGACACAAAGCAAGATATTGATTTTTGTACCATTTTAGGCCCTCCTTGTAACACTGTGCACTGGAGCCGGTGTGTAGGTGATGGTCATTTCCTCTCTTGTAACACTGTGCACTGGAGCCGGTGTGTAGGTGATGGTCATTTCCTCCTTGTAACACTGTGCACTAGTGCCAGTGTGTAGGTGATGGTCATTTCGTCTCTTGTTGTCCCTTTCAAACTTTTTCCATGTTGAAAATGTTCTATCTTGCGGGAAAAAATTGATCTGCTTTACAGAAAAAAGCCTGTCTGACTATTGTTACTTTGGAAAATCTAAACTTGTAGGTAAAAATTCACCCTAAGCTTTATTCATTACATATTGCTTCATTTTAGTTATCGGCTAAAACCAAATATCAGCTAGAAACTGCTTATAAGGATCAATGACAGGGCGGAATATTCTTCATGTTACTTACATTTACAAACTTTCCAACCGTTCCAAAATCTATCATCAAATACCACCACTTACCTAATTATTCTTTTTTTATACAAACCTCGTTTTTGCGAAGGATGAGGAGTCTCAGCCTGATATACAGATGGTGCCGCAGGGCAGCTTTCCTCCAGAGCCCTCCCTTCCTCAGGCGCTGCGTCACGGCGAGAATTCTGTCATACCTAGCACATAACACCGACTGAGAACAATTTTGGAATATTTTTCACGCCTTTGTCAACCCTTCAGAAGCTATCTTTAGTGTAAGAGAAGCCAATGTCTCCAGTTCCATTAAGAGCAGACCGGGAAACCCGGTATGCCCTTGCTCCTGTTGTTGGGGGAGGGGGGCGACATTTCAGCGTGGCGTCATCGATATTTCAGGGGAGCGCCGTAGAGCTTTCATGGGGCGCCATCAACCACTGGGACGCTGGGGGTCGATCGGGGGGAGGGTAAATGCCCCACTTGCTCCATCCCGTGGATCCGCCTATGGTCAGCCTTAACCCACAGAACTGTCCTGGCCCAGTATGGAGAGATAGCATACCAGTCGAGGAAAAATTCAAAACAGACTTATAACCGGTTAGCATTCCGCATTGCCATTAACCATCGACTTCCCTGGAGAGAGGACCAGCCTCTATGTTTACACCTATGCATGGGCGTGACCAGTGAGGGAAAACAGGTAGCGCTGGAGCCAATCACCAACTACGAGGGGTGCAGACTCATGGAGCATGAGCTGTTCTGTTCTGGTCGCTTCACCAGTCTCATCATGGTCTGTCTATCGCACACTTACTGTTTTCGTCGCCAACACTGTTTTTTTCGCTCTGTGCTATTTCTGTCCCGTGAAACTGCAGCCAAGCTTGTATGTGTTTATTTGTATGAGCCGACCGGAGATACCAGAGTATCAGGAAACCAACAACAGCGTGCAGCCAGCATCATGCCGGCAGCGGCATGGTATTCTGGGACCACCTACGAAAACGAAACGGACAGGAATCCAGCCATCGACGATTTCACCTTCATCTTCAGTTTGTTTTGTATTTTCAGTTCACATAGGTTAGATGTACGTGTGTGTGTGCTTTGTGTGTGTAGCAGCCAGAAATCCTTTTCCTCATCCTCCTCATTATCCTTAAACTACCTGGAGGCAGGGAATGCATGCGCCTTGGGCAGCAGCGAACCCTCCAGGTAGTATGCCACCTTCCTTTACCCTCATCCATCCTTATCATCTCCTTCCATAGTTTTCATTATTTCATTTTCATGTCCACTTCGACGGCGCTTGAAAAGCCACCTTATGTGTTGAAGTGTTGGCAGTGAAAATACAAATAATAAACATGATCACCGGTAGCAGTTCCTCGCACTCGTCTCTATCACTTTCCTCTGAATGTTTGTCTTTCAACGGAAGAAAAAAACCTCATTTTTTTCGAAGAATACCTAGTGTTCATTCGCTGGCTCGGTAAATGACCACAGGTATGTATGTATGTACCTCTTTGTTTGCCGAACTTGTCAGTGCTGATGGCGATACAGCGGACGAGGGAAGAAAATTTTATTATGCCGAGGAGACTTCATATTGATTCACTTGTGCAAAATATAGACAGGGTCTTACAGTGGTGGATCTATCCGGTAGGTTTGGGGCGTCAAACCAACGTCGGAAAAAAACAGCGTCACGCAGTGAAAGATTATGCAACAATTTAAAAAAGCCGGTAGGTTTTGGGGCTGAACGTAATAATGTCACGGGGTGAAAAATGTGGCCACAAGATGCTTGCTTTTGCTATCCAAGGATCATTCACTCAAAAGCGATTCTAAATATCAAGAGGACCATGGCCCAATGTTGACACTAAAGTTGACTGGTTCTGTTTGAAGTTGATAGTTGAAACACAAAAACTTTCCTTATAAACTAAAAAGGAGTCGGGACAAAATTGAGGTCAAGAGCTTTGTGGGATGCCCCGAGCTTTTCCGTTTGGGCGGGGAAATGCCTCCCCTGGATCCGCCACTGGGGTCTTAGAATGCGCGACGTAACTCGGCTCGCGGAAAAGCCTTGGCGAGATGAGCTGCTAGTGTCAAGCATCCGCTTAGGGAGTGCGCCAGGCTGGTTCTAAGGCGACTGTTAATAACACAGTTAGCACAGGGACTACCCAAAGCGACGAATGGTGGCATAAGGGTTACCCAAAGGGAGAACCAGGTGACATAGGTATTACCCAAAGCGAAGACAGGTGGAACAAGGGTTACCCAGGGGCGTGGCAGATAATAATTGTTGGGGTTTAACGACGCACCAACTGCCAGGGTCATACGGCGTCGCCAACTCTCACCCTGTTGGAAGGGATTTTGGGGATCAGATCGACTTATTCAGAGGCTCCGCCGGGACTCGAACCCGGGACCGGTGGCTTAGAAGACAAGGGTGCTATCCACTAAGCCACCTCATCCCCGGCGTGGCAGATAAAGGACTACATGTGGCACAAGGGTTTCCCAGGGCGTGGCAGAAAAGGGACTACATGTAGCACAAGGGTTTCTCAAAGGGGTGTGTGGGCACAGAGTTACAGAGGGACGCGGCAGCTTCCACAGAGTGACCGCAGTTGGCACGGTTCTGTTTCCCAAACTTACTATCAAGGGTTGATCCAGGGGGTCCAATCCAGCCATGCTCCTGTAAAAATGGCCAGATTCTATACACTTATGGTCAGTTTTAGACAAATTTCTCAATTCAACACTGCTGTATACGATTTTAGCTGACTCTTCTCTCCCACCGTTTGGCTTAGGTCCGCCTCTGCATAACTTAGACGTCTAGCATATCGTAGTATCTGGCTAGTACTGTTGAAAATTAGCTGTTGCAGCCTCAAAATCAAGGAGCAACAGAAGTGACGTCTGCCAGTGGGAGAATCGACCCTTCACTCCCTATTCATACACGTGGTCGTGGTTGCGCCCATTCTTGAAAAGGGGATTGGCCGCAAACCCCGCAGACCCCTGCGAAGCGCTGTTACCCCCCCCGAGCCCAGAGGGTGTAGTGTATACCGCCGGCGGCGGTGCCTTTGATGTGACAACACTTGTCACGCGCCGTTGTGACAGTGCACGTGCGATGGCAACCACGCTCGTCAGTGCATGAGCGGAGCCAGGCGAAGTAAGACGGGGGTGATCCTGCGTCAGGACGTCCGAGCTTGCACTCTGGAGACTCCATCTTCGGGCCCGTCTCATGGCACCAGTCCTCCAGCGGCCTAGTGTTGCCGATCTGACGTCTGAGTCTGCAGCGTGGCACTAACTGAAGGCTCGACTTTTGCTCTCTGACGTCCCAATGGACCTTGGCGCTGGTTTCCGCTGGAGCCCGCGGGAGCTCAAGGTGCTTTGCTGGGAGTACAGGGGATGGGATAATGCTATTTCGTGCACGATTAGCATTGACATTATACATACTTGTGACGTTCGACGAGTGCCGGGAATCATACCGGGAGTGCGTTAAAAAATGTCAAGAAATTAAAAGACTGATGGATTAATAAAAGCACTCTCCTACAAACAGATTGATGTTTTTTTCGGTAATGCTTACACAAGTAATTCACAAACTTCCCCAACTATGGGCAGAGGTGTGGTATTATGAATCCGTTTAGGGGCGCTATACCAGTTAACCGATGACAATTTTACTGGGAAGGGATGGAGCTTAGAATAGCGCAAATATGCCCATGAAAAAGTATGGTTTACAGGAGCAACTGGTTTAACAAAAAAATTAGTTTCAGGGGCGTCCCACCTGATTTTATTGTTGCGGGGGCAGATTTTCCATGAATGGAGAGGGGACAAACCAAAAATTGTATAGCTGCCTCGAAGAGCGGTATCACGTTACTTGAAAAAAACTGAAAGTGGAAACATTTGTGCAGGTCAGCGCTGGTAAGAGAGAGGAAAGGCTGAACATCTAGGTCGGGTCCCACAACTGCGGGGGGGCATACCCTGGTTCCCGCTTTGCGGTGACCCTCGCCCCCGTTTCTTGTTCCTCACTTTCGATGCCCATGGTGCACCATGGGCATCGAAAGCAATAATATTTGCACCAACATGGTGGTGCAAATATCATTGCTTGGATAAAGTTAGGGGTTGTGGACCGGTTTCAGTTAGCTCATTGTTACCCATATCTTACTTTACCGAGCTTGCATTGGAGTAGGAGTTGTCCAGCCTTACTTCGAATACATTGACCGTTATTGCCCTCCATTGCTCACCGAGCCGGGTTCCAATCTAAAACATGCAAACATGGGCTAGGGAACGTTTCGCCTAAGGGATGGAATGAAATATAAAAAAGATGGCAGCCATATACCCCAATTTCACACATCCGTTCTCACTTCCGTTCCCAATCATTCTTAGCCATCCTAACACGATACACTGCTAGTGGGCACTTAGCAAGTGTAACGGGGGTTTCTCGGGAAACGTGTTTTTTTTGCTTCTTGGGGGGCCTGGCACCGGGGTTGATCTGTGCGGCCATTTCCTCCACCACCCGTTACGGAATATTTAGGAAGACAGGCGATGCGGTCAGGAGCTGGGCGCGCCTCCAGGACCGTTAGCGAGACACATAAGACACGCAGGTACAACAAACAATGAGCCATTTCATGCACATAGCCAAATAAGCTCCCAATGTATGAGCCAACATGCGTATACCCCCCTTTTTGGTGATTTTTGGTGATTTTAGAATATTCGCGTTAGGCCAAATAAATATCTGCGTAAATTAACATCTTAGTGCCGCCGGCCCCGGAGCGCTCCTTCCCAACTAACCGCATAGGAGCGGTGTCGGGGACCGACTATGTCTCCTGAATTTATGAATAATACGTAGCTTCCTCCCTGTCCGAAACAATAATAAACGCAAGTTTCCACCGCTAAGCTTACGGGGCACGCCTCATCAATCGCACATAGGGAGCTCCTCACCTCCGTAGGCTCTCCCCAATCGCAAAGGCCCGGATTGGTGGCAATCGGGGGTCCCCGATATCAAAATATCCCCTCCGCTACTATGTACCCCATGGTAAATTGCATAGCCACAGCTGACTAATTATACTTTTCTCGGTTTTTCTCATCGTCGTTATATATGTATATCGATATAGTATGCATAGCGATGGGATCCAGGGCCGCCCTACCGTCGACGTGATACCCAAAGGGAAATAGGATTTGCGGTCGAGCCCTACCGCTGCACGGCCGATCTCCGTCGATGCGACCGGCCGTGTTCCCCCCCTTATAAAATATAAAATGCGTAACAATCGAGTGTAATCGTCATTACGACTCGTCTTTATTGAGGAACAGCCTCGGTCGGCTGCGCCAATATGGGTCGCCACCCATACCGGTCCGGGAGTAGTCGTCACTCCCCCCGGCCTCCACCTCATTCATCTTCACCGGAATAGCCTGACGGCTACGCCAGTACGAGCTGCCACCCGTACCGGTCCGGTGGGGAACACCATCCCACCGGCCTCCGGACTTATCTTCATCTTCACCGGAATAGCCTGACGGCTACGCCAGTACGGGCCGGAGCCCATACCGGTCCGGTGGGGAACACCATCCCACCGGCCTCCGGACTTATTTTCATCTTCACCGGAATAGCCTGACGGCTACGCCAGTACGGGCCGGAGCCCATACCGGTCCGGTGGAGAACATCTTCCCACCGGCCTCCGGACTTATCTTCATCTTCACCGGAATAGCCTGACGGCTACGCCAGTACAGGCCGGAGCCCATACCGGTCCGGTGGGGAACATCATCCCACCGGCCTCCGGACTTATCTTCATCTTCACCGGAATAGCCTGACGGCTACGCCAGTACGGGCCGGAGCCCATACCGGTCCGGTGGGGAACCTCATCCCACCGGCCTCCGGACTTATCTTCATCTTCACCGGAATAGCCTGACGGCTACGCCAGTACGGGCCGGAGCCCATACCGGTCCGGTGGGGAACACCATCCCACCGGCCTCCGGACTTATCTTCTTCGTCTTCTTTGTGGCAGTCGTCACATCGAGAGGCTCCCCGGCTCGGCAGCGCCGTAGGGGCCTCCCCGTCCGATGTGCTTGACGCCGACTGAAGGTGCCGTCGCCCGTCTTCAGCCCATCAGCGAGAGTCGTCACTGCTCCTGGAATCTTCTAAGCTCTTCTTCATCGCGCACGGTGCGCTTTTTCGCCCGGTCCGGTCGTCACCTCCTGGACCTTAATTGATGTCTGAACAGAGTGGGACGGCTAGTCTGTTCAGGGGCTCTAACTAGTTTTTGTTCGACTCTCCACCCACCTCTAATATGGCATGGCCCCTTCGATGACGTTTCGGGGTCGTATTTCATGGGTTCACTGGGTTTATCCCCCTTTTTGAAATGAGTTACCACAGAGCACCACGCACCTCTGGCCAAGGCGCCCACCGGCCTTAAACTAGCACATCCGTGTCTCCATTCGAACAAACACGCACACTCCTTCAATCACCATTCATCCATTCCCCATCCTAATGGCCAGCCCCACAACAATGTTGCTAGTAAATTTTTCCCTCCCGTATCTTTCGGTGAGGGATGCTCCTCGTGGGACACTCTGAAAAAAAAACAGCTACCTTTCCGGGAGCTTCGCCCTCCGCAGAATTTTCGTAACCTTGTCGAGACCAGAAAGCGTTGAAAGTTCGGCCTCTCCATTATATGTATTCCCCTTTTTGGCGCTCGGATTTGGATCAGAGGCGGAAGAGCCCCACCTCCCCTTTTTCGAGGCGTGGTGAGACCGCCGAAAAGTCACCTTAGACGTGGAGATTTGGGTGCCATGCTCACATCATTAGGTGATTGGATACGCCGTTAATTGTTTTAGAAAAATCTTTTCCACCCCGGCCCTGGCCCATGCTATGCATCTTCAATGCAGATACCTCGCGCCTAGTCCTAGCTCGTTATCTGCTCGCGATAGCCTTCACTAAAGTCCTATCTAAATGGCCTCACGTCTAATGCGCCCAGGCCTAGACATGTCATTAAAATCTTATCCGATCCCTTCAAAAGATGGTGTCAAGTTTACGCGTACATTTTCCACTGCAGTGCGCGCCAGTGATTATGCATCCATCTAACAGTTCGGTAATTTAGTAGCATTCGGGTGGGACACACAGATAATTTCTGTTTAGTTAAAATTTCGAATTAACAGCTGACGTTTCGCTCGAACTTACCCTCTTCAGTGTATTGAGATAATTGCATCGTACAGAAATCACCGTCTAAACAACGATCAGGTTTCCGAACCCAGCCCGTCAGATGTGATCACCGAATGTGACTACAGGCTGTGGAAGATGTCTGGTTGATTTTCTTGTAACGTTACCTTAAATACAGTCACCGAAAATAATGTTTCCCTCAAAACTTATTCAAGCAAAAAAAAAACAGTGGCGGGCAAAGTTTGGACCTAGACAGCCAGACTCCCCGTTCGCATGTTTTTTTGTGTTGCAAATTTGAATTCGACTTTCTCTGGATGGTATTCCTATACGCATATACCTATCCCTTCCCATTATCCAGGGAACCAATCTGTGGTTCAGGCATTGTACGATATTGTATGAATGAAAATGCCGGATAAGCGCGAAATTCCTAACCCAGGACATAGCTGTCATCTTTGTTGAATCCTCCCCCGAAGTGGACTGACTGAGCACTCCGCTAATTGCTGATGACCCACGCGACGGACTGGTGGCGTGACCGCACGGGCACTAATACATCCGTTAAGGTCGAAATCATACCCGCAAAATATGTGATTCTAAAGTTGATAACTTGCGCTCTCGATTCGAGGCCTAATTACCCCAATCGCGTACCCTGCGGCGGTCTCCATTCCTCCGACAGTGTACTCGATCAAAACAGGCCACCCTGCGAACCCGCTCTGTCCAGCCGCCTGGGTGGATGGCGGGCACGGCGCCCGAGGGCACAAACACCCTCCCGGAGCGCCGGGCGACTGTTTCTGGCAGGCGCGAGACGGTCACGTGGCCGGCGCCAGGACGCGGTCAGTCGGCCGGATCTAAAAGCGGGGATTTATTCCCTTCCCCAAGTTGTAATTTTTATTGCATGTTCCGGGTTCTGAATCAAAAACAGAATTTGTTTTATTGCCGAAATGGGGTGATTTCGAAGGACTCCTTCAGGATGTGAAGGGTGGTCCGACCTGTGCGCTCACTTTCAAACTAAAAATCGTGCGGACATTTAACCCAGGAGGCTGTGAGTGAGACCAAAATAGGCCAGAAACGATTTCTCAACAACACCTTCACAATTCCTTTTTTGGCCAAAATTACTCACGGTTATGAAATTCCCCCTTTAAACTATGCCGGTAAGTGGCACATCTTTGGCATACACAGACCTTCTGAAATTGTTCAAAATCACTAGTCTTGCAAATAGAAGATATCAGTACGATGTTCTTTTCGCTCACAAAATTCTCACTGGCAATGTGGACTCTGCCCTCCTGCTCGGGAGCTTCCCACTCCATGTCCCTGCGCGAAACACGAGAGTGGGAAATAGAACTTTTCTACACGTACCATATGCCAGGGTGGAAACGATAAGATCTGGACTGTTCAGTCGTGCTGCCTCTGCAGTGAACTCTTTTCTCACTGCCTGCCAACGCGCAGACCCTTTTAGATCCACTTTTGGCCAGTTCAGATCTCAGGTACGCACGTATGTTAAACAGATGCCTTAGTGATTCATGCGTGTTTTGTTTTTATGTTTTATCATGTTTTTTACCGTATACCATTGCGCTGTTCATCATCTCATCATGTATTTATCAATGTGTTTACCCAAATTTTTAATTTACATCTAGACCATGGCCGTTTATTATTGGCATACAATACATTTTAGTCATTCGTGTACGCCATGTCCACCTCATCGGATATTTTAAGCTCATGCATGCTGTGATATTGGTCGCCCACTAAGGGTTACATGAGCATCGGTCATTTAAGCGCTTATTTACATCATCTCTTTTATTCTGTTTTGTAAATATGTGTGTTTTACCAGCGTGACTTGAGCTGTAATTGGGGTTTACCTGTTGCTCATCAACGATGAATAAATAAATAAATAAATAGTACAATCAGGAATAAATTACACCCTCGGCCTAAGAAAGGTTAGAAGCGTGTAAAAATAGGTTTCCTTTAATCACTTTTATTTATACTATAACGTCCGAACCTCACAACGTTAAAAAAAGAAATTGGTACAATAAGAAAGGAGGCACTATCCAGCGTTGCCGCATAGAGCTGGTTCTAGTAACAGACGCCATCTTGTCACCTGCTCAAATCCCTATAACTCATACTGATTCGCTGCTAATTTCTGTTGCCCCTTTTTGTCTGAACTACCGATTTAATTCTAGCATGAATTATCCCGGCGCGGTTGCAAATACTAATTTAAACAATGTGATAATTCCACGAGACCCTGTTCCCAAACAAGAATTATGGGAATACACTGACGTTCGATAAGTACATAATGATGATTACTCTAAAAGTCGCCCGTTAAAACTTAAGTTGAGTGGATTTCAACAGACACAACTGTCGCAGCCAATTTCCAGCCGCAAACGTAGTCTGAATTGCATGATTAGCCTGCGTTTTGGCGCCCATGCAAAAAAAACATTCATAAGGAGAAACGAACGTACCCAATGTGTAGTGTGATGTTCAGCTAACCAAAGCATCGAAGGATTCCTCTGTGTACATGTCGGCTAAATTTACTTTACATACGAATATGCTGGCCACGAACAAAAAAACATGGCGTCGAAAATTCCGTCCCCAGCTAGGAATCTTTTTAAATTCCGACAGATTTACTAGAACAGATGGCAAGTAGTTAACTGCTATTCTGTGGAAGAGCCATAGAACTCTGTCCAGGCATTCTATAAATTTATATACAACAAATTACCATCCGTTAGACCATATTCCGCTCAGCTCGTTATATTTCATTTCGTCCTTTGTCCCAAACTTTCAGCGGTATCTGCGAATCAGTAGACAATCTCGACAGATTTTCCATACCCTATATTTGTACACCTTTCTCGGGCAAGTTACACATGTTAGCGGAATCATTTAGTACACTAGCAAAGGGAAAAATTTGAGTCGAGTTATCGTTATTTTGGCGCCACTGTCCCTTTGTTTTCAAGCAACTCCATAATTTGCCACATTCCTAACTAATCTTGCCGGCTCTCAGATGCCTGCCGCGGCATGCACTCACATAATGTCCTCCCCTGCCCCGATTTTTCTGATGTTAACAGTTTAAACAATACATGTCCTTTGGCTCGGTGGGAGAGAGGAAATAAATTTTGAATTTTTGAAGAAACGGCTCATCGTTTCTTGTACTCACATGGCTGCTGTGTCAGCGCTGGCGTGTCCTCCCAGCCTTCCCTCCGGCGTATGTCCCCTGGAGTCAAGCCTCCTTCCTCTACGGCCTCCCCAGCACGACTTCCTCGTCTCTCCTCTCCTACCCCTCTGGGATCCAGACACCTCCCTCACGAGCCCTCATTGGCTCTCCTCCCCGCGCCTGCTGTCCCCGAGCAGGGGTGCGGGTCTCTGCTCTGGTCATCACTATCTTGTGACCCATTTACCGCCGCCTTCAGCGGCCAGAACCACGTGAACCATGGCATCCCAGATGCTCCAACCCACGGGCGGAGGCCAAAAAGTCGGTTGCTCCGGGGGCACCATCTTAGCTGAGGCCTAGGACTCAGTGCTGCATCAACAGCATGTGAGCACTCAAAAAAAGGGGGCCGAGTACCGTGCCTCGGCTGGAACTGGGAACAGAGGGAACCAATTTGTTACCTCCAGCGAGCAGCACCTGCTACCCTGGGCAAGGGGGTGCTGTTTACCTCCCTCACCGAGCCAATGGAACAGATGGCGTCTACGCAGCTAAAATAGAAACTTAGGACTGCATCGGCACAGCACATTACATCAGCATATATACACAGAAAGAGTGAGCGAGGCAAAAAAATGCACTACATCGAAAAAAATGTCGCTACACAAGCAAACGGCTAATTTTGATTATTGGCTCCAACAGTGGTTCTGTTAACGACAGTAACAATGCTTCAAAGTTTTCACGCAGTTTTAACACCAAAAGGAGTTAGAATTAGCCATGTATTTTGCATCTTGTATTGATGGCCAACAGGTATTGATGAATGTAACCAAATTACAGGCGAAGTCGGCATAAAAATAAACCTAAACTACATACAATACATAGTACTTAATTAAAAGGTCACATGGTTAAAGCAGAAATGAGCAGATACACCTTGAGAGAGGCACCAATCAGGTCGCTACATACAGAACAATATCCTTTTTTAGTCTGCTGGTTGGGTCCACTTTTGGGATAGTGTTACATACAAGCCAATTTTTAGGCCCAAAAATATGAAGGCGGGACAATAACAGCTAGACGGCCGTGCACATTGGCTTCTAGCTACCTGGAGGCCGGGTGGCGGCGGCATCGAAAATATTTGACATGGAGCCCATGCTAAAGGAACACAGCGGTGTTCATACCATCAAAATAGACAGACCTATTCCGTTAATTGCTTCGTGCATCCTGTACTTTGCCCGGGACCGTCCTTGTTTGCATGGTCGGAACTAATTATTCCTCCGCCCGAAACAATCATTTTAACATCTTAAACTTCTTGTGTTGCATGCGCATGAAATGACAGCTAGGTGTGTATATCACATGTACCGTGTGTGTGGTATTGCCAATAAGTGTGTATCAATTTAAAAGGCCTGAAATACTGTATCATGTACCCTGATGCCGAAAATAACAAGGACTCGAAATCGGTGCGTGCAATTTTACCCGCCAAACGTATTCACATACTGAACTCATTAAATAAACTCATGCTCATGTTTTTCAGAGCTATTGACACTGCACGCTACACAATTACCTAGCCCATATATCCACCCCCGTGCACAGAATGTCCCCTACACCTGTCCTCCTCCCTCAGTCCAACAGCAGGTACAACCATCACCTCTCTCAACAGGGGCAGACGCAGGCCCGAGTTTTTAGGGCGGGCAAACCCATGTCTGCCTCTCCTCCAGGGGGGGAGGTGAGAGTGAATATTTTTTGCTCTACAGACCTAGTGTAAACACCTTTTTCAGTGCTTGACAGACCTAGTATAAGCTACCTTTCCAAGTACATGATCGCACTCCGGGTGGGGGGGGGATGGGAGCGAATATTTTTGTGCTCTACAGACCTAGTGTAAACACCTTCTTTCACATACTTCTCCGGCGTTTGGGGGGGTGCAAAATATAGTTTGGCCCCTTCCAGCGCTTTGAGGGGGCATGGCCGGAATGGCCCCCCCTGCGTCCGCCAATGGCTGCAAACACTACGCAGGCAGGTTTTACAATCCGCCTCGCGACCCCTTCCCACCGAGGCTTGGACTTGGCGTCAGCGGCGGCCAGCTTGACCTTTCTAACCTCTGTGCCCCGCGGGCAGGCGGTCAGTCAGTGGATGGCGGCCGCTGATTGGTGGAGGCGCGTTCACTTGTATTACGAGAAATTCAGCGTAAATTCCTCCATGAGAATGATAGAGCTTTAACCATAAGCCAGGAGATGTATTGTAATTATATTTTCAAAACGTTCCTAGCCATACTTTGATATCTATTGACGAATATACGCTCTCCACTGTCCCAGACTGCTCTTCGGTACAGAGACGGCGGCAGAGTCAGCACAGGCTAGCCGGCGGCCGAGTTCGCTGAAGTCGGGAGTGTCGCAGGATGGGTTTCTGCTGAGTGGAGAGGATTGAGGCCGGCCCGGAGGTAAGCGAAGAAGGATGAGAGAAGTGTACATACATTAAACTAAAAGTTAACCGTTGAACGAGTTATAGAGAGTGAGTAGATACTAATAGAGAGCGCCTCCGAAGTACAAACAGATAAGATACCATATACGATAGATAATATACGTGCTGTTTTGCTCCGTCCTGGATAAGGAAAGGTACGAAACCTTATTTAGGACTTAAAACTTTGTAGATGTTTAAGCGCTTTTCACTTTTCTGACGTCATACCGCGAAAACTAAAACCTTATGACGAAACCCAAAAGCCAAAGGGGACATAATGTTTTTGTCTAAGGAAGAACACTCTTAATGCATCCATCATACTGACGTGGATTTTTAAAAATCATTGGGGGCTCCCAAATGTGAAATCTGTCAATTGCAACAGCGTTAAGCGAACAATTGTGTTATAAACACTACATTGTAGCCTCTTTAAACACATGAAACCATGTTGCAGTGCCTAATTTGACAAAAATACTGGGTGACTGAGCACCCCAAATCGGAAGACAAAAATCCACACCCCAGCTCTATAGGCAATTTCAAAGTTTCATTTTGCGGGGCACTGATGAGACCAATGAGAAGGCTCTTCTAGCGATATGGGTGCCAATGACCTAAGTGGCTGGAGCATCTAAAACTATCATTATATTGCCAATGAGGTTTCTGACCATTTCAAGGTCAGTGCCAGAAATTTTTCCCAATCGTACGGGACAGACTGTGATGTCGACCACCCCGGCTTTTTACAAATATTTCTCCATTTGTGTTCGGCTGGAAAATTTGCCCAAAAATTGAAGTTGATATTTTCTAGGAGCCGTCATGATCTAAACCAGGGTATGCGGTAAAACAACCGCAGTTTTGGAAAGAAATAGTAAAGTTTTTGTCGGATATACTGTTAAATGGACTTCTCCACATCGAAACAAGCAATGATGGGAAGCTTCAAAGCTGTACTCAGCCCTTCGTCACCGAACCGAGTTGTTGGATGGTGTCGATCGAATAGACGTTGTGACAGGTAGCTAACAGCGCACAATTAACGTTACCATAATCGTGTGACAACAATAAATAAATACTTTTGCAAAATAATGATTCCATATGTCACTTTTCGGAAAGTTGAATTACTTCCCAAAATTATTCAGTATAAATAGAGAAATTAAGGAATATAAAGCATAGGTTACGCATAACTTATCTCAACCAATATGAAATATTTTTGGTTTTACGAGTAAAAGAAAAGAAAAGTTAGCAATGTACAAAATCACTCCCTACATATACCTTCAGAAAGTAAGAATAGCAAAAGTTGGTTTCTAACATATTGAAAGTTACAGCATCAGAACAAAAATTGTACGTGAACATTTCAGGTGTTTGGATCTCGGGGCCGGCAGCTCTGAATGGTGGACGTCCATTCGATCGACACCACCTGACATCTCGCTGATGAAGGGCTGAATACAGCTTGAAAGCTCCGAATCCTGGCTTTTATTGAATGTGGAGAAGTCCATTTACTAGTACATCCAACATACGCAGTATTAGTTGAAACCCAGGCCGATGCTCGGTACGACACATAGGACCGAGCGCTCTTTTATTTATATCTGGTGCCCTGTATTTGTTGTTAGTAAGTGCTTCATGAATATTCAGTAATTATTAAACCCAGTGAATAAATCAACGAGTGAATACATGGATAAATGAATAATATAAATAAATACAGAATTTACCAAGTGGATAAATGGATTCCCGTGGGTCCAATCCCCACGACGGGAAACCACCTTCCGTGTCCAATCTTACCCGGTGGAGAGGATCCTTGAACACCCCCGCCAATACTCCCTGTAATTGGGCAAGTGTGCCTGTTGGGAGTGGCCCTAATGAAATAAAATACATACCAAATAGTTGTAAATAGTAAAATACCAAATAGTTCAATAAATAACCAAATAGTTGTATTTGCAAAAACATCACAACATGTTTCCTAAAAATATACACAGATTCCTAACACATTTTTGGATACACTGCAAAAAATAACTATATATATATATATATATATATATATATATATATATATATATATATTCAGTGTTTTAGTGCCGTTTCTTGTGCTCTTTCCTTGTTTTCCTCACCGTTTTTTCATTGTTTGGCGTACTTTTGGTGGGAGAAGACATCGACAAAGCGACGGGGCAAAATGTTTCTGGAGCATCAGGCGAACGGAGGATATAGGTTGTGCGAAGATAAAAACAGATTCGGGAAGATTTTATCTGTTTTATCTTGCCCAAAGGCTTCAAAGGGAGTTTGTTGTGTGATACATGGAATTTTTCAGTGCAGGCGTGGTCAGTATAGGAGTAAGAAAGAACCAGTGTTTTATATTGGGAGTGAGGCCATCCTGGATTTTTATTTCTACCTAATGAGTGGTACAGTGAGTAGTCATGCCACCAGAATCTCAGTTTTACATTTTTGGAAACACTATTGCATCTCAATGCTAGGTTTAGCAAGCCATCGGACTGTCATGTCATGGCATGATGTTAACAAGCATCAGTAACGCAAGAGAAGAGGCGCTGCTTATCAATATTAGACGGCAGGTAATATGCCAATGCACACAAATCTTAAAAAAAAACATTTACAGACTTTGGAAACACGTGGTGCCACAGACCAAAAGTCTCCATGAAGGTGCGCCTTTTGTTGATTTCAAATGCTTTCTCCAACGTGTTGGCCTCATTGTTAATAAGTTGTTTAGTGAAAAGTACGCACCTAACTCAGCTATTGTGACAGAGACGGCGGATTCCATTTTCGAGAAGATGTGCAAGATTTTCGGGAGGGGCGCCTTCCTCCTCGGGGGCGCCTTCATCCCTTGGTGGGCGCCAGTGCTATCCAAGGGCGTTCTGCAGAAGCTCTTTGGACTCGGCGTGCGAGGCCATGTGGGATGGTTTACTTTTGATTTTCTGAAAAATAGGTATTTTAGATTTTGCGCAAACTCAGCCGTATCGGATTAGTATCAGCAACAGAGTGGCATAACCCAGGGTTCTGTGATCTCCATAGCCTTGGTTGCGGTTATGATCGATGATATTGCAGAAACTCTTCCCGCTAACATACGTCAGGTACTTTTCGTTGACTTCACAATATGGGTGAGAGCGTCTACTACAGCAGCTGCGCAGAGGCGGATGCAGCCTGGCCTTAACACATTGCAGCAATGGAGCACACGTAATGGACTGAAATCTTCTAATACAAAAACCAAGTAGGTATATGCACTTATTTAATAGACGTGGAGCCTGATGACGCGATGTTGTAAATTCGCGGTAGTCCGATCGACGTTGTAGCGGAAACAAGATTTCTCTGGGTCACACTCGGAAAATTTTCATATGCGCCACACCTGAAGGAACTCCGCAAAAAATGTTTCGATACACTGAAAAATACTGAAGGTGTTGATGAGGATGAGATACGGTGGGGATAGATAAATGCTTCTGATGCTATACATATCACTTATTCGTTCGAAGATCGACTACGGCTGTGTTGTATATGAGGCCGCGCCTTAGTGCGCGAAAAATATTCCCGATATTGCCAATCATCACAGTATCAGAATAGTAACAGGAGCGTTCCGAACTTCACCCCTAATAAGCATGCTGGTGGAAATTAACGAAATAACGCTACAAATATGCCGTAAGATACTCACTTTGCGTTACATCATTAAAATCAGTCACCAACACGCCCCACATACCAAACATTTTTTGGCGACGCCCACCTCTGTCAGATAGACAGTGGCTCGCGTGTTGCAACCCTTTCACCCGGGAGTGAGACTCCGTGCCTGGCTGGCAGAGGCTTGTATCGACAGCGGCCTTGTAGAACCACATGAAGCAGCGGTTATTGAACCATAGTTCATCTCGGCAGTTGACACTAACACAGACCTCAGCGGCCATGACACGTTTCTTTCACAGACACACACCGGCGATGCGAGCGGTGCTCATTCTAAGCATGCATGCTTTTGCACCAATCGTGAAAAATGTTTTTAAATGTCATGATGGATTAACAAAAATAAACGTCTGTAACTGTATCTGTACCTACTCGGACAAAGCAAAAGTTTGTCCCCTGAATCTACGCGCCAGTTATTTACGGACTTGCGTTCGGAGCCGTTCGAAAACCACGTCTCCTTCTATACAGACGTATGCAAAAGTGACAATGGCACAGGGTGTGAATTTGTTGGTAACGATGTTGAGAAGTTTTTTTAGTTTGCGTAACGAATGATCAGTTTTTACCCCAGAGCTGTACGCCATTTTTTGCTGTTTGGACCAGGTGTCTAAGCTGAGGGCGAGAAAGTTGTGATATTTTTACCGAATCGTTGTCTTTTCTACAGACATTGCAGTTATTTTATTTCCATAATGCGTCATCTCTCGACTCTCATAAGGCAAAAGTTCAGAAAAAGGTCATGCTGGCGTCGAGCATGATACCCGAGGTCCCTTACCTCTGTTCACCGTTCTAGCGGTGTAGCATCCAGCAGATACATATGTGGTATGGATCAGAGATTTGCGCAGCGTAAATGAGATGACAGAACATATTACAGGGTTAGATTGCAGTCGCTTGATTTTGGACCATGTCGCTAAATTATTGTCTGCCTGAAAGGCGTCACTATCTTTTTTCAAATGAAAATCGATGGCACAGTTGAAGGGCAAGCACAGATTCCCAGTCTTATCTCACTAACAAATACATTCGCTTATCGTTACAATGGTGTCACACTAGGGCTGCCCATTTTACTGGCATCCCCCAGGTTCTCAAAATAGTCCACCTGATTCACATTGTTTGGCCCAAATGCTACTCAGAACTGGTTTTGGTTTCCTCGAGACTCGAAAACTGGCCATGCGCAGCAGCAGTGAACAAAACCCCTATATCGTACCAATGCATAGTGTTGCAGGAGGCCAGAAGAAACGTGATGAAACCTCTAGCTAAAAAAAATACGATGGAACGATAATTTTAACTTCAAATGCATCCTTTTTATTGCGTGGTTCAAGCAAGCACGGGTAATGCTGTTTTTCGCCATTGGGCTTTTGACAAATGACCATTTAGTGATGTCAGCAGAATATCAGAATTGTGTATTGGTGATTATTGTGTATAGGGGATATTATCCCCTATGTCGCACTTACACCCAACTAGATCATGGAACCTATAAACTATCAAGTATGTCTAGGAAAAAGACTACTGTTTATATATACACACCTCATTTACTGCGCTTCATTGAGTACGAATGCAGCAAGGAGCTTCACGTGTATCACTGTACCAAGTCACAGTCACTCACAAGAAGCATTGATGATTCTCCCTTCACAATACTACCGGACCGCCGACGCCACCGGCACCGCCGGTCTAGATTCTCAGTTTAGATATTAAGTGTTCAATGCGGTGCAAACATTTTAACTTCAACTATCAGTAGTTTTTGTTGGTCAGTGTCTTCTTGGTGAAGTTGGCATATACCTTCCAAAACATCTCTATACCATGAAGCAGTTTGTTTCTTCTGAGCCTGTCTTTCCTGGTAAGAATCTTTATGTACTTTGTGATGGTGCAGCAGCACCACTCGGCTAGGTCTTAATTCACTTTGAAATTCCGCAAAAACTCCTCGGTGTCCTTGCACTGATGATCCTCACCACACAGTTTGGAATCCCTCGCCAGTCACTTGTGGTCGACTCCCAGGATGGCGAAAAGCATGCAAAATTTGGGGTTACACAGGTCGGCCAGTTCGGTCTTAGGTGAGCTCTTTAAAGCTGGGCTTCTCGAGGGAGTAGTGCTGAGGGCAATTGTGGGGCAGGCACCGCCGACCCAACCATTATCCTCGCCCACAACCCCCTCTGAAGCACTCCCTCGAGAAGCCTAGCTCCATGGAGCTCACATCCAAGACCAAACTGAAGGACATGTGCGGCTCCAACTCATTCATGCTCTTCGCCATCTTCAATGTCGACCACAAGTGGCTGGTGAGGGATTCCGAACTGTACGGCGAGGCCCAGCAGTACAAGGAAACTGGGTTTGCGCGAAATGTTGGAGTGACCATTGACCTGGCGGAGAGGCGCTGCGGCACCTTCACAAAGAACAGCAAGATTCTTACTAGTGAAGACCAGCTCAGAAAAAACTGCTGCGGGACGTGGAGAAGTTCCAGAAGGTGCATTCCAACTTTCAACAAGAAGACACTGAACAACAAAAACTACTGGCAGTCAGTTGAAATTGAAAGGTTTGCACTGTATTAAAAACTTGAGACCGGAACTGAGAAGCTAGGCCGGCGGTGACGGTGGCGACGGCGGCTTGGAGGTGCTGTGAAGGGAAAATCATCAATGCTTTTTGCGATTTACTGTGGCTTGGTTCTGTGTTACACGTGAGGCTTCATTCGTATACTATGAAGCGCAGTGAATGAGTGTTCCTATAAAATCGATAGTGTTTTTGCTAGGTATATTTGATAGTTTATAGGTTTCATGGTCTTTTTGGAGTATTGCATAATGATGGAGCGGGCCTAAACAGGATGAAACTCTTAAAAGTGACTTTTCAGGAATTATATGAAGTGGATATGATACGTTTAGGAATTCATTGGAACACATAAAACCTTGCTTACTTCCTTAATTTACCGTCCCACACGGATTGCACGGCTGCTGAAACATGAAACTTTTTCCACGTCAATCTATACCGGAATATTGCTAAAATAATGGCATGATTTCAAACGAGAATCGCAAATGCTAATACCTAGCCATCGATGGTAAAAGTATACCGTTGTTACTTTTCAGATTTATGTAACCTGGTTACCGAAATACGGCTCTAGCTGGTCCCATCAACATAGTGAGACCATTTTAATAACGATATGTTTTGAAAATAATATTCACATACAAATCAAGTTTTCTTAAGCCGGCAAACAATGTACTATCAGGATCAGCATAAGCTTGAACATCAAAGCAAATAATTGAGGAAATGTCCTAGAGTCTTTAAATGGTGGAATTATTAGGCTGGCTGGGGGGGGAGGAAGCGACATGTTTGAGGGGTGCCATTGACCCTTCAGGAGAGTGCCGTGATCATTTTAGGCGGCACCGACGGTCGGTCGGGGGAGGGCACTTGCCCCCGTTTGCCACCACCCCTGAATCTGCCAATGGCATTACCAACGTGTAGTGAGATTGTTATGCCATCACTGTATTATAATTTGTAGAGATCTGGAATCGAAAATTGATATTTTGTTTTTATTTAAGCCATTAGATCACCAGCAGTCAATTTAAGTAAAAATCATATTATTATTGTCATAATTTCTTAATTAAAAGTGTTTGTCACCAATACAATGATATTCTGCTGACATCACTAAATGTTTATTTTTCGAAAGTCCAAGGTCGGAAACCAGCATTGCTCGTGCTTGCTTGAACCACCCGATAAAAAGCCTTCATTTGAAGCAAAAATAATCGTTCCATCGTAATTGGTTTTTGAGCTAGAGGTTTCATCAAGTTTTCTTCTGGCCTCCTGCACCACTGTGTATTGGTACAATATAGGGGCTATGTTCATCCCCGCTGCGTTTGGTCATTGGTCAGTGTTCGAGTCTCGAAGAAACCAGAACTAGTTCTGAGTAGCATTTAGGCCAAATAATGAGAATCTGGTGGACTATTTTGTAAACTTGGGGGTGCCAGTAAAATGGGCAGCCCCAGTGTCACACCGCTTTACATTCTCTCTAGTTACGCTTTATTCACAGAACTTGATTGGCGAAATTAGACGATTTTTCTCGCTAGTGAATACCGGCCTGATCGAGCATGGGCAGCAGTATATCGCCACATGACTCTCTCAGACACAGGCTCACGATATCAAGATAGATTATATATATATATATATATATATATATATATATATATATATATACATACATCGCTTGACCCTGTATTGAAGACTCCTTGTCTTTTGAATCATGTTTAAAGACTCGCAAAGTCCGTATAAGTATACAAAACTCAGATTTCATCTTTCGCATAAATATCTAGAAGGCATAACGCATACAATTCTTTAAAATAGCAAGGTTTCTCCACCAGGAACTCTTGATCCTCTACTTACCATGATGACTTGGGCCTGCTTATGAGATCCGATGACGTCACGCGCCGGTTCCTCATTACCCTGATAGTTGTCAGCCATTTCCTTTACAGCTTGGTATCCCTTTGAAAAGAGAAACTTGCAATGATTTCTACACCTGCAATGAGAATAATTGGAAGCATTACAAAAAGGCATTGAGCTTGCTCTAAAAAAAGTTAAAGGCCAGAAGATGGGACCAGTAGATTAAAGGAGCATTAAACATTGTCTGAGAAAAATAGCACATTTAAGCTTAATCGAGCATAATCGTCACCACCGATTATTAGGCGTGTTATACAGACAACCGATAGTTTAATGCAACTTGAACTGAAAATTAGTGGACTGTACTTGTGACACTGAAATTAGTGTGGCAGTCGAATCAATCACTGAAATTCTTACTTTCTTACTATCAGTATTTGAATACAACGATCAAAATCCCCCCTCCCGTTTAGACCTTTTGTTGGGATGCGACTTAGGAGGAGAGGAGCAAAGCTCCGGCCTGGTCTCTCCTATCTGAGATCCTCATTTTATGAGAGGGTATAAGTAAGCAGACAGGACAGGGGAACTTGTAATTTTGGGGACTGGTATGCACTGAGCCACTCGGACCGACCCTTACCTGCCAGGCGATGCAGCTCTAATGACACAGGGGGCAACGCCCGCCCGGCTCTGACCGCATAGGGTCACGTGCTCGGCCCGCCTCGGGCGCCGGACCGGCCGACCTCCGCCAATCAGCGGCCGGCTCGTTCACGGCAGCGCCACGTCTATGCATTCACATCAGGGGCGGACGCAGACCCGAAATTCGGGGGGGCAGTGAGTTGGGGGAGGGCGGAAGTGAATCTCTAAATGTTCGACAGACCTAGTTTAGACACTTTTGTCGAAAATTCATCCGGCCGTTGGGGGAAAAAGATAGTTTGGCCCCCCATCCAGCGCTTTGGGTGGGGCAATGGCCGGAATGCCCCCCGCGTCCGCCAATGATTCTCAATATTCGCGTCGCCAATGAGCTTCAGCATATAAAAAAACAAATAGTACTAAATAGATAAACTGAAAACGCTAGTCCTGACAATTTTCAAGGAATTTTGCACGTCTGGGATGTTAAACAGAAAGCCACCATTTAGGGGGAGAGGAGTGTCAGCACGCGGCCCCACGCAGCCGACCCGGGTCAGGCCCGGCGGCTTCCGAACAAGGAGCAAGCTGGCCCCGAAAACCCTTCCAGCAGGGAAAGAGTTGGCGACGCCAAGACCCGGCAGTTGGGCGTCGATAAGCCCCAAAATATTAAGCCACCATTTAGGGGATAGGTGTATACGTAAGGTAACCAAGACTGAAACTTTTCAGTTTATTGGAGATAAGCGGAAGCAAGTCGTCGAGCCTCCCTGGAGTCTCGATGACTCCATGGAGTCACCTTTTACGACACAGAATCTGCATTTATTAACAACGAAACGGAAATTTCTCTTGAAATAATATTCTGGTTCTATTTCATCACATTTTGATAAACCAGAGATAATATGTCGATGAAGGTTTTTCGTCATTGATTTGAACTAGTAAAAATAGAGCATCAATGTTTAGGCAAACGGAATCCTCGCAACAAGCCGAAACAAATTATATATAATCTGACCCTTCTAGGTCAAATCCTGTCAAATATAGGATTTGAGCTGACCTGCGGTCAGGTCAAGGTCAGATTATGTAAAAATGCATCTGACACTGACTAGAACCGCATGGATAAGGCGAACATAATGCCGGTAAAATAAATGTTATATCACCATCTATTTACACATTTAACTTATAACTTTTAACTTTTAACAGGGCCAAGGGGAGTGGACTGTCGGGCGAGGAGAGTAGTATGGTGATTTGGGCTTTGGCAGGAGGGAGTCGGAGGCTAGCCTGTACGACAACTAGGTATTCAGTTTAAACGATTTTCCCCATATTTTTCTAATGGAAAGGTCATGGCTCTTACTTAACCTTAGGTCATCGATATGGAAAATACCAGAGCTGGGATTCGGTAGATTTTTCTACCGCCGGTATCGGTATTCGGTAGATGAAAACGGGTCATTCGGTTCGGTATTTCGGTAGATTTCTAAAAAATCTACCGAATGATTCGGTATTCGGTATTTCGGTTCGGTAGATTAAAAACCTTCTTTATAAAAGCCCTTAAAAGCCTTTTAATACATTGTATTGCCCATAAAACACATATTTAAGCCTTTACTACATTTTAGAGCCCCTAAAGCATTTATTTGATTATTTAAGAGCCTTTTGCAACCATTTTCTTTAATGTTTCAAAGCCTATAAAGACCTTGTAATCGTAAAAACTAATAAATTTTCTTCGGCAACACTGTTATATAACTATGCAGCTGGAAAAAGTTAGCAGTGAAGCTTTGTTAATTAAATTATTATAGCACGTTTTTATTACAATTAACTATTTAAAAAAGCAGCCAAGAATTTTTGCAACACAAATAAAGCTGCCTTGATCTTGCCGTCTTCTCCTTCTTCTTCTTACTCCTGGACGGTGTCGGGGCCCTTCTTGAGGTCCTCCTTCAGGGCGGCCTTGAACATTCTACTGTTTCCTTGAGCAGCACCAGCTGTTCGAAGTTGCTGGCTGTCAAAGAGGACCTCTTGGGGCGGAGGATGTTGCCCGCTGTGCTGAACAGCCTCTCGCTGCCGCGGAGCTGGGGAGGGCGGTGCTGTACCGGATGAACAGCTTGATCCAGGCCTCCCGGTGGCCTTCGGGAAAGTGCTCCCTCTGACCACATGCTCCCTGGTCCTTGCCCATTTGATGGCTGAATGCTTCATGCTTTCCTCCAGGGCGTGCTGGCTGGTGGCGGTGGCGTCGGTAGCAGGGCCCCCAGGCCCCCATACAGGTCGTCGTAGCAGAAGTGCTTGTCGCTTGCATCAGCAGCTTCCTCCTGGACACTGTTAGGCTTGACAATTTCCACCATCTCCTGATCAACCTGTTCTTGATGGTGATATAGGCCGTCTCGTTCATGTAGTCGATGGCGTGCAGGGTGTGGCCCGGATGGGTGGCTGTGGAAATTCAAATCTACCGAAAAAGTCATTCGGTAGATCCATTCGGTATCGGTATCGGTACCGGTAGAGGCTCGTACCGAAAATTCGGTAGCGGTAGATAAAATCTACCGCCGGTAATACCGAAATACCGAAATACCGAATTTCATTCGGTAGTCCCAGCTCTGGAAAATACCGGAATATATGTTGTAGAACTTGGTGGGCCCATTATGTGATGAGTTTCAATTTGATAGTGTTGTGGCGGACCCCACTTGGTGCGAACTCGGTTGGCTCAGTCGGTAGAGCAGCGAGCTGTTAATCTCAGTATCGCGGGTTCGATCCTTGTTATGAGCGGTAATTTTTGCTAACTCAACGTGTGTGGTCCTTGGTGCGAACGGCGATTATGATTGGTGTATTTTGGGTCATATGACCTGGTCACGTGATCACGTGATTGGGCCGCATGGCTCTGAGGCGATGTCGGGGTTGCGCCGGGGACGAAAGGCCAGTAGTGTCTCTACTAACCGTGGAGCCAGTCAACCGGAGTCGACATTGGAGGTAAGGTCTCAATCCGCCCCCTCTCCCTGCCGGTGCCTCGGACCCTCCGAGCGCCATTCTTCGTTACCGACGGTGCCTCGGACCATCCAAGTGCCATTCCTCGCTCCTGTCGGTGGAGCGCCATTCGTCGTTGTCACCGGTCATAGGCGGATCCAGGATTGCCGATCGGGGGGGAATTGTTTGTTTTAATCAGTTTTTTTTTTCAAACATTGATAGGTTTTGGAGTGCTGCGGTGAGGAGCATAATAAGTTAATAAGGTGTTCACTGGCCTGTCCCCTCGAATGCGGATGTAAAAAAACACTGAAGAATGTACGTTTGGACACAGGTCCTCACCAGAATCATGTAGTAAGTATAAAAGACAGTCGTAGTGCTGCTAGACCTCGAATTGAGCTTGACACAAATGCCTTTTAGAATGTATTGTTAAAAAGAATGATGTCGTGACAATGATCCTGGCACCTCTAACCTAAGAGTAATGGTGACAATACAACAAAGCTAGACCAGTATTTGTGTAACATATTTTTCCATTATAGCCAAACACTAACTTTTCGTCGATAATCAAAAGTTCGCTTAAGCTTCTCATATCTTATATATTATATATAATATATTATATATATTACATATATATATTACATATATATATATATATATATATATATATATATATATATATATGTAATATATATATGCCTGCCACCCAACAAAAGGTCTAAACGGGGAGAGGATTTTGACCATCATATTCAAATATTACAAATTACACAAAGTACGAAATTCCGTAATTGATTCGACTGCTAAAAAAGTTTGAGTAGTGTCATAAGTACAGTCCACCAATATTCGGTTCACGTTTCATTAAAATATCGGTTGTCTTGTATAACAAGCCTAATAATCGCTGACGATCGTGCTCGATTATGCTTATATATACGATTATTCTCAGAATGTGTACTGCTCCTTTAAGCTACTGGTCCAATCTCCTGACCTTTAACCTGTTTTTTTTCAGAACAAGCATAATAAGTTATTTTGTTCCGAAGTGTTTGCATCACAGTTTCAGACGCTGTTGATTTTTTTCTTTTCCAAGAGATACCAGGCTGAAAAGGTAGTGGTTATGCAAATAGATGTTTATGCGAAAGGTCAAATCGAAGATTTGTATACTGGTACAGACCTTACAAAAGCCTTTCAGCATGATTCCAAAGGCAAGGAATCTACAGGGCCCAATAATGTGAATCTCTCCTATCTTGCTATCGTGAGCCTGTGTCTGAGAGAGTCATGTGGCGATATACTGCTGCCCATGCTCGATCAGGCCGGTATTCACTAGCGAGAGCGCAGCAGCAGAAGCAGCAGCAGCAGCAGCAGGTCGAAGGGGAGCCTTTTGCGGTTGAAAGGCGCCTCTACGGTCAAAGGGGAGCCTTTTGCGGTTGAAGAGGCGCCTCTACGGTCGAAGGGGAGCCTTTTGCGGTTGAAGAGACGCCTCTACGGTCGAAGGGGAGCCTTTTGCGGTTGAAGAGGCGCCTCTACGGTCGAAGGGGAGCCTTTTGCGGTTGAAGAGGCGCCTCTACGGTCGAAGGGGGACCTCTACGGTCGAGGGGGACCCTTTTGCGGTTCAAGAGGCGCCTCTACGGTCGAAGGGGGACCTCTACGGTCGAGGGGGACCCTTTTGCGGTTCAAGAGGCGCCTCTACGGTCGAAGGGGACCTCTACGGTCGAGGGGGACCCTTTTGCGGTTCAAGAGGCGCCTCTACGGTCGAAGGGGAAGAACCCTTTTGCGGTTCAAGAGGCGCCTCTACGGTCGAAGGGGGACCTCTACGGTCGAGGGGGACCCTTTTGCGGTTCAAGAGGCGCCTCTACGGTCGAAGGGGGACCCTTTTGCGGTTCAAGAGGCGCCTCTACGGTCGAAGGGGGACCCTTTTGCGGTTCAAGAGGCGCCTCTACGGTCGAAGGGGACCCTTTTGCGGTTCAAGAGGCGCCTCTACGGTCGAAGGGGAACCTCTACGGTCGAGGGGGACCCTTTTGCGGTTCAAGAGGCGCCTCTACGGTCGAAGGGGGACCTCTACGGTCGAGGGGACCCTTTTGCGGTTCAAGAGGCGCCTCTACGGTCGAAGGGGACCCTTTTGCGGTTCAAGAGGCGCCTCTACGGTCGAAGGGGACCCTTTGCTGTTCAAGAGGCGCCTCTACGGTCGAAGGGGACCCTTTTGCGGTTCAAGAGGCGCCTCTACGGTCGAAGGGGACCCTTTTGATGTTCAAAAGGCACCTCTACGGTCGAAGGGGACCCTTTTGCGGTTCAAGAGGCGCCTCTACGGTCGAAGGGGACCCTTTTGCGGTTCAAGAGGCGCCTCTACGGTCGAGAGGGGGACCCTTTTGCGGTTCAAGAGGCGCCTCTACGGTCGAAGGGGGACCTCTACGGTCGAGGGGGACCCTTTTGCGGTTCAAGAGGCGCCTCTACGGTCGAAGGGGGACCTCTACGGTCGAGGGGGCCCTTTTGCGGTTCAAGAGGCGCCTCTACGGTCGAGGGGGACCCTTTTGCGGTTCAAAAGGCGCCTCTACGGTCGAAGGGGACCCTTTTGCGGTTCAAGAGGCGCCTCTACGGTCGAAGGGGACCCTTTTGCGGTTCAAGAGGCGCCTCTACGGTCGAAGGGGGACCTCTACGGTCGAGGGGGACCCTTTTGCGGTTCAAGAGGCGCCTCTACGGTCGAAGGGGGACCTCTACGATCGAGGGGGACCCTTTTGCGGTTCAAGAGGCGCCTCTACGGTAGAGGGGGCCCTTTTGCGGTTCAAGAGGCGCCTCTACGGTCGAGGGGGACCCTTTTGCGGTTCAAGAGGCACCTCTACGGTTGAGGGGGACCCTTTTGCGGTTCAAGAGGCGCCTCTACGGTCGAAGGGGGACCCTTTTGCGTTTCAAGAGGCGCCTCTACGGTCGAGGGGGACCCTTTTGCGGTTCAAGAGGCGTCTCTACGGTCGAAGGGGAACCTCTACGGTCGAGGGGGACCCTTTTGCGGTTCAAGAGGCGCCTCTACGGTCGAAGGGGGACCTCTACGGTCGAGGGCGGCCCTTTTGCGGTTCAAGAGGCGCCTCTACGGTCGAAGGGGACCCTTTTGCGGTTCAAGAGGCGCCTCTACGGTCGAAGGGGGACCTCTACGGTCGAGGGGGACCCTTTTGCGGTTCAAGAGGCGCCTCTACGGTCGAAGGGGGACCTCTACGGTCGAGGGGACCCTTTTGCGGTTCAAGAGGCGCCTCTACGGTCGAAGGGGACCTCTACGGTCGAGGGGACCCTTTTGCGGTTCAAGAGGCGCCTCTACGGTCGAAGGGGGACCTCTACGGTCGAGGGGGACCCTTTTGCGGTTCAAGAGGCGCCTCTACGGTCGAAGGGGACCTCTACGGTCGAGGGGACCCTTTCGCGGTTCAAGAGGCGCCTCTACGGTCTAAGGGGGATCCTTTTGCGGTTCAAGGGGCGCCTCTACGGTCGAAGGGGACCTCTACGGTCGAGGGGGACCCTTTTGCGGTTCAAGAGGCGCCTCTACGGTCGAAGGGGGACCTCTACGGTCGAGGGGACCCTTTTGCGGTTCAAGAGGCGCCTCTACGGTCGAAGGGGGACCTCTACGTTCGAGGGGGACCCTTTTGCGGTTCAAGAGGCGCCTCTACGGTCGAAGGGGGACCTCTACGGTCGAGGGGACCCTTTTGCGGTTCAAGAGGCGCCTCTACGGTCGAGAGGGACCCTTTTGCGGTTCAAGAGGCGCCTCTACGGTCGAAGGGGGACCTCTACGGTCGAGGGGACTCTTTTGCGGTTCAAGAGGCGCCTCTACGGTCGAGGGGGAACCTTTTGCGGTTCAAGAGGCGCCTCTACGGTCGAAGGGGAGGGATTTTGCTGTTCAAAAGGCGCCTCTACGGTCAAAGGGGAGCCTTTTGCTGTTCAAAAGGCGCCTCTACGGTCGAAGGGGACCCTTTTGCTGTTCAAGAGGTGCCTCTACGGTCAAAGGGGACCCTTTTGCGGTTCAAGAGGCGCCTTTACGGTCGAAGGGGGACCTCTACGGTCGAGGGGGACCCTTTTGCGGTTCAAGAGGCGCCTCTACGGTCGAAGGGGGACCTCTACGGTCGAGGGGGACCCTTTTGCGGTTCAAGAGGCGCCTCTCACGGTCGAGGGACCTTTTGCGGTTCAAGAGGCGCCTCTACGGTCGAAGGAGGACCTCTACGGTCGAGGGGGACCCTTTTGCGGTTCAAGAGGCGCCTCTACGGTCGAGGGGGACCCTTTTGCGGTTCAAGAGGCGCCTCTACGGTCGAGGGGGACCCTTTTTCGTTTCAAGAGGCGCCTCTACGGTCAAAGGGGACCCTTTTGCGGTTCAAGAGGCGCCTCTACGGTCGAAGGGGGACCTCTACGGTCGAGGGGACCCTTTTGCGGTTCAAGAGGCGCCTCTACGGTCAAATGGGGACCTCTACGTTCGAGGGGGACCCTTTTGCGGTTCAAGAGGCGCCTCTACGGTCGAAGGGGGACCTCTACGGTCGAGGGGGACCCTTTTGCGGTTCAAGAGGCGCCTCTACGGTCGAAGGAGGACCTCTACGGTCGAGGGGGACCCTTTTGCGGTTCAAGAGGCGCCTCTACGGTCGAAAGGGAGCCTTTTGCGGTTGAAGAGGCGCCTCTACGGTCGAAGGGGGCCTCTACGGTCGAGGGGGACCCTTTTGCGGTTCAAGAGGCGCCTATACGTTCGAAGGGGAGCCTTTTGCGGTTGAAAAGGCGCCTTTACGGTCGAGGGGGACCTCTACGGTCGAGGGGGACCCTTTTGCGGTTCAAGAGGCGCCTCTACGGTCGAAGGGGGACCCTTTGCGTTCAAGAGGCGCCTCTACGGTCGAGGGGGACCCTTTTGCGGTTCAAGAGGCGCCTCTACGGTCGAAGGGGGACCTCTACGCTCGAGGGCGGCCCTTTTGCGGTTCAAGAGGCGCCTCTACGGTCGAGGGGGACCCTTTTTCTGTTCAAGAGGCGCCTCTACGGTCGAAGGGGGACCTCTACGGTCGAGGGGGACCCTTTTGCGGTTCAAGGGGCGCCTCTACGGTCGAAGGGGGACCTCTACGGTCGAGGGGGACCCTTTTGCGGTTCAAGAGGCGCCTCTACGGTCGAGGGGGACCCTTTTGCGGTTCAAGAGGTGCCTCTACGGTCGAAGGGGAGGCTTTTGCTGTTCAAATGGCGCCTCTACGGTCGAAGGGGAGCCTTTTGCTGTTCAAATGGCGCCTCTATGGTTGAAGGGGACCCTTTTGCTATTCAAATGGCGCCTCTACGTTCGAAGGGGACCCTTTTGCTGTTTAAATGGTGCCTGTACTGTCAAAGGGGAGCCTTTTGCTGTTCAAATGGCGCCTCTACGTTCGAAGGGCACCCTTTTGCTGTTCAAGAGGCGCCTCTACGGTCGAAGAGGACCCTTTTGCGGTTCAAGAGGTGCCTCTACGGTCGAAGGGGAGCCTTTTGCTGTTCAAGAGGCGTCTCTACTGTCGAAGGGGAGCCTTTTGCTGTTCAAGAGGCGTCTCTACTGTCGAAGGGGAGCCTTTTGCTGTTCAAGAGGCGTCTCTACTGTCCAAGTGGAGCCTTTTGCTATCCAAGAGCACCTGTGCTATCCAGGGTGTGGGGCGCGCCTTTTGCTTTTCAAGAGGCGTCTCTACCGTCCAAGGGGAGCCTTTTGCTGTTCAAGAGGCGTCTCTACTGTCCAATGGGAGCCTTTTGCTATCCAAGAGCACCTGTGCTATCCAGGGGGTGGAGCGCGCCTTTTGCTGTTCAAGAGGCGTCTTTACTGTCCAAGGGGAGCCTTTTGCTATCCAAGAGCACCTGTGCTATCCAGAGGGTGGGGCGCGCCTTTTGCTGTTCAAGAGGCGTCTCTACTGTCCAAGGGGAGCCTTTTGCTATCCAAGAGCACCTGTGCTATCCAGGGGGTGGGGCGCGCCTTTCTCTGTGGGGTAGGGGGTGACGTCTGTTGCTGTCCGGGAGGCGCCTCTGCTGTTCAGGGGTGCCTTTGCTATCCAGGGCACCTATGCTATCCAGAAGAAGCGCCTTTGCTCTGTAGGGGGAGCTTTTGCTATCCAGAGGGGAACTTTTGCTCTTTGGGGAGGGGGCGTTTTTTGTCCAGGGCAACTTTACTCTAGGGGGAGCGCTTTTCCATCCAACGGGCGCCTATGCTATCCAGGGGCGCCGTTGCTCGTCTGGGGCATCCGTTTTTGTCCAGGGTGCGCTTTTGCTATACAAGGGGCCTTTCCTCAGTGAGGGGTCCCTTTTCTGTCCAGGTGGCGCCAATGCTATGCAGAGAGGTCATCTATGCTCTATGGGGGGGGCGCCTTTTGCTGTACGGGAGCACCGGTGCTAACCAGAAGGCGCCTATGCTATCCAGGGGGCCGTTACTTCTTTACTGGGGGCGTATTTTCTGTCTTGGGGCCGCCTTTGATATCAAAGTGCGCCTAGGCTATTTAGAGAAGGCCCCTTTTCTCTCCTGGCGGGCACATATTTGTCCTCCATGGGGCCAGTTTGATGTTAGGAGGCGCCATTTATATTTGAAAGTGTATTTTAGTTTGCTCAGAGGGTATTACCTCTTCAGGTAGGCGGTGTTGAAATCGGATTTTTCTTGACCGCCTGGGGGCACCGGCCAAATCCGGGGGAGGGGTGGTGCTTCCCAAATTCGTGGGGGCGCCTCCCGGACCAAGTAAAAACCAGGTGTGCAAAAAGATACTTTTGCACACCATCATTTTTTAAGGTGGGCAACTGCACACTCTGCCCCTCGTAATCCGCCGTCCCTACCGCCGTTGCTCTCCGGGGGATGTATTTTGCTCTTCAGGAGGCACCTCTGCTCTCCAGGGGGTGCCTTTCCTGTCCAAGGGTGGCTATGCTATTCAGAGGGGGCGTATTTTCTCTGCGGGGGGGGCGCCTTTTTGCTGTCCAGGGGTGCCTGTGCTAACCAGGGGGCGCATATGATATCCAAGCGCGCCGTTGCTCTTCTTAGGAGGCGCCTCTGCTGTCAGGATGCGCCTACGCTATCCATGAGCGCTTATTCTATCCAGAAGGGCGCCTTTACTCAGGGGAGGGGGCGCGTTTTGCTGTCCAGGGGGCGGCTTTGATGTCAGGGGGCGCCATTCATATATGAAAATTACTTTATTTCTCACTGAGGGTCCTACCTCTTTAGGTAAGCGGTGATTAGGCTTGATTCTTCCTGACCGGCTGGGGGCGCCGGCAGAATCCGGGGGAGGGCGCAGCCCTAGACCAAGCAAAAAAGGGGCGCAAAAAGCTGCTTTTGCACCCCTTTGAAAAATTCAAGGGGTGCAACTGCGCCCCTTGCCTCCCTGGAATCCGCCGTCCCTGTATTGTGAATAGCTTTTACCTTGCTGTATCTTATGGGCTGCATCACTGTTTTAGTATGGAGTATGCAAAAGATATGTATGTATGTACATGCATTGCTTATTACCCATTATGTCTGAGGATTTCCGTTGCTTGGTGAAATATTAAATTGTAGGTCAGATGCAGAATGCCACTATAACACTGTGTAACACGTATTGGTTGATAATTTACTACTCTTATCTTAGCACTTCATTAGGACTTTACTTCACCGTTTGGTTGTATGTGCCCATATCACCCTTGGGGGTGCCAAGCACATCAGTGAGGGTACAGGGGCGCCCCAAAAGAGATAGAAATCTACACCTTTGCTTCCACACCGTTTTAGAATGCAAGCTAAATTTGTTTCACAAGATGCCGCGTGGGGCAAGACCGTGCTGTTTGCCAGTCAGGATAGGTAGAATATCAAGGAATAATGCATCACATATGAAACTCTGCAGCAACTTACCAAACATTGCGTGAAATGAAGGAGCTTATTTTGCGTTGACAGGGAGACAGTAGACGGCAATTCTCGATATCCCCTTTATCTCCCACCCCTCAAACATGAGCCCGATGCAAAGCCACTGATCTTTTTAGGAAATAACCAGCTTTTAAAACATCTGCATAAAATCAGGAACCATGTACCAGAGTTGTGCGTTTCAGAATTTTTTGAGTCGACTCGGCTCAACTCAAGTGCTGAGAGTGGTTGACTCAACTCCGACTCAACTAATGATCAAGAGTTCAGTGAGTCGACTCAACTCCGACTCAAGGCTAAATTCATCCGACTCAACTCTGACTCAACTCACGGCTCAACTGAGCTCAAACTCCGACACATTTTTAAAATAAAATAAATAAATGATAAATAAATAAATAATGTTAATAAATAAATAAGCCAGCAAAAAACAAGCTGTTCGGAAAGCCTGACATGAAACGGAAGATTAATACAGCAAAATTAATTAATTGGTATTCAAACACCGGTTAGCAATTATCCAGCAGCCATGAATAGCTTTTTACTTCTTCCAGACTCTCACTGCCCAAAAAAGCTACCACATGTTGCAGTTATTTCTAAAAGGAGCGTTTCATATTGAACTAAGTAAATGGAATGGAAAGAAACCTAAAATCGCTAAGGGGACACCAACACAGGGAAAAAATTGAGCCGCCATACTGTCAAAAAAGGTCAAAGCTAAAAAACATGATATAAACTGTATTTGTAGGGAAGATATAAGTATTGATTTTTCTGCTAAAAAACGATGCTAGGTAATTTTTATAAATGATTATTAATATGCCATGAGTTTAAAGGGAGATACGCGAAAAAATTTATTGACTAGATCAAAAGGTCACAAAAAGTTGTTTCAGAAATCCTATTCTCATTTTTGCGAATTCGGCCTGCAAATGCCTTAAAATTGCTCTCAAAGTCAACATTTCTAGACGACTTTACCGGTACACCTCATATCGGTGTATATGACGTACACGGCTAAGGCTATCAATTTCTCTAAGAATTAGGTCATATCTATCCTAAACAGTGATGTAGAACTTTGTACTACTACAGAAAAAATTGATTTAGAAAACAACATTCCAAAACTCTTTTGAAACAGAAATATAGGGCTTAAAATAAATCACAATTAACCAATCAGAAGCCTTGGAATTTTCAAACCGGGGTCACGTGACCTATCTGACGCAAAAGTTGTGTCATCCTGGGGCTAAAGCAGAAAATGACTCAAGACCCGAGGTACGAAACGGCTGAAGACTTGAGTAATTATGTTTTTTTCCGTTTCTAGGGCAAACTAATTCATTTTGTAGCTTTCAAAAGCTTTTTAAAATTAATTCATATACAAATACAGGAGAACAGACATTTGTATTACAAAAAACATTGCTTTTCAACTTTAAATAGTTTTCGAAAAGTAAGTGATGGGTGAAGGTTTCAGCATTTTATCGGAACTGTTCACCTATTTCGATAATAAGTGAGTGGCCTCCCAAAATTTTGCTGAAGATAAAAAATAATTGATAGTTTCGTAATCAGGATTCTTCAAATAGCAAGAAACCACAATAATACTTTTTTCTCGTATCTTCCTTTAATCAAGATTTAAGCAATAACTACTACAGCACCTAGCTGCAATTGATAATTATAATAACTGCAGCAAACCCTAAGAAAAAGTATACCATATATGACGAAGGACAATAGAAATGGAAATTCTATCAAGGTGATGGATTTAATATATTCATATTGAAAACCCAATCCAAGTTTCAGCTTGAGAACCTCCAATACAGTAAATACCAATCGCTCTTCAAAATTGGAGCAAGATTTCATAGAAAATTGCTGATGTATAACTTTCCAAATAAAACACAGACGCTATGTAAGGGTCTCTGATCAGACAAAAACAGTGACATGAAATAATTCCCCTGAGTCTTGCTATAAAGGCGTCTCAACATTTCTGTCCAATCAGGGGTTCAATTTGTCTATGCTAATAGCAGTATCTGTTTTTAATAGGCAATATGAAGAGTGGCAACTGGCGGCGCATGTAGGACAAAAGAAACAATATAACACGCAGGTATATACATATTTGCATGCCTTTATGAATTATCACGTGCTGTGTACACTTTTTGCCTTGAGGCTAGTTAAGCTTGAATCTATACTCGGTTGAATTTGTTCTTCAAAGACAGCAATGGCGCACACTATTCTCAGACGACGACCACTGACGACAACAATCAGCGACGACGACGCGTGGTGTTTGAGTGGTTGAAGTAAAGAAGTTGTGAAATATTGAAGATGGATGTTTTTGAGAGGTTTGAAATGTATTTTGTAGTGCGTTCCACCACTTCAAATGTTTAAGACAAGGTTAGTAATAGGAACCTGTTTGATTTTTCGAGCATATGTATCAATTGTGCCTAGGGATTTCTTCAGACTGAATGGGCCTTTAAAATAAGCAATTGAACCATTTAGTTATTGATATATTGAAACAAATTGAAACTTTGATTTAATTCAAAAGAGGTTAAAGGAGGTTTGCAAAAGGTAGGAAAATTCAAACACTTTAACTTGACATCATGTTTACCTGTTGAGCCAACTTTTTTGTCAACTCATTTGACTCGCTGTCTTCACAACTCAACTCAACTCAACGCATTGACGTGTTGTGAACCGACTCAACTCAACTGAACTCAGTTGTCTAATTTTTTTGACTCAACTCAACTCAACTCAGAGTCGAATGAGTCAGAATTTGAGGTAAACTCCGACTCTGACTCGCGAGTCGCACAACTCTGCCATGTACTTCATATCCCTCAGCGGCGTTTTCTGCCACACCCAGTCTGCGTGAAGCAGCGACACTGAGCAGGGGGAACCCGCCGACGACGCTGTGGAACAGAAGAGCGATGGAGCGCCGGGGGAGAGTGATGAGGGCGCCGCTGACGTTGCCGAGACGGAGCGTGTTTTCGGGGCCCGGCGTCCGCTGTCGCCGGCGACGTGTGATGTTGACAGATGGGCTGGCGACGGAGCGGCCGGACGGCGGCAAAGGACATCGCGGCCGGACTGTCGCAAACGGGTGTCGCAGCCGGCCATACCGCCGCAAAAAGGACATCGCGGCCAGACTGTCGCAAACGGGTGCCGCAGCCATACCGCCGCAAAGGACATCGCGGCCGGACTGTCGCAAACGGGTGTCGCAGCCGGCCATACCACCGCAAAGAACATCGCGGCCAGACTGTCGCAAACGGGTGTCGCAGCCGGCCATACCACCGCAAAAGAACATCGCGGCCAGACTGTCGCAAACGGGTGTCGCAGCCGGCCATACCACCGCAAAAGGACATCGCGGCCGGACTGTCGCAAACGGGTGTCGCAGCCGGCCATACCGCCGCAAAAGGACATCGCGGCCGGACTGTCGCAAACGGGTGTCGCAGCCGGCCATACCGCCGCAAAAGGACATCGCGGCCGGACTGTCGCAAACGGGTGCCGCAGCCGGCCATACCACCGCAAAAGAACATCGCGGCCAGACTGTCGCAAACGGGTGTCGCAGCCGGCCATACCACCGCAAAAGAACATCGCGGCCAGACTGTCGCAAACGGGTGTCGCAGCCGGCCATACCACCGCAAAAGAACATCGCGGCCAGACTGTCGCAAACGGGTGTCGCAGCCGGCCATACCACCGCAAAAGAACATCGCGGCCGGACTGTCGCAAACGGGTGTCGCAGCCGGCCATACCACCGCAAAAGAACATCGCGGCCAGACTGTCGCAAACGGGTGTCGCAGCCGGCCATACCACCGCAAAAGAACATCGCGGCCAGACTGTCGCAAACGGGTGTCGCAGCCGGCCATACCACCGCAAAAGGACATCGCGGCCGGACTGTCGCAAACGGGTGTCGCAGCCGGCCATACCACCGCAAAAGAACATCGCGGCCGGACTGTCGCAAACGGGTGTCGCAGCCGGCCATACCGCCGCAAAAGAACATCGCGGCCGGACTGTCGCAAACGGGTGTCGCAGCCCATACTGCTGCTAAAGGGCGCCACAGCCGGTCAAACTGCCGTAAAAGGACATCGCGGCCGGACTGTCGCAAACGGGTGTCGTAGTGGCGCTAAAGGGCGCCACAGGCAGCCACACTGCCGCAAAAAAACATTATAGCTAGACTGGCGCTAAAGGGTGCCACAGCCGACCAAACTGTCGCCAAAGGGCGCCACAGCCGACCAAACTGTCGCTAAAGGGCGCCACAGCCGACCAAACTGTCACTAAAGGGCGCCACAGCCAGCCACACCCCCGAAAAATGGAATAGCAGCCCTTACTGCCGAAGAAGGGCGCCATAGACGGCCATAATTCCACAAAAGGGCATCACAGGCGGCCACACCACCACTAGAGGGCTGGGTGTGAAGAGCATGGGAGACTTTGGAAATCCTCATGGGCATGGACATTGAAAGCGAGGGGAGAAACAGGGGACACGAGCGCCACTACTGGCGAAACAAGGGGGCCATCCTCAAAAATTGTGGGGCTCAGTCTAGTTTCGTTGGAAGTTTCTCCCTATTGCCTGCGTGAAACAAAATGACATGCTCAAGCTTTGCATTTCCCCGGTTATCGCCAATGAGGCCCCTCCCAAAGATCCCGAGGAGACGCCCCTGCTCTTGGGTGAATGTAAATTGCCAGAGTCAGCACAGGGATATTGACATTATGGGCATGGGCATGCCCTCTATCACCGATATATATGCAGATTCAAGGCAGCCTCCCCCAACAGCAACCAGACGACCGGATATGACGTCACACCTCATAGCATATAACATGGAAAATTAAACGATTGAATATCCAATTTTTGCAGATAGAGTCCCATAATCGAAGATGAAATTCATATCTATTGTGTAAATATTCTTCTTGTTATGAATACTCAGTGTAAATATTCTTCTCGTTATGAATACTCAGTAGGGTGGAACATCAGTATATTACTGTACCATATCACGGTGGTGGAAGTGATGGTAGTCCAATATCAGTGTATCAGTGTAAATGCTTATGTAAGTGCGCGTCGCGTTGCATCAGTATACTAATTGTAACATCATGGTGGTGGAAGCGCAAATACTTTATAACAGTGTAAACGCTATCTTAAGCCACTAAGTTCGACCAAACGGATCAAGCGGTGATCGAACCAATGGTGCAGAAAATTATTTGAGGGCTTGCCACTGGTTAGCACACCAGCCCCGCCCGTAGATAGCGAGAACTAGGCACGTGGTAAATACTTTGTCCTGTACAATCGATTTGGAGGACATATTTTACAAGCGATTTCCCGCATTAGCAAGTATAAGAAACGTCTGGAGCGTTTGACAGGCAGCACTGGTCTACCAGCAGTGCCCCTGGGACCACCTCCAGTCACAATGTAAGTACTTGTTCTCTTGCGCTCTTTTCTTTAGGTTTAGGCTCTGGTTAGGCTCTGGTGTATGGATGACTTCGACTGATTGACTGACTGATCATTTCCTGACCATGTTTTACGGCGACATAAATGCACGCAATATTACCTATGCTCTTTGCCTTCTCTATTGTGACCGAGGTATCAGATCCAGGCGTAAAAGTAAATGAAATACTGACCTCAGATTGAGACTGATGAATCTTGCATTTCGCTCCTCTGTTCACCCATACCGTAATCTTACATTACGCCATACACAAACTTAAAAATATCTTTCACAATTGCATTTGTGATAAACTTGATTGTTGTGCATTCTCACAAATTCGTAAGCGGGCAGTGACTTTAGGAGCAGCTTGACGCAAGGTCCAATGTGAAGGAATTCCTCCACGCCCATGTTACGTCACGTGGGCGTAAGGAATCCCTCTTGAACGTACCTTAAGTAAAGGTATCTTGGATTCAAGGAGCAAGGCGGCACTTGCCTCCCCCTCACCCGATCCACCTTTGGTGCCCCTGAAATGTTCAGACCGAAAGGTCGATGGCACCCGCCGAAATGTCGACCCCACCCTTCCCCTTCAGAATGCAAGCGTCAGCGCCCGCACGATAGGATTCGAAGCCCACCTGATAGTTTTTCCGTTCAGAAGTGGCGCGCCCTGGTCCGTATTGCTCCCCGACGATGTGACCCCCCCCGATCGGCAATCCTGGATCCGCCTATGCGGCTAGGCACTGATCAAGGAGTAGATACATAACGAGTGATGTGATTAAATACGCTTGATTCGGACTGACGAAGCCTCAGCTTCTTCGGCTGACTCGCACTTCGTTCAAATCTAGAGAGCAAGAGGAGCGGGAAAACATTGGAGCAACAGTCTCCAGCCCGAGAAAAACCCTCTTCATTGCGTCATCCTATAATGATGCAGCGCACTGAGAAGACTAGCAATAAGGTTGAATATTGTGGTCCAACCATGTTGTTGGAGTCCCCACAAATAAGGCGGAAGTTGTGTACTAAGTACAGTGAGATTTACGACGTTACAGAACAAAACCCCCCACGGGTAGATTAAAACAGATACCAACTATAAGATGGATGGATACTATAACTGGTGAAGGTTAGTGATCGTCGCCCCGTCGAAAGCTTAAACATACACAGACATTTATCAAAGCTATCGAAAGCTCAAGTAATTAAATCGTCGCTGTACCTGCTCCATCCATTCATCTTCACTTCTGGCTGAAGTATAGGCTGCATTTCTCCTGGATTCACCTGGCTTCAAAAGGCTGTCCTTGAGTATTTTCTAACAGGCGGCTCCCTTTTATTTCCCTCGCAGATTCATGAGGATAACCTTCCATTTATCAGCCATCGAGGCATTTGCTGTGAGCAGAACTGGCGTGCGCGACCGCAGGCCTCATTTGTCACGGTACACCACGCTCTAACGTACCTATACCTACCATCCAATCCATCATTCCTACTACTTGCTGGGAGGCACACTTTGGGGAACTCTGTTGCTTTTTTAGCTTAGTGAGTGGGAAACTGCAGGTGAATACATTTCATATTACATTGGTTTTAAGTATAGGTGAAAGTTAAAGACCTGGAGGCTGAAACCTAAAAGGTTTGGGTGTTAAGCATTTAATGAATTTCGTGATCTTATTTCTTTATCGCTGCCAGAAATACCGACGTCTGTCTGCACTTCCGATGGCCACGGCTTCCAGCGGCCTCGAAAAGTAACCGACCAACGCGTCCCATGATTTTTCATGATACAAACATAAACTTTAAAAGGACAGATTCGGTGCAAAATTGCCCTCTTGTCATCAGTAAATGATTGAAATGCACTGTCATGACATATCAAAACCTTAACCATCCAAAAATATCTACATAGGTGGGTATAAGGTTCCCGAATTCTTGTGTTTTATTTTCAAGCATTCATCTATTTTTCACGATTTCCAGAACAAGAGTTGAACAACGGAGCGCGATTTGATAACTCATCTAACAACAAATCAACCATACATATCCCAAACCGGATTGCAGCTGTTGGTCGACTCAAGAATCTTCCGAAAACGTCAACTGAGCCTCAAACTACGCACACCATCACAGTCCCAAACCCACAGCTGTCAGGTACCGAAACGCTAACTACAGATCCATGAAGATTGAGTGTTGCTGTAACACGATCGCAAGCGAGACAGAGCGCCGGCGGAAGACAGAGCGAGGAGCGCTGCGTCGCGGATGAAGACTGATCACCTGCTGTTGTCATGGCAACGGCCCGCAGCGATGACGCCACAGCGGCCGAAAAGACGGGCAAGGCTATCTGGGAGGGAGACATGACACGGCTGCACGTTGGAGATGTCACATTTCAATGCAAGGACCGTGGTCAGGAGCGGCCGAATTCAGCGTAACACAGGTGGTGGTTAGAGGGACTGTGCAACTCTTACAGCGGGTTTTGAAGTGGGAGCAGTTTGGTAGAGGGTGTGGGAAAACCACCAGTGGCGCTATACGGTAAGGATGAGGAAAGGTGAGGGCAGGGAGATGGAATTCTGCCAGTGGCGGATCCAGGGGGCAAAAGGCATTTCCCCCTCCCCAAACGGAAAGCTTGGGGCAAAACCATGTTTTGCCCCGCCCCCCAAATCGATCGACCTCCTTTTTCCCCCGACTGTTTTTTTCGTTTATAAGTAATATTTTGGTGCTTCAACTCTCAACTTCAAGCAGAACCAGTTAGTTCAGTGTAAATATTGGGGTTTGGATAGGAAAAAAAGTATCTCGAGCCCACATTTCCACCCTGTGACGTTTTTCTCTTTTTTGGTTTTCGCCCCAAGCACCCAAATTTTTTTCCGGCAGGCCAGATTTTAGCGCAATTTTTCGCTGCGTGACGTTTTTTTACTTTGGTTTGCCCCTCCCAAACCGACCGGCTAGATCCGCAACTGGATTCTACCTGAAGAGGTCGCTGCTGCCACAGGCGCATGCGCTCACAGCCTTCAGGTAGAGTAAGGATAAGGACTAGGATTGGGTGGGGGGTTAAATCATGCACACACATATACGATTACCAAACACACTTGATAAAGGCAATGTGGAATCTTTATAACTTGATTTTAACTGAGATAGCCAAGTTATAAAGCATGCCAAAAACCCGGTGCTCAATATATCATTTGCCTTGAAACTCAAAGTTTCCGTAGATAAAAGCTAAAACCCTACCTGAAATGTACCCCTCATGTACCCTAAGCAGCAGGCCACAGTTGACAGTTTTTGGTGTGACGGCATATGCTGACGTCACGGTGAGTATCAGCCAATCGAAGCTCTTGAAGCCTATTGAATATTGTAGTGGTTGCCAGATCATGACATCATCCACAGGCCTATGTTTTTTCCCTAGAGTTGCATTTTAAAACGCAAAATATTGAGCTTTTGTACATTTTTCGGAGAAATGATGGACGGTTCCATGATTTTCGGCTAAAAGTTCCCCAATTACACTAAATTCCAGGATTCGACCAAGGTGTCACATCCCCTTTAAGTGTCACTTGGAACATTAAACTAAAATTATGTGAACATGGAAATGATCGGTGCTTGAGTGATCCCAGCAATTAAAAAATAAAATGACTCCAGCCATTGAAAACATGCTGGCGATTGAGCCATCATTTCTATATGCCTGCTGTCCTTTTTAATTTACTAGCTTCGCATCGCGAAAAACCCCAAAGAGACGTTTGAGGTATTTCTGTATACAAAAATGGCCAGCATTAATATCCATGCCAACCTTATCCCTTGAGGTTTCAATTTCGAGAAAACATTAGGAGTTGCATATAGGAATAGCGATGGTGAGGCCCATGGTTTTCCACCAGTGCCGGATCACGCGTGACGGAAGAAAAAGTGCCAAAATAATTACCGTGGTAAATATTTTGCAGATGACAAAAACTGTTGTTTTGATGAAGTCATAATTTGAAAAGGGCTGTTTTTGCTCCCATACTTTAAAGCGGGGAAAAAGAATGATACCAGGCTTTCAGACTTCCTTGACTTTCACAAACCACTTTTGAACATCCATAAAAGTTTTACCTACATTCCCGTCAAAGTGTGTTCTACTTTTTCGAAATTGTAAGCGGAGCAGTTTGGGTTTTTACCACCTGTGGCTGCGGTCGATAAAGGTGCGGCTCTGTGATCCCCAGCCACCACAGTCGGAGTTGGCCCGCATCCTCGGACAGAGGCAGATCCAGGGGGGGGGGGAAATCCGGCTATCGCCCCCCAAAGCGAAATAGAGGAGGTCGCTTTCTCCCCACTCCACGCCAAAAACAAATTATGTAGTGTTTCATAATTGATCATTTGGGGAGGATGTGTCCATCGGTAAAAAAACGTTTTGAATTGTTTCTGTCCGTTCACAAGGTTCCCTTTTGAAGGTGAAAAGTTGGCTCACTGGACCAGTTCAAGCCTGGTGACCGCCGCCTCCACTGGTCCACGGTTTGTTTTTGGCTGCCACGGGTTTGCCCCCCCCCAAACCAACCGGCTGGATCCGTGTTTGTCTACGGGCATCAAAAGCGAGAAGGACCGGGGGCGCTTCCACTCAAGTGGTGAACCAGAGGATGGTCCCTGAAAAATATGGGACTCGACCTATGTTGTTTGCCTTTTTCTCCCCATGAATTGTGCATATACATACGTAAATGCAGGCAATTCAAGTGATGGTGAAGTGCGTAGCCATCGCTTTCAAGAACAGTCAATATGGTCGCCTTTCGCTTGCGCCGCCCCTGCTGTCTCTGCCGGTCCGGGGTCCATCCGCCCTCCCTGGAAAACTCCCTGGCGGCGCCCCTGCTCGCATCCATCAAACGGTCAGGTCACGGGGACAAGCGTGCGACGAGCCGGGCACGGCGTGAACGATCGCCTCGTCACGCGCTGCCAGATCCGCGCCGGGAAAGGGAAACAGCACTTTCCTTCACGAGGCACCACCTTTTTGGTGAGGCATATGACCAATCAGTTATATTATCATCGGGGCCATCCATGGATTATGTGGATGGGGGAAGTCAGCCACAGCATTATCAAACGTTACACGTGGGAGTCAGAAAACGTTAGATGTGGTAGGGGGGGGTGAGAATTCCAACAGTATCCGGTGCGTTGTTTGTGGACGACCCAAAAGCACTGACTGGCTCGGGAGACGCAGCGGGCGCGGCGGTGAGAGGACAAGCCACCATCCCGCTGCAAACTCAAACTACTTTGAATGGAGCTTAAAGGTGACGTATTCACTATTCAAAATACGCAAAACCGGCCTAAAGGACCAAGTGCACAATCTGGGTCTCTAAACATTTGTAACTGGTTCCTACGCTTAATATATTTTCTATAAGAGTATTTTTCTGAGGGTGAGCGAAACTGTTAATCCACTTGACAACCTGCCTCGGAAAGGCGGAGCGTCCATGCTTCAAAATAGGACGCGGCTCGTGGGCTTTCTGTCTCCGCCAATGCCTCGCCGGTGACGGATGTGACGCGGCCTGAGCGATTGTGGCGCAGCCCTCGCCAGTTATGGCGCGGCGACGTCCAGCTAGACCTGCCATTTTTACATCCAGCAATCCAGCCTGGCCGAATTTGAAAGGTTCGAATTATATTTATTGAATCGTAGATCCTGCAGGTACCTGAGCTGTTGCCCATATATATATATATATATATATATATATATATATATATATATATATATATATATATATAAGCATACCAATGTAATATACCTTTTTCATAACATATGAAAAAGGTATATTCATAACAATGTGGTATGTAGTCATACCACATTGGTATGACTACCACCTCTCTCAGCAGACGACTCACCATGCACCTACATGAAGGATCACCCAAACGATACATGCAGGAGTACCACAACACAGACTTACACGAAACATACTGACACAAAACGGCACAGTCCTAGCTCAGTGCACTGATCACCGCAGACTCACAACACTAGAAACACTGTACATCCGAGACACGTCACCTATTATCAACATTCACACCAAACAACTCAACTATCGTCCCCTATGCGACAGGCATATTCGGTGAATAGTTAGGCAGCTATATAGATAAGGTGCACCTATTCATTTACTTTGTGGTCTGTGACAGTGACGGCGGAACGTCCGAATTGGAGGGTGGGGGGGGGGCATCATGGTTTTTCAACCCATTTCTTTCCAGTCAACGCCATAGGGTTAGTGTTAAAATTTGCGATTTGAGGGGGAGGGTAAGGTGTCCCGGTACCCCCTCCACCAGTTCCGCCGCCAGTGTTCTGTTATATGTTTGGTGTGATTGAAATGTTTGCTTGGTAATTTTGTGATGAAGGATCATTTCTGAAGATGCTCTGTGCTTTGACATTAGGATTTAAAAATTCAAACCGATTTATACTTTATAGAGTGTCGACTTTGTGTGTGATCATGCCATATGCTTGGTAAAATATTACTTAACTTAACTGAACTTAACCACCATCGAACTTAACACAAACGTACCGAAAATACCACTTAACTTATTCGAAATATCTAATCGAAATTAAAAAAAACTTTATATGGCTCAAGAGGCAATTGTATGTATTTAACGAAAATTATATGAAAAATATAGCTATATGTATGCATGTGTTTGGTTCATACTGGCGATTATCTAGAAAGTGATGATGACAAAGATGAATCTAGAAAACACTTTATCTATAAAAATGATATATTAGCTGCCACAGACGCTTTTCGTAAATCTTCACCAGTGTTTCATCATATTTGCTGATATTCACTGATGAAGATTTACGAAACGCGTCTGTAGCAGCAAATATGATAATTATATAGAAAGGTCGACTTAGACTCATCGTTGTCATTTTCACTTCCTACATCTATATTCAAGTTGGTATTGGGTACCTTTTATTCATTTTTCATTTTCTTATTTTATTTTTCATATTCCTCAAAGCGCCTGCAAAAGATAGATATTTACAAAACAATACTGTCTTAATATCAGCTTCCTACAAGGTCGTTAAAACAGCGCTGGTAGCTTCACAGTCCTGTTCACATCAACCCGACACTATCAAGAATATAACTCTCCCCGCAATGGAGGCCCTCGCATCAACTTTGTTTCCAGGCCATAACGCAGGGTAATGGCAAGTTGGCTGGACGCCGTAACTGTCATCCTCCAGTTTTTATGGGCCCGATATCAACCACTACCTGAGGCATCCGGCATAAACAATGACGCAGAGGCCCGGTTTAGCACGGGTTAAAAGTGAGGAGTCGGCACTTGTGATCTTCTTTGTTGCGTGGGCGTATTTATGGCAGGGTGCCCACAGGTCGCGAACTTTCAAGAAGATCTCTGTTCAATTCTCTGTAATATTCCTGGTCGCGAAGGGACAAAATCCACCCCGAAATCGGATCGACGCTTGATTTATAGGCCAGGTTTATAAGTTGGCAAGTCTGAAAGAAGTTTCAATCTAAAAATGTAACGTGTTTTTTAAGGATTGACGCACCGAAAATGTAATGCGTAATCTATGTAGCGTAAATGTAGCGAAATGTAATGACATCTCAGGTAAGTCAGCACTTTTTCAAAGCGGCAGACTTTTTATTACTGAAGCTGCAGTTTTCAGCAAAAGTGATGGCGTGTCTTGCATGGGCAGGCAAAACTTTGCAACCCTCACAAACGGGTAATATACATCACAGTCTTTACCCGCAACGGGTCTGAAAAACACGTAACAGAAAATAGCATAGCGAGTTTGTGCATTGCATATACATATTAGTTTAGAAATGGTTCAAGGCTTGAGCCATTGACCCGAGATCCAGCATTACTTTTGCTGAGGGCTGAACTTTTATTTACACGCAATAACTTGATTCTAAATCTGCGACAATAGTGATAGGAAACAGCACCAATGGACAGCACTTGAGTCTCAGGGAAAAGCTAAAAACTCATTTCCAATGTAAAAACACGAACTTAAGTAAATACAACTGAACTAGATAAGCTCAATTAAACAAAACACACAACACATTATCTCATGCACTGTTGCACGGGCGAGATTCCGCACCTCATACATCCTGCAAACAAACTGCCGCTTCAACAAAATAGGGCATCACTGCCACTCGGCAGGAGGGGGCAGCGGGACCCAAAGCGTGAAAACATGATGTTTTTATATGGGCAACAATCACGGTTTTCGGGGGCAAATGCCTTCCCCTGAATCCATTCCTGATTGGATTTGTCTCGATGAAGGGAGGACTTTCTGTGTCTCTTTGCGTGCTTTCGCCTTGCTCAGTAGGAATACTATGGAGGAAATCTACAGCGCTTTGTTTTAATCCCTTGAAGCATTCTTCAACCACTGATGACTTCTACATTGACACACCCTAAGAGTTTTGATGTGATTTTGATTTGTCTATCACGAACTTTATAATTCCGCCGAAATTTTTATCAAGCCACTCAGAATCTAAGATGGGCAGGGGGCGAGATCCCTCCGCGGAGGACGATATGGCAGGGAACCCAGCGCATTGGTGGACGCAGGGGGCATTCTGTCCATGGCCCCCCCTAAAGCGCTGGTGGGGGCCAAACTATCTTTTGGCCCCCCAAATTCCGGAAATTTTGTGAAAAAGGTGTTTACACTAGGTCTGTAGAGCAAAAAATATTCGCTCTCACCCCCCCCCCCGAGAGGCAGTTTATGCTAGGTCAGTCGAGCACTGAAAAAGGTGTTTACACTAGGTCTGTAGAGCAAATAAATTTTCGCTCTCACCCCCCCTCCTCAGGAGGAGACGCAGACATGGGTTTGGCCCCCCAAAACTCGGGTCTGCGTCCGCCCCTGACCCAGCGGGACATGTTTTAAGTGAACACTTTGTTTCTGAGCAGTGGAAGATTTGAACACCCGCCCCGGTGGGCCTCCGAGCCACCTTCGCCCTGCTGGGGGTGGGGAAGTTCAAACACCCCCCTCGAACTCGGCTCCTATTTGGAATAGCGAAAAAGCGCGAAAACTGTTGGATAGCCCATACAAATTCATGAAGAAACTACATCAGTCACTTTTTCGCTCTGGTCAATATTGAGTTTATGATTAGACAAAGAAGGTGGCATGTTAGAGAAGAGTTTCTGGGCTCTAGCCTCTGACAGAGTTACGTTAGAATACATTTTAGTCACCATTCGCTTCCTCTCGTTACGCCGAATAGAATGATGTATAATATGACTATACGATATAGATTAAACATACAAATGACCTGACCTAAGGGCAGGTCAAGTTCGCCATCCAACCTAGCATAGTCAATATGCACAGCAATCGATTTGCAATAACAATCCAAATGTAATGGTATCAAAATAAGAGCTTTATCCTCATATCCTGCAAAGCTATTGACCCAAGTCTGAAAACGTGCTAAGAAGCTCCAGATGACCTCTCAGAGGTCACAGATCCAAACTTGCAGCATGAACAAGGGGCCTAGGAAACCCTGATTTGGAGAACACGAAGGTATTTCAAGCGGTATCTACAGAAATAGAACAATTTTTAGGCCAATTTCGATTTTCTCCATGCATTTACAATGCATGGGGAGGTCATGATCCGTTCCTGACCCTAGGTCTTTGATATGAAAAATCCTGGAATAAATTTTGTAGCACTCAGTGGGCTCATAATGTGGTATAAGTTTCAATTCAACGGATTCACGCCTATTTTACTTATGCCACTCTTAACATTATTGGAGGTGAGATCACTTGACATGCACTGGTGACCTGAGGTGAGATAGCCCAACCTTAAAATTTTTAGGGAATTTGCGGAATTGATCAATAATAAGGCGCGCCACGTACGGTGACGCTTCACACCGCTGTTTTTTTCGTGCTGCCGGAAAACACGAGGGTGTTCAAACATCCCCCCACCGGGGCGAGGGTTACTCAGACTTGAAGATATGCGTTGAGGGAGAGAAAGCGTTATCTGATGCTCAGGTTTCGGCACTTGCCTCCTCGGCTTCCATCGAGACTATTCAGTACTCATGTTGTACTTTCTCACACCCCTCACCAGCTCAGCTCTTGCCACTATGGATGCCACCACTAAAACTCTAAATTTCGTCACCGGTAGTTGCAGGCTCAATTTACTACGATCCTGATCAGGGCGGGACCGTTAGCCAGGGGCGCCACCACGGAATTTTTACAGGGTGGAGGGAACCGACTCGGGGTGGTACTGACCTGGGGAGGGGAATTTTGAGCATATTCAGTACCTGACAGCATGAATGACGACGGACCCAAACATTTGGGAGGACGTCCCCCTGGTTGGCTAACAGGGGGGACAACCACGTCCCCCGTCCCCCCCCGCTTTCGGCGCCCATGCCGTTAACGTTCACTCAAAGCTGCCAGGGAAAGACGTCCCGTCACCTCCCCAGCCCGATAACGACGACCTCACCCTCTCCATCACTAAAGGCGGCAGGGTTCTCTTCGACGGAGCAATGAAAAGCAACAGTTGCTCCTTTTGGTTTGTAATTCAGCATTTGTTGCTACGTTTATGCCTACAAATGCGATTAAATTTGGAGCTGAATTGAAGGCACCGACGAGTTTGCGGAAGACTGAAAACGATAGTTACGCCCAGGCTCGGTTACAGCGGTAGCTGCGCTGGAAGGAAAGTGGCATCTCTTCTGAAGGCTTGCTACATCGCGCCCACTTCGCGCACTCATCTTAAAGTCGTTAGCTGGCCGTTTAGGAAATGGGAGTGGATTTTGCAAGCCGTTTTTACCGCCGCCTCACCGTAATGCCAGTCCCGTATTCCGGGGACCTCACAGGGGAGCACACAGGGAAAACCACGAAGCCAGGCTGCATTTGGGCAACACTCCATGTGGTTTTCTTATTTCCAACGGAGAAAATACACTATTTAACTAGTACCGAATCCTGCTCTGAGATTGATCAGACACCCCCCCTCGGAGCCGGGCCTGAGTGCGCCCATGTATAATGTCCAGGATGGTGACAGCGGCGGCTTGGCGGCAGATATGAAACGCCGGCCATTGAGATAACCCCGGGTAACACAGCGACTGTAAATGGTGGCTGATTACGCGGGGGCGCCACTAAAAGGCGGGAGATTGTGGCAAATGGCGCCAGTCATTTGGCAAAAGAGTCGCTGGAGTCGAGTCACGTGGTAGCCGCCGAACAAACCTCGAGAGGAATCAACCCGGCTCCGCGGCGCGAGAGGGAAACGCTTTATTGAGGGAGTTGGCGAGAGAATGTGGCTGCCTTTTGGGTGTTGTCAAATTGGTGCAGTTGTGACTGAGTGGAATGCATTAGAAGAAGGAATAAAGCTAATTGAAGCGCTCGCAGAACGACACCTCCCGGCGCAAGAAGTGACACTTCTTCTGAAGAGTTGTTACAACCAGACTAGGGGACGGAAGGGAGAATCCAAGCCAAAGTTCGTTTCAGAAGGACGATAAACAGGCAGATGATATTCTGACAGAGGCGAATACAAGGGAGAGCTAGGGAGACTTAGGCCCACCTCCCCGAAATGTTAGAGCGCCTATAGTAAATGCATAGCCGAAGGCTGTTCCAAAGCAGATGGCGGGGAGGCTCGAGCCACCTCGCCCCCCCTCATTGGTGGACGCAGGGGGCATTCCAGCCAGGCCCCCAAAGCACTGGAAGGGTGGAACTATCTTTTGGTCCGCCCAAAGGCCGGAGAAATGTTTGAAAAAAGGTGTTTACACTAGGTCTGTCGAGCAATTAAATCTTCGCTCCCCCCCCAGGAAAGCAATCATGTAATTGGAGAGGTAGCTTATGCCAGGTCTGTCGAGCACCCAAATCGCACGTTCCACCCCCTCCCCCGCCAAATGAAGTCCTAGACTTGCCACTATATTCTGGAGCAGGACAGGCACAGAATGTAGGAAACGGGGCCTGTTATCTTAACCTCCGATAAGAAAAGGTGAGATGATTTATAAACATGAAAAGGAAATGTATTTACCATGCGCGTCAGAATACGGGGAAAGGGGGCACGGGGGCCTGTCCCTATATGAAATTTATCACTTTGTTCGTCATCGGCCTCGGAAAAAATCATCGCATGGCATCGTCGTCGTCATGGCAGCACTAACCTACAGATTCACTTCATGCAGCTTTATTTTTAGGTATCTGCAAATGTATGGATTTGTCACGCCCTCCTCCGACCATCAGAGCGTAGACCTGGGCAGATATTTTGTGATTAGATTTAAACATTCCATTAGTTGTTGGCCAAGGGTGTAGTCACTGGGAAGGGACCCAAATTTTTCCTTTATTTTCTGATCTCAGCCAAATTGAGGCAATAATTTGCAACTTTATTGCAGCGATGAGCGGGAAGTAAAACGGAGGACAAATTTAATATGCTTAGATTTTATAATAATTGGTTTTCTATCGGTGTGAGATCAGAGATTCACCGAATGCTCTTGACCTCCAAATTGGTGATCAGTAGACATCCTCTCAATAAAAAATGCGTTTCTCACATTTACGTTCATCGGTCTCCATAATAATCGGAATCCTAACTTCGGCATCATGTTTCGTTCTTGGCGATAACATAGCAAAACGACTGTTGAAATTGGCGAATTTTGCAAAATGGCCAATCCATTCCCGAGGAAGCCCTCGAGAAAATTGAGAGAATGATTTTTATCTGGCAGCCCTGTAGTTTGAGCTCCACTCCACAATCATTCAGCCATGGCTTGAGCAGAGACGCCGTGATATAAGAGCTGTCGCCGGTCAGTCTCGGTAGGGATCGGTAGCAGGGCTTGCTGGGAGGGTTCGCTGGAAGGGCTCGCTGGGAGGAACTGCCTGTGTTACGCCCGTGCAGGTTACCGCGACGTGCCCCAGAGTTGACAGCAGGCTTAATAAGGAGTTGTATGCTCTCGCCTCATTCTCTGCTCTTTAACTCAATATAGAGGGGAGTTCTCATTGCTGATGGCAACAGTTTAGCAGATGGTCTCCACATATTTTTCATGGTTTCCTTAGCAATGTGAGCAAGATGACTACGGATACATAATGTGTTTGAAGTAGACAATATCTAGACACCGGAAGAAAATTGTTGTTTTCAGATCCGACAAAAAATCCTCATTGCCGAACACCAGTAAAAACGAGACGTCACCCTGTCGTACACGACACGTGTTCGGCTGATCCCCCCCTCAGTGATGAACTACTGTCGTTCATCATAGCCGACGACAGCGAGGGAGGCGCGTTGGGAGACTCGAGAAGGACGAAGCGAGACCTAGGTGGAGCTGAAGAGGTCAAACTCGGCTGATGGGCGCGTGGGACATCCGGAATAAAAATGGAATCAGTACGATCACGTTTTTGTTTTTTGCATACAAGCTGTCCAAGCTATGGCCGGTTCGACTTTTTTGGATCTAAGTCTCATTTGAGTCCTCAATGGACTCGAGGTCCCTGCTCCAGCATCCGAGCAGGCTATTCGTGTAAGGGCAGTTCAGCTTGAAAACCAACGTTTAAGATCCACACAGCACAGGGACGGCCGCCCCGCTCATTTCACCCTCTCACCAATCAGTTTCCAGCTTGCCTACATCGGGTAAACCATTGAGCATCGGAGGGGAATCGATCCCAAGCCTTCGCCCATGTACTGTCACTGCATGGCTTCTGAGCAGCGGCCCGGAGCTCAACGCTCTACCAACTGAGCTGCCCCATGGGGCAGCTGCACAGCAACACAAATTCCCTCACGTTGCCAAGACAGCATACACCTATTGACGATAAGGCTAAGCAGAACACAGCAGCCGGACGGCTAACAAATCGTCACAGAGCCGGAGAGCACGATCAAGAACATGATAACTCGGCCAACAGCAGGTCAAACTGCATCACCCCCCCTCTCGCACCTGGCTACGCCTATGGAGGGGAGCGTCGCTAATTACGGCTCAGCTCATGCCGCTGATGTGCAAATAAGCAGCGGCTGATAACACGGCGCTGTCAGCGGGGCGGCATGTGGCAGGGTCGGCGACGCGCGCAGGGGCGGATGTAGCGGCTGACAGAGGGGGGTTAACGGTACGGACTGGGCTGGTGAGACGACGGGGATGTGAGGGAACGACAGGAAGTCCTGATACCGCTGAAAGAGCGTCTCTTCTTCAACTGGTGAGGAAAACATTGACTAGATACAAATATCTTCCCAACGATAACAGAGACCGGGAGTAAGAAATCAGGAACGATAGTGGGTGGGAGGTAACTAGTTAAATCCTAAATCATATTCTTTTAAAGAAAATAAGTCGGTCCAATTAAGGAAGCAGTTGCCCGTTTGTCACGTGGATCCGTTTTGATCAGTAAATAAAGAAGTAAATGAATGCCTTTGCATTCATGTACCGGTACTTAAGACAACCATGCTTGGATAATTTTCATATGGCCGGCAGCCAGAGTTATAAATCCAATCACGAGAAGGCAGTAAGAGTTTTTAAGCCTAGAGTCACGTTGGCCTGATTCCCGCATTCCGAGATTGTCAACAGTGCGCTGTCTTAGTTTCACAATGTCTGCACAGTTGACAGGTCTGAAAAATGTGTCGTCTCGTATCTGAGCACCCATTACCGTAGTGCTCGGCACAGGGGCAAGCATGGCGACAGGTACTGCAAATGCCTTACCCGCTTCAAAAGTACATTTGGTATAAACTCTTGGCTTTTTTGTGCTCTGCGCTCCTCGGAAAAGGTGCTATTTTGAGCTAAGTAATAGTAAATATATAATAGCAGATTCTAATTGTATAGTATATAGTAGGTAACAGTGATGGAGTAATGATAGTAGTACCCATGGTAATGTATAGCATATAATAATAGTATCAATAGATAGTAATGATAAAGATGATGCCAAAATAATGCTCCGCGGGTGCGGGGGAAACACAAGGCATGTGCAATACAGCTTTGCCTATACTACCCCATGTGCATTCAAGGCACGCCTTGTCTCTGCCACACAAACGCTGGCCGGGGATGTGCAGCTCCGTGGTGTGGCACCTGCCTCCCGACCCACAGGTGCCGGGTTCAAGACCCGGCGGGCTCTCTGAATAAGCACAGCCTGATTCCAAAAACCCTCCCAAAGAAGAAGAGTCGGGGACGCCATATAACCTTGGCAGTTAGCACGTTGTCAAACCCCAACAGTTATGACAAACGTTGAACGATAAGTTTCATCTGTACATGCCCGTGGAAACGGCCTGATAGGAAGGTCCAAGATTGCCTGCTCCGTGTTCTTCCATCGATCCTGCTGACCTGAAATATATTCCGCGACATTTAATACTTTCCTAGCTTCCTCTTCCTATTTCATCTAACAACCAAGTTGGCCCGCCTAAGACAAGCCGACTAATTTTGAGGAAATCCCAGCCGAAGGCGGCGGGGCTTTAACCCCACTGGCCTGTCGGTTTCCACATCGCACGATGAGATGGAGGCGCGGTAAGCTACGGGCTCACGTCACCTGATATCGTTTACTAAGACACCGGTAGTGCGAAGCCCTTGATGTGGTGCATTGGTACAGCGGCGATGACTGCTGTGGATATAGCCGAAGCAGATCAGGGTTGCGCTCTGGCTTTTTAGCATAGGCCAAAAATGACAACCGCAAATCTGGCATTTGCCACGGCGACGACGTCAGCGAACGCCTAGAAATGCTTAGCATCGCATTGCCGCTGTGTATTGTAGAAGACGGGGCTCAGCAGATAGGTTGCGTGGTAGGGGCAATAATACTGCTTTTTGTGGACGTGGGGTAATGAATCCTGGGTCTGCCCTCGCCAAATGCATCTTAAAACCGTACGAACATCCCACGATCCGTAGCCGATTTACATTGAATGAATGGGCGGCTCCACCTCGAGAGCAATCGCTGACGTCACAAACGTAAAAGTCTCTAGAAACAGAGGTTGCCATTTTTGAGACCGGAGCGTTCTACCTCTACATTTAAAGGCTTTGAAGCAGATGATGATGTGAATGTGGTTGATGGTGGGTATATTTGGTGAATGTGAGTGATGGTGGGTAAATTTGGTGAATGTGGGTGATGATAAGTGGATTTGAAGGATGTAAGTGACGGTGGGTGGATGCGGTGAATGTGGATGGAAGTGGTGGATGTGGGTGATTGTGGGTGGATGCGGTGGATGGTGGGTGGATGTGGTGAATGGATCAGGTGAATGTGGATAATGGTTGGTGGGTGTGGATGGATGTAGATAATTGTGAGTGGATGTGGTGTGTTTTGTTTTTGTTTGAATCATTTAGTGAATGTGAATGATGGTGGGTTGATGTAGTGGATGTGGATGCTGGTAGATTGATGATGTGGGTGTCCATACCGGTTGATGGATGTGGTGAAAATAGATGGATGAGGTGGATGTGGATTGATGTGGATGATTGTGGATGATGTTGGGTGGATGTGATGAATGTGGATGGATGTGGTGGATGTGGACGACTGTGAGTGGATACGGATGATGACGGAGGTGACATTGCTGGGGTAGGTTTGGAGTCTAATGATCCTTCCGGCACAAACTTCCATTCAAGAATAAAAACTAGATCTGAGTGTGCAGTACCCTGCGAGTAGCGAACACAATCGAACACAGAATGAAATGTTTGTATCCTGGATTACGGAGGCAAAGGTAAAGATTCACCTGAGCCAGTGCAAGATGGTCACCGCAGACGGAATTCACGGCTTTGCCTTCAAAATTTGCGGTTAAGTTTGTTCTTTAATTCAAGATTTTGGGGGTAAGATACCCGTAAGTCCCAAACAATTGAAGATGGAAACGGTTATAAACGGTTGTAAATATGATCTATATTGCAATGAAAAATGAGGCAGCAATTGATTTCTGAAATAAAACCAAAAACAGCAAAGTGTACAGTTGAAGAATATACATCGGAGGTCAAGACCAAGAGTCAGAGAAGAAAAATGGTACCTAATACTTGGTGTCTTTGACTGAGAGAGAGAGAGAGAGAGAGAGAGAGAGAGAGAGAGAGAGAGAGAGAGAGAGAGAGAGAGAGAGAGAGAGAGAGAGAGAGAGAGAGAGAGAGAGAGAGAGAGAGAGAGAGAGAGAGAGAGAGAGAGAGAGAGAGAGAGAGAGAGAGAGAGAGAGAGAGAGAGAGAGAGAGAGAGAGAGAGAGAGAGAGAGAGAGAGAGAGAGAGAGAGAGAGAGAGAGAGAGAGAGAGAGAGAGAGAGAGAGAGAGAGAGAGAGAGAGAGAGAGAGAGAGAGAGAGAGAGAGAGAGAGAGAGAGAGAGAGAGAGAGAGAGAGAGAGAGAGAGAGAGAGAGAGAGAGAGAGAGAGAGAGAGAGAGAGAGAGAGAGAGAGAGAGAGAGAGAGAGAGAGAGAGAGAGAGAGAGAGAGAGAGAGAGAGAGAGAGAGAGAGAGAGAGAGAGAGAGAGAGAGAGAGAGAGAGAGAGAGAGAGAGAGAGAGAGAGAGCTCTACCATCACCGGCGGCGGCGGTTCGGACGGGAGCCAACAGGTAATCAGCAGCGTTAAGAAGGGGGCCCCGGTGACGGATGGACGCCATATGTCATCGCTGAGACAGGCTTGGAACTGTGAGCCATCAACAGTGCAGGGGCGAGCCCAGCACCGCAAATAGGGGGCTTTGTGCTTCACCAAAGGCAGAGACGAGGACTCAGAACCGTAGGACCCTGGCCTGCCACGAAGCGATGTTTTTGCTGATGTCTTTAATAAGAAAAGAGCATAGGAGGAATTCATAATGGCGATCTGGGAAAGTAAATTCTGAAAATGTTTGTCTCTTTGAATACAAAATCTAAGGTAAAGCTATAGCAAATAACAAACATAACAAATGGCATGCGTAACTGAAAAGAAGGCTAACGCGTTTTAAATTTCACCTTTTTCCTTTGCTGATGTTCTCATCCAGTATGATCATTCATGCTCGCCCTCAGGATTTCCCGTGTATCTTTCAACAGAAAGCGGATTGATCTGGCTTGTCTCACGAGAAGGACTGGGCTGAATTGCCTGCTGCCAATGACTGACACACGTCTGTTTACACAGGCATCGAGACGAAACAATCAGAGCATTACAATTTGGGAACGCTGCTCACTTTGCTCGATGGGTGTTATTTTGTCCGCCATGCTTTCGCTTACTACGCCTTTTGTTTCCAGAATCCGACGGAAAATTGTTGCGATTAATATGTGTGTGATTTATCACACGTTCTCTCCTCTGCAGAAGGGAGGCGGAGAGCTTTCAACCAACAAAGCTGCTGCCCCAGCAGGAACAAATGACCGGAGATTAATTGCAGTTAGCGAGTGACGGACAAAAACCAGAACACTCGGCTTTGGCCGGAGGCTGACTCCCGTTTGTTAGATTAATTGGCAGCGGGAAAGTTGTGACCCGGTGAAAGGCGCTAGAAATTCACAGAGGAAATGTATAAAATCAGAATGACATCGAAAATAATAATCGGCATTATTTTGACTGCTGCCGTAAGAATAGTTTTCATTACGTAGATCGTTAGCTGTTCGTTATTTATCCAGCAAAACGCACGTGGTGGCGAGAACCGAGCGGGCGCCCGGCATCGAAAATTTGACATTGAAAAATAATTGAGGAATCTGTCCAGCGGCGGACCCATAAGAACGTGACATTTTCATTTCCTGCATGCCATTGACAATGGTTAAAGGTAATGTGGCACCTTCATAACGTGATTTTAACTGAGATAGCCAAGTTGTAAAGCAAGTCGGAAAATCCGGTACTCAATATATCATTTGTCTTGGAACTCGAGATTTCCGTAGAAAAAACTCAAACCTACCTGAAATGTACCCCTCATGTACCATTGGCAGCAGGCCACAGTTGTCATGGCTGTTGGTGTGACGACATATGCTGACGTTACGATGAGTATCAGCCAATTGAAGCCCTTCAAGCGTATTGAATATGGTAGTGGTTGCCAGATCATGACATCATCCACAGGCAGATATTTATTCATTCCCATAGAGGCGCATTTTAAAAATAAGAATATTGAGCTTATTGTACATTTTTCAGAGAAATCGTGAACGCTACCATGATTTTCGGCTAAAATACCCTATAATTACACTAAATTCCAGGGTTTGATCAAGGTGCCACATTCCCTTTAAGCTCATTTGCAGGTCTAAACGATATATTTGGAATGAAGTGAGCACATAGCTCATAGTTTGGAAAATAGTTTGCTAGCAGGAAAAATTTAAATTCCAAAGATACGCTTCAGAATATTTTACATCGTATTTCCTTGGGAGCAAAGCTTATAATATGGCTTGAAGGAGAAGAGATTAACAATTTGAGTTGGCGGTTTTTTGGATGTCCCAATCTTTCAGCTTACAGGTCCAGATGATCGTTCGTAAAATATGTTCCATTAATAATTCAAATGATCAGGATATAACAAGGTGAAGATTCCGTCCAGGTATGTTGCTCCCTTTCAGAGATATAAGGTTTTCATAAGTGTGACGATCAGGCAGGGTTCGAGCCGGGCCTTGTCGCTTATATGTAAAAGTTTATCCATATCTGGGGAGAGAACTCGCGTGAGCTGTGCGCCCACTTGGTAATAAGTCGAAGGTCTAGATTTAATTTTCCGAACGCGAATCATTCTACAATAAAACATCAGTTGTATCAAGAAAATAGGCTAGTTAGGAGGTTCTGGTGTCAAATCAGCGAGTTTCTTATCATTTAGTGCGTTGTGTTCGTAGGAAGACATGAACGGCTGATTCTGACAATTTTCCTTCATCAAACTCCCGCTTCTCTCAAAATGAAGAAAGTGGCCGTGTCGTTTTTACATGCCCATAAAAGAACACCTCCAGAGTGTGTGGATTCCCTGCGGCCTTCGAGAGCGTTCAACTGGAATCACCGTTGTAGATGGCACGTCGGCGCCGACGTTTTATTGGAGATTCAGCTTTATGACTCCGCCCAAATTGCTAGGACTATACAATACCAGCATTCAAAGCCATCAGAGCAATGGCTGTGGCCACAATTCTACCATAAGTCAGGGCTTTTTGATAGGGGCAAAAAAACTGGTTTAATACAATACGTATGAAGGTCGTGTGTGGCTGCTTTCCAAAATATTACGCCTTTCCTAGAAACATACGACCCTCGCTAAACAATGAGAAGGGAAATGAAATAAAAGGTAAAAAACTTCATGCTGATTAAGAAATGAAAATTCATTCTTTGTGGCATCTTCTCGTGCCATTCACGACAAAGCCTACCTCCTTTTATCATATATAGGACAACCGTAACTGACGCGGTTGCTATAATTAGAATATTAATGACATATATGTGTAGTATGTGGCCTGTGCATAGGCTAAACACGTGTATTTTAGCTTTAAAGAAATAAAATAAAAAACCATATTTGTTATCCCCAATTTTAAGAAATTTCCCTGAAGCTCTATACAAAAATGCCGTGTTTACTGCGGTAGTTACAGGACCTCATGTACCGTCAGGGAACCGTGTTTACTGCGGTATTTACAGGCCCTCATGTACCGTCAGGGAGTCGTGTTTACTGCGGTATTTACAGGACCTCATGTACCGTCAGGGAGTCATGTTTACTGCGGTATTTACAGGACCTCATGTACCGTCAGGGAACCGTATTTACTGCGGTATTTACAGGACCTCATGTACCGTCAGGGAGTCGTGTTTACTGCGGTATTTACAGGACCTCATGTACCGTCAGGGGAACCGTATTTACTGCGGTATTTACAGGACCTCATGTACCGTCAGGGAGTCGTGTTTACTGCGGTATTTACAGGACCTCATGAACCGTCAGGGAACCGTATTTACTGCGGTATTTACAGGACCTCATGTACCGTCAGGGAGTCGTGTTTACTGCGGTATTTACAGGACCTCATGTACCGTCAGGGAGTCGTGTTTACTGCGGTATTTACAGGACCTCATGTACCGTCAGGGAACCGTATTTACTGCGGTATTTACAGGACCTCATGTACCGTCAGGGAGTCGTGTTTACTGCGGTATTTACAGGACCTCATGTACCGTCAGGGAGTCGTGTTTACTGCGGTATTTACAGGACCTCATGTACCGTCAGGGAACCGTATTTACTGCGGTATTTACAGGACCTCATGTACCGTCAGGGAGTCGTGTTTACTGCGGTATTTACAGGACCTCATGTACCGTCAGGGAGTCGTGTTTACTGCGGTATTTACAGGACCTCATGTACCGTCAGGGAACCGTATTTACTGCGGTATTTGCAGGGCCCATGTACCGTCAGGGAGTCGTGTTTACTGCGGTATTTACAGGACCTCATGTACCGTCAGGGAACCGTATTTACTGCGGTATTTGCAGGGCCCATGTACCGTCAGGGAATCGTGTTTACTGCGGTATTTACAGGACCTCATGTACCGTCAGGGAACCGTATTTACTGCGGTATTTGCAGGGCCCATGTACCGTCAGGGAATCGTGTTTACTGCGGTATTTACAGGACCTCATGTACCGTCAGGGAACCGTATTTACTGCGGTATTTGCAGGGCCCATGTACCGTCAGGAAGTCGTGTTTACTGCGGTATTTACAGGACCTCATGTACCGTCAGGGAACCGTATTTACTGCGGTATTTACAGGACCCCATGTACCGTCAGGGAGTCGTGTTTACTGCGGTATTTACAGGACCTCATGTACCGTCAGGGAACCGTATTTACTGCGGTATTTGCAGGGCCCATGTACCGTCAGGGAATCGTGTTTACTGCGGTATTTACAGGACCTCATGTACCGTCAGGGAGTCGTGTTTACTGCAGTATTTACAGGACCTCATGTACCATCAGGGAACCGTGTTTACTGCGGTAGTTACAGGACCTCATGCACCGTCAGGGAACCGTATTTACTGCGGTATTTACAGGACCTCATGTACCGTCAGGGAGCCGTATTTACTGCGGTAGTTGCAGGGCCCATGTACCGTCAGGGAGCCGTATTTACTGCGGTATTTACAGGACCTCATGTACCGTCAGGGAGTCGTGTTTACTTGGCTTCGATATCCTGCATTAGTGGCGTTCAGCGCAAATATTTCTTAATGTTTATTTCGTTGCAGACTCGGACTACACATTTAAAACTAATGCTATCAAATTCCCGGCAACTATAGGAACTTTTCCGGGATAGGCATTTTGCAAACGTTGAGCGTTATGCATGTTAGTGGAATGTTTGCATTGCTCAATGTATTTATTATCTGACTTTACTGTTTCACATCACATGCCTGCATCAGTAATTGGGCAATTGTCTGTTAATGCTTTTTGCCAATACAGAATACGGTGTATATTGAGGGAACAGGAAAATAAAATATACACTGTGAGGAAGCTATGAAGCGCAATGAAGCAAAATGCCTCAGAAAGAGCAGATACAGGGCTGTGTACTGGCCAAAATTGTGTCTGGGAATGCAATATTAAAGGTAAAAACCACGATGCACAGGAAAACAACGTTTTTTTCCATCCCTGCCCTGCGACATTCTTAGATGTCACTTTTTATATCGTGATTGGTACCCTCAGGTATGTACATTCAGGTACCCTCACTCGGGTACGTCCAGGCATGTGCAGCACAGAGAACAGCTTATCCAATTATATAAGGTTTTGGTGAATGAAATTGGCGGCCTAACATTTAGCCCATGCAAGTTATTCAAATGGGATATGCAAACACAAATGCAAATATTATTGTGAAATTCTAGTTTTAAGAAAAACAAAAACGGAAATTGTCCCTAAGTTTTAAGACACCTTCTTTAGGCTTAAAATTCTTGTGAGCCATTTTATTGCTTGTGGGGCAGGGCCCACCCTTCCTGAAAACCTCAAATCTCTGGCAACATGGTGCCAACTGCAGTAATCAGATTAACGGACTATCGACCGAAATGGACGACTTCTGACCGTAATGACGACGAGACCGGTAAAACTGCTGGAAAAGGAGCCCCTCTGGAGACAGTTGGTGCGTCGTTAAACCCCAACAATCATTTAACCTTCTGAAGAAAGCACTTCATTCTTTCGTCAGCTGCTTAAAAAAATACTGAGCCAAGCTTTTCCGACTGTACGAATGCAGTTTGTCCAACTAGACCTTAACGCTCGAATGACTGAATGATATAATTAATGTTTATAACACAAACCATTGCAACGTACACTGCAAATCCGTATTAGATCTATAAACCTGGCATATCACTCCGGAAAATCAATGTTCGGTTGTGTCAGTGAGATCGAAATAAGGAGCCGCTTAAACGCAAAGGCAACATACTCGCTTCTTTTTACCGATGTTTCCTGTGGCTAATTCTCGCTAGCGTGAGGCAAACGCCATCGTGTTTTAACTAGCTTGATTGAGGAGAACTCGGAGGGGTTCGTGTTGCAGCAGTTGTTTACCTGTTGCGATCAAAGGCACGACAGTCTTTACGCCTCCGGGCAAATGCAGTGGCCGCATACAAGCGCTCAATAGGTCGGTTGAGTCACGCCAACGTCACGCCTTTGTCTTTTATCTAGGTGAAGTTTTAGCTTGAAACACCGTTTCATCCCCCCGAAATGGGCTTGACACCAGACAGACTTTTACATCCAATTCAATTTTACCTTTATTTCGTGGATTACCGGTAATGGGCCGAATAACACCGGCGCCTGCTTGGCGCGAGCGGCGCTTTACAGCCGGAACCGCCGGTTGTGGATCGGCGTCATTGTGTGAAGGTTTTATTCACCGTGGTGAAGGCTTTATTTGATGCCGTTGAAGGTTTTATTTGAGGCGGCGTGGAGGTGCGAAGGGAGGGATTTATTAGCTGGGTTCTTTTATTGGAGACCCACCGACTGGTGACAGGTTTATGTGTGGTAACAGAAGGGCGGAGGCCCGTGTACAGCGGGTACACGGGCGGAGACACGGGTTGGTGGTATCTGGCACGCGCAGAAGCTTGGTCATGCAGCACGAGGAGCTGACAATGACAAGGAAGAGATGCTTCAACACGGGTGTAATCTGGACAGGCTCGGCTTGCTTGTATGCCATCGAGAGGCTTTACATGCGTTGGGGAAGGCACCGTTAAACACTGGAGGCGCTGTGGGAGGAAACGGTCATGCTGAGTGCTCAGATGACGATTAAGAGGGCTTAATGAATAAGCTTAAGATCTTCTTAACCTTAAAGGAGCTCACTTGACAAGCAAATTATTTCCGATGGAAGATGTACCATCGCAAATAATCTAAGGATAGTGGTGCAAATACTTACTACTGCATTCCAGTCAGAGCTGATAGTTCTACCTAGATCTTACTTACAGGAACGTGGATAGCGGGTGGCAAGGGACTCGCCCCCCTTACCCCTCCCCCTGAATCCGTCTCTGGCGGGTGGCAAGGGACTCGCCCCCTCACCCCCCTGAATCCGTCTCTGCCAGGTGGCAAGGGACTCGCGCCCTCACCCCCCCTGAATCCGTCTCTGGCGGGTGGCATGGGACTCGCCCCTCACCCCCCTGAATCCGTCTCTAGCGGGTGGCAAGGACTCGCCCCATCATCCCCCTGAATTCGTCTCTGGCGGGTGGCAAGAGACTTGCCCCTCACCCCCCTGAATCCGTCTCTGGCGGGTGGCATGGGGATCGCCCCCCTGAACCCGTCTCTGGCGGGTGGCATGTGGCTCGCGCCCTCATCCCGGCTTAGGTACCCAACCAGCAGAGTTTTATGAAGAAAAAAGGAACAGCGGGCTTTGTGCAACCTGGCCATGCATGTACTTACCTCCCGATGAAAACACCAGGATCTGCCCTTCCCGCACATACCTGTATCTGAAGCATTATCAAGTCCACATAACTTTTCATTGCTTCTGAAGCTAACCCTGAGGGCATGTTTACGCCCCCGCCCCCTCCCTCTTGTAAGTCCCCCTCGTCAAGCGAACATAGTTACAATGTTCCACCCTTCTTTTTGCAGTGATGGTCCTGCTTCAATGTTTGAGTCACTTGTACACACCAGTTAACAAGAAGTTTGTTTTGCTTTGAACTCTGCTCACGTCCAATATCGGTGCTACATTATTCCGCGTTCGACATTGCAGCACGGCTTTGGAGCTTGGTGGAACCAGGAGCGCTATTTACTCTTCTCTCATCACGGCTGTCCTGGCCAGTGGCCTGCATCAGCCTGTTGTAAACATCGCGCAATTCTGGGCATATGCCAGTACAGAGACGGTTCCAGGAGGAAAAATGGGGCACTTGACCTCCTATCCAACCTTCAGCCTCCCCTGAAATGGTCACAGCGCCCACTGATAGGTCGATGGCACCCCTGAAATGCCCCACTCGGCCCTCACTCCCCCGGATGCGACTGTTGGTGCCCGCACGATAGGTTTTGGCGCCTCCTGTTCCGGATGGCGCCTCCTTCCAACCACGTGCCCAGCCCCCGGGTCGGAAGTCCTGGATCTGCGCATGCGGCGGTATCACTCCGGTGAATACCAACCGACACCCAGCAGCGCCCTCTTTGTGTGACATGTCACATCTGATGCAGGGCCGCCAAATGCAATTGTCCGCCCTGCGGCTGTTTATTACCGTGGTGTTTTACCACGGATGGAGGGCGCGCCATAAAACTGTCGCCGCCGCGCCATTATTGTCAACAACATAAATTTGGCGCGCAAAGTGGGCCGCCCGTGCCGTCTGTCTCTCAGAGGAAGATTTCTGGCTGGGCCATAAAGGATGTTTGTGCCGTATGTACACGCGTCGCTAGACCGGTCGATTGGTTCTCATTTTTTGGGAACACAAAATGTATCGAGAAAATGGGAACTGGGCGGGGGAGTAGCGCGGCACCGGCCTCATCCTTGCACATATTATATTTTCTTACAGCTGCGAGCTGTGAGGCAACTATACTGCGTAAATTGATATTTTTATAGGTAGGTACCCTGTTTGCGACGCCAATGCTTGCTGTCATGGGTGGAAATCCCGGTGGGAGGGGGGTGGGTGGTCAGGTCCTCCGGTTTTTGGGTCTCCCATAGGCTTTGTATAGGGCTTGTATTGCCGTACAGACGTCAACCCACCTAGGACCCCCCTGAATTGAGAAGAGATCTCCAGCCATGCCTGCTGTTGTTGGGCAAGTGTGCCTGTTGGGAGTCGCTCCAATAAAAACGATAATAATAAACACGTGTACAGCCTACCCCTGACGCAGTGGCGGATCCAAGGGGGAGGGCTAGAGGGCTCACACCCCCGAAATGTCCGAACCCCTATAGGTAATACATAGGCGAGGGGCTGCCCGAGGTACTGTCAGGTGAGGCTCGAGCCCCTGCCCCCCCTAAATAAATTCCTGCATCATTAAGTGTCATCATTAGTTAGAGGCCATCGCTGCAGGATGGATCTAGTCAAATTGATGGCATACATTTAAAAAAACATTATTTTTGAAGAACCATTTTCAACCAATTCAACCAAACAAGTAACCCAAAATTAACAACAACCAGGTAATAAGTTTACAAAGGAAGACACATTAAGGCTCCACGTCAAATCGTCCAGGACCAAATATGGCATTCTTCACGGTCCACAGTGATATCAAAACAGACGTGCTCACAAGGGTCAGGCATATTTGCTACAAAGGGGCATACAGTCCCCATCTATCCAGCAAACGGCCCGACGGCCCACCCACCACACCAGTCACATCCAAGAGTGCCCTTTAGGGAATGTGCCCTCAGCAATGCCCACCAGCCCAATCTAAAATATACCCTGCATAGGGTTGGCCTTCATTAAATTACGAGGCTGGCCGCAGGGCCCCTCAAAACATAACGTGCAACAGCGATGTCAAACAACGTTTATCACGTGACATGCGTGGCAGTCACGCAGCTAGGTAGACAAAACAAATTATTGCAACCAAATGGAAAGTAATTCATGGTTTGAATTAATACATTAAGGCCGATTATTTCAAACTTTGAAATGTGCAAAAATTTAAAGCAGAGTTTTGCGTGAAATGAAATATGCCAACAGTGGTGTCTCGACACGCCGTACCATACCGCTATCTCAGTTCAAAACCAACTATAAAGATGGAACACTCCATTTAAGAAGAGTCTCAGGGTTCTAAGCTCCAGTCCGTTGTTTAGGTTATCTCTTTACCTCAGACTCCATAGCCGACCGGGCTACGAAACAGCTGAAGCTCTCGCAAGCAAAACAGGCCATGACCTTTGACACAGTGACGTTCACGATATCAGAGCGCATGCGCAAGGGTTAGTGAACTAGCGGACGTTACTCCCCAATCTGGCTCGTGAGTAAGCCGTTGTTTACTTGATCATTTATGGACACGGAAGAACCGGGTATAGAATTCCTGGTCATCCAGAATCCCCACATAAAACAGCGGCAACCCGATCCAGGCAAGTGAACGCCACGTTATCTTACCTTTCACCTGGAACATATGGACGCTATCCATGGCCAATCGTACATCAATGTCACGTAGAAATCACTGGCCATGAGTAACGTTCTGCCTATTGCGCCAGTTATAGATGCCTCCGTGAAACAATATAAAACGCCCGATGAATATCTGAGACATTTTACAAGCTCGGTGTTTGGCCATAAAGATGAAGGATGCTTCGATGCCTGGGTTGAATAAATGATTACTCTCGCCCATGTTATACATATTTGATAACGCTAATATGCGTGCATAATTCTCGGTGGGGAATTTATTCAATCTCTTAAGACTTTTCCGTTCGGCTGAAGGGTGTGTCACTTTGCATTACTAAAAACTCGACCCAGGATTTCCATAGTATCAACCACAATTGAATATGCGACCAGCCAACCGCCAGCTCGCGTGCGCTGTGAAGCGAACAGAAGACTATCTGAGTCACGATGTAGTCATAAAGTTGGCAGAAGATGTATAAATCAGACAGTTACTAATACCATCGAACTGCGATGTTGTCAGCCGCCGCAATGGATAACTGATTCCAGCTCCTAGCTATATGGGGGCAGATGCTTTCGACATGGTAGGCGGATGTCCCGGTGATAAATGTCAAAATTGTTTATAGTCTTACCTTACCAAACCGATGAAGACAAATTCAACGTGCTTCGATCGAAATATTGAGTGAAGGTAAAAAAGAATGCGCCGCATAACATGTGTAAGCTCTCATCAATCATTGCTTGGAAGTATGCAGCTTGGACCAAGTGGAATGGGCAGGATGGCTGAAAAATAAAGAGATGGAACTTTAAATAAATGCCATCATGAATACTGAGCGGGTCTGACCTGAGATAAAGTGTCAGCCGACACAAAGACCGTTCTCTCCAAGCACGCCGGGAGTCTTAAACGCGCCACGTATTGCACAACTATAGGTTATAATAATTATTGGGGCTTATCGACGCACCAACTGCCAGGGTCATATGGCGTCGCCAACTCTTTCCCTGTTGGAAGGGTTTCTCGGGAGCCAGCTTGCTCCTTGTTCAGGAAGCCGCCGGGCCTTGAACCCGGGTCGGCTGCGTGGGAGCCAGCAGTGCTGACCACTCCACTACCGCGCCCCCAACTATAGGTTTTCTTCGTAAGTATGTGTTTTGGCGCAGTAACACATTGCGTGCGCTGTGTGTCCACACTGTTGGAACAGAAAGGCTTGTATTATACGGAATAATGGTATTATGCTATATTGCTGGTACCAACGGAATGTCGGCGTGTTATGCATTTCTCTGAATGCATCCCAGAACGTTTTGTACATCTTTTTCATATTTTTACTGCGGATCTTTGACGAAATACAGTTGCACCTGTGTCTGTTTTTGTTTGGTCTCCAAAAATACTTGGGATTTTCCCCGCTTCTTGCAATTATTTTCAATCCGACTTTGGTCTGTTGTAGCCCACAGGGTCCTAAATGAGCCGATGAGTTTTTGTAGATCTGGGAGCCCACTCTGAAAAAAACAGGGAACATTCAGCGTGAAGTAGACGAAGAAGATTTTTCGGTTTCATGAACAGCTAAACTTTCGGTTACCTTTTTACTAAACGGTCCCAGTCATTAATATGGTAGACATTTTGCGAGCTAAAAGGAGGCATTGTAATGAAATTAAAAGTTATTATATTCAGCAATCATGATGATCAATTGTTATTTGGCCTATATTCTAAAATTGCATGTCGAAAATGGAGTAGAATCAGCTATCAGGGATGACCTTCGGAATCTTTAGGACAGAGCCGGTTGTAGCTGTTGTCGTTGTCTAGGGTTTCAGGGCACCTTGCATGGCCATTTCGCGCCCAAGTGTGAATACAATACTCACGATATCAGTAATAGCCAGTTCACATTTGACTAGCATAGTATACTATGTAGATAAGAGGATTACTACAGTTTTGACCCTACGAAGGAGTCAACCACATAATGAACATAATCAATCAATCAACCATCAAGTTTTACAATATGAATGAAAACATTGCAATTGAATTCAAAGTCTATACATTCAGTTCACCAAGAGCAAGAGTGGATCATATCTAGTTTCCTCATTATGTAGTGTATCGTTTTTTGATGGAGAGTTGATGATCTGGGCTTCAATTTGCGCTTGAGATTACTTTTGTTGTTCTGAGTGTAACGACTAATCTAATTTTGATTTGAAAAGCTTATTTACACGAACGTGCTAACAGGACCGGGCCCACTGGTGGATTCAGAAGGGCTGAAGGGACCATGGCTCCTCAGGGCCTGAAAAGTCATTCTTTGAAAAAAACGAAAACAACGGTTAGACCATAAATCAAATATAAGTTAGTTACGGAAGATATGCAAAGGACCAAACAACATGTAGCAAAAAGTGGACGATACAGATTTCAATTTGCGCGTAATATCGCTTGAGATCTTTTTGGGCGGTAACTATCTGTCAGGGTCCAGAAAAACTATGCAGGGTGGGGAAAACATCACGTACTAATGCTCCCCTCTTCCCTCCTGATCAACAGTATTTTTCACTGACGAAAAAGTCGTGTCGCACTCCATCCCACGCCCTGCCCTGGTCATCAGGATCACGGTATTATCAGTGGCGGAGCTAGCCGGTCGTTTTAGGGGGCAAGCCAAAGTCGAAAAAAAAACGTCTTTGGTGAAAGGTTTTGGCACAATTTAACTAGACAGTAGGTTTTCGGGAAGCAAAAAAAGTCACCGGCTGAATGGTGTGCCCACAATATTTTTCCTATCCAGGGCCCAATTTTGACCCTAAAGTTATTAGGTTCTGCTTGAAGATGAGAGCTGAAGCACAAAAACTTGTTTTAAACTAAAAAAGAGGCCGGGAAAGAAGGAGGTCGACAGCTTTGAGGGGGACCTCTGGATCCGCGCCTGGGCCTAATTAGGCCCACCTCGAACCCGGGTCGTGGATCCGCCAGGGTATGTGTTTGCTACTTCCTTAACTTCCTAAAGAACATACTGAACATTCTTATACTGGTAGCCAATACGGATTGCGAGGCACTGGGCAAACGGAAATCCGTTGCCGTCTGACTAGCTATCCGGAAATCTAATATTTAATTACTGAAATGATGGATGGATTGACTTGCAAGCATTGAAGCGTAAGTGCTGAGGAAGAACAACCTTATTCTCATCCTATAAGGAGGTCCGAAAAAGTCTGACAATTGCATGCATAAGTTTTCAAGCTCGGCTCTTTTTCCAATACGTATAGGAAACATAATGACCTCGTTTGAAACATCTTACCCGATTTTTTTCAGCCTTTTATATCATGAACATTTGCATATTTTTCATCAATTGAATTACTGGTCAATGAAACGAAATTTTCACGGTGTGTTCTGTTCTCTCTCTTAACTGGACATATTCTATCAAATTTTAAACACAGCTAATTACGGAGGTGAGCTGTTTTTTTTACTTTCTCACCAGCAGCGTCAGCATTCAGAACAGCTTGCTAACATAATCGTCATTAGTAATAACCATCACGTATCAATGACTCTCGCCAGGACCAGTCAACATTCAGTCGTTGCAGATTTCAAAATTATACATTTTCTCTAGCCTTGCCACGTCGTGCCAGCTATTTAACAACACTCCAGCTAAGAAAAATGAAACACTTCCCCGAACTGCCTGTGTGAGTTTAAACTAGTTGGCTTGAGTTAGGTGAGGACTTAGTATATTGAGGTCTCCATAAAATGGTTTTTCAGCCATCAAGTACAGGGCACAGCACACATAGGACACACACTTCAAACCACACAATCTACAAACATGGCCGTAGATAACAATTTTAAAGAATTGCACTAGTTCATTTTTAGCCTATCCTCTTCCTAAACTGCCAGTATCAAACTAACTCCGTCTCTCATCCCACTATTCCATGTACCCCCTGAAACGACTGTCTTCGGGAGCTTGCTCCTTGTTCGGGACCCTGCGGGCGTTAGCATATCGCGGTCGGCTCCGCGTGTGCTCCGGCTAGGATTTCGCGAGCCACGCAAACTACCACACTGCCCTTCCAGAGTCGTCAGTGAGCCCTTAATGGTTATGTGAGATACAGACTTTATGAGTTTGAAAAAGCTCAAGTTTGGGGCTGGGGTCACGTGTTCACATGAGTCTACAATACAGACTTCGTGAGTTTAAATTGTAGAATTCACCGCAAAAACTGTGCCCGCTATCAGCCTTGAACCCGCGTCTTGTACGCTGACCTATCATCGGAAACCAATACATCACCGTCTTCCGCTGGCGGGTCGTAAACGTCATCGGCCATCTTCCAGCGACCGTTATAAATGTCGCCGCGTTTTACTGTCGCTTCGGTCGCTGCATACGCGCGGTGGCACTAACGACAGTGGAGACGACAGTGGAGACAGTCCAAAAAAGGAGTTGATGACACCAGGATAGGACCATCTGCGGACCTTAAAACGGTGGGCGGTGTGGCGGTGACGAGATTTGCTACCAACATTCCTTACAACATTCAGGAGGTCGCATCCCGGATTCACCAGCGTTCCAGAAATACGTGTGGACCCAAGCGAAGTGAACGCTGTTGATCCCGGATCAGCTACAGTTCGATCTGTTATCTGCACTGACAATTCTAAACTTGTAACTTATTGAAATGGAAAAAATTTCTGATTTCTGAAAGATAACTCCAGCGAACAAGCACCCTACCCTTCACGTATCCTATCATCTGATGATAGGATGGTGAAAGGGTAGGATACGTCATTGGGTAGGATCGGATAAGTAGGGATAGGTAGGATAGGTAATCTTCACTCATGTGAAAGTGACGGATTGCTTAATGTGCTCATTGTCACCCTCCTCTCTCCTGTTTAAAAATAGCACTAATAATGACCTGGCTATCCTTGCTCCACCATTCTATCGGAGCTGCAAATAACGGATCGTTCGAGACGGCGAACTCGGCGGTATTTGGTATCGGATATTGCTTGGCGACGCCCTCCTGTGATATCGCGATCCTACCTACGTTTTGGATACCTAAACTATCAATATGGCTCTGAGGCAATTATAAATGACATAATGACTTTTTCCAAGCTTGCTTCTATAAATATCGTTTTCTAATGCAATGCAATACTTTGAAAATTTCGTTAAAGAAAACCTTACATGAAACAAAGATCGTGCGTAATAGCTTTTAATCATTCAGAGATCTCTAAAAATTATGATGCCTTGCCGTTCAGTACTGAAAACACAGATTTTCAAGAAGCTGTGTGAAAACCAACATTCGGAGCACCCGAAACATTCAAACTAGACATCGATATGACCAAAATGCAGTCGCTTCCCGCCCTCACGACTTGATGACCTCTTCTTCAATAGTCAGAAGACTACACTTTCCTTAGAAATGACAATTTATGGAAAAATAGCTTTAATCGTTTAACACTGTCTTGGTTGCACTCGTTTACATATAGGCCTGCTTCTTGAACATTGCCGTTTGCAATGGAAGCGAGGACGGGGGTGCAGAGTTTCCAGCAGACAGCAGAGGAGAGCGCAGAGTTTTCAGCAGAGCCAGACGCTCCGCTATTCTGGGTCGCCCCTCCGCTATTTGCGGACTCTCCAAATGACATCGGAATAGTGGTAGCGGTTTCTATAACCATAACGTAGACGGAGTAGCGACTAGCGGAATTACAAGAATTCAAAATTACCATCACTACCGACAGCTCGTTGAGGGGCCACCACCAATAAACGTTAGGAGATGAAGATACAGAGAAATGCTTTTCTCAATGATAAAAAGAAATTGAATGATTCTTTTGCTTTTCTGTTTGGATGTCTTGCAATATAACTGTCAGGCGTTATGCAGCATACACATAAGTAGTAGTTTTCCTTGGGATGCAGTTAAAAATAACAACAGAAAACAATTTTTGGGCAACATTTTAGTGGAGCTTCGTAATAAGAGACAGCGATAGCGAAGTAGCAGGTGGCGGTTTCGCAATTTTGGAAAAGTATCAATAGTAGCAGTAGCGATTTCGGCTATACAAGGCAGCGGAAGTAGCTGCAGTGGTTTCAAAAGTTTGGTAGCGATGACCACCTCTGGTCTTCAGCTTATTTTTTAGCAGATTCTCCATTCGGTGCTCTGTATGAACACCAAAAGTATTTGTCAATGTTCCCAAAGCCCAGTGGCGGCGGAGGGTCCGGATTTAAGTAGGATACCATGGACTTCTCAACCCATTTTTTCAGTCAACGCCATAGGGTTAGTGTTAAAACACATCGTTTAAGGGGGGGGCACGGTACCCCGGTACAGGGGTATGGATTTGCGAACATCATTGAGGGTGCCCAAAGTTGAGCAAGGAACATTTCAATGACCACCAAATGAAAGGAGATAACATAATATTATCTTTGTTTTAGCCATCACACAGTCCTTTTGAGTCCTGAAAATGATGAGCAATAAAATTTAAACTGTATTGTAACACTAACTCGGTATTTCATCACGGGTGTCCGGACAGCCCCGAAGAGGTATAAGTTTACAGCCCTGCCTGGTACCGCTCATTAAAATCCACGCAACAACCCACTACTGCTTTATTTAGAGACCGCTCAGCTACCGTTTCCACTGACATGTGCCGCCCTATAAATATTTCACAATTCGATTTCAAACACTTTAAACATACCAAAAAATCCAGCCGTTAAAAAAACTGTCGCCGCTCGAAACAATTTAATAACTTTGCTTGATGTTTCATTATTGTCCTCTCCCATCCTCGTATCAGAATTCTAGTACGCTGTATTGTTTTGGTCCGTACGGAAATTTTTGCCTAAAAAATCAAGATCTGCCAACGAAGTAATTTCCTTCGCTAGGATTCATCCTTTCAATGCTTGACACTACTTGTGAAGTCACCCACTGCCTCAATTCCACCAAATTAGGTATAACGCGAATGCTGAGAGTTGAACGTCTTGATCTAACAACGGTACATAACTTCACAAATAATGACAATAAACAATAACTAACTAGGAACGGCGACGTCACCTGGGAGATTAATGGTGGTTATAGCAATGGAGATTAATGGAGATTGCAGCATACAAACCGATTTTTATAGGCCTGTAGATAGAAGGCCGGACAATCTCGTTTAGACGGCCGTGCACAGTGGCTTCTGGCTGCCTGGAGGCCGAGTGGCGGCGACATCGAAAATATTTGGTAACTGGTAGGGGAATGGCGTATGCTAAAGGAATACAGTGATGTGCATGCCATTAAATATACAAAACTTATCACTTAATTCCCACCGGTATCTTGTGCTTTGCCTTGGACACTTCTTGTCGACACGATCTGAACTGCTTATGGTCAGATAGGCGTGTATGTCACATACACCGTGTGGGTTGTATTACTTATAAGCGTGTCAATTTTAGAAAGTCTTAAAAAGCTGCATCATATATCCTGATACCGAAAAATACTATGGACTCGAAATTGGTGCCTGCAATTTTGTCCGCCAAGCCTACTCATACAGGTACCCACCGAACTCATTTCATGAACTCGCACTCATGTTTTTCCAGTTATCGGCACTGCACATTGCCCAAACGCCTAACCCAGATATCCACACACGTGCACAGAATGTTTCCTATACCGATCCCCCTTCTTCAGTCTGACACTAGGCACAACGACCACCATTTTCCACACCATGCATGTAGGCCTTACAATCCGCCCGCGACCCCTCCCTTCCGAGGCTTGAACTTGGCGTCAGTGGCACCCAGCGTGACATCTGTAACCTCTGTGCCCGCAGGCAATCGCGGCTACCGGCGAATGGCGGCCGCTGATTGGTGGAGGTGCGTTCACTTGTATCGCGAGAAATTCAGCTGGGATTTCTCCATGAACTGATAGAGCATTAAACCATGAACCAGGCGATGTATTAACATAATGTTTTACAAAAATTTCTAGTCATACCTTGCTCCCTATTGGCTTGATTATTCGCCACACCATCCGAGGCTGCTCTTTGGTACAGTCGAGACGGCGGCAGTCAGCACAGGCTAGCCGGCGGCCGAGTTCGCTGAAGTTGGGAGTGCCGCGATGGTTTTCTGCTGAGTGAAGAAGAGAGTCCCGGCTCGGAGGTAAGCGAAGGTGGGTGAGAGATGTGTACATTAAACTAAAATCTAACCTTTGGACGAATTATAGAGAGTGAGCACAATAGAGAGCGCTTCCAAAGTACAAACAGATAATATACCATATACGATAGATCACATATGTGCTGCTTTGCTCCGTGTTGGATGTTGAAAAGGCACAACATCTTATTCAGGACTCGAAACATCATCGACGTTTATTGTTCATTATGTCTGAGGCTTTCCGTTGTTTGATGACATATCTAGTTGTAGGTCAGATGCAGAATGCCACTACAGCGCTATGGAGCAGGTATTTGTTAATAATTTCCTCCATTTACGCACTTTTTGAGGACTTTGCTTCATCTTTTGGTGGGGGTGCCCAAATCACCATTGGGGGTGCCCAGTACATCATGCCGAGACACCCCTAAAGAGACAGAAGTCCACACCCTGCCCCGGTACCACCCTAGTTCCGTCGCCTGTGCTAAGGCCGTGGTTTAGATGAGCACCGCCGTCAAACGCCAGCTTCACACAGATGCGTTGTCAGGAATGACGTCAGCTTTCAGGGACGGCGGATTCCAGGGTGCAAGTGGTGCAGTTGCACCACTCGATTTTTTTCAAGTGGTGCAAAAGTATCTTTTTGCACCACTTGTTTTGGCTTTGTCCAGGGATGCGCCCCCCAGGCCTCAGCCGGCGCCCCCGGCCGGTCAGAGAAAATCAAGCCTAATTACCGCCTACCTGAAGAGGTAGGATCCTCTGTGAAAAAGACATTTTCATACATGAATGACGCACCTTGACATCAAAACTGCGCCCTGGAAAGCAAAAGGCGCCCCCTTTGAGTAAAGGCGCCCCTCTGGATAGCATAGGCGCCCTTGAAAAGCGTAGGCGCCTCCTAGACAGCTGAGGCGCCTCCGAAGAAGAGAAACGGCGCCCCTAGATATCACATGCGCCCCCTGGTTAGCACAGGCACCCCTTGACAGCAAAAGGCGCCCCCCGCAGAGAAAAGGCGCCCCCTGGACAACATAGGCGCCCTTTGATAAGAAAGGCGCCCCCTGGAGAGATAAGAGAGAAACCCCCCCCTCCCGAGAACAACGGCGGCAGGGACGGCGGATTCCGCAGGACAGGGTGTGCAGTTGCACACCTTGAAAAAAATGATGGTGTACAATAGTATATTTTTGCACACCTGGTTTTGATCTCGTACGGGGAGGCCCTCACGGATTTGGGTGGCACCCCCGGATTTTGCCGGCGCCTCCGGCCGGTCAAGAGAAAATCAGACACATCGCCTGTCTGAAGGGGTAGTACCCTCTGTGTAAAATAAAATACACTTTCAAATATGAATGGCGCCCCCTGACATCAAAGCTGCACCCTGGACAGCAAAAGGTGCCCACCCCCTTGAGTAAAAGCGCCCCTCTGGATAGCAAAGGCGACCTCTAGACAGCAGAGGCGCCCCTGGACAGAGACAGAAAAAGGCACCCCAATTGAGGAGTAACAACGCCCCTGAATAGCATAGGCGCCCTCTGGTTAGCACAGGCACTCCTGTACACTAAGAGGCGCCCCCTCCCCCATAGAGCAAAGGCACCCCTCTGGATATCATAAGCTCCCTTTAATAGCAATCGCGCTCCCTGGACAGCAGGGGTGCCCTCTGGATAGGATAGGCGCCCCCAAAACAGCAAATACGCCCTTTGATACCAAAAGCGCCCCATGGACAGAACACACCCTCTGGATAGCATAGGCACCCCTGGACGGCAGAGACGCCCCTAAAGAAGAGCAACGGCACCCCGGGATAGCATATGCGCCCCTGGTTAGCACAGGCACCCCTGGACAGCAAAAGGCGGCCCCCGCCCCCTGAGTAAAGGATCCGGGTCTCTGGATAGCATAGGTGCCCCTGGATAGCGCAGGCGCCTCCTGGACAGCAGAGACGCCTCCGAAGAAGATCAACGGCGCCCCTTGATATCATATGCACCCCCTGGTTAGCACAGGCATCCCTGGATAGCAAAAGGCGCCCCCCCCGAGAGCAAAGGCGCCCCCTCTGGAAAGAATAAGCACCCATGGATAGGAAAGGCGCCCCCTGGAAAGGACAGCAGAACATTTTTTAAGGAAAACTCAGTGGAGGGGGGCGGTGGAGATTTTCTTGTGCTGGCCATTATAATGTCTTCGGGGGATCAAACCTCCATTTGGAGGGGGCGTTAATAAAATTTAGACGTGCTATTGTTAAAAAATGTCTCCTAATTTTTGTTATTCCATATTCTAAAGATTAGAGATGCTGCCCAGGACTGCGGGTTTTTTCAACGGAAAAAGGCCAAACCGGGTTTGCGAAAAGGCCAAAAGGTTCAAATTGTATTTGCACTAAAAAATCTTGTTTTTTATAAATTTCGTCCAAGTTCTTCCCAGTACGGCTGTTGGAGTCTGAGTCTCATTAAAGTCCTCAAGGGACTTGTCACGGAGACCCCGACCCCACCACCCGAACGAGTAACGCCCACAATGAAGGGTTGATTTAGAAGCCAAAGTTTAACCTCCCACAAAGCACAGGGATGGCCGCCTCGCTCAAGTCACCCTCTCATCAGTCAGTTGCCAGCCGACCTACGTCGGGCAAACGATTGAGCGCCGGAGCGTCTCAGGGGAACCGATCTCAAGCCTGGACATGCACTGCCACTGCATGCTTCTCAGCAGCGGGCCGGAGCCCGACGCTCTACCAACCGAGCAACCGGGGCGGCCAAATGGCCAAATAAATACCACAAAAGCCATATTTGAGGCTAAAACGAACCCTACCGGGTGCCATAAACCTACAGAAAAAGGACAGAGCACTCTTGTATCACTGCAGTGAACAGTGCACTGTATAAAACTAAATGTTGATAATTTGATATTGACTTGACGATATATTTTTAGCACACTGCCCATCTCATAAAAGGCAGGAGTCCCCTTCCAATCCCGTGTGGCGACCCAATTATTTTATCCACATAACTAAAAAATTTGTTAGCATCATCAATTATCTTGGCCGCACCACTCCCTGCTAACATTTGATATCTTCCTGCTTTTTCTGTGAATTGTTTGCTCTTGAACAGTGACGGATCCATAGGCAGATCCAGGATTGCCAATCGGAGGGGAGCACCTTCCCGGGGGCGCCATCCGGAGCAGGGGGCGCCACTTTTGACCGGAAAAACCTACCAGGTGGGCGTAAAATCCTATCGGTGAGCACCGATTTTCGCACCCTGGGGGAGAGTGGGAAGCGCCACTTCAGGCGAGTGCCATCGACCTTTCAGGGGGCGCCGTGACCATTTCAGGGGGCGCCGAGGATCGATTGGGGGGCTGCATCTGCCCCTCCCCTTTGCCCCCTGGATCCGCGTATGGGCGGATCTAGAATTTTAGTAAGGTGGGGGGGAACGCGGAGCCTCAAAGTTGGCACTTTACCATCAACTTTTCACCCAAAGGGCGCCTATGGTATTCGGTTTTCGGTTGCCGTCATTTTGGTGGATCGTATTTTTAACAACGTCCTATCCCACCCTCTCCCAGCCATAACAGTTTGTACCAGCCAAGCAAGATGCCTATTTGGCGTGATATTTGAAACAATGAATTGCTAAACAGTTCAGTCCACACTTTTTTCGGCACCTCTTGAAAAATCTGCAACTGCCACTAGGTCATGGAGAAATTCAAGACACTTGGGAAGATGCAACAGCTGAACATAAAGGTATATATCTGAGGATTTTTCTATTAGTGAAGAGGGGTTAAGTTTATTTTAATATCAAATATGATAAGCATCATTTTGCCTTTCCACGTGGCCAAGATTCGTAAGATAATGGTGAGAGGACATTGAAAATAATCGCAGCGAATGTGAACCTGGCCTGTGCGCTGTCCAAGAAAATTATCTCAGCGGAAAAGCTTTTAAGTTGTAGGAAACACAAACCGGACTTTAACCCACATTATTAATTGCTCCTAAAAAATAATGTTTCAACCAGATGGCAGACTCAAGGAGATATAAGGGAAGTTGAAACGATAAGATAAACACAGAATGAAGTATGTGGGCATTTTCCATCGACCTTTATCTATATTCTTCAATTCATCAGCATGGGAGAATTGCTCTTGTGCGTGAAATTTCGGAGGTGTTAAGAGAATTTCGGTAGCCATATGATTGAATGCTGAAATAGATCATGCCATAGGCATGTGTGATTTGTGACATAAATGGGCCCTACTAGAATAAAAAGAAAACAGTTTCAACGTGTCCAAGTACTCTCTTGATAAATTGATAACTTTTTTTTCGTTTATTGGCTGTAATTTGCGCGTTTAATGATCATGTGCAGTGTTCAGATCGAAGTGAAAAGACCATTCAGATTGATAAAACGAGTATATTTTTTCACTGACCATCCACTTATACCATCAACCATCGCCTTCAGGTCAAGTTCAGGACTCATTTAAGAGAAGAGGTGAGCGTGCACTGTGCATGCCCAAATCGAGACACAGCCGCCCTCCCGATGGACAGACCGCGCAGAAATACGTCCTCGTCGCGTTTGATTTCGCGCACGCGTACGACGTAGTGGACCACCACCTGCTACGCGTTCGCCTGCTGTAGATGGGGCTGTCAAATTGCACGGTGGCCTGGATTTGGCAGTGACTCCGGGACCGAAGAGTCCAGGTGGAACTAAATGGTGTGCTTTCCAGTGAGCGCATTTTCCGAACTGGCCTGCCGTAAGAAAGTGTCTTATCGCCAGTTTTATTTTGTATGGGCGGCTCGGCTGGTAAACGCACTCTGCGCGGTTCCCGGATGCTCCCCTACATGTACACCGATGATACGGCGGCTCTCTGCACGGGCAACAACATCCAAGTCGCCAGGGACCGAGCGCAATAAAGCTGCTGCTGGCACCCTCATGAAGTGGACCCGACAGCACAAAATGGTGGTATGAGGAGCTAAGATCCAAGTACTGGTGATGTCCCAGTGGGCCAGAGACGCCGATCTCTTCAATTTTAAGGTCGACGGGAAGTCTGTCACTGCTGGAGACACCCTACAGCTACTTGGCGTCACCATCGATCGGCTCCTCCATTTCGGTCCACACTGTAAGAGACTGTGGGAGAAGGTCCACCCCCGCATCTCCCACCTACGTCAACTGTCCGGCTGCAACTGGGGGCTGCACGGACAGCACCTCCGAACCGTCGCTACTGGCTACGTGAGAGGAGCGATGGAGTAAGCGGCCGCAGCGTGGCTCCACGCCACACCGCCATTTCATGTCGAGCTGCTGGAACGCAAAATGAGAGCGTCGGCGCGTATCATCACAGGATGCACCCACTCCACTCCCAGCCGAGTTAAGACTCCCCGCTTAGCGGCCAGAAGGAGGGTACTCGCGACCCGACTGCTGGTAAAATTCCATACCCTGCCGCCTGAAGACCCTCTGTGAAGACGTGCGGAGGCGACAGCGCCCTCTCGACCCTCCTCGGTGACCGGGTGGCGGCAGGTGGGCAAAGACATGTGGGATCAAGCAGGCATCTCCCTCCCCATCGAGTCTTTCCTTCCTCGACGTCTTCCACTGTGGGTATCAGGAGAGTGAGTCACATTTCAACTAGACGTGGGCCCACTGACATCAGGAGCGCCACCTGTCCGGAAGAAGCGAGTAGCTCTCCCCCACCTCGCTTCCCTGACTCAATGTGCCACATGGGTGTGGACCGACGGGTCAGTGCACGAAGAGGTCACGAGCGGGGAGCTGGGTCTTCATCGAGTCACCAGACAGAGCCCAGCATGAGCTCAGGCGACCAGCAGGCTCGCTCTGCTCGAGTTTTCAGGCTGAGATGGTAGCCATCCAAACTGCCTGTGTCTTCCTACTGGACTAATCAGTGCACACAGAAGATCCAGTCATCTTCAGCATGGCCTGCCAAGGTGACGACGCATTATAGAAATAAAATGGCTTCAATGTCTGCAGATAAGACAGCGAATCGGTAAAAATCGCAAACTTCCTCACCATCAGCTTAGACACCTGGTCCAAACAGCAAAAAAAAGGAGTACAGCTCCGAAGTAAAAATGGATCCTTCGTAAGGCAAACTAGAAAACTTCTCAACATCGTCACCAACAAATGCACGCCCTGTGCCATTGTCACTTTCTTTTGCAACCGTCTATATAGAAACAGACATGGTTTTCGAACGGCTCCGCAAGCAAGTTCATAAATTACTGGCGCGTCGGTTCAGGAGGCAAATTTTTGCTTTGTTGGCGTAGGTTGTGTTCGTGTTAACTGTCGAGATGAGCTATGGTTCAATAACAGCTGCTTCATGTGGTTCGACGAGATTGCTGTCGATACCAGCCTGTGCCAGCCAGGCACAGACTCTCACTCCCTGGTGACGGGTTGCAAAACGCGAGCCGCTGTCTATCTGACTGAGGTAGGCGTCGCCAAAAAAATGTTTGGTATGTGGGGCGTGTTGGTGACTTATTTTAAGGGGAACGTGGCACCTTGGTAAAATCCTGGAATTTTGTGTAATTAGACGTACTTTTAGCCGAAAATAATGAAACCACTCATGATTTCTCTGAAAAATGTACAACAAGCTCAATGCTTTTATTTTTAAAATACTCCTCTAGAAAAATGAATAAATATCTGCCTCTGGATGATGTCATGATCTGGCAACCACTACCATACTCGAAACACTTCAAGGGCTTCGATTGGCTGATGCTCATCGTGATGTCAGCATATGTCGTCACACCAGCAGCTCACAACAATGGCCGCCTGGCGAGAGGTACATGAGAGGTACATTTCGGGTAGGTTTAAGTTTTTTTCTGCGGAAAAATCGAGTTCCAAGACAAATGATATATAGAGCACCTGGTTTTCCGATTTGCTTTACAACTTGGCTATCTGAGTTAAAATCACGTTCTAAAGGTGCCACATTCCTTTTAATGGCTTAATGCAAAGCGAGTATCTTACTGCGCATTTGTAGCGGTATTTCACTAATTTCCACTAGCATGCTTATTATGGGTGAAGCTTGGAACGCTCCTTCTACTATTCTGATAGCGAGATGACGGACATATCGATAATCTTTTTCGCGGACTAAGGAGTGGCCTATACGCAACCCCGGTCTGCGACCTGGGCTAACCCCCACCGGCGCAGGAGAGCGGCATGACAATGTGCTGAAATCAACCATATTTCATTCTCAATGTATCTCTTCATAAGCCTGTTGGTCAGTGCCATCATTCTTTTCTTTGAAATAAATAGTAAATATCCCGCAGTCAACCCCGGATTCGACCCGCGCACCCCTTATCACGAGACAGGACCTCTAACCACTAGACCACTGCGCCACACTGTACCGACTCCCACCAACCCTACACCTGTGACCCGTCAGGAGGTCGCTGGCCGGTATCACGCAATCAAAACGATGCCGTGATCGTGGCGCCGGGTGTTGTGTTCGTACAGAAAAGGCATGGTATAAAGCTGCTTCTAGAAGACGAACCAAACATTAGATTCGCCCAGAATCACTTGTATCGGTGACCCAGGACCCTAAGCTAGCTTTATGCCAAATTGCATCCACTTCCATTCATTTTGAGGACTTGAAACCATGGTGAGAAGCAAACATGTTCCGAGAAATTTAGCTCCTTGAAATACCCTTTCGGACGAATTACTCGAAAGCCGTTGGAGATAAGTGGGTAGTGTAAATGAATAGAATGTTTGCAATTAATTTTCCTATTCAGCCATGTCAATTCTGAGCTTGTGAATGACATGTGCTCTGAACCGAAAAGCTGCAAATAAAAGGTTTTCTACTAAAATTATATTTATACATATAAGACAATGAATTTTATTATCACGATATCCATCTCCGAATATTATCAGGCGGAAGCAATGTTCTTTCATTATTTGAAATGAAAAGTCAAATCGGCGCATTAGATCGCGAGAGATTAAGATTTAAATGAAATGAGCAAAAATGTAGTCCTCCGGCAAAATGGCAAAAACTAGGTCAGAATTTTACGTTTTCCACTGGAAACTATGCCTAAGCACAAGAAAATTGACGTAGCTGCCTCCACGTGGCTGTCTTTAAACTAACTGAAGCGTGCCTTCTGACATTTCGAGCTTACAAGTCGGCTGTCAAATTAGCGTACAACGTGTATAGCATGAGAAACATTTCTCTATCTGCACGGTATCTCATCCTCGTCAACACCTTCAGTATTTTCAGCGTATCGAAACATTTTTTGCGGAAATCCTTCAGGTGTGGCACATATGAAAGCTTATCGAGTGTGAGCCTGATAAATCTGGTTTCTGCTACAACGTCGCTCGGATTTCCGCGAATTTACAAAATCGGGTATTCAGTCTCAATGTCTATTATAAAAGTGCATGCACTATGTCTTTGAACTTGAAAATTTCAGTCCATTGCGTGTGATCCATTGCTGCAATATGTCAAGGCCAAGCTGCAGCCGCCTCTGCGCAGCTGCTGTAGTAGACACTGTCACACATATTGTGAAGTCTTCAACGAAAAACACGTGACGTATGTTTGCGGGAAGTGTCTGCAGTATCATTGGTCATAACTGCAAACAAGGCTATGAATATCGCAGAATCCTGGGCTATGCTACTCTGTTGCGGATGCCAATCCGATACAACTGAGTTTACGCGAAATCTAAAATACCTATTTTTCGGAATATTAGAAATAAACCACCCCAAGTGGCCTCGCACGCCGAATCCAAAGAGTTTCTGCAGAACGCCATTGGATAGCAAAGGCGCCCCCAAGAGATGATGGCGCCCCCTGGGGAGGAAGGCGCCCCCTCCAGAAAATCTTGCACCACTTCTCGAAAATGGAATCCGCCGTCTCTGTCAGCTTTGTCTAAAATATGGATAAAATATATTGCAAATTTCCCAAATCCTGCAAAAAACATAACACAGTTTTCTAGGAAGATCCATCCTCAGCGTTAAGTTGCAAAGCTATGTTGCAAAACTAAACAAAATTCGGCCTTCACGACAATGTTTTCATCGTTCAGACTGTATTCAGGTCTCAGAGAGATGTTGAGGGCAAGGCATTAACAAGCTGTCAGCCTTAAATCAATGGGACTGTATGCAAGCTGTGTTAGCTCGACATTCATTATTCAAATTCACAGACCTTCTAGACCCCGGCTCCTAAGTCCAAATGGGGCGACCACCTACCATTAGGGAAATACTGCCCCAATGAGTGCTTTTTTATTGGTAAAGCTCAGTACGCTCAGTAAAAAGTGGCAGGCGGGGGTCAGAGCCCGCGAAAAAAGAAAACTCCTTTTCTCCTGAGCTTAAAAGAAATGCATTCCCTTTGGTGGGCCCCGCATTTCTCACCGTCGGATATATGTTTCATACTACGTAACACGAGACATTATAGCATTCCGGTAGAATAATTAAATTATTCATTCTTGAGTGTTTCGGGTGTCTCTGGGTCCACACACATTTGCAATTTCTTAGGAATACCATGCAAGTAAATATATCCTGATCTCTATTAAGAAATAACGATTTTACATACATTTCTGCCAAAATCCTCTAAAGATGTATGGCAAACAATCACTGACAAAAAGTGCCCACACGAGATTCGTCGTTATGGGTCCAGAATATCTTCGCATGGAGTGGGTAAAGATAGCTATAATTCTTAATATAAGACTCGCATACCTTAAACCCCATGACAGAGTGCGAAAAACTATATATATATATATATATATATATATATATATATATATATATATATATACAGGCTCTCAGCGAGCCCTCTCATCAAATCGCTGCCGCAAAAGCATTGATACAATTATTGCTTAGAGTTTTGAGACACTGCATATATTTAAAAGACATTTTCCAGTACCTACCAGGCATGCACATGTTAAATATTCTCATTTGCATTCAGAGATGAAGCACAACGAATGAAATGTCTGTGACGTTTAATTGGACTAAAATCTTATCAAGGACTCTATGAAACCCGTTTTTTCAGTAGCTGCGTTACAACATACCTACCAACAGTAACCTTTGATTTCGTCTACAAAACCATGTATTTGGTGAAATTTGTCATGAACCATGATTGAAAGTTTTTCCACACAAAACCACTGAGTATAGAGCTAAAGATCGCAGCCTGCATTTCTCTCAGTGATGAATAGCTCACCAAAAATCTACTTTCTGCGGTAAATGTGGCAAAATTACACATCCATCACACATCAATCACATTTATCGTTTCTCTAATAAACTCAACTGATCACAGGCATTCCCGAAATGGATTGTTTGAATCCGGCCGACGCGAGGTATTGAGGCTGACGTGATTATTTGTAATGACTACCACGAACCTGGCTTAGCCTTACCGCCTATAAACAATGGCCCTATCAGACCATTCGCACGTCAATAAACCCACGGCGAAATGGGTTTACGACTCGAATGATAAAGCTTACCTGTCAATTAGCGGACAGGCAATGTCTCAACACTGGTCGTAACTCTTGTCCAGACCCCTATCACACGGGGCCCGGGAAAACCGGAATACAAAACGTCGCGCGGTGGCTTTCTAGCCGCCGCCGCCGCCGGGTGATGGATACCACTGATCAGCTGACAGCTGGCTGTAATTGATGACGTCATAGAGGCCGTCACACTGACGGATGGCCCCCGCCGTGTTTGCATGCGAGTGCCGCGGCGGCCATTCCCGGCTTGCATGTCGGCTGGTACCGACATGATAAAACTAGAGAATTCACAGGCAGGGAGGATGCCGGCTGCTCATGGCTGCCAGAGACCAATATTGAGAGAGGCCTTTTTGCATTCTGCTGAATCACAGGAAGACATCAGCATTGTTGGGTTGTGACTCACGCAAAGTGAGCTCAGAACCAAGGTCGTCCCTGTGCTTTGTGGGACGTTAAACTTTGGCTTCTAAATGAACCCTTCATTGTGGGAGTTTCTCGTTCGGGTGGTGGGGTCGGGGTCTCCGTGACAAGTCCCTTGATGACTTTAGTGAGACTACGACTCCACAAACCAAGCTGGGAACAGCTTGGACAAAATTTATAAAAAAACTGGCATAATTCATGTTAGGAATATTGGAAATCGACGTAAGGCAATGACTCCCTCAAATGGCCCATCGAATAACCGAAGTAACAGGAAAGACGTGTGCCCTAGCCTCGGGTAGTTATTTTTTCCCATCCCTACGTGTGGATCGGATACTTCTGCAGGGTCAGAAGCAGCGGCGTCACCACTGGTGAGAGCCGGCGGGGCCAGACCCCACTCAAAAAAATTGGGGCCCACTTTTGGTCGGCAGTGTTGTTGAAAATGTCAATTTTTGGACAAAGATGTTCTTCACAATTTTCAGGACACGGCACCGGTGTTTGAGGCGAAATAAGTACTACACTTTCCTGCCTAGCTGCCAGAACATAAGGGGATATGAGCTTAGGTTTTCAGCCCTGGTCCCGCTCCCCTCTCCCCCCGCTCGAGCATCCATAGCAACACCCTTGACCTGAGGCCAGGAGCAGATGCCTAGCAATTTCTTCTACAACGACTCGTTCTTAGAATGGTTCTAATGTCCATTACTCCAGACCTCTAAGTAAAGGTAGGTATGTATGTGATTATGTATGTATGTATTTATGTATGTGCATACATACACACATACCTCGGAGCTGGACTGTACTTTGTAATTGACATCTTTCTAAGTCACCGCATGAAGTCCGAATCATGCACTCGATGCAAAAACTTTTCCTGGATATAACGTTATTGGAAAAATTTCAGAAATAGAAATACAAACAGAAAAAACGTGTTCCAGAAATAGCTATTTAGCAAGACGCCAAAAGTCACTAATATTTTCGTTTTAAATCAGATTTCCAGTGACAAACGTTCACCGGAATCTCTCTCCCTCTCTCTCTCTCCCTCTCTCTCTCTCTCGACAGACCTCATGATCCCACACCCAAGCGAGAGTGGAGATGAAAAGCATGCCCTGAAAACTTGCACGCTTATTTTTTCCAATGTTAACATAATGTTTCTATATATTATATTATATATTATATATTTATTTACATATATTTCATTGTTTCAAACAGAAACTTTACTGAAAGATTGTAAGTATGTAGGATTGTTGGGCTGTAAGAAACACATGCGATTGATTAATGTGAAGATAACTCTTCCTTCAATCCCTCCAGAAAATGAAAATTATTTCTGTTTTGAAGAAACAGACCTGCGACAGTCGATGTATTTGCCATTTGTACCGGGGGCAAGCTATTTTGTTGCGTCAACATTTATACATAAATATTATCATAGTATATAAATCAACTGATAATGGTGCATAATAATCCAATGTTATCAAAAGGGCCAAAGAGTGTATTAATATTTCGACGCTGTGTCATCGTCGATAAAGTTTTGAATTATAACATGATGCACGGTACGATACATGATGATAGATGGCGGTCGTCAGATCGCTCGGGTGTCGAAATGTTAATATACTCTTTGGCCCTTTTGATTACTTTGGATTATTATGAGCTACTATCGGTTAATTTCATATAATATAATCATGACTAGCACGCTCAGAACCACACTTCAAACCATCAAAACTTATACACAAATAGTATCTACTTGCAATGACATCCGCTTTGTTTTTCCTTGCTGATTGCGTCTCCTCCCTAGAGGCTGTCGGCTGACCGTACAGACTCAGCAACATTACTATTCATCACAATCAGCAGTGGTCTCATTTATTCTATCGACCGTAACGTGACTTGTCGAACACGGTACGGACATAAACTGTCCGTTCAGAAGCAACGCCCGGTCGCGGGTACCGCAACCGACGGACATGATGCATCGCCTCCATGGCGAACAATTCAGCCGGCTACTGCAACAGCCGTAGGTACGCTTTATTAGACTGTCAGGCCCCGCTGATGCCATGTTTATGACATGCTTAATCATGCAGCGATATCAGCCTGACAGCCCACCGTTATTCGTAGTTGGAAGTGCTCTGTACGGCATGTCGGAACAGCTGTTTGGCTGCCTGTCGAACATGCCGACCGGTCTGATGTCCACCCATCACTGCGCCAGGGGCCAAATACGGACATGGCACTGCGACAGGGGCGGATCTACGGACATGTCACTGCGACAGGGGTGGATCTACGGACATGGCACTGCGACAAGAGCGGATTTACGGACATGGCACTACGACAGGAGCGGATCTACGGACATGGCACTGCGACAGGAGCGGATTTACGAACATAGCACTGCGACAGAGGCCCAATACGAACCTGGCACTACGACAGGGGCGGATCTGCGGACATGTCACTGCGACAGGGGCGGATCTACGAACATGGCACTGCGACAGAGGCCTAATACGAACCTGGCACTACGACAGGGGCGGATCTACGGACATGGCACTGCGACAGGGGCGGTTCTATGGAAATGGCACTGAGACAGGGCGGATCTACGGACATGACACTGCGACATGGATGAATCCAGGGGTCCAGTACGGACATGACCCTGGGACGTGGGTAAATCCAGGGGTCCCGTACTGACATGACCCTGGGACGTGGGTAAATCCAGGGGTCCCGTACTGACATGACACTAATACAGGGGCAGATCCAGGGAGCTCAGTACGGACATGACCCCTTCCCAAAACAGTCTAATTTTGCTCACTTTCAACTGGCTTTAGCTGTTTTTTTCCTAAAAATACTATGCTCTTTCGCGATTTTTTCCGGTCTTCCCTCCCCTACCCCCAACGTTTGGTCTAGCTCCACCTCTGGGCTGTGAGCGGATGCCAGGAGGCCGCTGACACCGAAAATGCATCAGCTATGGATCAAAGAACCGCGTAGCACAGGCATAGACACCGCTTTTGGCAGTATGACTGAATGTCTCCAACAAGCTTTAGACTGTGGTCATACGAGTGTGGACGTTGATGAATGCTGGTCGTCTTAGAGAGGAGTAGATATAAAAACACGATGTATTCGCAAGAAAATATTGATCATTACTTGCCGCCCCGGTAGCTCAGTTGGTAGAGCGTTGGGCTCCGGTCCGCTGCTCAGAAGCATGCAGTGGCAGTGCATGTCCAGGCTTGGGATCGGTACCCCTGAGACGCTCCGGCGCTCAATAGTTTACCCGACGTACAGGTCGGCTGGCAACTGACTGGTGAGAGGGTGACCTGAGCGGGGGGGGTTTAGCGTCCCTGTTCCAACAGCTTGTTCCCTTGGCACGGTTCTTTGAGAAGAGTTGAGTTGAGTGCAGAAGAAAGCAACTGCTATTTATGCTGAAGGCCAACCCTATAGCAAGTCCCCAAAAAGTCAAACCTCGCCACTTGCATGCATAGGCGGATCCAGGATTGCCAATCGGGGGGGTGGGGGTACCTTGCACGGGGAGGGGCGCCATTCGGACTAGGCGGTGCCAATTTTGACCGGCAAAGCCTATCAGGTGGGCGCAAAATCCTATCGTTGGGCGCCGATTTTTGCATCCTTGGGGGAGGGAGTGGGAACCAATATTTCGGGGGTGCCATCGACCTTTCATGGGGCACCGTGACCATTTCAGAGGGCGTCGAGGGTTGATGGAGGGGGGCACCTGCCCCCTTTGCCCCCCTCTGGATCCGCGTATGCGTGCATGCATGCCGCCACCGAAGCCGTGGGAATTGCCAGGTCCACGGCTAAATTGGCCACGTCGCTTAACCCGCGCCCCACCGGGGGTCCGGCGCCACCTTCGCCCCACCGGGGGGGCCATCGATGGCCCCCCCTCTAACTCCGAAAATATGGGCGTTAGCGCAAATCTGCAAAGTGCAATAGAAAGCTCGCGTGAATTCAGTAAGAAATTACTTCGCATGTTTTAGTGCTCAGGTCAATGGTTTGACCTCCAGAGGTCAAATTAGGTCAAGATCGGCTATTTTCACTCAAATATGCAATGATTAAGCAAACTGGGCATAACTCTTATGTCATTAGAGCTATTGAGGCCTGGTAAAGTAAATTTGATAGCAAATTGCCAGTACTTTTTCCGCTATGTGGAACGTAAAGACCTCCCGCCAGTGGTTTGACCGCCAGAGGTCACCTCGTGACCTAATATGACCTGAGGTCACGAAAGGTCAAAAAGTGACCTTGCCGTATATCAAATGAAAGCTAGTGACGAGACAAACACGATGGTGTTTGTTTCACCGCTCTAGCTCAATTAGGTCAAAAGTTATTGTCAAAATACTGTTTTTGACCTCCGGTGACCTTGGATGACCTTGGAAAAGTCAAAGGGCAAATATGACCCCTGGGATCCGTGAAAGGGTGTCAAAAAACGTTGTTCTGAGCAGTCTGAGTATTTGCAATCATTTTTGTGGCTTTTATATCATGAAATAGCTTTTCCCCATGCTTTTCCAATGGGAGAGGTCGCCTCGTGACCTGACCTCAGGGCACGAAATCGAAAAATCCCGGATATACACCTTGTAGACCCTGGAGGGGTCATGAAGTGTAGGAAGTTTCAAATCGATCGACTTTGAAATGTAGCTCTTACAGAGCTCTAAAGGTGAAGTGAGGTGACCTTGGTTGACCTCGTCTGGTGACCTGACCTTGGGTGACACGGGGTAAAAAATTTCAGGAATGATGGGAAAATGATGCAGTGAGAGGTAGAGCCCTCAACCGCGGTGCTGCGCCTCGTCGTTTTTCTGCTATCCCGGAAAAACCTTAGGGGGGGCCATCGATGGCCCCCCCCGGTGGGGCGAGGGTTAATTTGGCCAGGAGGTCGGCAGCCGGCAACATGGAGGAGAAAGCTGAAAACATTTAAACTTTTCCGACTACGTCAGTTGAGGTGCCACACCACACTTGCAGGCAGTATCACAGAGGAGAAAAAAAAACAGAGAAAAAACGCCATTTTTGGCATATAATTTGAAGGCAGCAAGTGTATGACGTGCTAACGGCCAAACAGTATCCCAAAGCAACGATCAGCGACAAGGTTGACAAAGTTTCTAGAAAGGCTGCTATCCATGACTACACCTCGGTTTTTAAATTTTAACTCTACCAGTGGATTTAAAAGATTCTCCCATTGACATAGTTTGGAATGTCAGGAGTGAGAGTTTTTTGACCACAATGGCCAGAGTAACAGCTCAGTTTGGGATGCATTTACAATAAATCTGTGGCGATGGAGCCCTATGGACATTATATCTAAAACCGTTTCTAAGGCACGTTGCAGCTCGAGGCGTTGGCTGCGAGGACCAGTTATTGCAAGTTGACAGTCATCAGCTAAACGCACAGATGTGACACAAAACCATACATTTGACTCGGTATATGGCTTTCAATCCGGACCAGGAGCGTCTCTGCGGATTGTTTTTACGGGGGGACAGATTTGGGACCGGCGATGACCGGGGGGAGGAGGACGGGAGCAAATTTTGGTCATAATAACTGTCTGAAAGCGCTAACGACGATTCATTCTATCAACACATCTACTTAAAGGGAATGTGGCACCTTCACAACGTGATTTTAACTGAGATAACCAAGTTGTAAAGCAGGTCGGAAAACCCGGTACTCCATATTTCATTTATCTTGGAACTCGATATTTCCGTAGAAAAAAGCTAAAACCCACCTGACACCAGCCCCCCTCAGCCCCCGTCGCCGGCGGCCATTGTTGTGAGCTACTGGTGTGACGACATATGCTGACGTCACGATGAGCATCAGCCAATCGAAGCCCTTGAATCGTTTCAAGTATGGTCGTGGTTGCCAGATCGTGACATCATCCATAGGCTGATATTTATTTCTTTTTCTAGAGGAGTGTTTTTAAAAACCAAATATTGAGCTTATTGTACATTTTTCAGAGAAATCGTGAGTGGTTTCATTATTTTTGATTAAAAGTACGCCTAATAACACTTAATTCCAGGATTCGACCAAGGTGCCATATTCCCTTTAATTCCACGCAGGCAAGAGGGAGAAAATCCGAAAAGCCCAGGTAATTTCCCAAAATTAAGGGGACCTCCAGCTTTCAACGCCATGATCGGGACATCACGATCAGCCACTAACGCCATCTTGTTAAAGCGTTGCATAAATAACTCCTACGCCCACAGTCGGTTTAACCACAGGAACGCTTTGTCAGAGGCTGCAACTATGCAGGAAAAGAGGGCTGCAGCAAACATGTAGTTAATTTCAAGTTGTTTTCTAGCCTAAGAAATTGGAGGAATTACATACAACGGGGGGGGCTAGGGGCTCATGCCCCTGAAATGTTGGAGTGCCTGTAGTAACTGCTTAGCCAGAGGCTGCTCTGAGGCAATGGCGAGGGAGTCTCCAGCAGAGAGGCGGATATCCTCTTCAGCGATGCGTCTTGCGGAGTGATTTGCAATTCACGCCCCCTCTCCTGCATCATTCAGAATGAACAGGTCTGCATGTCCTCCCCCGTGTTCGCAGATACGTTGCGTTTCGGTGAAGTTCAGTCCCTGGGACTCCACCTTCTCCCATTGTAGCAGCTATTGCCTGAAGAGATCCACCGCTGGTGACAAGGACCCGCCTCTGTATAGGAGGCGCTCGATACGTCTCCAGCGACCTCAGGCTCGCATGAGGTCTAGAATGTCCCGCACGTGCCGTTCTCCTGCACTGCGAAGCCATCATAGCTATCGCCTTCTCTGTCACAGTGGATTGCATAGGCAGTGCGCGGCAGAGCGCTTACTGTTGAGGTAGGACAGAAAGCATTCGACGATTCAGACACACGAAAAGTATTACCAAGAACTAACGATACGCCACAAGGAATCGTTAAGAAGCACGGAACCCAGAGCCTCTTGACGTGAGGAAGTTAGCGTTGACACTGGCCTTGTCGGCGCGGGGCGTGGACTAGCCAGATTGGGTTGCTACGTTGTTGTGGTGGTTACCAACAATGCTGTTGGTTCCAGGACTCGTCAGTCTGAACCCGGGCCGTGGAAACGCAGCATATGCGTGCATATTCAAGTCTGCAGGATCTTGGACCTGAGGTGAGTGCAGCAGTTTGGAGAGCGGGGCGGGAGCAGCGGCGTCACTAGGAGATGGAATATTGTGAGGCCGATGAACGCGGGGGAGGGGTAGGAGCGGGAGTTCAGCTGGGCCTTTTCATATAAAAACCTACTTTTTCAGCCGAACTGGATATCGGGTAATTTGTGTGCGTCATGAATCGGACATAATAATGACCCCGAATTAAAAAAATTGTTTTTATGATGGGCAACATCTTATTGGTGGAAAGCCGAAGGCTCACCATCCCCCCACTTTTATCGGTGGTGGCCGTCATGGTGGTAGGTACAGTCCCCCGCAATTGAAATTGCCATGACTAGGCTCGAACGGTTTAGGATGGATATCTCGCAGCCTGTGGTGCTTTTAGCTTTACAAACGGGCTCATCATGTGTATTTTTTCAAGAGCTTTCCAATGGTCACCATTATTTCTTAATCTGACAGCTGGGTAAAAAAATATTACACAATTACTGATTTTGCTGCATTCTGACGGGGTATTCTTCGGCTGACTTGCCACCGCCTCTGATAATCCCCGACCCTTCGCTCGACTGGCACGCATACCTGGGTCACGTGATTACTACGTGTTTACCACGACAGGTGCAAGGTCACACGTAGTAAGTAGTGTGTGACGTGCAGGGGGCACAGTGTTCTGAACCGAAGGGATCAGTACTGTCTCGCAGGTGCCTCGCCCCAGGCGGTCCGCCAGTAACCGAGGCACCTGGGCACGAGAGTTCCGAGACTGGATATGTCTGAATAATGGCTTCAAACAATGTTTCCAGGCTCATAAGGCTCTCAGGCTCATTCTTGAAATATGTATTCGGGTGGATAGGAGTTTCATGGGGTTTAAAAAGACACCTTGTGCCGGATTTGTGTTATATAACACCCGCCCTCGGCGGGTCTCCGAGCCACCTTCCTCCCTGGTGTGGAAGGGGTTAAAACACCTTGCCTTGAACTCGGATCCTATGCAGGATAGAGAAAAAACGCGAACACTGGTGGGTAACTCATAAGAATTGATCAAGAACTGCATCAGTTACTTTTTGTCTCAGATTAATATTGAGGTCATGACAGGTCAAAGAAAGTGATAGGGTAGAGGAGAGTTTGTGGGCCCCTTCGTCTGACAGAGTTAGGTTAGAATCGATTGTAAGGCACCATTCGCCTCCTCTTTTTTACGGAAAATCAAACCATGTATATATACTATACTAGATCAAAACATAAAAGTGGCGTGACCCAAGGCCAGGTCAAGGCCATCATCTGATCTAGCATAATCAACATGCATATCAATCAACTTGCAATAACAATCCATACGTAATGGTATCAAAATAAAAATATTTATCATCATTCCCTGCGAAATTATTGACTTAGGTCTAGCTGTTAAAGTAATCCAAGATGACCTCTCATAAATCACAGTTGCAAACATGCAACATGACCCTGGAGAGGGGCCTAGGCTTCTACGATTTAGAAAATGCGAAGGTATTCTATGCTGCATCAGCAGAAATAAAGCCATTTTCCCTTAATTTCCGTTTTCCCATGCATTTTCAATGGAGAGGTTCTGTACCTGACCCGAGGTCATCGATCTGTAAAATCCAGGAACATATTTTGAACTATTTGGAGGGGCTTATGTGATATGAGTTTTAATTAGACAGATTCACCCTGTTTTTACTTATGCCATCTTAAAATGTTTGGAGGTGAGGTAACTTAACCTGCACTGTTGACCTAACCTGAGATGACACAACCTTAAAATTCTGGAAAATGCCGCAAAAATTGATTACAGATAGGGTGCGTCAAGTACGGCGGCGCTTCGTCCCGGAATTTTTATGTATAGCCGGAAAAAAACCTGAGGGAGGGTGTTGAGACACGCCCACCGGGGCGAGGGTGAAGAAGGTTCCAATGAAATTTGATCAGACTGAATCCCGTCAGGTGCAAGGGATAGTAATAGGAAAAGCCAAGTAAGTCAACCAGACACCGCCTCGCCTCTTTTCGCACCCACTGCGACGTGGGGGCCATTCCAGCTCTCTCCCCCTTGTTGACTCAGGATGATGATGATCATCATCATCATGTTAACTCAGGATTCAAAGGTGATACAAAACATAGGAATGGCGCTGAAAGCTCCTTGCCGTCTTGTTCTAAAGATATAGACACAAAGAAACTCGAAAATATGAACTTTGGTCATCTCTGGTGGCGTCATTATTGAATTGATCTCAAAATAGCTAGACGATGTCTGGGAAAGTTTTATTTCAAAGAACATTTGAATGAGGACGAAACTCGAACTGGGCCTCTATAGCAGTCGCGTTTTTCTCTGACTTTGTCGTCGTTATTTAAGAATAACAAAATTTCCTCACATGGGCGTGGAAATCACATTAAAACTTGTTCACCTGACCTGAACTGTAATTAATTTACAGCCATAAGTTGTCAGGTAGACAACCATAACGTGGTGCAAGGCGACGAGTCTCTCATTCAAATTGGTTCCGAATCATTCGCCAAAAAACGAGGATGGGTTCGAGAAGAGCACCAAGACAATTCAATTTATGTATGTGGGCATATATTTTCCTTTACATTTTCTGCTTAGCTTATCAATGGAATAGACTGAGTTTGTTTGGTCGGTTTGAATGCAAATTATTTATCAGGTTTAACATATATGTCTGTTCATGGGTGTCTGTTCCTGTTGTGAGTTTACTGATATTATTGTCAGAATTGTGATGCAAAATAAATAAATACTTCTATATCATATGTTAATCAGGACTTATGGACCAGAAAATGATTAAATTGAAAATGATTAACATATTTTACTACAATTTATGCACGCCACATCGCCAAGACTCCATATGAATAACAAGAAGGGAGCATGCAAAATTGTTGTTTGACTAATGGGTCTCAATCACAAAAAATTGTAGGTAAATGCATGAGGGAAGGAGTTGAAACCTGCCACTACATTACAAATGACTAAAACTATCGGTTTTCATAAATGCTGAATGCTCATTTATTTAGAATGTTCCGAAATTAGGATCAGATATGATGTCTACATTTTATCCCACTGTTTGCTCGTTGCTCATGTATCCAGGGTAAAATACACGCACTCAGGTCTTGCCTGTTTTGGTTTTTTAGCGGAAAAGGGAAGAAAATGGGTTCAAAGCAGCTTTGGGGGTTTTACAACACACCGGCTGTTGAGGCTGTATGGTGTCGCCAACTCTCATCTTGCTGGGAGATGAGCACAAGGCGAGCATTATATTAATCGAAAAAGAGCTATTGTTTTCTTTATTGGGCTCTTCGGTTTCCTACCTTGCCTTGCTCGCCAGGTTATGTGTTCATAATGACCTTCATAAAAGGTCGCATTAGCCCTTGCCAAACGGGAAAAGCCTTCAGGTATTTCGAGCTAGAAGGGTACTGTTTGACAGTGAGGGGAAAATTCCAAGGGCTGGGGGCCATTGGTAGGGGCTGCCAACCAACAATGGTCATCAGCTTACATTAAAAATACGCTGATTGAAATAAATCAGTATTCAGATGAAGGAATATCTTCAACTTCAATTAAACGGTAGCGGCGTGGCAGTGGAGTGGTCAGTGCAGCTGGCTTTCACACAGCCGACCCAGGTTCAAGGCCCAGCAGTTTCCCTGAACAAGGAGCAAGCTGGCTCCCGGGATATCTTTCCAACAAAAAAAAAAAATGGCGACGCCATATGACACTAGCAGTTGGTGCGTCGATAAACTCCAAAAATTATATATGTATATATAAATTATATACATTATGTAAAATATCCTACAAAGATGGTGATAAATGTTTATGCACCTCTTCTCCGGGTGACCAAAACCAATACAGATACGTTAAGTTGAGGTGATAGCTGAGGGTGCACGACAACTAGGGGCCTCTCTGAGCCAGCTAGGCTTTTGAAAGATTGCATCGATGATACCTCCGCAGAATTGATGCTTAAAACACCCTTTAGTCCAAGCGGTTCAATATTAGGCTGCGGGACTTCTCAAACAATTTATCAAGGCTAAATATTTAAACTCAATTAAGTCCCAAAACAATATACGGATAATATCTCGGGCTGAGCCCAAACCGGTTCAACTTAACACTCATTTTCCTCTGGGGTCCCTTGTGAAATTTTGAGGAAAAGCAAACACTATCTATTCCCTGCAAACATTTCTCGAAATTTGCAGAATCGGAGCTTTCACACTACCTGTCATTGTTCAGTTTTTTATTATTGACTTTTTGCGGAAGGTCCTAAATCAATCAAAGAAGGCGTCGCAGTTTGAAAGATCTCAATTCTGTCCCAACGAGTATCTATGTGCCCTAGACAATCAAGCCTTTTTGTTAACCATTATACAAATATTTTTCAGTTCACAAAAACACAACTTTTTGATATTTTTTGGTGCTATCTATGCGTTTTAAGCTACTACCAAGGGTTGGGTTAATAAGTTCATTCCCCAGCAGCTGCAACTGACAGTCCACAGATATTCAAGTTTCCAGTTCAATTGTATTCATGCTTTGTTGGTATCTTAATACGTTGTTGTATAATATCTTGTTGGTGATCTATATTATGTTTCTGTTGGTAATATACCCTCTCAGGTCAAGGGAGCAGCGTAGGCTTTGGTTACAGGGTCACCCGGGTAATATTCTGGTTTCGCCCAACCAGAATATTTAAAATATGTTTATCGCAAAATATTTTCATTTCAGTGACACCTCGAAAATTTTACCAGCAACATTAACTGGAACCAATGTCACACTAAAATCCAAAGAGTAGTAGCTCTCGAGTCGGTGGATTTTATCAGGAGAACATTCATTATTCGCTGCCCTCCTACCCCTGTGATCGCACGTGGCAGCGAGATCCCTCAAACCTCAGACCAGTTTTAGTGGCGGACCCAAGTTGGGGGGGGGGTGGGCAATACGTATTTGCTCCCCGAACGAAAAATCTCAGAGCAAAACCATGATGTTGCCCCCCCCAAGCTGTCGATCTTTTCCCCGGCTCCTTTCAAGTTCATAAGCAGGGTGTTGGTGCTTCAACTGAACCAATCAACTTCAAACAGAGCCAGTCAACTTCAGTGTGAATATTGGAGCCTGGTTCTCTTGATATTTAAGATCGTATTTGGGTGAATTACCCCTGGATATCGAAAGCGAGAATCTTGTGGCCACATATATGTAATATATGTGATAATATATAAGAAATATAAGAAATACAACCCAGTGAAATCTGTTTGTTCTGCTTTTCGAGTCATGTTTACTTCCCACTTCCCCCCCAACCTACCGGCTAGTTATATTGTGGCGAAGGCTTTCACTGCGTGACGTTTTTTTGTTTTTCGATTTTTGCTTGTCCCACCAAACCTACCGGCTAGATCCATCACTGGTCGCTGGTGATACACACAACGATCACCATCGCCGCTGAAGCTGCTGCTTAGGCTTCTAGACCTTTGTAATACTGTGAAAAATATGTAATATTTTGCAGCATAAAATATGAATATCGTTCCGATAAGTTGGGGTGTTGTCAAAAGGGCGCAAAAAAACTAGCACTTATCCCCTGGCTCAGCTCCCCGGGCTCACCTCCTTGGATTCATGTCCCCGGCAGATCCCCTGAATATGCTGATCTGATGCACCAAATCCCTACTTACAGGGTGAGAGTTGGTGACGCCATATAACTTTGGGAGTTGAGAGCGTCGTCTAACCCCAACAATTATTATTAGAGACTATCACAACCGCTCTGCCAAGCTTGCACCAAGTGGTGTCAGTCTAGAGGCCAGCTTAATGAAATCCCCCCCCAGTTAACCCTCGCCCCGGGGGAAGGGATGTTTGAACAACCCCCTCGGGTTTTTTTCCGGCGGCACAAAAAAACGGCGGCGCGAAGCGTCGCCGTACTTGGCACACCTTATCCTTGATCGATTCTGCAACTTTCCCCAAAATTGTAAGGCTGGGTTATCTCAGGTCAGGTCACAAAAATGTTTAAGGTAGCATAAGTAAGAAACGGGTAAATATATCGGATTGAAGCTTATACCACATAATGGGCCCGCCGAGTGCTACAACATTTATTCCGGGATATTTCATATCGATGACCAAGGTAAAGTACGGACCATGACCTCTCCATTGGAAATACATGAAAGAACAGAAATTGGGCTGTATTTGTGTAGTCCATCTGATAATACCTTCATATTCTCCAAATCGTAGTATCCTGGGCCCCTTTCCAGGTTCATGTTGCAATTTTTGACCTGTAACCTCTGAGAGGTCATCTGGGGCTAGTTAAGCAGTTTTCAGGCTTAGGTCAATAACTTTGGATGAAATAATGATACAGCTTTTGTTTTGATATAATTGCGTTTGGATTGCTATTGCGAGTCGATTGATATCCATATAGACAATGCTAGGTTAAAGAGGGACCTTGACCTTACCTGAGGTCAGGTCATTTTTGTGTTTTGACCTAGTAGGTTCATGTTATACATAATTAGATTCACTGTGACGAGATGAAGCGAATGGGGAAAAATGATTCTAGCTCAACTCTGTCAGACGCTAGAGCCCAAAAACACTACTAAAAATGTCACTTTTTTACCTTTCATGGCCGCAATATTGACCTGAGCCAAAAAGTGACTGATATAGTTTCCTCACGATTTTTGTGAGCTATCCACCAGCTTCCGCGTTTTTCGCTATCCTGCCCGCATAGGGGCCGAGTCCGAGGGGGTGTTCAAACACCCCCACCAGGGCGAAGGTGGCTTGGAGGCTCACCGGGGCGCAGGTTAAAGCAATGTCTGTCGTTGGTTGAGAGGAGACGGCTGTGTGATTTGGGTCAAGCAAGGGCAGGTTTTGCTGCACCCGAGAAATAGGCTCTACAAAGTTTATCAGGCTGGAAATGTTGAAAATTTGTGGAGATGGTATTTAGCCCATTTATCTTGAAAAAAGACCGATAATACATAATCGTCGCCACCGACGAAACAGTGATGGAGCCAGTGAATCTTCAAACCTCCTGTAGACAAGATAATGTCCCTTCTAAAAACAAAACCTCATCAGGTTCAGGCTCCCTGTGACATTTGCAAAATACTGCCCACACAATGTCTGATTTTTCTCAATGTTTCTTAAATCGGGATGTTTAATGAAAATTGGGGACCTGCAACCACCATTGGCCGATCCAGGATCGCCGATGGGGGGCACCCTGCCGGGGGGTGGGGCGCCATCCGTACCAAGAAGGTGCCACGTTTGGCCGGCACAACATTTCACGTGGTGCCAAGTCTTATGGCGGGGCGCCGATTTTTGCATCCTGGGGGAGGGGGTGGTATTGACAGTTCAGGGGGCACCATCGTCCCTTCAGAGGAGTGATGTGATCATGTTAGGGGCGCCGAGGGTCGATGGGGGACCTGCATCCCTTTCCCCCTGGATCCGCCTATGGCTCCCACTGCCCCCTCTTCTGACACTTATCTAAAAAATATGTTTTTACTGGAACCTAGAAACAAAGTTATATCACTGGTTCAGCCGTTTTACAAGCTTCCTCTCTAAATCAACGGACAGGTGACGAGAGCCCGGCACCTGGTGACAGCGAATGTGTTTCGCAACCCAAGCACAAGGACGGATCCAGGAGGGAAAAGCTATTGCAGGAGGGAAAAACGGACCAGGAGGAAAAATTTGTTTACCCCTTCCGCAACAAAAGCTATTCCGGTGTTTTTCCCCCTGTGACCATCTTATTGGATTTTGACCCCTCCTCAAAAAGTCACTCGTGGTTCTGCCACTGCACTGCCCCAGGCCAGTGACGCCAGATGTCCAGCGCAGAGCAACACCGTGGGAGCAATTGCAATACGAGTGCCCCTCAGACACGAGGAGATTGTGGGAGGGGTTGAATGAGCTGGCGTAATGCCAACTGCCCATTCATCTGTGAGGTCACGTGGTCCAGGTATGGGCGAGAGGGTCAGGGATTATCAGAGGCGGTGGCAAGTCAGCTGAAGACTACCCCGTCAGAATGCAGCAAAATCAGTAATTGTGTAATATTTTCTTACTCAGCTGTCAGATTAAGAAATAATGGTGACCACTGGAAAGCTCTTGAAAAAATACACATGATGAGCCCGTCTGTAAAGATAGAGGCACCATAGGTTGCGAGATATCCATCCTAAACCGGTCGAGCCTAGTTATGGCAATTTCAATTGCGGGGGGACTGTACGTACCCATTTAAGAGCATACCTCGCACAGGCCTTTGAAGACGTGGAGCGCTCAGCATTTGGTTGAGATTTGCTGAGTGTGTGTTGTGCGATTTGTTGTGTATAATGTGCGATTTGTTGTGTATAATGTGCGATTTTTTGTGTATAATGTGCGATTTGTTGTGTATAATGTGCGATTTGTTGTGTATAATGTGCGATTTGTTGTGTATAATGTGCGATTTGTTGTGTATAATGTGCGATTTGTTGTGTATAATATGCGATTTGTTGTGTATAATGTGCGATTTGTTGTGTATAATGTGCGATTTGTTATGTATAATGTGCGATTTGTTGTGTATAATGTGCGATTTGTTGTGTGTAACGTGCGATTTGTTGTTTTTTAAGCATGTTTTCGACATTGGTCTAGCGACGGGAGCTAAACTTGCATACCCATGAGCTGAAGCATAAGTATACCGGCTCGGAGACCCCGGGGATGCGTGACCCCCGAGTCACCGTCCCCTCCGCCCAAACCAAGCCGCGCTATGCCTATTATTGATAGGGATACTGGACGTAAAATTACCTACTATTTTTAGTACCGTCCCAAGCCAGAGTTCGATTTTGCAGGGTTTTCCAGTAATATTTTTTCGAGGTAACGTCCAAAGATGGTTCCTTGGTCCATTCTTAAAATATCTGCTAATCCAGCATTCACAGTAATTTTTACATATTTCCATTGACCCTTAGTTTGGCTTATGCCATCAAGTGCCACCACGCAATTCCACAAATTGTATTAGGAAACCCTCAAATTTAAACAAAATGATGGCCATTCCACTTCTGTACTTTAATATTGACCGCTTTCTATATCGTCATAGCATTTTTTGGGGTAAATTTACTAACTCTTATTAACATATATTTGCACATCAGAGAGATCAACTTTCTCATACTGGACATTACATTGGCAAGCGCAGAAAAAATATTCCTTCAAGAGAAGCCCCAAATAAAGTTCTTGGTTTTTCTTTGGTTTTTAGCCAAAGTTTGTGAAAAAATGTACTTGGTGGTAGTAGGCCACGCTTCAATTCCCAAAACTGCCACCAGATAACAAACCACCACCACCTCTCTCTCTCTCTCTCCCTCCCTCCCTCTCTCTCTCTCCCCCTCCCTCCTCCCTCCCTCTCTTCCTCCCTCCTCCCACTCTCTCTTTCCCTCTCTCTCCCCCACTCACTCTCTCTCTCTCTCTCTCTCTCTCTCTCCTGGAGGGATTGCCTGTCGGCTCCCCGCAGTGAACACGACAGCGCGGTGGTGGAGACGGCGGGACCCGCGGGAGCGAGCGGAGAGAGAGGAGAGCTCTGTGGTGCGTGACAGTTGGTGCCGTCAGATCTGACGGCTGATTGGTGTCGGACGCGGCTGCCTGCTGAGGGGGTCCGACTGCGCCAGGTGATGGGTGTGAGGTGAGGTGTGAGCGCCGGCAGCGCCCCGCTGCGACGGGTGACAGGGTAATGTGAGTTAACTAGCCGTGTCGCCAGTCTGGATGGTACCAGAGGTAAATCATGTCCTCTCGGTGGCCCTGGGCTTCTTGTAGCTCCTCGCTGCGGGGTTAAGGATGGCTGGTTAGAAGAATATATCAGCTGGTAAGGATTTATTGTATTAGTTTAGTTCGTCGTTTATTTCGTTGGAAAAAACAGAAGAGTGCAAAAAGCATTCCCAGGGCTCGAAATGCGCACAAAAGTAGAGGAGAAAAGAGGGATATAATAAAAGAGAAAAGGAATAAGCTTGAGGCTTCCTTCAAGAAGAAATGTGACTCTAAAGATGGCTGGACCTGTTGATATATCCATTTTGTGTTGCTCTTTTCTTCTGGTTTCAAGAGACATTGCAATGTTCGTCTAAACAACACTGCTTAGCTCTTTGTATAAAACCTCTGTCCTTTCCATTCGTTTTCTTCACAGAGGTCCAAAGAAGGCAAAGGAACCCGTGTCTTAGTTAGAATGGAACTTTCTGACACCACAAATGGCAGTCACGTCTTTTCTAGGCACTCTTTTATTATTTGGCTTGGTAGACCTAGTTGATCGGTCATGAAAACCTTCAGCAAAAGCTGCCTTTATCCAGAACGTAACAGGCCATCAGCTCCATTGGAAACGTAAAGGGCACCGGTCCCCAGTAAAGGAAAATCCGAAGGACTGCGGACTAAGTTCAGGGGCTAAGAAGGCAACATTACACCCAGCTTGTATGCAAAAGGCCCTGAACATGCCGTCTCCCGTAATTCCATTTTAAAGTTTGTTGGGGACTCAATGTGTAGGGGGTGTCCTGGAATCCCCCACCCCCCATCACCACTCATTCTTCATAGTAGCACGTTTACTGCTACGCTATCCCCCTGACAGGAAATCCCGCCGTTGCGTCTTCCAGATACCCCTTAGCTTACTCTTATTTCAGAAGCTTGCCATTGAAATGATGTAAGTTTCTCCGTTCCACTTTATTCATCACCACTGTTGTAAAGGGAATGTGTCACCTTGGTCGAATCCTGGAATTTAGTGTAATTAGGGTTACTTTTAGCCGAAAATCATGAAACCGTACATGATTTCTCTGAAAAATGTACAATAAGCTCAATATTTTGGTTTTTGAAATGCGCCTCCAGGGAAAAAATAAATATCTGCCTGTGGATGATGTCTTGATCTGGTAACCACTACCATATTCAATAGGCTTCAAGGGCTTCGATTGGCTGATACTCACTGTGACGTCAGCATATGTCGTCACACCAACAACTGACAACTGTGGCCTGCTGCTTAGGGTACATGAGGGTTACATTTCAGGCAGGGTTTAGTTTTTATCTACGGAAACTTCGAGTTTCAAGACAAATGATATATTGAGTGCCGGGTTTTCCGGCATGCTTTACAACTTGGCATGTCAGTTAAAATCACATTATAAAGCTGCCACATTCCCTCTAATCCTGGCGCGCCAAAGGCGGAAAAAGCAGCGGCCAGTATTCGCCGAGAAAGTTTCTACATGGAGGCTCTACCAGAAAAGCGATAGCGGCAAGACATTACTAACGGTATCCGGGCCGGGTGAAGTAAAATAGTTTGCTTTTATCAACGATCAACAGCTTGGGTCAAAGGTGTTGTGAACTCTTCCGCGAAGAGTAGGGATTCCGGGGGGTGAGATTCATCATTTCTCAGGGAGCCCTCCCGGCCTTGAACCAGGGTCAGCCGTGCGGAAAGCTATCGTGCCACCGCACCTCCATTCAGGAGAAACATAATGCCCAGCCCACAGTCGGCTGAAGTATCTCACACATCTGACCAAACCGGAAGGGAATCGGTAATCTATTCATCTGACCAACCTCTGACCTATTATTCAGGGACTAAGCAGATTCCACTGAGCGATTAGTAACTACTTCACGGCTAAAGCTCATGTATCATTCAAGAACCAGGGCATAGCTCAGTGACGGCGGAACGTCCGAATTTAAGGGGCACCATGGACTTTACAAGCCATTTCTTACCAGTCAACGCCTCAGGGTTGGTGTTAAAATTTCTGATTTAAGGGGGGCACCGTACCCCGGTGACCCCCAGTTCCGCCGCCAGTGGCATAGCTGGAGCGTTTATCACCGTGCGCCATATTCACCAGTGCACACCGCCGATTTGTATGTGTATATTGTTCAACATGCTGGAGCATAGGCACAGGAACCAGGGGGCGGCTGGCCCCCAACTTTTGGAATGCAGGAGCAGTGCCGCCCAACTTTGAGCCTTCCGGACCTTTTCCGTGAACAAATCAAGTGATAATAGGCCTAATCACATTTGACCCACCAGCGGTGACAACTTTGGCCCCCACCCCCAACTTTGAAAAAGTTCCAGCGCCAGTGTGCTGCAGGATGGGCGCGTCGCTCACCGCCGACGTTGGTGCATGGTCCTCTCGGCCGGTCTGCTTAAGGAGGGGCGCGTCGCTCGCCACCGTTGCTGGTCCATGGTCCTCTCAGCCAGTCTGCTGCTGGAGTTCGCTCCTGTACTGACCTCCTTGTGCAGGAGCCTGCTTGCTCAGACACCAGTTGATGTGACCCTGATTTCAACGCCTGCTGGACAGGGGCGGACGCAGACCCAAGTTTTTTTTTGGGGGGGCAAACCCATATCCGCCTATCCTCCGGGGGGGAGGGGGTGTGTGACGTGCAATTTTGGTGCTCGACAGACCTAGTATAAGCTACCTCTCCAAGTACATGATCGCTCTCCTGGGGGAGGGGAGGGGGAGCGAAGAATTTAATTGTTCGAGAGACCTAGTATAAATACGTTTTTAAAAAATTTATCCGGCCTTTGGGGGGCAAAATATAGTTTGGCCCCCTCCAGCACTTTGGGGGGCATGGCTGGAATGCCCCCCCTTCGTCTGCCAATGCTGCCGGAGTCAAACCTAGCTTGTTGCAGGAGTTCAGGTTCCGAAACTTCTCGCCATTTTTAGACGAAATTATCTAAAACTCTTCATTGGGCTTTCCTAAACATATACAAAGATGTTTATGGTGTATGAATTTGACGAGGTATAAAACAGATTCACTAGTAACAAACTGATAGTTACCGACAGAGAAATGTTATAATTTTTTAAGATAACACCAGAACTCCTCTTTGCTTCATTAAATATAGATGCACCTAAACCTATTCTAGAGCAAAAAACTGTGGGATTACGGAAGTATGGTTCGTGCAGCTCATGATGGCCGTAAACCCTCCGGAAATAACAGAGAAAGATATTCATAGTGCAGTTCGGGACTGCACCCACGCTCTCTTACCGGCCACTAAAACAGCAATTCCCTCGGAGACAATACGCCTGTGACAAAAATTTTAGCCTTGGGTAACGATTTATCTCAAGAGAAACGTCAGAAAACGAAATAGACTAATACGTAATCTAAGCAAGCTGACAGTTACCAGGACTGGACACGCTGGAGAATTTAACGAATTTGGCTCACAAAACTAAACAAAACGCTATTTTCGGCACATCTCAAAACACAATCAAGAAAATTAGTAAAGTCTAAGTGAAGTCTTCACAAGTATCACCAAATCCGGTGCATCATTATCGGGCGTGCAGTGGAACATATACCTCCATTGATTGGGTCCAACGGGGAAAACATTTAAGACAATTTCGAAAAGGCCACCTTGTTAAACGATTTCTTCGTGTCCCAAACAAAGCTAAGCATTCTTCTAAACAAAACGCCCACTGTAAGGAACTCAAATAGCGAGCCAGTAACCAGCCTCCATAGCTTAATAATACTTGAGCAGGAAATACTGTCAGTACTAAATTCTCTGGACCCAAATAAAATCGACAGGCTCCTCCGAAATTAGCACAATTTTTTAAGCTGTCTGCGATTAAAATATTAAAACTATTAAAAGAAATATTCAACAAATCTATACAAAACGACATTTTCCGGGACTGCTAGAAAATTTAAAAAGTAAAAACAATGTACAACAAAGGATCGCCGTCCCATCCAACAAATTACCGACCGACTTATCTTCTCAGGTGTACATCCAAAAGCTTTGAAAGGGTGGTCTTCAATTACATATATTCACATATCACTGAACACCAGCTCCTAACAGAAAAACAAAGCTGATACCGTCCCAACCACAGCACTCAGCGTCAGCTCCTGTACCTGGCCCCTAACTTGTGCAAAACACTGGATGACGGACTAAACTTTATCACAGTATATCTCGACATTTCAAAATACTTGGAAAAAATTCGGACTTGGCTATGGACTTCTTTTCAAGTGCAAAAATACCTTTGGCATCTCAGGCCGGCTTTTAGAATGGCTCAAATCACACTTGTATGGCCGGAATCCGAGGGTACTACTTGAAACAAGTCCACAATCACACCAGCTCTCAACATTACTATCGTCAACACATCCTCCAACGTCATCTCCAACATCATTATCGACAGGGCTCATGAGGCCTCAGTCTGGCCTTGGCAGCGGCCGCGAGCGGGCGTGGCCCCGGCAGTCGGCTGACCTGACATGGGTCAGTGGGCGTCAGTGTTGGCGGGGCGCGCAGCTGCGCAGTGATAGTTCCCAGAATCAACAGAAAGTGAGGTGGGACACTGTGTGGCTGATATATGTTTTTTTAATGTTTGTCCCACGTGGCAACACCACGTATACCTAATAGTCTGCCACAATGCCGACGGCTGCGGATACTGACTCGTGTTGAGTGATGCGGAGAGTGGTCCTATCGACGACAGCCAGCAGGCGAAAGAGGGGCAGAGAACTATCCATCACCGAGCTCATCTCAGCCTACGAAAAGAAACACACAAAAAAATATCCGATGGGAAAGGCTCCAAAGCATAAGTCACCGGGAGGAAGCACCAACATTTCAGTGGAACTGTTTGCCTATATCAAGGACATCATTGAAGCCACCATCAAGTCTTCTATCAGTGAACATCTCGCCAGCCTGAACAGGGCGCTGAAAGCAAAAGTCGAGTCTCAACGGAAGAGTCTTGGAGATTTTGAAGGAGAGCTTTTTGTAAAGGTCGGCTAAAATGTCGACACACTCCAGAGTGATCTGAAGGAGGCAAATCTCAAAATAACGGAGCTAGAAAACCAAGTGGATGCCATGGAAGCGCCACCAACGAGGGATAAACCTGATTGTCAGTAGCAAAAGGTTTTGGAAGCGACGTGTGGGGAAGCATCCGAGATATCCGTGGTGAAGTTGTGCAGCTGCTGCAGGAGTGCTTCCCACACATCCATATTGCGAAGGACGCCTTCTCGGCGGTGCATAGATTGCCAGGGGACAGCCTGGTGATCTGTACGTTCAAAGACCGAGGGATTCGGGATCGCTTCTACCAGTCCTTCTACCAGCTCCTGAGCGAGTCAGGCTCCGTCGAGTGCCGACTGTCAACCTGAAAAGCGTGTCTTTATCAGCGAGTCGTTAAACCCGAGAAACCGCGATACATTTGGTGAGATTGTTACCATGAGACAGAATAGGCAGGTTTGGACCATATTCACATCTAACGGCATCCCTGGGTACAAGCTCACGAGGGAACTCTGCTCCCGTGCGCGTGACTTCCCCCAGCAAGTTCGAGACCTGTGGAGACATCGCAGGGAGGCGCGCGAGTCCGCCCAGTTTCCCGGGCCTGGCGGCGACCTTGCACGGCTTCACAAACAGCCTGTTCAGCTGTCAGCACAGTTTTGTCAGAACCAATCAGCGGGCCGCGTTGCGCCTACGTCACAGGACGAGCCCTTCCGGGAACTCAGTTCTAGAGGTTTTACGGGCCGACGGCCTGCTATTTGGGCTGATGAAAAATACAAGGCACGAAGTGTCAGCCTAATATTTTTAATGGTATAAAGGTTGAAGTTCCCTTTGCTTAGCACAAATTAGAGGCGATTATGGCGCGATATTTCTTTTGGAGGAGAGGCTAGAGGTTCTACGACAACTGTGCTGACAGCGAACAGGCATGTGTTCCGCCTGTCAGCACTGTTTAGCAGGCCCCTAACCTCTCCTCATATTTCATCACCCTCGCTGATGTTTCATAGAAAAAGAAACATCAGCGCCACAACCCCTGCAGTATGTGCTCAGGAAACGAAAAAAATATAATACTTATCTACCAATCACAAAATAGTACGCTGCTGCTGTCGTGCTGTTACGTTTTCCCAGCAGCACAACAGCAGGCCGTCAGCCCATAAAACCTCTAGGGACCAGTTCCCGGGAAGAGGCTACAGTCCTGTACGTATGCGCAACGCTATCCGCTGATTGGTGCTGACAAACTGTGCTGACAGACGGAACAGGCCTCTTGCCGCCGGCGCCGGGCGGCCGGCGCATGTCACGAGTCAGCGGCCCTTGCCGGTGGACCGGCAGGGGCGGACCGAGGCACTGGGCCTACCCGGACCTAGCAGCGACGGCGGAGCCTCCAACAGGGGACCTACAGAGGAAGTACAAACACCGCGCATGCAGGTAGAGAAGACAGTGGAGGGAGTTCGTGACGTCGCGTTTCCTGCTCCTTCTGTGTTGGGCAGCAGTGTTGCCGAGTCCGTTGTGGTAGCTGGTGTTGCTGCTGGCAGTGCTGACCCGGCTGCGGTGTCGGGGGGGGAGCGGTGACACAGCTGCGGGTGCCAGTTCGGCCGCCGCAGCTGGGGCGAGTGGTGAAGTGGCTTAGAGTGGGTGCTGGAGATTGGTGACGTGGTGAATTTATCAACGTCATTTCTTGTTTTTGGCGATTGCCCTGCCAGTGGGCTCACGAGCTATCCTGCTATTTCTCGTGAATGAGGCTTTGCGTCGGTGAGTGCACTACACCTGGACAAGGGACATCTTCGAGACAGGTACAGTGCCGGACACGGATATGTGCTTAGTTTTGTTTCATGGAATTTCTGGGTTTAGTCCCGAGCGCTGGCATCGCCATTGTAACGGTTGCCCTAGGTTTGAACCATTCTTGTTTATGTTTCTTGGCTAGGTTTTATTGTGTGCTGAACGAGTAGGTTAACGTCATGCATGTATTTGTCTTCCTTGTTAAGGTATAAGTGCTACGTCCTCCCGGTTGTGTATCTTCCCTTTGGGGCATCAGTGCCCGTTGAATAACGAGTGGCTGCGTGCCCTTGCCGTTGCAAGGTCCTTGTGTATTTTTCTGTGTTTTCCCACGCATTAGCTGGTGAACTTTCACCTGCAATTTCTCTGATGGGTTAAGCGCAAACAACTGCACGCACAACAATTCACGCACTATATCACACTTTGATACAAGAAATGACTAGCAATAGAATATTTAAATCCAAGACACGTTGGTGTTCCTGCACAGAAATTGGGAGTATATGGGTAAGCGAAATAGAAGAACAAATATTTGCAAAGCTTTCTTTGTACATGATAGACAGCATGAGAAACAAGAGGTGATCAGTAGTATCACTGATCATATGCTTGAAGAGGGTAGAGGCTTTTTCAGTGGTCTTTACCAAAAACGTTTATTGACAGGAGAGCTAAATTCATTCGTGACCGGACTTACCTTGTTCGGAACACGAGGCTGGCTATTGAACAAGCCCCATGGACCTAGAAGAGCTCACCTTAACGGTCCTTTCAATTCGCAATAACACATCGCCGGGCCCCTCCGGATACACCGGGGGAATTTTATAAGTTCTTTTGGCCGGAGCTAAAAACTTAGTACATCGTGTATGCTGTGAAATATTCGAAACGGGAAGAGTGCCAAGTAGTATAAAGCGTTGTGTCACGAACCTCATCCCGAAAAGGGGAAAAGATAGCCGTAAAATAATGGGCCTACGACCGATAAGCCTTCTGAAAACTTTGTATAAATTGATTACTAAATGTTTTGCGCACCGAATCGACTTGCGAACCGAACTATCACAAAAACGACTATTAACACAGACCAAACGGGCTTTATCAAAGGCCGGTGTATTGGAGAAAATATTAGGTTTCTCCTTGATTTGAAATATTATTGCTTTTCACGTAAGCAGCCAGCGCTCTTGCTAGCATGCGACGTGAAGGAGGCGTATGATTGTGTCGATTGGTGGTATTTGAGACAAGTGTTAAAAGTTGTGGGGCTAGGAGGTAATTTTCTGAAGTGGGTGGACAAACTTAACGATACGAACCTCGCATTTTCCAGCGATACCATCTGTACAGATTAAAGGGAATGTGGCACCTTCATAACGTGATTTTAACTGAGATAGCCAAGTTGTAAAGCAAGTCGGAAAACCCGGTACTCCATGTATCATTTGTCGTGGAATTTCCGTAGAAAAAAAGCTAAAAGCTACCTGACACCAACCCTTAATCAACCCCTCGCCGGACGGCCATTGTTGTGAGCTGCTGGTGTGACGACATATGCTGACGTCACGATGAGCATCAGCCAATCAACCCTTGAAGCATTTCAAGTATGGTAGTGGTTGCCAGATCATGACATCATCCACAGGCAGATATTTATTTTCCTAGAGGAGTATTTTTAAAAACAAAATATTGAGCTTATTGGACATTTTTCAGAGAAATCTTGAGTGGTTTCATTATTTTTAGCTAAAAGTACGCCTAATTTCACTAAATTCCAGAATTAGACCAAGGTGCCACATTCCCTTTGACGGGAAGGTGTCCCGTGACTATAGAATTATATTTGTATTATCCTTAAGCACATCCAAACAATTTTGGTGTTTCATGGCTCGTGTCATAACTGGATAGAGTGAGATGAAGTGGGGAAAAAGATACATACATAGTCATTCACATACCCACACATACAATTATGTAGTAGCAAACACAGTCGAATTTCATGGGTTACACATGTTTGCCCGGAGTCGTTGTTTGAACGAAACGGATGCCGCGTGGCTATCCAATAATTGAGCGGGGTCTTAGACAGGGCTGACCTTTAAGCTGCCTTCTCTTTTTAGTAGCCTCTGAGCCTCTTTTAGGGCGCATCAGAAAATGTGAGCAGGTCAGAGGAACGTACGCAGGCCTTCGTTAAGGCCTACGCACGTAGGTTAAGGTCTACGTAGGTGAACGTAGGCCGGACCGTTGTGAAGCTAAAGAGCTACGCCGGTGATTTGACGGCAATCATGGACGGGAGGGAAGAGTCATTGTCGTTGTGTATGAGAATATTTGATGAATTCAGGGTTATATCAGGGTTGAAACTGAGCATTGCAAAGACCCAGGCATTTTGTGTCGGATACGGAGCGGTAACGAAATCTCCTATCTGTCCCAACTAAAGCATTCAGTGGCCCAAAGGGTATATAGGTATATAGAGGTATAAGGAATAACAAATTCCGAATGATCCTAAAACGAATATCACAAATATTGACTACGAGCCGAAGTTCGAAAACATTATCTCTCGCCTCAATCCTTGGTATGGTAAGGAATTGACGCCGTTTGGTCGCATTCTACTGATAAAGTCTGAAATGCTATCTCAGCTTATCTATTTAATGTCGGTGCTCCCCAGTCCCGGACAAGTTTTCGTTAAGAAGTGTTTAGATTTGTTTGGGGTGGAAAGAGGCATCGCATTAAAAAAGCTACTCTTAAGACAAAATATAAAGTTTGTGGGCTTCAGTTCCCTGACTTGTCGAACCAATCCTAAAGTCTCAAGATAGCATGAATTAAAAAATATATGGAGGTAGGCAAAACATGTAAATGGAAGGACGTTATGCCTGAAAAACTATCCTTAATCTGCACCACAACTGTAATAGTACAGCGGAAGCGCTTCATCCATTGCTCGGAAATCGTTTCTGGGAGGAAACGTGCTCGGCATGGTATAACATAAAACAACATTATGATAATAATGGTGAGGCATTCCTTGCTCAAGTGATTTTAGGCAATAAAGACATTTACATTGAAAGGAACCGAAGCATAAATAGGCAGCTGCTGATAGGCAAAGGATTGGTACGTGTTGCTGATGTGTACGATTTCAATAGAAAACGTCTTTTGACATCCAATAAAGCTGCCCTAAAAATACAGTCTACATCTCATAACACCGCAAGCAGTCATAAGGTCAATTCCAGTGGAATGGAGGCAGTGCGAGAAGTCTAATTCGTCTTTAGATCTGGAGAGCTTCGACGCTCTTAAAGACGCACCAAAAACAGCCAAATGGGCTTACTGGAAATTAAGAGCGAATGCCCAGGATCTGGCAACGGAGAAGTGCCACGAGAATTGGCTGCTGGATCTGCCCGCAGTGGTATCTCCGGAGATGACACGACTCGCAGTGTATGATCGCCTGCATCAGTCAGTGAAGGATGTAAGTCTTAAATGGCTACAATATAGAATCATTAAACGTATTCTGCCGACAAACCGGTTACTTTACATTTTTGGTCTTTCGGAAAGTGACAAGTGTAGGAAATGCCCAATCTACTCGGAAAGTACCTATTCGACACAAATTCTGGAAATGCCCTTCGGTCCCAATGTTGGCGTGCAGTGAAAGATCTTCAAGGATTACAACACAGTCTCAAAAGTATGAATGTCTTTTTCGTTTTACATATGTCCGACGCCAACGATTCAATGCGAGTGAACACCGTTATCATGCTAACAAAACGAAATGATTTGGAAGCATAGGGATCGCGACGAAACGTTGACCGCAGAAAATCTAAGACGACGCAATACTTGATTATCTAAAGATAGAGCACTACATAGCACAAACGGGGGACACAGGACCGAAGTTCACGAACAAGTGGGGCAGACCGAGTGAACGCTTGCATTTGAATCTGTAGCCAGTTAGATGTGCACTCGCTGTATTATTGATATGCGTATCACCCTCCCCTTTTCACATATCTGACTGTATGTGCAGCTTATCTATAAGTATCAGACAATTGTATAACAGTGGTTGACAGATATTAACACTTAAACCAACACAGCAGGTAGATGAACGCGTTTCGACAAAAATTGTCTTCTTCAGCATCTATGGTAGGAGGGATAAGGGATAAGGTCCTTACATCCTTCACTGACTGACTGATCCTTATCCCTCCTACCATAGATGCTGAAGAAGACAATTTTTGTCGAAACGCGTTCATCTACCTGCTGTGTTAGTTTAAGTGTTATTATCTATAAGTATACTGCTGTGTAAGTTATCTGCTGTTATAAGTTATCTGCTGTGAAATGCGGTTTATTTTCTGGTCCACTCCTTTTGACTGGCTCTTTTGCTCGGATTGTTAAGGTTGAAATAGCGTGCGTTGAAAATGTGTGTACTGGTGTGTGCGAGGTGTGTACTGTGTGACAGATCTTCTATGGAATCCCTGAAGTGGGTACAGATTAGGTGAGCCTGTCGTGCTGTGCATTGCAGTATGGATCTGCGTGTTAAGATTGATGACTCAAGCAAATATATGCCGAAAAAAAGATATGAGACCTTGGAGAACTAAAAGCAAGATGTCCACAGGGACCTGTGCTTGGCCCATTATTAGCGATTATATATCTCGATGGACTGTTCCGTAAATGAAACGCTCTTCTTCGCTGACGACACCTCTCTCTACGCCTCCCACTCGCCGGACGACATAGTGACGACTCAGGCTTCGCTGCAAAAAGACCTGGACGAAATCTACGAATATGGTCAGAAATGGGTTAGAATTTACAATTCTGCTAAAGGAATTCAATAGACAATTTCTTTAAACGTGAAACAGACGAGCTAAAATTTTGTGTGGAAGAAATTTTCAAAGGCAACAAACATAGATACTTAACTTTATATCTCTCAAATGCTCTGAAGTTCCACGGGCATATCAATAACAGGATGAGGCAGATTGACCGAGCGTTTGGTGCACTGAATGCAATAGCACCGTATATTCCTAGGTCCGTTCTTGACCAAATATACAACATTTTCGTTACGGCGTACTTTGACTATGGGACGCAGTTAAAGATTGGCCAATGACAATGACCGACGCAATGAGACTGAAGCGAACACAAAATCTAGAGGTGAGATTAGTTACAGGAACCATGTTCAGGATATCAACCTACTCGGGTGGACGTCTCTGCTCTGGCCACAAGAAGGAACATTCATAGGCTAATCGAGTACCATAAGCTTCAATGCCCCGATTCAAGAGCGCCACGCTAAGTCAGGTCACTACTTCCCGACACGCGCTTGACCCGGACGGGAAGAACACTTAGAAGCTCACGAACGTCAACACAGCCAAACAATGGCACAACTCTATTTACAAATTATTTTTTCCCTCAGACAACAAAAGAATGGGACAGTCTCCCAACATCGTTTCCCCAAACAATTCCTGAACAATCTCTTTTTAGTTTATAAGCAAGGTTTTGGTGCTTTAACTGAACAAATCAACTTGAAACATAACCAGTCAATTTAATTGTAAACATTGGACCTTGGTCATCTTGATATTTAAAATAGCTTTTGAGTGAATGATCCTTGGGAAGCAAAAACAAGTATCATGTGGCCACACCTTCCTCCCCGTTACATTTTTTCTTAACTTGGGATTGTCACCCCCAGGGTCGGCTCCAGAACCACGGTTTGGGGGAAACGGAGCCTGAAATCGTGAAAAACATTTTTTAAAGAAAATCGGAAAAAATCGCGGTTTAGGGGGAAAATTGGCTGGTACCCCTTGGATCCGCCAGTGGGCCTCAAACTTACCGGCTTGTAAAATTTTGGCTAAATCTGTCACTGCGTGACGTTTATTGTTTTGCTTTTCGAATTCGGTTTGACCCCCCCAAACCTACTAGCTAGTTGAATTGTGGCAAAGCCTGTCACCAAGTGACGATCTTATTTTTCCCTGTTCGACTTTAGTTTCCCCCAAAACGTACCGGCTAGATCTGCCCACAAACAGGGACGCCGGCTGGTACGGCGTTGATTCCACTGCTGCGGCGCGCACTCCCCAGTGTACCGCTATCTCCTGGGTAGGAGGCGGCCGCGGAAAAGGCTGCCACAGGTCAGCCTTGATCCAGGGGCCTTTCACTCCCAAGCATGGCGCCTCTGTCAACTGCGCCACGAGGACGGCACACGGACGAACTTATCCCCTCGCAGTTTCTGCTAAAAAGTTGTAGATAAATGAACATAAACAAAAATAAGATGCGAACATTTTGCAGCTGACACTGACAATTCCTTTAATGGTTGGGCTACTAAAACGACTTAAATGACAAAGTTAACCATTATCAGGGGAGACAGACACCATTAGTGTCGACATGCCTGTCAGCTCACAACACCAGCTGTCACATCTGTCACCGTCAGCTGTCATCCGCTGCACAGATCCGTCACCGTCCACTGTCAGCCGCGAAGGGATGCGTCAACGTCCGCTCAGAGGTGAAAAATATGCACCAATGTTCCAACTTGGGTTCTAAGAAAATGAATGTAGTGAGGTGTATGCTTTTACACCAACCTTCAGCGTTCATCCGCGAAATTCCCAAGCATTTTAGATGCTGTAGGACCCAGGTGGATTTGTTGATACTACCTTGTGAACAATGGGACCGAAAAATGTCGTATTCTCATGCTGCGCTCGTCATTTGCCAGCCATGGTTGATACCGGTTTTTGCGTGACTAACCAATAACCGAGAATGTCTTTTCATGAGTCAGCGCGCGCCTTTTTGCAACACTCACCATACCCCGGCGAATTATACATTCCGCTTCCGCGGGCCACATCCATCGCGGCGGCGCACATGAATAGAATTGCTGCCATATATCGGTGACAGCGGTCGCGAGTGCTGCCAGATCTGGTATCACCCACCGCCCGGTAAAGTGGCGCGTCGCGGCAGATATGGCACGGTGACGAATGCGGCGCACTGACGCCGAAACAACGCTTAGACTTATGCGGCGCGTGCGTGGCATCGAACGCGCCTGATCTGCTTCTTTCAACAGCAAAAAGTACATAGTTGCCTTTACGGTCATCTGATTGCAAGAACCCGCGGAAAACGCAGCTGCGGAGCCGATGACCCCAAACGAAAAAGCGCGCTTCTGTTATGTCCGAAACACTCTTTCAAGTGTACGGATTTTGTCTAAGTAATACCATTCTTTCAAAGATGACTGAACGGGAGCGCACTTTGTCAATGCATCGGTTTCAAAGGTCTGAGTGCGTTTCCAAGGTTTTCACTTTTTTAATAGCAAGGATAACCGAGCGGCTGCGACTCTCGACTGTTCGTCAGCTTATTTCGTTCGATTCTCTCATGATCTTTTTGCTTTGTTCTGTAGTAATACTCCATTTGTTTATCAAATAATGATCACAATTATTTTCCTGAAATATTAAGAAGAGTGCCATTTTTTCAAAGCCCATAATTTATCGCAAGCTAATCTTGTAAGCCATTTTTTGGACGCAAAGCATGATACAAACTATGTTGGACCGGTAATCCGTTTTAAAACGTCGCAGACTAAGAAAGAGACCAAGTGGCAACGTTTAAAATTCATTACACCTCATAACCCAAGGGAAGGATGGGCTAGGAGACAACGCACACAACGGCACCGCACCCGACAGTCCCACCAATCCCAGGCACCGCGCCCGACAGTCCCGCCAATCCCAGGCACCGCACCCGACAGTCCCGCCAATCCCAGGCACTTCACCCTACAGTCCCGCCAATCCCAGGCACCGCACCCGACAGTCCCGCCAATCCCAGGCACCGCACCCTACAGTCCCGCCAATCCCAGGCACCTCACCCTACAGTCCCGCCAATCCCAGGCACCTCAACCTACAGTCCCGCCAATCCCAGGCACCGCACCTGACAGTCCCACCAATCCCAGGCACCGCACCCTACAGTCCCGCCAATCCCAGGCACCTCACCCTACAGTCCCGCCAATCCCAGGCACCTCACCCTACAGTCCCACCAATCCCAGGCACCTCACCCTACAGTCCCGCCAATCCCAGGCACCTCACCCTACAGTCCCACCAATCCCATGCACCGCATCTGACAGTACCCTGCACCTTGTTACCTCGGTGATAGTGAGCCTGACCGGGTGCTTACATATGTATGCATGTCCCCTGCGGGTACGTACGTACCTGGTGAACCCATAGTCAGTCGGTGTCAGATCTGGTCCTGGTTCTCATTGTTCCTGATGAGATAAAGAAATCCGGCGAACGTATATACATTTATCATATAACTTACAGTGCTGCTTACTTTTTTCAAAAGAATGGCGGCCCCGGTTCCACAGCGTTTGAGACGTCTCAGTTTTGCAATTCAGAACACTGACCGGGCTCAACCCCGCCAGTCTGAGCTGTACTTATTCATACTTTTCAAACGCCCCGTCAGATTGAAACGGAACGCGAGTGAATCTCTGGAAATATCGCATGAATTTATTTATTTTTGAATTGAGGAAAAGGGCATTGTAAATCTTGGAGAACCATTGCAGCCGAACGGACGAAATGTTTGAAGCAGCAGGGCGGCGACAGAAATGAATCGGTTGGCGTCGTAAACAGATAATCGCACACATTTGGGACCGTGCTGACCTACGCTGGCTCTATAACCCCCTATTATTGACTCCACGGTGTTACACCATGGGTTTTCTGCCAGTTATCGATGGTGTTAGTTATTATCCAAGAAAAATTCAGTCAATTTCTGAAAAAATGCAATTTTCGGAACTTCTGTCATCCTCGGCGTTCGTGGTTCCACACTTATACACACTTATTTTCAAGTACACCCACATCCAGTGGCAGATCTAGCCGATCGGTAGATTCGAAAAGCACAAAAAAACCTCACCGGCTGAAAGATGTGCCCTCAATATGCTTGTTCTCGCCATCCAAGGCTCAATACTTACACTGAAATTGACTGGTTCTGTTTGAAGTTGAGAGTTGAAGCACACAAACCTTGCTTATAAACTAAAAAAGATGCCGGGAAAAAAAAGAGCTCGACGCTTTGGTGGGGGGGGCAAAAGCATAGTTTTGCCCCGAGCTTTCCCGTTTGGGGGCCAATGCCTTTTGCCCCCCTGAATCGGCCACTGCCCACATCCAGATGCATACATGGATATAAGGGTAAAGGGGCACAATCCGCATCGACCCAACCAGCGCCCCTGCACGAAGTCTCATGCCCCCTCAAACGCTGATTGCTACCCGCTCCCACCCGCGGTGCAAATATGAACGCCTTCACGGTGCTGTTCCACATCCCCCTGGTAGGTCACAAAGGGGATGAGGTGGCTTAGTGGATAGCACCCTTGTCTTCTAAGCCACCGATCCCGGGTTCAAGTCCCGGCGGAGCCTCTGAATAAGTCGATCTGATCCCTAAAATCCCTTCCAACAGGGTGAGAGTTGGCGACGCCGTATGACCCTGGCAGTTGGTGCGTAGTTAAACCTCAACAGATATTGTTATTATGGTAGGTCACAAACTAAGAATTGGCACCCCTTTGAACCGAAATGGTGCCCCTGACAAAGATTTCCCCCCAGCAGAAATCCAGGATCTGCCAATGTTAAGAAGTCCAGGGAACTGAGCTCAGGTCAAGACCCAAGGAATACCCGTCTTCGAGATTACGCGGCGTCCAGGCCCTCCAGCCGCCTGGTCTTTTTCCCCCGGGGAGGCCTGGATGGTAACGTAGGTAGGAAGGCTGGGGAGGCCTGGATGGTAACGTAGGTAGGAAGGCTGGGAAGGTCTGGATGGTAACGTAGGTAGGAAGGCTGGGGAGGCCTGGATGGTAACGTAGGTAGGAAGGCCGGGGAGGTCTGGATGGTAACGTAGGTAGGAAGGCTGGGGAGGCCTGGATGGTAAAGTAGGTAGGAAGGCTGGGGAGGCCTGGATGGTAACGTAGGTAGGAAGGCTGGGGAGGCCTGGATGGTAACGAAGGTAGGAAGGCCGGGAGGCCTGGATGGTAACGTAGGTAGAAAGGCTGGGGAGGCCTGGATGATAACGTAGGTAGGAAGGCTGGGGAGGCCTGGGTGGTAACGTAGGTAGGAAGGCTGGGGAGGCCTGGATGGTAACGTAGGTAGGAAGGCTGGGGAGGCCTGGATGGTAACGTAGGTAGGAAGGCTGGGGAGGCCTGGATGGTAACGTAGGTAGGAAGGCTGGGGAGGCCTGGATGATAACGTAGGTAGGAAGGCTGGGGAGGCCTGGGTGGTAGCGTAGGTAGGAAGGCTGGGGAGGCCTGGATGGTAACGTAGGTAGGAAGGCTGGGGAGGCCTGGGTGGTAGCGTAGGTAGGAAGGCTGGGGAGGCCTGGATGGTAACGTAGGTAGGAAGGCTGGGGAGGCCTGGATGGTAACGTAGGTAGGAAGGCTGGGGAGGCCTGGATGGTAACGGAGGTAGGAAGGCTGAAGAGGCCTGGATGGTAACGTAGGTAGGAAGGCTGGGGAGGCCTGGATGGTAACGTAGGTAGGAAGGCTGGGGAGGCCTGGATGGTAACGTAGGTAGGAAGGCTGGGGAGGCCTGGATGGTAACAAAGGTAGGAAGGCCGGGGAGGTCTGGATGGTAACGTAGGTAGGAAGGCTGGGGAGGCCTGGATGGTAACGTAGGTAGGAAGGCTGGGGAGGCCTGGATGGTAACGAAGGTAGGAAGGCTGGGGAGGCCTGGATGGTAACGTAGGTAGGAAGGCTGGGGAGGCCTGGATGGTAACGAAGGTAGGAAGGCTGGGGAGGCCTGGATGGTAACGTAGGTAGGAAGGCTGGGGATGTCTGGGTGGTAACGTAGGTAGGAAGGCTGGGGAGGCCTGGATGGTAACGTAGGTAGGAAGGCTGGGGAGGCCTGGATGGTAACGTAGGTAGGAAGGCTGGGGAGGCCTGGATGGTAACGAAGGTAGGAAGGCTGGGGAGGCCTGGATGGTAACGTAGGTAGGAAGGCTGGGGAGGTCTGGGTGGTAACGTAGGTAGGAAGGCTGGGGAGGCCTGGATGGCAACGTAGGTAGGAAGGCTGGGGAGGCCTGGATGGCAACATAGGCAGGAAGGCCAGTTTTTCAACCGGTTGATGGCGAAGTTTATGGTGAACATCATTATTAATGTAATGGTAGGATACAGCCTAATGTTCATGTTAGTTTAGGGCGGAACAAGTAGTAAATTTGTAACTGATTTATGTCTCCCTCGGCTCTTTCCTAACCATGAATCTATTAGAATATTTTTCAATCCATCTTTTTCCAGTCGACGCCATAGAGTTAGTGTTAAAATAGCCGCCTATGGCGATGTGGTGATATTAGTGCCGGGATAAACCTGTATATTCAGAGCATAATTGGATACAAATACAAGGAAACGTTTTTAGTTAAAAGAGTATGTTCTTGGGACCCAACAGGACACCGATAGATTTTTTTGCTATCTTTCTCGATATTTCCAAACATACCTATATCACGTTTGATTCTACGGGATAAAGCGAATCATACAGAATTGTAATTACCAGTACTGAAGCAATATTTATCATTTTGGTTTTAAAGAGATCCAAGCAAATACAATTTGTCTGCGCAGAAGGGCCTGGGCAAGACGTCACCTTCCCCAAGGTCACATAATACCACGTGAGCATCCTGGGAGGAGGGGGTCGATAGGGGAGGGGGATTCTTGCCTTCTTTCTGCGCGAACGATCAGTTCTGGGACGAATGAGTCATCGATCAAGTGTTTTCTCGGTATGCCATATCACGTGGCTATCTCAGTTCAAATCCCATTACGAAGGTGTCACATTCCCTTTAAGTGAGCCGCCGTCGAGGGTGGAGCTAATAAGAAGCCTATGGAGGTTATCGTAGAGTGAACCTAAGTAAGGTCATGGTGATCAGCGCAATTATTTCGCCGTGTCACATCTCTTTCTCATGGGAAATAAACAAAAGTCATGTTTCTGTGACTCTCAGCTTGCATTTAATGCAGGAAAACCCGGGAAGCCTTATAATGGGACACTCCATACACTCAGGGTTCTTGAAACGTTAGAATTTTTGTGTTGGTACCAGAATAGGGAAATCAGAAAATTGCACTTCTTTTGCTGATATCAGGCATCCGCTTATTATTATGCTGATATCAAGTACGTACCATTAGTAGCTTCCAACCATTCATTTCATCCCCTCTTCAAACTGTTCCATCATTGATCGGTCCATGAGTGTCACTTTTCCACCTCTGCGAGGTTCGCGAGGGCGGCGTCTGCGGTCACAAAAGCCCGCGAACAGGGCGCGCCACCAGCTGACAACATGCACCGCCAGCTGACTGCGGCCTCATTAGCAATCAATCATCTGGCTGTAAACGTGCTGCTGTCTCCGGTATCAGGACCGGCGGGCCGAGAACGCCCGGCGGCCGGTCGCCTCAGCCAGGACCGGAGCGCCGACGACGCCGGCGACCCGGCACCACTGGCTTCCTCGCAAGACGATAACTTGATCTCATCCGACAGCTTCATTTCATTTGTTCTCGTCTACCGCATAAATCTTAAGTTTAAATGATCTAGCCCTACCTTGAGATTACCTCTCTTAAATATGCTGGTAATCAGATGAAGATATGGACGAACAAATTACAGGAAATGAATTCCGCAGCAGTTTTCTCTCAGTGACGGCATTAGGAGTTCCTTGTTCAACTCTGGTGCGGCCAGTCCTGTTTCAAGCAGCCTCTCAAAAAGTGCTCTGGCAAACAAAGGTTTTTCCTGGCCCAGTCTTTGATTTTTTATTAGTGACGGAACCCTTCCATTCAAAACGAGTCATAAATCATACAGCTCTGAATTAGCGAATTTAAATGATGGCAGAATAAATTAGACATTAATGTCCCTACCACCGATAATGCATGGGCTGACATTCAAAGGACATGGAAGCCCTTTGTAATCGCTTTACACGATGTTCTTGTTGGCGGAAAGCGTTATTCAGTGCTGCCATTTAGCTTTCCGAGTAAAATATGACAGTGCATTGTCGTAAATCAGGGGCAAAGAGCACAACAACGCCACATCTGGGAGGACCGTGATTAAGTATATTAACCGTGAAAGGGATGGCAACAGTTCAGGGCCCCTGAATCTCGCCAGCAGCCCTCCAAACGAGCGGCTTCATGCATTGTTTAGCGTGCTACCGCAGTTATAACATGTTCTGCTATTGAAGTCTGATTCGTTATTGTTGGCGAAATGGGGTCAAACTGAACATGTCAGTTATGAGTTTGCATTTCCGCAAAAATTAAGCGTTACAATGTATTTTAGACTGATAAGTTCTCGGAAGGCCTGCTGTAGATAGGGTGCCATGAACCACAGAGTGTTGTGGGAATGACCCAGGACCCTAAAAAGATGATAAAACAGAAGACAGCACAAAGGCTAGAAGACTTTAAACCCAAATGACGGCAAAAAGGCAAGAAAAGCTAAAATCAAAATCCTAAGACGGAGGCAGCCAAAAAAGCCAAAGTTCAGAAACTAAACCGTCTAAACCCTAAAAAAGCCCAAGAAAGGCTAAGACAAGGTAAAGATAAAGAAAAAAGGCGCGGGATGAGGTTCGTCTTAGGATTTTAGATTTTAGCTTTTTTGGCCTTTTGCCGACGGTTGGGTTTTAAGTCTCTTAGCGCTTTTCCTGTCCTCTGTTTTATCATCCTTTTAGGCTCCTAGGTCATTCCCACAACACTCCTTTTTAGAAGTTTGACAAAGTGCGATATAGATATGATGTTATAATTGTTTATAGTATTACCAATCTTACGTCATACTTTCTTATACAAAACTCATCGATATTGCCTCGCACAGAATTGGATCGTCTTGTAATGCAAACTCAAAACGCGGTAGACCAGAGACTTATTGAATAAACTCTTAAAATACTCAAAACGTGGTGCTATAAAAATACACACATCACACTCGAAACGTCCACTCGCTAACCACTAGGCCACCGGACTCACATGTGGCACCTCCAACACCTCTCTAGGTCACCGGACTCACATGTGGCTCCTCCAACACCTCTCTAGGTCACCGGACTCACATGTGGCACCTCCAACACCTCTCTAGGCCACCGGACTCACATGTGACACCTCCAACACCTCTCTAGGCCACCGGGCTCACATGTGGCACCTCCAACACCTCTCTAGGCCACCGGGCTCACATGTGAAACCTCCAACACCTCTCTAGGTCACCGGACTCACATGTGGCACCTCCAACACCTCTCTAGGCCACCGGGCTCACATGTGGCACCTCCAACACCTCTCTAGGCCACCGGACTCACATGTGGCACCTCCAACACCTCTCTAGGTCACCGGACTCACATGTGGCACCTCCAACACCTCTCGTCGTCAGTGTCGCGAGCGACGGGCGGTTAACCCGCTGTCACAGCTGACACAGCGGCGCGGCGGAGCCGACGGCCGCGCCGACGCGAGGAAGACAAGTCCCATCCATCCATCCCCTCCCCCTAACCCTCCCCCCCACCGCGGAGCAGGGCCTTCGGGTGGCGGGAAACATCGGTAGTTTGCGGCTGCGAAAATCACGATAGTTAGGTCGGGGTCATATGGTCGCAAGGAAGGGTTTGTTTTTGGAGGAGTGTGTAATGTATCCTATTTTTGGGTTTATCCAGGCGCTATTAAGGACCAACGCCGCATCCGAAAGTGGTTTTTATGTCATTAAAAGCGTTTTAAAGCGTTTCGTTACTTACGTATGTACCTTCAAACCTAAGCGGCAGTAAAAATACGTAAACAGCAGTACATGAATGGAGAAGGCGTTCTTTTTTGTTGCAAGAAACATCCCCTGCATGAGCAGATCCAGGGGGCAAGGGCAAGGGGGCACGTATCACCCAGTTGACTCCCCTGGCAATACCCCTCCCCCTGAAGCGTGAAACGTCGCTTTGCACCCCTTCCCCGCACGATGCAATGCCAGCGTTAGCGCCTGCACGGTGCGGTTTTACTCAGATCTCAGATCAGACCTGAAGAATTGACGTCCTTGGCTCAAATAGCGCCCCCTAACCTAGGTGTTCCCTCCCATCGGAAAACAAATAGAAAATCCAGGATTTAGATCACGGAAGGGGTCAAACACCTTGGGCTGGTTATCTACCGCCCTTGGGAAGGGGGCGCCTTTTTTGGCACTGAGGAGGGCTTAGTTGCTCTCTCAGCCTTAGTCGGTACTGAAGCCCATTTTCAGGCGACTGAACAACACAATTCCAACATTTTACTGACGTTTGGCTGTTGAATGTTCATGCAGATTACCCGGTCCTTTCGGCGCTCACTATTACGACATATTTACGGCAGATAATTTCGTTTCCCCGCAAAAATCAAGTTCGGATTTAGAACATAAGCCTCTGTTTCGAAAACTCCGCCCTACGGCGCGATGAAGCCCTGGCATCCCGCAGCAACATGGCACGCCTCCCCTCCCCCCTCGCCGCTGTGTGATGGCTTGGCGTCGCGGGACACTTCATTAGTGTGATGTGCGTGACGGTGGTGGGGCGGCGCTTCAGAGGCACAGCCGCCCTGCCATCAAAGGGCACCGCCTGCGGGCACGTGCGGCGTGAGTCGGCTCAAATGATCGCCTGACGCTCCTGAATAACCACCTTCTCGCTTCTTGGGAAGTGCAGTAGCGCCCAGTTTTAAACGAATGACTTCTTGATGAACGTCCTTTTGTGTGTACACGGAAAAATGGTGAAATTGCATTGGCGCCATTTAGTGGATGTACCGTCAGAATTATTCCTAGCTAACACTCGCCTCCAGTCACGGCAAATTCCATCGTCATGGCTGCCAGTTCCAATGCGTCCCAACTGGCAAAGTTGTAATCGAATCCGACCATGTGTGTACTTCCTCCTGAAACGAAATCCCAGTGGCTCTAATGATGCAGGCCCCTGCTGTGCAGTAGGCGACAAGCTGGAAGGGTCTCTTGAGCCCCCACCATGACGAACAGGGGAGGGGGATCTGAAGGGCCGCGGGAGGGGCGACAAAGACCACGTGACAGCCGACTGTCACCTCCTGCGGACAATTTGTCAACCACGCGCACGGGCGGCTGTGGCGCGGCGGGGGCCTGTCGAGTGACAGGTTTTCCGTCACCCTTCCCCACCGTGCGGCGGCGGCGCGCCAGCTGCGGCGGCGGGAGAGCAGAGGCGGACCCAGGCACGGAGAGGCGGCCTCCTGTCTAACGGCTGACACATGAGTCATCTGAAAATGTGCCGGGGTATTCTGCAATGAAAGCTGAAAATCAGACATAATTTTCAACAAATTATCAAAACTGAACGTGATTTAAAACTTTCGGGATCAAACGCTGTAGAAAGAACCCTATGGCACCATCGCTTGCCTTCTAGTCCCTCCGCAAAAAAACAACTCATCTTTCAGGCCATTATACGCGGCGTATGACAGCCGCAGAACGGTCGCGCGGTCCGAGTCTCTGCCGTGATTTGGTGCGGCTTTTGGAAGTGTCAGGGGCTGCGATGGATCGACTCGTGGTCTTTGAGCCCCGACTGGCCATCTGATGTATTGCCCCCTCGCTGCCTTTGAGTGGCTCCGACACAGTGATGGGAACGGGCGGGTTAGAGCTCGCGTGACCACGCCAGAGGCCATGTTTTCGGCGCCGCCAAGTGCTACAACTCTGTCTGCATTGATGCCACGTTTTATATGATGCAGAATAAGCCTGGTGAATTATCTCTAGAGGCTTATGGATGTGTAAATTAATCAACCGGGCCCACGCTGGGAGTGTGTGATATCCTCATGTTGGCGACGGATCGATGTGTTTTTATTATGCATTGAGTTATGCCTCTCAAACTCAACTCCATACGATGAATCTCTTCACTATAATTTTATCCATTCCATGTGTTTGAGGTGGACCCCGTCTGGAAGTTTGGCACCTCTGCCCGCTCCCTTCAGGTGATCTGGGCGTTACACGACAGCGCCGCATCTTTGACAGCACGCTCATCCATTACAGGGCGGTGACACAGCAGTTCCAGGCCCTGCTACCAGACAGGGGCGCCCCGGCGCACGTGGCGATACAACGGAGGGCTGTATACTGGGGAGACGGTACTGCTAGTGATGACAGTTTTGGCTCCAAAAATACTAACGGGCGGGCCTCTTCGCACACTATTTCCCTGCATTGTGTATTTGCATGTCGGAGAAACACATGCTTACACTACATTCACTCTAAATACAAGCATGAACATTTTGTAGAAATACTCGTAACTTCACATTTTCCTGGCGAAGTAAAATCTCGTTTCTCGGCGTGAAAGCACACACCACAGCGTGAAGCCCGCCCTGTCAGAAGAGATTGATGGATTACAGCTGGCCTCTACAATCCAGTCTGTTCACGGGTTCATTAAGCCGGCGGGGCCGCGCCATTCGCGTGGTGTTGGATGACCGCTGTCCGTTTGGCTTTGTTGAATGGATCAGTTTCATGTGGTCGACATGGGGTGGGGGGGGTCAGCGGGTATGGGGGACAACAGACCCGTGGTTCGTCTTGGTGACCTCACCAGAAATGACGCTTGGATTCCAGGGAGGAAAGCCCAACTGCAGAGGCCACCATATGACGGGAAATGGAATGGAAACGACAGAACGGAATGGAATGGAAAAATATCCTTCGCGCAGGATATTTGTTCTTGGGTGTGATGCAAACGGAATAGGAGGCGGTGGGATGGAAGTTTCCAGATTTCTTTCGCACGTGACATCTTTCAGTTACAATATCATCGCGGCGGAACCTATGCATAAGTCGATCTGATCGCCCACATCCCTCCCAACAGGATGAGAGTTGGCGATCATCATCATCATCATCATCATCATCAGTATTTCATAAAAACAAGACAAAACATAAATGAACACTGATGCAAAAGCACAAATGGAAAACAAGGCGCCGAGTCAACATCAACGCACAGTAAACACCCCTGGATGCAGCCCCCAGTGTGCCACCACCCCGGAGACGCCAGGGCATGAAATAATTTAATGGGAAATATTTACTTCAGCTACTAGGTCAGGATTGAAACCTCTCTGTTGAGATTATAAATTTAAATGTTTCTGAGCTACTGCATAGTCCTGCTTACTAGTTAGAGAATGTCCCCTTAGTAGTATATCTAGTTTTTAGCATTGTTAAGATAAGCAAAGTTCGTGTTTAGTATTTCTGATATTCTGTCGATAGGTGTGCTCTGATTTAAGTACTTGGACAGCCAAGAAAGAAATGTTTAATATCTTCGCAACGATATCCACATTCGCAGACGGTACGCACAAAGCGACAGATCATTCACTCAGCTGTCTCGAGGCACCCAAGCTGCGAACCCACAAAAAGGTTCAAACAAAATAACCAGAATAATTGGATAACCAAGATCTTAGGGCTTATGCGTAAACGTGATCGGCTCTTTAAAATTGCGCGGCAACGACAGGCTAAAAACTATAGGACAATGAGGATGACGGGAAAGATGGAAATCTGTAGAAACGAAGTACATCAATGGTTAGGAGACTAAAAACCAAAGTATCAACGGGGAAAACACTTTGGAACAAAAACAAAATCCTCACAAGTATCACGCTAAATTCGAGACAGACTGGCACAAAAAACATCGACAATTCCCCTCTTGACATTCCGGGGCGACCTGATTCTCGAAACACCGACAAATGCGAGCTTCTGAATTCATATTTTGCTGCACAGTCTTCACTAGGAACTAAAAATAGACGCGAAATACGAACTTGTGATTCTAGAGCTACACCAAAAATAAACACACCCATCATATCAGAGCAAGAGTGCTGGCCACTATCAACAGCTTAAATCCAAATAAATCGACTGGACCGGACAATATCCCCGTAAACTCATTAAACTGACAGCAGTTATTATTTCCGAACCCTTATCTAGGCTATTCAACAAGTCAATCGAAAGTGGCAAGTTTCCAAAATCTTGGAAAGTCGCAAATGTAAAACCAGTATTCAAGAACAAGGAAGCCCATCTGAAATATCAAATTATAGACCAATTAGCCTCTTGAGTTGTTTATCAAAAATTTTTGAAAATATTAATATTACGCGATGCCGAAAAACCCCGGCAGTTGCTGCGTCGTTAAACCCCAACGGTTATTTAAACCCCAAAAATTATTATTCTTATTGGTTAGAATATCGCAGAGACAATTGAATGGTAAGGGACGAGATAACTTACTGGGTGTTCTTTTTAGACGGAGCGTGGGCAAACATACTAAGGTGGAATGGATGAGACAGAAGTGAAAATTCTGACCCCTGCTGACCTCTACCCGGCAGGTTTAACCTGTCACGTGGGGAAGAAGCCTTAGGGGCTTATGATGCTATCCTCGGTAGCCTTTACCACGCCCTAAGTTCATGAGCGCGTCTCCAACCATCATGAGCGCGTCACCACCTCTGACCCTGTTGGAAGCGTGTATTGGAGATCAGAATGTCCCTATACGGTATTGATAAGCGGGATTTGAACCTGAGTAAGCGGCGTGGAAACCTAACGCGCCACCAGGAGCCAAGGGGCGGCGGGCGCCCCCTCCTGAGCAAATCCGGTTACGCCCCGCGCGCCACCACTGTGCCTTGCATCTATAGCTCTTCAGGTGCCTGGTTTGATGGTCATATACTGACTGTGAAAGTGACTGAGTTCCGGTTTGGACTAGACCTATCTTACGACCCTCCCCAGTGGCGGATCCAGGGGGGACTAGGTGAGCTCAAGCCCCCCCGAAATGTCCGAACCCCTATAGTTAATACATAGGCGAGGAGCTCCCCGGGGTACTAGCGGGTGAGGCTGGATCCCCCTAGCCCCCGAAATCAATTCCTAGATCAGCCACTGCCCCGCCCCACAATAATCTTCCGCCTGAAGTATGCCACTCTGCTAGTCGCCCCGGCTAAAACACGGTCTGTTGAGGGTTTTAAAGAGAATGTGGCACCTTGGTCGAATCCTGGAATTTAGTGTAATTAGGCGTACTTTTAGCCGAAAATAATGAAACCACTCATAATTTCTCTGAAAAATGTACAATAAGCTCAATATTTTGATTTTTAAAATACTCCTCTAGGAAAAGAAATAAATATCTGCTTGTGGATGATGTCATGATCTGGCAACCACTACCATACTCGAAACGCTTCAAGGGCTTCGATTGGCTGATGCTCATCGTGACGTCAGCATATGTCGTCACACCAGCCGCTCACAACAATGGCCGCCTGGCGAGAGGTATATACATGAGAGGTACATTTCGGGTAGGTTTTAGCTTTTTTCTACGGAAATATCGAGTTCCAAGACAAACGACACATAGAGTACCGGGTTTTCCGACCTGCTTTACAACTTGGCTATCTCAGTTAAAATCTCGTTATAAAGATGCCATATTTCCTTTAAGAGGCGACGTTTGAATGCCTGATTTAACACCATGAGTGGGGGGGGGACCGCCCCCTCTCGGGTTTCGGAGACAGTAAAAAACGGCGGCGCGTAGCACCGCCAGAATACATACGTTTTCCCTCATTATTTTAAAACTTTGTGAAAATTTTAAGGTTAGGTCATCTCAGGTCAGGTCACCAGTACAGGCAAGGACCTGACCAAAAGTTTAAGATACCATTAGTCAGAGCAGGGGAACTTATCCGATTGAAACTCATATCACATAATGGGCCCACCGAGTCCTCTAAAATTTGTTCCGGTATTTGATATCGATGACCTAAGGTCAGGTACGAGGCAGACCTCTCCATTGAAATACAGGAAAATGTTTTCCTGAATAACCAGTAACAAATGGTGATAGAGCGTTTATTTTAGCTGCATTAGACTCGCCTTGGCTTTACAGTTCTAATGATATGCATTTATATAATGACCCTGGCTTGACCTCAGGTCAGGTCAAATCCTTGATTTGACCTAGCAAGGTCAAATTATATATCATTCGATTCGGCTTGCTGCAAGGATTCATATAGTCTAAGTCGTTTTGCTCTATCTTACTTGTTCAGATGTAATGGCCGAAAAACTAATACAGTGATCCTATGACAGCATGTTTTGACCTCTGGTGACCTTAAATGACCTGGCAAAAAGGTAATATATTTCGATGGAAAATGATGGGCACCCAACGCCATTTACAGTTTTCGCCACCTACCGTGGTTCTCGAGATCTTAGGGGCGGGTACCCGCCTCTCGTCAAAGCGAAGTGGCTCAGACCCCCGTCAATGCGCGGTTAAGGAACGTATCGAGTTTGTTTACACTTTTACTCTGTCACATAGGTATGTTTGACAACCACTCAGTTTTTTCTCAGTTGATACGGTGCATGAAAAATCTTGTTTTCTCTGATGTGCTCCAAATAATAAGGGTTGCCACCGACGAAAAAGTGGGGCGGGAGCCAAACTTCAACCTGATGCTGACAAAAACTTCCAACGTCAGGACCAAACACTGCTCGAATTTGGGCTCGTCGTTGCCTCCCGCAGCGGCTGGATATAAGAATGTCCGGTTTTCTCTCATTTTGACTGAGATCAAGAAATTTTTGGCCACAGAGTGGGGGCCAGGCCCCCCTGGCCCCCTTTTTCAGACGCTAACGCTCCAAATAAACTGACTGACTGACCTCATTTCTTCATTTGAATTACAGGCACTATTTAGAGAGCTCAAGTAAAAAAATATGCAACAACAAATCACAAGTATTATCGAAATAAGACCTTATAAAACATCGCGAGACAACTTTCATCATACTTATGAAAAATCAACAAGCTGGTTATTCCTGCTGATCATTCCAGCTCATCAAACAAATTTCCCGTCTGCATTTTGAAGACTAAGAAAGACCCGAGCCACGACAATAAAAGAACAAAAAACCAAAATGCTCAAGAAATCTGCTCTTTTTTCGTTTCAACACATGAGATCTGGCAATCATCGTGAGCCTTGCAGCATCTCCAGTCACGGGAGTGAGCCGATATGGCAAATACGGCCTTCGCATTGTTGCAAGTATATTGCAGCTCCCCAGTCAGGCTGAGCTAACATTAAACTGCAATTCCTGAGACAAAACCTCCATTTTTACGCTGTCGCCCCAGATCTCCCCGGCAGGTTCAAAGCATTCCAGTACAGCAACAACAACAACAGAGACCGAAAAACTGTCAGATTAGAAGCCATCCTACTTCATCAAAGTCTTCTGATAGGTGAATAGCAGAAAAAGGGCTGGAGCCGAGCCGATAACGGCACAGAACCGATATGGCAAAGCATTGGCACCCAGAAAATGTTGATTGGGTCAGCTTCCTCAGCCGCCGTATACTTTCAACTCTGTGAAAGAGGTTTAAGGTCCTATTTTTGGGTTCGGCTGGAAAACTGGGTAGGCTTTATAGTTACCTACTGGTCTCAGACGAACTCTGAGTTCCGTTTGACTTGTGGAGATAAAGTACTGTCTGGATTAGGGAGACACTACCAATCATTTCCGGGCTTGATTTTAATGCTTGCTAGAATACTTTCACAAATATTGTGTAGATCATTGCTTTCCTAATAAATCACACGCAAAGATAGGAAATAATAAAGATTTTCTGGAACATTGTTCCGAAGGCTGAACGCCCTAAGTAATAAAAAGATGGATATCACTTTCCTGGTATATCACCCCTGTCAACACCAATCTACACTGTTGGACACCTAAATTGTTTTGGGCCCGTTGTTCTCTGTACCTGTTGAGCTGGCAAAGGTCAAGAAGTCCTCTTGGAGAAGCAATAAAACTGGTTCAATACCGACAAAAATCACATTTTCATTTGTTTTCTGCATGGGCAGAGATTCCGGAGGCTGTTTTGAATCCTTTGGCTCCAGAAAGCTTGTCCGAAGTGGGTTTAAATGCAGTAATCTTGTGCTAGCTCATTTAGAATGTCGCAGTCTGTTGAATGCGGTGGTTGCTGACATACTGAAAAGTCCCGCCAAGCTAGTACATTAAAAACATTGTCTCTCTGTATTATAGTCGGATGTGCATTATGCACCTTCAGTTCTTTACTGTTCTTACTTTGGCAGCGATACCATCAGGACGCACATTTCCTGTTCCGTGTGGGCTGGGCTCTCTAGCAGCGAGTGCTTTCCGTCTTCCCAACATAAATTCATCTGGTATGGCAGACGGCGGGGATAATTACGCCCCTACCCGAAGCCATTACCTGCCAGCAGGGGGGCGACAGGCCTTTTGGAGCCGTTGGGGGTCCGATGGGCCCGCCCGGCAAAGACGGCCCCCGCTGGGCTTTCAAGTCGCCGCCAGCCTCTGATAGAATACGGCCTCGCTGACCCGGGAGCATGCAGGGAGCGCACGGCAGTGGTGTACCATGCCGAAACCAGCCTGCCAAGGATTCCTCTCTGACGTTCTAAACATAGGAACCGGAGAAATCGACGTGAGTGAAGTGTGGGCAAACCCAGATTTCACAATATATGGGCCGTGACGGGGAGGGGCTGTTTGGCTAGCAAGTGTGATAGATGAGGCGACTTCTCATCGGGGGCGACGGGGTGCAGAAGGGCGGCGGGGCCAGAGCTGGGTCCCCACTGCGCTTTGAAGTCCGCCGAAATGCCGAGAGCGCCTGGAAACACTGACCGCTAGTGGTAAGACATGTGCAGAGAAACGCTTCAACCCAATCCAGCTCGAGAGGATCAAAAACAGTAATGGATCAAAACTAGTCTCATTTCTTCAAAATGATATGGATATTCAATGGATATTGATAGAATTTCATGCCAAGAGCCAAATCTAGCTCAGGGCTCAGTTTTTTTATATTGTCTTCATTCCTTGTTTCATTTATTTCCTGTTTCCACATGAAATTCTGCGTTTTCAATTCTTTGCACACCAGGGAAGAGGGATGACAGACAGACATAAGGGAGTAAGGTACAAGTAAAAGCTTGACCATAACTAGTTCTACAGATGTTTGTTAGCAAAGTGCACAGGTCGTTTTGTATGCTGTATTTCATGTGGCACCAACCTTGTAATCCCGGACTACATGTCAACATGAAACTGCATGTGTTACTGCTCTCGGCTCACAAACATATATAGGAGAAACAACCCGTCAAATCAGAACCTGCTTTATGGAATACCTAGGCCACGCAAAAAGAAAAGGAGCAAACACTTAAAGGGAATGTGGCACCTTGGTCGAATCCTGGAATTTATTGTATTTTGCCGTACTTTTAGCCGAAAATACTGTAACTACTCATGATTTCTCTGAAAAACGTACAATAAGCTCAATATTTTGTTTTTAAAAATAATCCTCTAGGAAAAGAAATAAATATCTGCCTGTGGATGATGTCATGATCTGGCAACCACTACCATACTCGAAACGCTTCAACGGCTTCGATTGGCTGATGCTCATCGTGACGTCAGAATATGTCGTCACACCAGCAGCTCACAACAATGGCCGCCTGGCGAGAGGTACATGAGAGGTACTTTTCAGGTAGGTTTTAGCTTTTCTATGGAAATCTCGAGTTCCAAGACAAATGATATATGGAGTACCGGGTTTTCCGAATTGCTTTACACCTTGGCTATGTCAGTTAAAATCACGTTATGAAGGTGCCACATTCCATTTAAGAGACCACAAAAGAACACCGTCCAGACTTGCATATCAGGGATACTTATTTCAAAATACAAATACTGGATATTTGCAAGGATGAACCTGAATACAAAATCAAGGAGCATTAGAAATCTGTTTATCTACTTTTACTGCTAATCTTTTAGAAATCTACTCTAATTGAAAAGTCTTTGCCACAGTTTTCTAATTTTTCCTCAATCTGAATAGAAACACAACAACATTGGATTTGAGACTCCTCCTTGAAATTCGGCAATATTTTCTTTCACCATGAGTCCGGAATATTCACCAGGAATAGAGGACATTTCTGGAGCATGGATTTTGTCTTTCAGCTGAAATATGTGTTTGTTTTGGGTTCCGTTGGATTTCATAATTTATATACTCCTTTCGATTTTGGAGTCCTGATTTTACCACGGATCCCTAATTAATTCCCACAGCTTCCAAAGCTACTTTGGCAGATCTGTTATCGCGTGCAGACCCTTGTGATCCGAGCCAACGTCAGGATTTCAGTATTTGTCTTCGAGTTCCGGCTCCCATTCCCCCAGAAGAAGTTTGGGAGGAGACGACTACTAGGGGCTTTTGAACGTGGGACTACTGGGGAAGAGGACTTGTGAGCTGGGGACTGCAGGGGATTTTTAAACTAGGAACTGCTGGGGAGGAGCTTGGGACTTCTGGGGGAAGGAGACTTTTGAGCTGGGGACTTCTGGGTGGAGGGGACTTTTGGAAGACGACATTTGCAACCAACGTGTGGTTGAAAGCTGTTGCAATGGCTTAGAGCCACTCTCTGAACAATTGTAAATATGTTAATGTGTTACAGAATCTGTTATTGATTGCTGCATATACTCAGTAACAATGCTGCTTCCATTATCGTGGCTAATATACAAACTGTCAGAAAGGCTACAGGTGAAAGTGGTCACTAGACTGGTTAAAGATGCAGGCATGTTCCTTTGAGCGCTGCCGTAATGAACCTGCTGGATGCTATCTTTCGGCGCCTTGACTTCAAACAGAATTAGCAGCTCTACGTTTACAGAGGCTGTTTATGAATGCTGTTTGTGACAATGAAGATAGGCCTATGGAAGATTAGCAGAGCCAGCGGGGGCCCATACGCCCCAAGTTGGCCATTCCCCAGGGAGTGGCGCCCAGATGGCCCCCCTAGCTTCGCAGCCCCCGGTCGTGGCCCCGCGGTGCCCCGGGCCCATGGCATCGACCCCCATAGCCACTTTAATCAAATGCTGAAGGATATTGTGCTCTTTGAAGTCGACAAGGATATGCTCCCGTCGTTTTTGTAAGAAGGAACTCAGTGTCAGAGGTCATGCAAAATGTGGAAACAAACTGGTCTGAATTTGTAGCATATTCTCTTTGTGTGTTCAAATATGCAATTAGCGAATTTCCTCAATTTTCCAGCTTGATTCAAGAATATAAGCCAAGTGATATTTCATCATCTTATAATCATTATTCTCACTGCAACACTGCGCAGTCTATCAGCTTTTGAAATTTCTTTCTCAGGTAGCTGAAGAAAAGATGCACAATTGCACTAGAGGGCAAGCGCAGGTTAGGCCAGCGCCATAAAAATGTAAAATTTCCTATAGCGGAACATTTTTAATTGATAATGCTTTAAGTTCTCGAGACATGGAACTGGCGTGAACCAGTCATGTTAGATGGGTTCAACTTCCAGTACATACTATTTTTAAACGTTTAGTACCTTTTAATTTATACCTTTAAAAGGCTAGGACCATCTCTTTGATATGACTTATCACGCATCCCACGGGGGTTGTGGGGCGAAGTATGCCCCTCCCCTTTCCTCTTGATTTTCTCTGAATAACGCAGAAACGAAGAGACGCAGAACAACGCAACTTATCATGTCCATTCCCCTATCCACGTGGCCGATCCAGGACAACATTGGGGGGGGGGCTAGACAGCTTGAATCTCCCACGCCAATGCAGGTAGGAACAGCCTTCGGCTATGTATTAACTAAAGACACTGACATTTGGGGGTGGGCAGGGCGCTTTTTAAGGAAAAGTTTGGGGGGCATTCCTTGTGCTGTCCGTTATAGTGTCTTCAAGGGAGCAAGACCCCATTTTGAGGGGTTTGATAAGAATTAGACGCGTAAATGTTAATAAAATGTTTCTCATTTTCTGTGTTATTCCATGTTGTTCCAGATTATAGATGCTGGCCAGGGCTGCCAAGTTGTTTTTTCCGCGGAGAAGGTTTAACCGAGTTAGAGAAAGGGCCAAAGAGGGGCAAAATTTCATTTTCACTAAAATAGCCAAATAAATACCACAAAAGCCAGATTTAAGGCTAAAACAACCTCTAGCGGTAGTCATAAGATCACAGGAAAAGCGACTTGTAACACTGTTAAAAACTGATTGTCGACAATTTTATATTGACTTGACGCAATACTTTTTTGGCACACTACCCATTTAATACTAAGCCAGGGGTGCTTTTCCAATCCCGCATGATCATCAAATGATTTTATCCTCAATAACCAGATCATTTGTTAGCATCATTAATAATCTTGGCCGCACCACTCCCCGCTAACATTTAATGTTTTCTCTCTTTTCCAAACTATCCATTTTTTTCTCTTGAACAGTGGCGGATCTAGGATTTTGGTAAGTGGTGGAGAGCTTAGCCTCAGAGGGCGCCATTTGCCATCAACTTTTCACCCAAAAGGCGTCTATAGTATCGCATCCTTTGCGTCCGGTTTTCGGTGGCCATTATTTTTGTGGATCATGTTTTTAACAAAGTTTCGTCCCTTCCTCCCACCACCATACCAGTTTTTCTGCTGCGTGCGGTTTTCGGTGTCAGAATATCGTATTTCAGAGCGGAAGGGATCAAAATAAGCCATATTTATACAAGAGACAAACCAGAAATAGCTTAGGTGCCAGCAGCTAGAAAAAGACAAAAAGGCCAGATTCCAAGAAAGGGCCAACCGAAAAAAAAATCGTGGAGCCAAGCACGACAAAAAAGGCCCGATTCGAGTTATTTGGCCACGAAATGGCCAGCCTGGCAGCCCTGACGCTGCTGCAATGTAATCCAAATGAAATGGTGATTTTCTTACTTTTCTTTATGAGTGTGGCAAGATAAGTAAATTCTAAAGTATCGAACATAAGTGGTTTATGGGCTAAATCGAGAGAAGTTTTGATATACATACCTTCCATGATGTGTGGCTGTTGCTGTCAAAATCATATACGAATGTAGTACAAAAACCAGTTAATAATTGCTTAGGCTTATCCGACGCACGAACTGTCAGGGTCATATGGCGTTGCCAGCTCTTTCCTTGTTGGATGGGTTCCTCGGGAGACAGTATTTTTTTAAATTTTTCAAGTGTTCCTAGTCGACTGGTGGAGTCGGAGTCTCACAAAGCCATCAAGGGACTGTCACGGAGACCCCGACCCCACCACCCGAACGAGCAACTCCCTCAATGGACGGTTAATTTAGAAGCCAAAGTTTAACGTCCCACAAAGCACAGGGACGGCCGCCCCGCTCAGGTCACCCTCTCACCAGTCAGTTGCCAGCCGACCTGTACGTCGGGTAAACTATTGAGCGCCGGAGCGTCTCAGGGAACCGATCCCCAGCCTGGACATGCACTGCCCTGCATGCTTAGCAGCGGCAGAGCCGACGCTTACCAACTGACTACCGGGGCGGCTTGTGATTCTAACGAAGGGCCGTGGCCGAACATATAATCTCTGCCAATTTTCAAAATCAAGGGATCTATGACAAAGGCCAGCTAACAACTTATCGACTTTGCAGAAAAAATTTATGCAGCGATCTGACTATAAATTTCACGTATGTTACAACAAGCGTCGGAAAATAGGGATCAGGGGCTTGCCTGTCCCCCCGCCCACTTCTTGACCAGAAATTTCTTGATCTCTGTCGAAATGGGAGAAAACCGGAAGTTTGTATAACCGGTCGAAATAATAAAAAGACTAAGCACTTCACACCACCACACCAGCAACCAGTTTTACGCGCTTTGACTACATTGTGTCCCGTCTAATCCACGAACGAGCTCACAACTGACCTCGTGTGAAGTGAGAGCATCACACAGTCTCACGATATTTGGCTGGGGTGTGGGCTTCCGGTCGGATGTAACATGATGTTTGATTGGTTGTAGGCCAGCGTTCATCTCCAACGTTGTGATTAGTTGATGCTGAGGCTGCTTTTGCCGGGATTTCCTGTAACTATGCGCTTTGTTTCGTCTTTGCACGATGGAGGAGACAGCCACGGATGGAAATATTTTAACACAATTTTTGTGGATTGCCAATTTGGCACCAGCAATAACCCTAAATTATTATCATCGGGTGGTGTTCTGTCTTATTTTCGCAAGGTGAGTTTGCATTTGTTGAAGTTAAAGTCATCTCTTGTCTATTTCACTGGGGGGCTAATTTCCGGTCACTGGGGGGGGCATTTCGACCGACTGGGGGAAACTGGCCCCCCAGTTAACATGGGGATGGGGGCTTGAGCCCCTTATGCCCCTGTATCCGCCTCTCTCTCTAGTACAAAGAGGCATCATGTTCATACTAGCTCAAGGGCCTTAAATCTCTAGATAAACAGTCACAATTATGGGTCTTAAATCCTTGTGGGTGTTTGCATATATATCGCCACAATCTAACGAGTAAGACCATGATGAAACTCTGTGAAACTTGCACGTGCACTCTCTAGTATAATAGGTATTTGTATAGTGTATCGGTGATAGTGTGACCTCGCTCCTTGCATATCCGCGATGAGTCCGTTCCAGCAGTAGTGCTGCCCGGAACTGCGCCGTTTCCGGCACAACATCATGTAGTGCAATTTGGCATGAAGTGCCACCTGTGCCGGCGTGCATTAATCCTGGCTACATCAGTACATCAGACGTCACTACGTCCCCGGGGCTATGAGTGGTACACCTGCAATCAAAAACTCAGCCGAGGCGCGGCTGATGATTTATACGCTGACTGGCCACTAATTTACTGCTGTGATTCAGAGCTAGGTGAACCTGCAGGGAGTGTGGGTAAACACGGATAAATCTACTCGGCTCTGCAAGTGAGGCGAAATCATGGCAGGGCTTGTGTGAGGTGCTTTGGAATGGTTTCTTTGAGCGGTCCACAGAAAATCTTGTTTAAAAAATATCTCGGCAGTTTCATAAGTTATGCTAATTTTGGTGGAATAGGCGGATCTTGGGGGTGGGGGAAGTGGGGCACTTGCCCCATCGAATCCCAGCGTCCCCTGAAATGATCACAGCGCCCCCAAAAGTTTGACGGTGTCCCCCTGAAATTGTACTCCCCCTCCCCCAAGCATCGGCGCCCCTGCGCTAGTAGGCTCACCTATGTCTGGTGTTTAATAGCTGACAACATGTTTTTCCTTTCTGAGCAGCCAGCCTTTCAAAGCTACCATCCTCAACAGGATATCACAAGCTCAGCTCTTCAACACCACTGCAAAGATTCAGATATCCCCTCTCTGAATATCACCTCTGTACTCTGAATATCACTCTGCTTTGACTACAGCGCCAGTGAGCCCTGCCTCTATTCTGCTCACCGTAGCTGCCGAAACCGGCCCCCTTCCTGCAGTACTGTTGCACGTTCACATAGCCGAGTCGCCCTCCATTGCACCATTCTCTGATAAGGGGCCCTAAATCGCCCTCCACTCTTCAAGTGGCTCTCAAGCCGGCCGAATCACGGCAGGTAATGGGAACAAAACGCGTCGGGTCCATTATCTCAAGCACGGGTACTCCAGCGGTGAGATTTAGCATCAGGTTAGCTGACACACGGGGCAATCAACTGATTATTTATGATGTGTTGGCGCTGTTGGGTAATTGCCTAAGGCTATGCGGAATTAACTGCGCTGATGCATGGCTGTAGTGTATTAATTGGTATGGCGCCGCCGACGTCTTCAGCGAATTGATTCGCGATATGCTGCAGTGCTGCAGCTTTTATTTGGAGTTTATTGAGGCTGTTACAACATGCTGGACATGATGCATCATCTCATTAATTAGGCGAAATAGGCGAATAGTCCGCTTTCACGGAGTATTCGCTAGTATCACGTCTGTGCTGTTTATAATTTCGCAAGATATCAATGCACTTTTCTCGTTGGCAATTTTCCCTGCGACTTGCAGGTTTTAAAGGCGAGAGGGACATAAAGGCTGTCTTCATCTCTGAACAAGGGACAGATCCAAGAGGGCAAAGGGGATAAACCCTTAGTTCCGTGGAGCCACCCCACCTGTGGAAGCCCGGTGCCCCTGTTGGGTGCCAAAATCCCCCTAAAAATGCAAGAAATGAGCGGCACAGGTAACTTAACATTCGCCTTAGAAGGTGACCCTGCCAAAGATACCCGTTTTCCGGAGTTCTTAATTATTTTCGCTCATTGTTAGCTACACAGTCCCGTTCGACTGTTTTGACCGTCCCTCTTCAGACTTCTTGCCTTTCTGCCAAATTTGTTCCGCTTATTTCCAGCGAGACTTTCGAAGCACTCACCCTGAAAAACTACAATAGTTGTGTGGCAGGAGCACCCCTTGGAATGCACAAAAGGCGTCCCACCCCGCGGTTGGTAAAGACCGCGCTCTTGGGGCTTCGACTTCCCCTTACCGGGATCCCAGTTTCAGCAGTTTCTGACACGGCTTTCAGAAAGTATCTAAAAAATGTATAAGCTACGATCTATAATCAAAGGTTGTTGACTACCTTCTGCGAATATTTTCAGACGCCTGCATACATTTGCCGTTGCGGATAATGGCATGGCCACAATGACTCCGTTACTTCGCTTCTACGTGTTTTTCTGTTTCATCATGAGTTACAGATACAGAAACAGATCAAGAGGTTTTTCATTCCCTGGAAAGTTTCATGGTTTTTATAACAGATAGATAGCATTATGCCCCACTTTGAACTATAAATACGTCGCCTACCTTCGATGAAATAAGACAGTTTTGGTGAGGTGCAAAAAGCTTTTGCCCGTACTCTATGGCCGGAGCCTTCCTTTAAAAGAAACTTCCATGCTGATGCGGTTTCAATATATCTGGTGATTTCCAGAAAGTATCGCCCACGCCACCACAAACGTCGGAAACGAACACCACTTGACCTTCGCGATACTGCCCACTCACTGTCCCTTTTCGACCGTTGTGCGGTCTCATCAGCGCTGATTCGCCTGCCACCTAGCGGCCGTTTTCTGCCCTACCACCGCCGTCGGCTGGTACGCGTCAGTTTGGGAGAAAGCGCGTTGGGGTGTGGTTGCCGCCTCCGTGCTCTGCGAATGAGACCAGCGACATCAAGTGAATACGTTTGCGAGAAAGGTTTATCTGACCGCGAGAAGTCAGAAAGGGTGTTGTGTACAGCTTCAGTGTGAAATCGTCGACCATTCGATTGGAAGGATCGGTGCATACCCGCGGCAGGAGTGCCTCACCACGTCCCAGTGCGCGCCATCACAAATGGTGATTTTGGACGGTGTGTATAAGGCGGCCATGTTAACCAACGGCTCGCATCACTACATACAACCGGACCCCTTCGTTCCCATCTCCACCGCTGTAAGTATGCTGGAATGGAATGGTTATTTTAGTTTTGACCAATTTTGTAAATCAGGTGTTAGTGATGTCAATATTATGATGGATATACACCGTTGTAGTTTGGATTTTACTTCATTTCATGGTATCCAGGGCTGGTTTTACATTAGATCACCTATTGGAGCTTGCCGCCTTCGAAACGTGTGAAGAAATTTTAGCGTTCGGCAATGTCGGAAATGTACTTGACGCAGACCGAACAGAATGTTTCAGGGAGAAGGACGTTTTAGGGAGGAATGAAAGAAGATTAGGTAAGAGAAAAAAGGAGAAAGAGATGTTTTCCATCAGAGGGAATTGGTCTCTTCTGGCGAGGGGTTTGGTTTGGAAAATTTCGGAAGGTTCATTTGTTTTAATGTTTTTTAACATTTGTCCATGGGTACGAAACGCCCAACTAGTCGAAACAGTTGTTAAATAGTGAATGCTGAATATGAACAGTACCGTAAAGAACGCGATTATTGTCCAAAATAGTATCTTACAAGGTGTTGTAGGTAGCAGAAGATAACGGCGTCCACATACCATGAAAATAAGGAAATGTTTGGCTGTACTGCGGCTCTTCTACACTATTCTTATTCGCAGCATGTTACTGCGTCCGTTTTCGTATGACCGCAGTAGTATCCATTGATTCGGCATTGCTGGTGAAATATCATTCTCACCGGTGATTGGTATTTTGACTAAACGTGTATAGAAGATAATCATTTTCCTATTTTTGCATATTTTGAAGCTCGAAATTATAGTATTGCGTGGCTATTTCGTTGGGGTCGAAAATCAAAGTCGTGAAAAAGGTTTGCCTAAACGAATGTGAAATCGTTTGACAATTACCAGTTTGCTTCTCAACTGACCGCCGAGAACTGGTCCCCGGGAGAACCTACCCCATCACTCGCGCCGGATAGTCAGTTTGCCATTGCATGTAGCAATTCATTCAATTCCATAATTCCCATAGTTAAATCATCACAGTTTTAAATTTGTGTTTGAATAGTGTGAAACGTGAAACAAAAATTGTGTTATTATTGCACGCCGCGGATTGGCCGGGATGAGCGAAAGAAAGTCGAAATTAAAGACTGTATGCCTCGTATTATACATGGTGAGTGGAATACAATGGTCGTCTTTGAAGCGTTGAAAACGATTTTCATAGTCTCATTTAGTGGTTAGGATAGAGGCTGAGGTTTTTTCAATGATGTTCGGATGAGGGTTTAAGGTACTGGTCCCGTTGTGCTCGATTTTTGTTGTATGGAATATGTTGAGACCCTGGGTGAATACGCGTTATTCTACTTTGGTTTAAAACATTGATTTGCTGTTTGCGAGCGGCTTTATTTTGTAATGCTTCATAATGTTCTCCCGACTAGAAAGAGTGCCATTGGCAGTTGCCGTGAGATGTTAAACAATGTGTCTCGAACTTCAATGAAAATTAATCCGCTTTTTCTATGATCTTCTTGTGCGGCAGTTTGTGAATGTTTTCACTGCATGTGTAGATTCTGAAGTCATCATCGCTGCCCGTAAACCGACAATTTTGTTTGTTGATATGGTGCATTTGTAATGAAATTTGTTAATGTGCCTATTTTTTCAGACTTAGACTTGCTACGATGATGTATTTGTCACTAAATGGAATTTGTTAATGTGTTTGTTTCAGTCAGAGGTAGACTTTGGTGTGTTGCCATATTCGTCATTAAATCATCAGAACCAACCCGTCACTGTCGGCGGAGTGTTGTCTATTATTTGCTTATTTGATCATCATACGTTCGCCGATACGCTTAATGACTATTCTGCATACAATGCTGATTGGCAAACTAGCCGCAATGGCGGCCATTATGGCGCAGGAAAATATATCGCCCGTCCAGGATCATATATTTCCCATTAGCTGGCCCATGCATGGACCACAAAGGCAGCTCGCAATGGCGGAGTCAGGGCGAAAAGCGCGGGGTGACCGAAGAAAACACCGCAGTTGTCAGCTGAGGAGCTGTGGTGTAGTGCGGAGGCTCATCTCAGCTGATTTCGAAATGTCCGAAATGTCCGAATGTGAATTCAGGAGCAAGCAGAAGGATAGTGCAATCCAGAAAACTTTCTTAAAACAAAACGAATTGTTATGTCTGCTAAAACTTGATATTTTAAAGCTGAACCTTTCCCGTAGATTATATCGAGAAGAAATATAATACAACTTATTCTCGTGAAATGGCGGTATTTTTGCAATCGAACAACTACAATGACCAGCTTTGTATTTCGCCTTAGCTCCATCACGCCTGTTCCATTTGTTGGTTTCATGCACGGATCTAACCAAATGGTGAACTGTCTTAAAGCGACAAGCTTGCACCCATTTTCCCCACGAACAATTGCCCCCGCCGTAGTCGCCTCCTGGACGCGCCTCTGCCAATGGCGCCATTCCTTCTCCATAAAGCCTTTTCTGCCTCATAAAGGCGGGCCATAACTTCTATCAGCCGGCTGCTGGCCCCTATAACTTGGGCGGCCCGGCGATTCTTTAGGCGCCGTAAACGCCCGGCAAATTGGAGCCGGCTGCGAGCGGTTGCCCCGCTGTGCGGGACGGCCACGGGCGGATCCAGGGCGGACGGGTGGTGGGGTCGAAAGTGGGAACGTTCAAAGTGTGGTCCCGTTTCTCCAGTCCAGGAATGTCGTGGAGGTGGCACATTATGAAGGACCACGTTTCGTTCATCCGTATCGTGGCATTGGAGTCACGGACATTTGAGCCGGGCCTCTGTACAGTTGTGGTTATTTTGCTATCATCAGGTGCACTTTTTGCCGTCGGGCGGGGCACGGCTTTCTGAGGTGCCGCTCGGGGGCGCCGCCTCTGCCGCCTGTGCCATCGAGTGTCAGGCGGAGCCATTCTGTGGAGCCATTAACGGCCGTAATGGAGCTATAATGTGCTGGGTAATGGCAGGAGAAATGGGTGCGTTAGCCACGGCGCGGCATTCATCGGCGGCGGTTTGTGTGCCGGTGGCTTTGTTTCTAACCAACTGGCCTAATATGCCCGCACTGTCACCATTCGGGAATTTATATCGTCTGCAGTGGCTGCGTCAGCTTCCCACGAGTTCATGGGGCTCATATGTTACGTTACAAATTATAGAGCACGGACCCGGAGTTTCTGGCGTTAAGTCTTGCTAATGATGTCGTGAATTAGTGCGGCTGTTACGGAGTTGCTATGCACTCCTCACCAGTGTAGTCTGTGAGTTTTAAAAATTGTAAAAAAGTATATTTGGTTCTCGTATGCATCACAGTTGGTTTGTTCTGACATTTTGTATTCCATAAATTGAAGTAAAAGCGATGTTCTTTACAGTCCATATTCTACCCTTCTCAGGCGGAGTCGAGTTTGAACCCAGGAGGCCATTACTGCCAAGTGGCAGGTTGTATCTGAACCTGCCGGTATGTGGTTATTTAAGCGCCGCACGAACGTGTACGGTGTGGACCCTACGCTCTCAAATGTTGGTTGTCGGATGATTTATCACAGCAGTCGCGAAAACCGGCTCGATTACCGTGCCCGAAATTTCCCAGGTAGGACTACCAGCTCGTTTGAGTCCACATAAAATGCGGGAGGGCTAAATCATTGCAGCAGTATCGTGTGCAATTTTGCAAACGTGGCACTCATAACACGATTTATGGCGGACAACGAACGGAAAGGTCAACAGGTCTGGACAATTGCATCTGGCACTGCCGGGTATATTTGCCCTCTAAGATTGATAGGAACGAGAATCGTACTCTTTGCACCGGGATGATGGCGAGTGGTGGCGAAGTGTGACAGCAGGGCGCAGTACCAATAGTTGGACCCGCCGGCCGTGAACTGTCGGCTGTCACCTGCAATGTTCGTTGCTGTGACAAGGGTATTGGGTACATGGGTATTTCGATAATACTTAATACTATACTAATAAGAATACTTATACGATAATACTTGATACTATTTCGAAGGGTACATAGTATTTTGAGCGGAAACACGCAACATCGCCACTTAAATAGCAGGTTTACTGTTCTGTTGTTATTCTGTGTAGATTTTAAATCACGGGGTTTGAATGAGACTGCTACTCCCATGCTCCTTGTCTCGTTTATTACACTGTAAGTGCAATACTCCCTCCGTGGTATCCTCTCCGTACTGTAACAGCCTTGCGGCTCCCCCGACCCCCCACCACGTCTCTATCATGTCCTCTATCATGCTCGACACGATATTTCACAACATCTCTCCCGCGTCCCTTTCATGTGTTGCAATGTCTCAAAGCACTTGCCGCTGGGGTGTTCTCATCAGTTATCCCTCCCCCCACCTCTCGAACAAGCAACCATTTCCCATTACCCTTCCCAGCTGCGTTACTGCCGCTCGTAGCTCATAACTACACCACATGGCCACTTCACACGGCAATGCGGCCGTAAAATACGACGCCGGCCGGCCTTCGTCCGTCCGTTTTCTATTGTTGCTTAATTAATAAGCTAGCGCATTACGAAACCCTAGCCTCCGCCGCGGCCGCTGCCGCTAGACTGTACGTCCCATAACTCATGTGCGAGGTAATTTATCGGCACGGGCTGCCATTACGGGCCCTGATGCTATCTCACCGGTGTAGTCGTAAATCAGCTGACGCTAAATCAGCTGACTGTAAATCTTATGACGTCACTGCGGCTGGAAGTGGAACCAGGTCGTAACGCTGTGGCAAGTGTTGGTTTTCACGCTTGTGATTGCGCCTAATTGGCTGTTGGATACAAGGGTCTGCTATTGATGCCATGGATGCGACGGCATCAAGATGAATGATTAACTGGAAGAGACGTTTCTCTCTGGGTTTTACGGCCGCAGCTTATATAATAGATCAAACGAGGTTCAACATTTAGCACGACTCCTTTGTGGTCGCAAACGACTCTTGTTGAGCCCTTCTGCAACATTGATTATGTCGAGTGTTACCAGTCTTTGTCATGGACACGAGTCGTACCGACTTTACGGCTGGGTGGACTCAGACCCTGGGTGCTGATTAAAGAAGCCCGCAGGGTTTCCGTCCGCCATCACAACGGACACTAATTCTGCTTGACAGGCGGCTCCTTTGATGTTGCGAAAGTTCTCCACATCAGATCAAAGCAGGCCGTGTTGCATGCATAGTTGACGGGCAACACTTGCATCACTGGCACATCGGCCTACAAGACATAACAACTTCAATTCTTAACGCGACACATGCAGGGTTTCTGTCAGTCCGATGATGTCCAAATGTCTGCGGCATCCGCGTCAGCGAGTTCAAAGCCGCAAAGGTTCCTGCGCCGCATGATTACTTCATGGGAGCACCGGACCATGGGTAAATTGGGAGCGACACTGATCGCGGTCGGCCTGCTTTGTAGACAACACCGGGGAAAGGTGTCTCTGGAAACCAGCTGTGTAGACGTTTTCAAAGTGGGATTCTTCTGCCACCGTTGCAACTTAGCTGGCCGTAATATGATTACCTGCAACGGATGTAACCAACGTTTCGTCGTTAAAGTATATTTCTGCTGACTTCAAAGGTTGACGGCTACAGACTGGTGACTCCTTATTTAATGTGTTTTGCTTATTCTTTATTCTCCACTTGCTCTCTTAGAATAGTCACACATTTCTTTGTGATATCGCAGAACATTTACTTGGTTTTATGGGTGCACCATGCGTGTCTGCTCCAAAAGTCTGGCGAGTGCCTTACAGCGGTCGTATTTGTAACGACCGTCACCTCTAACCCATGTCATTTTTCTTGCAGATGGACGCCAAGACGTCTCCGTTGGCCATGCTTCAACGCACCTGCTCTCAAATCGGAGCCGACACCTCTGGCTCAGCCAAGCCGCTCATCACCGCCGAAAAGAAACGCGACGACAAGAAAGAATCCTCGTCGCGAACGTCTCCGCCGGCCTCGTCGTCCTCGTCGTCGACGTCGACCCCTGTAGCATCTGCTCCAGCATCGACGACCGCCCCGTCGGAGAAGCCTGCCTTCAAGCCGTACGATCTGGACAGGAAGGAGCCGGCGACACAGCGGGCGGCTGTGTCTGCATCACCAGTGACGTCATCGTCGTCTGAAGCACCGTCTCAGAGGGAGAGGAAGTCGCCGGGGAGGTCCCCGGAGAACCGACGCACCTCCAAGTCCAGTGAGACTGGAGGCTCTGGATCGAGCCCCATCACCCGGCCGGGGGCCGAGGTGCTGGCGGGCTGCGGAGCCAAGGAACTGGCGGGTCTGGGTCTCCATAAGCCTGGAGCCATGCCGCTGCTGCCTCCGTACCTTCCAGGAGCGGACGCGGCCTCTGCTGCCCTAAGACCCACTCTGCCGGGCCTTCCGGGACTGTACTCTCAGTCGCCGCTGTCGGCAGCCTCCTACCTTGGCCTGCCGCCCCTGCATCGCCCCGGGGAGAAGTGTGCTTCTCCCTACTGCCCTTGTGCCTACACCTCCTCCAGCCTGCCCGCCTCGGGCCACGGCTACGGCTCGGCATGCCCTGCGGGCTGCACGCAGTGTGAGCACGCCAAGGCGCTCACTTCGCTGCAGGCGCCGTATTTGGGGCTCGTGAATCCCTTCTACCCGCCGTCGTCATCCGGTTTGGGGCTCGGGATGTCACCCCCTGTGACCTCCGCTGGCGGTCAGCCCATCGTGTGCTCTTGGATGGCGGAGGGGCGGTACTGCGGCAAACGGTTTTCGTCGACGGAGGAGTTGATGCAGCATCTTCGCACGCACACGAACCTCTCGGCAAGCGACTCGGCCTTGTCGCTGATTCACCCAGCGTACCATGCATCTCTTCTGGGCGCAAGGGCGCCCTTCCCAGTGCCACCAAGTTCGTTATCGCCTCTATCAGCTGCGAGGTACCACCCCTACTCGAAGCCTGGGTCGAGCTTGGGCCTTCCCGCGCCCCACCCAAGCTTGGCAGCTTACTATTCGCCGTACTCGGCGCTCTACGCCCGGCCGCCCACAATGCCCTGAGGGTAGCGCAATGACATTACTCCCTGGACCTTCAGATGAAAATCGGTATTTCAAGTGAAAAGTGCGTGGAACTCGACTCCGTGTGCTTATTGATACGAACTAGACCAAACTAGCGGAGTTCAGATATTCTGAGAGTGAGTTCATGAATTTTGAAGGTATCCATAACCAATGTGGCTAAATTCAATAGTCATGCGTATTACTCTCGGTGGTGTTTGAAAAGTTTCAATAGGTTCAGATGAAGTTTATGCGTCCACGCAGGGATAGCGGAATGAGGGCAAAGGGAAAGCGACTATATGTGATCCTGTAAATATCGGACCCAGACTCGAGTCTGGGTCTGCATCATTGTGATACAAAGTCTGCTTGAGTTGAGAAACTCTTGTGTTGTCATGGATACAAGACCTTTGTTAGCCAGGTTACCACTGTATTTGGTTGTATGTGCGCGTGTGTGTGCCCCTTGCCTGCTGCCGCCTTGACCATTTTATCCAAGACCTTGCTTTCGTGAGGTGATGAGCTCCCATATTTCACCGTTTGCAGCTGGCGCTCACGGTTGTTGTTGTTTTGCTAGCAATGGGTTTTAGCGTTCTACCGACAACCTGCTGAGGAATTTCTGCTTGTCCGCCTTGGTTGCGTTTGAAATTGCTCGTAGTTTGCAAAGTCAGTGCAATTGCTGCGCGCAGGGAGCCATTCGGATTCCTATGTCAAAGCTATATGGCGAGCTGTGTGGGGTTTTGCTCGAGCCTTGAGGGCGTCGTTCCCCGTGATGTTCGGCGGCTGAGGCGGAGTTCTGCGAGGACAAATGTGGCCGACGTTTGGAGCCGTTTACTTTCGATGTGGTACGGAGTGAGCGAGGGAGCTGTGTTCGCGACTGTAAATATCACCTCGTAACTTATTGCCGCCGAATACATTCAGCAGGCGAGAGTCGAATCACGTGATTTACCGAATGATTTACTGAGTGGCAGCTGCGTCGAAATGACTCCATTTGGTAGCACTTGGCAGCCGACATTTCTCGGGTGCCGGCCTGTGTCTGGAGGATATATGGGGAGATAGAACGCTCCAGAGCGGACCATTTACCAACGCAAATTGAAAGTCCTAGTTCGAACCACGGCCATACATTTTGCTGAGAGGACGTAAACAGCCCCACCATAATTTCTCCCCGAAATTCATAAAAGGAAACGATGACCAGGATGCTCGTGAAATTCTGACCAAGTTTGAAATTATCGAGGGTTACCCACCCTGTGTGGTAAATCACTTCCTGAACAAGTCTGACGCCAGCTTTTTCCGTTGCGTCCCCGTTTTGTTTATAAGACTCAAAAACATCACTTCCACGGTATTGTTTTCGCTCTGGTTAGTCCCAGATACTTCAAGTTTAGGGTCCAAAATCCTGAGTAAATGGGAGAAGGGATCTCGTTCCTTCGGCTAGGTTACCCGATTAACTGGTAGTTACAAATCGTGACTGAAGAAAATTAGGTCTCGTGGTGATGGCATGAGATTGGACAAATCTCAAATTTCAGGACGGTTCGACACCAGAAGTTCCCGAGAGCCAATCTTGCAGCACTTATTCGCTTCTGGCGTTGTGTTCACAGCGATTAATTTCAAAGGAACTGCGTTAATTATTGAAGGACTTGATTGACCTTCGATGCTCTCCCAGCGGGGACCTGGCCGACTGTACGCGGTAAAAGACACCGCAGCGAGCTGGGACAGTGCCAGCGAATAGGTATCGTAAAAAGGCCAGCGAATAGGTACCATGGTAAAATGAGTCAGCACCATTGCCACTTTATCCACATCATCATCGCTATCATTTCAATGCAGACGCATCAGCATGGCTACCCCCTGCTGTTTTCACATCAGTCTCCAGCCAACAAACTTGAAATCATATGCTATCAAGCCTTTTCAAAGATAGAACATTAAATAAGCGACCACCCAGACAGTTTTTGGGTTGAACTATCACAAAGCGCCAGAGATGACGTGTAGGATGCAGGTCGATGCAGGAGTTTGCGAGGTATGATTGTACACGAGAACCCTGAAGTAAGGGAAGGGAGCTACCAGTGGCGGATTCAGGAATTCATGTCGGGGGGTGGGGGAAGAGAGCTCGAGCCTTCCCTACCATTGCCTCGGATCAGTCTCCGCCTATGTATTAATTTAAGGCGCTCAGACGATTCGGTGGGGGCTTGAGCCCCTAGCCCCCTTGTATCCGCCACTGGCGGCTACCTAAAATACCGCGGGAAAGGAAAACAGGTGAAGTTGGGAACCACCGCAACACAAGCCGATGCAATAAATTGATCTTGAAATAGCCGGCCGGATCTGAAAAGAACCTTCTGAAGGCTCGGTACCATGGCCGTGCCTTAGTTTGACTATTTCCTGTTTATTTTCCCCTTGTCTGAAAGCGTCACACTTGTCATCTCGTAAATCTTTGTATTTATATTTCTGAAAGGCATTATTTCCGGCAGCAATATCACCTCCGACATAAAATGAGGGGTACTGGCGGGGGGAGGGGGAGAAGGTCGTCACTGAAGCTCTGCCTCCTCGCTGAGTTATAATTATCCCCTAGATCGATAGCTCTTCCAGCTAAAATAGAAATATTTTCGGAAGAAAAACTGGAGGCTGCCCCCTCCCCCTGCCCCATGCTAAATAATTATAGCTGATAATTGTCTTGGCGCGCGATAATTGTCTTGGCAGCATCTTGCAGATTAGCCATTGTCCTAGTTAATTACTACACATGGAATACACATCAGCACTGCAAATGCTAAAATACATCACCTTGGTATGGTGACAAATATATTGGAATTATGAATGAAAGTTCTGCTCCCGGATAGAACACGCCTTGAAGCCTCCAGTGCCTCGGAAAATTTCATGTTTTCCCTGTGATGTTGAGCTTGGAGAATGGAACTAGCATGCTTCGGGTCAAACAAATAGGTATGGGAGCTGATTCGGACTCGCCATATGTCCTCGCCTGTCTAGCAGTCCATGCTGGTTCAAAGGCCAGCGAAACCCCATCGGCGTGGTGTATAAGTGGACATTTCAACTTGCTTCATATTGCTGAAAGCACGGAGAGGGAGAATGAATTAATTTCATTAGGGCGCTTAAATCTGACAGAAAGCCAGGGGGCTTAGATTTGACACTATTTTTTTGCAATGGAGGCAAGAACTAACAAAATATAGATAGATATATAAACTAACAAGCATAGGTCACAAGGTCTGTGACGGGAAAATCTTAGACAAAAGATATGGGGGAGCTGACGATAAGGCGTAGAGATCGTGGAAAAAAAAAAGCACAAAACCAACAAAAATATCTCAGAAAAAGGACACAATAATCACACGACAGCAAAAACCAGACAGAACCAAGAAATTATAAATACATTAAAGAAAGTTTAAAAACGCACTAACAGGAACAGAGTACTAGGTAGAAGAGGGAGGGGTTAAGACACACAATAAAACACCAAACCAAACCACTAATAATATAAAAAAGGAACAAAAAGGGAAGAAAGGAGGAGAGGGGCGGGGGTAAATGTACAAAAAAACACAACATCACTTATTTATGGTAAGAAAACCAAAGCTAAAAAACCTATTATCGATCCATAAAGCAAACCCTATTAGAACAAAAAGGACCCAAACTTTCGTCGGGCGTTCCAGGATGGGAGCCCCGATCTGAAGGAATGTTCGATCATAGTGTTTTTGAATGTTTTCATTGCATTTTACATGATGTACGTAGGCTTACTGATTTATATTTGACAATGTTTGTATAATACTGTCTTTTATATTTATTAGATCATATGTATTTTATAGTGTTTCCTTCGTATCATAAATAAGCGAAAGTTGCATTATATGGAATCGATAATAGGTATTTTATAGCTTGGATTTTCTACCATAAATAAGTGAATGTTGTGTGTTTTTATTGTAACATTTAACCCCCCCGCCCCCTCTCCACTCCTGTTCTCTACCCCGCCCCTTTTATAGCTTCCCCATCTTTTATATAATTATTAAGTGAGTATTGCGAGTATTGCGTGTTTTATTGTAGCTGTCTTAAACCCCCTCCCTCTCTTGCTAACCCTAGTACTCTAGCATTTCCATGTTAAAGATGCGTTTTTAAAACTTTACCTTTAATGTATTTATAATTTCTAGGTCGCTCTAGGAAGTCAATGGTTTATTGCTGTCACGTGTAGATTATTGATGTCGCATGTTTTTCTGAGCTCAATTTTTGTACTGTGTGTTCTCTTGTGCCTTTTATCCCCTTATATTCCGAACGATCATCGCTGACGAAGCACTGTAATACAGTACGAAAGCTCCGACCCCCAATATCTTCTTGTGGAGGAAGTCCGAACGAGATCCTACGAAAATCGACTCCACAGTATGGCCTTTAAAGAAGGGAAAATCTTATTCGGGATGTGCCATCTGCTAAACGTAAACTTACTTGCAACATTGCAAGGAAGATGTTTTATGTTCTAGAATTGTCAAAATCATTCTTTTGCGCCAATTTTCCACACTGGCTTAACAGTTCATTCACATGCCCAACTTTAGCATTCACATCTTCTGCCATTCACCCGCAAGCGAGGTATTGACATGAAACGGTATGAATCTCTAAATCACGCGTTCTCTGTTCAGATGGAGCACTTTTAGCGATTGTACTGTCTGGGCGCTATAGGCCTGCCGGCTGGTGCCCCCAAGCCCAAATAATTAACAACAACTAACATATAATGAATGTCCATTTCATATACATATTCCCCCGTAGTCTAACAATTTGCACTTATAAACCACCATCAAACTTCAAACCCGCTAAAAGCGCCGAGGCTACCCCTCCTCACTGGCGCTTGAAATCTGCGCCGGCGCCGTGTGACCGTGACCCTTGTCACCTTTGTGCCCCGCGGGCATGCAGCTACTGCTGGATACCGGCCGCTGATTGGTGGAGGCGCGTTCACGTGCCGTACGATAAATTCAGCTGATATTTTTCAATGAAAATGGTAGCATCTTATTAGATGTACGTGACCTTTTATTTAGAAAATCATTTTTAGAAATTATTCGCCATGATTTTCTCTTACCGGCTTGGTAATCTTCTTCATTATTCAAGCCTGGTTTCTGGCCCAGGCGAAACCGTTGCCGAGCTCGTTCAAGTCAGGAGCGTCAATGCATCTGTTGTTTGGAGAAGAACGGAGGCTGCTGGGTTGGTGACTGGGGGAGAGGGGTGCGATGCAAAACTGTATATAATAACCGACCTGGAAAGCGCTAGCTCCACAAAGGTACTGTCGGAAAGTATATGCAATACGGTAGGGAGTGACATCACAATCAGGGAAAGAGGAGCAGCCTGCACGATTTTTGTCTTAAGCTCTTACTACTTCAACACTAAGAACAGAATGACGGTTTTGTTGGAAAGGCATACCAACAGTAAGGTAAAGCAAATATATTTGGGCTTAAGGAGAAAAAATTTTCAGTTATATGCAGATTTTATTTTTCTTAACCTCAGTGATGAACCTAAAGTTTTGCTATGATGGGGCGAAGGGTTCCGAAGGGGACAACGTACCACTTGGGTTTTTATGCTGATTTGGTTGCCAAATTGCTCATTTTGAGGGTTGCTCCTCCGAAGGAAATTCCGCCGTTCTTTGGAGGCAGATATTCTAGAGTTGTATATAGGACAAGCAGGACAAACTCTATTTATTTATGAATACAATCACCAACAGGCAGTGTCCACTGACAGGTGATGTCTAACAGTTTAAAAACATGGGTATTTAAAATGAGCGAATTCAGTTCAGTTCAGTTTATTTGACGAAGGTCCACACAGTCATGATTTTTCACTTGCCAAGTCGAAATATCAAAACAAATGGGTTTCATGTGGTAAAAGCAGAGACTAACATGTAACAAGCTACATACATACATAGGTTCACAACACCTCAAGAAGAAGAGCAGCTTTCGTTCCATCACGTACGCCGTATCACACATCACAAAATGCTGAAAATGTACGAAAAGTGCTAAAGTGCTAAAAAAGGCAAAAAGAAACAAAAACAATTAAATGTCTCCCGCTGCTCAGCCAGGGCTGGTTAGTATCAACGGCTCATAAAAACATATAAAGTAAACATATAAAAGGTTAGAATCAGCGGACTAAAATAATAATACCAGTAGGAACTCAGGGGGCGCCGCTCTCTGGAGGGTGTGGCGAAATAGAACAGCCGGGGCCCGACAGTGGAAGTAGAACAGCACCTGACAGTGGAAGAGCGGTTAGCGATGGAAGACGCCCGAAATGCGGCGCCTCAGCCTGGGCCACCCTAAATAAAAACAACACAAGCGCTGGAAAATCCAGGGAGCCGGAAGTGTCCTGGCTTCTCAAATGCTGAAAATGTGTCATCAATCCACATGGCTCGCCCAGGAATAGAGTCTAAGGTAGGATAATGGACACTTGTAAAGGTTCAAACAGGTGTCTCGAACTTCCCCCGTCATTGCCTTGAAAACAGCCTCTAGCTATGCATTAACCATAGGGCACTCGGGCATTTTGGGGGGCTTGAGTCCCCCAGGCTAGGGGTCCTTTATGAGGGGGAGGGAGGGCTAGGGGCTCTAACCCCCTTGTATCTGTTTCTGGACTTGACCTAGTTTTTTTGCATTTTATCCTTATTACCTGCATGGACGAACAAAACACACTTACCTGCGTGTAAATGTGTGTTGAAGTGCATTGTTGTCATCGTTTGCAAAGACTATCTACATGATCAGAGTTCGCCTCCTACCTCCTTCCCCGGTCACCGCCAATCCGGGGTCCGTTCTGTCCCCCCCAAAAAAATCCATGGCAAAGCCCCTGATCACACTCTGAAACATCCCCCGCATGTAAACTTACCTTAGCTACCAAACCAGAAGTAGTACAGTCAGACAAGCCAAGTACTTGGAGATCCCATTTGCTGCATACCAATATATAAACAAATTCCCTTTATAATATCAGCCCAAAGACCTGCAATGACAGCCTTACATCTAAAATAAGATATATCGAAGACATCCCACACAGCAAAGTGGAATAAAAAAAATTTCAAAAATGTGTTTCTAGATGAGTATTTATCTCAATGCGTCAGGCTCTAGTCAATGACTCCTGTCACACGCTCCCAAAGAGGTTGTGTTCCTTTACCTCCCCTGCTGACAAATCACTTCGCCTGAATGCGACATTTCTCTCAATGGCACCGTGTCGGGTTATTTCTTTTTTCTTTTTCATCTATCAAAGTCAAAGTTCTTGGTGCATCCTTTCGCATAAGCGTCGGAAAGGGGGGCAGGGGGCCTGGCCCCCACTTTTTGGCCCAAAATTTCCTGATCTCAGTCGAAATGGGAGAAAACCAGATATTCTTATAACCAGCCGCTGCAGAAGGCAACGAGGAGCCCAAATTCGAACAGTTTTTGGTCTTGACGTGGAAAGTTTTTGTCAGCATCAGGTTGAAGCTCGGCTGGCCCCCTCCCCCACTTTTTTGCCGGTGGCGACGCTTATGTCCTATCGTATATAATTGCTTTTGAGTTCTGATATCTCACTAAATATTTCTGACTATCATCAAAATAAATATATATTGATGAAAGTATACAGAGCGGGAGCTGAGCACCGATGGGGGGAGGGGGGTAGCATGGAATACTATCACTCATGGACATTGAAGGGAGTGTCCCACTTTTTATAATGGATTTTGAACTGAGATAGCAGTTTTGTAGGGCGTGCTGAGAAACCACTATCTGCATATTTAATTTCGCCCAAAGCTCTCGGTATAAAATTTCCGCCAGCTTTAAAGTTCAAAGTAAACGGGCCTATTAAGTTCTTTCAAGCCCTGAAGGAATACCTTCCATATGGTTGCGGTAATCTGATTGGTCGTAAGCCCTACGTCTCGCTCACTCGCTGAAAATACCATGCTAGTGAGCGGCGGGCGGGGGCGCCCCCGGCCAGGGGCGTCCCAAATTTTGGGTCAATCGTCATTAATGCGTCGGTAATATGCAATGCCCCGTCGCACCACGGGCCCAAGGGCGGCGCCCCAGTGAGTGAACCAGCATGCAACTGCGTATCAACCGGGCACTTTGGCAAAACTTTGTCCAGTTCAGAGCGTTACTGGGCCAAAATTAGTCCAATAACCGCAATAAACATCATGTCCTCCCTCCCCGTACTTGCCCAAACAAGTTATGAATGTTTTTGTCAAAATCCAACTCTGAAATTGTTTCCTTACATCAGACATATGCCTAATCTTTCCACCACTGAATAAACTTAACCGCCGTAGTGACACCTGACGTTAAGTTCTTGTACCAGTGCTTCTTCTTATACTGCATGTTATTTTCGCCGTGCGGAAATGCTGTGAATAAGGCTTTATAGCGAGTCTTTGATCAACGTTTGGAATTTCACTGATTTTATCAACAGAGTTATTTTGATGACGTCACATATTGTTAGAAAAGAGGAATATATTTCTGTTTTTAGCGTAGACAAGGGAGGAAAATGCTGTTTCCTGGTTTTCAGACATCTCTTGTTTTTAAAATGTTCTTTTTAGGATTTTCACAAAGTGGTCCATCCCCTTTAAAGTGGGTTGAAGGGAGTGGAGTTAGCGTCTCTTAGCGTCAGTTAGCTATCCCCCCTGTCGGGCATTCTCTCTCTCTCTCTCTCTCTCTCTCTCTCAAAAAGAAAAAACGGGTAGGTAGTCTGCTAAATTATTTTTAAATCAGATGAAGCAGCGTGCATGGATATATAACCATTTAGAATGTTGGATGAAAAACATTCTCTTATCATGCAAGTGAGGGATGCACACCTATCAGCAATGTCCGGTGAAATATAATTCATCTTTATGTCCAGCTGCGAACCTGACCACCCGAAATCGGCAATCTGCCCTGAATCAGAAGTAGCATCTCACCACTAACTCGGACATATGTTCAGACTGGGCCAATATGCTGGGGTCCGAACGAGAGCTCGTCAGCGCTGGCGTTGGCAGTTCGGACATCTCTGAGGACGCTCAACGGAAGCCTGCCAGGAAGCGAGCTCACTCGTCCGCACATAAGACATTCGGACAAATGTAGCAAACATCTGTCGTTTTGGGCTTGTCGGCAGGCTACCAGACGGTTGAAAACCATCTGAGAGTGGTGAGATATGACCATTGAGATGAATTATTACTATAGTAATATAGTGATAGTATAATAGAGTAATAGGAATGTAGTAATAGTTCATCTCTATGGATATACGTACCTGCAGTCAGAGAAATGCACCATTTTCATTGCTAGATTTTAGTGAGTTGGGTCATTAATTCATACGCATTACCATTTGGCCTATACCCACAAAGAGGAGAGATGATACATGTTTAGAAATCACGTACAAATGTTTCACCACGGTAGACCCACTCACAGTTCGAGGCAGCGGCGAGGATAGCCCTAAATTGTTGGGGTGCTTAGATTTGGAACAATACCAACAACCACTATATCAGAGCGGATTATTGTAGGGCCCTTCAAATGAGAAACAATGCATGTTTTGGAGAAACCTCGACGGCAACCCGCTAGGTGTTCAACACGGTGGGGGAGGGGGGTGGGGGGCACCGTTGTGAAGAACCTTTAAAGGGAATGTGACACCTTCATAACGTGGTTTTAACCGAGATAGCCAAGTTGTAAAGCAAGTCGGAAAACCCGGTACTCAATATATCATTTGTCTTGGAACTCGAGATTTCCGTAGAAAAAACCAAAACCTACCTGCAATGTACCCCTCATGTACCCTTAGCAGCAGGCCACAGTTGTCATGGCTGTTGGTGTGACGACATATGCTGACGTCACGGTGAGCATCAGCCAATCGAAACCCTTGAAGCGTTTCGAGTATGTTAGTGGTTGCCAGATCATGACATCATCCACAGGCAGATATTAATTTCTTTCGCTAGATGAGCATTTTGAAAATAAAAATAATTAGCTTATTCCACATTTTTCAGAGAAATCATGAGTTCATTATTTTCGGCTAAAAGTACGCCTATTTACAATAAATTCCAGGATTCGACCGTGCCACATGCCCTTTAAGTCAGTCAGGTGTCGGTTTTCCGTACCAGCTGTTTTAATCACAATCGTATAGCGTATTGTCTTTTGAGGCTGAGTTATTTTGGTGCTTATCGACGTAGCAACTGCCAGGGTCATATGGCGTTGCAAACTCTTCATCTGTTGGAAGGGTTTCTTGGGAGCCAGATTGCTCCTTGTTCAGTGAATCCACCGAGCCTTGAACCCGGGTCAGCCGCGTGGAACGCGAGCGTGCTAACCACTACACCACCGCACCTGCCCGCAGTAACGATTTGGCCGTGTGCGCAAGGTTAACAAAACCATCCAAGCTTTGAAGAATCATGGTGTCCAGTCAGCAGCGCTCAGCGATAAGCCATGCATGCGACTCAACTGGAAGGGTTTCGGAAATTTGTGCATCTAACTAGCTTAAATCACATCAGCCAAGGGCCTGGATTTCCGGAAATTATTGAGGTTCTCTAAATGTGAAACGATGTCCATGGCCAATATGTAAAAAGGAGTACCATATTTCGAATGCTGACTTAGCGTTGTCGGACTTGTTCGACCATATAAAACCAGCTCAAGGTGTTACCGATGAAAACATGAAAATCTGAATGACGTTTTAACATTGCCACAACGCTTTATTCGGGTTGCCCGGCAGTGGCGGATCCAGGACTTCATGGGGGGGTAGGGATTCGAGGCTTCCCCGTTATTGCCTCGGATCAGCCTCCGTCTATGCATTTACTCTTTTACTCTAGACACTCTGTCATTTCGGGGGAATGACCCTCCCAGTCCCCTCCCTTGTATCCGCCACTGGTACTGAGGCACCCCAGCGAGATCGAAATCCACACCTTGGCTATCAAAATGTACTGAGACTGTTCCTGGCAAGTAGACATCACTGTGAGTAATAATATTCTACAGTTCGTGTACCAGTTTGGTATTATTTTCTTATCACTAAAGAATAAAGCGTATCTAGCTAAGGGGAATTTTTGACTGAGCTTCGTGAGAATTCACAAACCAGCTATCACAAATCCGCCTAGTTTAAGCGCACCTACGGATCCCGCCAAGGTCGCTGCTTGAGTCGGTTCTTTCAGAGAAAGTCAGCTGCTGCAGGGGGGAGGGGAGGGGGCTTCTATTGGCCAGTGTGAGGACTTCTCTGCAAATGTCAAGGAGCGCAATTTTAGTGCGGAGGTGGCGCCATTTCGGCCGGGAGGGGGCACCATTTGGGAAAGGAGCTGCCAATGCTTAAAGGAAGTGGACCACTTTGTGAAAATCCTAGAAAGAACATTTCAAGAACAAGAGGGGTCTGAAAACCAGGAAACAACATTTTCCCCTCTTTCATTCGCTAAAAACAGAAATATATCCTCGTTTCTAACAATATGTGACGTCATCAAAATAACACTGTTGATAATCAGTGAAATCCCAAATGTTGATCATAGGCTAGCTATAAAGCTCCATTTACAGCGTTTCCGCATGGCGAAAATAGCATGCAGTACAAGAAGAAGCACTGGTGCAAGAACTGAACGTCAGATGCCACTACGGCGGTCAACTTTATTCAGTGGTGGAAATATTATGCATATTTTTGATGTAAGGAAACAATTTCAGAGTTGGATTTTGACAAAATCATTTAAGAATTGTTTGGGAAAGTAGGGGGAGGGAGGATATTATGTGTATTGAGGTTATTGGACTAATTTTGGCCCAATAACGCTCTGAACTGAACTAATTTTTGCCTAAGTTCCCGGTGAATAGGCAGTTGCATGCTGGTTCACTCGCTAGCTTGGTATTTTCAGCGAGTGGGTGAGGCGTAGTGCTTACAACCAAACAGATTATTGCAATCATGTGGAAGGTATTTTTTCAGGGTTTGAAATAAACCAATAGGCCCCTTTACTTTGAATTTTAAAGCTGGCGGAAATTTTATACCGAGAGATTTGGGTGAAATTGAATATGCAGGTAGTGGTTTCTTAGCACGCTCTACAAAACTGCCATCTCAGTTCCAAAACCCATTATAAAAGTGGGTCACTCCCTTTAAACTGTGATCTGTCGGGGCGCCAAATCGCATCCCGAAGGTTCGGGTAGGAAGAAGGGGGGGGTTCTTCGGGGGTGTGGGGACAGGGGGACACTTAGAGGTTGCCAGGTGAGTTGACGGGGAAGTGTCCCCTTTCTCCTTAGTCGAAGAACTCTTATTTCAAACTTGCATTTAACGGACAGACCATGCTGAACCCCGAACAATGACCCGGCTCCTGCAAAACTCAGAAACTTCTCTTCGCTTCTCTTCTTATTTTCGACCCCGATGAAAGACGTCGTATGGGCTGCGTTCTCAGCAGCGACCGTCGCGTTCCCGCGTTTTACTTACAGCTCACAAAAAACGCAATCGTTCAGACGGTTGTGCCACCCTCCCTATAATCACTTCAGCACACAACAGTCGCGCGCCTACCGCACTCCACCAACAACACCCGTCTGCCTGAAACCTGAGCCATTTGATGATAAAATATACAGCCAAACTACCACCTTGGCGCGCCATCAGCGTATGATGGAATGGCGCGCTAATCAGCTGTTTGAGTGGCGCGAAACCGCCGCGCGCGACCGCTGGGAAGATTGAGTGGCCGGTAATGCCCCAATGTGCGGCCAGTTAATGGTCTCCTAGGCAGCCGCACGGTGGATTCAATGGCAAAATAATGCGGCCAACTAATGATTGAAGGGCGACGTAACACATCATTTTGGAGCTGGAAGGAGGCGTTGCTAGACAGAGGGCACTAATGTCTGTTTTTAGGGCGGTCGTGATGGCACTCTTAGTTTTAGGGGACATAAGATTGTAAGCTGAAGCTTACTCGTGGATGGATAGGTGTACACCGTCGTACATGCTCAGGAAAAAAGGACGGATCTGGGCGACGTAGTCGTTTTCTTGGCTCGGCTGGTGACATTTTGTATGTGCAGAATGTCTTTGTTTATATTTTTGCGATCCTTTTCCCGGGTGTATTTTTCAATTTCTTTTCCCATTCCCTTCCCTTTTGTGTATGCTGCTAGTCTCATCCATATAACGCACTCATACAGAGGGGACTTTCCATTTGCCGACACCCTTACGGTACAGCGGCACCGCATGCTGCGGGCCATAGGCTACTCCAGTCTCCCAAGCCGCAGCGCCCGGCACAGGCCGAGCCCTCACATGAGGGCCGCGGACGAGAGACCGGATCGGTGGATCACTTTGAAGGCCGATCATGCTCATACTATTAAAGGGAATGTGGCACCTTCACAACGTGATTTTAACTGACATAGCCAAGTCGTAAAGCAGGTCGGAAAACCCGTTACTCCATATTTCATTTGTCTTGGAACTCGATATTTCCGTAGAAAAAAGCTAAAACCTACCTGACACCAGCCCCTTCAGCCCCCCGTCGCCGGCGGCCATTGTTGTGGGCTACTGGTGTGACGACATATGCTGACGTCACGATGAGCATCAGCCAATCGAAGCCCTTGAAGCGTTTCAAGTATGGTAGTGGTTGCCAGATCGTGATATCATCCACAGGCTGATATTTATTTCTTTTTCTAGAGGAGTATTTTTAAAAACCAAATATTGAGCTTATTGTACATTTTTCAGAGAAATCGTGAGTGGTTTCATTATTTTTGACTAAAAGTACGCCTAATAACACTAAATTCCAGGATTCGACCAAGGTGCCACGTTCCCTTTAAGAGCAGGGACGTAGGCTGCCACGGCGTCGATTCCACTGTTCTGAGGAGCACTACTCAGAGTACCGCCATCTCCTGGGTAGAAGGCGGCCGCGGAAGAGGCTGCCACAGGTCAGCCTCGATCCAGGGGCCTTCCACACCCAAGCATGGTGTCTTTGCCAGCTGCGCCACGGCCGTGGCGCACGGCACGGGTACGGGCGCACGGCACACGGACGCACGGGCGCACGGCACCCCCGTGCACGCGGGTGGCCTGCATATGCGAAGTGTTGAGGGTTCAAGCCCAACCAGGGGCAGAATTTGGTGCCCTACCCTGGCTCAAACCTTGCTTGCTCTCTCTCCTTTACAACTTCCAATGTCATTCATCGGCAGACCACAACAAATATCGTTAGGAAAAAGGGCGTCCAAAGCAGGCCAGCTGAAAACAAAATCTCCTAGGCCTGCACTGTCGGGATGTGTGCGCCCCGCAGCAATTGAAGAACATTTGTGAAGTGGGGTTGGGGCTGAGTTCGGGACGCCGGAATGTCTTTCCTTATATACGAATTTATGTATAAAATACATAATTAAAAACAAATGTACGCGCCTTGCATAATGGGCGTGCGGGGTAGAATTCGGTGGATAGCGACATTTTCACCAAGCGTAGCCAAATACCTAGATTCTTGAGCAGTCGGTAAGGTAAGCGTGGAGGAATAGGAGCCGAACCTGTCACGTGTTGCGTGGGTTTTCCCCGTTTGGGGGAACACTCCAGCCATAGGAGGAGGATGATTTAGGTATGAACTGTTTGCTGTCTCAAAAAGTAGCACCTCTGCTGTTCATGCAGAAACGTAAAAGCGTTAGATATATGATCACGGTGGATAATTTAGAATCATGTGACGCGAAATTTTGGCGCAGATGAACAAAACTAGAATGCTGTGAGAGGTAAAAACGGATGATAACATCTCGCGTTTGAGTGTCGCCACCAGTTTCACCTGGCAATTATCCACTCACTATTTTAGCGGCAAATACCACTCAATCTGTTGCGAGCGAATGTGGCGTGCCAAGGTCCCAGCTAGGCCGTCAGAGGGCGGCAGAAATATCGCCTGTGGTGACGTAACTGCGTGACTCTATCACAAATATCGACACGTCGCGGCGTGCTCGTGTTTTGGCGTCAGCGGGCGTGTCAGAGCGGACAGGGAGCTCCGCCCCCCGCTGAGCGACAGGTGGGGCGCCGCAGGGGCGCGCCCAGGCACAGCTGTCGGGGGTGAAAGAGAGAGAGAGAGAGAGAGAGAGAGAGAGAGAGAGAGAGAAAGAGAGAGAGATACCGTCTCAGTCTAACTCTTGCCCCCCATAATGTCAGCGCTGAGCGCGTCTCTGCCTGGGAGGCAGAAAGCACCAGCCGGACACGTCATGCCGCGGGGTCGGCTACTCAGCTACGGTTTTTCTGGCCCTGTAATCCAGCCCAGCCGCCGACAGCTACCTGACGCCCGGTGCCGCCCCCGCCACAGGCGGAGTCAGCAGCGAAGCACAGGGTGAAAACTGGCGCAAAGCGGTGGGCAGTTGAATCATTCTTTAGCGTTTTGACACATCAAGGTTGTTACTAAAATGTCAAGGCAACAATTATATCAGGGATGAAAACGCGTTTTACGTGAACAATCAATAACACCAAAAATTCCACTTCACTATTTCTTACCATGTGACTACACTGAATGTTGTTCCATGTCGGAACGAAGCAGAGCTGGCCTCGCCAAGTGCGATTTTTTTAAGAGAGTAGTTGATAAAATATGCATAAAAATCGATCGTAGCTATTGGACGTGAATGCTACCGCGACTTATATCAAGCCTGTAGACGATGTCAAATTTGGTCTTATCAGATATCAAGAAACTAATCGGATTATTGATCCTCTCGATTTACAGATAAGCCCATACTTCCTCGGTAAGTTTCTCTTTCTGATCAATACCATTGGTAAGGGATTTTATTCACGGCAAGGGACAACATCACTTACACAATTAACTTCCGACGTGTTTTACTCCACCCTTGGCTCTGCCGGGAGCGGCCCCAGCCTGTCGCGACCTGACTCCGCCTCTGCGCACCCTGACGGGCCGCTCGTTTGAAGGTGCCGCTCTGTTGTCGGGCGCTGACTGGGCGATTGAGGCCGATTAGCCCGCATCTGGCGTTGCTGAGGCGGCTGTACAGACAGCGAACACACCGACAACCCTGTTGAGACAGCGCCTCTCACAGGGCCGAGCGCGTGACGATAGTGTCTGACTGTCTGAAACTGCGAAGATAGGTAATAGGTGTGCATACTCCCTCTGCTACAAATATAGGCAGTCGGCACTTTTGTATGACTAAAGGCGGCTGGCGTCGGCAGAAAGCTTTGAACTAGCACTTAGTCCTCAGCCCCGATCTTTCAGGTGTATTGTGGCGCAGAAATAGGGGTCTTAAACACCTGAGTGGGTATCGGTGCGACTTTGAAGTGGAAGGTTTTATAGGGACTGTTTCCGCATCCTCCACGAACAACGGTGTAGGCAAGGACGCTGCGTTTTCTTGGCTGTAAACTGCCGAGTCAACTCAAAAGCTCAGCATTTCCTGCTGAATAAGGTAAATGCGTCTACAAGTTTTGAAGTGGTGTTAAAACTGACCATTATCTGCCAAGTATTTTTATTTAATTTAGTCCTGAATTAATACTGTTAGAATAAACACATTGATAGCAGCTTTCGACATCACGTCATCTTCAGCTATTGACGTGATTCAGCTGAAGGATGACGTGATGTTGAAAGCTCCTATTAATGTGTTTATTTTAAAAATATTGATTCAGGAATAAAATGAATAAAACATTTTGCAGATAATTTTAGCACCACCTCAAAACTTGTAATTATTATGCTGCTGCCAACATTGCTCCGCTTACTCACTAAACGCATCTATTATGGACACTTGACAACCATCTATAGGTTCATATCAAGCGTCACCCAGAGGTCAAGAACATATCAGGTTGGCTACCCACATCCCTTGATGCCACCAACATGGCTACCTGAAGCGAAATTAACTTTTGCATGAACTGAGGCTTTAAATGGCTCCCAGAATAACTGTCTTAGTGAGTGAAAAAGTATTCTCAAAAAGTGTAATTATGAAAGTAATTAAATTTACAGTGATTTGGAGACTAATGAATTACATATAGCATACTCTTAGTACCAAACAGCAAAATGTTAAGTATATGTGCAGTGATTACAAGTTGTGTGTGCTGTAATACAAGCATGTGTCCATTAGCTGAGCATATTAATCAGTCAAGAATGTTATCAAGTACCTAATTCAAAAATACATGAAAAAATAATATGTGCCGTCAGAGTCTAGTACCCTTACTGCAACTGCTTGCTATGATCAATCATTGCTTAGATCATCATTGCTAAGATAGCAGACAACCACCATTTGACTGTAGCAGTCACTATGCTGAGACTTAAGCTACTTGAAAAATACATTCAATTAACACTCTGTTAAAAGAATACATATAATTTAAATATATCCAATGCATGCAACCAAATATAGGTACTCAGCCAGAGGACAAGTACCTCCTAATACCACAACCATCATCCAGGAAATCCTAGAAATATTGAAGCAGATCAATAAGCAGCACCACATTCACCTGCTGAATGGAAACTTTTGTGGAATCATTAAAATTTTGTTAAGTTTGATTTGATAAAATTGACTTAGGTACGCACCAAAGAAACCTACCTGCAGTTTACCTGACTTCATGGGCACCAAACAGCATCTAATTTTCTAGGTGCAAGCCAAAACTTGCAACTCTCATCTCCACAGGTCTACAGTTTTGATATCTCGCATGCACATGATTAAAATGTGTGCTCTTATTGACACCCTCAAATCACACTACTCTCCTGGGCTTTTGAGATCTGGCAGATTTCGCTTTGCCCTGCGTTTCTCTGGCTGCGGCATAATATATAAGAATTGGTAGTGGGTTTACCACTGGCAACAAAACCTCCTATTTTGATTTAGGTCAAAATCTACAGCCTCATAGTAAGATACCCAAACAGCAGCTTCCTCAACAACACGTATATCTGACTGCTTTCTTCTCGCTACTCCCGCGCCAGAAACGCAAAACTTTGTGGTTACCCAAGTGGCTACCTGGTGGTCCCTAATCGTAATTTTCGTTGCCGGCCTGGCTACCAGACCATCTCTAATTCCGCAAAACGAGTCCTCAAGTACAACGTAAGGATTGGATTTACTATCCTATGCAGAGTAATTTCACTATGAATCCTTATGTATATATATATATATATATATATATATATATATATATATATATATATATATATATGTTGTGTTCATAGTGACAAATATAAGTTACAATGATGTTAAGGCGAATTTCAAAAACTAAATTTATAAAAACATTATATTGCACCACATAAACGCGTTTCGTATTCACTTCATCAGTATGCAGCACAATACAAGTATACTTGTATTGTGCTGCATACTGATGAAGTGAATACGAAACGCGTTTATGTGGTGCAATATAATGTTTTTATAAATTTAGTTTTTGAAATTCGCCTAAACATCATTGTAACTTATATATATATATATATATATATATATATATATATATATATATATATATATATATATATATATATATATATTAAATTTTTCTCTTTTTATTCAAAATGAATAGTCAAATTCATATAAAACAATGAATATTACTGTTTTCATGTCATCGCAATTTAGACTACCTTTTTCTCATGGCTTTATATGGGTCAATTTCGTTGCCGATGTGGTTACCTACCCATCTCTAACTTAGCTGTGAAATAACGCGAGTGAGTAAGGATAAATTATTTGCCACTAATTTGTATCGTCTGTCACTAAAGTTATAATGCTACCTAAAATCAGTCAAGGTAGCATTGCATATTATGGATAGTTCTTTTTACGTGGCGGTAAGACCGTGGAAATACTTGTTTTGTGCTGGTAAGTGCGATTCTTGATCTCTGTCAAATCTCCGTGATTGGCTACCTAAGTTCTGGTCCTTGAACCTCATTTGGCTACCCACGAGCGTGGGCGAGTTGGCGAGATTCTTGACCTCTGGCGTCACAACGACGAGCACGAAGAGGATAATAATAATAAAAGAAAACAGCAAGAATTAAAATAAGTGAGGACAAAATAAGATGGGAACCTATCTGAAAACGAAGCTGCTGCAACCGATGGATTTTCTCACTGCCTACGGCTGGTAAGGATACCGATAAAGACAGCCGTTTGAAAATACACGCACACAATTCCAAACAAGCATATGGGATTTAAGAAACGGATTAAAAAATGATAAGGATAAGCTCAGTCCATTTTTAAGCTTTGTGTTCATTTTGTCTCCACACTTAGGACCTTCATATCTCATCCATTGCGCAGTCAATTTTGGTGTGTTTTGCTCTCCACTTTATCCGCGTGGTGACGCTCCTCAAAACGTCATTTCAGTCACGATCGATAGCAAAGAGAACCTTACTTTACGTCTGTTGGAAACAGATCAATGGAAATTGAAAGACCATGATGAAATAATCCACGTTTTGAACCAGAAGTAGGATTGCAAGCGTTTCGCAGTTTCCTTCCTTTGTCGGCCGGATTTCCCTTCAAAGCGCCTAGTAGCCACCAGGAGATACAAATCTACACCCCCGTGCGGCTCTCGTATCTTGTCAATCACCCGGGATGTATGAGAAGTTTCAGTTGGTACCATGGCCGTACCGACCGCAGGAACAGACCATGTACCTGGGATACACGAGCAGCTCGGGACCAAGGCCATCAGTAAGCACTATAACGTCATGCACGGGTCAGACGAAATGTGGCGACGCGGAACAGACCATTGTAAAAAGTAAAGGGATGACCATCCATTTTGTTTGAATGAAACATTTACGTAAGCTCATAGCACTCCTTTTATCCTCTTTTTCGTAGTCAAATAACTGATGCTCACCGAAAAATTATTTCCGGATAAGTGACCCCAGTCCTTCTAGAGAAGGACCGGGACCGAGAGGCAAAAAACGTACCGGACACCCGGATACATGAGCCAATTGGTCCGTTCCCACAGCCGGCACGGAAACAGTGCGCACTGAGGCAGCTCAGGTACCCGGAGTAAACAATCGTTATTCGATTTCCAAGTTTCCGTTTCAGTTCACCGCTCACTGCTATCATAGCTATCATAAACCAATCTGTCCAGGACGCTGCGGTACCATGACTCAGACAGCGGCGCAAATGGGCCCCTCCGCAGCAAGGCCGCGTTTGACGGATGGCCTCACTAATGATATCGTTATCAATAACGGCGAATCACCTCTGTCTTGACACACGCACGCGGCCGCGTGTCTTCCGTTCGACGCGGTTCCTGCCATCGTTCGCCGTACCGACGATAATGAGCCACAACTAGCAAACGCGCCGTCCTTAACGTTAGTTTCAATCAGGAGAATAGTTTAAATTATGATAATTTCTGAGGTGAGATAAGCGAGTCTGATGCTCCCATGTAGGTAAAAGCAGTAAATTATATGCAGGTGGGAATATCCAGCGTTTGCGGCCAGGGGAGTATTTTTCGCCTCCGGCCAGTGCAGAGGGTAATGTATAGTGGGATGCGGCTGTCATTTGGCTGTTTACTAATAGATCCGGTAATGACCCCAGTGCCAGTGGCGAAAATGGCGCGAAAACGTGACCGAGCCGCGCCACTCAGTCGCACAATAACGCCGGGGGGCACAAAGCACCAATGCATGTCAAAACAGACTGGTTTAGTGGTCCCTAATGTGTAATTAAGGCGCTGAGAAATTGCAGTCTACTGCGCAACACTGTTTGTTAGGTTCAACTGCACGCTGCCTTTCGAATAACTTTGCAAGCAGACAACAATGGCACACCAATTTAAAGATAATAATTGTTTCGATTATTGATTGCGTGATTCTCCTTGAAATGAAATGCAATGGGCGTGCAAGTGGGCACCTATCCTCGCGCAGGTATTACTAGTGATTACTAGGGAATAAATAACAGTTGGTTTCAGCAAATTCAGCCGTGTGTGTCAATTCTATATGCAAGGATGGAAAAACCTCCTACGCAGTTCAGCGGGTCCCCAGAATTCTGCAGACCTGCTCTGTGATTGTGCGGGCCCCAAGATGATACAAACCACCAACAAAACTTGCATGGCCCCTCTGCTTTGATTGGGATGTTCTATTTCCGAAATTTCACAGGTCGTTTCACAGGTCAAGAGTTGCGAAGGTCCTGAGAGGACGCCCCAGGTCTTGTAAAGACACACCACCGGTCTGCTGCTGGTGTGTGGCCGTCCCGCTGCTGGTGCTACTGCTGCTGCTGATACGTGGCAGTCACGCTGCTGCTGCTGCTGCTGCTGCTGCTGCTGCTGATACTGCTGCTGCTGATACGTAGCAGTCACGCTACTGCTGCTGCTGCTGCTAGCCCGCCCCCCCGCTGCTGCTGCTGCTGCTGCTGCTACTGCTGCTGCTGATACGTGGCAGTCACGCTGCTGCTGCTACTGCTGCTGCTGCTGCTGCTGCTGCTGCTGCTGACCCTGCTGCTGATACGTAGCAGTCGCGCTGCTACTACTTCTGCTGCCAGTGGCAGATCCAGGGGGGCAAAAAGGCATTTGTCGCCCCCAAACGGAAAAGCTCGGGGCAAAACTATGTTTTTGCCCTTCCCCGCAAGCTGTCGACCTCCTTTTTTCCCCGACTGTTTTTTAGTTTATAAGCAAGATTTTGGTGCTTCAAATCTCAACTTCAAACAGGACCAGTTAAGTTCAGTGTAAATATTGGGCCTTGGAGAGGAAAAAGTATGTCGAGCCCATATTTTTTTCACCCCGTGACGTTTTTTTTGCTTTTCCCCTCAAATACCCAAAATTCTACCGGCAAGTGGTATTGTAGCGCAGGTGTTCACTGCGTGACGTTTTTTTTTGCTTTTCGACTTTGGTTCGTCCCTCCCAAACCGACCGGCTAGATCCGCCACTATCTGCTGCTGCTATTGCGTCACATTCACGCTGCTGCTTCAGTACCGACCATATCGCTGTGCCAGAAGTAAGGTTTGGTACCTGAAGATGTCAATTCCTTAGTTGAAGAAACATTTTGTGTGTGTTTGAATATTGTGGCAGTATTTTTAAATGTCGGCAGCTGTTTGTTCTTCTCGTTTCGTACCTTTTTCCCCGCTGGAACAAACCCAGCAAACAATCTGCTCTCAGAAAACTATATGTGCAGTGGTGAGGCTTTCTCAGCAAGACGGAAAATAATTTTGTTTTTAAAACGTGCACATTAAAACCTGGTGCCCCTAAGTGTGTATCAAGCTCAAAGATTGATCATGCAATTTCTGCGAGAAAAATGCACAGAAAGAGCAACAGATTCAAGAAAGTCTCTTTCTGCTGCGTCCAGCCACGGCCCATCTGGTTTTACGATTGGATTGAAGGCTTTTTGTAGCCTACCTGTTTCTTCAGACTCTCTCCATTATAGCGCGGAGATGTTGACGAAATAAGGCTGGCCTGCTGTTATAACGCGGAGAGGCTGACCACATAATGTTGGCCTGCTGTTATAACGCGGAGAGGCTGACCACATAATGCTGGCCTGCTGTTATAACGCGGAGATGCTGACGAAATAAGGCTGGCCTGCTATAACGTGCTGCTATGCTATAACGTGGAGAAACCAATTAATAAAATGCGTATTTTCTTAACGAAAATATACATATTCCACAGTCAGGCACCCAAAAGCTATGGTGGGCCCTCCCGGAGAGGTCAGGTCCCCAGCCTGAGTTCACTCTTCCCATTTGCATCTTCTGGATCTGCCTCTGAGCTTCCTGTAGAACATAACAGAGCTCCAACTTGATAGGAATGGCAAAGGGGAACTTGTTAGTCGTTGGATTTGATATTTTAAAACGATTTCAGTGGAAAACTACGGTTCCGGAATCAGTTGCGCGGCCAAAAACTGAGTGGGGTCGTACTCAGTGGGGTGACACTCGGTGATGTACTCAGTGGGGTCGTACTCGGTGATGTACTCAGTGGGGTTGTACTCGGTGATGTACTCAGTGGGGTCGCACACGGTGGGGTCACACTCGGTGGGGTCGTAATCACTGGGGTCACGGCGTAACGTGCAGGGAAGAAAAGCAGCCTTCTGAAAAAATTAATAATACTGAACTGAACATTTCAAACCATAGTATTTCATTATTTCCCATATATTTCAGTCCTAACCATAACCAATGCCCACACTTAGGCACGCAGCTAAACAAGCTCGACTTCCACAGTATTGACTGCCGCTCTCTCGGCCCCTCCCCCTCAGTAGGCAGTTGGCGGACGTCGCCATCCTTCTTCCCAACAGCCGGAATCGACATCTCATTTCAAGCAGCGAATACCATAACCCGCACCGTAATCGCCACAGTAAATCGCGCGCGCTATTTACGCGCCGAATTTATGGCGGGAATTTATGGCGCGCATTCGTCGCCATTAGCTGTGTGCAGTGACGGCGCGAACGTGCCATAAATTTGGCGCGAATGTGTGGCGGTAAATTCGGTCCGACAGCCGCTCTCGGGGTGGCGGCTGTTGTGGAGAAGGGGAGGCTTGAAGAGAGAGGCCGCTCTCTCGAAGTCTGCCAGGTGTTTGGAACCGATCTCGGACAGAATATTGAAACGTGCAGCGTTCAGGGGAAACGTTACGGACATTAAATGTCCAATGGAATAAATATCAACTATAGAACATAAATAAGGAGAGCATACATCGAAAGCAGAATGGTGAATTCACGGAATATCCACATGGAGTGTAAAAGTAAAATATTGAGTGAAAATTTAAAGCTGTGGACATATATCTCTTCGGGTGTGCCTATGCACCCCCAAATGAAGCATCGGAGTAGTGTCGTAACGTACTTGGAATGTTTGCATTTTTCATTTTAAGGACTTTAAAATTGGTTCCATGCCGTTCAACATGCCTGTGAGAAGGCTGAATACGCGATATCCTGCTTGCTAAGGTGGCTATTGAAATTGGTTCCAATTTTGACGTTTCCAATGAGTTTAAAAAATCCACGCCCATGATTGATAATTTGGACTTAGGGGCGCGAACCTTCGCGGTCATATAGCGCCCACGTCTACGCCCATGAAAATAATGCATACCAGTAGGAAAAACTCATCTGAAAGAGATATCAATTCTAAGATTTCGAATAAATGTCTACCAAAAATTTGAAACTAGTAGCCTGATGAAGCTAAGCCGCATGTTGAAGAGGAGGATTTTTTCTCTGCTTCTCCTCGTACCGTGCTTACTTTTAGAGCGTTTCCCATTCTCTAAAACGACGAAGCGAAAGCTGAGTTTGAAAGGCGGCACACAAGTACTTGAGCTGACTTAGTTCACTGACATGATATCAAACTTCTTGTTTGAACTTTTTTGGATTCTTATTTTTACTAATTTGGCGATGCATGCTTGTTTTTGATATTTTTGCGTATTTTTCTTTTTCATATTTTTTGGTATTTTTCTTTTTCATAATTTTGTGTACTTATTTTCTTTTTCATATTTTTACTTGATACATTTCCTGTCATATTTTAGCCTCGGTACGATACCTATCCCATTCGAGTTCCACCTCCATTCAATAATTTGACCTCAATTTCTTTACTCGATACATTATTGCTTTCATACTGTTAGTTTTCTATTTCGTGATGGAAACGCTTTTCACGCTCAATGCTCTATGAACCCCAATAAAGCGGTTTCATATCAGTATCTTACAGAAACTGGCATCCGTGAAGCAGGTTACCTGCCTTCAGCACAGATTTAATGAGCGATAATTCTGGGCCCCGTCTTGTGTAACATGACACGCTAGATTCAGTGTTATTTCCTCACAAGAATTGCGCTGTGTCAGCCATTAATTGTGCCTACCCTCCGGTTTGCTGCCAGATTTAGTCCTCAGACAGTTACGGGCCTGTTTCACGTCGACCGTGTGTCATGGCGGCCGCCATAATGTTCAAAGCCGGCGCCATGCTGACAGGGACGAGCTGTGAGAGGCACTTAGATGCACGAAAACAGCTGCGTAAACAAGCTTCATACCGGAGGTGGTTACGCAGAGTTGTAAGGCTGGTAAATAGAGCTTTTAAGCTGCTGTTTGATTTTGAACCGAACGGGACATTTAAACACAGTAGCGATGAACAAACAGCACAAATCAAAACGATCGCTTTCTCTCCTTTCAGCTCGCGTCACGCCATCTCCCCACCCCCACGGAGAACCCTTAATCCACCCGTGGAGGCGACACGAGGCCCGAGCACGCCGAGCTCCAAGCTCGGGTGTTAATCTGGCCCGCTAACTCTCTCTCTCTTTCTCAGGAGCGTTAATTATACAGGCTGACGGCTCAGCCCTGTGCCCCACCTCGCCGGGATACAGCGCCGAGTCGGCCGCAGCCGCGTCGGAAACGACGCAACTACCGCCGCTCAAGAGCTCCTGGCTACTCTTGAAAGCACTGATTTCAAAAGATAATAATTTGTTAGTCCTTTTGATTAGCCCGACTTAGAAAAAAGAAAACATGTAATTTGGGACAGCGTGCCTATGCTGGCAGAAATCAGCCGCTTCCTCCTCTTGAAAGTACCTACTGATTTCAAACGGGATTTATTTTTCTAGTTCTTTTGATAGGCTTCCTTTAGAACGACAGAAATCAAAAGCCGCATACAAAAAGAACTAACCTAAAAAGGCCAAGAAAACTCGAACACATCTCCAGAAACACCCCAACAATAGGTATGCAATCCCAGGGGATTTTTTAAGAAATATATTTTTGCGTTCACTTTCCCGGGACAATTTTTGGAAGCAAGAAAAATGTTTGGTTACTTGCCGAACACATTCACAGAACGCTCTCGCACTATGTACTGGGTGGAAGTTTCCATTTACCGACACCATTACGGGACAGCGGAACAGCGTTTTGCGGGGCATAGGCTGCTCCAGTCTCCCCAAGCCGCAGCGCTCGGCACAAGCCAAGCTCTCACATAAAAGCTGCGGGCAAGAGACTGGACCGGTGGATCACTCTAAAGGCCGATCAAGCCCGTAACAGTAGGGACGCCGGCTGGCACGGCGTTGGTTTCACTTTCCCGAGGGAGCACTCCTCAGGTGTACCGCCACGCAGCAGTAGTGTGCCACTGCCGCTACATTGTCGCTACACTACAGTCACTTCCTGTCCTTACGCTGCCACTACATTGCCACTACACTACAGTCACTTCCTGTCCTTACACTGCCGCTACACAGTCGCTACACTACAGTCACTTCCTGTCCTTACACTGCCGCTGCACAGTCGCTACACTACAGTCACTTCCTGTCCTTACACTGCCGCTACATTGTCGCTACACTACAGTCACTTCCTGTCCTTACACTGCCACTACATGTCGCTACACTACAGTCACTTCCTTTCCTTACACTGCCGCTACACAGTCGCTACACTACAGTCACTTCCAGTCCTTACACTGCCGCTTCACATTTCACACACAGTCACTTCCTTTCCACACGCCCACATGTCCACACACAGTCACTCGTCCTCACCCACATTGTCCACACACAGTCACTTCCTGTCCTTACACCCACTACATTCCCCAGTCACTTCTGTCCTTACCCACACATTGTCGCTACACTACAGTCACTTCCTTTCCTTACACTGCCGCTGCACAGTCGCTACATTACAGTCACTTCCTGTCCTTACACTGCCGCTGCACAGTCGCTACACTACAGTCACTTCCTGTCCTTACACTGCCGCTGCATTGTCGCTACACTACAGTCACTTCCTGTCCTTACACTGCCACTACATTGTCGCTACACTACAGTCACTTCCTTTCCTTACACTGCCGCTACACAGTCGCTACACTACAGTCACTTCTTTCCTTACACTGCCGCTACATTGTCGCTACACTACAGTCACTTCCTGTCCTTATCTGCCTACATGTCGCTACACTACAGTCACTTCCTGTCCTTACACTGCCACTACATTGTCGCTACACTACAGTCACTTCCTTTCCTTACACTGCCGCTGCACAGTCGCTACACTACAGTCACTTCCTGTCCTTACACTGCCGCTGCACAGTCGCTACACTACAGTCACTTCCTGTCCTTACACTGCCGCTGCACAGTCGCTACACTACAGTTACTTCCTGTCCTTGCACTGCCGCTGCACAGTCGCTACACTACAGTCACTTCCTGTCCTTACACTGCCGCTACATTGTCGCTACACTACAGTCACTTCCTGTCCTTACACTGCCACTACATTGTCGCTACACTACAGTCACTTCCTTTCCTTACACTGCCGCTACACAGTCGCTACACTACAGTCACTTCCTGTCCTTACACTGCCGCTACACAGTCGCTACACTACAGTCACTTCCTTTCCTTACACTGCCGCTACATTGTCGCTACACTACAGTCACTTCCGTCCTACGCCCCTTCACAGTCGCTACACTACAGTCACTTCCCGCCCCTACTACTGCTACCCAGCCGCTGCATAACAGCCACTTCCAGCCCTACACCCTCTACACAGTCGCTACACTACAGTCACTACCGTCCCTACACTACTGCTACACAGTCGCTACATTACAGCCACTTCCAGCCCTTATACTCCTGCTTCGCAACCGCTACGTTACAGCCTCTTTCAGCCCCATAAACTTCTGCTACACAGTCGCTACACTACAGTCATCTACCGTCCCTACACTACTGCTACACAGTCGCTACATTACAGTCACTTGGAGCCCCCACAATACTACTACACAAACGCTGCCGTAATTTTCCGCTCATCTTTTATCGCTACACCGCTGCTACACAGCTACCTCACAGTGGCTACAGCCCGCCAGAACCCAGTCATTGCGATTTACCGCCCTGAAATATAGAGGTGAAACAGCGGCGATAAATTCCGGGGCCCGGAGTGGTTGGCCCCGGACAGCCGGTGATCGGTCAGGCGTCGAATCCGACGCAACCGACGACGGGGGTGCAGCGCCGCCGACGCCGCCGACGCGACGGCGCAGCAGTGCCAGAGCAAAAGCCACAGGCAAACAAAAGCCAAGGGCGAGCCAGAAGCTAAGTCACGGGATAGGTGTAAGACCTGCCAGTTCAATTTAGTTCAAGGCAGAATATTTATTATTTTGTTGACAGGGGAGAAATCCTGCTCCGACCAGTGAAGTGGGTGTTTTATGTTATCAGGAAAAACATATCATGGATATTTATTGGGATTTCAACCATGACTACAGACTGGCTCTGTGTTATGAAAATGCACCATGTTGCAGAAAGATTGAAGGAGAATGAAGGGGGTTCAGCCAGAGGTGTTGTCCCGGGGAGGAACTTGGAGACTGCACCTGTGTTCTCGAATGGTGGAGCTGCCTGGCTCCCCTTCCCACATTTCCTCATTTCCTCCCATTGAAAATAGCATTCCCCAACGCAGTTTTTCATGATGAATCCATTTTTGATGGTTTCAGAAGTAGGCAACTACTCTGATCCTTTGTCCTGAGGAGGGGGATGTGGTGTCCTATAGTGACACCCTAAGATCTCAAAAACAAAGAAGATACAGAAATCTCCCGCTTGGACTTTTGTGGAAGCTATGGTGCTTTATAGTGCAGCCTACTTTCATTGGCCTTGGTCAATCTTTCAAAATAAAATGGAGGTCATAGAGGTCATATCTGGGCCATGCTGGGGATCTATGGTGAAATACCAAGATCAGGCGGAAAAACTCGTTAATTCACTAAAAATGAACTGGAACCATAGAGGGCAGGTACAGTTATCTCATACATTTTAGAGTCAAGGTCATTCAAGGCCCCTGACTTATAACGTCACAGTGCGATATACGATATATTGGCTATAGTGAGCACTATAACTGACACTTAGCACCTGCCGAGCTGGAAATAGTTTGATCTTGACCCAATGACCTCATGAACTTGACCTTTAAATTAACCCCAGCTAACCTCCACTTTGTCGCCATAACAAAATATGCGTCTCACTGGGTTACATCATTTGGCCGGTAGCACCGAGATTAACACGGAAATACCCTGGTTTTCCCCAGATAGCTCAAAAACGAAAAACAGCAGAACGAAACTTACAGTCCTATTGATCAGTTTACATATCTGCCAAGTTTTGAGTAATGTCATGTCAGGTCAAGGAGCTATCTAAGGTCAAGTGACCCGACCTCAAAACTAAAATACGAGTTTAAAAGGCCAGGGAACATACCAACATTAGTTTGAAACTTCACAATATGATAAGGTTATTAGGGTCTACAAATCTGCTATCTTGAATTTCGATATTGTTGACCTAAGGTGAGGTCAATTGTTTGGTCACCCCATTATAAGTCTATGGTGAAAAATAGAATGGGCTTGTTTTCAGTAAACACTGGATAAATAAACTGAAAATCCTCAAACCGTCTATTTTTACCATGATCTTGACCATAAAGTTGAATTTTTGAGCATCTGACCTCTCAAAGGTCATGTCAGGTCACGGGAGCATAGAGTGATTGTTTTGCCAATAACTTCACACCGAATTGAGATAAAGCTCCCATTTTGCTTGCATTGTGCTTATATTGTCTCGGGAAGTCGATTGATATGCAGCTTGACCATACCAGGTTGCTCTGTACCCTGACCTAGCTCGAGGTCAGGTCATTTTCACTATTTGACCTAGCAAGGACATATTATACATCATTCGATTTGCCGCGATGATAGAAATCCAATGATGCATAAAGATTTGCTCTAGCTTTCTAGGGCAGATCTAGAGAGAAAACGAACACTGCTCTGTTGTAAGCCTATGGGACCTTCTTTGACCTATCTGGCCTCAATATTGACCTGACATAAAAATTATTCGTGTAAAATCTCTGTCTTGTCAAGAGCTTTCGAACGCCGCCGTAATTTTCCTTTATTTTTCGTAGGGAATGAGATACGGAGGGGGAAACGCCCCGAGTGGGGCGCGTCATGCCAGGCCAGCGGGCACGTGTTAAAGGATTTAAAAATGACGGTATTTTTTTACCTATGAACTTTGAACTTGAAATTGAACTTCATGTGAGGTTTATTAACATATAACCCTGATTTTGTAGCATTATGACGTCACCACCCCGTTTACATCTCAGGTGAGTTGCTTCGACCACGCGGTGGTGGCGGTCTTCTGGGTCTGGCTTTGAAAGCCAAGAAATTGAAAAGATTATTAGCCGATTTTATACTTTCTTCAACCATTCGACAGGGCTACTAATTTTCTCAAATGTAAGCAGTTAATGCTTTTTGGCTTTGAAAGGTTCTCCAGCCACCTTGGAAAAATAAGTAAAGGCCACTTTAATACCCCTTCTACTGCGGCTAAAAGCGAACGGGAAAACCCTCTCTCTCTATCTGTCCCCTCTACATATCCAGCTGAATGTATCGGGCATAAAAATGCATTTCAATACATGTTCACGAACGCAGAATCATGATATTCAGAGCAAATAAATGGCTGGAAATCACAACACTGGTCCAGAAAACAGAGCAGTTGCACTTTGAAACCCCGGAATTGCAGTATTGGTGTCAGAAGCCGACGAACAACGAAGTAAGTATTTAGCGGTTGCAATCATGTTAAAAATAAATGATAATTTGAAAAATTAAGACTTTTTGAGAATAATTGAAAACAGCATTCTGCTATAGGAAAACTATTAAAAAGAGGGCCATGTTTCTTTTACTTGGCAAATTTCGACCGCAGTTTTCTGATTAGTGTTTTGGTATGCCCCTTATTGTTTCACACTTTACCACACAAAAAACAGAAACTAAAACAATCTATGTTAAGGCTCTTCTATATATTAATTGATCGAATTAAAACTCCAAAGACACATATAGCTTCCTTAGCATATCAGCTTTCTATTGGTGTAGGTCTTGAGAGATTTGATGCGCAGTGTAAGATTGATTTACCGTTAATATTTTTACGTTTTCGACAGATACCTTGTTTTTATTTGCGTACATATTCTTCATCATATTGCAACATTGAGTCAGTACCAGGTCAGAGCCCTCAGGTGAAATAAGTTGGCACGTTTTAACTGTAAATACATTTTTATGATTATTCATCTCTCGCATTCTATTGGGAGCTTCACACAAGGTTCTTCCCTCGGAAACCATTTCTGAAATCGCCTCATATATCTGAAAGTCATACAAAATATTGAAGTACATATTCAAAAACTCTCATTTACACGACTTTGTAAGCCTTCTACCCCTATCGAAGCCGCTCTAAGCCGCTCTAAGCGATGCGGAATGCATTTGAGACCATTACGTTGTATTGTATCGTACATTTTACCTGCATATATGAACAGCGTCGGATCTAGGCTGGTGGTTCGGAGAGGGGGGCATCAGGGCCAAAAAACATGAAAGCAGTCTTTTCAAGAAAATCGGTGAAACTCGGAAAGGGAGGGAGGGGCTGGGTGTAAATACATTTTGCCCTCCTCCGCCACCCCTGTGTGCGCCACTGTATATGGATTTGAAGCATTAGACATGGAACATTAGTCAAAAAACGAATGCCATTGTTCAGGCGAGCCTGTGCTTTGTCTTCTATTGTCTTTAATCGTCTGTGCACTAGACGTTCATTCAACATTGCAACCAAACAGAACACGGTTACACGTTGGTGTTCGGTCGGGCTCGCTTTCTGGGTGCAGTTTATGGTCGCCGTATGTAAAATTGAATGCTCCGCCCTCCGTTTGCATTATAATGGGCGACACAAGTTATAGCCTGCGGGCATGCAGCCGACCGCCATTGCTTTGGTCGTTACTAGTCGCTGATGCCATTATGATAACCAGGCATAGAGTGTATTGCTCGGTGTGGGATGCATGTCTATGTGCTTAAATTGCTGGACAAGTGCGGGGTACAAATTTATTCATCCAACTGCTCATGATTAGAGGATATCGTGAACATGGGTGAAAATTGCAGCCATGGCGGTCGCTGGATATTGATCTAATCAACGTGTCTGATATGAAAAACATGGTATTTCAGGACATCCTCTGTGCGAATCTAGAAACAGCAGAATTCTCGGCCACAAACATAACAACTTTTATTACCCTCACGCTTTTTAAACATGACAAACATTCTTCTTTCGTATCCTCGGATCCCAAAAATGTTATACTTATCAGCTTAGGATTTAAAAGGGCCATACCGTTATTAAATGGAAAGCCTACATCACCTCGCCAAGTCAATGTGCACACGTCTGGCGGGATGGGAACGGTCACATTACCACAGCGCTAAGGGGGCATTGTAAATATTCCGCAGCACGTTACGGTCATTTCCCGTAGACTTATGACGGAATTCTGGAGCTTATGGCCGATAACGGTCCAAATACTAGGGGAATTAATGGAGCAGGGGTCATTAAACACAGCAGTAAAAATACTAAAACTCATATCATCGACACGCCGAATATCCGTCCAGGAACGCGAGTGCCTCGTTGAGACGAAAATGGCGCCTGTGTAACGCCGCTGATGAACTAATTGATACTCTCGTCGGGCCGTGTGATGGAGAAGCGTGCAGTATCTAGTGCGTGTACGGCGCCTCTTTATTGCTAATTTCCATTTATGGATCAACAATTCACAATTTAATCATTCTCAGCTGCCGTCCGGGCCGCTTGGAGAGATTTATTTTACCTCTGACGTCACGTTTACCTCGCTGGATGCTCTGTTCAGCCTCTATATTGCCGCAATTAAAGCGGCGCTTAGCTGCGCTGAACACGACACTAAAGCTCACAGTTGCATAAACATTGTCTGCGAAGAGCTCAGACCTTGATGGGCTGGGCGGCTAGAAGTGGCCAGCGTTAGTAGTCGGTTTCATTATATTTCAGCGAGAGAGAAAACTAATTTCAAAATTTGTTTCTGATAAAATGCCGCTGATTCCATAGGCAAAAAGGAGCCAGGCTTTGGATTGAACCCCAGTAGAAGAAAAAAACACCCATAAATGAAGGAATGCAGATGAGGAGCTGCGTTGATTTGAGAGGAAGAAGGTGATAATCGCACTCGGTTTGTCATCAATATTCGCCGCTAAGCGTTGAAGTCCAGAGATACTGCGGCGCGGCATCAACGCAGCTCAGTCGGATGGGAGTGGAGAAGATGGAATTTTACACGCAGCTGGGCAGGCGCTTGGCTACTTGCAACAGAGAATGGTTCATGATGCAATTCCTTTGGCGTTTGTTAACATTTTTGAGACGGCAATATTTCAAATACAACTAAATAAGGTTAAATGTCTTGGCTCTGCCACTACGCGGCAGTATTTATCAAGCCCGCAAATCGGCTGTCAATAGCAGCCCCAGCTATTTTCAAACAACCGAAACCTGGCATCCAGACTGCCATAGCCGGCAGCTACTTTCTCCGAAACGACAATATATTCGTATTTGATCTCATTGAATAACTTGTGATTGGGCTGGCTGTAGAAGCCTCTCCCCGCCTGACACCCTGCTCCCTACCTATCTACCACCATCAGTGGCAGATCCAGGACTTCATTTGGGGGTGGGGGCTAGGGGGCTCGAGCCCTCACCATCGCCTCGGATCAGCCTCCACCTATGCATCGGCTATAGGCACTCAAAAGTTTCGGGGGGGGCTTGAGCCCCTGCCCCCCTTGTGTCCGCCACTGGCCACCACCCCATCTACTCTCCGACGGGGCCTCCGGTGCGCTTATTGAGGCCTTGCAAGTTCAGGCTCCTGCAGCTTGATAAGCACCCCAACGAGCGGTGAAAGTGACAACGAGCTGCCTTATCACTCGGGGCATGTCGCTAATGGTAAGTGATAGACATGTGGCGGCATGTTGCGACGTGCTGCTTGGGCGATCATTATTCAGTACACTCCAGATTGCATCTGAATGGTGAGCCTTTATCAATATTTCAATACCTTTCTCTGCCACTTCTCAAGAGAGGTGGCAGGGTCTAAAACCGGACATTTTTGGCATACAATTATCATAATTTGATATACATGCCCACAAGTCGATGCGGTAAGAAAGTGAAGCGCGAACAATGCACAGATCAGCCCAGTTCGGAGTGACTACACAGGACGCTCCTCTTCCGGGTATCGTGGATAGGACAGCTGTAGGTGCAGTGTTTATACATATCAATGTGGTATGGCGGTTTAAATTCGGTCTATTATTGATGATTTAATTTGGTTTTGGTTTTAGGTTTACTTCAATCCTAGTGCCCTGAATCGATGGGAGTTTCTTTTTATAGAAAAACAAAATTTATCAAGTTTGAACATAAATTAAAGCTCAAACTGCGCCCAGAGCACGGGTTTTAGGCCTAATGAGCTGATCTAATGTCTATCATCGGGGGGGCGGGCTCATGGTCAGAAGAGCGTCATTCGGAATAGGGGCGACACTTTTGGACGGAAAAACCTATCAGGTGGGCGCCAAACCTTACCATGGAGGGACGGTATTTGTCTCCTGGGAGAAGCGGCATTCTAGGGGAGGGGCACCATCGACCTTGCAGGGAGCGCCGAAGATCGATCGGGAGGGGGGTGTTCCCCTGTATCCGCCTATGCCTCGCCTCGCAGTGTCTGGCCCATTATCAGGACAGCAACTAGCAGTAAAAATGATACCCATTAGTTCATCCATTATGAATCGATTTCGGCCGTTTCGGCAATTTTCTTGCCGGAGGGGCGCCCGGCATGACGCGCCTGTAAGCCGCTTGTACCAAAAATCACGCATTGTGCATACCCTGAGCTAGAGAACTTCATGGCCAGGAACGTACAGATCCAACCCGGTCCATGTCTAAAGTCTCCCCGGAACAGTAGAGAACTCATGGCCAGGAACATACAGATCAACCCGGTCCATGTCTAAAGTCTCCCCGGAACAGTACAGGCTACAGCCGAACCGTTTTTAAACCACGATTATCACCGTCAAATCCAGGGGCGGACGCAGACCCGAGTTTTTTTTTAAGGGGGGGCAAACCCATGTCTGCCTCTCCTCCTGGGAGGGGGACGTGCAAGGTGGGTGTTCGACAGACCTAGTATAAGCTACCTCTCCAAGTACATGATCGCTCTCCTGGAGGGTGAGAGTGAATTTTTTTGTTCTACAGACGTAGTGCAAACACGTTTTTTCAAAAATTTATCCGGCGTTTGGGGGAGGGGGCAAAAGATAGTTTGCCACCCTCCAGCGCTTTGGGGGCATGGCCGGAATGCCCCCCCCCTGCGTCCGCCAATGGTCCAATCCATATCCCAAAAATACGACTATGTCAGCAATCATTTTACTCCAAAATCGGTATCCAGCTCCACCTCTGCCCCAATTCTCTGGTCCATCCCATCAGTGACATACGCTGAGGTTTTTAACGCTGGGTGTTTGAATGGCAGGCCACCGTCGTTGGCTCGCGTCTCCGGCGTCGCCGCCGTCGCCTGACAAGCCGCCATTAACACCCTGATTTGGTCACAGCAGGAGGCTGATGCTGGCGCAAACACCGCCTACTGAGCGGAGGCAGGAGCAGGAGGCGAAACCAGTCCTGGTGGTGGTGTCACCAGACGACCGGGACTCTCCCCTAGCGCCCTCCGGCTTTTTAGTCTTCCATGCTGACGTTTGGCAATGGGAAAATATTCGCCAGAAGTGTCGCACGTTTACCTATCTATAGTTGCAACACATGTCAAGCGGTGACAAGCGGCATTGTTGTGTCAACAACTACAATGTGAAACGTCGTTTATTATTCAAAGTTATTTGTGCTGAGAAGTTCGCGTGACAGGAAAAACAGTCAGGCTATTACAAGACATACCAGTAACACGTCAAACGTGAGCTGACGCATTTGCGACGAGAACTATCCTGTGACAGGTACGGCATAGGATACTTCCCCAAGCTGTCAATCATCGGACAGACTCGACAGACCTCCACGTTTTAGATACAAATCTGAAAGCTGCCGAGTCCCCTCTAAGTCGAAGGGGACACCCGAAGCCACTCCGCCGACAGGGCTTTTATCACGCGCACGTCGGCTCGGATCGCGTCATCGCGCCGCCGACGGCTGCTGAAGCAAACGACGAACAAATGGACGTTCTTGTCAGCCATCAAACGTCGGCGAGAGACAGTCAGGGAGGCCCGCCGCAGCTTCGCCGGCAGCGGCGCCGGGCCGCATTGTTTGGGACTTTCGAGAAATCATGAAAAGTTCAGTCAAGGTTAAAGAGTCGTCAGGTCAAAAATACAGGAAACTATCCACAGGGTTTTGTAAGTGGATGACAATTCTACTATTACATTGATGGAGTAAAAACATAAAGACTTGTGCTTAAGTCATGAGCCTGACCCCTGAAATGACCTCTCGGAAATTCCCCCTCAAACGTTCTTTGCACCCCCTAAAACGTTGTTTCTTACACACCACCCCCAGAATGTGAGTATCGGCGCCCCGGAAATAAGATTTGGCGCCAAAGGGTGCCCCCTCCCACTGACCATGTACCCCCTCCCATTAGAAATCATGGATCAGTCGATTATTTCAATGGACAGCTTCAGTGCGTTCTACTAACGTACCGATTTCGGGAACGGACTCGTCGACTCGTGATCGGGAGTCTGGCTTTGGGACTCCCGAATACATGAGTCGATAAGTTCATTCCCACAGCCAGTGCAAAAATACGGCGTAATGAAGAGCTTCATTCAACAGCCCTACTCATGTACCCGGGGTAGATGAATAGAAACTTTCGTGAACGTGGCCAGAGTTTTGTTCCAACCAACAAGAAGCACGGATCACCGCTGACACCTAATAGCCAAAACGTCGACTTCAAATCAGCCGCCCGCATTCCAGCAGCTCGAGCACCGTGGTCCGCCGTCCAGCCAGCCATCACCCTCTGCCCAATCATCACCCGTAATCTCCCCTGTCACACATCACCCTCCCCGCTCATACCAGCCATCCAGAAAACGGCGAGCCTGATCGGCTATTGACGCTCCGGGCGACCGCCCCAGCAGGTGAAATGGCGGGGGGACCGGTGTCAGTCAGGGGAGGGGAGGGGCGGACCAGGACATGATCGGTCGTCACGCAGCTGTCACCCCCCGGCTGTCACACGTCAGCTGTCAGGCTGTCAGTGGTGGCGGCTGACACGCTGACAGTCTGCCGGGCTGAGAGGTCCGCGGCTCCGGCTGACGGGCGGAGGCCAGCGATCAGTCTCCCCGCGGGGGGTGGATGTTGGTCCAACAGGGCCTCGTCCAATGACTTTTCATGAGGTGGGGTTTTCCACCTAAACCCCCATCTCCCGATGTCATTATATCAGTGTTTCAAAATTGAAATAGACCGTCTCCAAGAGAATCAGATGTGAAAGAAATCGACAACAAAATCATAATATTTCCTAGCGCGCTTCGTTGCCTTCTCCTCCTTAAATTATGTCAGTTAAGTGAAATTCTCTGACAAAAATAGATGGGATCTCCTGAAAATAAGTAGGAAGAATGGCAAACGATACAATTTTCACCTAATTTGTAGGCCGATGATATCATTACAATGGGGACCTCTTTCACCTTCTTCATTGCAATCTGGCTCTAAATGCGGGGATTAAAATTAGACGAATTGTGCAAAACGGATGCTGATCCAAAACATTTTTCATACTGGTCTATCTTCGAGAGCCGGGGTCCCAGGGAAGGGGGGAACAGGAAGCATGGTGAGTTGGTGAGAACTTCCTGGCCGGAAAGTTGGTAAGCCGGGGGAAGGCGTTGAAATGAGGTATGCCTTTGTTGAGTGGTAGGCATGTTGCAAGGCACTTGGACCATGGCCTGGAGTTCTCTTCTCGATCCAGGGGGAGACTAAAAATACAGGGGGTCCTAACCATCCCCCCAAACCCCCGGGATTTCTACCCATGACTTGGACAGTGTCGATTGGACGCGTAAATCACTGTAGGCGACAAGGAAAATGTCATAAAACCAGGGATAACAGTCAGATTAATCTGACCTTGCTGATCTGATGTTGGCGTTGTTGAATTGGTGATCGGACAACATGTTGTACCAAGGTAACCATTCAGGTGTACCTGCAAGTCAGTGGATTATATCTTGATCTCTTGTAGAGGGACAGGGCTGCCAATTTTTTTCTGTGGAAGAGAGAAAAAACTGAGTCAGAAAAAGCCAAAGAGGACCAAACTGCGTTTTTACTCAAAGAGCCAAATGGGAGCCAAAAAAGTCAGGTTTGAGACTGGTATGACCCGTCACCATGTTCACAGAAGTATAGAAAAACAATAAAAACATGGTTCTGTGACTGTTTAAGCCTTAAGTGTTGCTATCAACACCGCACATTATCATCACCACGGTAATTTTGGGGTATTCCTCCCCTGTCATGGCGAGCTACGAAGAATAATATCGCACGATATTTTTCTCCGTAACCGCGACTTTGATAAAAAATCGTCATCGTCTGTTTGAAGTTTGGAGTTGAAGTATCAAAACCTTGCTTTAAAACTAAAAATGAGTCTGGGCAAAATAGGAGGTCGACAGCTTTTGGGAAAAAATAGTTCTGCAACAAGATTTTCCGTTTGGGAGGCGGGGAAAATGCCTTTTCCTCCCTGGATCCAAAACTGTCGGTGTTCACAGTTGTTGCACTTTGCCGACTGCATGTCAACCTTTCAGAACCACATTCCAGAAAGCGCGTTTTCACTTCCATCCAGAACGTTTCTGAGCTTAGTGCACACTAAAATATCGAAAACCGGCAACTGATTACAGGTAATGCCAGATTCCTGAATACATTGCTGTACTCCGCACAAAGTTTTGTCGAGGGTTCGCGAGGGGTACATCGCATTCGCGAAATGTGGTTTGCTCGAAAATAACGTCTCTTCACCATTGTCAAATAGGTACTAAGGTAAGGTAAGGTAACTATGGAAATAGTTCGACCCCCGACGACTTCTCCCACTTTCTGTGCTCGCATTTATCATCCAGTGCTATCAACACTGCCTATTCCATAAACACTTCACACGCATCTGTCTATCTATAGCAAGTACTTACATACAATGAAGACACCGTAAACCTTAGCAGTTGATGCGCCGTTAAACCCCAAGAATTATGATATGCAATGAATGTCCATTACACCCAGTTCACCCCTAGACCAACACCACGTGCCTGTAAACCACCTCCAACTGTCTCGCCATTATGCACGTAGGTATCTGTCACCCTTCCCTCCCCACCGGCGCTTGAACTCCGCGCCCTGCGACTGTGACCCCTGTAACCTCTGTGCCCCGCGGGCATGCAGCTGCTGCTGGACGCCGGCCGCTGATTGGTGGAGGCGCGTTCACGTGCCCTACGATAAATTCAACAGATATGTTGCAATGAAATTGGTTGTGACATGGGGTATGTACACAACAATTTATTTAGAACGGCATTTTCAGAAGCTTAGAACCATAACTTTTCTGTATGGGTTTTATTATCTTTTTCATTTTTCAAGGCTGCATCCCTGCACACACGAAACTGTTGTCAAGTTCGCTCAAGTTGTGAGCGTCGAGGCGGGTGGGGCAGAGTGCGGTCGTTTTGTACCAGTTTCAACCATGAGTTTATTCATAGCACACCTAAGGAAGACGGCGTGAAGTTTTTACATCAGCTGGTGTTACGGCAATGAAATGACAAATAGACTCGTTTCAGCTGTTCCAACCCTCACTAACCCACTAATTGGATGAGTTGTGGCTTGTATGAAGTTTGGTGTGTCACCTATCTTGAAAGTGCTTGAAACAGAAGTATATTGTAGGTATGAGTAAAGCATTTACTCATTGGTATATTTTCTATTCATGCATTCGTTTAATCCCTCTGTCATTACAAGTCAACTATCCAATTGCGTTTAGGTTTCAGCATGGCCAAAATACATGAGAAGCAGAACGGCGTATAAGCTCCAAGTAAGTATAAGTATAAGATCCAATTCATTTGTTCGGTGCATTTCCCCAATTTTCTGGTATAGCCGTCATTTTCCGTACTCCGGCCAGTAACGAAAAATAACAGGTATAGGTACCAGGAAATTGTGGAAATGGACCGAAAAAGCTAATTCGATTGTTTCTGGTAGTACCGATAGTGCGCTCATTACCTCACAATTAAACGATATCCTCACATACATACATCTGATACAGCATACATTATTATGCCACACATTATTTAGTACCATAAACTTCGGACCATCATCCTTTCGCAATAAAAATGTCAAACTTTGTTACTTACAGCCTTAAGACCAACCCACCAAAAATTCAGGCATTCATTTAATTGGCCTGGATGAGAAAGCATTAAACACACATTACTCTCTCCTTGGTCAATGAAAAACGGACATAAATCGTGTTTCTCCCTCAGCACAAAGCAGTTTAGAGGCCTCGATTTCATTCACTGACGGCAGGGCGTATTTCTCACCACCAGGCAGGGAGGCCCTGGTCACATATTGTCGGCCACAAATCGATCTGATGCCTCCTCCCCATGATCATAGGTGGATCCACGGGTGGCAAGTGAGAGCACTTGCCGCCCATCAACTTACCTCCCACTTCCTCGGGCACTTACCTCCCACCGACCCTCAGCGCCCCCTTAAATGTCACTTTCCACCCATACTCCCCCCAGGATGCGGGCATCGCGATGCCCCCAACCCGACCATGTGTCCGCCCGATCGGTAATCCTGGATCTGCGTTTACAATGCAATACAATGCAATACAAATACTTTTATTGTTGACATGCTATCAATGGTAAATTGTTTAATCTGTCAACACACATGAAAGGTACCAAGCCACCCCACTTTTCTGCTGCGTGGAGAACAGAGCCCGGCCTGACGGTCGGTGGGGGTACAGGGGTGGGGGGGGGCAATTCTGACACTAACTATAGCCAACCTGGAGAGCATTACATACCGAAGTACTACTAGAAAAGGCATACAGTGAAGCGCGTGGTGCATCGTTCCGTGTTGACTGAGGCAAAGGCACGGAACTTCAATCCGCACTTAACATGTCGGTATTTTAGGGCACTTTATCCTATTTCATATTCAGCAAGTGGCGGATACAGGACTTCGTTTGGGGGAGCTAGGGATTCGAGCTTCCCCGTCATTGCCTCGCAACAGCCTCCGGCTATGCATTAACTATAGACACTGACAGTTGTGGGGTGGAGGGTGGAGGGGGCTTGAGCTCCCTAGTGCCCCTTGTATCCTCCGCCACCGTATTTAGCCAACGTTTGTTTTTAAAATCCATGCTCAGGTCCTGGATGTCGTAACTCGATATATTTTGTACCGTAGCTGTAGCTAGAATGCGAGGCGGATCTAGATGGATAGTTGTAGGGGGATACGATTTGTGACTCACTGGGAGTTTTACGATTGCGTACCTACAATTGTGAAAACTCGTATTGTTTTTTTTTTACAAATAGACAGAAAGTTGAACGGCTTAAAAGAAGGTGAGTTGGCGTGGCCTGAATCCATCAGGGACAAGAACTCTGTTTTACCATAAGATATTGTAGCGCTATTATATAGCGCAGTTATTCTAAAGCGCAGTTATTCTAAAGCGCAGTCCCACAGCGAATCAAAGCGTAGCGTAATTCCTTAAAGTAGCGTAGTACAGGCCATCTCTGTCCGTCAGGGTAGCAGTTCTGACACCACCGCTGTGTCAGGGGCGGGCTGCCGTCAGGGTAGCAGTTCTGACACCACCACCTCAGGGGCGGGCGTGTAGGGGCAGTCGACACCACCGCTGTCGGGGGGGGCGCGTGGCTACCTGAGTGTAAAATTCGACACCACCACTGTGTCAGGGGCGGGCTGCCCGTCAGGGTAGCAGTTCGCACCACCGCACGTGTGTGGCGGGTGCCCACGTCTGACACCACCACTGTGTCAGGGGCGGGCTGCCCGTCAGGGTAGCAGTTCTGACACCACCGCTGTGTCAGGGGCGGCTGCCCGTCAGTGTAGCAGTTCTGACACCACCGTTGTGTGAGTGGCGGGTCGCCCGTCAGGGTAGCAGTTCTGACACCACCGCTGTGTCAGCGGCGGGCTGCCCGTCAGGGTAGCAGTTCTGACACCACCGCCACTGTGTCAGGGGCGGGCTGTCCGTCAGGGTAGCAGTTCTGACACCACCACCACTGTGTGAGTGGCGGGTCGCCCGTCAGTCAGACCTGTCGACACCGTGTCGGCCTGTCGCTCTGAACTGTCGCTGCGGCCGAACTGCCTCTGGTGCCCCACCGGCAGGGGCGGATTCAGGACCCGGACCGGGCGGGGTACAGCAGGGGCAGCTCCAGGGTCGGGGGAGCCGGGCGGGACATAGAAGGGGAGACTCCTGGGTCGGGGGAACCGGGCGGGACATAGAAGGTCGGGACCGGCCGGGGAGCGGAGCTACCTGCTCAGAAAGCCATGCTAAATATAACCGTTGATCAGTGGCGGTTAAAAAGGGGGCTAGGGGAGGTAAAAAACGGAAATGTCCGAGAGTCTATATATATTTATAGCCCAAGGTTGTTCCAAGGCAATGTTGGGGTATGCTCGAGCCCCCTAGTCCGCCTTCCCAATGAAGTCCTAGATCAGCAATGACACTGATTCGTGTTTTATTTCAAGCGGAGCTGGTGTAACATGTATAGGATTTCTGGTGATACATTGCGATGGAGACCGAACGGGGTCCCTCGACCACGCCCACCTCCCAACAATCACGGACAGCAGCCGCCCTTACGAAGAGGCTTCACCCAGGGCGTTGCCACGATTTTTTTTACTGGGGGGGGGGCTTAGGAGGGAAACACAAAACTTGAAAGCTCTTCGGCGGGGAACTGCCGAGGCGTTTCGTCACCAGTATATTTAGGGACAGTTACATTAGATCGTTTTGCAAAGCGCAAACCGGCCAAAATTACAGGATGAGCCTAAAAATCTGGAGGGGGATACCCCTGGTTTACTGGTCGGGGATGTGTACCCAGTACCCCTCACTTTCCCGCCCACTGCTTCACAAAGAAAGTCTCTTTCCCAACGACAGCAAAGCCTCACACGTTCTAACAGTTTTTTTACTGCTGAGGGGAGCCGATTCAATGAGGGATAGTAATGATAAATTATCCAGTTTACACAAAATCGAAACCAAAAGAAATTTCCCGAGTCTTTTTGGTAAAAGACCCCAGTCTGAACTTCAGAACAGATTCACAATTTTCTGCATTGGCTTGGATTGTTAGCGGTTCGCACGTATGGTTACCTGCTGGCTATTGAGATCGGTAAAAAGGTGCACGGATACAAAATAATTGAGAATAACAATATTTGACTTGCTTCGCTAAAATGGGTAAACAGGTAAAGATTACCACCAAAGATTTTGTGATCCAAGACGATTAGAGAAAGTGGACCCGATTCAAACTGAAAATCCCGGTCGACAAGATATATCCATTACATATTTACCATATTTCTAAAATAACTTAGGTAGTATTGCGGATAAAGCGATATATCCTCGCACAGAATGCAACCTCATTCCTTACGAACTTCAGCCTCCCAAATAGCACCACTTTCTAAGCCAACCCGGCCTTTTCGGCAAACGTTCTAAGTGGAGGAGTCTTGTCTGGCTGAGCTGAGAAGCCTCCAGCGAGGCTGCAGCTCGCGTTACTCCGCAGCCCACCTCCGGGACCGGAGGAGCTTCCATCTTCATCCCGCGGCCAGCGTTGCCTAGTTAGGGCGGTTACCCAGCCCATCGGTGATTAATCTCAATAGACTCGTCCTCTACTGAAGACTTATTGCCGTGCCGTTAATTCCGCAGGAATGAGAAGGAGTGTGGCAGGGAGGCTTAGTCACCCCGGGTTAAATAAATTACTGGAGAGGGAAGAGGTAATGGAGTACAGGGGCGCCATCCTGGCTTTTCGTGTAATTGGGATAGTGCCGTTGCTATGCTAATAAAAACATGAAAGAGGAAGGGAAAGAGTGTGGTAATGAAATGAGTACTGTTGAGGGGAGTTGATTCAATGAGAGAGGGTAAGAAACAACGAACCAGCTTAGACACAATCAAAACCTAAAAAAATATCCCGAGGCTGTTGGTAGTTTGTGAACGTGTAAACTCCACAACATATATATTATTTTCTCTATCGACTTGGACTGTAAGCGGGTCATACACAAGGCTTCGAGCCGAAAACTAAGATCAGTACAAATAGGTACGGACACGATACGCCCTCCCATATTTTAGTTTATTCTCATTTATCAAAACACCAACCCTTGGGGCTGAAAATTTTACACCTCGTTAAGGATTCTTTTCGGTGGCCTAAAGCGGCACAACATCGTCCCGATTTAGCACATAAAATCAGCGAATTGGGGTCTGTCGTGCCTGATCTGGACAACCCTCACCCGAAAAAATATATGTAAATTGTCTGACAAGGTCTCTCAATCATGACTCGCATAGCGACTTTGATCGTGCACATATTAGCCCTAATGGAGTGAACGCACACTACCCTGCCCGGGAACTTATTTACGGGTGGAAAGTCACATAAATCAGCTGGCACCGTCGGACAACAAACATAAAACATGGCTCGCTCACCAGCCAATAGATGTCAAGGCCATCAAATTAGCGATGGAAACGCTATTCATTGTCGCATGTACCGTTAGGAGCAATTTGCAGATTATCAAAGAGTAATTTGTCGGAGCAAACGTGGAACAGGGAATGGAAGGGAAGCTAGTAGCATGCAGTGCAAGCTAGACTTATCATTAATCATGAAATTAAACGCTGATCTTGCACATCCGCTGCCCATTATTTTAAGGAGGGTCCAGGAACAGGGTTTGTATCCACTTCTCAGCCCAGCCTCCAGCCTGGAGGCTACTCCTGGAAGGCTCCAGGAGAGGAGAGCTGTTGATCTGAGGTAGCGGGACGTATGAACCCGGTGATATATTTGGGGTGTTGAAGAGAGCATGATCGAACTTGACCACGTGCGGCGTTATGAAATTCTGGGTGAGAGGGTCCAGACCCAACAAAGGAAGCCGGTCAAAGTACTCAGCCGGGAGGAAAGAGCAGTGCAAGAACTTTACGAACATAACACTCGAAAGAAACACGCTTTTCTTCGTTTATTTGGAATTCTTGCGACTTTGGTGCAGGTCATCGTGTGAAAAATCGATTGAGCAGTCAGAGGTGGGGGCCCCTGGCGACACTCCTGGTCCTGACTGATTTCTCCTCCCAGGTTTAGACAGTCAAGCGTCTCGTGCTTCGAAATAAATTTCGAGTCTTACTGTACCTGCAAGGGGTCCGCCCCGGTTTTCAGGCTCAGGGTACAAGCACAAAAGTTGTCTCCTCACGAGGGCCCTCCTTTTACAAGGGGTTCCTAAGACAGTAGGGTAAATAATGGCCACATGATTACTTATACGGTATGGTGGTAACACGGCGTGCTTCTTGCAACGTAAGCTGAACTGTCCGATCATTATGCAGTGCTGTTCACCAGTGGATGCAAAGCAGTAGGCACACTTGGTAAAGTTTCCGCCGGATTTAAAGAATGAAACAATTTGGGCATGGTGAGCTGCTTAAACTCCCATGTTTGGAACTCAGTTTGGCGATATAATCATTGAATAATCGAAATCGCAGTACTTAAGAATACAAAATCCTATGTATTTCCAGCAAGGTAAAACAAAGCGGTTCTGAGTCATTTTCGATTCCTGCCATAGCAGAACCAGGGTGGTACGACTGTGTTTCCAATACAGAAATTGAATAATAAAAATCGCTGCACTTTATAATGTTTCAATTCAATTAATATACTAATATTTTCCGAAAAATATAACACCATATTCTTTTGATTCCTTTTCGGCTTCTGCCATGACAGTAGTGCGAAAACAAATCATCAATCCAAGAAGTCACCGAAAAAAATATATCATTATCGCACTTAGGCAGCTACCATTTCACACCTCATCTTGGACGAAATTATTATTTATCGCATAAGAGATCAGCTCAGTGTATTTTCCCTGACCAAACCTTGGGAAAAATTACATTAAATAGAGCGGTATCAAATGCTGATCATTTACCAAGTCTGCAAGTCGTCAAGTCTCGCCCGGCTTTGGAGCCGACGGCACGAGGTGCCTGAGTGCAGGAGCTGATGTTAGCATCCACCGGGTTTGTATACATGTCGGTACCTATTACCAGTAAAACACCTGTGGCAGCGAAAGCAGAGCAGGGACGTGATAATCAAGAATTAAGGTTACAAACACAATGGGCGAATCCTTCGTGCGGCGGGTCCTTAAAGGGAATGTGGCACATTGGTCGAATCCATGAATTTAGTGTAATTAGGGGTATTCTTAGCCGAAAATCATGAAAACGTCCATGATTTCTCTAAAAAATGTACAATGAGGTCAATATTTTGATTTTTAAATACTCCTCTAGGGTGAAAAATAAGCCTCTGCTTGTGGATGACGTCATGATCTGGCAACTACTACCATATTCAATAGGCTTTAAGGGCTTCAATTCGCTGATTACTCGCCATGACGTCAGCGCTGCCGTCACACCAACAGCTGACAACTGTGGTGGCATGGCTGAGGTAGATTTAGGGTGCATTTCAGGTAGATTTTTAGCTTTTCTCCAAGGAAGTTTTGAGTTTCAAGACAAATCATACATTGAGTACACGAATTTCCGGCATGCTTTACAACTCGGCTATCTCAATTAAAATCACGTTATAAAGGTGCCATATTCCCTTTAAGAACCTGATGCTTCATTTTCTGCGTGACATTGACATCATATGGGTAAATGGGTCGATAAAGTGTGCCATGGATAGTGTTTTCAAAGATCGCCAAATGCTCAATACTCGCCTCCCATCCTCCCATTTCAACAGCTTACAACACCATCTCGGGGCCTCTCATGACAGCCCCAGATCTCATCATCCTCAGTGCGCTCGCCTCTTTTTCCTCCCTAGAGCCACCTTTACTACTAAAATGCTTCCTGGATGGTTCTGAGCCTCCTCAAAATTGCAAGACTGAACTTAACCTATCATGTGTTTAGGTCTCCTTTGTCATTTTGAGGGCTCGCAAATAAAATAGAAGACCTTTGGTTCTCCTACAACAGCCTGACAGTTTTCAGGTCGAGTTTAGGACCTCCCTTAGCGCCCTATTGCAGGGACCTCCACTTTTGCTTCAGGGACCTCCATGAAATTTGGAGGAAACTGTCCCCCTTCGCCCAAGTTGGGGGGGAGAACTCCCCTCGTAGCCCTGTGGCGAAGCCCCTAACTGTGCTTATGATTGTCTCTGATTATTCAATCAATGAATGTCTGCCTGCAGCGGTCTAAAACCCGACATTCTAACAACAGCCTGCTCGACGCCCCAATTACCCGTACCCAAATAGCACTCCAGAACATCTGCATGTGATCAGTGTTTCTTGCCGTGTCGCTGACAGCATCAGGGGCTGGTACCGGGGCACTGTCATCTGTCAATATGTCATCGTGGTCACCGCACGTGCCGCCGCAGCTGTCACCTGTCTCGTGACTTGTCACCGGGGACGTGTGACACGCCACGCAGACGGGGGAGGCCGTGCAGGCATCAGACTGCTGCACCAAGCTGGTGGGTGCTTGATGCTGTTGGCAGGGCAATGATAGGGGCTTCACGCAGTAGCTTGTCTCTTCAGGGATCTGGCATCTTTATTTTCCGCAAATACTTCAACAGCCACTTTTCAACACCAAAACGCAAAAAATCGTATGAAGATAGCGCTTCTCGAACTACGAAATAGGCGCCCTCCAAAAGGTATATGCCACCCTGCCCTTACCAAACTTCTTCATCGTCACTAACAGCGAGAACGGGATCGCCTTATTTATGAACCCAGCAGGAAACTAGATTACACTTACACAACGGACATTAGCCGCCCACCAGTCCACCACTACAGAAATTTATCAGTGACGTTCGACATAGAAGCCAACAGTAGCCGACATGGCTATTCTGACGTCGCCTGACCGTTTTTGGTGGAGCCGACATTTGGAAAGCTCGCCTGATCCATTGTCCTGTGGCTATCTGGTCGTGTTCGCCTGATCAGTGGCCTCCACAGACTACACAGTAGCCGAAATCGTCTGTAGAAGCTTGTAAGCCGATGATCGTCGTGTTAGGCGTATCGGCCTGCTTAGTGGTTAGTGATGTCAGATGGGAAGCCTTCGCTAACTAAAGCGAATCGTCTATAATTCCATTGTTTTTTAACCGATTTCACCGGGTTGGGAACGGCGAGCACTTGCCTTATCTCCCGACTAAACAAAATATTTCGATTTCACAGCCATGGAGGCCTCTGCATCATGCTAGACATGCCACATTCCGCAGCGGCGTGCCGACAGCGGGCGGGGCGTGATTTTGGCATCACCACTGCGGCCGCCGACAGTTGATTTTCCGCTCCGATACCAACGGCCAGCTGACGGCTCCGACAGTAATTAGTGATTTGAGTGACGGCGGTGGCCTGAGCACGTGAGACGCGGCTCAGGCCTACTTCAGGTAGCGACGATAATTACCGACTCGACGGCTGCCGCTGCTATCCAGCCAGCCTAACGGACTGTTGTCACCTGTCACCTTTCACATTGTCACCTGTCACCTTCCATCTCGTCATCTGCCGCCGTGTCACGCCTTATCCCTCACCTCGTCAGAGATGGTTGGTGTTTCGACTCCGGATACCTCGTCGAAGATGCTCCTGATAAACGTCTGTGGTGCGGTGTCATGGGTTGCCTTTCCCTGGGCATTGAAGCACAGGGTCATCGACAGCCTTCTCTGTCATGTCTGTCACATGTCAGAATGTCATTCCGTCCTACTCACGTCCTCTCGGTTCGATGTTACACAGCTATCAATAACCATCTTATTGAAGTGGTACCGAACTGAACCCCAAAGAACACTCGTTATCATCGCTAGGTAGGACTTTCCACTCAACCCATCTCTCCTATATCACGCGATATAATGTTTCTGAATCAAAGCGCGTAAGTTTCATCACATTACAGGCAGGCTCTACAGGAATATGATCTGTAATAAGTAAGAAATGATTTACATTTAACTAGATATCAGGATTCCCCACGGTTTTTCATTACTCCATTCTTTTTAAGCTATATAAATTAAGTGGAATTATCTAACAAGCTCGGTGCAGGGGTGTAGCCAAGGGGCGGCGGCAGGGACAGCCTGAGGGCCCTGAGGGCCCGAAGGGTCCCCTGAGAACACGAGCCGCGCGAAGCGCTGCTCGCCTGCACTATGCTCTGTGGCCAAATTTGGCATTTTATACCAGATAGGGCCCTCTTAAGCCCTCTTCAGCACTCTATTCTGTAATAAGCAGAGCCCTTTTTATCCATCAGGGCCCTTTTGGCGCTGTCGCAGGGGCCCTTTTCGGGGCGCCGTCCCCCTGAGTGAAATCCTGGCTACGCCCCTGCCTGGGTGTGGTCTCATGAAACTAGGTGAAACAAATCCTTCATAGTGTTTATGCTAGAGGAGGCCCTGCTCAGGACTGGTTCTGACAAAAAACAGTTTTGAGGAAATTTTCAACAAAAACCAAACCTTGGGTTAGGCGTGTGGATTTGCGAAAATTATTGCGTGTTCCACGAATTTGAAGCATTGCAGCCACCACAAAAGGGATAGCGTGGTATAATCTTTATTTGGACCCTCACATAGAACTATTGGGAAGATCAGCATATTTGCGGATCACCAACTCATGCAAAAAGGGTAGCACTTAACTCTGATAAAGCCCTACGGGGAAGCTGTAAAAATGCGTACAACAAGTGGGCAGGTGCATCACATCTGATTTAAATAATTCAATTTAATTTCAGAATAGATGCAAACAGTACTCAGCGCAAAAGGCAGACAGGTGAAAAATCCGTCCGCGATGTAGCCCCTGCCCGAATAAACCTGCATCTGTACCTTAGCGCCAACCGACTGGGAGAAAAACTACGGAAGTGGTAACACTGCCAGATAGCAATGCCGATTTACATAAATCACACAAGCTGGACATATGACTGTCCAGCTTGTATGACATTGCTTCCCGCTAAAAGTGTCCTTGATGCGTTTGCACGTGAATATTCAACATTTCAGGGGGCGCCGAGGGTTGATCAGGGTTGGGGGGGCACCGGACCCCCTGCCCCTGGATCTGCGTATGAATGAGAGTGATGAATAATGTGCGTAATCGAATTGAATCGGACCTAGCCTTTACCACAGGTGCTCTCTATACCGACTGTTAGCACTCAGCACCAAAGCGTGAAGTATAGGTGTAGGTGCTAACCTTCTTTGTTAGCCCCATTGATATCATATCAGCCTGATGACATTTTGACTTGTCATTTTGGTAAACCATCCAGCATTGTGTCAGCGAGACTTTTTCGGTGCCTAGTTTGGGACACTCACAAGTGCACTTAGCCGGGCCCACGAGGGTGGACACATAAGTGATTTCAACTGTCGCCGTAAGTGATTTGGCTATTTACCGACCGTTGTCTTCCCTGAACTCGGTCATTCTGCACCGTGTGTGCTTGTTTCATAACATGACATTACTGCTTATTAAGCCCATCGTTATTATGCTCCTTGCCAATTCCGACTCATAACTCAAATACCCAACGTAGTGCCTTAAACTCATTCCGATCAAAAACATATGGACGATACCAATTAATGTGGAGATAAGTGCCAATTCAAAGTCATAACTCCCATGCTAAATACACCGCGACCGGTCCGTGTAACGCGCCGTTACGCCGGCGTGACGGCCCCACGCTGACCAGTGCGGAGGCGTAACGCGGGTGATAACCACATGGTCGTGCCGAGACCGCGTCATTTCATCTGGCAGAGGCGCAGAAAGCTGCACTGCACATGTTCCACCGAAGGCACCCGTTACTACAAAATTGGTTGTTGCAGGTGGTTGAAACAAAGTGTCTGAATTTGTCAGTGGCTGCCCCCATTCCCGCAAGTTTTCACCTCTCTCTGGAAGTACATTTGCATCATCTCAGAGGCGGCGGTTAATCCAGGTGAAAATTTCCTCAGCAACTTCAAAACCTCAGTATCATCTATACTTGATGCCGAAGGACACATATTCTACTCCACCAAGTCTGCGCTCCCTCCCCGCCGCCCCACCAGGCGGCGCTCCTGCATCCGCCACTGCGGCGGGGAGTGACACCGTTCAGTCGCCGCCGCGGGGATGACGGAGCGCCTCTGCTCTGTAATCAGCACCAGACCACGCCGACGTACGCCATTAAATAAAATGACAAATGCAAATTAAGTAGTACTTACGGTGGTGGATACGGGTAATTAAATAGCCATCAGTTGCCCCGCCCCGAGCAGTGGGTGTCATTATGTGTATTAGGCTTAATAGTCGCTGGTGTTTTTTACATGTGAGGTGAGGTCTTCAGAGGTGTTAGAATCTGTCAGGAAGTCCAATTTTCATCTGGATGGGGAGATGTTCAAAGAGCAAACGCATCTTGTGTTTGGCAGGAGTGATGATGTTCGGCTTCTCACTTGTGCTTATTTCGCGAGTGCACTTTATGCATGGAAGCTGATTTGGACCGATCCTACCACAGAGACAACGTGAGCAGGCACCACATCCCTGATATCACACCACTATTTTCCAGCACCACACCGCGCGGTGCTAACTCTTCTGTGCAGCTCATTTTCTGCCGCTTTCCCAAGGCATTCGACACGTAGGTAGCGGGTACGTCATCAGGGTGTATTTATGACGTCATCAGGGCCGACTAACGGCGTCTAAGTAGACTGCATGATATTGCACAATGTCGGCAGACCCGTGTTTAACATGGCAGATTCATGAGCCGTTTTGTGAAGTAAGCTGACGGTAAATGCGGGCAGCAGGTGCGTTATTTAGAGAAGCAAATTATAATGTCTGCAGTAACGTCGGATGCTGTTGGCCTGAAAGTGCCCGTTAGCCTCTTCCGCGCGTTTTATGACTGATGCGTCCAAGCATCTGCATAGCCATTACCAGGGAGTAAATGTAGAGAAACGGCCGGTGGGCACGGCACTGAATACCTGAGCACTCGGACCGCCCAACCCTGACCCGCCTGGTCTTCACGAGGGGATTCAGAGGGTTAACTATGGCAGATACTGAATAGGCAAGCCTGCTAAATAATTCACCATTTAGTGACTTTAGCAGCTAAAAATCGGGTCACTGAACCAGTAAAGGTCAGTTTACATGTTTTATCTACCAGTAAGACACATTTATTGGCAATAACCAAGCGGACGTTTCTGTTTTGAAACGATAAGTGAAGGTTTGGTTCACACTTTGTTGGATGGCTTATGTTTATTTTATAGCTTAAACACGATGAAATTGCACAGTAAGTTCAGTGGTGGTAAATAAATGTCTTACTTACAACCAAGCTACATGGAACTCGGTACGATAATCAGAAGGCAAATAATTAAAAAGAATGATTTCTCCCTTTTGGCTTCCTGAAAACTAATGACTCTGCCTAATCACATGGGCCACAACATCCGTACATAATTCTGAGTAGTTAACAGTAATTGTATAATGTTTTTATTTTAACTTGGCGAAAATTCTAATAAATCATCTAAAAATACAGTCAAAAACCCCTTCAGAAAGATGAGTCCCTTTATTAAAGCTCATGGGTACCGCGGCTGCAAATCTTTCGTTTTTCAAGCGCATAGCTCTCCGAAACCTTGATTCAGATGGTGTTGCAAAATTTCTGGAAGACCTACACCCCTGGTATGTAGGGTAATGGTCTTGCTTAAAAATTCAATACTGTGAATTGAAATCATGAGGCTATCTAAGCGTGCCAATCATATTCCTTCACGACAGCTACTCGTAAATTTGTACGCTCGCCAAAATTCATAAGCTCATCAAGCCAGAGTTTATGCCGTAAATTTCAGCATGATAGAATTTATAGTTTTGTAATTACAGCGTGGGGGTGAAAGCTGTTCACCCCCACGTTCACGTTCGCGAGCAGCTTTACTTGTACCTTGACCCATTGGCGGACGCAGGGTGGCCATTCCGGCCATGCCCCCCCCCAAAAGCGCTGGAGGAGGGGGCGAACTATCTTTTAGCCCCCCAAAGACCGGATAAATTGTTGGAAAAGTGTCTACACTAGGTCTGTAGAACAAACAAATCTTCGCTCCAACCCCTCCCCCCGGCCTCCAGGAGAGCAATCATGTACTTGGAGAGGTAGCTTATACGAGGTCTGTCGAGCACCGAAATTGCACGTCCCCCCCAGGAGGAGAGGCAGACATGGGTTTGCCCCCCCTGCGTCCGCCCCTGCCTTCACCTCTTAGTTCACAGCATTGGTACTCACTGCACACTGAGTTGGAAGCAATCAGATCAGAAACAAACCTAGTTCTGGCGTAATAAGTGATGACAATTTGATGACTTGACATGCCGCTGCTTTCACTCGTGCCATAAGTTTTTTTCCAGAAACTCACCTATCCCTGATATGTTCAGTCAGTAATTGAATTTTGAATAGGACAGGCTTTGACATGGCAAAAACCGCGTCAAGGTATGATAATTACTCGCAGAGTTATAAGCTCGCCGTATCACCGGGTCGGGTCGGCCCAGTCTGGGTGGTATGTACATTTTTATACTGATTTAGAGGAGACCCCGCGGGCGCTTTGCGTCCACTCATTATTTACCTGCCCATTTTCTTGTCCTGGTAGTCTTTCATTGAACGTTTCCATGTCAAGGGAAATGACCTACGGCCCTAGATGAACGTTTGCAGCTCACTCAAGGACGTTTACATGATTACTTAGGGGAGCAGCGGGCGGTTTATACCCATGGTATGTAGACACATATTATCCACTGATCCATGCCTCTTATCCACTCTTCTATTTTGCACTTCCCATTCATTTGAATAACCTGAATAATTTTGACTTTTAACCTACGGCAAGTTTAGTCTGATGCCATCCCCCGGTATTTACAATTTCCCTTCTGTCGTGTTCTGAGTGCTCGACTGGCAGTTTTCTCTCCGATGTGGAATTCTGGACGCTGCTGGTGGGTGATTTTGTACACGGTGCTTTGAAGTGGTACCAGACTCCTAACCATGAGTTACATTCCAGTCATTATTTCATGCATGCCCACGAGTACTGTGGTTGTTCCAAGGATAATCCAACGAGGTTGCAGTTCAAAGGCGCTTTAGCCGGTGCAGGGCAGAACATTGGAGATGCAAGCAAATGATTTGGGGTGCAAAATTTTGCATTTGGAAAGCACCAATACCCCCCAGATATGCTCAGTCACGCCCCCGCATGCTGATAACTCGTGAAATTCAAACATCTCAAACCGAAATGGAAAGCTGATGTGGTTTTGCACACTGCTCAAATAAAGCTTACATAACCCATGTCGGAATGTGAAGTGTTTCCGACCATGACTTATTGCGATGATTGTGGCTGGGTGGAGATCGCATCGGAGCAAGAACGCCTTCACGCCACTCCATTGCTTGTTTTCTGAAATTAGTTGTGGGCTTCATTAATCTAGCAAGTGAAAAATGATGGCGCTGGCAGCAAAACAGAGAATAATGATGTTGTAAACGATTTTTCCTCATACCGTCAGATTATTATTTAGATCTGAAGACGGCTCACCACCCACAATACCTTATCTTGATGACTTTTAAGAATATATGTTTCAAAGTCACGTGGTGAAGTTTTCAGAAACCCCACAATTATATGCGAAAATCTAGGTTCCTTTAGTGGCTGCAATGTGCCCTTTAGAACCAATAAGTTTGGGTTCAAATCTTGGCTGGGATTTCCGGCTGTCACTTGCCGTTTTCCCATGAAAACTCAGTCGTCAATACATGTCAATATTGATTCTGCCGAAATCTGCGACTCAGAAATAGTGTTATGCTGAAATAGGAAAAATGCTGAAATAGAGAGTTGCGATATCATACTCAAATGCTGTTTCCTGCGGGAAAACTCTGAAACCGATTGTACATTATGTTGAAGAAACTAAGCATGGGCGAGAAAACACTGGAAAATATACAGAGAACAGCCCATTTACCTCCTGCAGTGAATGTTTGCTCTTAGATGAGCACCAAGTAACGATTTCCGACAGTTCACCGTAAAGCCCCAGTAAGGATGATGAATGTTCACCCTTAAAATACTCATTTTGTTAAATCTGCCGATGAATGACAGTTTAGTTTTATTCAGTTCAGGGGTTGCTGGATTCCTCGAGGAATGTGTTTTCAGTCATGACCGGTACCTGCGGCTCCCTTTGAAGTCTGGACATTTCGTTATCATCAGCGACTCACAGATACTGCACAGATGTACCATCCGCAGACGAATGGTCAGCTGGAGGCAGAGGCGGGGCCAGGAACTCACCACAGGGGGCACGGCATCGCAAATAAAGTCCGTCGCCGCGAGCTAGCCCGCAGATAAACACAAACACACATTATGAGTATCTGTCACAGATGCTAGTTTGGTCGATCTGACCAAGTACCCCCCTGGCTTCGCCACTGGTTGGGGACAACTGTTGTCATAATTGACCCGTAAATCCTGGTCAGCGACATTGCTGGTCCAAATACCGTCGATTCCTGAGCCCTGTCCATCCGTGAGTGAAGTCTGACCGTTACTTTTGATGTGCTGGAGGAGTCAGATGGTTCAACTTCATCGCGGTGTCCAGACCCAATCCCGTTGGCGTTTAAATGACCCACCGTTTCCAGACATTGTCGATACTCTGTGATTGATCAAAATTTCTGGAAAAATATCCGCGACTGCTCATCAACTCTTGAACTTCGGAGAAAAAGAAACAAACTCCAACCGGACTTGGGTGAAAAATCAGCTGAGTATTGCACCACTGCGCCGTGCCGCCAGGCGGCTTCAGGGAACTGTCTCTTTCCACAGGCGAGCTCCGTGACTAGACAGCCGCAGTCGATGTGGCAAAAGATGATGGATGGCTGTGTCCTATTCAGCTGGTGGACACCGATCGGCGTCTTTGACCACCGATAGTGTCACGTCAAATAATGTCAGTTCGCAGAAAGTGACCCAGCTCCGACCAAGGTGGAAAAGTTGGAAGCAATGCTGGACGCATGTGAGCGACAGTCGCCGATAATTTTTCAGCTGGTTGTCTCGTTTATGCTGATGTATACGGCACGACAGTTGTCTAATTTTTTTCGAGGATTGGGACAAGATAATAAATTAAGTTTTCCTTGGTTGTCCGGTGAAAGCAGTCTCCCGGGATGGGAGATTGATTTATAGGCGGGTCTGGGTCGGCTACAGGTAAAATTATCGAATGTCTACCGGTAACAGTTGTCACGCTCCACCGAAAATCGCCGCTAATCAGGTGTGCCCCGACTCTGGAATGACGACCGAAACCGATTACAAAAACGAAAACAATTAAGAGCTGTGTGACAGATGATTCGGTAGCAAAAATGCTTGTCGAGCAGCCTCGGCGACGGATATTTCATCAAGTCCTGGTGAAAAATCGGCGGAGCAGCCATTGTTTGGGTAGCTGCGGCCCACTGTTCCTGCAAGTCAGCCGGCATCCCACGATCGTAGCCGGTCGTGGTCGGCGCACGACAGCCAGCCAGTTTTTCACTGCTTTCATCTTTAGCCGCTGAAATGTTTGCAAACGAAGTGAACCTTATCAAAATTCTTGCCTGCTGCATAATTAGTCCCCAAGCGCTCGTAGGTATGATCTGTGCCGGTCAAAGGAAGACTTTCAGAGAAAAATACCATCAACAGTGGTACGACAGAAGCCATGTTAAGTGCAACGCAATTTATTCAGTGTTTCTTCAGAACTTGAAAGAGAATTGCTTTGAGGAAGGAGCAATTATTAAGTACTTTGAACCTGGTAGCCTGTCTCATTGTTCCCTTTCCTCTAGCATTTAATGGCAGTCAGGGCTGCCACTGGAAATTAGAAACAAAGCACTGCTAAGTTGGACCAAACTTAACAACTGTTTCATGGCCACGATATGTAAAAGCGCACAGTTCTATGACGCACCAGTTCTATGACAACCAAATCTTCTATCCATGCCATGTTTGCTATATCCAGGTCATTAACATCACCATATCATCTTGGTTCTGTGAATGTTATTATTCCCGACTTGGAGCCCCTACCTCCAATATCCAGAACATAGGCGGGTCCAGGATTGTCGATCGAGTGTGGGGGAAACAAAGTCGGGGGGGGGCCGCCACTTTTGGACGGAAAAACCTATCAGTTGGGCGCCAGATCCTATCGTGGGGGTGCCGGTACCCGCAGCCGTGGGGTGAGGGGTGGAACATGACATTTCAAGGGGCATCATTGACCTTTTAGGCGGGCGCCGTTACTTTTTCAGGGGGCGCTGAGGGTTGATGGGGGGGGCAGGTGCACCCCTTGCCCCCTAGATCCGCCCATGAATCTGGATATTTCCACGCGTTTGCTAGTTCGAACCAAAACTGCAGAAACTTGAACTGATCTTCTTGACACAGTGCATCCTTCGAACCAACCAATTTGAATATCGAGTGGTCAACGTCAGACTTTTAAGCTGGGGATCGGCGGTTCGAGTCCCTGCGGACTCTCTTCCAACAGGATGCGAGTTTGAGACACCATAGCACCTCAACATCCGGTGCATACCAAAACCCAAATTTTGAACACCGACCCTGCCAGTGCCTCCTATTTCTTCGGTCGTCGCCTGCGGTTGTCCCCGTCCCTCTGTGCGGCGGACAATCGTCACTGCGCGCAGCCAGCCGCACACCACAGTCGCGTTAATTGACACGCAGTGATAGACGAGGCAAATCAATCAGCGACCCGCGTCAGTGGTCCTCAATCACGGGCCAGCGCTCGGTCAGCCATCTACACCAGTGGTACTCAATCAGCGGCCGCCGGCGGGCATGCTCCATCATCACGACGGAGCGATGGCAATTACATGGAAAGCGGGTCCGAATCAAACAAGCCACACTTGGCTACAGGCAAATGTCTGAGATCGATTGGGTTCGGGTTTGAATGTCGACGTGGCTGGAAACGCACTGGATCCAAAACAACCCCCCAAGAAGAGTGGTCCTTATCATCATTAGGTGCCTAAATAGTTCTCCAAAACTGATAAGCGTCTATGAAGTGGTACATAAATTTCTAGACATCATGAGAGGATAAGATTGCGTCACTCAGTCTCTCCCTTCGATAAATTTCAACATAGCTGTTGTTGGTTCGCTAGAAATGTGCGCCTTCGAGACGGGATTCCATCACTAGAATCAACACAATAAGGCCAGTGGCCCCCATCGCTCAGTGGTCGCGCTCGCAGCTAATTGATACTAAAAATCATATGCATTATCTGCAGTCGATCGCGGCAAATGAGGGATTGACTCATTATGGAAATCGCCTGGGGCCGGCCTTCACATACTGAAAAGTGTATGCATGACATGACCACTTAGTGGCAGGAATTTTAGGGTGATGGCGTTTTTGTGAGCAGATCTTTCATTGTTCCAAGAAAATGCCTTTACGGCCAGGAACAATGGGCATTTAAGCTGGTGGGAGCGGCGGTACGCAGCAGTGGCGTAACCAGGAATTCGTCATGGGGGTTAAATACCATGGCGACCAGAGTTGGTTTGCTGAGGACTCTAGCTGCCAGGCCAGGTTTATTTACAAGAAAAATGAGACCACAGGGACCCGATGACCGTCCCTGGGTACACTTCTGATCTCAGGCACCATAACTAATCGGTTAGGAAAACCTGGAATTCATTTACCGTTGTGGCGAGCATGTTCGTTTTAAGCTCACAATGACTTCGTTTGAATCGTTAGAAAACATTACCACGTGACTTGATAGTGCGAATAATGACGGTCATTAATAAGGCGAAAACGCTAGGTGAAGTCAGCTGCTTTTTGTAGCTTTTGATTGGGAAAAACGGCAAACGAGAAGAGACAGCACCTTTTCTAATCGGACCAGAATTTCCGGTAGGTCGACTCTTTTTAAATGAAAGATAACAATCTTAATTGAGCAGTAAAACTAACGATTCGAAGCTATGATACCAACTACATTAATCCACATGTGGAATCGTATTCATATTTTGTTTAATCACCATACATGCTTGATTACGAGTCAATAATGGTTCAGATCAGGATTTGTTAGCCCTTTAACTGCTAGTACAAACATCAGTTACTCTGGAGGGCAGAGGTCAGATAGAGTCAGATCTTGTCAGCACTGTTGACCTCGAGAAATCAGGAGATTGAAGCTTTTCTCCATCTAATCGGTTCCTTCAAACCACATTGAAGTGCACATAAACCCTTCACTGTATGCATCATATCGCAACCCGGTGCTTAGCATTTTAAGCATGTGCATTGGGAATAGTCGGATCTTCTCTCGTTAGGACCCACAAGTCGTTTTCTTTCAGTGCAACTTCCTAACCTCGGGTAATTTTTTCTGTGTTGGGGAAAGTAAAATAAAGTTACCTCAGCTGAAGTGTCCGAAAACGTTGTCATTGGCCAACGGCAGGATTTTAAGAAACTCTTATGGCACTTTTTGGGTATCGTATGACATATTCTATATGAAGAAAAAAAACTTTTACGACATAGGTGACAAAAGAACAAAATATGAGAATCCGTTTTTTCCACTATTCTCTAGTTAACAAAAATGACGCAAAAACGTCACATAGAGCTCCACGTCCAGACACACTTTCTCTACAAAAGCATTCTCTGACGTTTCTTGATTACCGTTTTGCTTGTGCAGCCCATGGCAAGTGGGAAAATTGGCATGATGACTTGGTACTTACTAAAAAACCGATCAGAACCGGCACTGTCAACCATCGGAATGCGTTCATTTTTTAATGGAGTCAAAATGTTCCCGTGACTCACTTTCAGCGGCGAAGTCAGCAGGAACAATGGGTCCCGCTATTTCTATTTCGTCGGTCTTCTACACTATTATCCTTCTACACTATCTATCCCACTGTTTCGTCGATCTTTTGCACGCAGAACATATATGCTATAGTTTTCCACCGATAATCTGGGTTTCCCATGCTGTAGCGTGAGTTATTAATTACGTGAAGTATTCTTCATAGTCTTTAGACAAGACAATGGAAGAAATGTGCAACACCACCATTGGCGGCGGAACTAGGAGGGCAACAGACCACTGTGCCCCCTTAAATCATGCATTTTAACCTTAACCCTATGGCGTTGACTAGAAATAAGTGAGTCAAAAAGCCCATGGTGCTGCCCCTGAAATCCAAACTTTCTACCGCTCCTGGACAACGCTCGGAGCGCATTCTTGTTCACCTGCCTTTATCAAGTGGCTGATATTATTCAGCCAATTAATTATGTCACACGGCTGACGGCATTTATCTACGTTACTTATTTATGTCCTGAATTTACTTGTAAATTATCATACTTTTCCCTCGTAAGGCAGTACCGCAAATGGTCTGTTGAGTTGAAGAAAGCTTATGCTCCCATTTTGGGAATTATATTTTTGATTATTTTTCTGCCATATCGGCATGTACGTACTTTACAATAAATGCCGTTTTCTGTTTACTCGAGTATACCTTCTGTGAATTCATGTGTTATTCATTCGTTCTGGCATTCAAACATCCATCCAAATGTTCATACATACATCTCACCAGTGGCGGAAACAAGTGAGGCTAGGGGCTCAAGCCACCCTTCCCGAAATGTCAAAGTGCCTAAAGTAAATGCATAGCCGGAGGCTGATCCGAGGCAATGGTGGGGGCGGCTCGAGCCTCCCAGCCCAAATGAAGTCTTGGGTCTGTCACTGCATCTTATCAAAGATACATTCATCCATGCATTCGCCACCCAAGTGTGTTGTCATTTCGCAAATTTTCTAATGAAATTCAAAGAGCCTGGTTGCGAACACGTTTCCTGTCACCGACCCCGTAGTTTTTCTTCAGTCATGGAAATGCTACAAATTGTGACATGTACAAAATACATCCATAACCTACCTACCTTTAGAACATCAGCACATTTAAGGCGCCGTAATTTCTTCCGTGCTCCCCAGCCTCTAACAACAACAAAGGTAGCAAGATCATCCTGTGCACGGTCACCTTGAGGTAAGCAAATGTGTCTCACATGCGCCATAAATATATCGCCAGTCGGCGGAGGCGGTGGCCCCGCGTGCCTTAGCCCCACTACCCCCGCTAAATGGCGACAACACAGTGTCATTTCCGCCCCAGCACAGGATGAATCCAGTTCTCGCCATACTTTTGGCGCCAAATGACCCTATTTACGAGCCACGTCCTGTGGAACGCACTAAAGTGTAACATGCTGCAACAAAAGTGTAGATGAGTTCGTAAATTTTTATTCTTGTTTGCGTTAGGTGTTGCCATGCCACCTTTCTGTCGAGAATCCCGGTACCAGCTAACAAATGGTAAAGTTAGCTCGCTTTTGTATCTCTAGCCGCCCACTTCCGCGACTCATTAAAAGCGTGCAACTGTTTCCTGCAGCGCGGGAAGGGTGTCGTACATCACGGAGACACCAAACAAGGGTGTTAAAAGTGGCCCGGCACAGCTGCTCCTGAAACTCGCGAAAAAATGTTCGTCTCGGGACAGTGGGACTCATTTACAGGAAGGAAAGATGGGGTGGAATAATTCGACCTGCGTTGCTAAGAAGTGTCCGATTTTCCATACATTGAAGCAAATCATATCTGCCAAGATCACCAAGAACAAATATAGAGGAAAATGATGTTTTTTTGTGATTATCCAACTTTATATCTGTCCGATAGCTGGTTAATCGTGACGATCGCTCTTTTTCAGAGCCCCTACACCACCAAAAAAAAAAATATATATATATATATATATATATGTATAGATAGATGATATGATATATATATATATAAATATAATAAATATAAATATATATATATATATATATATATATATATATATATATATGATATATATATATATATATATATATGATATGGACAGCTGAGGTGATGTGAGCTCTCCAAAGTCACACTTCCCTCCAGGGATGTGAGCCTCCAAAGACACACTTCCCTCCAGTGATGTGAGCCTCCAAAGTCACACTTCCCTCCAGTGATGTGGCTCTCCAAAGTCACACTTCCCTCCAGTGATGTGAGCCTCCAAAGTCACACTTCCCTCCAGTGATGTGGCTCTCCAAAGTCACACTTCCTTCCAGTGATGTGAGCCTCCAAAGTCACACTTCCCTCCAGTGATGTGAGCCTCCAAAGTCACACTTCCCTCCAGTGATGTGAGCCTCCAAAGTCATACTTCCATCCAGTGATGTGGCTCTCCAAAGTCACACAGACCTCCAAAGTCAGACTTCCCTCCAGTGATGTGAGCTCTCCAAAGTCACACTTCCCTCCAGTGATGTGGCTCTCCAAAGTCACACCTCCCTCCAGCGATGTGATCCTCCAAAGTCACACTTCCCTCCAGTGATGTGAGCCTTCAAAGTCACACTTCCCTCCAGTGATGTGGCTCTCCAGGGTGTACTATACGTATTCACTTCAGATGTGAGCAGTGTTTATGCAGCCTGCCTCATCATTCAGTCATATTTTCTCATTAGCATTCAACTCCATGTTACCATACTCCATATTCAAAGAGCGGCGTTTCGGTGCAAAATTACCTACTATGGCATTAATGCTGCGAATCCACCCACTATTCAAGAAGAAGTGCCCACTGATTCCGAAATAATTCATCATTAGCGTAACTGAGGACCTTGGGCTCGGTTCATGTTTGCTTGAACAGCAAGAGGGCCTCGTTTCTTCTTCAGCTCCGGCAGGGTCAAGACTTGTCCAGTCTTGCAGCTCTTGAAATCGTCCTCCCTGAGTGACGTTATCAGCATGCAAAATAGTCCCGTCTTCGCAACGTTTCTGAACATCAATGACACTGATGTATGTGAGAGGCAGTGGGGTGCCGAGCTGTTAGTGGACTGACTGTTCAGTAATTCTTGAAACATAGCACTAAGTGTTCCATTTAAAAAGGTTTCTTGTCTCATCTGCCTCGTAAATGGCCGCAGTATAACCTGCCTGCATAATATAAAGCTGGAATGGTGAGGGCTGTTTCCAGCCAAGTCCGACAGCTATATACCCCGAGGGCTTGGGCGTGGCAGATGAAGCTTCCCGATGTAATTTCGATCACAACAAAATTCTATTTCACATACATTAACGCCACAGCAGAAAACAAACAAGAGCATATTACTTGGCATCTGTCTAATAACTCAGTTGGCACTGAAATCGCTCCTTTCCTCTAACTTGGACAGAATTGACAAACTAGAAAAACTAACATATTCCTCGAATCTCTCCGTGTCTACGAATCCTTGAGATATCCGCTTCGACTGACCTCTACCTCATCTGTCCCAGTTATCGACCGCCTATTTCTTTTGGTAGCTTCAGCTTCAAAGCCTCCAATTTGAACGTGTCGGTGATCCATCGCGGCCGACTGCACTCGTCAGCTCTCCTTCGTCTGAAGCGCCGCTGTGCCCGGCGCTAATTTCTCCCCAGACACCCGATACATCTTGCCCCGGCGCGGCCTGCCACCTGGTGGTGAAATAATCCCCCGGGGCATACTTCCAACCGGGAGTTTAGGTTCTGCTTCGTCGAAATGTGCGATAGTGTCCATTTTTAAGTGACAAGTGATGGCATCTTTCTCCAGTCTTTAAGCTTTTGGCGTCTAGCATGAGGGAATTGCCTGATTAAACGAATAGCTTTGCGATATTTTTCACATCACTGAGTCATCCATCAGACATGAAACGCATCTCTGCTAAATCCCTGTGCCACCTTTGATGGAAAGGAATGAAGAGGCCGGGTGCCAAAACACTTCAAAGAGCCAGCCCAGTGATCACTCATGTGAGAGCTTCTTTCAGCTCTTGAGCGCACTCGATTTCTTGCTTTTCGAAGCCTTTGCGCTCGATAGACTACCCGCTGAAGCACATATCACCCTTTTTATACATTCTAAGTGAAGGGTTCTTTTCGATAGCGTCTTCCATCTGTGATAGATCTTGTCAGGCACAGCACTTTTAGGGTATTCCTGTAGCTTCTAACCTTCTCTGAAAGGATGTCTAAAGCGAAGCTGAATGATGGAATTGAATGGTTATTGCCTGCACAAAAAATGTATATCAGGAGTAATGATTTAAGCTCCGGTTACAACCAGCAGTGGAGCTTTTCACCGTTTGGCCGGAATAAACTTACAGGAGGGACGAGGTGTCGCAATGGTTTGGTCCAGTGGCGGCTCCAGGACATGTCGGAGGGGGGCCGGTGGGCTCGAGTCTCCCTCGTCATTGTCCCAGAATAGCCTCCGACTCTGCATTAACTATAGGTACTCTGACATTTTGGGTGGAGGGCGCTTGAGCCCCTAGTCCCCTTGGTATCCCAGCCACTGATTTGGTAAACAGGCGCAATAGCGCACCCAATTAGGGGGAGGAGGCCTGGGGCCCCCAAACGCTTCGGCCCCAGTGTTGTCCCCCAGCCCTCGGATCAGGTCGGGTGCCCTCGGCGCCCGACATAGCTCTTGATGATGATAGACGCCGAAGGCTCCCGTCGAGGGCAGGGATGAGCCTTGACCTGGCTTTTAGTGCCAGTGTCACGCTCACCTTGCCACCTTTGCACCCAACGTGCCGCATCTCACCCGATGTAAGGCCTCTGCACACTACATTTAGCCTCATGCCTACTGCTTCGCCTTTCGGACAACTGTTCCTAGACCCGCCACCCTGAAGCAGGGTTACCAGATGAAAAATGGGATTTTTCGCCAAATTTGATTCACCATTTGGCCAAATTTCGCAAATTCCAGATATCAGTTCGCCACGATATCGCCAATGATGAAATCTTCCGATCTTAAGCCGGAATATCAGAACCTGAGAAAAAGACCTCGTGTGCTTATATACCGGAATGCTGCACGAGTTGTTTTAACTGATGTAGCCAGAATATGTACAGAGTACATCATAAGCCTTGGTATTCAGTATTGCATTTTTCCTAAAACGCACCACTTATGTGCGGTGATGAAATTTACATCACCGAATCTAAAAGGATAGAAATGTTCTCAAAAGAAAATATGTAGGACTTACAACAAAAATAACTTTGTATTTCACTATTTGGAACCTCTGCGTCAGAAACGTCTTCCTTTCTCCACGTAAACAAATCATAGAAGTGTCCACTTAAAAATAAAAAGACGGTTAAATCCCAAACCTGGTAGGCATTTACAAATAAGTGAAAGCTAAAAATGTCTCGCTATTTCATGCCTCAGCTGTTATCTTCATCTCTTCTTCCCTAGGTTCCGTGTTTGTTAAGCATGTAGGCATTCGGACATGCTTTAAATACTGCATCAAAATTTGCCCCATTTGAACCATGTGTTTTTCCTATCTGAGTGTTTAAGAACCTAAGGTATTATGCCTCGCAAACTATTATAGCTGAAACACTTAACCAGTGTTAAGAACTCACTGTATCTGATTGTAAAATGTAATCCTATGGTCCTGCTTGTTTGTTTGATATTATTGCATTGTTGTCAATGATGTGAACTGCTTTGTAAATTGTATGTGATTTTTCCTTGGTATTTTTTAACCTTAGATTGTTCGAGGTTTCATTAATGAGCTCTTGAAGATTCAGTCGGTTGTGGTATAACACACTGTTTTTCGCACTGTGCTGTGTCATTCTGTGTTGCTACTGTTTGTTACGTCAAAGTATGACAAGCCGTGTGCATATTACAAGGTCTATTAAAGCTAGTGCTTATCAAACCAGCAGTTAATCAGCCTACTGTCTCTTTTCAGAGCAGGTGCACTTAATGTGTATCATCTACTTTATCAATGTACACATATAAGTAATACGTTTTGTACTTTGATTGGGTTCCCATACTTTGCGTCTGGATTTGAAGTTTACTTATATATCATGAGGCTGTTGAATTCCCGCAAAATGCACTGCGCGCTGCCCTCAGTCCTGCTGTAGGTGCCGTGGGATTGTGTGGGATTTTTCTTGCGGGACTGCGGTGCCTAAATCTTTCGACTGTACATCCACTCTCCTCCCCCGTTAACATTCGCTCCTAAATGTCTATAAAAACGCCCCGGGTCATGGCCTACCCTAAGCTTATTATTCTCATGCTTAATCCTCACGCGTTATGTGGGGATAAAAAACCGAACAAAACATATCGCAACCACCCCCGTGCCACTAATTTTCAGGATGAACCTCTTGTTATGGTTTACAACGAGAAAAAGTAAAATGACAGTACCTTTAACACGCGACCCACTGGGGAGGGGGACGAAATTCGCCCCCCTGGTTTTCCCCAGATAGCTAAAAAACGAAGGAACGCAGAACAACGAAACTTACAACACCTTATTCCTGATCAATTTGACACATCTGACCAAATTTTTTAGTTAAGGTCATGTCAGGTCAAGGAGCTATTTAAGGTCAAGTGACCCGACCTCAACACCTAAAATCACGAGTTTGAAGCAGCGCCCAGGGAACCTCAGCGAACCAATCAGTTTGAAACTTTCACAATATGATAAGGTAATTAGAGTCTACAAATCTGCAATCTCAGAATTTTGGAATTGAAGACCTAAGGTGGGGTCAATTTTTTGGTCACCCCAGTATAAGTCTGTGGTGAAAAATATAATGGGCTTGTTTTCAGTAAATACTGGATAGATAAAGCTGAAAATCCTCCAGCCGTCTATTCTTCCCACGATCTTGACCATAAAGGTGAGTGTTTGATCATCTGACCTCTCAAAGGTCATATCAGGTCACCGGAGCATATAGTGACGGTTTTGCCAATAACTACTCACTGAATTGGGATAAAGCTTCCATTTTGTTTGCATTGTGCTTTTATTGTCACGGGGAGTCGATTGATATGCAACATGACCATACCAGGTCACTCTGTGACCCTGACCTAGCTCGAGGTCAGGTCATTTTCACTATTTGACCTAGCAAGGTCATATTATACATTATTCGATGTGCCGTGATGAGAGGAATCCAATGCTGCATAAATACTTGCTCTAGCTCCTCTGAGGGCAGATCTAGAGAGAAAAACGTACACTGACTGCTCTGTTGTAAGCCTATGGGACCTTATTTGCCCTATGCTGGCCTCAATATTGACCTGACATAAAAATTCTTCGTATAATATCTCTTTGTCTTGTCAATAGCTTTCGAACGCCGCCCGTAACTTTCCTTTATCTTTCATGGGGAACGAGATACGGAGGGGGGCGAAAAACGCCTCCCCCAGCGGGGCGCGTCATGCCAGGGACCCCAGCGGGGCGTGTGTTAACTGATAAAAAACAGGTATACTGTTTCACATACACAGTAAGTTTGCCGGCGTAAATCGCTAAATTTGACTGATTTTGTCACTCATCATTCACAAGAGGAAACCGATCGCCAATTGAAAGCTGAAACCGCCAAATTTGACTGTTCACCAGTCGCCAAATTGAATAAGCAGATCGCCAATGGAGGTCCGAAATCGCCAAATTTGACTGTTTTTATTGTCAATCGCCAAACAAGAAGAACCGATCGCCAACAGTGGTCCGAAATCGCCAAATTGGCGAAATTTCGCCACATCTGGCAACCCTGCCCTGAAGTACACAGGCTGCTCCTATACCTAGCGTGGCGGTCTCTAACCCAAAACCACACTCATGCTCATGAGTTGCCTTCTCTTAATTTTAAGAAACTGCGGGCCCTTACCCAAAGTACCGCCCCTCTAAATGGTGTGTCGCCTCCCAGTTTGAAGAACAAGCCAACCCCGAAGTGTTTACGCTGACTGTACCTACATACCGTTGATTGTGCCGCTCCCTCCTGCAAAGTGGCACTCCCGCGCCTATTGTGCCACCCCCTCCTTCAAAGTGGCACTCCTGCGCCTATCGTGCCACCCCCTCCTTCAAAGAAGCACTCCCGCACCTATCGTGCCACCCCCTCCTTCAAAGAAGCACTCCCGCACCTATCGTGCCACCCCTCCTTCAAAGTGGCACTCTCGCGCCTATCGTGCCACCCCCTCCTTCAAAGTGGCACTCCCGCGCCTATCGTGCCACCCCCTCCTTCAAAGTGGCACTCCCGCGCCTATTGTGCCACCCCCTCCTTCAAAGTGGCACTCTCGCGCCTATCGTGCCACCCCCTCCTTCAAAGTGGCACTCTCGCGCCTATCGTGCCACCCCTCCTTCAAAGTGGCACTCTCGCGCCTATCGTGCCACCCCTCCTTCAAAGTGGCACTCCCGCGCCTATTGTGCCACCCCTCCTTCAAAGTGGCACTCCCGCGCCTATTGTGCCACCCCTCCTTCAAAGTGGCACTCCCGCACCTATCGTGCCACCCCCTCCTTCAAAGTGGCACTCCCGCGCCTATCGTGCCACCCCCTCCTTCAAAGTGGCACTCCCGCGCCTATCGTGCCACCCCCTCCTTCAAAGTGGCACTCCCGCGCCTATCGTGCCACCCCTCCTTCAAAGTGGCACTCCCGCGCTTATCGTGTCACCCCCTCCTTCAAAGTGGCACTCCCGCACCTATCGTGCCCTTGCTTGTGGAAGTTTGACTGAAGCATCGATTCACCTTCCACCCGAGTCAGCACCAGTCCAGAGCCTGAACCCCCAGAAAGCATTATATGGCGACACTCCTGGTTGCGCGCCTTCACATGCGTTTTACATAATAAAAAGATACTGGATTTTGACGTGGTTACGGCCCTCCCTGGCCAATTTTGTACCTCCAGTCACCTAACGCTCTGTTGAAACACCCCGCCCCCTCCATCAGCCCGCCGCCCCCTTCATCAGCCCGCCGCCCCTCCATCAGCCCGCCGCCCCCTCCATCAGCCCGCCGCCCCCTCCATCAGCCGCCTTCCCCCTCAAACAAAAATCCAGTGTGTTGCACTGTACGGGCGGCTTGCTGGCTATCCACAAATTCGAGGCCAAGAGGGCGTGTGTGCGGTTGTGACTAATGATGAATTTGCTGCGGCCACATTGAAGGATTTTCTCCATTAGCTTTAGCTTTGGGACGTTAAGACATTTCCCAGTTCATGCTCAGGCTCGAAAATTAATTTCATGATGCTGTGAGAGAAATACAGATGTTCTCCGGTGGCTTCTCGAGAAGCGCCAGAAGGCTATCATTTCAATTCAAAATCTCGTTATAAAGGTAGAGTATTCCGTTGAAGTTAGAGAAGCCTGAATCGAGTCGAGGGTGCAGGATTGAGCGAAGAATCTCCGCAAAATGGTATAATCTCAAAAATAAATGCATGCACCATTTTGTGTTGCTTGTGCTAGGACTGGGGACGTATGTATTCATGGGAAACGAATATTCTATACTTAATGCCCAAGAATGTTACCGCCATAGATCATGCTATTAATATTTAGCTATGTTGGACTTACTTGCTTCACAGAGAAACTAAGGGAAGCTAAACTAAAGTGCACAGAGAAGCTAAGAGATTCCTCTCATTTCTGTTTCATCAAACCGATAGACTGTGACAGAAACAGAAATTTGTCTCTCCTACTGAATTTCTTTCAGACGAACGAAACGATCGAACCAGAGTTCTCGCACAGGACTTTCGATCAAAACGGAGTTGATTTCACCATGTTTCCGATTCCACATTCGCGTGCGCCGCTCTGTCACGCCAACAAAACGATCGGGCCGGAGCCGCCTACCTCGACTTTCTGCAGAATAATCGGACGCTGGTTTTCCGCCGGGGCGAGCAGTCTGGCGCGGTGTACTCCATCACGGCGGACAGTCGCGGTAATTGGGATAATTCGATACGCTGGCTCCATCCATCACGCCTGCGGCTATGTTCTCAGTCACGGGCCTGTCGGAAGAGTGGCGGACCGTGCCGCGCCCGTCACCGCCACCGGACGGATACAGCCTGAAAACGCCCCCGGGCATGGCTGATAAATCGTCACAGGGTGGGTCTGAAGCCGCTAAAACACTGCTGCACAACCAAATGCAGTTGAAATAGGCGACGTCTTAGCCCGGGGCTGGAGATCTCTTCTTGATCCAGGGGGTTCTGGGTGGGTTAACGCTGAAACAGCGATACAAGCCCTGTAAAAAGTCTATGGGAGACCCAAAATCCATGGGGTCCTGACCCCGAACCCCCAGGGTCTCCACCCATGTACTAAGCAGACTCCACATGTGTTGCCAAGTAAGCTACTGCAAGCTCATTAGGGAACGCATGTAGGGCAGCTAATACATGGTCTCGAAACGGACGCGGGATTTGCGTAAACTAAAATTCAGACCAATATGATAACCAGGTTACAAACTGGAGGCCCCTTCCAGGAGCGTCAAGAGGGCCCCCTCCTTCACATGAGGGTTCCGTTAATGGTTTCCACCTCGCCTCTTAGGAGAAAAAGTACGATATACCACCAGTTGGAGGACCCTGGGCGACCAACTCTTTCTCTACTGATTAAGACGCACGGCACGAGCTATGATAACAGCCTCGGCTGTTTCAAGTTGTGATTCTGATAATCAAAATGAGGAGTCCATTTTTCGTTGAAAATGAAGAAGGATGAGGCGGAAATGTACCGCTATATTGTCTTAAAAAATGGTTGAATAAAAGGCGATATGATACAAAAGAACAATACAACTTTGGTTAAGCGATAAAAGACCAGACCAAGTTGCGTGCAGCCGATCTGCAGGTGACCCGTGGTAGAATACATACATTTTCAGCCGACAGAGCTCAGAGAATAGCTCAGGGAATTGAGAATAGCCGAGCCGGCAGCGCGGCTCGGCTATTCTCTGTTCCACGAAGCTAATCTGCACACCAGTAAGCTATTCTGTGCACCACGAAGCTACTATGTACGCCACGAAGCTCTTCTGTACGCCACGAAGCTATTCTGCACACCAAAAGGCTATCATGTATGTCAGGAGGCCGCTCTGTACGTCACGAAGCTATTCTGTACGTCACGGGGCTATTCTGTACGTCACGAGGCTGTTCTGTACGTCACGAGACTGTTCTGTACGTCACAAAGCTGTGCTGTACCTCACGAGGTCATTCTGTTGCGAAAAGGTCATTCCATATGTCACGAGGCTATTATGTAGGTCACGAGGCTGTTCTGTACGTCACGAGGTTGTTCTGTGCGTCACGAAACTCCTCTTTTGGGATGGGAATAGCGAAGAATCAGACCAAACACGATCTAGAGAACATGCCAGGGATTCGAACCCGGTCCACCTAACTTTATGGTCTGACGTTTGTTCTTAATGTTTTCATGATCAAGCAGGGGCTCCGCCACGACTTTCAATTTGGGGGACAAGCTCATGGGGGCCTCCATCTGAAGGGGCCTCCTTTTCGATGGGGCCTCCTAGGCAGCAATGGCGGATCCAGCTTTGGGGGACCAAAGAAATTTCGCAAAAATTATAACAAAAAAGTTTTTAGAACGATGGAGCTAGAATCAATAACGGGAGCCTCCCCTATCAATAAAGGGGCCTCCTCTGTTACCACCAGGGCCTCCTACATCGATACCAAGGGAGACTATATAGCCAAATTGGTCTCCTCTATCGATATCAGGGCCTCCTAAATCGCCCTCAAGGTCCTCCTTGATCGCTCTCAGGGCCTCCTGGATCAACCTTAGGGCCTCCTCTATTGCTAACAGGGCCTCATCTGATGACAAAGGGCCTTCTCAGCTGCTACCAGGGCCTCCTCTATCTCCACCAGGGCCTCATCTATGGCCACCGGGACCTTTTATTTGGCCAATAGGGCCTCATCTACTGTCATCAGGACATCTTGTTGCTGCCAACGGGGCCTCCTCTATCGCCAGCAGGACCTCCTCTATCGCCAAAAGGGCCTCATGTATCGCCACTAGGGCCTCCTATATCACTGCCAGGGCCTCCTCTGTAGCTACCATGGCCTTTGACAGGCAGAGTTGTCTTTCGTTATGCGTTTTACTGTGAAATTATCATTTTTTCGGGGAGGGGCCTCCAGCTGAAAGCTGGGGGATTGTCCCCCCTTCGCCAAAGTTGGGGGGACGCGTCCCCCCGTCCCCCTCGTGGTGGAGCCCCTGTGATCCAGAGGTAAGAGATACACCCAGGACAAATAGCCAACGCCTAGAACAGAAAATTATAAAAAGACCTGTACGTTTTGTTCTTAGATATCCCACCCTTCCGGAGGTTTGCAGAATGTTCGATTACTATGAGTTTTAGGCTGTTATTCTCTCACCTGCTCCGGTATAGGTGGTCCTCAAGCTACCCTGCTCACCTCTGGTCCACCCTTATTCACCACATCATCTATTTTAGAAATGAACTGAAGTGGGAGCCGCTACCAAATTCTTTAAATCATTACCGCTACTTCCACTACCTCGGCTGACTGAAACCACAACCGCTACTAGCGCTACTTTTTTAAAATCACAGAACCGCTACCCTCTACTCCGCTACTTTTGTAATGAAGGGCTTCTGAAGCGCTACTGAAAAGTTTTCGTGGTGGCTGAAGCAGCGTTACCTAAAAATAATGTTTATTATAAACATAGTGCATTTTTATTCATGTCAGTAGTCAATTATTACATTTGTGGAAAGTTTATTCCAGGTTTCTCAGCTACTTTGCCGAGCTGAATAAATCTGCTACACCGGAGACGCACTGAACCACCGACCCCATACTCTGCTGGCACAGAGATCACCTCTTCTAATCAGATGTTTAAGCATGAGGTTGCCACAGAGATTGTTACGAGTGTAAAACTTACGAGTTACGCAAAAAAAATGCTGAGATCCTCTGTTGTAGGCAAATATAAACCAAAAACCAAGCGAATGCAGCCACGTATAATGGCCATTGGACACCTAGGCATGGAAGTCCATTCAGTCTATCCATCTTTGCAATCATTTTACCGTTAATAAATAATTGATTACGACAGGGTTCATACACGCATCTGCAAATAAGTGGACTTTTTACCTTTCAAGCTGTAATTGGAACCCAGTTTTGAGTCTTTTTCGTCTCTACGCATAACACATAGCATGATTCAATTATTTGGATACCAGTCATCTTTAATGGATGTCGGTAGCGGTAGCGCTTTTAAATTCTTGAAGTCCGCTTCCCAGTGCTCCGCTAATTTTTTGTTTAAGAAACCGCTACTCCGCTACCATTGAGAGTCCGCAATTAGCAGAGAGTAGCGGAGTAGCGGCTTAAAGTAGTTCACCGCCCGGCTCTGGAAATGAACAAAGTCCCAAGCTAGCGTATTGAAACGTTGAATAATACCCTGCACTGCAGATGTCCCTGGTAAGTTCCATTAAATACACCAGAACTAGTGCAAACTTGTTTTCATATAATCATGCCCAGAGTTTTTTTACCCAATCTTTTATCGCGTTGTGGTTTTCCTGCCGGGTGAATACCCTCGCATAAATTGTAATATTTTGGACACAGTTTCATGTAGGCGGAAGTCTCTGGTTGTTTCTGGGAGCCAGTGGCAATGCCAGGCCAGCAGGGGCCTCCTCAAATGTGATCCAACATTCGGGATGTGAGGGAAGAGGGAGTAGCCGGGTAAAATCATGGACAATAGTTTAAGAAAATCGGGTAAATGTGGATGCAGTCTGGCCGTTTTGACCGGGACCACGGCAAGACTGGACCCCCCTGGGTCCGCTCCTGCTGAATGCTGCAAATGTTGCATGCTCGGGGTCCGATGTGTCGTGTTACCCGCTGGGCCGTGACAGCGACCAGCTTCTTTTCGGCAGAGGTGTCAGCGGCGGCGCGGCGTCGAGTGGCGAGTGAAGCTACTCCATGGCGCCCTACACGGACCGTCGGCAGCAGCGGTCAAAGAACGCTTCACGAGTAGGCAGACGTTGGGATTGATGACTCACTGTTATATGAAGTCACGTGTTTCGTTACTTCACTCGTTGGGATCGTCCCTTGGGCTTGTTGAAAGAGTAACTATCACTTATAGACATATTTTGTAAGCGTGCATCTGGGAAAAGGCCGACAAAAACTCACCATGACCAGTACGATTTATATTTGCTATCTTAACCCTCTGTTACTTGTGACATCATGTTTAAACTGTACAAAAGTTACAGTGCGTATGATGAAAACTGCCGAGTTTTAGAACCCCACTCGCTGGAATTCTCTTCTGACGTCACTCGGCATGCATGGTCCACCCGAAGGAGCCTCCCCCACACATCCTGTTCCAGTCCCCACGTTATGCCGCGTCAACTCCTTCGAGGCGGGACATGTACTCGGGCCGAATCAGATGTGGAGCTGTCCATATAAGTCTGCCTGTCATTTCCAGGCCGCTACTGGTTGACAGGCGAGGAGCATTACAACATGATATATGTGCCACCTGATGTTTTATTTATTGACACTAATCGAAGCTGACTGGACGCCACCGACTTTGCAGGCCCTCTGCAACATTACGGAAACGCACCTCTTGCAAGAAAACAACGGAATTCTTGCTAATTTGCTTATTTATATCATATGAGCAAAAGGGTGAGCTTCTAATAATAGCTCAAGTCAAACATCGTGAAAAAAATAACCGCGGTAATAAAAGGCACATACACAGGAGAAAGGTAACGAGAGAAGGGAACACTCTCCAAACCCCACAAGATTGACTGTAGCGTACAATCAAGGCATTTCACCAGTTTCCACATATTTTTGAAAATACATTATGATATCTAGACAGCTGTGGCAAAGAAGCCATTGTAGAAAGCTGCCAGACAAAAAGCTTTACCGCACGAAGTGAAAACGCAGACGGAGCTGCAAACTGGAGCAATTGCACAGCTGTTGGGCAAGCCGAAAACATTAGCATTGGGCTGGTTTTTACGGCGTACACAGCAAATAAAGGTATACATGAGAGCCTGGTGACACGTCGGGCCCGGGTTTCGACAGATCACTCAGTCAAATGTCAAAAGATAACCCAGCGCCGGGCCGATATGCCTGCACCCACATGTCGGAGCGTCATCGCACAACATTTCTGAGAAATACCTGTTTTTTTCGAGAATGCATGGTAATTGAAAATTACCGCCTAGTTCTGTCACCCAGCTATTGCACGTTAAGAAATTTGGACAATGAGTCGCCCATGATTTGAATGTTCATAAGGAAATATAGATGTTTAAGGTGGTTCAAGTTCTGTACTGAACGACTTCACGGTAAACATGAATGAAACGTCACCGACATTACAAGCATAGTCACGACCCTAAGGTTTAAGGGCTGTAGCAGCAAAATAATGTGTGTAGTAAAGCCAGCGGATGGGGAAAGACCGACAACCATTGGTCAGGAAATTTATCGCTACTTATACCGAGGCTCTGTGAAATCTAGTCCCCAACTACACATTGTGTCACCTTCGCACGAATGACTTTTTCTCAAAACATTTTCTCAAATGTTTTCTGAATGCTTGGGAATATATGTAATCTAATAATTGTTTGTCAGTTTGTAATAAATAACGTTGCTGATACAATTAAATTGCACAATGAAATCGATACAATGAAATTGATTATGGATGATAAATCGGACATTAAAAGTTAATATTTGTCAATGTGCACCTGATCAGAACCTGTTCAACTCTGTCGCTTACAAAGACAATGTTTCTGAACTAATGGAATGCCTCAGGGAGGAAAACTATGTTTCGAAACAACTGAGAGTCTGGGATCCGGGTCGGATCCGGGTCAGATGCAGCAGCTAGTGCTGACAGCCGTAATGTGACTTTATTTATGACATGACATTCCGTACAGGGCGTCATTTCTGCAAGGCACACGTGCCATTAGCAGAATACCCGGCCTGCTGACTGCACATTTATCATGTAGAAACGTGGGTGAATGTCAACTGGAATGTTGATGGATCAGAGGAAAATTGTAAGGCTTTAGGGTAAGAATTTCCCAGTTGCCGATATCTGAGCAAGTGATACTTATCAATCAGCAGTAGGAACCGTACTTTCTGTGGACGCGGTGGAGCAGTGCTTAGCACGCTCGCCTTCCACGCGGCCGACCCGGGCTGACTGTCGGGCTGACACGCACGAGGAAGGCACAGCAGATCCCCAGGGCAAGGAGCAATCTGGCTCTCAAGAAACCCTTCCAATAGGGAAAGAATTGGCAACGCCGTATGACCCTGGCTGATGTTGCATCGATCGTAGGTGCCCCCCCCTCCCAAAAAGAACCATATTTCCTGACTCAGCCCATTCACTTGCGCTGATGACGGCTTGTAAAAACAAGCCAAAGGCTCAGAATTTTCACTTTTTTCTGATGCAGAGGCTCCAATCATCTATTAGCCATTACCAATAAAATCAAAGTGGCGATACCTTTCCAGGTGGACACCAGGCCTTCTTATTCCTGGAATCCTGGCTGTGGCACTTGCGTGTCTATTTATTTATTTATTTATTTATTCGAAATAATCGCCAACAGATATAATCCACTCACAGGCGAAGTCGGGGCATAAGAAAAAAACTATTTATATCGCAAGAATCGAGACAGTGTACTTCCTAAAAACCATAAAAGTTAAAATAAATAAATATATAAAACACAGAAACATAAAAAGGAGATAATACCTAAAAGTGCAGTTCCTACAGAGCATTTACATATCTCACCACACATGTCTTGAAAGTATTAAAATCATCCCAAAAGGTGCACAATCAATATATCAATCTATCCATCACGGCATGGCAACCAAATTCGTGTTAATTTCGGGCAAAACCGTTCCGATTTTAGCGTCTATGGGCCCAATTTCATAGCAATTGTAGAAAAGCAGCGTGACATAAAATTGCCGCCCAGATTTGATTCGTCTAAATGTGGTACATTTTCTGCAATCTGACACCAATGTCACTAAGCCGTCATTGTCATCTCACTTCTGGGAGTAAGAAGCCGTAGTGGAGGTTTTTACAAATGCACTCTTCAACACCTGCAACAGCACACTGTCAACTTCCCCCATCTTGATCGTAGAGCTATCTATAAAACCGACTTTATCGTGTTTTCCTTCTAAACCGGCGCAGCACCCATGCCGGCGGGTTCACCTCAGTGTTCTGATCCTTGCAGACCGTTCAAAGCACATTGACCGAGCGATGAGTAGAGTGTGTCGTCCCGAAACGCCCAGCTACTGGAGCCATGTCCAGAAACTGATTGACGTATATCGAACACTACTGAGTCCCAGCAAGTCGTTCAAGTGTGGTCAGAAGTGTAGAAGTGTTTTTCATTTCCCTCAACTGTGAATGTTATGGGCGCTATATAACCTTAGGAGGTTTGCGCACCCGAAAGCCCAAATAACTAACACTGAACTGTCTATACGAGTGGCTCGAATGGTACCAGCAATCTAGTTTTGTCATACGTAACGTGATACGATATTTTACTTGCCGTAATGCTGTGCAGGACATCATATGACATGGCAGATCTCATCTAGAAGACTTATTTTTTTCATTGTTTGACATATCAAACAGTTCAAATTCACACAGTTTAGCGAAATAAAGGAAGAGAGACGTCATAAAAAATATTGAAAGTCATAAAAAATTGATGTAGAGCTTACACATCCCTTCCCCGGTAATGAAACGATGCGGTGGATTGGGGTCACAAACCAGTATTTTTTTGCGTCTCTGTGGCTTAAAGGTTTTTCTTGGAGCAGATATTGTGATTTTAGGCATGCCATCGGAAACGGTTGATGAAAACGTGGGCAGCTACTTACCATGCATTATTTTCTGCTTGTCAGTTGTTGTGGCTCAGTAGAGCAAGTTTTGGACTATTCAGTTTTACTCTGAATTACACAGTCATAGGCCTGCGAGGAATTCTGCAACAGCGCCAATATCAGAATCATATTACACTATTTAACTACGACAAGCTAAGGTTCGCTCTGGGTGGCACAGTCGGTTTGTGCGCGCGCTCGACTCGGTCCATGACATTCTGTATATTCTGCCGGAGTCCCGGGTTCGAGTCCACCCAGAGACAGGACTAGGCGCCCTATCTTAGCTCTAGACTAATATTACCTCCCTTCCCCTCCGACAGCATATAAACTCGGCAGTTGCTGCGCCGTTCAGCACCTAGATACACTATAATTTTGCTATAGCTGCATTATACTACACTAAAATATATTAGCTAAGACTTTACATGTTTACCGGTTTCAGGACCGATCATGACTAATTGAAAAATCATGACGATTTGGAAAAGGTGGTCAAAGGTAGGAGAGGGTATCACCTTTTCAAAAGAGGCCGACCCTCAGTGTCTACCCTGCCCCCACTCCTAATCCCTTTATTGGTATGTTGTCACGCTTTGAGCGTGAGGACCATTCCTTAAAAATTGTCTTCCATAAAAACGGCATGTCTGAAAGCCAACCTGCACAAAACGCAAGGCCGCAACACCCCCATTTTAAAATCCGCATCCTTTTTCTACGAAACTTCAGCCCCTACATACCTGCACCGAAGGTGCCAATTTATTTCAAGGACAGACACCGTTGACAGAAACACGTTCTACCGCACGTCCTTCCTGCTGGAGGAGTGATTCTCACACCAGGGCCGCGCTGAGACACACCTGCGGTCGGCAGAACCGGGCAGGGGCCGCCTTCCGTCAGACGCTGACGTCCCGACACGATGGCCGACTGTTGCAGCGTGCAACATGTGCAACGGCCCCCTCCGCCTGTCACGGCGACACGGCTCCCGTGATAATTGAATGCGTTACAGCCGGCTACCACAGGCGCTTCTGTACAGCGGTTTTTACGTGTTGGAAATGGCAGGTTAATGCCAGAAGCTTGTCTGGGAAGTGTAAAACTCATTATCAATTTTTTAAGTGTCATATTTGCACGGCTTTATCCTCGTCAGCATTGGCAGATGCAGGATTGCAGTTTTCGGAGGGTATTAACCATTGAAAAGAGCCTTTGTAAGCAAGACTGTTAGAGGTACAAACTTCAAAAGTCGGTAGGGTAGTGCCGCATTTTCAGCGAAATAACTTTTCTCGCTGATCGATGGTTGGCTCGGGGCCGAGGAGTTTGGGGCGGGGAATGTCGATGATGCCAACACTCCCCTGGAGTTGCCGGCGATAGCATGGGTACTGAAGTTCGTGGTCGTGTTCACGTGTCCTGTCTGGGAGCCCTTCACAAACAAAAATGGCTGTGGATCGCTTAGAGCCGGCATATTTCTCGCTTTTTCACCAGCTTCAGCTGTCAGGTAGCTGTCATCTGTCAGGTAGCATGACATGGCCGTAACTCACTCAGCAGCTAATTTAACACCGCAAAAGTCATGCTTCTGAAAGCCACAGCTTTCTACAGTAGCTGCTAATCTAGACACGACACAGGAATTTTTTCCGAAACTCGAATCGCGCCACACATTTTTGGGCTCAAGAGAGTAATATTAAGCTGCAGGGAAACTTTGAAGCTGGAAGCAGTATCGTTGAGAAAAAGTTGCTGACTTCAACATTTCAATATTCTGGGAAAATGTAAAGGGAAAAGCTCCTAGACCGCAGGGCCTCCGCTGCACGCGCTAGATGCACAAGCTACTGAACAATGTAGGTACCAGCAACAATCTTCACGGAATATGTTAAACAACAACTGATGTGACATGAGTCTCTTACGCCGAAAAGCCATCCGGGAATAAAACTGCTACGAAAATAGCCTGTTTTACTAGCACGGGAAACGTATTCTAACGGAAAAATGCATTCCGAAAATGAGCACATGATTTTGGTTTCTTATTTGCTAAGTGGGGCTGGAAAACATGCATTTAAATTTCAAAAATTTCCCGTAAGTAGATATCATTATTCACCGCAAACATCAGAAGAAATAGCCCACTCCCAGTAGTATTCAAAGCATATTCCGACCGGGCAGCGAGGTTGTCATATTACAAGTATCCCTCAAACACCTTCACACCACCAGTCTCTGTCAGAGTTTTCTGGTACCACCAGGACACAGTCGGTGCGCCGGGGCGGTGGCCATCATCATCATCAGCAGCATCATCCCCCGGACCCGGCCTGCTGATGGATCGCCGAGTAAATGACGTAGGGTGTGGCGTAATAGTCACTCAGGAGTACTGACTAGGAGGCCGTCCATCATTCCAGAGTCTGGAGAGAGAGAGAGAGAGAGAGAGAGAGAGAGAGAGAGAGAGAGTGAGAGAGAGAGAGAGAGAGAGAGAGAGAGAGAGATATTAGACAATAAGAGACAGAAAGTAGTGCAATTAGAGAAATTACAGACAGAGACAGAGACAGAGACAATAGGACCAGTCATATTGACACGGATGATTGCTGTCTGTGGTCTAGGTGACGAGGTGATATCTTTCCAGAGCGTTGATGACAAAATATCCAACGCCGGTGGCGGACAGTACAGTAAAGAGATCGGTGCATGTCACGGATAAGTCCTTGGCTTGATTCCAAGCCGGACTGATGGATGAATTCGTAATGACTTTACCTTCTGGGACACCGCAGAGCCTTAACTACCCAGTAATTTCACGTCTCGCACAAATTAATCGAAGATATACTTTGTCACGTAAGTATTGCACGAATGCTAGGAGTTCACCTTCACCCACTGCTCTAACTGGCGCAGTGACGTGGCTCATTGTCGGCGTCGGAGAGTGCTGCGCCCCTGTGCTGGCGGCTGCCAGCCCTCCCGCAGCAGACAGACGTTGTACAGCCTGCACACCACTAACGGCCTGCAATACGTCTTGCACTGCAACATTGCAACAGGCGGGACATACAGGTGGCGACTGACGGGCTGTGGGTGGGCGCTGGTGGGCCCAGAACGGACGCCGTCCCGCAGTTTAGCATTTGAAGGTGGTGAAGGGTGCTGCTCCTGAATAAGAATCAATATGGCACCCACCACAGAAGTAATATTATGTTTTTTTCGTAAGTACTGTGTACTATGCTAATTTTTGTTGCGCCTCAAGATCTTCAACACCTTCAACACTTTGCTCATGTTGTCATTTTTCAAGAGCTAGGACTGAAAATTACAGTATTTGTCGTACCAATCTTATCACATATATATTTCCGCACCATTTATATTTCATTATCCGCCATGCTTGAAATTTATTTCAATGAAAGGCATGTTAAGCTATTCTTACCCTGCTGTTCTTGGAAGCAATTAAACCCGCATATTCAAAAAATCATTTGGCATCACTAAGCAGTGATCAGAAGAGTCAGCGGGCGGGTATCTACCGCCGTCATTTGGCATCACCAATGCGCAGGGTCGCGCAGGGAGTTGGCGCGCGCGGGGTCGCGCAGGGAGGCAGCTCGCGGGTGGCCGTGTCAGCATGTTGCAAATCACTGCAGACGTCTGCTCTGCAACGCGGGGGGCTGCTGCAAGCGCGCGAAAGTCGGTCACACGCTGACAGATGACTGGTGTACGCCGCCCGCCGCCCGTGTTGGTGAGGGCGCACAAGAGGCGGCGGTGAAGCCACCCCTCCCGCGACAGGGCACTGCGGGTCTGGACCCTGGAGTTCTGAGGGAGAGACATGGGAGGTTTTTCTCGGGGCTGTGTTGTTGAACGTTTTGGTTTAGATTTAATATATGGATTGGGATAAGGGAATAAAAGAATCATTTTTAACAGTGATAGGCATTTTTGTTCAATTTCGATTACGCGGCCTTTTTTCGGTTTTCCGTTTTATACTCACAGTTAAGCAATTAACTTTGATGACGTACTCGAATTCAGCAACCTTGCTATCATCTCCACAAACTCGACATTTGGTCTAAGTTGTGTACCTGTTTGATGGTACCATAACCCTCCCAGCCCCGTTGATTTGGCTAGGTTTATTGCAGGACAGTGATGAATAATATGTCGATAAAATCCAAGCAAAGCACATATAAATTATGAGCGGGAACCAAGACAGGTAAAAATCCCGGAGCAAACACAAGTTGGCCATTTCCAGTCCAAAACGGCGGCGGAAAGCCACTCCCTGGTCACGTCTCGTTCCCGGTAGCTCGCCTTCCAGCTAATCCAGCGATCGCGGTTTTCCAGGCAGGTGCTACTGTCCAGGCGGGGCGTAGCGCAGTAGCCAGCCACTGACACCTCAAACACTGGAATTGTGCAATCGCAGCACCGTGACCGGCCTCCTGGTGATGCAAAAACTGTGCACAAGCCAACGTCACGAACGACGAAGTTGAAGTCAGAGGCCTTCGCAAGGCGTCAAATTTTCCCCGCCTCGCGCTAAGTTCTTGCCATTGCACACTAAACATAACGTTGAGAATTTAGAAAAGATCCAAGCGCACTCATTAGAACTGTGTTTGACACTTCAGATCAGGGGGTAGGGTGACTGGTTATGAGAGGCGGGACCACCCACGAGGCTCGGAGCATGATGAAGATCTCGCCTCGCACCGATTGACGGCCCCAATTCCGAGCTGTCACTGAAAGGCTGCGAAGCTGACAGCTTTTCGGGGACGTTGCGAAAACCTGACGGCGGTGTGAACTGCGACTTTTAGCAGGAAACACGGCACATGTTTTAAAGATTCTAGAGTGGAATTATGTCGGACCTAGATTTTCTGGAACATTTGAAGCCATACACGTGTATTTCGGACATTCAGACATTTACAAGGGCATGCAGACAGGTGTGGATGAGATGCATAATATAGGAAAGGATAAAGTGAGCGCCGGGTGGGTCTGTGGTGTAGCCAGCAGGGGACGGGAAGACAATCTATGTGTCCGTCTTCGACCTATCTAGAACGACAACGTTGGTGTATGCATGACAGGAAAGATTATGCACTATCAGTTGGTTCCATTTCCATCAAATACGACATTTCTTGCTGCTCAAAATTTCCACCATATACCATAGCCAAATTCGAAAATGTATTTCAAGCATCCCATTATAACTTTTAACTCAAAGTCAGAAATCCCATCAAACCCTGTGCAATTGAGCTATGCAAAATATCTCTTCACCCGCCTCTCCCGCGCAAATTATGGCGCGACAGGCGCGCGCCTTATCGCGGCCATTAGTCGGACTTGCGCGGGCGACAGTTGCGGCGGGCGCGGCGCGTCGGCGACAGGCGCGCCGTGTCGGGTACACCGGCGGCGCGTCACTCGGGGCTGTCGTCGGCTGTCGACGAGCACAGCTGGTGCCCGGCTCGGCGGCGACACGCTGCGGATGTTGCACCAAACGGGTGGCCCTGCCAGAAACGATGGACGGCCCGCTGCAAGGGGTTTGTCTTGGTGAACTGGTTAGAATGCACCGAGTGGATTTTTCTATTGTGGAGTTCACGACGGAAAGGATGTAAAAAAACTACCACCAGGGACAGATATAGGGAAAACGTTAGGGGAAGGAACCAGTTCAAAATAGTGGAAAACAATGTTTTAAAAGAAAATTATCCAGAATCGGCTAAAATTAGGTGAAATTTAACCACTTTGGAGGGGGGGGTAGCCGGATTGATCCCCGTGGACCCACCCCTGAAGACCATGTCAAAAAGTGCAAGTGTAATATAAAGTGTATTTCAGCCTTTCTCTGGCCCTGCCGAAGAGCATGAACCCGATTTCAGTGCCTTAAAGTAATAAAAAACACAAATATTTAAAGGATATTATAGGACACTAATTCGACGTTTCATTGGGGTGGCCTGAACACCCCGAAATCAGACATAAATCCACGCCACTGGCCTGAGTCAATATGCCCCAAAGTCCTTAGACTATGTCATTTATAGATGACTCCTAACGCATCAGGTCTTGATCTTTTCCTTCAGCGAGATGGTCTTTTGCCACCGTGGCGTTCCCGATTGGCCTACGGCAGGCAAATTTAGCGTCATGGGGGATACAGGGGGATAATTATATTTGTTGGGCTGTAACGACGCACCAACTGCCAGAGTTATACGGCGTCGCCAATTCTCAACCTGTTGGGAGGGATTTGGGGGATCAGATCAACTTATTCAGAGGCTCTACCGGGTCTTGAACCCGGGACCTGTGGCTTAGAAGACAGACGCTCTACCACTGAGCCACGCATCCCCCAGGGCGGAGGGGGAGGGCAGTCACTTCCTCTCCCCAATCAATCTCCTGCGCCCCCTGAAATGGTCACAGCATCCCTGAAATGGTCACAGTACCACCCTGAAAGGTCGACGGCGACCCCTGAAATGTCACTTTGCGCCCACCCGATAGGTTTTGCCGCCCTGAATTGGCTGGCACATCCTGGTCCACATGGCACCCCTCCCCCGACCATGTGGTGCGTCCCCCCCCGCCCCGAACCCGATCGGGAATTCTGGATCCGACTAAACATTTTACAGTCAGGTTACAGGTTACAGGTACAGGTAAAGGTTACAGTCATTGCAGCGTTAAACTTAGGGAAGTCTCGATACATATTTCGGAGTCAACTAATTACAATCCAGCGTAGTACCAGGCGTGATGCCGATCAGTTATTACCTCGACTCAGGACTGAATCCGGAAGACGGCGATTTAGCTACCGAGCTGCTTCGGAATTCAATGCGTTGTCATTACTTTAAAGAGACAGTCCGCTCTCAGTTTTCAAGGCGAAAGTCCGATGCCGGCTACAATCTGCCTGATTGGCATACTTGAACACTGAGGTCTGGTGTGCATGTGCGTTTGTTTAATTGTGCATGTTTGTTGTGTCCCGCTTCCTATTTATTGTGTTATAACCCAAACTCAAGAATAGTCATGCCTATGGAGGAGTTCACAAGATGCAAAATATAGAGTACAGAATCACAAACTGCTGTCTGGCTCTACATTGTGCAGCAGTTTTGGGTCCAGTTTGCTGCTTGCTAAATTATCCAGCTAGTTCTTTTGGGCACAGGCTGACACTATATAGAAAATTGCAGAAACACGCTTCCTACAATTGTCTGTGATCAGTAGACGCCAGAGGAACATGGTATAGAAATCCAGAGAATGTAACCAGCAATGAATACCGATCATAACTAGGTACGGGGCAGACCGCGTGACAATGTATCGTTAACACGCTAATAAGGCGTATGTTACGTTGAGAGACTTAAGGGATTCCACTCAGGTTCGATCCAACCTCGCGACTTGGAGGGGGGCAAGTTGTAACCTCACCACCATTTAGAGCACCAACGCTTCTGTAGGTGGTGATGCGGGCGCCTACAGAATGGCCAATATTCTCTTCAAAATCATTGTTTTATATATGCACAACACATTCTCCCTATTGGTTTAATGCGTTCTTTGCAATACCTAGTACCAAAAATTGATCCCACCAACAGACTTTTTGGTTCGCAACTCAGGGTCGGAGTCGACTAAAAGAATTCGTGAGTCAGAGATGAGTCGACTCATTTTTGGGTTCAGGTTGAGTCAGAGCGACTCAATTCTCCGACAGGTAAGTATAGTCAGAATCAGAGTCAGTCTCTAAGCCGTGAGTCAGAGTTAAGTCGACTAACGATCTAAATTTCTTATATATATATGCTCTAATAGAATCAAATTCGTTGGGAGGGCAACGTTAATCAAACTTATCTGGGATATTTTGTTATCCTGTTGTTTTTTAGCTTGATAAATATTTGGATTACTTTATATCGTTATCATGTGATGATAGATAATAAATTCTTTTCATATTCACACTAGGCTCTGTGAGTGAGTAAGGAATGGCAAATAATACCAACCTGCACGGGAAGGGCAGGCCAGCACTGCCATTACCTACAAGTTAATATACCTTTTCATAACCTTTTCTGACACATGGTGTACAGTCAATTCTTCAGCTCATGCTGTGGCAGATCTGACATATCTATATCTATATCTGTATCTATACAAAGAGAGTTCAATGACCTTTAGGACGCGAGATCACCAGACACCCGACAGAACGCCCTGAATTGAAGAACGTTGGGTTGGAAAGATCTGCGACCCTCAACAAGTGCCTACCCTTGTCCCGAAATGCAATACATTTCTCCGCTTTTACAACCTCCTTCGTGAACAGCCGTGAAACTTTAGACTTATACTGCTTAACATGTCCCGTGTCATTGCTCCAAAAATTACCAAGATATCTAAATTGGCTAATGACATGTGACGTCATCTCTTAGCCTATGCAAGTGCAATGTTTTCAAGTTAACCAGGGGAGATGCTATCCGAGATATTAGCTCATTTGTTTAGTGCAGGTAAAAACACATCACAGAAGCAAATAGTTCCAAATGATATCGTTTTGGGCGAAATCAATCTTTTTCCCTCTATCGAATAGCAAAATACTGAATGGGTGTCCTGCCCAATGCTACAGCACGTACAACATCACCTGAGTGTCATCATTACACCGATTTCAGTTATTTCGAGAAGTTCAGTTATAATTAAGTTACACAAAATGAAGTTAACCTGAATTTCATTTCGTCAGAAAATTCAATAGGGACTTTTTTAGTCGCACCCCGAGTCAGAGTAGACAATAAATCGACTCAATTTTTCTTGAGTCAGTGCTGAGTCGACTCACTTCAGGATGTGGTTTGAGTCTGAGTAGACTCACTGGCTTAACACCTTGAGTTTGGACATAATCAGAGTCAGCCACAAAGCCGTGAGTTAGAGTTATGTCGACTCAAAAAGCTTTGAGTCATAAAAAGCCTGCCCACCTGAGAGTGACCAGTTGTATTCTAAGGTATGCACGCTCCAGCAAAGCATTAATCATTAATCACCTTTTATGATCACTGTTATTGTTTCTGTACTGATAAAATCTGTCAAAACCTAAATAACAACATGACAGAAAGCAGCTTCTGTCTTTATGCCTCTCCGTGCACACTTCAGTTGTACATGGGGACTCTTGAACGTTGGAAATCTGTCGTAAGACCAACGATAATGCTGATAGTTTGCATGCAGGTCAATATTGATGAAAATCTCTCTGAAAAGATAAGCTCCAAGAAAATGTCAGGAGCAATTGCAGTCTCAATTTTTGGCGGAAATTTCAATGGTAACTTCGATCACTCGGAAACACTTGATAAAAAGACTTGGCAGTTTTTTAGATTCAAAGTTCATTAATGACGGCCCTATGGTTCGATGTATCCAATTTCAAATATGTGGTTATGTGCTTTCGTGTCGTTTTATGTATGCACTCTGATGAAGTCTCAAGGGTGATATATTAGCATTTAAAACGTAATCCTCTCGTTTTGCCTTTTTCAAACTTTGAGGGAAAATAGCTAAGTAATGTCTCCCTAGAATTTTATTAAGCAGTTCTTTCTTAATGGCAACTTTCTTCAAGAGAAAGGGAAATGCGTTTTCAAGCCTTCTATTCCCCCAAAAGTAATGACACCTTCAATCACACTTATAACTTGCCTAGCTGCATATCCAAGCTCATTTACCAAAGCAATTACTGCCCCAAATGACGCAGTTTTGTATCCTTCGAAGTAGTGGCCCTCCTATAAATGGAAATGCCCTGCCTAGTCCATGTCAAAGCAGGAAAGTGAATTTCGGAAAATCATTGGTGAATTCTCAAGTTTGAAAAAAGTAAATAAAAGAAAATAACATAACATTGTCTTTGTTCTAGCAATCACATGGTCCTTTTGAATCCTGAAAGTGACAAGCAATAACATTTAAAGGATACTCTAACACTAACTCGATGCTTCATTGGAGGTGCCCGAACACCCTCATAGAGATATAATTCCACACCCCTGCATAGTACGGCTTTTTAAGGTCCGAACAACAAACCCCATTCGAGACCATTCATCTACCGTTTCCACCGTCGTGTGCCGTACTTTAAACGTTTCACAAGGAAAATAACCATTTCAACATGCTCATCACAAAAGCTATTCGAGAAACTCCCGCCGTTCAAAATGATTTATTTAACATTGCTTGATGTTTCATTATTGTCCTTTTTCAACTTCGTACCAATGCGGGAAATCGGGTAATTGCGGAAAATTTTGACCTAAAAAACCATAATCTGACCAACCAATATTTCCTGTGCTAGGATTCAACGTTTTCAACGCATGACATGACTTGTGAAGTCAATCACTGCCTAAGTTCTACCAAATTGGATATAATTCGAATGCAGTTGTTGAACATCTTAATCTAATAACAGTGCAAGACTGTCTATTAATCATGATAATAATAAAAAATGACTAACAAGGAACGCAATGTTACCCGGGAGATTAATAGTGAAGCGTTGCAGCATGCAAACCAATTTTTATGTCTGAAAATAGAAAGTCGGAAAATCACAGTTACAGACAGCCGTGCACAGTGGCTTCTTGCCACCAGGTGGCCGAGTGGCGGCGGCGTCGAAAGAGTGTGATAGAGGAATGACCTATGTTAGGGGAATACAGTGATGCTCATGCCGTGCAAATATACCTATTTTTACTCGATTAACTGCCTTGCAGTGCATGCAGTGACGGCGGAACGTCCGAATTTAAAGGGGTGGGGCACCATGGGCTTTTCAACTCATTTCTTTCCAGTCAACGCCCTATGGTTAGTGTTAAAATTTTTATTTAAGGGGGGGACACCGTGCCCCCCGTGCCCCAATTGCACCACCTGTGATCCTGTGTATTGCCTTTTACTCTCCTTGTTTACACGGTCAGAACCACTTATCCCTCCGCTTCAAATAACCATTTTAACATCTGAAACTTCTAGTGTTGCATACGCCTGAAATGTCAGCTAGAAGTATAGCACACATGTACCGTGTGTGCTATATTGTCAATAAATGTGTGCGTCAGTTGGAAAAACAAGAACTTAAAAAGCTAAAAAATGTGCCCTGATGTCCCGAAATACTTCGGACTCGAAATCAGCCCCTGCAGTTTTGCCCGCCAAGCATATTTACATACTGAACTCATGAACACATTCACATACCCAACTTTTGAACATACTCACATACCCAAATTTTGAACATATTCACATTCCCAACTTTTGAACATAATTATCATACCAAACTTATTTAATCAACTCAAGTTTTTCCAGTGCTATCGGCGCTGCATCTGTAACAAACACTGTTACAAACACTGTTACAAACACCTAACCCATACATCCACCCATATATGTACGCAGAATGTACCCTACACCGATCCCCCTCCCTCAGTCCGACACCAGACACATCTACCACCATTCTCAACATTGCACATGTTGGTTTTGTAATCCGCCACGCGACCCCTCCCCAGCGATGCTTGAACTCGGCGGCAGCGGCGGCCAGCGTGACCTTTCTAACCTCTGTGCCCCGCGGGCATGCGGCAGCCAGCGGATGGCGGCCGCTGATTGGTGGATGCGCGTTCACTTGTATCGCGAGACATCGGCGGAAATTTCTGCTTGAAAATGGTAGAGCATTAAGCTATGGACCAGGAGATGTATTAGCATTACCTTTTACAAATATTCGTAGCCATCCTTTGCTTGATTGTCTGCTCCACCATTCGAGGCTGCTCTTCGGCACAGGCGAGACGGCGGCAGTCAGCACAGGCTAGCCGGCGGCCGAGTTCGCTGAAGTCGGGAGCGTCGCGATGTGTTTCTGATGAGTGGAGAGGAGTAAGCCTAGCTCTAAGGTAGTAGAGGAAAGGGGGAGAGGCGTACATAAAAATACAACTTAAATGCCGGGCGAGTTATAGAGAGTGAGCACTAATAGACAGCGCTGCCGAAGTAGAGCCAGATAATATACTAGAAGACGGAAGCACGAGTTGCTCTGCTCAGTGTTGGAATGTCAAAAGGCACAAAACTTCAGTCGGGACTCAATACTTTGTCGCTTTTTCTGTGATGCATTTCACCTTTCTGACGCTATACCGCGAAAATTAAAATTATGGTGAGATCAAAAGTTATAAGCGACGAAAGGCTGTTTGTGAAAGGAAGGTACTCTCAATGGATCCATCACATTAACGTCAATTTTCGAAAAATGGGCGCCCAAACCTGAAAACTGGAAATTACGACAGCGTTAAGGGAACCTTTGTATCATAAATACTATTTCAAAATACTAGCGGCCTCTTTCACGCATGAAACGAAGTCTAGTAGGGTAAGGGCGGGTAAGAGTACGCAGGAGATAAGAGTACGCAGCAGCTGTTTTGGTTACTTAGCAACCACTGAGATGGTGGATACCCTGGTATAAAAAAGCAGGGTCAGTGCCTAGGCTGCACACCAAAATTCAACGTGCTCCTGTTCTTTTGCGGGAGTACAGAGCAAAATAAATTTTTGGGCACCCTTGAAGTAATATTTCTTGACTGGGTAAACTTGTAGACCGTGCTTCTATTATCAAAAGTATTGTATTGCGGTCTGTCATTAGTAAGAAGGCTGAGCTAGGAGTGTGCTCCAGGACCGGAGCTCACGCTAAAATGCCTGCCAACATGTTTATGAAGACTTTCTTCCCAAGGGAGCATGTCCGGCAAGAGTACGCAGTAGACCATTGGGCAAGAGTGCGCATGCTTAAGAGATAGGAAAATTTAATTTTCACTCGGACCAGAGTCCGTAACTCATATTTGGAAAGCCAAACGTTGCAACATAGTTCTTGTATATTCAGAACGATATAAAATCATGCAATCGCCTAGTTTGGCGACAAAAAACTTCGCGACATGGCCTATGCACCTAAAGCACAGCGGGGTATCAATGCGTACTCCATCTTCCTTTCTTGCGTACTCTTACCGACCCACTCCGGCAAGAGTACGCACGTGCCATTTTATTTTGGATGGGCTCATGGCAAGTTCCTTTCAGAGACATCCAGTTGAAACATGGACCATACATAGACAATTCTTCAGGCTAAACAACCACATAAAAATTTAGCTGTTAGACTTACAGGAGAAAAGTGAAAGCCCGTAGAAAGTTAAGTGCGTACTCTTGCACGGACTTCCCCTATAGTAGGCCCTCGGAGGTAACGAGGTATAGTAGGCCCTCGGACTGTCTTGTCATGGCATGGTATCAACCATAGCAGAAATTCCACAGAAGAGGCGCTGGTTATTAACATCACACAGAAGGTAAAATACCCGCATATGAAATATGTCAATGCATACAAATATTTTAACCTTATGCGCATGTTTGAGAAGACCTGGCGCCACAGACTAAATATCCTCCAATTCTGCGTGTTTTGTTTATTGCAAATACTTTCTTCAATGTGCTGACCTCATTGTGAATACATTGCTGAGTGGAAAATATGCACTTCATTCAGCTTTTGTGTATAAAGTTTACTTTGATGTATCTTATGGATAGCAACACTGTTTAATTATGGTATATACAATGAGCTTCTTACAGGTATGTACACACACACACACACACACACACACACACACACACACACACACACACACACACACACACACACACACACACACACACACACACACACGCATATATATATATATATATATATATATATATATATATATATATATATATATATATATATATATATACATATACATCGCTGATTCTTCATTACGTCGGAGGATTTCCCCTGCTTGCTAAAATATTAAGTTGCATGTCAGATGCAGAATGTCACTATAATAATGTAGAACACTTATTTGTCGATATTTTCCTCTTCTGTAAGTATTTTATCGGGACTTAACTTCACCTTTTGGTTGGACTATCGGGGGTGCTCAGTATATCATTGGGTGTGCCGGGCACCCGCCAAAGAGATATAAATCCACACCCTGAACTGGCGCATAGAGGGCCAGGTCCCTGGATGTTCAGATTCTACCCACCAATCTCATGAAGCTGCATGAAAGCATATGGTCTAATCCAACAATTACCCCCTTTGTAGATTTTCCTGCACCATGTGTTTTTAAGTTTAAAATGTTATGTTTAATATTTTGCTTGTTGTTAGGCATGGGAGCCAAAGGCGGGTAGCGGGGATGCGTCGCCGACCTTACAAGTCAGGGGACGTTCCCACACAAATTTTGGGACTTGATCTAAATTGTTCGCATTTCCCCCTCTTACCTACATGGGTTTATGTAGATATGTTGGTAAAGTACATCGTCGTTAACGTGTTCAGACAGCATGTATGCTCAGAATTCGCTCCGCACCGACCCGTCATCGCCAGTGCGGGCTCCGTCCCCCAATTCAATTTTTATAGCAATGACCCTGGTTAAAGGCTATGTTCAGATGATAAATAACCCCAAACAAAGAACATAAAAGCAAGAGAAAAGTAAATTATTTATTGTACTTACAACAGCCCTCATCAGCTCCACTGTTTCTGGGAAAACCCAAACAGACGAGAACGTTACCGAATTTCAGAAACATGGAGAACAAGGTATTCATACCCAATGCATATAGAAGGTTTAACAATTCTAACATCACTGCCGGCTGCAGCAGGTAAAAGCCTACATCGGTTGAGCTAGTACTGCAAGAGGACATACCAGGCAGACTGACGGAAGACGCGATTCATGTCAACTGAACACATGTGTCGGCGCGAAGAAGGCTTCTGCTGTTGCACCGCGCCGCAACAGAACAGCCGAGTGCAAAGTGCAGGCTCGTCTCACTGCACGTGACATCTGTGCACAAGATTAATGGTGCACCAGCATTTCTGACTAATGCAGGAGTGACATCGACCCACACCACTGGGAAGAGTGGAACCAGAGGATACTGGGACATTCCACTTGTTGTTGATAGATATGCCATGTGATTATGTGGAAGTCGTTGTTAGCTGTATGCGGCTATGGCGCTTTGCCCGCCGCAGCGATTTCCTGGGCACGCCTCTGGACCGTGGCAAGGAGCTTACACGGAGCTGGGGCAATGCCATGACAATGGACCCGTGTTTCACAGGGGAGTGCTCAAGTTTGCGTGCGTGGCCGGTTTCATTATCTCGTGACATTGAGAATACTGACGGGTCCTAAAATATTCAGCGATTGGTCTGAAAAATGATGGTAGGCGTAAGGTAACTTACGACTTGCCACCATAAGCGGATCCAAGGGAGGGGGGCAATGGGGGCACATGCCACTCCCCCGGTCGACCCTCGGTGCCACCTAAAATGGTCACGGCGTTCCTCTGAAGGGTCGATAGCGCCCCCTGAAATGTCGCTTCCCACCCCTCCCCCCAGAACGCAAAAATTGGTGCTCCGCGATTAGATTTGGTACCCACCTAATAGGTTTTTCCGGCCAGAAGTGCCACCCCATTGGTCAGGATGGCGCCCCCCGGAAAAGTGCCCCCTTGATCGGAAATTCTGGATTAGCCTATGCTCGTAGCAATTTTAGCCCAGAATATTCGACCCCGTAAATTATATTGAGGTTGTTCGATTTTCCACACTGCTTGATGATTGTGCGTCTTTAAATATTTCTTTAGCCTTTAATTGCTGGGATACTTTGCTAGCATATACTTGCAATTTTATCACCGTATACCCCTGTTCCAACAAGCAAAAAGAGCGCTGGTCACACCATAGATAAATGATCGTCCACAACGGTTAACCCGCGCCACCGGGGTCAGCGCCACCTTCGCCCTACCGGGGGCCATCAATGGCCCCCTCTATCGAAAATATAGGCGTTAGCGCAAATCTGCAAAGTGCAATAAAAAGCTCGCGTGAATTCAGTAAGAAACTACTTCATATGTTTTAGTGCCCAGGTCAATGGTTTGACCTCCAGAGGTCAAATTAGGTCAAGATCGGCTATTTTCACTCAAATATGCAATGCTTAATCAAACTGGGCATAACTCTTATGCCATTAGAGCTAATGAGGTCTGGTAAAGTACATTTGATAGGAAATTGTCAGTACTTTTTCCGCTATGTGAAACGTAAAGACCTCCCGCCAGTGGTTTGACCTCAGAGGTCACCTCGTGACCTAAGATGACCTGAGGTCATGAAAGGTCAGAAAGTGATCTTGCCGTATATCAAATGAAAGCCAATGACAAGACAAACACGATGGTGTTTGTTTCAGCGCTCTAGCTTATACAGGTAAAAAGTTATTGTCAAAATACTGTTTTTGACCCTGGTGACCTGGATGACCTTGGAGAGGTCAAAGGGCAAATATGGCCCCTGGAATCCGTGAAAGAGTGTCCAAGAACGCTTTTCTGATCAAGCTGAGCATTTTCAATCGCTTTTGTGACTTTTAGATCATAAGACAGCTTTTCCCCATGCTTTTCAATGGGAGAGGTCACCTCGTGACCTGACCTCAGGGCACGAAATCGAAAAATCCCGGATATAAACCTGTAGACCCCGGAGGGGCCATAAAGTGTAGGAAGTTTCAAATCGATCGACTTCGAAATGTAGCTCTTACAGAGCTCTAAAGTTGAAGTGAGGTGACCTTGGTTGACCTCGTCTGGTGACCTGACCTTGGGTGACCCGGGGTAAAAATTTCAGGCATGGTGGCAAAATGATGCAGTGAGAGGTAGAGCTCTCAACCGCGGTGCTGTGCCTCTTCGTCTTTCTGCTATCCCGGAAAAACCTTAGGAGGGGCCATCGATGGCCCCGGTGGGGCAGGGTTAAAGCGAAAAGTAAAGTTCAGTGTTCTACAGTGGTGATTCCGAAATCGCAAGATATTCCCTCAAATGTGAAATAAAACCCTCCGATCAGTGATCGCTGGCGAAGTTTTTCATTGAAGAAACTATGACTAACCAGCCCGCGGTCGGCCAGCGGTAGGCGCGCCAGGCAAAAGGAGAGCTGGCTGGTCATAATATTCTGGCGTGGTAGTTGTTCCGCGAGTCAAAACTTGGCATCATGGACTAAAAAAACTAACGCGATTAAAAACAAACAATTTTCCTTCGATCACAATGGCAATGACGGCATGCGTTCATACCGAAAACAATCTGCGATCGATTTTGTAGCCCGCAACCGCGAAGCCACTGAAGCGCGAATTATTATCCTGCGACGCCCGACAATGTACGATATATTCTAGAACTTATTAGAAACACTGATATACCATTGACATTGTTTCGTGTGATGGAATAACTCCGAAAAATTGCAAATAGATTCTGAATTGCCTGTATTCCACTCCAGAAAGAAACATCACGCTACAACAACTTCCACAGTCTTTTTTCCACTCAGAAACCATTAACGGTATACAGCTCGCATATTCATAAGACACCGAATTCATGCCATTAATAACCGCCGTTAAGCCACTGTCACCGCATAATCCCAACTAACTTTAATCCACTTGGTTGTTAAGTACACACTCCATGCGACCTGTGTTTGCCGAGGTCATTGATAGATGGCAGTGGTTGACGTGTGATTTGTCTTTGTCAGCCGGAGGAGCGCGCTAGAAATGAATACAAATGGAAGGTGCGATAGATAATCTGATCAACGACGTGCTGAAATATTGGCCGTGGAGGGCCAACGTGAGCGGGCTTTAGATTGGACAGGAGGAATGATAGCTACCTCACCCGTCGTGCATTTTTAATAAAAACGTACGCCAAGATGAACATGGATGGCATTAATTCCACCAGTGAATTTAACTGCCGTCTTAAGAAGCTACAATTCTTCCTGTGGAAAATAGCCGTCTCCGAAGACTAATGATTTTGCGTTTCTGAGACGATACTTGCGGCAGGAAAAAACCGATTGGCCTTCAGATACTTATAAAACAAGAATTAATGAAGAGGATTTGCCAGACACACTTAAGTTCAAACAACTCCGCTGCTGTCAGACGCTCCAGCTTGTTGCAGCTGCCGACACCCGACGCCGCAGTTGCCGCGCGGCTGTGACACTTTCTGGCGCATCTCAGACATCTCTGGCGCACGATCAAACAGACGCGCCGTGTCATCGACAAATGTGACGCGGCGTCGCGGCGACAGTGACAAATGCGGCGCGCGCTGTGGCTAGTTGTTCACTCAGCGCAGGGCCGGCGTTAATGGCTCCCTTTTGGGAGGTATAGAGGCAGATGGTTCTACCCTGTTTACTTTTGTCCTGCAACGGTAGCGCTTCAAGTCTTTGGACGCTGATCTGTAATATGAAATGAAACAATCTAATAATTATTGTATCGGACATGAATACAACGATATTGAGAGAGTGGCATTTGCCATTTCCCAAAGATCACCTATGCAACAAACTGAAGGGAGGCACTATTTTTCACTCCCAAAATGTAACAAAACAGAAATAAGCACAGAACTTCAGGCTGAAATCCGATTGGATGTTCAGGCATTTCAGATAAATCGTGGCCCTTACCAAAAGATAGATTTGATACAACGCAAATCAGCTTCCAATATGTTATTTTGCACCAATTAAATCCATTGAAAAATCTGATTGGCTTGTTAGATAAGCTATTGGCGTAACCAAGTGACGGATCCAGGGTTGCAGTAAGAGGGAGAGGCGGCACCTCCAGGGGGGTGGCTAATACCGCCTGAGTAGGGCCTGTTGTGCATTCGTACGGGCACCACCGCGACCAGATTTTTCGCACTCTAAGTGCTGGGTGTTTTAAAAGTTTAAGCAGTACGAAGCAAAGAACATTTGGCTCAAGGAACGCCGCTGTCTGGCGAGGGTGACCAGGTAGTTAGAAGGAGGTTGGAGTGCCACTGTCTGGCGAGGGTGACCAGGTAGTTAGAAGGAGGTTGGAGTGCCACTGTCTGGCGAGGGTGACCAGGTAGTTAGAAGGAGGTTGGAGTGCCGCTGTCTGGCGAGGGTGACCAGGTAGTTGAAATGAGGGTGGAGTGCCACTGTCTGGCGAGGGTGACCAGGTAGTTAGAAGGAGGTTGGAGTGCCACTGTCTGGCGAGGGTGACCAGGTAGTTAGAAGGAGGTTGGAGTGCCGCTGTCTGGCGAGGGTGACCAGGTAGTTGAAATGAGGGTGGAGTGCCACTGTCTGGCGAGGGTGACCAGGTAGTTGGAATGAGGGTGGAGTGCCACTGTCTGGCGAGGGTGACCAGGTAGTTGGAAGGAGGTTGGAGTGCCACTGTCTGGCGAGGGTGACCAGGTAGTTGGAAGGAGGTTGGTCTGCGGCTGTCTGGCGAGGGTGACCAGGCAGTTGGAATGAGGGTGGAGTGCCACTGTCTGGCGAGGGTGACCAGGTAGTTGGAAGGAGGTTGGTCTGCGGCTGTCTGGCGAGGGTGACCAGGTAGTTGGAAGGAGGTTGGTCTGCGGCTGTCTGGCGAGGGTGACCAGGCAGTTGGAAGGAGGTTGGTCTGCGGCTGTCTGGCGAGGGTGACCAGGTAGTTGGAATGAGGGTGGAGTGCCACTGTCTGGCGAGGGTGACCAGGTAGTTGGAAGGAGGTTGGAGTGCCACTGTCTGGCGAGGGTGACCAGGCAGTTGGAAGGAGGTTGGAGTGCCACTGTCTGGCGAGGGTGACCAGGCAGTTGGAAGGAGGTTGGAGTGCCACTGTCTGGCGAGGGTGACCAGGCAGTTGGAAGGAGGCTGGTCTGCGGCTGTCTGGCGAGGGTGACCAGGTAGTTGGAATGAGGGTGGAGTGCCACTGTCTGGCGAGGGTGACCAGGTAGTTGGAAGGAGGCTGGTCTGCGGCTGTCTGGCGAGGGTGACCAGGTAGTTGGAATGAGGGTGGAGTGCCACTGTCTGGCGAGGGTGACCAGGCAGTTGGAAGGAGGTTGGTCTGCTGCTGGCAGCGGACGGGACGGAAACACTGGAATACGCCGGAAAACGGGGCACCCCTGCCACGGTCATCCCAAAGTCAGTTCTGAGGCGCCCGCGTCAGTCCTCGCATTCTAAGTGGGCGCTGGGGGCGCCTTCAGCACGTGCCGTGGGCGCCCTGATCTGCAGGGGGGCAGCTCCATGGACCTAAGGGGGAGGGGTGGCCGCCCCCTTAGCCTCCCCTTGGATCCGTCCCTGGCATGACGTAGATTTCACTTCTCTTTTGCCCTGACGCGTCAGACCGTGCCAAAACAATTAGAGCCGAGACCGACAGACTGCTATTGGCGTTGACTTCTAACGAGGCTAGTTCTGACTGCTGACAGTGCCTGCTTGATCTGTCACCTTCCCTCAGAGGTGGAACTGGCACACCCGAAACTGACAGGTAAGTGGGAGGGCAGAGGTGAATATATAGCAGAAAACAAGTCATTTCTATCTATCATTAACGCCATCTTAAAACAATAATGGTCAGCCTGGTTAGCGGATATTGATTTCTAGCATGTCTCCTTCTGTTTTTTATCTGTCATATTTGCTTATGTAATCACGTGGGTGCAATTTTTCCCTCATCCTTCCTCCTCCTGAACCACGACAAGTAATCTCATACGGATCAAAAATGGTGAAAATCAGAAGTACGCAGTTTAAAATGATCAACTCAGAAACTCCCACTTTACCCCCTCATCATATTCCTGTGCCTCTCGCCGCCTCTGGTACCTCTCACCCTTCGCTGGCGCCGCCTCTGGTACCTCTCACCCCTCGCTAGCGCCGCCCCTGGTACCCTCACCCCTCGCTAGTGCCGCCTCCTGTACCTCTCACCCATCGCTGGCGCCGCCTCTGGTACCTCTCATCCTCGCTGGCGCCGCCTCTGGTACCTCTCACCCCTCGCTGGTACCACCAATGGTACCCTCACCCCTCGCTGGCGCCGCCTCTGGTACCTCTCACCCCTCGCTGGCGCCGCCTCTGGTACCTCTCATCCCTCGCTGGTACCACCAATGGTACCCTCACCCCTCGCTCGCGCCGCCTCTGGTACCTCTCACCCCTCGCTGGTACCACCAATGGTACCCTCACCCATCGCTGGTGCCGCCTATGGTATCTCTCACCCCTCGCTGGTACTGCCTCTGGTACCTCTCACCTGCGCTGGCGCCGCCTCTGGTACCTCTCACCTGCGCTGGCGGGCGTCGCTGACGGCGACGTCGCCGCCTCCACCGTCGGCTGCGACTGCGGCGATGACAGCCGCCAAGACGGATGACGCGCGCCCTGCCAACCGCGGCGCACCCACGGCGCCCGCCAAGTCGGCAGGCATTAGACGCCAGCCTAGTCGTTTGTATTTATTTTTAAGATGGATGGCCTGTAGGGCCGGGTGGAGGCTGGGGGATTCGGTGATAAATCTTCCGGCTGGAGGTAGGTATATGCAGAGTAGAGCGTGGAGGGAATTCGCTGTGTAATGATCTGAAGAGGAGGTGGATTACTTGATAAATATTCAGGAGGCTGGCGTGCAATGGTGTTGAATTTCTTACTATGCTCAAACGGTTGTACATGGTGTTTTTAAGTATTCGTGTTTCACTTTTTTCTCTTCATAACAAGTTTGAATATTTCACCACCAATGTTCCTTTTTATATTTGTTGGGACCAACCATAATTTGCCCAATTACGGGAGTTTTTGGCGTAATCACATGCAGTGGCGAGTCCAGAACTTTATTTGGGAGAGGGGGCTAGGGGCTTCGGGCCTCCCCGCCATTGCCTCGGAACAGCCTTCGGCTCTGCATTTACTTTAGGCACTCTGGCATCCCTTTGCATCTCCCACTGGCCACATCCATAGATAGAGTAGTCACACCACATACCAAAACCTACATCTATTCCAATTTAGAAATTCATTTGTTGTTAGAATTAACAACCGATGACAAACGTCCATCGCTATTTTCATTTGCTACCACTCAAGCTACCAGCTCGCTTGTGGATGGGTACGTATATAGATATATGTGCAGAAACATCACCCACAGCACACTGTCATGGCGTCCAGAATTTCACGGTAAAATATTAAACAAACTCGCCCACGATAAATCTGTGTCAGTTGGGGCAGCATCGCTGACAGTGTCTGTTAAGTAAGTGACTTAAGCACAATCCCATGGTGACAAACGGGACGCGACGCTGTCCAGACTAAAAGGCTCTGTACTAGGGAGCGGTCAAAATGGACTGGCATTGTTATGGTAATGGTGGTTTGTGGATTAGAGCTTGTCTGCTAAATCCCATTTGATATAATCCTACTGGGCTTAAAAGAAATGTGGCACGTTCTTAATGGGATTTTAACGGAGATAGCCATGTGATAGAGCATGTCGAGAAACCGCTTGATCCATACTTCATTTGTCCCAGAACTTGCCATTCACGGCATAGGCGGATCCAGGGGGCAAGGGGGGCACGTGACCCCCTCCGATCGACCCTCGGCGCCCCCTGAAAGGTCGATGGCGCCCCCTGAAATTTCGCTTCCCCCCAGGATGCGAACGTCGGCGCCCACCGATAGGATTTGGCGCCCACCTGATAGCTTTTGCCGGTCATAAGTGGCGCCCCCTGGTCCGGATGGCGCCCCCCGGTCCGGATGGCGCCCCCGGGAAGGTGCCCCCCCGATCGGCAATCCTGGATCCGCCTATGATTCACGGATAGAAAAAGTAAAATTCCTCCCTACTGACCCGTCCTTCCCGGTTGTGTTCATGTGCTATGAGGCGATCTTAGGGAAGTCAAGATACCTTTGCTTAAAGGAAAGTGAAGTCATGCTCAAGCCCCGCTGCACGTGCGAAGACAAGCTTTTCTTGCCTGGACATCTTAAAATCCACGTGCAAAACATAACTTTGGTACTGTCGATTATAAATGAATGTTATTTACTCTATTGACCAATGGGCAGTTGGAAACGTGAAATATTTTTCAGTATGTCGAGAAAAAAAGGAGTTGAAAAATGTATCCCTGCTTCCTTATGACAACCTCTTTAAGTTAAAAGCGCTTCATTTTAATTAGTTTTCATTTTTGGCGAAAATGAAACAAGCTTAATCTGCCACGAAGTTCTTCCAGCTCATACGCTTATTTGACGTCTCGGTAATTTGGAGGCCTTTTAAGGCTACCGATTTTTCAACAGAAATAAGGCCAATCCATTATGTGCAACATAGATTGCCACACAACCACCACAGCCTGGAATTGCAACAAGGTGCCACATTCCATTTAAAAACTTAACGTGCCTGACGTGAATCTTGATTTTAGAGACAGCGTGGTTTTTCACTTTTACCCATTCCATTTTGGCTTTGTTTGTTCCTCGCCTTTTCGGGTTTTTATTCTTAATTCCTTCATTTGTTCGGTCTCCAAAAGGCCTTGACATAAACTGCAGGATACGGGGCTAAAGTATGTGTTACCATACAATGTCTCAAAGCCAGGACTGATTTCTAATTTAACTTCCAAACAAAATGGTTTTAAACATGTTTGAAACAAGGTTACATGGCATGCACACCGATTTTCACCTCTCTTCAAAGACACCACTTATTAAAAATCAAAGGAACAATTCTACATCGGGACCAAATTGGCAACGATTCAAATAATTGACATTGATCGCGATTTCATTGTCCTCTTCATTTTGAAGACGAGGTGTGACAAAATCAGCGCAGATGCTGTTATTACGTCATTCTTCTAGCTTTGTAGGCTCATGCCTTTCATTGTCATACCTACCCAGAGAGCCTTCGTACCGTGTTATAAGTACCATGATCGTGTGGAAGTTCTTATATTTCCTTTAAAAATAATTATAATAAAAAAACAAGGCCATTTGTTCTATACAGCTAATGGATGTTCCAATTTGCGACCCATCGCTGAGTGCACACAGCCCGAACTGCTCTCAGCGGGAGACCAGTCGCAGTTGGGGCGAGACCGACACACGAATATAAATCGACAGCGGGGTGGTTCCGTTCCAAGACATGTGCACGTTTCAACAGAGCCGCCACTGTTGGCGTCGGTTGGCTATCTGAGACTAACGACGGCACCGGTGGAACTGTTGACATCCAGCGCCATCAGCGGCATAGGCGGAGCCAGGAGACGCCACAGGGGGGGACCGCGAAAATCTACGTCTCTGTAGAGTCTGTAGTCTCTGTTAAGTGTCTGCCGCGAAACAGTTCGAACATGCTTGAACATGTGACCGGTTTCCGGATGTCGGGTGCTGGATTCGCCCCTGGGGAGTGACGACGCGAGGAGACTTGGGCGGTGGGCGCCTCCGACAGAAGCGATTCCGCCAGATGGCCCCACCTCCGGTGAACAGCGCCCGCACGGGCGTGTCAAGGTCGAAAAGCGGGTGGGAAACGAGTCTTCTTGTCGGTGCATCAGCTTAAAGTGCGAGGAAAATATACTTTTAGGTTGAGGCGTCCTGCGCTCAAATGCTCACGATTTGTAGATTCTGTGGGTGTGGCAGCCAACATGCAATCTTCAACCATGGGTGTAGAATGGTGAGCAAATTTAGGGGTGCTTTTCCGAACAACGCGATGAAAATTTCACTGGGGAATGGGAGGGGTGGAAGAGGAGCAGCGGAAATATGCCGTAAAACTGGCAATGATAGCATGGCACCGTTACGTTCAAATACATACTTAGTGCGTAGTGTGCAAGTACTCAATGCATAGTGTACAAACCTTATAACTTCCTTGATTGTCTAGGGCTGGTTTCAGTGTGGTTATTGGGGATCCCGATTTGTCTTTGCTAAGCTTGAATTGGAAGACACTTTAGTTTGAATCCTACATTATTGACTCTGGTTTCTCCTTCTATCAATTAAATTCTTCTGAACTAAATTAGTATTGTAAATTAGTAAATTAGTATGTATATATATATATATGTATATATATATATATAGATATTGTTAAAAGTCACAGCAGCTTTTGCGTTGATGAGCTTTCTTGAGAGTTTTTCGATGTTTCTTGTTTGTTTTCTTGCCTCTGGATGAAGATTATTAAGGACCGATCCGAATGACATAAGTAAGGTAAAAATAAGGTATTTCATAGTTCCATTTCGTTTATATTTATATAGCGCGACGTTTCAAAAGTTACACACTTTTATCCTCAGGCATTTAAATGTAGTCTATGGTTTGGTGAAAAGGTGAAGAATGAATCATATTATGATCTCTTCCAAGTTTGAAAATGGTTCTTTCAAAATGTTAACATGTTTTCCACACGGCACTTTCAGTTGTAGCAGATCGCAAATATTAGTTTTGAATAAGGTTCAAACTAACAAGTAACACAATAGGTATTTACACGAATCATGAACTAACACATATCACGAATCACACTCTCAATCTGCTACCTTCATATAATGTGAGTATACCTCGTGCGTGTGTCTGAAGGTTTATTGATGGTTGTTTTTGTCTAATCAGAATGGTTTCTAATCAGAATGTTTTAGAAACCATTCTGATTAGACAAAAACAACCATCAATAAACCTTCAGACACACGCACGAGGTATACTCACATTATATGAAGGTAGCAGATTGAGAGTGTGATTCGTGATATGTGTTAGTTCATGATTCGTGTAAATACCTATTGTGTTACTTGTTAGTTTGAACCTTATTCAAAACTAATATTTGCGATCTGCTACAACTGAAAGTGCCGTGTGGAAAACATGTTAACATTTTGAAAGAACCATTTTCAAACTTGGAAGAGATCATAATATGATTCATTCTTCACCTTTCACCAAACCATAGACTACATTTAAATGCCTGAGGATAAAAGTGTGTAACTTTGAAACGTCGCGCTATATAAATATAAACGAAATGGAACTATGAAATACCTTATTTTTACCTTACTTATGTCATTCGGATCGGTCCTTAATAATCTTCATCCAGAGGCAAGAAAACAAACAAGAAACATCGAAAAACTCTCAAGAAAGCTCATCAACGCAAAAGCTGCTGTGACTTTTAACAATATCTGTTTAGAAAATAACTTGCTTCCTAACTATTCAAATATATATATATATATATATATATATATGTTATTATCTACATAAACACACACACACACACACACACATATATATATATATATAGGGGCGGACGCAGGAGCGCTGTTTAGGGGTAGAAATCGTACTCGGGAGAAATCGTACTCAAGAGAAATTGTAAGAACACGGTGTTTTTAAGAAAATCGGCCAAATTTCGTCATTTTGGAGAGGCCATAGCCCATGGGACACCCTCTGCGCCCGCCAGTGTATATATGCCTATAAAGCTGCTTTGGTGCTTTACGACACACCGACTGTTAAGGTTATACGGTATTGCCAACTCTCATCCTGTTGGGAGTTTTTTTGTGGGAATCGGAAATACTTATGCAGAATTCCCGCCTGGGGATTTGAGCCTGGGCCAGTGGCTTGGAAGAAGAATGCTCTTCCCCAAAGCCACCGCATCTCCTAATATATACCTATCGTATGTGCTGCATTTCAAGGGAATGTGGTACCTTGGTGCAGTTCCAGACTGGAGTGGTTTTAGAGACATTTTTTATTGAAAATAATGAATTCAGCCTTATTTCTACTGAAAAAAAGACTGATAAGGCCGTCGAAAGCGGGGACCGGGGACGCGTTCCCCAACTGACCGAACAGCGGGGCATCGACCCAAAATTTCGAAACTTGATCGATAATTTTTCTTGGGCATATGTTTCTCTATAAAAACTTTCGCAAATGTCCCTGAGTTAGTTTTGGTGAGCTGTCTCGATAGCACACAACCCAACGGTTATTGTGTTCTGGCTTTGCCTTTCTTTCATAAAGAAATGATTGAGGAGAACGCGTCCATAAGGAAAAAATTCAGGTTATGGTCTGCTGGAAAGGGTTTTCTTTGAACGTGAAAAGTTTCCTCTGCCGCTCAACGTTTTTTTTTGCCGATTTGGACCCCAATACCAGCCGGCTGGGTCCGCCCCTGCCAGCCCCCATTTGAACATGGCTCCAACCATGGCTGGAGATCTCTTCCCGATCCAGGGGGGTCCTAGGTGGGTTAACAACACTGGTACGGCCATACAAACCCTATACAAAGCCTATGGGAGACCCAAAATCCAGGGGGGGTCCTGACCCCCCAACCCCCCGGGATTTCCACCCATGGTTCCAACGTCCCTGGCGGTGCCCACCTCTGTAGAACAACCGGTAGTGTTTGGCTACGTTTATTCGCCAAATGACGAAATCAGAAAATTCAACATAGTTAATGATTATACGCAGAAAGAGCAATTCCGGAAACGCGATATCAACCCAAATCTTCAATCATCTTCCTAAAAGGGTTTAACTTCAAACCAAGTCTCCTCATGAAAAGGTTTGCGAATTAGCTCAACCGCTAGAGGCCGCGTCGGTCGGGTCTCGGTGGTCTAGTGGTACGATTGTCGCGTTCCGCGCGGCCGACCCGGGTTCGAACCCAGAGCGCGTCTCCGACTCGGGGAGGTGGGGACTCCGGGGCTTTTCAACCTTTCGAAAACTTTTCAAACCTTGGAGTCAAAGATGCTGAACAATGCACCCCTCCCCACCTTCCCGATGGATGAATAATATACTAATAGGTACTCTATCTCGCATCGTGTTTGTATCTTGACGTCACATAGTTTCAGCCTCGCTCCGTAGGGCTAAACCTGTGATTCACGGCATGATAACATCGCTGTTTGTTCTGATTCAAACGGAACTTCATAATGCAAAACAGAGTAAGACTTACGACAGCATAGAGTAGAGGCAGGACTGGTGCTTGTTTTAAGTGATGACTTTACCTGTTAGTGGGTACTCCTGTCGGTGATTTATTTGAATAAATACAGAAATAAATCAACACAGCCGACTCCGTGGCAGGGTTACCCAGTTCCGGCTTAGCTCAAGCTTCATGTAGCCTGACCAGAGCTTCTGTGACCTTTGAAACGATTGTAGCCCGCCACGCAGCCGGCTCGGGTTCGAAACCAGGCAGCATACAGTGTTCTAACGGAGCCGAAAGTGGGGACATAATTCAATAACTCAGGAAGTATGAATCCCAGATCAATAATTTTGGTATCAATCGAAAGCTCCTTTCCCACACATTTTATGGACAACATATGAATGTCAAGACATGAACACATAGCGGGCATGACTGTCAGGTATTTGACCCCAGGTCAACAACAAAAATAACAATATTCATATATGATAACAAGGGGCCAATGATCAATGATCTTCTAGTTAATTTCCAGTCACTTTAAGTGTATACGCGCGCTATGCTTGACATTGAAGACGTTATATGACCCTCGCTTAACACACACAGTGGAGGGGGGTCCTAAAGTGCCCCCGCCTATTTTTCCAAAATAGCCAGAGAACTGTTCGCCGCCGGAAAACGCTACTCGGCCACATTTGAGAACATTTATGAGCGCGTCGACTAATAAATAAATTGGTAAAATCTGTCAATATTTTTTTTACTTACAGGCCTTAACAGTCAGGCCTATATTTTGAGACCGTCGCACTCGGGCGGTCGCACCAGTTCGCCTGCAATGTAGACCGAGTGGTGACGTCATAACGTCATATCATCAGGTATATGTCAATATAAACCCACATGCAAGTCAAGGTTAAGATCAAACGTTTCATTTCAAGGTCATTGACCGCCGTATTCCGGTCAGGCATTACTCAGTGGCATTATTTAGTATGATGTACGTTATGCTATGACTTTATAGTTAAGTCTACTCAGGGTCAAGGTCAAAGTTTTTCAAGGTCAAGCTCTCATTTCCCGCCCAACTGCTGCTATAGTTCCGGTTATATTGGATATAACCACCCCTCTCCGCTTGGGTGTGCTACAGCATGCAGCCATGAAGACGAAATTAATCACTTTCAACGGTAATATGTTTGTTCATACACCAGCAAAATGGTATCAGATTCCTACAGAATAAATACGACACCTTGGCTGATCCATGATCGAACATAATTTTTTACGGAATTAGCGTTGCGTCGATCGCACAAAACTATTTTCCGATGGACCTGCCCCACGTTTTATGCCACTCTGTGCGTACTTACATGGTAAAGATCACTGAGCTGCTTGTTCTCTTTTTCAATGAAATTCAATGTCCAAAGTCGTATTAGCTATAAGTAGGTTTAACCGCGTTTCTACACTAATTCGCACCTCAATGTTTACAGCATTCAGTTAGAAACTCAAGTGACGATAAAAAGAGCATGCAACAAGTGCGTGTGCGTGGTGTGAGACTCTTTCCTGACAGGGGCGGACGCAAACCCGAGTTTTTTTTTGGGGAGGGGCAAACCCATGTCTGCCTCTCCTCCTGGGGGGGGTGGGAGCGAAGATTGTTTTGCTCTACAGACCTAGTGTGAACACCTTTTTCAATGCTCGACAGACCTGGTATAAGCTACCTCTCCGAGTACATAATCGCTCTCTCTCTCTCTCTCTCTCTCCTCCCTCTCTCTCTCCCTCTCTCTCTCTCTCCCTCTCTCTCTCTCTCGGGGGGGTGGGAGCGAAGATTTTTTTGCTCTACAGACCTAGTGTAAACACCTTTTTTTAAAAAAATCATCCGGCGTTTGGGGGCCAAAGATAGTTTGGCCCCCCTCCAGCGCTTTGGGGGGGCATGGCTGGAATGGCCCCCCTGCGTCCGCCAATGTTCCCTGATGTTATTTGAAGTGGACTTTGCAAACGTGGAAGGTTCAGGTTGTGTATCTCGGTTCTCACCCCATCGTGAGGTCGGACAATGGCCTGTGCAAATACTAGCTAAGATCCTACGGATGGTCACTGGACATGCTAGTGTCCTGAGACATCAATTGAAAGCTTGGTTTTCCCATACTGTAACCATTGCACTTCTTCACAATTATTGGGTGAAGACGTCAACGACAGTAGGTTAAAAAGTATAGTCGACAAGCAATGTCAACAACAAGTGCTCATTCAACTCATTGTAACCAATGCACTGTATTTTCGCGGTGCCCCGGCCCACCTCCCTCCAAGCCTCGAGGCATATCTCTCCGACGGCCGCCGCCCCCGACCGACAGCGCGCGCGACATGCCCTTGTATATGTCGCCACCACCACGGCGACATATACAAGTTTCAGCGTGACGGAGCTGAAACTTGCAGGGCAGGTAGACGAAACATCTTTCCATAGTTTAGAAGTGGTCTCAGGGTAGCGCAGGCGACGAAATTTTTGTATGCTTATCGACAACTGACATGGTCTCAAAATGTATGTGAAATGTGTATCATATATATTTTGCTCTCTAAATTTAATTGTATCGATCACTGGAGAAAACTGTTTGCAAAATCGCATTCTTCATGCCTTAAGCTTTCTAAAGAACCCTGGTTTGTCTCATCTTGTACGTTTTCTTAGCTTACAAAAAAACACCGAAAATGAGCATTGCTCTTGGCCTTTGTCGTGCTGTGTGACGAGACATTCAAAGACAGCAGTTTGATGCCTTGTTGCGTCGACTTCAAAGGCCTCACATTTTTTTGTTTGACATTTTCTGACACTCTGATCATTTTTCTACTAGTTGAAAATATCAAAATCAGTTTTAAAAATATTCGAAAATTTCGAATAATATCCCCATTTTGCCTTCCCTTGAACACTGTGAACACTGTGCACTCCCTTGAACACTGTGAGAGTCACTCTCACAGTGTTCAACTCACCCTGTCACCTTCACACTGTGAGAGTCACTCTCTCACAGTGTCACTCTTGAACAATTGCCACTCCCTTGCACACTGTGCAGCGTCGTGGCGGTTTCAATCCGAGCTGAGTTAGTGGGGGGTGCCGGGGCCTTTATACCGAACTTAAGCGCTTCCGGTGAAGACTTTGTGAATACTCGCCCAGTAACTTCGAACACCGGCACGGCATAAGGCTATATAAAGACTGCGGTCAATACACAATGGGGTTTTGCGAAATGTCAGCGGCCATAAAAATCGATCCATGTGTGTCCTCGACAGCTAAAAAGTGTGGTGCCCGGCACTAAAATTCCATGTCCACTCTTCGCTGCCAGTGCATGCCCATTCCATGTAAGAGAGCAAACTGTCACATATCTTAAATTATTGTCATCTTGCTTTAGCGGGGGTATAGACAATGATTCCCAATTTGGTTAAACTAGCACACGTATCGGATGAGAAGGATGTTCTCCGTTCTGCATCGCGCCGCCACGGAGCTTTGGTGAAAACTTCAGACCAGCAGAAGTAACCCGGTAAGCAACTATTCATGGGCCCAGTGGACAGATACCATGGTAACGACGATTCACAGGTTTGCTTATAGATATATATACAAATCAAAACAAATCGAATGCAATGGAAGTAACGAATTAACATACTAATTATTGGAAGAGGTTCAAAACGGTGACCCACGCCGGCACACAGATATATATATATATATATATATATATATATATATATATATATATATATATAGTGAGGGGTTAATTACAGATACTGATATGGGCTGACAGTGACATCCGGGGAGACGTAGATAAGAGGTGGTACTTGGAATGAGCAAAAAAAGAAAGAAAAAAGACAAGACTGTAAAAGCCTCTCACTCGAAGTTCTAACTAATAACAAAACTCTTCACTGTCCACCCAGACAGAGGGGTGAGAGTACCGACCACACTAGCACCACAAAGAGTTAGTTAGTTAAGGGCTTTTATAAGGCGTTCTGTGCAAATGCCCCTCTAAGTGTGGGGGATAATTTTCCGGGAGGGTGTTTACTTAATGTCGCAGAACAAAGGGACGAATCTTATTTCAGAATGGGTCGGAAGTGTACAACACTCGAGGAAGGAACACCACAAAGACAGAAGTGGCGGTGCTTCATAAACACGAAACGACACCACGGAGAGCAGCAGACGACATTGCTGGCGATAACCCCAGTGTTGACGTCTCCATGCCCCGCAGAAGGAAAAGCTGCATGGCCCTTGCGCCAAATGCTTACGTCAAGCTGGGGGGGAGGCAAAACATTCGCATGCTCCATACTGAGACATTACACAAAAGGGAGAACACCAAATCCCGAATGCAATGGAAGTAACGAATTTAACATACTCCACAGTATTCGAAGAGGTTCAAAAACCGGTGACCCACACCGGCACACAGACCCCACAGGGTGCTGCTGCGCGGGCGTCACCTGTGCCGACGACAGGTCACCATCATCAGGCGCACAGGTGGTAGGGGCAGGGGTGATGAAAGGAGGCCGGCGCCGGCACCAGCGTGTTCCACGGTGGAAGAAACGTGATTTCTCCCAAACCAGCCAAAAATGATCCAGAATTTTAAACAGTCTCTGGTCTATCGTTTTATTCTTTCTCCCCGTCGTCATTGAAATTGCTATTATTTTGATCGCTGCAGGGACAAACGCGAATTTGGTAGCAAGTGCTGGAAGCTTGTTTCGCGTCTGACACGTCAGTTAGCAACCACCCACTAGCAACGGCAACAGACAGTAACCACGTCAAATGGTCGGCAACCACTGGTAACTACGTCAGATGGTAAGAAACCACCGGTAGATACGTCAGCTGGTAACCATCTTTCGGTAACCACGTCATTTGGTAACAACCTTCTGGTAACCCATTGGCGAACGCAGGGACCAAACTACCTTTTGGCCCTCCCAAAGGCCGGAATTTTAAAAAAGGTGGTTACACTAGGTCTGTAGAGCAAAAAAATAATTTGCTCCCACCCCCTCCCCCAGGAAAGCGATCATGTACTTGGAGAGGTAGCTTATACTAGGTCTGTCAAGAACCCAAATTACACGTCCCCCCAGGAGGAGAGGCAGACATGAGTTTGGCCCTCAAAACTCGGGTCTGCGTCCGTCCCTGCGGTAACCACATCAGTTGGAAACTGAACGAGTGATGTCTGTCACATGCCTGCATTACCTGCGCTCATCAGTTTTGATCGGGATAACCGGTTCCGGATTCAACTTGTCCTCTGTGGGACAAAAATTATTTCCCTCCACCATATTCCCAGAATAAAAATGTGTCCCGGGTTCGAGCCTACCCACAGGCAGGATTTAGCGCCCTGCCCTAGCTCAAGCTTACTTCATCCCCTTCTCTCTCCGACGCTAAGCAGTCTCAGCAGCTGGTGAGTCGTCAGACCCGAAAAACGACTATTGAAACATGCATTCGAACATTTCAGAAGGTTTGCATTGATTAGCTGACTGCTGATTGATGTGGAGATGGACTCCTGACGACTTATCCTGTGCAAAATAGCCCAATAGCCCGTCTACCCCCAGCAACATGACGACGGCTGAAAACGCTATATTTGTACCTATCTCCATCACCAAACCCCGTTTTACTCTAACCAAATTCACTAATTTAAGGAGAGAGAGAGAGAGGGGGAGAGAGAGAGAGAGAGAGAGAGAGAGAGAGAGAGGGGAGAGGGTGAGGGAGAGAGAGGGAGAGAGAATCTTATTATTACCGTAATATTATTATTATTACCATAATCTTGAAAATGAATACAGTTACGTCTTAATAAGGTTCAAGTACTACTAATTTATGTCCAGAGAAGAAAAGAGATGTCACAACCCATGCCCAAACAAGGTGGAAACAAATATTTGAAGCGCACGTGGGCTCAGCATCCATTTCCGGGTGCTCAGTAAAGAGGGCAGCTATTTGACACGGGAGTGGTCGGGGCTCTAGGAGGGCCAGGGGCGGGTGGTGAAACTGGTGACGATCCCCGAACAGAGGAGTTGCTGAGGCTGCAGAAGAACCAGAGGTGGGTAGTGAATCCGCCGAGGATCCCCTGGATTTCTTGTTCTGGCAGATTTTCTCCTCTGCCCTGGAGTAGCTTAATATATTCCACCGTTGGAGGTTTCACTGAGCCATCGGAGTAGGAGGAGGAGGAGGAGACCCTACAGGAGCACCAAACAAAGGGCTAATACCTCAAGGGAGATGACAGGAGTGACATTTAAACACCGACTGAAGAAGCCATTGACGAGTGAAACTCATCTGAGAGGTTATCCTAACACCCAAAATATCACGAAATGACATTAAAATAGTTCATGGGAGGTGTACGACACATGGTGATATCGTAATGAAATCTAAATCATCAAAAAGGGAGGGACCTGCCGTTATGTTGACCTTTTAGAAGAACAAAAGGTCATTCGTCTGTTTGATATATTAGATGACACGCTGTCCCCAGCAAGCTCTCTGATAACTTCAGAAATCTAAATCCAAATTTTCTTAGTGCTAGTGAACACTCTAGCTAGGAATTCCCATCTCAACTTCAGTGAAATGTATTACTTTCTGATGCACTGGAAGTGTCAATCCCATAGATCAAGTGTTTTGGTATTTATGAGCTAGTAAAAGTCGAAGTGTCGCCCTTGACAGCATGACAGCACATCCCAACGAAACGTATCTCCTGCACCATGATCCCTGATGTCACCTTCTTCGGCGAGGCCATCCAACCATCACTATCACGACGACACAATCAGCTGTGCATGGGCCTGGCACCCGACCCCGCTGTCGTCCCGCTGCTGTCGCGCAACACTAACAAACGACAAATGGACTGCCAACGGATGACAGACAGAACAGTCGTACAGGACAGACAAAACGGTCCCAGGCGACAGACGAGGGCTCTCCAGTGCCGGGTGCAACCGTCTCGGAGGACGAACATAACGGGGCTGGAGATAGCGGAGCGTGCCGCCCAAAATAGGAGAAGCGCACAAGGGGAGAGACTGGAGCTGTTTGTTGCATTTGGTCGCCGGGATTTGACAAAGGAGCCAATATAGGGGGTTGATAGGAAGCTGCGACAACTTGGGACCGCCATCGTCGAAGTACATGACTCTTGAGAGCGGGAAGTTAGCACCGGTAGCCGGTGTACCGTGACACTAAGGGAGCGGGTAGCCAGCGCCGGTCAACGGTGTAACTTGACACTAAGGGAGCGGGTAGTTAGAACCGGTCGACGGTGTACCCTGACACTAAGGGAGTGGATAGCTAGCACCGGTCACCGGTGTACTCTGACACTAAGGGAGCGGGTAGTTGGCACCGGTCGACGGTGTACCGTGACACTAAGGGAGCGGGTAGCTAGTACCGGTCAACGGTGTACCCTGACAATAAGGGAGCGAGTAGTTAGCACCGGTAGCGGTGTACCCTGACACTAAGGGAGCGGGTAGTTAGCACCGGTAGCCGGTGTACAAGACACTAAGGGGCGGGTGTTAGCACGGTCAACGGTGACCCGACACAAGGGGCGGGTAGTTAGCACCGGTCGACGGTATACCCTGACACTAAGGGAGCGGGTAGTTAGCACCGGTCGACGGTGTACCCTGACACTAAGGGAGCGGGTAGCTAGCACCGGTCAACGGTGTACCCTGACACTAAGGAGCGGGGCTTGTGCTGCCATGCGAGATGGTTTTGTCGCATACAGCTAAATACAAACTAAAACTTAAGATTTGATGTGTATGGAATAAAATAACTCTCAAAGGTTCCGAAGGTAGGGCTCTTTAGTTATATTCAGAGTTGAAGAAATTCTATATCGAGCTGGAATACGGGCAAGGCGCTATTGTGGGGGCGTCACGCCATGTTTTTTTAGTGAAAAGTCAGACTTATTGAGGCATGCTCCTGTTTACTCTATGGTTTCCTATTGTGTGGGAAATAAAAGAGAAAATATTTAAATTTAATAAAATAAGTAAAAAAGTAAAGTAAAAATAAGTAATATAAAATAAGTAAAATATTTCAGTCAATTTTTCACCCGAGTCCAGATAATCATTCTCCTCGAACTACCCGATTGATATAATACCTAACACCTGTATTGCACTCTTCAGCGGTGGCTAGTGAGGAAGCTGACGATTTGTGCGGGGTTAGATTAGGTAGTCATTTGGGCTTCAGAGTGCACAGGTGGGGTTTGATTAATTCAAAACGCTAAATTTGGACAAGTTTTTTCAGGTCCCAAACAATGACAGGCGCCCGAGCAAATATATTTTGAAATTTGTAAATTTTAGAACAAGTTAATTGCGCGCGCACAACATAAGACGTACTGAGTCTGTGCCGATAAAACAGCTACACAGTCAACCCTTTGTACCGGGCTCAGTAGCAGCGTTCCTTGCTTCGCCTGCAATAACCCCTCCAGCTGGGCGGCATGATTGCCTCCTTGACCTTTCGCACATGCAACACCTGTGCCATATCACACCTCCTGTCCCGCTAATGTGTTTATGTGTACATAACCCAGTTCGTGTTTGTGCAGCGCCCCCTCACTCCGCCCTCCTCCCCGTGCACCTGCGCTGACAACCGAGCATCACAGCAGAAAGGAGAAGCGTCACACCCAGCGAGTGATAGGAAGCATCTGACGGTACTAGGGTGAATGCTTGGGATATCCATTTAATCTCTGGTCTTTCACAGGGGCCATTTATAAGCAGAGTCAGGATTCTCTGTCGTGGGGAGCTTCGGGAGGAGCGTCACGTTTACGTGGCTTCATAGGGTCAATACGCGATAGAGAGCATCGAGTGGGGGGGAGGTAGAAGCAAAGTTTCAGAGGTAGGCACTGTGGGGCACCATGCTCGATTGCGTGGGGGTACCTGACCTCCATTTTACCTCCCCTGCTCCACCTATGGGTTCATCAGCATGAAAATAGTTCGCAAGAGGAGGAATGGGTCTGGTTAGCTCTCTGGCTGTCGCTCCTGAAATGGTCTCACCTATCCTGCCAGCATAGGCGTTTCCGGAGGAAAAGGTGAGGGCGGGACAGCCCGATGCTGGCAATAAACCTTCCCCTTTAAAACAAACAAAAACTCATCGGATTTATGACTACTGCACAGTAGTGAATATTACGATTCAGCCTGCACTTCAATGATTCTGTATTGCATGCAACACCAAGGCATTCCACTGGCCCCTCGATTAATAGGAATTGAATTACCACACTTTGTGATACTTTCAGAGAAATGTGAAGCAAGGAGGGTTCTAACACTAAAGAAAAGCGGGCAAAAGAAATATGCAATACTGGTTCAATAGCCAAATCTCGTCGTTCTTTAGTATGCATTAAAAAAGTTCATGTTCATGGCAGCACACTTCTTACAGTGTAAACTTAACCCTCGCACTTGTTCTGGCTTAGGCCACCACCTCCCTCAGTAATTGTCTCTGGAAAAACGATGTGATAGTCCGTCTGCAAAATCTAACACAACGTTCCATATCCTATCGCGGCCACAGCGCAATGAACCAGGTACGCCAGCGGGTTCACCGCGGATGGAGTGAGGGAACCCGGCGGCGCCTCGCAACCGTCCAATGCCAGCTGGACTTCAATGCAGCTTATGGACGGATCCTGTGATGGCATAACCACCAAAATGTACCGCCCTTCCCGCCTCGCTCCATGACGTGGCCAAGTGTTTGGCGAGGTGTCCGGAAGAACACCAGACCTTAAGATATGTTGCTATTAGATATCCATTGCTTTTTGCGGTTCTAGGGAAGGGTAGGAACAGTGCAGGTTTCATATATATCATTTTAATGAAAATCAGAAATCACGCATTTTGAATACTTTAATTTATGTTTTAGTTTATGTCTTAATGTAATTGGTTAACATTAGAAATATATATTTCGATTCTTCGCAAACGGTAAGTTCTGGGATAAATTAAATATCGGTCAAGTGATATTTTTCGGTATTCTCCATCGCATGACAATCTCACTCAAATCCTATTACAAAGTGCCACGTTCCCTTGAAAGGGAATGTGTCACCCTGGTCGAATACTGGAATTTAGTGCAGTTAGGCGTATTTTTAGCCGAAAATAATGAAATTGGCCTTGATTAGAATGTACAATAAGCTCAACATTTTGATTTAAAAATGTTCCTCTAGGGTAAGAAATAAAGCTCTGCCTGTAGATGACGTCATGATCTGGCAACTACGACCATATTTAATAGGCTTCAAGGGCTTCAATTGGCTGATTACTCACCGTGACATTGGCATATGTCGTCACACCAACAGCTGACAACTGTGGTTTGCTGCTTTGGGTACATTTGGGGTACGTTTCAGGTAGGTTTAAAGATTTTCTCTACGGAAATTTTGGGTTTCAAGACAAATGATGTACAGGGTGCCGGGTATTCCGGTATGCTTAACAACTTGGCTATCTCAGTTAAAATCACGTTTTAAAGGTGCTACATTCCCTATAAGAAACATATATTTTGTTTTTTCGCAAACGGTAAATTCTAGGACAAATTAAATATCGGTCAATTGATACTTCTCGGTATTCTCCATCGCATGACAATATCACATCAAGCCCTATTATAAAGGTGTCACGTTCTCTTTAAACGTAACGTGAAGTTTAAACGGTCCCTCGTAGTTTTGAATCGTCTCCGCCGCATTTCAGCCACCGTGCACGCCCCCTGTAACCCATTTCCCGTGCACCGACTCCTCCTCTGGCCGTGACAAACGTGGCGCCGCAACTGCGCCACGCTGAGTAACAGGGCGCGCCACACTGGCAGCGCCAGCGCTGAGAAATGGCGCCATTACCGCGCGCGTCAGGTGATAATGGCGCGCCAGCCATCAGCCGGATGAATGGCCGCACCGCACAACGGGATGAATTAGGACGAATGTGGCGGTTGGAGAGGCGGCTGCACTGTGTAATTGATGAGGATGGATGTTGGCCACAATCAGACTTGTCACTGCCGGCCGCCGGCAGCTGGCGCGAGAGCGATATCGGTGTCAGACGGGAAAAGGCTGCGGTAAGACTGCATGAATTTCACGCCGGGACAATCACACTTGCAGGATAACATTTGGTCACATTTGGAGGAGTTATCTAGGTTGCAGCTGCAATATCCACTGAAGCTTTGTAGCTAACTTGAAAATGCTTTTGAAACTTCGCAGATGTAATCGCCGGATGTATGCATGTTAGTCGCACAGGGTGATAGTGAAAAGCACTTCCCTATCCAAATGATTAATTTAAGAGTCTCTAGAGAGGTGCAAACAGCTAGAGCGGGCAGAACGGATCTCGACCGGTTGTTTTTTTTTGGGGGGCAGCAGGATAAGAAACGGTGAAATATTGTGCTTTCTTAAGAAAATCGGGGAAATGGGGGGTTAGGGGACAAAATTCCTGTTTTGACCCCTTGGATTCGCTAGTGAGAGCATAAAAAGCAGCCTTTCTGTGTTTCGTGTGAGATACTCTACACAGTTTACGAAGTTTTAATGTTGTTTGAGTCCTGAAAGTGACATATTTGTCAACGGACTGGGTTGTTTCTTCGCGTTCTGGGGTTCAAGCTTCAGAGCACACGCCGCCTCTTGGCAATGACGGTCCACGTTTCTCACTGCTGTCTTCAGGAGGGGAGTGAATGTGATTGTAAAGTTTTCTTTTACATATAAAAAAACTAGGCTTGGTGGTATACAGTGCCGAGATCACAAAACTTCAACTTCCACCTTGACGGTCGGCTTTCGAGAGAGATGCATAGGATTCAAGTCCTCGACTTTTTTAGCTAACCAATCAATCCCCTTTGGGTAACGCCTGCTCCACTGATACCGTACCTGCCGCCACTACTGATCGGTACCCCGCCGACGCGTGGCGTACCCGCCAGCTGATACGACAGGTGAGTGACCTCCAGAGTTACCGCCCCGCAGGTCTCACCCTTGGGCAGCTCCGTCGGTTCGACCACCCGCAAAATCAATAGTCTGTATCCGTATAGGGCGCCTGCTGAAGCCCCTCGGTCGAGTTACAGCGCAATCCACCGTTGTTTTTCTGAATGTATTAGCGATATGTCAGTGGCGTAAATAACAAATGGTCCGAGTTAGACTAGTGTTATCATGAGGCAGGACGTTATGGAAAATGTGCGTTTGAAAAGCCTTAGTGAGATAGAAAAAGGAATGAAAGGCTACAAATTCTACACAAGCGGCTATGCAAATGAGCGTGCTTGGCGTGAACCCCTCCGCCAGGCCAGCTTCCAGCCGCCACTGCGGGGCCGTTTTTCCACCACCACCCCAGCGCTACAGCAGTGATGGATCTTCTCCGCGCCCCGCCTCCTCCCGACAACAGCGCTGCTTACCCGCCGCCAATGACGTCATCAATCACCGGTGACGTCAGCGTCGGTGGCGCCGGCAGATCACTTACGCCGCTGTAATTTGCATTTTGATGGTTTGCCTGGGATTACTGGGGAGCCGTGACGGCGCTGGGCGGAGAGGCGGTGGAGGAAGATAATGATGTCCAAGACCCTGCGGAAGGCGATGTAGTGAGACCAGATCTGTGGTGCTGACGGGACATGCGAGCTGATCCTGCAGTGGTGGTAAGAGTCAATTTAGCAAAGAAAGTAAGAGTGAATGGTTTGCCATCTCTTACCATCAGTGTTGGAGTTGCATACTCACTAGAGCGTTTTAAAGACCACAGAAACGTCTCCAGGCAGAGTCAGCTCGCCTTGTATCACCCTGTTCAGAATGGTGCACCTGCTGTCACCATCTCGACCGCAGCCTGGGTGTGCGCCTGCGCGGAATTACAGGGCCGCGTCGCCGGGGTGTAATTCGTCGTCACGTGGCACCCGGGGTGTAATTCAGCCGTCGGCGCGGCGGGCATGCATCATGTCGGGTCTGATGGATGCCCTGAATAATGGGTATTAATAAGGCGAGCAGTGCTCCGGTATTGGCTGGTCGGGATGGATCGGTGAAGCACGGTGGTGGTGCCAATTATGGTCTGTTGGTGGTGCAAATTGACGGCTGTGCTTGCAGCGGTTGACAGTGAGCAAATGTCGGTCTAGACATATGAGGTAAGTACGGGTGGTTTCAGTTCCGTCCGCTTCACTCACCCGCTTGGCTCGGCTTACACGCTCTTAAAGGCATGAACATACCTCTCCTATTTTTCATCACATCTCCGTATTTCAACCACATTTCATTCTTTATTTAATGTTTCCGTCTTCCCATCGTCAGTGCACCACTTGAACCCCGCTGTTCCAGCCTTCACCTCTGGATGTCTAACATTGACCCCCCCGTTTTACACCTCGCCTGACCGGACCTCATTTTCCTTCCTATGTCCGATTCTGAAACGGCGTCACTGGTTTGAAAGCAGAATCTTTCCGCCCGTGAGAGGTTTCGGGCGGAAAAATTCCCCCGGGCTGTCCTCCCAGTAAGACCACAGTTCACCCCTGAGGCTTAAAAATGACAAACAAACGCAAATTGGTGAATATATGAAAAACAACATTGAAGGAAATTTTTCTACAGCACCGGGTGGAGTTATTGTGGTGGATATTTATGAGAAGAGTGTATGACATAGGCCAGTGACAGATCATGGGGCTGTTTTTTTGGGGGAGGGGGTTGATTGGGGGCGGGTTGAACCCTCCCTAGCCTCCTTGCAGCTGCCTCTGGCACAGGTATATCACACGTATAAAATACCTGTCATCAGGAAATATACGTATTTCAAAACATCTTCACAACTTCTGAACTCATACGGTCGGAAAAGGGGCAGGGGCGCCCCGACCAAAAATTTTGATCTCAGTCAAAATGAGATAAAACCAGACATTCTTATACGAGCCGCTGCGGAAGGCAACGAGGACTTAAATTCGAACAGTTTTGGTCCTGACGTTGAAAGTTTTTATCAGCATCAGGTTGAAGTTTGGCTGCCCCCTTGCCGGGGCGGATGAACTTGAACATCACTTACGAAACTAATTACGTTTTCTGTGAGATAATTTCCGATGACAATGTCATTTAAATCCTGAATTGATTCCGAATCCTGCAGTGAAATCCAAACCCGTCCATTTCTTCCTTTGCTGGCCTCTAATCTATGTGAACTCCCATGCTCTACGTTTTTATCTGACCTTAATCTCTACCAGAACGGGAAGTTTTGTTTTCGACATATGTATTTGGGATCCTGCTATTTGGAGCCTATTTACAAATGTTGACCGTGCTGGATGAGTTCCGACCAGCTGAAATCCTTCTGATCCCCTCGAGATCTGCCTTCAACTGATGTTACTTCTTCCACAGCGAGTGGGCTCGACAGACTGTCAGGCACACCTTAGCGGATTCCTCTTACACGACCATTCAAGACAAGCATAACATACGTTTTAGTGCTATTAAACAGGCAAGTAGGAGGCTTGAGATTCAGCCAAAACCTAAGTCCCCGGTCAGTTGTGCAGTCTCACATTGTTGGTTTGCGCTCAAAAGTCCCAAAGCTCCGGCCTCCGCCACCGCTGCCAGGACGTTTAGTCCAAACCTCGCCTCCCTCGCCTCCTCGCTCCGACACCATCATTCTTCCGCAGCAAAACAGAACTATTACCTCCCGAACAATGGCTCACTATCCATCACTTCTACCCCGCTAACGAATCGACGACCCGCCTCACGTGACCTGTCCCGATCACACGGCATTGACTGGCTCGTAAGTCACGTGATCGTTGGCGCGAGGAACACCCGCGCTTTTCCGGCCAGGGTTTCGATGGTAACCGGCGCTTTTCTGCCTGGTTGACTTGCATGAGCTTCAGTGATGTTATAAACTACCGAGGGTCACCTCCGAAAACAAATTGGTCGTGCTTAGAGCACGAGTGTTTCTTGGCTGCAATCATTTTTTTATAAAAAAAACGTTTAGTATTTGCAAAAGAACAACATCTTTCTGAGCGCAGCCTTTTCAGAAGCTTGAAAACGAGCTCGAAGGCCTATTACCATAACTATAAGAGAGGGGAGGAAAGTGAATTGATCAGGGGAGAGGGCGCACACACACACACACAGAGAGAGAGAGCACACAGAGAGAGAGAGAGAGAGAGAGAGCGGGCGAGAGCGAGCGAGGCGAGCGAGAGCAGCGGAGGAAGAGAGAGAGGAGTTGAGTAATCTTAAAGAGGCGTTTGACCTACAAAGAGTGGCTCAAATATCTGAAATTTTATTGAGCACTTTCCAACCATTCTCTCACACAATTAACCCGCACCCCACCGGGGATCCGGCGCCACCTTCGCCCCACCGGGGGCATCGATGGCCCCCTCTAACTCCGAAAATATGGGGGTTAGCGCAAATCTGCAAAGTGCATTAGAAAGCTTGCGTGAATTCAGTAAGAAATTAATTCGCATGTTTAAGCGCTCAGCTCAATGGTTTGACCTCCAGGGGTCAAGTTAGGTCACAATGGGCTATTTTCACTTGAAATAAGCAATGCTTAAGAAAACTGGGCATAACTCTTAGGCCATTAGAGCTATTGGAGTCTGGTAAATTACATTGGATAGAAAATGCCAGACCTTTCTCCATTGTGTGGAACGTAATGACCTCCTGCGAGTAGTTTGACCTCCAAAGGTCACCTCGTGACCTCATATGACCTGAGGTCATCAAAGGTCAGAAAGTGACCTTGCTGTATATCAAATGAAAGTTAGTGACGAGACATACACGATGGGGTTTGTTTCAACGCTCTAGCTTAATTAGTGCAAAAGTTATTGCTAAAATACTTTTTTTGACCCCTGGTGACCTTGGATGACTTTTGAGAGGTCAAAGGGAAAAATATGACACCTCGGATCCGTAAAAGGGTGTCAAAAAAAGCTTTTATGAGCAAGCCGAGCATTTGCAATCATTTTTGTGGCTTTTAGATCATAAGACAGCTTCTTCCCATGCTTTTTCAATGGGAGAGGTAACCTCGTGACCTGACCTTAGGTCACGAAATCGAAAAATCCCGGATATATACCTTGTAGACCCTGGCAGGGCCATGAACTGTAGGTAGGAAGTTTCAAATCGATGGAAAAAGAAACGTAGCTCTTATAGAGCTCAAAAGTTGAAGTGAGGTGACCTTGGTTGACTTCACCTGGTGACCTGACCTTTAGTGACCCGGGGAAACAAATTTCCGGGATGGTGTAAAAATGATGGGGTGAGAGATAGAGCCCTTAACCATGGTCCTGTGTTTTGTCGTTTTTCTGCTATTCCCGAAAAAACCTTAGGGGGGCATCGATGCCCCCGGTGGGGCGAGGGTTAAAAAAGCGCGATCAATTCAAGAAGCGCGATTTGGAAAGCTGTTAGCGGCTTCTGAGCCCATCTATGAGGACATCAAACTTGATTCCGACAACTCTCCCCGTGTTACGATAAGCCAATCCCCCGGAAATCCTCCGTGCGTCCGACTAAGTCCGACTCCGAGCCGCTCTTCGTCACTTTCGCCGCATCATCGGTCAAACGCCGCTCATCCGTGTTATTGGATACGAGCGCCGCCGGGCTTTTTTGAAGCGCGCCAAAAAGCATAACGCGCCAAAACGGCCGAGTCAAGCGGAAACGACATGTATCGAGATTCTAAGCAGCCTGAGGCATTGAAGCAGACCGGATCGGGCGCAAAAACAACACCCTGGTGATGGATATACCTCTGTAACTACCTGGATACTGTTAAGCACGGGTCTTCTGCAGATATTGCCTTTCGCTCTAGTTCAAATGCCATTCAGTGTGTTTTTGAGACAACTGGTTCTAAGGTCATGTCAGGGGCGAGAATTCATGTATCGTTGTGGGTGCCCAAGCACCCGGAATGAAACGTCGAAACAGGGCTGATCCAGGCCAATAGCTTGGGGGAAGGGGGCAACGGAGGCCCAAAATCGTGAAAAAATATTGTTTTTGATGAAAACCTGCAAGATGGGGGGTGGGGATGGGGGCAGATGCCTTTTTTACCCCTCCCTGGATCTGTCCCCGCATCGAAATAATGTTAACAAATTGTCAGAATATTTTCTCGTGTTAAGGAATGTTAATTGGTTTTATGCAATTCAAGAGGTCTGTGGGAAGGCTAAGACGCACTTAAGATGATACCGCACCTTTTGATACTGTTTTGATTGACATTGCTTCCAACTTTTGGGCACCCCCAGTTATTTTTTAAATCCACGCTCCTGGGCCATGCGGTCAAAAGTTAAGATCATTAAGAAATGAAACATTGTGTTGGGGTTTTCCGTCTAATTGGCTTGCTATGTGCAGATACGATCTATTACGTAACGAACTTCCAAGTTTTGTCATCAAAATGCAGGAACGAATGTGACCAAGTTATGTTAAGATCGGGAGAGACATATTGATATCAATGTCTGACAAGGGGATTATTTTATCGTCAATAATTACGGAGAAAACTTATTCGCAAATGACAAACTTATCTTCCAAAAAGGGCGTCGTGATTTATGCTGCAGCGTCTTCAGGACTTCTATCCATTATGTCATGAGTCAAACTTGTAACTTTTGTCTTTGATCAAAGCGGAGTTTCCGAAATGTAGATAACGTTTCTATGTAATCATTGATGATATAATCCGGTGGTCGGGTCAATCTGGAGTGTGTTTTACCTGTGTGCCATAACACTTCGTATACCAGTGTGGACTTGATTGAATTGAAGGCGTTTTGTGCTTTCAAATACAAGGTCGCACCATGTTTTGTTGATATTTTTCTTCTCTTCTTGTACTGACCATCGTTAAACATCTGAACATGCAACTAAATACCTCACCTTGAGGGAGCACTAAACAGGTATTCATATACCCCACCTCGAGGGCACTGGTGACGGAACTGTGGGGGGGGCACCGTGCCCCGGAGCCCCCTTAGATAAGCAATTTTAACACTAAATATGTAGCTGACTGGAAATAAATGGGTTGAAAAGCCCATGGTGCCGCCCCCTAAATTCGGACGTCCCACCGTCCCCGCTCGAGGCAACACTACATTGCATCACCACCCACGCGGCGCCGGAAATGGTCTGAGCAAGTTCTTCACTACTGACGGATACCCTTATTGCAGAGCTCAAAAGCGTTTTTAGACAACGATTCGGCAGTGACCAGCAGAATTCTAGCTTATGTATGCAGTGACGTCAGAAAGGCGGCTGAGCAATCTGTTAGAGGGTCTCTTCATTTGGGAAAGTGGAAGAAGATGAAGTTACATCTTGAGGAGATGAGCTGTTTCATTATGGATATAATGCTAGACCGAACAAATTGAATGAATTTCCTGCCGTGAAAATGTATTGTATCACAGTGGCTACTCAATAACACAAATAAATATGAGCCAATGGAACTGGCTTCATCACGCTCGGCTTGCGCGGCGTGCTTACAATTTTTAACTATTAAATTTCACCATAACTCCGGTCAAAGTAATCACAATTCTATGGTATTTACACAGATAAGAAAAAATATAATGCTCATCATATATGATAAATTTGCTTCCCTAGCACATTTATCCTAAGAGCACATCAGATAAAAAAACCTGCCTCTATATTTAGGACCAAGGGTAAACTTGCCTATATTTTTAAATTTCGAAGAAAAGGGCCAAAACACTAGGATCTGAAAATACAGGGTCCGAGGAAATAAAAGAAAATATGCACATGAAAATTTCACACGAAAGAAACCCGAAGGCGGAAAGAAGTAATGCATTTTTCGAAGATGGTGAGTGACAAACGTGTCGCCGCTGACTGCAAAGCAGGTACCAAAAGGCCACATTCGGCTCCATCTTCCCAGAAAATGGACTTTCTTACAACCAGATCATTAGACACATTTTCACTTTCTCTTTTCCTGCGGGAAAAGCATTCATCCTCCAGCAGAGTGCTTAGCACTCCGCACCCTCGTGTTGAGGAAGGCTGAAAGGAGCAACAGTAGAAAATTTTGTTTCTCAGTAATGGAGCTGGATATATGCAGGTTATTTTCTGGTGATTGATCCTGGCGCCAAACTTGGTTTTTTAGTTCCTTGTGGTTAGCGAGACCATGTTTGTCACTGCGTGTCGTAAAAGGAATAATGTGCGGTCAATTTTCACTTTGAGGTTTTCTTCGCGTATAATTGACATACGTTTTCATTTATTCTGGTTAACACCTCAAGGTGTGGCAAATTTTCTGACGTTCCGTGTTCTCGTCATCAATCTAGCATAGCTTTCTGATGTAATTAGGGCAACAGTTTGGCTCTGGTGGTAGTGTAACTTTGTGAAGTTGGGATTTCTTAGGCTGGAGTTATGGTGAAATTCGAAAGTATACATTGTTTACCGCATCCTGCATTAGAACCATCCCACATTAAGCGTCAACAAGCCAGCGCACGTTGTCACCAGAATGAAATTCTGCATCATGACATCTCACACGCCGCAACGCATGAATACAGGGACATAACTATATTCAGAGACATAACTATATTCAGGGACGTAACTATATAACCTAAGACAGTGGCGGATCCAGGGTTTTATTTGTTGGGGGAGGAGGGGAGGAGGGCGTAGGGGGCTCGAGCTCCCCCACCATTGCCTTGGATCAGCCTCCGCCTATGTATTAACTATACACACTGAGACATTGCGGGGGTGGGGGAGCTTAACTCCCTAGCCCCCCTTTGCATCCGCGACTCACCTCAGATAAAGTTATATCCCTGGGCTGCAAGCGAGGTCATAACTATACCTAGGGTTTGCGTCAGCCGCGTTCCCCGCATTGAGTGCTCTCTCTGTGGTATCACAATGCCAGAAGGGTAGCTTTCGCTCTAGCTACGTCATCGATCAAAGTCACGAGCCGCCACTTCTTGGCAGTGAGTCCAACATTAAGCTGACACAGTGCCCGCCCCTAACCACCCGTTGCCACCTTAGTGCCCATTTTCCTGTTGGGCACCCCCTTCGGTGGCGCCGTCCCCACTTTTCAGCGGCGGCGACGGCCTGCGGCGCATCAATAAATAACGGACGGACGGCTCGGTCCGTGATTAGTGTCTGCTCAGTAGTCATTAGTCACGGGCTAAATAACAAACAGGCGCCAGAGAAAGAGGTGCCGCGGCTACCCCACAGAGTACATCATGGGACAACTCGTGCTACTTCAGACCAGGCAGAGGTAGAGGCTAATCCAGGGGACATCATCCGGTAATGCCCCTGCAATCAAAGGGTAGAAATTTTACCCAATGTTAGCAGATTTACTTAAAAAGAACACGGGTCATCATCATCATCATCACCATCCTCATCATCATCATCATCATCATCAAAACATCAATCTATCATCATCATCATCAGCAGCATTATCTTCATTTCCACAGTAAATCCGGTTATACATGCCAGCGAAGAAATGTCATTTTCTCTCCAACTTTCACTATGTCAGGATATATAAACATCTCTACAGCCCTTCCAAAAAGCTGGAAACCCGAAAGCACACGGGGCTAAAAGAGGGTCCCGAGAGGGTCCTAGAGGGTCCTGCCCATCAGGCGCCTCGTGAGACCTTGGGCCAGTGGCGGATCCAGGACCCCATTTCGGGGAGGGGCTTGGGGGCTCGAGCCTCCCCACAATTGCCCCGGATCAACCCCCGCCTATGCACTAACTTTAAGCACTCAGCCATTTGGGAGAGGGGTTTGAGCTCCTCTAGCCCCCTTGTATCCGCCACTGCCTTGGGCTGTAAGACAACATATACAACATGTATTTAGAGAAGCCCCGTGCAAGCATGGCTTACAACGGACGGCACTGAGTGTGGGTCTGGAAGAAATATGGCTATTAACGTTTTTGCACGGTGAGAAAACCTGGTTATTCAATTTGCGTTTGCCTACTTACAGTTTGAAATGCACAAAGAATTCCTGGGCAGCTTTTCAGACTTTGCATACTTCGCTTTACAATATGCATCAACTGACCGTCGCCAAAAGGCGTAGGTAGATATTGAGGGCATACGAGCGTAGCAATTAGCCACGAGCTCGTAGCGTAGCCAAGATTCGGCCCGGCCGTCTGGGGAGTTCCTTCACGAATTCACCCTACTATTTTCCCAACTATTTTTATTATTTTTCCGTATCGTACTATGGGCTTAAATTTTGGAAATTTGAATTATATTAGATTTCAAACAGACCCAGGGTTTGATACTCATGTCACTGCATGTTTAAGGCGGCTTAAGTGTAGCACAGGTAAGGCGTAGCATGCCACGGTGAACTGTGGTCTAAGCTGGCTGCCATTAATCAAACTAAATTACACTGGGAAACAAAGTAGATTCATGCAAGCCAATAAATTCTCCGGCACTTCCAGCCCTAACTCCCTTTGTAATAAGCTCTCAGATCTGTAATTAGCCTTGACAGCCTCAATATCACCGGTGTCAAATATTTAAAACGAGTCTAGATGATGCAGTCAGCTACTGTAAGTTTTCAGTTCGACTGTTGCGCGCTGTAATTTATGCAGGGGTCGCGTGTTCGAGCCCACCCACAGGCAGGATTTAGCGCCCTGCCTGAGCCCACTCCTAGTTTGCTGCGAGATTGTGTTACGGATTAGGTAGCTTAGGTAATCCTCGAACTGCAGTATTGGCAGACGGGATTGGATTGGCCAGAGAACTTAGAGAGTTTCGAGTCGGGATATGGCTTAGATTAGGATTGATGATTGTTGTGCTGGATGAATAAGCGGGCTGGTCTGGATTTGGCGGGAAACTTTCAGATGTGAAGGTTTGGATTTGGATTGGATATGGATTTTTTCACAACCACGACTCACACTACAACAAATACAGCTCTGACATCAAACAATTCCTGAGATATCTAAACCTGTTTCTTTTGTACCACTTCTTAGGATTACCTCACTCTGATTTTTGTGATTCCCAGTATCTGCACTTGGGGCCCTCAAATGAACTTCAGGTGTCCGTGAGGCCAGCAATTGGGACCCCAGCTTGGTATGTAGGAACCCACCTATGCAAGCTTACAGGAGGCGTAACTAAGAAATGCTCAGGGCAGTATCAGGGACCCTCAGAAACAAACACTTGAAGGCCCTCAGATAACGTTTTCGAGCTCTGAGACTAAGTCTTAAGTCCCATTTTACACTAGCATTGGGTGTCCTTCACATCACATTTTGGCAGGATCATCGAAACATAATGTGGGGGACCTTGATCGGAGGTCAGAGCCCAAGAGAAGAACGTTTTTCTTCTTGAGCCCGCACTGAGAACGGTCTGCAACAGATGTGGAGACTATGAAGCCCCCTGCTCTGGCCGATGTGGATTCTATTAAACACTTCTGCTCTGGCCGATGTAGGGACTATGAAGCCCCTGCTCTGGCCGATGTAGGGACTATGAAGCTCCCTGCTCTGGCCGATGTGGATTCTATGAAGCACCCTGCTCTGGCCGATGTGGATTCTATTAAACCCTTCTGCTCTGGCCGATGTGGAGACTATGAATCCCCTGCTCTGGCCGATGTGGAGACTATGAATCCCCTGCTCTGGTCGATGTTGAGACTATGTAACCAACTGCTCTGGAGGAGATGTGAAGACTCTGGTCTGACCAGCCTGTGGTCCACACTCGGGGACCCTTTTGACCACGATTCGGAAGCCACTGTGACAACAACACTGACAGATCGCTTATAGACTTGAATTCGAGGTCCCTCTTATGAACTTGTATGAGACCTATCAGAACATCACACAGGGGCCCTTCAGTTAGAAATCTGGGCTCCAGGTCAGCATGTTTTTTCCTCTGGTTATATTCACTTGGACCAGTCTGCAGGCTGTCAGAGTGAGGCGGAAGGCTCTCTGCTCAAACGCTCGAACCGGCCTTCAGCCGACATGCTGAGGCTTCCTAACCACAATGCGGAAGCCCCACACTTCGAGGAACTGCATAAACCGGCTAATGGGAAACACTCGAGGGCTCCCTTAGCCATAATGCATGGAGCTACCAGAGACCAAGGTTCGGGGGGCCCTTAGACTGCCCAGATCAGCCTGTGGTCAATTCGCAGTGTTTACGGTGAACCTAAGGGGAACAGCAGACCCAAAGGACCCACTCTATGCTACACCACTGCCATGTAAGGTTGAAGAAACATTCTGGTACTAAACTTTGGTAATTCTGTAAGCGTTTCATCCGTTTAAAATGTTCATCTGTTAATTACACAATTAGTTTGAGGTGGTCAAAGGCCAATATGGACATTTTTTCTGAAGCCATGAACAGCCTCTCAGCCAAAAAGAAGAAAAAGAAAATACACGTTCTGAATGTGATGATCACATTTGAAAAAAAACACACATATTCTGATACTGGCTTGATAGTGGGACCGAGAAATGGCAGCTGTTTCGGGTATGTATATTTCACAATGTTTTTTTTTACTTCGTTGGAGGTTAACTTTAGGACGGGGAATTTACTAGGGCTTCCGTAGAAAAAGTGTGACGTTTCTTTTGAATATTCCTTCATTGCACTCGGAGCGATGCGAAATGGTTTGGCCTAGTTGTTTGGACTCAGAACGCCCGTAAGCGTCGTCACCGACGAAAAGCTGATGGGGTGAGTCATATTTCAACCTGCTGCTGAGAAGAAACTTTCTCCGCTAGAACCAAAAACTCATCGGGTTTAGGCTCGTTGCTGCCTCCCACTCTGATTGGTTGCATCGCTTTCACCAGTTTGGCTTAACTCTGGAAATTTGTTGATGAAAGCTGAGGGGGAGGCCCTCTGGCATTCCCTATTCTGGCGCGTATGCTCATGGCAGCCAAAATGCATCAAACCTGTTTTATGAAAATTACATATTAAGCAAGTTCTCAATATAGTATGTACGGTTTACCCACAAAATATTTTCAGCAGACAAATGACTAAAATTACTACTTTAACTCTAGTAGTCACGCTCTAAAGCTCTCCAGTGCTGTAAAATCCTCACGCGCCACCGGCTGCAGCCTTTCTCCGCCTCTGGCGCTTCCCAGTCCCCCATCGCTCACACCTGGGATCGCCTCTGGGCCCGGCGAAGTCAGCGCTGAAGGGCTAGTCACGCATCAATTCATTATGGGTTGTTGATGGTAGCGAGCGGGCCATAAATCATCCTGGAATTGCCGACCGAATCCGGGAATTGAAAGGCGGGAGCATCACATGAATCATTCCTCCACAATCATTAACTGAGGCCCTCCAGACACGATGAGATACTCTGCGATGCATAGGCGGATCCAGGGGTTGTGTGCCTACCGCTCCTCTGATCCAGCCGCGGCGCCCCTGCAATAGCCTGGACGCCACCTGAGATGTCCTAGGCGCTATCTGAAGCGCGCTTTCCTTCTCCCCAGAATGCGAGTATTGGCGCGTCGCTGATCGTTACTCCGCCCAAAGGTGGTGCCCCTCTGGTCTGCATGACGCCCGGCTGGCCGGGTGCTCCCCCCCAAATCAGATCCTGGATACGCCCATGCTGTGATGAAGGATTTCCGTTAAAGAAATGAGTGTTGTGCATGAAAACACACCAAAGTAGCGGGGCGAGGTGGATGTTTGATTTCGAGGCACGGACTTTCTCCATCAGCACATGTCTGCGGACAAAATTATTACTCTGCCCAACGAATCTGAAATGGGAATGTGAGAGTCACCTAACCAAGAGAATACCTCAACGTTCCCCTCGTACTGGTCCCAATGCTCCCCCAACAAGACTGCATACCACTGCTAAGTCTAACTCCGACTCAGCGATTCCACAACGAACATCTCTAACGTCTGCAATGTTTGCAACATCCATATTGACAGCCGCGCACAAATCCTAGAATGCAGCAGTATCAAATTTTCAACCACTGGAGACCGGCCGGATTCCTGCACGCCTCTGCTACCGGGATCGACAAATAGACACAGTTCATCAACGTCCTTTCCGGCGCCATAGGATCTTTTCTACATATTGCTGATCTATGCATACCAGTGATGGAAAGGACCCGACTTCGACACGACCATTACGATGATGGATGGGAAAAAGTTGAGCCATTTGAAAGGCATAAGTGGCTCTCTGTCAAAACAGGCCCCACATCAATAACTGGTGAATAGGCATACCCTTCCGAATGGTCCGCCTACTTTATGAAGGATGCACTCAGACAAATTACCAGGCGTCTTTTCCAAGGTTGGCACAATGGATCATGAAGGACCGGTATTTGCGGCCTTCCGTGTGAATGTAAACGCTAAAAATGCGGACAAATATGCCTTCGCCACAGCGACCACCATCGAGTATTCTTTTGTTTTTGACGTTCGGACATGAAGCCTGGCTGAATACTTTCTGATGTTTTAAATCACTAAATTCAAGTAAAGTAGTTCACTAGTTTCGACGCTGTCGCAGATAGATGCAAAAACGAACAATTAATGTTTGACTTTTCCAAACGGGAGGACAACTAAGACCCGTAGTGAAAAAGGTATGCAGATTTTATCTATATTCATGACTTTTGTTTACTTCCTTTCCGGTGTGCACCAATTTCCAGCTCTTAAAAATGAAACCGGTTAACGAATCACGGAAAAAAATAGAAAGACACATAAAGTATCTGCACCGCAATCGCTGGCTTTAGCCTTCTGATCTTCCTGCCCTAGTCGGAGTGGCGTAGTCGTGCCGCCGCCACCTGCAGTCCAGCCGCCAGGAGTTCAGCCGCCTGAAGTCCAGCTTCCTGGAGTCCAGCCGCCCCTGCAGTCCAGCCACCTGGATTCCCGCCGCCCCTGCAGTCCAGCCACCTGGAGTCCAGCCGCCACCTGGAGTCCAGCCACCCCTGCAGTCTAGCGGCCTGGAGTCCAGCCACCTGGAGTCCAGCCACCCCTGCAGTCTAGCCGCCTGGAGTCCAGCCACCTGGAGTCCAGCTACTACCTGGAGTCCAGTAGGGTGTCCCAAAATTAACAAAGTTTTAAAAGTTGGTGTTTACCTTTCTTTTTCCCGTTGAGTGTGACCTGAAACGAAATTGTGCAAAAAATCAGGCATTTAAATTAATATTTGACCCCAGCGCAAATCGCTTGAAGTTTTACTCATAGCTCCCTATGGAGACTGCAACGCTTGAAGACGAAGTATTTCGGTATTTCCATCGTAATGCGGGACTACAGCGTAGTGTGTCTTACATTTTTCTCTTTTTGGCTATGTTTTGTAAGAATTATCTTTTATCTATTGTTTACATGGCATTCCGACTTATTTCCACTACAATTAGGAACTTCACGTTCTTCGTTTTACATAGAACCATATTTACAGCGCCTTTTGGTCCCGCCCAGGGACGGACCTAATTTCTGAAATCGTATTAAATGCAATTGAGGTTAGAAATCAGCTTCGGACCTACTCAAATCGATTTCCCCGCATCGAGTTACCCTTAAACCGTCGAGTTTGGCAACCTTGGCTCATCGGGTTTTCTTAATCCACTTTTCTACTAGAAAAACGGGATCAAATTTCAGAACTCGCATTATATATGATAAGAGCTGAAAATCGTATTCGGACCTACTCAAATCAATTTCCCCGCATCGAATTACCCTTAAACCGTCGAGTTTAGCTCCCTCGACCCATTAGGTTCCCCTAAACGCTTGGGACCAAAATTTGGTCCCGATTTGATCCACATCGTGAAATGGCCAATTGTGTTATAAGGTACACAACCCTGATCCGAATAACTGGTTGTTTTTCCTTGTATGGTCAGGCAAAACACTGTTTTATAAACATAATCATTGATCCTTAGACTAGAAAGACACAGTTTCAAGACATATACACGTTATTCAATATGGAACAAAAGTCCATTGCAACATATAAACATCCTTCTGGAGGGCCCCTGGCCAGAGGTGTACGCCAGAACTGATTTCCTAGTGTCGGGAAACGGCTGGTGGCAATGCTCTACAACTTGCAGTAGGTGCTGTTGGCCAGTGGTGATTGGGGGGAATACATTCCCCGAAAACAGAAAATCTAGGGGCAATACTATGGTTGCACCCCCCTCCCCAAAGCTGTCGGCCTCGTTTTTGCCCGGACTCATTTTTTAGTCTACAAGCAAGGTTTTGGTGCTTGAACTCTCAACTTTAAACACAGCCACCCCAACTTCCAGAGCAAAAATTGAGCCCTGGATAGCAAAACAAGCATCTTGTGGCTACAGCTTTGACCCGGCGACGTTTTTTATTCTGCTTATCGACTCTTCAGCTTATCCCCACAGCTTACCGTTTAGTTAAATTGTGGTATGCTATCACCGCGTGACGTTTTTTCTCATCGACTTTGGCTTGTCCCCAAACCTGCCGGCTAAATCCGCCACTGCTGTCGGCTCTCCTCATTCTTAGTAAGGCAGCCGATATAGTAATTTATCAGCCTAGCCCCTCTCTCGGCTGGGTTGTTCGCCAACTGCAGGTTTCGTATGAAGGCCTCCAGCCTATCGTAACCTGGGATACCGTCCCATGGCGGGCACTCAGCCAGAAATGACGCGTCAACCGACAGGCTTTCAAACATGGGATGGGACTGCGCGCCCACAAACTTATCCAGCGTCAGATCCTCCGTGCCTTAAAGGGAATGTGGCACCTTCATAACGTGATTTTAACTGAGACAGCCAAGTTGTAAAGCAAGTCGGAAAACCCGGTACTGCCACCCGGTGTTGGACGCTGTTGTATCAAAGGAAATCGCCTGGACATTGTCCTTGAGGGGTACATTTCCGGTAGTTTTTAGCTTTTCTCAACGGAAATTTTGAGTTCCAGGACAAATGATATATTGAGTACCGGGTTTTTCGACTTGCTGTACAACTTGGTTATCTCAGTTAAAATCACGTTATGAAGATCCCACATTCCCTTTAAGGCATGGAGGATCTGTCGCTGGATAAGTTTGTGGGCGCGCAGTCCCATCCCATGTTTGAAAGCCTGTCGGTTGACACGTCATTTCTGGCTGAGTGCCCGCCATGGGACGGTATCCCAGGTTACGATAGGCTGGAGGCCTTCATACGAAACCTGCAGTTGGCGAACAACCCAGCCGAGAGAGGGGCTAGGCTGATAAATTACTATATCAGCTGCCTTACTAAGAATGAGGAGAGCCGACAGCAGTGGCGGATTTAGCCGGCAGGTTTGGGGACAAGCCAAAGTCGATGAGGAAAAACGTCACGCGGTGATAGCATACCACAATTTAACTAAACGGTAAGCTGTGGGGGTAAGCTGAAGAGTCGATAAGCAGAATAAAAAACGTCGCCGGGTCAAAGTGGTAGCCACAAGATGCTTGTTTTGCTATCCAGGGCTCAATTTTTGCACTGAAGTTGGGTGGCTGTGTTTAAAGTTGAGAGTTCAAGCACCAAAACCTTGCTTGTAGACTAAAAATGAGTCCGGGCAAAAACGAGGCCGACAGCTTTGGGGAGGGGGGTGCAACCATAGTATTGCCCCTAGATTTTCTGTTTTCGGGAATGTATTTCCCCCCCAACTACCACTCACCAGCAGCACCTACTGCAAGTTGTAGAGCATTACCACAAGCCGTTTCCCGACACTAGGAAATCAGTTCTGGCGTACACCTCTGGCCAGGGGCCCTCCAGAAGGATGTTTATATGTTGCAATGGACTTTTGTTCCATATTGAATAACGTGTATATGTCTTGAAACTGTGTCTTTCTAGTCTAAGGATCAATGATAATGTTTATAAAACAGTGTTTTGCCTGACCATACAAGGAAAAACAACCAGTTATTCGAATCAGGGTTGTGTACCTTATAACACAATATGGTTCTATGTAAAACGAAGAACGTGAAGTTCCTAATTGTAGTGGAAATAAGTCGGAATGCCATGTAAACAATAGATAAAAGATAATTCTTACAAAACATAGCCAAAAAGAGAAAAAATATGAGACACACTAAGCTGTAGTCCCGCATTCGATGGAAATACCGAAATACTTCGTGTTCAAGCGTTGCAGTCTCCATAGGGAGCTATGGGTAAGACTTCAAGCGATTTGCGCTGGGGTCAAATATTAGTTTAAATGCCTGATTTTTTGCACAATTTCGTTTCAGGTCACACTCAACGGGAAAAAGAAAGGTAAACACCAACTTTTAAAACTTTGTTAATTTTGGGACACCCTAGGAGTCCAGCCACCCCTGCAGTCTAGCCGCCTGGAGTCCAGGCACCTGGAGTCCAGCTACTACCTGGAGTCCAGCCGCCACTGGAGTCCAGCCGCCCGGAGTCCAGTCGCCACTGGAGTCCAGCCGCGCGGAGTCCAGTCGCCACTGGAGTCCAGCCGCCCCTCCCCTGACTGCCAGGTGCGGCGTCTGTCTTTTCTTCTTTCTGCCGAACCCCATTTGTCGGACGGTAACGTCGTTTGGTCGGCCCGGCGCGCCGGTAATACACTGAATAAACTGCATTACCCCCCGGCCTGATTGTGTTTACCCTGTCCAAATTCTGGCCGGGCTCGGCGCTCCCCCGGCAGCGTGCGCATGGAAGACCTGGAGCTGGAGGAGGGCGTGGTGGAAGAACGCAGCGCGCATACGTTTTCGGTTGTGGGTTATTTTGTACCCTTTCTCTGTAGCAGAGGCGGTGTAGTAATTCGGTGCAGTTTTATTCGGCGTCGTCGTTTGGAGAAGGAAAACAGGTGACAGCAAACGCTGATAACTGGCAGACAGGACCAAGGTCTGCGATGAATACTAATTAGCCTCTGTCTTCAACTCGACCAATTTATAAATAAATTACTATAAAATACGTAATAATTAGGGACTGCAATATTCATCAAATATCCAACATGACCTTATCAGTGGTGTTAAAAAGGTTTAAACTTTCAAAGGAGTAAACCTCCCACCAGCTGGACACAACTTAAGCTGGACAGTTCTAAAGTATTCAGCCGCAGCATTCAACCAAAATAAGATCTCAGAGCACCAAGGACAGGGTTGGCAGCAGCTGGCTGAAAGTGGTTCAAACCAGTGGTTTTTTACCGGCTTAAACCGGCTGGCAAAACTGGTGGCAAAAAGTGGCAGCAAACTGTACTATAATGACCTAAACATAAAGTAATCGTTCGATGGAATACTAATGTAAAAACATCTTCTGGCGTTAATACTTACTTGGCTGTGCATCTAAATGATGCTTAAGTCTTCTCCAATTCAAAGTTATCACAGAAATTTAACACGCCATTGAAACTGATTTGGCTCTCAGAAGCCTTTGACGGACTGTAAGGGATTTTTGGTCACTGGGCTTGAAGAACAAGGATACAACTGGATAGGCAGCTTCCAGTATCTGACTACAAATGTTCAAAGACTATGTGGCTTCCAATTAGGAAAAGAACGAAAAACAAAATCGTTCATAGTCCAAGTAGAACTAAGAATTAAGAAGGGTAGATACATGAATTGAGACTGACACACGGAACCTTCTCTGAAGTTTGTTTTGTTAAAAAAGATAATGAGTAACTGTTATATAAGTGACAGCAAAAGTACCTGCTGTGCGGATGCGCATTTCAGAAAACACGGAGGAAAGTGGTTTATGACGTAAACAGCTAATGGTCGCTACCCTTAGACAATGGCTGTAGAATGCACCTGCTGGGATTTTGGTTCTACAGAGGAAAACAATGGTTGTGTCGTGCGAATCTCATTCAGAGCTGTCGCCACAAGCGTATTGAACAATGGTGCCAAGACCCGTATTCCTCTGATTTTTGGAAACACTTCCTAGATACATTGGCAGTTTATGATGCATAAGATAGGTTTCTCACAGTTCTCGCCAATGTTTGCTGGTTTTTATTGGTTAAACCAGCTGGCGGCAGAAACCCCCTTCTCTGGCCAAAAAGTCCGACGCTGAACAAGGACCGGATGATACTGGAAAAATAAGTGAACCGGGGCTGCCCGCGTACAGCTGGCAAGTTCAGCTTCAGTTAATAAATACAGGATTTCATTAGCTTCCCGGCAAATTGTGGATATACTCCGGAACCCACGAGCAGCAGTCATCCGGTTTGAGAGCGTTCATACGGGTTGGCTGTGGCTTTGCTGGAGCGGAAATAGCAAAAAAAAAAACAATCAGTTTTTTCTGTTTCCTCATCCAAGACTGGTAGTATTACCATTGACTTACCCACTTTCCAGTGCGATGTTTGGCCAATAATTTCTCTCATCTTTATACTTCACTGCATTCCCTCCAGGCAGTGAACAATTATCCACTCATTACAGAGATGTATAGGAATGAAAAATCCCAAGCGGCATGCCCCTTTAGTTTTATGTTCTTTGGGGCCATTTTTCCGAGATACTGTAATTGTATGCTCCAAATATTAAGCAATTGAAGTCGCCACGCGAGGGTACCGTTCCCTCAATGGTTCTCTATGATCTAATGTCTCTCCCCCGGTTCTAATCTGAAATACATACTTAAATCTTAACCGCAATCGGATGGACATATGGACATGCATGTATCTTTTGCTGCCAATTTGAGTTAATGGGTCATCTCCATTTGGGTTTGGGCCATTTGAGTTTGAGTTGAGTAATCTCCAATTTGAAGGAGTTTGGGTTTTACATGGGATAGTCTGCGGATTGAGCGGAGTAGTGTATTACACTATAAGGGTCTTAAAACTATTTTTATCGATAATTTTTTCCTTTTATAAATATTGCCCAAGCTATTGCGTGTTCAGATTTTTGGAGTCCAAGCCTCACTAAAGTCATCAATCGACTTGCCACGGAAACTCCGATCCCATCATCCGAACGAGCAATTCTCGCGATGACGGGTTAATTTCGAAGCTAATGTTTAGCGTCCCACAAAGCACAACGATGGCCGCTCGCTCAGGTACCTACTGTTAACACTTTACGACGCGACTTCTTGGTGACTGTTCCAGTGCCGCCGCCATGGGCATGGAATGGTAAAACTGTGAAAGCCTTGGATGATTCACTGCACGACGTACCCCGTTCTTCCGCGTTACATCAGTGCAGACTGTACCCCTTCACCAGTGGCGGATCTAGGACTTCATTTCGGGGGAGGGGGCTGGGGGTACTCGAGCCTTCCTCACCATTGCCTCGGAGCAGCCTCCGGCTATGCAGATACTACGGACACTGACATCTAGGGGGAGCTTGAGCCCCTACGGCCCCTCTTGCACCCGCCACTGTCCTCCACTGACGCCTCCCGGTGGCAGGCGACGTCACCTGCCGGACGTCACCTATAATCGCCACCTGACGTCAGCGCCGATCATCGCCTGTCGGCCCATCCGTCAGCGAGGGCGTGACCTGGCCTCCCATCTCAATTACACTCAACTCACGCGGACCGCTAATGAACGGCCTCCGCACCGGCGGTGATTACAAGGGGGCGGGCGGGACCGCGCAGAGGCGGCGCCAGCGACGCCATGCGCGGGGTCAGGGGCGGCTGAAGGCGGGATCATTCGAGGGGAATCAGAAAAGCTGAGGAAATGGCGAGGAAACATGGAGTCGAGAAACTTGTGGGGTAATTACCCCCTCAACCCACTCCTGCTTCCGCGCCTGGTCGGTATGTGAAGGCCGATCAGAAACGTGCTTCTTAAGCATCCATCACCACTTTCTTCAACATGGTAAAAGCGTGTGAAAGGGGATTGCAGCAAGTGCTCTCGCCAGGTGCCCAGGGTGCGCCACGGCAGTGGCGTATCTAAAGCCAAACCCTATGGCACTGCCAGTGGCGGATCCAGAATCTCCTTTCGAGGTGGAAGCAGGCTGTGGGGCTAAGAGGCTCAATCCTACCCTACCTTTACCTCGAATATCTGATACATAAGTGATTACTATGGGCACTCAGAAATTTCGGGAGGGGGCTTGAGACCTCTTAGGCCCACCCCTTGTTTCCCCCACTGGGCACTGGTGCTGTGGGCCGGTGGAGATCCAGCTGACTTCTCAGAGGGACTTGCTGAATTCTCAGAAGTATTTATGCACACCAAAAAACATGGCATTTGCACCACTTCCGTGGGAGCTGTGTTAAGAATTCTCTTTTATTTAGAAGATGCCCAAGAACAAGCCAGCTGAGTAGCATGGCTGACCTCACGGAGATCACTCCCATTACAGGTCTCTGACCGAAAAAGGAAAGCTGTTTCAGAAAGCCAACGTTGTCAGCAAAAGTTGCCACATCTCAGGTATCACATACTGCCAAAAGACACAACGAAGGTGCCAACCATAGTCATAATTACCCGTACCTCAGATAAATTAAAACAAATTAAGCCAAAAAGGTAAAAATCTTCATTCTCCTCAGCACCTTTCGTTAGGCCTTATCTGTCGCTCAGTGAGTGAGCACTTAGCTCTACGAGCAAATGTGTTCTCATTTTTATGAAAATCGAAATACCTACGCAGCTTTCAAACGTGAAATCCGTAAAATTTGCCTTCAAACGACCCTCTAGATTAATTCCCACTGACAAGATGGACCCATCGAGGGTGCCGCCTGCTCCTTTGAACAAAATCTTTCCGGGCCATTGGTTGTAACCACGGTCACAGTGACAAAGCTACACCGTCACAGTGACAAAGACCCACGATTATGCGAAAAGGGAACCCACGATTATGATGGTCGCACTACGGCTCAACCCCAAACCACCAAAATATCAATCACTGCAATGGGGTCGCGTGAACGCCCAGTGCCATCAACTTAGACCAGTCATCAATTACGGAACGCCGCGGGAGGAGGGCCCAACGTCAACGTCGTAACGTCCCTCCGCGGCGCCCGGGCCGAGCTCCCAACACACAGCGTCCACAAAATTACCTACCATTTGCATACGACGCCGGCAGATCTGACAGGGGACCTGACCGATGGTGCTTCACGTGGCGGCCTACAAAGGCGCCGACACTAATGAGATGAGAAGAGGCGCCGGCGATTCGTTACCGCCCCGCCAGTGACGTCATCCATCACACAGCCGTGACGTCACGTGTCCGATGGGGCAGATTGGTAGATAGAGGGACGCGATTTGTGGGGACCGGCAGACTAGCAGGTGATAGCGGGGTGGCAAATGAGGGTTGATATAATGTCTAAGCGTTGACTGGTGAGAGCGTGCTGAACAGGCGAGTGGAGGGATGAGAGGAGCGATAACAGCCCCGACGAACGCAATCACAGCTGTGGGAGCTATCGAGCCCTGCCTGCGGCCACTAACAGAGTACAGACACAATGAAGGGGAGCAAACACGCAGATAGCTGCGCCCCGCTCCCTCCGGACTGCTCCGAGGGTCAAAACGGCCCCAATCGCGTCCGAAGCGTTGCTTTCAAACAAAACTGATCAGGTCGGAGCATCAGCGGATCAGGGGAAGGAAGTACTTGCCCGTCCCCCCAGATCGACCCTCGGCGCCCCCTGAAGTGGTCACGGTACCCCCTGGAAGGTTGATGACGGCCCACTGAAATATCGCTTCCACTCCTCCCCCTCCCAGTAGGCGCGTGTCGGCGTCCCCGCGAGAGGATTTGCGTCCGCCTGATAGGTTTTTCCGCCCCAAAAATGGCACCCCTAAATTCCGGATAACACCCCCAATCATGTGCCCCCCATCAGAAATCCTGGATCCGCTTAGGGAGCTGGATAGAGCTCATGCTTTTTTACTCCTGCACCTGTCCCGCAAACAGTTTATCGGGCGTTTAAATGAAAATACACAATGAAAATAGCATTGACCTGAGTTCAGGGAAGGCACGGTTACTAGGTGGTGCCAGGGGCGAGAGGGAGGATGGGGGACAGCGAGGCATGTAACCCCTTTAAGACATGTTGGGGTGGGGGGGCGTCGTAGGCGTGGTGGAATTTCCAGTACCCCGTGGAGGGGATGGAATCACACTCTGGCATCCTACATTTCCCTCAAGTTAATCAAACCGAGGCAAGAGGACCACACCTCTAGCGCCTTCCGTAACCTCCAGCTCTCTGTAACGACACTCTTAGCCCATTTCACTCGTTCTGGGAGAAACACCTATCTGAGAGGGTCGATCTTTCTGGTCGCTAGCTCAATTTGGATCCAAGGGAGTGGTTCTAGCCAACAGCTGTTTTCTGGATCCTGTTTTTTATGAATTACCGTCAACCTAATCGTAAGCTTGGGTAACAACGAATCTCTGGGACAACCTATAATTCTCTGTCGACCGAGGTCGATCCGAACTTATTTGGATGGGGTTGTGACGATGAGGTTTGCCAATCAAATGATCGTGGCCATTTTGATGAGGTTAGCTAAATTCTTGCGTTTAAAAAACCCACAGCACTTTATTTAAGCGAGTAAGAAATAAGAAGGAGCCATTGAGCTACCCTTATCACGGCTACCCTCCCCACCGGGAAAACACGCTGCCTCCGCCGCTGGCGTGTCGCCAGGTGTCGTTGCTGAGCGCCGGTGATAAATCCAGCACTGTCGTCCCCCGCCCCGGACACCCGACAGCAGCGGCGGGTCCAAATCCTTCAGACAGGGCCGCGCGCCGCGTGGAGCCGCTGTAGAGACGCCACTTTGGCGTCCGGCGCCGCACGGGCCCAGCATGCCTGGAGTGTTACCATTTCCGAGAGTGAGGCGTGCCCTAGAATTAAAAAAATATACATATTAGAGACCGGCTGCCGGCGGCCGGTGGGTTGGAAGGTACACTAATCGGAGAACTCGTTTTTTCTTGGGTAAGCCTGGTGTGATCCGTGACGAAAGGAGCGCCTCTAGGTTCTCTCCTGGGCGCTAAATTATACCATCTGGCACTGACATGATTGGTTTGTTCGGCGTCGGCTGTGTGAGCTCTCAACTTACACCTGCTGGCCGCTGGGAGAGGTGCGAAGTAAGGATGCCGCCATGCAGTGACCGCTGTGTGACTGACTGCAGAAGCTTTCTACGTCAGGGGGGGGAGGGGATTCAACACGATGCCGGTCCACGCCAGGGTGCTGTTTGGGTGTGCAATGACAGTGAATTAGTCAGAAGAACCTTCGCATTCATCGGACGGTGGCGGGTTCGAGCCTATCCTCAGGCAAACTATGACGTGTATTGCAGCATGGCTAACCCGCACGTTCCCTTAGGTCTGACACCACATGGTTGCTAGCATACTTTGTGAAACCCCATGATAAATGCGTGAGCCAGTTTCTTTATCCCAGTCATTATAACGGTCGGTGAAAGTTTTTCAGGCACCAGAACTGGACTCAATTCTCGTGTTCATTGCTGTCGTAATCGTTACTCCGTGCGCCCGTCTTAAAAGGCTGACGAGTTGCGCCGACGATTAGGGTGATATGGATGAATAACATTCCTCGGTCACACACTGAACTATAGGAGTGAAATCAGTCAATATTTTATCCTGATCCATGGGATTTTTAATGGACGAGGGGGAAGAGGGGACCCTGGCAGCCGATGAAGCTGTGGGAAACAAAGTTCGTGCAGAATGTCTTTTACACTGCCGATTTACCTCACAAAACAAGGAGATGAGGTGGCTTAGTGGATGGCACCCTTGTCTTCTAAGCCACCGGTCCCGGGTTCAAGTCCCGGCGGAGCCTCTGAATAAGTCGATCTGATCCCCAAAACCCCTTCCAATAGGGTGAGAGTTGGCGACGCCGTATGACCCTTGGTAGTTGGTGCGTCGTTAAACCCAAACAATTATTATACCTCACAAACAAAATATTTGGAACATTTACGCAGGTAAAGGGGACGTAATGCAGAACAAAACGAAAGTATAATCCCATATTCTTTGGGAGCTCACCCCTAATTCGCGGGTTGGCTGGGGGAGCGGGGGTCCTCCCACCCTTTTGATGTCCAAGCCTAAGCGCCTGCGTGAAACCAGTGATACATGACGCAAACCTACACGACTTACATTTACATTTCAAATGATACAATTTATTTATCACAAAACAGATTGCCTCCTTTAAACCTTTCACGAGTTTCATCCAACCAAATTACCACGCAATAGCTACCATGCCCTGCTATCTACGTAGCCTGGTGCTCGGTGGCGCCGGAACATCCATCACTTACACTATCAAAGGCCATCGTCATATCCATCACACTATCAAAGCATGCGGTGATGCATGGCCTCCCCCTGCTGCGCCGCGTCGTGTTTATGTGGGCTCCCGCGGCGGTCCTAGTGGGGATCCCTGCGGCACGCCGCGCCGTAACGAGAGTGATTCTGCGCAACGCACACTGGCGAGGAGGGTAAGATGTACGAGTCACAGTTTCAAAACGAGCTTAATGATGCTTCAGATAGCATCTGTGCAGTCCGCGGGACATTCTGAGTTGAATAATGCCCACGGGCTGAAAGTTTTTATCCTATATTATATTCTGCTCTAGTATTAGCAATAATTCAAAGACAACCAAAAACCCTTATGTGACAGATTTTCCTTACTTCAATTATCCAGAGAAACAGTGTAAGATTGTGTTCAGAAATCAATGAAAAATAGAGGCTCTGCCGGTTTTATGTTGCGGGACGTCCCGCAGCCCTGTAAAAGGGTTCTCCACCGTGAGACGATCACCAGTGGGGTATGAAGAGGTTAAAGAGCAAGAGGAGAAACCAAAATGCTGAGATGGCCCCGCAGCCCATGGTGTGCACCGATTTCACTTAAATACTTTTCTAAGTGTTTCCTGTGAACTTTTACATTCATTCGGGTTTCTGACAAACGGGCAGTGCAAAATTTCCCCAACCAAAGGTAAATTTCCTTGCCAACCGATGAGAGAACCTGTACCCAACCGGGGTTTAGGTCCGGCAGTCTCTGAATCAGGTGATCTGATCCCCCAAATCCCTCCCAGCGGGGTGAGGATTGGCGGCGCCGTATAACATTAGCAATTGGTGTGTCGCTAAACCCCAATTATTAACCTATACCCACAATAACACTTAGTATAGCTTGCAATAACACTTTAGACGAGTCCGTGCCAATAAATCTGTGAAAATGTAACAAAAAAGCTAGGTCGTCGGTTCCACAATTTTGCAGGAAGTTCCCCTGTTTCGCCAGTTGGGGCCACGTCCCCGTCCCTCCTCCCGCTCCCAATGCCCATAAGCATGCATCGCTCATGGAAGTCACTTTTACATTAGCACATTGTTGTTGGGAAGTTTTAAAAACTACCTCTCGCCAAAAGTGCCAATTGTCAGCATTGCTCCGGAAATTTGCCGGGTGATTGAAACCGGGAAATGTTTAAAGGAACCTACATTTGAAGCGTCAAGATGCACGAGTGAGGACAAACAGCAGCTTCCACGTTTGGAGAAGACAATTTCACTGTTAGGGCCTCCTTAAAGACATCAAAACGAAGCCCATCTGCATGATGGCATTCAAATTTGAAGCGCTGTCAAAATATCTAAGACCCATTCAGCTGCTGACGAGGAGCTCGGGCCCGCCGCCGATAAATCTGGAGTCAATTCCGCGCCACTTTAAGCGCCGCCATCCATCCGAACTGCGCCAGATTTGTAGCGCCGTATATTTCTCCCGGCCGGGTGGCTGTGATTTAATAACTTCGGCTCGGACAAAGCACGGCACTGTCCCGGTGATAAATGGACACGAAAATGAACGCTTTATATTCCCGCTGATGTGTTTACAACTGGCGTGGCATCATTTATCACTCGGCGACGGTGAATTAGCATCTTTGTGTTGGAATTCTTCGTCGGTGATGAAAAATGACCCCACATTCGGAGGATCGCTCTTTTGAAGGATATCTAGTCGGTTGGCATGGGGTTCACCCGGGGGGGGTATAGACACACGGAGTTGGTGTCATATGTACGTAACAAAATCACAAACCTTGAAAGTAACAATATCTGCAAGTTGAACCAAGCTTAAAGCGGTGCCAGGGGCGGCTGCCCCTTATTATTAAGAGTGGAAGACCTAGTTCCAACGGGCCAACTTTTTGTGTTGGCCCCCTCCAGATAATTTATTTCGCCGCAATTTTAACCGAGCATGCCCCGACTCCCAGGTGGTACAAATTACATTGCCCATAAAGTCAATTTGCCTTCAAGTCCTCTCTCCTCAAAAACATTCATAGTTCCCACGCCCCTGATTTTAAAGTTTTTTTTAGCAGCTATATTAAGCCTTCCTCCCCACACGCAATTGCCAGGGTTCGATTGTAGAAATTAATTGGCATCTCTGCGGAGGGGTCCGAGGATCGACATTCACCCCCCGCTGAGAACTAATATTTCACCCTCCTCAGATATGGTCGCCGTTCAAGTGAACAACGGCATGGTAATTTCAGGGTGCTGATGGTGATTATTCCGATATTCTATTAAAGGAGGCACACGAACCTCTTCACCGCTTCTATTATGGAACTTTCTGCGGACGTGGATGGTTGTATAAATTTGTTTAAATTTTCAACCGAGTTTTCTAACAGGTTGATACAAATCCTAATGCTATAATATTGACCGCATTCATGAGCATTAATAATTCCAATGTTAATCAATCCTTATCTACATATGATTTTCTTTCCCATATTAATAAACGAAATCCTGCAGTCAATTTTCTAATTCAAAACACCACAATTATAACAAGCCCCTGAAAACTCTGCTACAAATCCACGTCACATTAACCCCTGCCACACTTGTACCCAGCAGCCTCTGGCGGCGGCGGCGGGCTGGCGTCGTCGCCCGGCGCTCAGCAGAGCCTTGACGTGCCTCCCGGAGCGGCGAGATTGCACGCGTCGCCCCCGCTGCGATGGTCGCGGCAGGAGGTGAAGCCCTCCTGGACCGGCTGCCCGCTCGGGGAGGGAAGTGTTTGTCAGACGTGATAGCTTCGTAATGGAGTACCAGCGCGCAGGGGCGCAGCCAGGCGTTTAGCTGTGTGGGGTAGGGTAGGCGGCGCTTCACACGACTCTGGAGGAAGTAGCTAAGGTCGTGACACGGATCACGGAATCAAGGCTAACGCTTGAGTATGCTTATCAGGTCCGTGACAACTTTTTTGCTTCTATCGTCTTGAGTTAAACCATTATTTGCATGTTTATAAAACAGTCAGTGAAGAAAATGAAAACTGACTACGGCAGCAGTGTTGTAGTCTGCAGGAGCAGACGGTGCCGTCATCGTTGTTATCACTTGGCAACAACGATAACGTTCCTAATGATGACCATGACGGTGATGGCGACGGCGATAGTTACTCCCCCGCTATCATTCCTGAGTGCGCCTCTGCCCGGCTGGCGCGGCAGCTGACGGCTATGATGACCCCTCTTTACCATTCCTGTGTGCGCCTCTGCCCGGCTGGCGCGGCAGCTGACGGGAATGTTGACCCCTCTTTACCATCCCTGAGTGCGCCTCTGCCCTGCTGGCGCGGCAGCTGCCGGCGATGATGACCCCTCTTTACCAGTCCTGAGTGCGCCTCTGCCCGGCTGGCGCGGCAGCTGCCGGCGGCCCGCGTCAGATGAAGAGGCAGGCCGAGTTTTATGACGGACGCGAGTCTGATGTACCCCAAGCTAGAAAAACAACATCATTTCTCGCCGTAACGACTGCCGGTGACAGTGCACGTCGGGTTCACCCCGGCGACACACGGGCGTACTGAGGGCGCCCTCTGTGAGCCGCCACTGTGTGAATATCTGTGAAAAGGGGCGCCAGCGCGTTAAGGCAGCGTTTGGAAACGCGGTGAAGGCTCACGAATGCTACTGGCGGTTGGTGAAGGAATTCCTCTAAATGGAAATATTTGCCACCACCAGAGCTATGTTGATGACAAATACGCCGTGAAGGTATGACATTGTGCATTGTTTCGAGTTAAAACTTCGAGCGAGCCTGCAGCAGCTATTGTTGTTTGTTTTAGCACACAAGGGCAGCATAAACTTCAGATTTAGTCAATAATAGATGACTAGATAATAATAGAATAATAAATGAATAATAGGTTAGTGAAATGACAGGGAATGTTATGTTTCACAATTGGTCCCAGATGCAAGGAAGGTCAACGAAGTGGGGAACGCAAATGGAAGCGTGGTGTGTGTTTTTTTTACTTTCCCTAAAGTAAGAACGAAATTCTGGGGAGAAATTTCAAAGTCGCTCTTATTATAACAACCCTTTCGACTGATGCCGAGGGCCAAGCAGTGCCCGAGGTGGCCATTTTAGAATGGGAGCATATATAAAAAGAAAAACATGTATACGAATGAAAGAGGAATGTTTCCAAGCATGCAGCATTCATCGAAGATAATTACTCTTTTATTGAAAAAAGATGAGTTTCAATACAACATGAGGGCCAGTACCAGAGTACAGTCAGGTAAGAGTACACAGGACATAAGAGTACGCAGCAGTCGTTTTGGGTAGTTGGCAGCATCTCAGACTGTGATAGTTGTGAAACAAACGAGCTCGTTCAATGGCTTGGCGGCTCAGGAAAAGTGAAAGATCTGCTGTCTTTTTCGGTGGAAGAACAAACATAACACAAATTTGTATCCCTTTACAACATGTTTCACATCAGGGAAAATTTCCATAAAGTATTCTTGGCTACGATATTGATAATTTCAAGAATGGTAGCAGTGAAAATATTGATGCAGGACTCTGTTCCACAACTGGGGTTTTCATTAAAGGTGTGATTGAAAAAATAATAAGTTCTTTCTTCGGAAGAAAGAACGTCGGGTAAGACTGCCCATGAGATCGGTGGGTAAGAGTACTCATGAATCGATGAGGAGAAAATATACTTAACGGCTCTGGGAAGAGCGAGGGTTTCATCTCAGGAAAAATTAAAGTTGCAGCGTTACTCGTTAACACCCAGGGTAAAACAACTTATAGTGTCATCTCTTTCTGTAAGAAATCACTGATTATGACTCAGACAACCTAGAATCGAGACAATGAACTGAAACAAGTACCCTGCTTAGATAATCGATTAAACTAGCCCTCTCTACTACCGCTTGAGACATAAGGCAGCCGTGAAAGACGTGAACATGTTTAAAAAGATAAGTGCGCATTCTTGTACGAATTCACCCAATGGAAAGTTTATATCAGATGCATTCTCCGCGTAGAGGTGTAAAGATTCTCAGCATTACCCTCGATGTCTGTTCCAATATTTCGTTGAATCTGCACTAAATTAAGTCATGACAAGTACTTTAAATGACCATACACTTCACGAATGTGGCAAGTTCAGGCCATTTCAGCCCTTTTCACAACTATCGATACAATGACGTTACTGAGCACGGATGAAGACGTGCGCTTCTACCAAAACAGTATAAAAACTCCGATGGAAACACTGCCGCACATCTTCTGGCAGTCATTATCTTGCGAGTAGATATTCTTTGTCACCGCCGCCGTAAGCAGGGAAGTTCGGGAGGCCTCCCCGAAACTTGTAAGCCAGTGAGGACTTTCCACAAGATGACGATACTCGACCGGTAATTCTTACCTTTTCTTCCACTTTTTAGTCAACATCTATTCACTTATTATCGACACACCAGTACAATGAGCATCTCAATACATACATAGTACATACATACAACGCACATAACGATAACCGCATCCATACTCCCCCCACGTACTCCTCATCAGTCGACCCCAGCTCCCCTATTCCTCCCCCCTCCCCATACACACATCAGCTCGCATAACACATGCACACATCAAATCACTATCACACTTAACACTTTCATACATAACTCTATCACTTATCAACGAGCTCTTAAGAAAATATTCCCAACTCGTGTTAAATGAACTGTTTTATCAAATTCCTCCGGACAGCTACAAGCCTTTAATTTTACCCCCTGCCCCAGTCATCAACAGGTTGGAGTCCATCCCACAGGAAAGGCCCCAGGCCATGCATGCCGCTGTCCCTGGCGGCCATGACTGGGGTCGAAAGTGGGGGGCGGGGTATGCATCCCACTCCCCATTAACATCAGAAAATCTCCCCTCTTCAACCCAGTTGGGGAGAGTATAAAATGTGGGGAGTACGAGTGGAAGTTCCATTCCGATGAGGTTTCGGCTTTAGTGGGGTAATTTTCTGCCAGCCGAGGGACAGCTTTCTACAGAAAAATATTAACCTCCACCCCAACGTTTTGAAAAAAAATGTGTTCTCAAAATCGTAGTATTTTAGGCCACTCTCCAGGCTGATGTTGCAAGTTTGGAACTTTGACCTCTGAGAGGTCATGTCTGGGACAAGATAAGCAGGTTTTCAGACGTAGGTCCATAAGTTGACAGTAAATGGCGCTGGGGATTTTATTGTCACACCATTGCGTCTCGATTATCACTGCGAGTCGAATGATATGCACACTGAGAGTTAGGTCAGAAAGTGACCTTGACCTAATCTTAACCCAGACCATTTTTACATGTTGACCTAATATGGTCGTGTCATACATCATCGATTCGCCGTCGCGAGAGGAATACAATGACGCAGTGGTGAATCCAAAAATTCGCTTCGGGGAGGGGGGCAGGGGACTCAAGCATCACCGCCAGTACCTCTGAAAGCCCCTCGCCTATGTATTGACTAAAGGGGCTCGGACATGTGGCGGGGAGGGGGCTTGAGCCCCTAGCCCTCCCTTGGATCCGCCGCTGCAATGGCGCCTAAAAGTGGCTCTCCTTAACTCAGCCAGACGCTACAGCTGACAAACATGTTCCCACTTGTTTCCGCTTTTGAACTGTCATGACCTCAACACTGACCCTAGCCAAAAAGTGACTGACATTTTTTTGTATTTGTATTTATTCAGTATATATGAGCAACAGGATGATCCCACTAATAGCTCAAGTCATTTGATAAAACAATACATGAATATTTACAATAGATGACGAACACATAGTAACATATACAGGTACAACTGGAGATGCACAACATTCAAATGGGCATGCAAATCTTAAAAGTAAAACAATGCTACAACACAGTGAAATCCCAAGACCAATGAGTTGACTAAAACGGATGATCTCTAAGATGTTTAATGACGGAAGATTTAAAAGATGAGAAAGCAGAGATAATAGGGTGGATGGAAGGATACGTGCTGACATGATGATTAAAAGCACGAACAGCACGGATGAATAAGCCAGTCCTCATGGTTTCTACCCGCCCAAAAGGAATGTGTAGCATTTTTCCTCATCATTTCTTACAGGCTATCATTTCTTACGGGTTTTCGCCATCCCCGATAGGAGTCGAGATCGAGAGGGAGGGAGGTGTTCGAAAGCCCCACCGGAGTGCAGTTGGACCGGAGGCACCCAATGCCCTTGGGTGACCTTTACAGGCTGTTAATACATTCTCCCGTTATCTTATTGCAACACAAATTCCAATGATACCATCAGTATATGCAAAAGTTATCTGACGCCAAACGATTTCCTTCAAATGGCTTTACAATCAATGCAACCACATTAACATAGTTGATGAATACCTCCAACGAGTTGCGACTGCATTGACAAAACGTCTGTAGAATTCCCATGACAGCTTCAAGTTCCAGAAACTGGTCTTTTGCATGACGCAAATCTGCTCCAGCGACGATGAATGGGACAGCTTTCCGACATAATGATCGACTGATAAAAAGGTCTGGACTGGTTAGCAGTTATCAATTCCGCTGACAGCAACATCGATAGAACTTCACTCGAGCGTGCAGTATCAACGGCATCGTTGCGTTTCTGATGGCCAAATGGCCGTGATGGATGGACGCCGGCAGTGGGACTTGAATTGATGAATGTGCCCCACTCGGCCCAGCAGTGTCTGGCTTTCAAAACCGGATAGGCCCATGCATCCTGATGCTGAGGAGCTGCCGCCCTGCCAGTGCCTGTTCTTCATGGAACGGATTTACAGATATTTCACCATAACTCATAGAATAACCATCATACCATAGAATTACGATAGAATACCATAGAATAATTCACTATAACCATGAACCATGGACGCGGATAAAATGGGGGGACTAGGAGAAATCAAGCCCCCCGAAATGTCAGAGTGCCTTTAGTTGATGCATGGCCGGAAGCTGTTCCGAGGCGATAGCAGAGGAGGCTCGAGCCCCTAACCCCCCCGAAATGAGGTCCTGGATCCGCCAGTGCCATAAACACCTGTACCCAATGATCACTCTCTTCTAATGAAATTCATCGCACGGCCGAGGAAATTAACCCTCTATTCTTAAATATAATGACGCAAAGTATAGTTAGATGGCGTGGCGCGCCGCTGGGGGGCGTCTTTCGCCCCTCCCTCGAAAAGCTAAAACAAACTAACGGACGGCGATCGAAAGTTCTTGGCGAAATAGAGAATAATTATACAAACTATTCGATGTCAGTTCAATATTGAGGTCGCCAGAGGTCAAGGAATGTTCCATAGCGCTTACAACAGAGAATTGTAGGTTTTCCTTATAGTTTTTACTCAGTGGACCTAGAGCAGATCTTAAGACATCACTTAAGTTCTCTCATTGTGACGAATCAGATGATGTATAATCTGTTAGGTCAAATGGTGAAAATGGCCTGATCACCTCAAGCTAGGTCCAGGTCACATGGTGATCTGGCATATTTGCATTGCATATCAATCGACTCCCAGTGACGAGATAAGCACAACGATATTCAAATGGAAACTCTCTCAATTCAGTGCAAAGCTATTAACAAAATAATCACTATATGTTCATGTGACCTCACATGACCTTTTGAGAAGTCAAATGCTTCAAAACTCAGCAGTATGGTCAGGATCGTACCTAATGGATATAGAAAGCCTGAGGATTCTAACGTGAGTCTATTAAATATTTACAGCAAAATATGCCTTTCTTTTTCACCATATAGACTTTAACGAGATGAGCAAAAATAGACGCAATCTTAGGTCAACAATAAGAAAATTCCGAGACAGAAAATTTGTAGACTCTAATGGCGTTATCATATATTGAAAGTTTGGAGGTGATCGGTTGGCAAGTGATCCTTTGGCGCAGCTTCAAACTCGCTATTTTGGGTTTGAGGTCGGGTCGCGTGACCTTGAATAGCTAGTTCACCTGATATGACCTGCCTTTCAAACAATATTTGACCAGATGCGTAAACGCTATCAGCGATAAACTACTGCAAGTTGCGTTGTTCTACGTCCCTTCGTTTCTACGTTATTTGGGGACGCCAGGAGAAGGGAGAGGCGAACTTCCCCCCCAGCAGGGCCCGTGTTAGATTAAAAAGGCACTGCCTAGCTAAAAATGAAACGGATGACTGTGATCGGATTTGTTTTTGTTTTGTTTCAAAAAAACTCGCCCCTCTAAAAGAATTTTGGTGTTTAAAATTTATAGGTCCCATCGTTTGACTTAGAAGAAATAATCAGTAAAAAAATGTGCAGGGCTTTCATATTCGTAGCTTGCAGAGGATAAGCAATCTAGCAGAAGGAGGAAAATCCCCAGATGAAAAGTGAAGGCCGGATGCTCTTTGCCCCTCATTCTGACACCTGAGCATGAAACACTTCGCTTGCTCATCTGAACGCTCCCGTAAGCCCCGGCGAATCCCACGCATCATCCGTGGCGGTCCCTTTGACCGATCCCACCGCGGGCTGAACCCTGCCGCATCTGCGAGTATCGCTTCATCTCCATCCCTCGACTCAGTATCTCCCGGCTGACAGACCCAGCTCACGTGCAGTCACGCGCACATCTGTCAGCCGTGACAGCCCGCATCTGTCACGGCCGACAGGACAGATCTGTCACGCGCGACAACACAGATCCTTTACGGCTGTCTAGGCTTGTCACGTGCGCTGGCACGCGGCGGCACCGTCGCTTTCATCTCGGATTAGCAGCGCGCGCCGGCGCCGCCGGCAGACGCCAGATAGAAGTACCAAATTTGTCACCTCGTCGTTGTCGGGAGCCGAAATCATATCCCGTGAGGTTAGGCCACGATGGCTGGCTCTATTTCGAAGCTCAGATCCGGGCAAAGACTAATGAGCCGAGCATGAAGGCCTGCAGTTTAGTGATCACTCGCTCCGAACCTCCGGTGGGACTGATCTCGTCGCCCGAGTTGGCATCTCGAACTGGGGACGCCGCGCGGGGCAGACCCCACGGTGGGACGTCGGGCAGGAGGGATGGGTCACAGCTCCGCAGCGAGCGTGCGTCGTCGCCTTGTCACTCATGAATAGAATACGCATTTTACCTCCAACTGCGCTGAATACTTGAAGGCTGAACCCAAGAAGCATGCGGAAAATGTGACTTCAATGCGACAATTTTAACTTTCAAAGAGTAAAGTTTACCTTCTCTCTCTCTCTCTCTCTCTCTCTCTCTCTCTCTCTCTCTCTCTCTTCGGGTCTATTCCACTGCCTCCTGCCAACTCCTCCAAGTCCCTCCCAAAGCCGTAGAAAACTCACGAACGCTTCTAACCGAGACGAGCTTGAGTGGGGAATTATATTCTTTTGGGAAGAACTGGAAGGAAGTGGGAAGGGGCGCTGAAACGCTCCGTTGGAGGAGAGCTCTGAGAGAAACGAGATATAAAACCAGGGATTTGTTTTTCGGTAAGTTGCACTCGACTGATAGCTCAGTTTGTATCCCATAAAAGTGTCATATTCTTTTTAATTTAATATCCTCGGCCAGCAGACATCGACAACCACCGATCCCGTGTAGGTACCAGCCATTACAGCAACATCCTCATACACTAGTGGATCCAGAGGGGCAAGGGGCCATGCCTCCCTCAAATTGACGAAATTTTGCCCGATTTTCTAAAAAGAACACTGTTTTTACGATTTTCCCGAGTTGGCTTCCCCAAACGGCGCTCCTGCGTCCGCCAGTGACCTTATGTGAGGATCACCGATCACACAGAATGCTAAAATACTTCCCACAAATGGCAGTAAAGAATAGGATTAGTTGGGACGCCGTCTCTCACGGACTGGTTGTAAAATACGAGCGTTACTTTCCATCGCCCACGTCAGAGGCACTGACTATTATCGCCACCGCAACAGTCGGCACATCGTCCATAAATTCGTCTCCCTCTCTTGTCGAGTCACCATAAATCCCTCGGCTGTCTCATCAACATCGACACACCTGTCGATGCCTCTGTGCGCTGCTGACCTCACAGATGCCGCTGATTGGCAGTTGAACATGCCAGATCACCGCTGATTGGACGGTAGGCACGTCCGATCGGCGCTGATTGGCTGCCGACTACGTCTGATCGTAACTGATTGGATGTCAATGCCGTGAGATAGGGGCCGCGGCGCTAAGCGGTCGTTTATTACAGAGGGTGCGCCTGGAAGTCTCCCTGATGGCAGTCGGTGATAGGGCTGATGTCGGCGGAGATACGGCGTCAGCACTCACCGCCACGTCACATGGACGTCGCTCAGCTGGCGTCACGTGACACGGATATCACTCAGCTGGGGGCATTCCCGGATATGGCTCCTTCTCGCTGATATACAGGCACATTCAGCAAGGCAGGTCACAGAATCGTCTATAAGCACCACCAGTTTAGCTATGTATTTTTCCGAAGCATTTTCTGTCTAATCATTGATAATAAAAGAATCCCATTGAAAGACATTGGTACCAATCGTTCCGTGGAGTCTTTGAAGCCTCCGAAGGGACAGAATAATCATTACAAGATTTAAAAGGTTGTCAGCCTTGCGAGGTTTCAGAGAGCTGCCCAACCAGATCAGTGCGTCGCCACTTATCTAGGCTTCCTCATTCAGGTGAAAGCATGTCCCCTTCGGTCTCAGTTTCACCAGACGCTAGGCAGTCCCCTTGGTCTCAGTTTTCCCAGCTGAATAAGCGTGTCCCTTTCGGTCTCAGTTTCCCCAGTTGAATAAGCGTGTCCCCTTTGGTCTCAGTTTCCTCCACCAGAGTTATATAGTCATAGTCCCCGCTAATCTCAGTCAGAACGTTTTGGTAACGAGGGGTTCTGTCAGAAGTCATTCACAAATAAGAACGGATCTTTCGGTCTTTTCCTGTTTTAAATGAACTATGGGCGGATAATGAATTTGTATCTGTATAATTGATATATTTCCGGAAAATGGCTCCAATACATTTTATAATTCTCGGGTGAATCAGTGTTAGCCACCAGAGGTGGGCGTCGCTCAATATACCTCTACTTACAGGTACGTTCAAGAAGGATTCCACCACGCCCGAGTGACGTCACACGGGCGTGGAGGAATTCCTTCACCTATGGGCCATGTGTCAAACTGCTGCTAATGGCACTGCGCTCTAACAAATTTGTGAGAATACACGGTAATCAAGTTTATCTCAAATGCAAGGCACCGCTACCATTTTTTTCAAACTCGGCTTGCACTACACTCGCTAGCTAAAACCGTTACCGATACTAACGCCACTTTTCAAACCCGCGAGACCGATGTTAGCTACTCCGCTGCTCCACCGTAGCTACTTCTTATCATAAAGTGCTGCAAAATCACTACCCAAAAAAGTCACTTTTCTTTCTTGGCTTTGAAAGAATTCAAGAGATAATACTGCTTATCTGAAAATTGAATAAGAAATTGGAGGAGCATGAAAATATTATATGGATATGCATAATATCTACATTCCTACTAGAGAGTGTGACACCTTAATGCAATTCCAGACTTGAGTAATTTTACCTGCACCCTTTATTGAAAATACTTGATTTGGCTTAATTTCTATTGAGAATAGCTAATGAGCCTTGTATTTCATTTTATTCAACTTTGCTTTGTTAGAGGTAAAAGTCTCCAAATCGGCGTGACGCCAAATCGGCGTGGGATCTGGTAACACTTCGTGCCGCTATAAACCTGCTCATTGAGCCCATATATGAATACGAGTACAAACGAAGGATTCTTAGCTAAAAGAGGCTATTTTTGGAATTCTCAAGGACACTTATCAATTTCTGCTATCTTTCTCGATTAATTAGAAATATATTTCACGATTGAAGCTAGTAAATAAAGCAAGCGATGCACATTTATAATCGCCAGTACGAAAGGCATATTCAGCACATAGGCTTTAAAGGGAATGTGACATCTTTATAACTAAATTTTAACTGCGATAGCCAAGTTGTAAAGCATGCCGGAAAACCCAGTACTCAACATATCATTCGTCTTGTAACGCGAAATTTCCGTAGAGAGAAGCCAAAAACCCACCTGAAATGTACCACACTAAAAATACAAGCTACACTAAGTTCCGGGATTCGACCGTGGTGCACACATTCCCTTTAAAGAGGTCCAAGCAAGAAAAATTTGTCCGTGCGGCACACGCAGGGGTCTTGAGCGAGACGCCATTTTCCCAAGGCTACCTCAAACCACGTGACCACCCGGGGATGGGGCCGATGGGGGTGAGCTATTACTTTTTTACCTGCGAAAGATAAGTTCTGGGATAAATGAATGATCGATCAAGCGGTTTCTCGGCACCCTCTGTTACATGGCTATCTCTATTAAAATCCTACTATGAAGGTACCACATTCCTTTTAAGCCGACCCAGCGAATTAAGAGCTATGCTTACACAGGATCTACTGCAATAATGCTTTTAAGCCGACTCTGCGAATTTAGAGCGATGCTACATCGGATCTACTGCAATAATGAATATAGCAGTTCACTCCAGTGAGGTGCGACTTTTTTGGGAGCATTGCCGTCGGCCAGAAAGGGGGGTGTGAAAGTGAAACTTTAAGTTGTCGCTGACAGAAAGCCCTTTATACCCCTTCTAAAACAGAATCTCCTTGGAATTGGATGCCAAGTCACATCCTGTTCATACTCCAGACAAAATCCTTAACTTTGCCACCATTTGGCAAAATCCCGCATTCTTCTGACGGGATGTAGGGGGACTTATCCCCTGCCCTTACGTTTTTCTACGCTCACGTCTTTTTCCCTACACTTTGACCTTTTCCAGTCATCCAGGAAGGGCGCAATGCCTTTCCGCCACCCCCTCCCCCGCAGGGGGTCGGTGCGCGAAACCTGTTGCGCTTCGCCTGCCAGCTTTATAAAAAGTCCTTAACTAATTAACTTGACCTACTCGCTATTTCTCAGGAGGTGGCCGATATCGTGTCGCAGTCTGATTTGTTGGCTGTCAGGAAATATGACTGATGGTGGTCAGGCGCGAGAGCGGCTGTCCCCGGCTGATCTGGGTCAAATGACACAGATGTGATGCCATGACAAAGTCAGATATTTTACATGCAGGCACGTAAACAAGATGTGTAGCCACCTTCACACATTTTGGCTTCGTTATGTATGAGGCACGGACAACGCACTGTATGTGAGTTTCAATCATGGGCATCACAGGATTTTAGTCCGCGATTCCGCGATCGTGGAATGCTAACATCGGTCGCAACATTTGTATTTAATTGGAAGACATTCCAAATTTGTGATCGCGAAATTTTCGTTTACATTTAATTCCCCAATTTTTTTAATCCACGATCTAAAATTGTAACTTAAAAAGAACATTTGCCCATAGGGTTGGCTTAGCCTCCCAGCCGTCCTGTTACCTGATGCACCAACTGCCTATTGCCCGCGGGCACAGGGGAGCGGGCAGCGACATACCAAATTCGATTCCAATTGATAATTTGTCCTCCGATTCTGGAGATACCGTTGAAAACAATGTAAAATAAAAAAATCCGAAAGGGACACTGTGACTAAATTTAATGACCTAACAAAGCACGGAAATACACCTTCCATTTCAAGTTTAAGGGTTTAAAGTAACAATGAATATTAAATGTTTGAATGTTTGAAATATTTTGTATATCCTGGGGCGTTTACAACAATCCCTTGAAAGAGCTATTCGGCTTGGACCTGGAGTCGGGGGAGGTTAACAGTTATTAGTTCATGGGGCAGAATGAATTAATGTAATTTATTAACGTATTAATGCTTAATGTAATGTAATTAATCCATTAATGGGACTAATGAATTTATCATTTCGAAAGAAAACTTTCCTTCCGATCACCGATTACAGTAGAAAAGATCACGAAGATTAAGCTCAAATTGAAATAGATCGCGGAGCGCCGAATTTTCGAACGCTGAACGGCGAGAATGGAGCACCTATTTCTCGATGGCGTGCCCATTAGGGTGTTTCAGCCCACTATAGTAAAATTTTGTTTGTTTGGAACGAAGTCATATCGACTTTCCCCAGCTCTATACGTGAAACTGAATCGATTGACACCCTTAAAAGCAAAATAAAAGGACATTTAGAGGTCGCGCACTTTTATCACCAAAATCATTACACTTGAAAGAGGCGCATTCTTTCTTGGTGCGCTTGGGTAGAGCCCTCCGATGGAGTTCCACCACCCGGAGCAGGTACTGCTTCTGCTTCTCGTCCTTGACGAATCCGTTGAACCTCTTGATGAGGGTGATCTCCCTTTCCCGCTGTTTTTGTCCTGAGTCGAAAGTTAGAGTCGTTGTGGCGTCCCATTTGATGTAATGATCCTTCCCATATGTAGAAGGAGTATCGCAACAGATTCGACGCATATGTTCTAAATTCAACGTAAGAACATATTTTAAGGCACATCAAACGATCAAACAATTACTGGTCAAACCAAAGGACAAGATAGACAACCGGAAAAACCAGGCCCAGTATACAAGATGGAATGTAATGACTGTCCAAAAATATACATTTGAGAAAGCAAAAGGATGATGGAAGTCCGACAAGACGAACATCGAAAATCTCGACAAAAACTAATCCGAGAGTCAATTGACGAGAGAGCAGCAGAGGCCACAGCAAAACAATCATTCAAAAAGGATCTTTATATCAAATGGGACGCCACAACGACTTTAACTTTCGACTCAAGACAAAAACAGCGGGAAATAAAAGAGGCAATTTACATCCAAACCACCACGGAACCAAAAATGGATAGAAATATCGGCAAAGTTACCATCTTCTCTGGATTTTTGGACCTCTTAAAACGCCAGCCAAACAAGAGATTGAATTGAAAAATAACACGTGTTTAGAGCTAATAATTCTAAAATGATTCGTCATGTTCATAGCTAAGATTGTTCTTTCAAAGTTTACCCTGTCTTCGTGTTTTTCGCTTAGTTAGGCTTATGTCATAGTGTTTTCTTCATCTCTCTTGAAAACGGGGCGGGATGCTCCCGAAATCGGTCGGGTTTTATGCTCAGGCTAGTCTTGTGCAGTAATAAATGTTTTATTTAATTTTAAGAATATTTCAGATGTGAAATAGAAAACCAAGCAAAAGAAAACCAGCGCCAGCATCAGTGTGGAAATGTGTACATTCATAGGCGTAGGCGTAGGAACAGGGGGGGCAGGGGGCCATACCCCCCAATATTCTTGATTCTTAACCCTTAACCCTGTGGCGTTGACTGGAAAGAAATGACTTCCAAATGCACCTTGGCCTCCCCAATATTCTGGACGTTCCTACGCTTATGTGTACATTTGAATACATTTGATAAAAAACTGCAAAAGTGCGCGACCTCTAAATATTATCGAAATACATGGAAATTTCGCACCGAAGCTTGTAAGCAGATGAGGTTTGAGGGGAACGTCGATATGCGTCAAAATATTGCATTTTGGAACAATGAAACACCCTAGTGCCCATCAGTGGTAAATTTTCAATATCGTGCCCATCAGTGGTAAATTTTCAATAGAGTACCCATCAGTGGTAAATTTTCAATGGCGTGCCCTCAGTGGCGAATTTTCAATGGCGTGCCCTCAGTGGTAAATTTTCAATAGCGTGCCCATCAGTGGTAAATTTTCAATAGCATGCCCATCAGTGGTAAATTCAAAACAGCGTGCAGCTATCGTCCACACAAGTCTTTTTTGCATTTATCCGTAATAAGGACTGTTTTGAACCAGCAGAAACCTTAACACTATTTTGTTTCACCTAAAACCCTTTCTTTGCGAATAAACAAGCGTTTCCAGAGTGAAATTCCCAGTTTTAGAACTCCGCTCTACTCCAAAGTGTCACAAGGGCACGGCACTATCGGGACACTCCTGCCTGAGAGGGGCGGGGAATCCGCTTCTCCGCAAACAGTAAGTGTTGAAAGAGACAGACTATAACAAAAAGCATAGGCGGATCCAGGACTTCCGATCAGAGGGGCCACTTTGGTCGAGGTTTGCTATTGGGGTCACAAGGGCGCACTGTTTAGGGCTAGAGGGGCGCCATTTTGGTCATTGGCGCTAATTCTTAAGTAGTGACCCATCAGAGGGTCGCCAAATTACATTGTGGGGAGCCAACACTTTTTCCGGGAGGGGGAGCGCCGTTTCAGAGGGCGCTGGGGCGCCAGGTGGGTCGATATGGAGAGCACGTGCCTCATTCCTCCCCCGGATCCGCCTATGATACCAAGGTTTTTTGGGCATGCTCTGCGTGTCTGATATCTGTGTTGAAAATCTGCTGATCTATGCACCACACCGACAGCAAAATGTCCGAAAGCCTTTCGATTTCAGATCCTTGCTCCACCTGTCTTTTAGCACAACCCACCTCTCTCCAGGTGCTGACCTCGCCTCTGCGGATCACCCCCCTCCTCCCCCTTGCCGCTTGACACCATTCCAGCCACAAATTCTGTCTTGACAACCGAGGTGAAGGCGCGCCATACTTCGCCGCCGCGTCGCGATAAAGATCAATTAGGGCGGTGTTATAATTGTCGGCGGACGGCGTTTCCAGATATTGGAGCTGCCAGGCCGGCTGACGGGCTGCCAGATCGGCTGACGGGCTGCCAAACGGCTGTCAACGCGCGACAGGCGTGAACGTCCCACTGCGCCGTGACCCTTCATCTCTAGAACGAGCCCTGATTAGGGCGATACGGCGGGGCCGGGGCATTTCCGGCAGTCAGGGCTTTTGAATGGCTGAAGGAGGGGAACGCGTTTGGACTGATTCTACTAAAATTTAATTTAGGGATTTCTACACTGCTGAGTGCAAGTGCACGCCGACTGTGCACATTGAGTGAGTGTAGACTTTCAGTGGGTGAAGGTAGCTTTTTATACACATGACAAATAATTTGATGTAACCACACATACAAGCTTCAATGTTTCAAGACTCCAGTACAATTTTTTTACAATAATTGATTCAACCGAGGTCAAAGTTATTCTGTTGAAACAGACACTAGCGCAGAGGTCTATTACGCTCCCTATATGTCCAGCTCCCTCCAGTTGAATTTGCAAACACGAAACTGGTTATTTTTCGGCCAATTGCAAGGGAACTGGTTCTCGCTTGGGCGCGAAAGAGACTTCAACAGGCGTGCGTTACTTGTTTTTAGGGTATAATTAGCAACAGGTATGACACCAAATCATAGCGGAATTCAAAAGGATAAAGCATCAAGGGGAGCATTTAAAATAAAAAGCACGCGATAAAATATCACGACGGAGAAATGGTACTAAAAATGAGACATCGTAAGATGATAAAATGATAGAAGTGAGAAATATTAAAATGTGCAGCAAAAACACTGTGAAATCCCCCGGAAGCAGAACAATATACAGCCACTTAATCATTCAAAATGAATGACTTCGTACATGCTTCCTGGCACTCCATTTACAATTTGTCAATGTAGAATTAAAAGGGTCGGCTTCGGGATATCGACTAACATGGCTGTCAAAACAAAGCACTGCCTGATAAAACAATCCACGCCGTATTGTTTCCACGCGTGCCACCGGAACATGGAAAATTTCTCTCTCATAGCCTTGGTTCGTCGCTGAGGTACATTTAAAGGAAGCCCCGAGCAGGGACGGAGTCAATTTTACCGGTAACGACTTAGCAGAGAAAGCATAGGTCATACTGGAGCCTCCTCTGGGAGAGGCTGTTAATTTTGAAAGGATTTAGAAGATCGTGACATAGCAGCGATGAGTAAATGTTTAAAGCCAGACGCATGATAACTTTGTGATGAACTCCTTCGATTCTGTCCATTCGATTCCATCCACGCCATTTGCAGCGCAGCCCCAAATGACGCAACCATATTCGAGAACTGATCTAACATTTCCAAAATATGCAGCCAAATGGGATCTGTTTGGAACTTTACTCCCATCCAACCTGTCTGGAGAGAGCGAATAAGAATTCCCAGCATCCTATTGGCTTTGCCAACGCCGAAATCCACATGATCGGAAACATAAGCGTCGCCATCGATAAAAAAGTGGGTGGGGGGGGCAGCCAAACTTCGAATTGATGCTGACAAAAAGTTTTCCACGGTAGGACCAAAAACTTCGAATTTGGGCTCCTCGTTGCCTTCCGTAGCGGTTGGTTATAAGAATGTCCAGTTTTCTTCCATTTTGACTGAGATCTGGAATTTTTTGGCCGAAAAGTGGGGGAGCAGGACCCCCTGGCCCCCTTTTTCGACGCTTAGGATAGGAAAAGGTCAATTTAGAGTTGAACCAAACGCCAAGGTCCCGAATTTTCTCTGCGTGATGCAGGGTGGCATTTCGAATTTTGTTTTCGGATGCTACAGTGTTCTTTCTAAGAGTGATTCGAAAAGATCGACACTTCGCTGGGTTTAAATTCAATTGATAGGCTTCGGACCACAATACTAGCCTATGAATATCCTCTTGGAGCAATTTTGCAGTATCTGGGCAAGCAATTTTGTGAAAGAGCTTGACATCGTCGGCAAAAGAGCAGTGCGTTTTCAGAACGGAAGTTCTGGCTTCCCTTAGTATACACACCATCTTGGTTTTGGAAATCGTTTGGAAAAAGATCATAGTCACATGGAGTGGCAGAAGAAATTGTTTCCATCCATTGTTTTACGAGGTTACGATATATTTTTAAGCATTTAATCGATAGTTTGGGGCTTGAATCATTACCAAGGTCTAAAAACCGGCTGGCGATGAACCGAAAACTACCAAGGTGCAAATTCAATTGCCGAGAGTCGCACCTGCTGTTTCGGCCGCGCGTATTGCATGTGATTGTTTTGGTTCGTTTTCCGGCGACCTCAGCCCCACCACCCGTATTGATTAAATGTACCAAGTAAATCCATTGGTTATGTCCTCACTTTTCCAACTTCAGCACGTATGGTTTTTCTTGACCAGGCAGTACACCGTTCCAGGTTTGTGCCTACGCTTTATTACATCTGATTCGATTTGTTCCATTTCAACACCAGCAGGCTAACAGACCCACCAATAGGTGAGGTCATGAGTTATAACGCCCTTTCCAATTATACAATAAAACTATTTTCAAAGCGAAATACTCTGTACTTCATATTTCATTTGGATCCTCCCTTCTAAGCAGGAAAATAATGCGAAGGGTCAGAATTTGTTCATCGTAAAGCTTGGCCGGAAGTAGGATTTAGATAATCGGCACAGAAGGGAGGATGGGCATCACGGCATCCCTCAGTCCAAAGAAAAGCATCTGTCAGAAGTGGGATTCGAACCCACGCCCTCATACGAGGACCAGAATTCTCACACCGCCACCAGCGGCAAGGCGAACCTTGAGTCTGGCGCCTTAGACCACTCGGCCATCCTGACATAAGCCTCCCGTGCCTCCAGCAAATAATAATCGCTCAGATCTCCTCATCCAACGATTTCTTATCTCCAATCAATGAGAACCTTCGGTGAATTTATTAACAGTTATGACACAATACCGTAACAAATATAGCAGATAAATTTCATACATCGGTAAATGCTCTTGGAATTCAAACTAATAGCAGGTTTAACCCTTGTCAAATCTCCCGCTTAATCTCCCTGTCTTCTCTTTGCCGTTAACCCTTTCCATTCCGGCAGGTATTTCAAAGACTTGGACAATAGGCAAATCCTGTCTCACTTTCCCTTCCATTGGCATTCCTAATTTCCACCTTACGTATTAACGCCCAGGAGAGTATATCCAATAGTGTCCAATATGATTCTGCCATCTCAAATGAACTTCCCGACGTCAGACATTGGATAGATGCTTGATCTTTAACCGCCTTATCCGAGTTTGCATTCCATTTTCAACAACCAGACAATCAAATAAGCAGCCATTGACCTTAACAGACTTGTTGATGACTCACATTTTTTAGTCGACTCAACTCTGACTCACAGCATAAAGGCTGACTCTGATTCTGACTCGACTCACTGTGTTGAAAATGGTGAGCCGACTCGGCTCAGCCCAAATTCAGAAGTGAGTCGACTCAACTCCGACTCAAATAAGTGTTGAGTCAGAGTCGACTCCGATTCAGAATGGTGGCCAAGTATGTACACAAAAAATGCACATTTCCTTTAATAGTACACAAATTCCAGTGCATTTATTCATGGGATTAACTATTTAATAACCGCACATTTCTTTCGATAAAATGTCAATTGCAATGCATTAATCCATGACATAAATTATGTTTGCATAGGAATGAAGATAGGTGCTAAATGTGAACATGTGATTGAGATGAAGGGCCTGTGGGCTTTTCATTTTGAAGCTATGTCCTTCATGAGTAAAGTCATAATTGAGGCAATAAGCGAGGTTTCAAACACAAATAATAGGACTAAATGTTTTAACATTTGACATTTTGAGTGAAAATTCCTGCCCAGTGCATTCTGAACAATCCTGTGACAAATTAAGCTTAGAAATAAATACTAAGATGTGTCGAACCGAATCTCTGCACCACCTCAATCAAAAAAAACAGTGAACACTCGCATCGTCCTCCCGAAAAAGCTGTGGTCAATACTACAGATGGCGCACTGACGACATTACGCGAACCTAACCTCTGATGACACAAAAGATGACAATTAATAGCACTTCAAAAGTCACGTGACTTAAAAAAAAACCTGCAAAAATCTGCAGTACCAGGAAAATATATCTTGCCCTCAGGCTACGAAGCAAAGCAAAGCTAATATATTGTGGCGCACAATGATGGTTTTGTGACTGGCGTGGCGCGCGTGGGGTGCAGGGGTGCAGTGGTATGTTTTTTACTTTCCGTATACAGAGGACAGTAGGTACAGTGTTTGTGTCGTCGGTGTCTATAGGTATTATCTACCAGGGGATGTCCTCAAACCAAGACAAATCAAGAAAATTCTTTGAAAAAACAGCTAATTGAAGCTTTTAGTTTCGTGTTTTGACCCATTTCAAGGCTTATGTGCGACACAAGTTTTTTGGTACCCTCTATCTGGCACTTATATTACTTAGTTTTTTAAGTGTTTTCAGTCAGCCAAAGGAAGAGGATAGAAAATAAAGATGTGGCTTCCTAAGAGTGAATTATTGCATGTTTATCAGCTTAAGACTTTTTATGGTGTCCACTCCCAAAGTCAAAATCACATGTCCACTCTCTGGAGGTGTGCCAAATCACATTTGTCTGTATGATTTTGCATTCTATTGCTAATATTAAGTGGAAAATATCTAGGAAATGTGTGAGCTTTTGAAACTATATATTTTACACATCTTATTATTGTTAATGACTGATCCCGGGATGGGTGTAGTGTGGATATTAAAATAATAAATTACCTATTATTAGCAAATTGCAACATGAAATCATTCAAAATTAGTTGTGAAAATTTGAAAAATATCAGCCATTTGATCACATATTTTGAGAAAATAGAGTGCTGAGTCGAGTCAACTCCCGACTCACAGCTTAGAGGCTGACTCTGATTCTGACTCCACTCAACTGGTCGAGCAGTTGAGTCGACTCAGACTCATTCCAAATCTGGAAGTGAGTCGACTCAATCCGACTCTGAGTGGTGACTCAACAAGTCTAGACCTTAGTATGCAACCAATGCATCATTTTAAAACCATCACTGCCTTGCAATCGACATTTTTCATACCGTCACCATTCGTTATTGACACAGAATATGTGATTTTTCAATAGCTCACACTTATGCATGTTTATCTTAAAAAGTGGCATTACAAATAGATTATTTTTTTAATGTTGGTTAGATACAATTCGCAACACAATTAAATTCAAGCGACAAACAAAACACGATGTCGTTAAGTTTGAAGTCTCGGCGAGGAGCATGATGATATTGTTAAGATGTCTCAATCAAATAAACACTCAGATTAACACACCCTTCACAATGGGAGTAAATATCAATATCAGTCCTAGTATAGCCAGACCTCGAATTCGAGGTCTGGCTATACTAGACTGAGAATTATATATTTACCCCACGATTCTGATGAAGGGCGCCCGAATATAATCTGCAGTGTTTCACATTTCCGATTCGAGGACCAGGAACATCTTAACAAAACACGATGTCGTTTGATTTGAATTGTCTTTTGATATAATTATTTGCTATGTGGTACTATTTAAAATCGAATGCAAACCACAAATGGCAGTGATTGTTAGATTCAGCTCTGGTGCTGGGGGAGTTCAGAACAACAGTTAAGTGTGGTGTACAGCACCTCCCCTCTCCTCTGGTTTTCTGTGGTGTGCAGCATCTTCCCTCCCCTCTGGTCTGCCGTGGTGTGCAGCATCTCCCCCCCTACCTTCCCATAATACATTTGGGACGTCCCTTCTAAGCAGAAAAATAGTGCATGGGGCGGGAATTTATTCGTCGTAAAGGTTGCCCGGAAGTAGAAATTAGATCGTCGGCACGGGGGTGAGGATAGCAATCACGGCATCCCTCAATCCCCAGAAAAACACCTGTCAGGAGTGGGATTCGAACCCACGACCTCATACGAGGACCAGAATACTCGCGGCGCCACCAACGGCAATGCGCACCTTAAGTCTGGCGCCTTAGACCACTCGGCCACCCTGACTTCCGGCATGTCGCCGCCTCTAGCAAATAATAACACTGGTCAACAGCCAAAATGGATCCGGCACGTGAGCACCTGTTTCTACCTATTTCGATACCACCGATTTCAAATTTAGTAATCGTTTTTTGCCACCGGACCTGGTTTCTTCCCCAGAACATGCCTGGTGTATAGCCCCTACACTTTCCACACACAGTCATGAGCCTAGCCTTTTGCGGAAAATCTAGATCAATGATGTCAAGAACCCAGCTTATCTGCAACCAGACGATGCAGCTTATCACTATACAGTATACATGTGAATGTATTGCAACGATAAACTACTTTGCACTCAAGTGCATGAACATTGTACATTGAACAAGGCTTGCGCTCGGTCGCACAAACTCGCCGGTATTGTAGACCGAGTGGTGACGTCTCAACATTACATGATGATGATTTCATGTCAGATTCACCTCCCTTGAAGGTCAAGGCCAAGTAACAAGTCACAGGTCAAGGTCACACCACTATTTCAGGGTCATTGACCCTAGTGCTTTTGGTGGGATGAAGTCACCTAATATGGCGTATATTATGTTATGACGTCATAGGCTAGGTCACTCAATCTTGAGCTCAAGGTCCCAGGTTCAAGTCAAAGGTCATAGGTCAAGGTCAAACCTGGTGTCCCGCCCGACGGTTGCCATAGTGCTAGTTGCAGTATACGTTATAGGCAAAATGTAATATTTTGACGTCAAAGGTCAATGATCTTGAACGACCTTGACCTAAAAGTTTCAGAGAACATTGCATCAGATCTTCCCTCCGTTACTTTAGGTCACTTTCTCTCCATATCGGGCTTCTCATCACATAATCACGGCATTTCCCAATGGCTACCTTGCACAGACAGAATTTGACCTATATGGCCTCATTTTACCTTGAATATAATGACTATGAAAATCGGGTTTAGGGAAGAATACCCTAGCCTCCACAAATACCCACCTTCATTTTCCCAGACCTCTTGGGTTTTGCACTGTCAAGGTCACTGATGCCAAGTAGGCTTGCACAAAGACGACACACAGACATACTGGATCTCAAAATTCTGATCTGATGCGGCATCTCCGCCGCCAGATTCGTCTTCAGCGCCACAAATTACCCTAGCAACGAACTAGTTTGTATTGGATCCATGACAAAAGTTAAATTTTGTTGACCAGTGTAATCGCTCTGAGCTCCTAATCCTACGATATCTTATCTCCAATCAATGGGAACTTGCAGTGTGTTCCAGTACCATAAAAAACATAGCTCATAAATTTATACATTGGTAAATGCTCTTAAATTTCAAGCTAATAGCAGGCTTAATCCTTGCCAAATCTCTTGCTTAATCTCCTTGTCTTCTCTCTCTCTCTCTCTCTCTCTCTCTCTCTCTCTCCCTTTATTGTGCCTGTCTCTTACGAGCATTTTCGCACAGAGAAATGACATGTACAACATTCTATGAGCGATGGTGAATGTCATAACAACTGATACAATTTCTAGACAATACTAAAAATTTTGCTATCGTTTTAAAAGTTTCTTCAGTTTCTTTTCTTTGTCGTTTTCCCTTTCCATTCCGGCAGGTAGTTCAGAGACTTGGACGATAGGAAATCTTGTCTGACTTTCCCTTCCATTCGCATTCCTAATTCCACCTTGCGTATTGCCGCCCAGGGAGTGTATCCAATAGTGACCAATGTAACTCTGCCGTCTCAAATGAGTTTCCCGATGTCAGATATTGAATAAAGATGCTTGATCTCTATCCGAGTTTGCATGATCTTTATCCGAGTCTTATCCGGGTTTGCGTTCCATTTTCTAACAACCAGACAATCAAATTATCGACCATTGACCTTATTATGCCATCAATCCATTATTTTAAGGCCCTACCTTGCAATTAGCATTTGTTATACCGTCACCATTTGTAATATCCATAGAATGATGTGATAGCTCACTTATGCATTATTTTTTCAAAAGTGTCATTACAACAGTGGCGGATTCAGGGGGAAAGGCATTTGCCCCCCCCACCCCAAACGGAAAAGCTCGGGGCAAAACTATGTTTTTGCCCCCCCCAAAGCGATCGACCTCCTTTTTTCCCCCGACTCCTTTTTAGTTTATAAGAAAGATTTTGGTGATTCAACTCTCGACATCAAACAGAACCAGTAATGTTCAGAGTAAATATTGGGCCTTGGATAGGAGAAAAGTATTTTGAGCCCATATTTTTCACCGTGACGTTTTTTTCCTTTCGCCTCAAATACTCAAAATGCTACCGGGAAGTAGTATTGTAGCGCAGATTTTCACTGCGTGACGTTTTTTTGCTTTTCGACTATAGTTTGGCCCTCCCAAACCGACCCGCTAGATCCGACACTACATTACATATATATCGCTTTTCCAATATAAGTTAAATACAACTCGCAACACAATTCAATTCAAGCGACAAACAAAACACGATGTCGTTTGGTTTGAATTGTCTTGTGATAAAATCATTTGCTGTGTTACTATTTAAAATCAAATGCAAATCTCAAATGACAGTGATTGTTAGATTCAGCTCTGGTGCTGAGAGGTCCAGAACAACAGTTTGGTGTGGTGTGCAGCATCTCCCCTCGCCTCTGGTCTGCTGAGGTGTTCAGCATCTCCCCTCCCCTCTGGTCTGCCGTGGTGTATAGCATCTCCCCTTCCCTCTGGTCTGCCGTGGTGTGCAGCATCCCCCCCCTCTGGTCTGCCGTGGTGTGCAGCATCTCCCCTTCCCTCTGGTCTCCCGTGGTGTGCAGCATCTGCCCTTCCCACTGGTCTGCCGTGGTGTGCAGCATCCCCTTCCCTCTGGTCTGCTGTGGTGTGCAGCATCTCCCCTTCCGTCTGGTCTCCCGTGGTGTGTAGCACTTCCCCTCCCCTCTGGTCTGCCGTGGTGTGCAGCATCCCCCTCCCCCTCTGGTCTGCCGCGGTGTGCAGCATCTCCCCTCCCTTCTGGTCTGCTGTGGTGTGCAGCATCTCCCCTTCCCAGAATAAATTTGGGTTCTCCCTTCTAAGGAGGAAAATACTGCAAAGGGTCGGAATTTATTAATCATACAGCTTGCCCGGAAGAAGGGGTTATATCATCGGCACGGAGGTGAGGATGGGCATCACTGAATCCCTCAGTACAAAGAAAATAAGCTGTCAGAAGTGGGATTCGAACCCACGCCCTCATACGAGGACCAGAATTCTCACACCGCCACCAGCGGCAAGGCAAACCTTGAGTCTGGCGCCTTGGACCACTCGGCCATCCTGACATAAGCCTCCCGTGCCTCCAGCAAATAATAATCGCTCTGAGCGTCCAAAGCTCTGATTTCTGATCTCTAATCAATGATAACTTGCGGTGTGTTCCAGTTATGATACAATACCATCGAAAAATATAGCTGATAAATTTTATGCATCGATAAATGCTCTTGGAATTCAAGCTCCTAGCAGGCTTAACCCTTACAAATCTCTCACTTAATCTCCTTATCTTCTCTTTGCCGATTTTCCATTCGCATTCTAATTCCACCTTGCGTATGGCCGCCCAGGGAAATATGTCAAATAGTGCCCAATGTGACTCTGCCAATGCATTTTTATCTCAAATGAGCTTCCCGATGTCAGACATTGCATATAGATGCTTTTACCGTTTTATTCGTGTTTGCATAATATTTTTAAACAAGCGGACAATCAAGTTAGCAATCTTTGCCCTTGACAATTTAATTATCACGGTCAATGGGTAGCATATCAAGGTTTAGGGGCGTAGCCAAGGGGGTGGGGGCGGCAGGGACAGCCGCCCTCCCTGAGGGCCCGAAGGTCCCCCTGAGGACACGAGCCGCGGGAAGCGCGGCTCGCCCGCACTATACTATGTGGCCAAATTTGGGATTTTATACCAGACAGGGCCCTCTTAAGCCCTCTTAGGCACTCTATTCTGTAACAAGGAGGGCCCTTTTTACCCATCAGGGCCCTTTTGGCGCTGTCGCAGGGGTCCTTTTCGGGGCGCCGCCCCTCCCTGAGCGAAATCCTGGCTACGCCCCTGTCAAGGTTAAGAGTAGCATCTCCTCTCTCCTCTAGTTTGCTGTGGTGTGCAGCATGTCCCCTCCTTTTTGGTCTGCCGTGGTGTGCAGCATCCTTACCCCTGGTCTGTCGCGATGTGCAGCATCCCCCTCCCTTCTGCGACGTTATCTCCCATCTGCTGCAGTGGTGACACGAGCAGTGGGCATCTATGTTAGGACGTCAACATCCTCTGTCACCAGATGTCCGCCGTCCGTCAATCACACGTCACATATATGTCGATCAGATGTCAAACATCTGCCGGCCAGACGTCTCAGCCGCAGTAGGATCAGGGGGAGTGCAGACGCTGGGTTCATGTCAGACACTAGGCCACCCGCTTGGTTCGAACACTGTTGTCTGGTTCGAACACAGTTGTCACAGCTGAGGGGATGGTAATACTTCCTAGGCAGACCCAGAGCGACAGGGAAGGGTACTTGCTCCCTCCAACCGAGCCTCGTGCCGTCTTTAAGGTCCTCAGCGCCCTCTAGATGATCCTCGATACTTCCCACCGTCACCCAGGATGGGCGTACCAGCACCCCGGGCCATCAAATTTGGCGCCTATTGATGAATCGCGCTCCCGAACAGTGGCGCCCTACTGATCCAAACGGCACCCCCTGTGCGAGTTTCCCCTCCAATCAGAGACCCTGGGTCCGCCTATGTACTGATGCAATGACAAGGAGCGTGATTTGCATGCATGGGAATGCGGCAGTGGCGGTGTCTTATAATGTATACGGACGGACCAATCGGTGAAATGGTTAGTTCGTGCTGGTTTCAACATTTTGCGAACCCTCTGCACGAGCTCAAACGTCACATACGGCACATCAAAGAAGCGAGAGCCAGCCGGTTTTGATTCTGGTCTTATTTCTACATTATTCTGATCCCGTTTCGCCACACGAAGCCTGCCTAGAATTTCTGCACAACACAAGAATAAGGAAGCCAGTATTGCAGAGGCGCTGCATTGGAGAAGCTTGCCAGTACCAGTACAACACACGGTAAGAAAACTCAGGCTCTACCGTGAATCGGAATGTAGTACGTGGGTACCTACTCAGCAATGTTGAGTATGGCAACACTGCTTGATGGTGAATCTATCCTGAATGTTAATAAACTGATATGAAAAAGCCTTATAGGTTTGCTCGTTACCCTGATGACAAGGTTTAAAGTTTTGTAATCCCTCACACAAAATCTTAACTTTCCGAAAACTTTTCCAGCATTCGTCTTCCCCGGCAAGAGCTTGGCGTGTTCTTGTTCCCTTTCCTGCAAAGTGAACCGTGCATGATTATTGCGTATTTTTGGGTTCAAACATGTAAAAAAATGCTGCTCGTTGACATCAGATATCACCAAAATGAACCACGATGTGTTGAAAGGCATATAAAAAGCAGAAGTGTAGCCACGAGGGAGCCTTGGCGTGTGCCCCGTCCTCCTCTAAGGCCGAGCACCTCCCCCACGCATACCATTACACAATACTCAACAATGCAGGCATGAGTCCTGCGCAGCTGACTTAAATTTTGCAATGTAACGGGCCTGGCAATTATCCTGGATCAATTTCTAGCTAGACCGCTGTAGGAAAGCGCCTGGAATAGAAAGGTATGTATATAATGAATGTATTAAATATGTATATAATGCAACATAATCGTAGGCTCTCCATTGTATTCCGTAAAGACGCACAATGAAAAAGCAAATTCCCCACTAAAATATTCAGATGAACAAATAAATCAAGACATTTTACCCACACCAAGAAGTCCGTTAATCAAAAGTCTGCTCAGTGGTCATGAGTCCGGTTTTCATATAAAAGGTTGAGATTTCATCTAAAGCCTTGAGACATCAGTTAGCAGTGACATCACACTCACCTGCCTGCTCCTGACGTCAGTCCGGCCTGTCGCCCCGTCAACACTAAGACACCACTCTGTACGGCGGTCGCCGGGTCGCCGGGCGCCGAGACGTCGGTCATCTGTCTTCGCTGCAGGCCGACAGCGACAGCGCTGCACGACAGTTTCGGCGGGGTGTCTGCCGGCCGTGCAGGGGGCCCTGGTACACGTGTCCACCCAACGTCCATTAGTTAACCGGGACGGTGCCAAACTGTCAATCTTTGCAGAGGTGACTGTGGACAAATAGAAACTTGCAAATGCAATTCACTGGGCGGCTACATTATCGGATCGTTTCACCACCCGCAAATTACGGGCTGGGGATTTCACTTCACAGCTGTGGGGCTTGTGTGGTCGGGATGAATTGGAGCCCATGAACGGTTCATCAGGCTTAAAGGGAGTGTCCCACATTTATAATGGGGTTTGAACTGAGATAGGGGTTTAGAAAATGTGTCGAGCAAGTACTATTGGCATATTTCATTTCACCCAAAGCTATATACTAAATTTCCACACAATTCAGAGCCCAAAACATAGGACAATAAGGTACTAACTCAAACCCTGGAGGAATTCCTTTCCATCTGGTTGCAGTAATCTGATTGGTCTAAATTCAAGGCCCCTCCTACTGCCACGCAGGTCACGTGATAAATGCTGAACAATTGTAACGCCGATGCAGCGTTGACATGTTGCAAGCGGCACCATGGCGGCCAGCCTTGTAACTACATGCCATAGGCGACAGGGGGCGGCGCCCCAGACCCTGGCGCCCCAAAGGTCGATGGCGCCCCCAAATGTCCTTCCCACCCCCCAGGATACGAAAGTCGCGCCCACCGATAGGATTTGGCGCCCACCTGATAGGTTTTGCCGGTCAAAGTGGCGCCCTCCGGTCCAGGTGGCGCCCGGGATGGTGCCCCCTCCGATCGGCAATCCGGATCCGCCTATCTACATGCGATGATTAGGTCACCTCTAAGGGAGCCAAAATAGTCTTGATGGCCTGATACATTGTAAAAGGCTATATTTTTGTTCGGAGTGCTTGCAGGTAGAAACGAAATGTGGCTTTAATGTGTCCAGACTTCTGTAGTCCATAAATAGATATTCCTGTAGTTCCGATTAGGTGGTCTATTCCCTTTAAGAAACCACATACTCACCGTTTTTATATAGCTTGAATGATCTTTAATGGCACATCCTGTGTAGGAGCTACCGGCAAAGTCCAACCGCGCTGCAATACTGATGATACCACAGCCGCATCTCCCCGTTTTTTTCAGAGAGAGCCCTCGCTCCAACGTCACGTGATTTCTGAGGGGGGGGTTCGCCGGAGCGTTACGTGGCAGAGAGAAGTACAAAATCAGACAAATATACGTTATATGTGAAGTTGAATAAAACGCAAAAAGATATCGTGCTCATTGTCTTTGAAGATAGCCAATGATAGGGCCAAAGACGAAGAAAAAAATTGCGAGAGAGATTTTTCCATTCCACTTTTCCAGGCAAGATAAGCATTAGGCTATTACTCTCCATTTTTTAATCATCCAACATAGAAAATTGGGATATTGAAACACTTTCAGCTAGGGAGCTTTCTAGCAGAAACGTTTCTCGGTGTCGATGTTACATTCTATACTGAGTGAACTTCAACCCCAGGCTTCGTTTCAGTTATTCATCTATCTCATTACTGAACGTATATTAACCCATAATCTTTTGCAGACAAGCATACTATATATTTAACCGGACTGTATGCTAGGTATACCGGGTGTTATTTGGTATGCTTTCCTCGGGTGTTTGAAACAATGCCCGAACGAAGTGAGGACATTATTTCCTACAAAAATGGTAGCCGAACGAAGTGAGGCTACCATTTTGGAAAATTGCACGAATGAAATGAGTGTAATTTCCTTATTTCATGCACGAATTTATGAGTGCATTAAAATGAAACACCCGGAGGAAAGCATGCCGAATACCATCCGGTGTATCGAGTAGACAGTCCGGTTATATTTCTTATGCCCAATTTTGGACGTTCTCTGACCCGAACTGTGGAAAGGTGTTTTCTTTGGGGGAGCGTGAAGAGAAAAGGGGGCTTGGCAGACTTTTGAAGTAAATAATTGACTCCACAACCCTGCCTAAATCATTACGACCGATACAAATTTCGGGGATACTGAGGCATGACAGAGTGGCGTACAGAGGCCGAACAAAGCGCCAACTCGCGGGAAATGTTGGTGACAGAACTAGACCGAGTTGGTGACAAAATAACCGAGACTGTTCAATACCGAAGACGCGATGGTTGGCGCCCAGCTAGTCATTGCGGTCCTGAAGATTTAGAAGGGCGCAGGGTGTATGGCAAATAAACACCCTTTTGGTGCCACCTTTGGTCACACAAGCTTGGTTTGAAATTCTCTTCGTGACACTTAGACACTTCTTCTGACCTCTGACGGCTTAAGTGAAGGCCAGATTACGCTGTCATCATATAATTATTTTAAACACTCATTCACGAATTAGCCCACTGGAGTTAGTGTTCAGCGGTCAAATTGAGTTAATCGCATAATTGATATCAATCAATCAACCATTTCAATTGATTGCTAATGTTGATGATATATTGATGGTTAATTGAGTGGGCTAAATAGCGATTACATGGTGAAAGTAATCTAATAATTCTAACGCACTTTGGCTTCCGCTAAGCATTTTTCAGGCTGTCCCGACCTCAACTCAGGCATGGCAATGTTTCAGATGATGAGTCTTCTTAAAACGTGGCTCCCTATCAACTCTGCTCAGTAGGCAAGCACCGGTGAACCATGATTATTTTAAAGGGTCAACATTGTTGGGGTGAGTGATCAGGAAAATAGCTGTCGAGGTCTTCAAGAGCCTAGGCTTAGAGTTAAATTTGCATTTGGGAAGGCTAGATTTCGGGTCATTTCGCATGAATGGTTTGTAGATTTGGTTCAAAGGGCTTAGAAGTGTAGAGCCTTTGACTACGCCAAAAAACGGCACCGTGAATCGTTTACCGGGGCACTTAAAAACCACAGGGGTCCCACAGGGTCCCACAGGGCCCCTCACAACCGCAGACAGGTCCCAAAGCCACAACTATAAGCGTTGAAGGGGGCGGGGGACTGGTGGGACACTGACAATGCCGGATGAGGGCCCATAGCTTGTGTGTGTGTGTGGGGGGGGGCAACGGGGCCAAAGTCGTAAAAAATGGTTCCAGAAGAAAACTGGCGGTTCGGGGGATGCCTTTTGTGCCCCCCTTTGCATTTGTGCATGGACAGGACACTAACCCTGCTGGTGAACCAGAAAGGAAGTCCCAGCAAATTTCGGCACTCGCCCATTACTTTAGCGTTGCGTCCCCTCATCAACGTGGTGGACCTTCTCAAATGCTTTCAGGCTAGCTGCGCGTGCATTGTCTGGAAGCCGCTTTCTCAGACGATTTTAAGTTTTGCCTTCGCCTCTCACTTCCCCTCCCCCCACAATCGTGACCATAGTACGGTCGGTCCTCGGATAAAAAAGCCATAGAGACGCCCCTGGTCACAACTGCCACATGCAAACAAATAAATTCATTTAGTTAAAAAAAACTAGCCCAGGGAGTCCGGGGTTCGCCGCATGTAGTTTTGCTTCACTACAAACCCACTACAAAGCATCTGTTCGGCCGATCATCCACAGATTAACACGTCGCTGTCCCTGTCAGCCCGGCGGCGAGTTGTCAGTTGTCACCAATCCCGTCCTGTCTTTCATCCCCCTGCTCCTCTAATCCGGGCGGCGGGGCGCCCACTGCGGTCGTAAGTGGCCTGTAAGCCGACAGCTGACGTGTTGTGACTGGGAACTGCCCCGCCGGAACCGCCCCAAACGCCCGCACTGGAGATGCAACTTTTGTGGCACGCACAGCAGCAACCAGTCCGATGAAGTAGAGGCCCTTTCTGGATCAGCTCCGAGAGAGATTTGTCACGTTTCGGCCCCCGTTTTATCTTGCGAGCCAATTGTTCACTCCCGCACGAGAGTTGGTCTAAGTTACGGTAGGAAATATATTTTTCTTAGCCATAGCTCCCGTAAATATAATGTAGCGCAGCTGACCTTGATGAGTAAAATCAAATAAACCGCGCCAGACTTCGGTGTGCACCGGTATTCACACTTGTTGCGCTTTGCCGAATGCATATCAACGTTTAATATCACACCCCGGAAAGCGCGTTTTCACTCCCGTCCAGGGCGTTTATTACTTGAATTCATACCAAAATGTATTGAATCAACTAGATACAGTAAATGGCGTGCCGGTACATTTATTCTCCCGAACTTCATTTAGCTATATTCTCAAACTAACCAACATTTATTCCCCAGCGCCATCAACACTGTCCACCGTACAAACATATTACTCTAATACCTATTCAAACTGCTCGCGCGTGCCGAATGAACCTATCACCCTCCCCAGGTGCGGCTGCATACAGTTATATACCCATTAACAGCGTCCTCGCCGCACTACGTGCAAGCATTCGCCACCTTAACCTTCCACATCGACGCATGAACTACGTGTCACAATGCCGTATAACCTTGGCAGTTGTGCGTCGTTAACCCCAATGTCACTGTCGGCGCCGTGTGATTGTGACCCCTGTCACCTCTGTGCCTCGCGGGGATGCAGCTACTGCTGATTGCCGGCCGCTGATTGGTGGAGGCGCGTTCACGAGCTTCACGTGCCTAACGATGAATTGAGCGTAATTTTTTCGATACGAATGTCAGTGTCGTAAAGTGTGTGCGTGGTCATTTATTTGGGATGTCATTTTCGGTAACATTCTGACACATTTTTTCCTATCGGCTAAATTATCTTCTTCAGATTTCCCGGCTGGTTCCCGGCACAGGCGAGACAGTTGCCAAGTTCGCTGAAGTTCGGAGCGTTGACGCGGGTATCTACTGAGAGAAGAGGACGGAGTCTGGGCCAACGGTAAGCGATGGAGCAAGGGGGTCATTTTCTACATAAACCTATCTGATGTCTTTAAGAGTCACTACTCAAGCACTGCCGGAACATATTCAGTACCGGAGCGTGCGGTGCGCTGTTCCGTTTTGAACAGGGAAAAGGGTACGATACTTCAGTCGATACCAGAAACTTTACCGGTGTTTTCGGACATTTCACCTTACTGATTGGTTTAATTTTAGGTGGGACGCCCTTGTTCAGCAGCTAGGAACACATTAACTCGCCAAGTCCCCCACCCTCTCCTTAGAATGCCAGTGCCAGTGGGAGAACGATTGTTAACGCGCGACACTAAAATCGGGGAAAGTTCGATGGCTTGCAAAATTGATGTGTGTGGCTCTAATCACTTCAACCCAAAGGAGCAGCAAGTCAGTTTTGAAGATGAGCGCAAGCCAACAATGCGATAAAACACAAAGATGTTTGGGCTTAAGGAGAAGGTAATTTCCCGCTAATGCCAAGGGAATGTTGTCCTTGTCTTTGCACGAGATCTAAGACTATGCGATTGTGCGAAGCTTTAAGGAGGAGGGGGTAAACCAAAGCAAACCACCACGGGGGTGGGGTTTTTGTGCATTGCGAGTGGCGTCTTCCCCAAACAATTTCGGACGAGTTTCGGTGGTGGATATTTCAAAAGTTACATCAAGCGGTAACTGATTTAAATTTCGCCCGAGGATCGCCCCGTCGGGAGGAGGTTATAGGTAACTGTTCAGACCCGGTCGAGACAGCGACAGTGCACGGCGACAGTGAACGGCGACAGTGAACGGCGACAGTGCACGAGCAGCCAACAATGGAACACGCCCGAAAACGGGATCCCTCTGCCTGCAGGCCACCCTAGAGAAGCAGTTTAAAGCACTGGCATATGCACGGGGTCGAAGAGGGGCGGACACCTCAAATGCTAAAGAGATATCATTTCGCCCCACACGATTCACCGTTAACTCGAATCTACGACACAAAAACGGTAAAAATATATACAGGTCCAAACAAATTCCCCCTCCAGGTCCGGCAAAACCGAAACTAAGCGCTGAGTGGAATGGGGAGCAAAGCATAAGCGTCGGAAAAAGGGGGCTGCCCCCAGCTTTTGGGCAAAAATTTCCTGATCTCAGTCAGAATGGGAGAAAACTGGATATTTTTATAACCAGCCGCTGCGGAAGGCACCGAGGAGTCCATATTTGAACAGTTTTTAGTCCTAACGTGGGAAGTGTTTTGTCAGCATCAGGTTGAAATTTGGCTGGCCCTCTAACTTTTTTCCGGTGGTGACGCCTATGGAGTAAAACATTATTTCTCATGATCCACCTGAGCCTTCGATCGGTGGTCAGCTTTACAACTCCACAGTTATGTTTATGGCCATGAGCCAACCATGAATATTGCAATACGATGTATTTTGCACTGCAGCTGTAGTTAAATTCGGTAATATTGTAGCCCTTTAAAAATCCGTAGAGTGGTTTCGGCCCAAAACGAGCTGTGGCGTAGCGTAATTCCGTAAAGTGGCGTAGCACAGGCCATCTCTGACTGCCACAACACTCCGCGATAAAAGCACGTCCAAATCGGTAGCACGGACTAATGGTTAAAAAAACAGCAGCTCTATTCCCGGGCTTCCTCGCTCCCACAGACGGGAGTCTACCTGTCAGGCTGGGGGTGGATCAACAGAGCGGGAGCTAGGGATTTGTGGGGATTTAGGGCGTTGTGTAAGCGCACCCTCATGCCGTGCTCAGGCCGCGGAAAATTGCCGACAATCTTAAAAACGAAAAATATTCTTTACTTCTTTCTCGTCAACGTCAAACGATTGCATTGAGAATCTGAAAATTTTTATTCAGTGGAGAATCTGAACAAAAACCATGATCACTAATTTATTTTCACATTTTCGCTGGACTACGAACGGAAAGGCGTACTCTTCCGCAGAGAAAAATTTTGACGCTGCTTTTCGGTGTAATTCTCCCTTAACACTTTAATCGCACCATGATTACTAAAGACTACTCCCATGAAACACCAGTGAAACGCGGAAACTCTTCTGTGAAAACGCGTCGATTATTTTTCGGAGAGTCTTTTTCATATCATAAAAGCGTTACTGCCGGCTTAACTCACACCGGCTTGACGCCTCCTCTAATATCAAAGGATCATGTCAGCGCCCAAGGAGTGTTGATGGAGTAAAGGTGGCGTCATCCAGCTGCAATGACCCTCTCAATACACCTTCTTGTCTCTATCAGCATTACAGAAGCGTCAACACAGCTCGCGCGAGCTCTCTTCCGGTGTTTTGTCGGTGTCATCGCGGTGCACCGCGCAGGACGCGCGCGCCAAAACGACGCCATTTTTTGTAGGGGCGGACACCTCAAATGCTAAAGAGATATCATTTCGCCCACACGATTCACCGTTAACTCGAATCTACGACACAAAAACGGTAAAAATATATACAGGTCCAAACAAATTCCCCCTCCAGGTCCGGCAAAACTGAAACTAAGCGCTGAGTGGAATGGGGAGCAAAGCATAAGCGTCGGAAAAAGGGGGCTGCCCCCAGCTTTTGGGCAAAAATTTCCTGATCTCAGTCAGAATGGGAGAAAACTGGATATTTTTATAACCAGCCGCTGCGGAAGGCACCGAGGAGTCCATATTTGAACAGTTTTTAGTCCTAACGTGGGAAGTTTTTTGTCAGCATCAGGTTGAAATTTGGCTGGCCCTCTAACTTTTTTCCGGTGGTGACGCCTATGGAGTAAAACATTATTTCTCATGATCCACCTGAGCCTTCGATCGGTGGTCAGCTTTACAACTCCACAGTTATGTTTATGGCCATGAGCCAACCATGAATATTGCAATACGATGTATTTTGCACTGCAGCTGTAGTTAAATTCGGTAATATTGTAGCCCTTTAAAAATCCGTAGAGTGGTTTCGGCCCAAAACGAGCTGTGGCGTAGCGTAATTCCGTAAAGTAGCGTAGCACAGGCCATCTCTGACTGCCACAACACTCCGCGATAAAAGCACGTCCAAATCGGTAGCACGGACTAATGGTTAAAAAAACAGCAGCTCTATTCCCGGGCTTCCTCGCTCCCACAGACGGGAGTCTACCTGTCAGGCTGGGGGTGGATCAACAGAGCGGGAGCTAGGGATTTGTGGGGATTTAGGGCGTTGTGTAAGCGCACCCTCATGCCGTGCTCAGGCCGCGGAAAATTGCCGACAATCTTAGAAACGAAAAATATTCTTTACTTCTTTCTCGTCAACGTCAAACGATTGCATTGAGAATCTGACAATTTTTATTCAGTGGAGAATCTGAACAAAAACCATGATCACTAATTTATTTTCACATTTTCGCTGGACTACGAACGGAAAGGCGTACTCTTCCGCAGAGAAAAATTTTGACGCTGCTTTTCGGTGTAATTCTCCCTTAACACTTTAATCGCACCATGATTACTAAAGACTACTCCCATGAAACACCAGTGAAACGCGGAAACTCTTCTGTGAAAACGCGTCGATTATTTTTCGGAGAGTCTTTTTCATATCATAAAAGCGTTACTGCCGGCTTAACTCACACCGGCTTGACGCCTCCTCTAATATCAAAGGATCATGTCAGCGCCCAAGGAGTGTTGATGGAGTAAAGGTGGCGTCATCCAGCTGCAATGACCCTCTCAATACACCTTCTTGTCTCTATCAGCATTACAGAAGCGTCAACACAGCTCGCGCGAGCTCTCTTCCGGTGTTTTGTCGGTGTCATCGCGGTGCACCGCGCAGGACGCGCGCGCCAAAACGACGCCATTTTTGTAAGGGGCGGACACCTCAAATGCTAAAGAGATATCATTTCGCCCCACACGATTCACCGTTAACTCGAATCTACGACACAAAAACGGTAAAAATATATACAGGTCCAAACAAATTCCCCCTCCAGGTCCGGCAAAACTGAAACTAAGCGCTGAGTGGAATGGGGAGCAAAGCATAAGCGTCGGAAAAGGGGGCTGCCCCCAGCTTTTGGGCAAAAATTTCCTGATCTCAGTCAGAATGGGAGAAAACTGGATATTTTTATAACCAGCCGCTGCGGAAGGCACCGAGGAGTCCATATTTGAACAGTTTTTAGTCCTAACGTGGGAAGTTTTTTGTCAGCATCAGGTTGAAATTTGGCTGGCCCTCTAACTTTTTTCCGGTGGTGACGCCTATGGAGTAAAACATTATTTCTCATGATCCACCTGAGCCTTCGATCGGTGGTCAGCTTTACAACTCCACAGTTATGTTTATGGCCATGAGCCAACCATGAATATTGCAATACGATGTATTTTGCACTGCAGCTGTAGTTAAATTCGGTAATATTGTAGCCCTTTAAAAATCCGTAGAGTGGTTTCGGCCCAAAACGAGCTGTGGCGTAGCGTAATTCCGTAAAGTAGCGTAGCACAGGCCATCTCTGACTGCCACAACACTCCGCGATAAAAGCACGTCCAAATCGGTAGCACGGACTAATGGTTAAAAAAAACAGCAGCTCTATTCCCGGGCTTCCTCGCTCCCACAGACGGGAGTCTACCTGTCAGGCTGGGGGTGGATCAACAGAGCGGGAGCTAGGGATTTGTGGGGATTTAGGGCGTTGTGTAAGCGCACCCTCATGCCGTGCTCAGGCCGCGGAAAATTGCCGACAATCTTAGAAACGAAAAATATTCTTTACTTCTTTCTCGTCAACGTCAAACGATTGCATTGAGAATCTGACAATTTTTATTCAGTGGAGAATCTGAACAAAAACCATGATCACTAATTTATTTTCACATTTTCGCTGGACTACGAACGGAAAGGCGTACTCTTCCGCAGAGAAAAATTTTGACGCTGCTTTTCGGTGTAATTCTCCCTTAACACTTTAATCGCACCATGATTACTAAAGACTACTCCCATGAAACACCAGTGAAACGCGGAAACTCTTCTGTGAAAACGCGTCGATTATTTTTCGGAGAGTCTTTTTCATATCATAAAAGCGTTACTGCCGGCTTAACTCACACCGGCTTGACGCCTCCTCTAATATCAAAGGATCATGTCAGCGCCCAAGGAGTGTTGATGGAGTAAAGGTGGCGTCATCCAGCTGCAATGACCCTCTCAATACACCTTCTTGTCTCTATCAGCATTACAGAAGCGTCAACACAGCTCGCGCGAGCTCTCTTCCGGTGTTTTGTCGGTGTCATCGCGGTGCACCGCGCAGGACGCGCGCCCAAAACGACGCCATTTTTTGTCGTCAGTTGCCATTGCAAACAGCGAAGAGCGTGGCAGGAAAATTGTGGGTATCTACTGCTCATAGTGGACAAAAGGAATAAAGAGGTGAGTCAAGTGTTGATTAATTTCAACTGACAATTTTCTTAATATCTGAGTGAATTACTTTTTGACTACCTTTGGTGATAATCATATGCGAAATTTTGCGCTACTGTTCGGCCCTTTCTTATACCTACCTGTCTGTCCTTGCTAATGGTGGTGACTTTTGTTTCTAAATTTGATATGCTGCTGAAACGTAAGCGTCATCCACCATCCACGGAATACTATGTTAGACCATGCGATGCTTCGGCGTTTGCGGTTTTCTTAACTCGATTCCTGTCAGGGAGGGGTGGGACTGACTTATCCTATACCTCTCATTATTTTCTAAACAGGTTGGAATAGGCTATTGAATCTTTTCAGCTCCCCTAGTCCGTCCAAAACATAAACATCTTTTATCCGCCAAAAAAAACAAACACGGATTTAATGATGCACATGTTATCCGATCCTGTATAAATAACTTTCAATAGAACCCTCACATTATGTAGTAACATAAAAATTAAAACGCAGTTTTTTTACCATTTATCTCAAATGAATAACAAAACATATTTTGGACAGCAGTTTTCAATCGCCTTATTAGAAAAGAAATAACAAATTCGGTGAAGCGGGTATCGGTTTCGCAATTTTGAAAAATCAATGGAGTAGCGGTAGTGATTTCAACAAGCCAAAGTAGCGGAAATAGGGGCAGCTTTGTCTCAAATTTGGTAGTGGCGCCCACCTCTGGTCAACATTGTTTTGACAAATATTGGTACTGGTGTGAAAATATATTACCTGTGTAGAGTACCTTTTATAACTGACGTAGCATGTATAATTAAGTTGTGCTACCATTTCAGAGGCCGCACCGAGGATGTCTCCGTGGCTGCTGAAAGAAGGGGGCCAGTCATATGTCAAGGAAGAGGTGCGGTACACCAGCATACGCGAATACGAAGAGCACGGCTCATGTGTCATGGTCGAGGGAAACACCATTGTGAACTGTGAAACAGCAGAGGAAGCCCTTCTGTTCTGGGTTGTCGCGTTCTTTGTTTACCCTCAAAGATACGAACTCTGCCGGGAAACGGGGCTATTCCTAGCCCGGTATGCCCTTAGCATCAAAACCTCTGTGGGAGCCCTAGGCCTAAAAATGATTGGGCTATCGAGGAAGCTGCATGTTAGGTAAGTCCTATTGGATGATAAACTCTGTAGCGTTGTTCTGTACAGGATTTTCAGGATGATAAAAGGATGTTTTGAACGGCGGCAAGAACATGAACACAGTGTTTGGTTATGTTTGGTCACTTGAAATACTGAAATACTTGAAATTAGTGTCTGGCGAAGGAAGGTAATTTGATAGTTAAGTGTGGCGGAATTCGGTCATAAACGGTGTTTTTTAGGTGAGGGGTTGGTGTCAATAAGCATCAAGTAGCGTGAAGGCCATTTGTGATTTGCCATTCTGGTGTCTGATGGCATAAGGCCAAGTTGGGACCATTTTTGACGGAAGCTGATTACAAATGTTTTTCTTCAAAACATATAAATGTGTTATTTGCGATATATCGTGTTTTTCCGTGATGTGATGCACTGTATGTCTTAAAGCAAGCCAGATTATGCAGGTGTAGAAAGTTGGTAATAGCGAGGTGTACCTGAAGAAGAAGGGTGTACAAAACGTTTATTAGACGAGTCAGCAGGGCGTTACAGGGGAATCAGAGCCATTCTTGAACAGAGCTGCAAAGGGGTTGCAAGTAGCTAAGAAAGGTGCCATTGCAGCGTTATCACAGCGTCACTGCAGTGCCACGCTGGAGTCGTGAAGAATTACGACGGTTTTTAAAGGGTGTGAGGTAGAGTCGCATGGTGCTTCACCATGACATTTCCCGCGTCAGTGGATTTTTAGCGCGCTCTGGGTAGATCGGGCCGGCGTCATGATGCAATACGCGGGGCTTCTTTGCCGAGTGCGGGCGGAGTTTTTCCTGCGCCAGGGTTAAGTTAACTCCACAGAAGGTACTCACAGCATGCGACAAATGGGACACTCCAGGAATGGGAGTCATTTTTTCTCTGTGTGTCAAGTATAAAAAGGGCGCAGAAACAAGTGCCTAGGTAAAGCAGAATGAACGAACGAGAGGTGCCTTGATTCAAGCGCCTCGGCGTTTTTGCACCGATCGTTGCATATGTTATATTTTGTGTTGTCTTTTGTTGAAATAAAGTCCTATGTATGTAACGTCCAGTCTGTGACGCAGGGAACCAAACTGCACGAGTACCGGGAATGCCACACACTACACTCTCTCACAGGGGCGGACGCAGGTGCCCTGTTTAGGGGACGCTCTCCGCTTTATCTACAACATTTCTTATTTCAGACCAGCTGGGAAGGGTTTGGAAACTTTTCCAGCGAACCAGTGCAGAAGGCAGCAATCAGTCCAATCTCTGATGATGTTTTGGTTCTCGAGGGGGGGGTCTTGTCAGCATCACGTTGAAGACGCGGAGGGGGGACGATGGGCTGTCTATCAATCCAATGCCCCCTCCCCGCCTTGGCTACCTACATACGCCACTGATCCCGCGCTGCCACACTGCCTCGAGAGCGAACTCATCCGACAGCCAAAGAACGTACGCTGAGCCCATTAGTTATGCGCGGCCGGCGCCGGGCCAGTTGCCTCTCCTGCTCCTGCCGCGGTGTCATCCGACACGCGTGACACGACCATCTGTCAGGGTGACACTGTCATCTGTCGCCTTACCGCCTCTGCACCTGCCGCCACCGTCTGTCATCCGGACAGACATCCTGCAGGCAATAAGTCTGACGTGGCTGACGCCTCTGCCGCGCCAATGTGTCATCCCAGCACGAATGGCGTGACAGGCACGTGCTATTTCTGCTGAGGGTCTTCAGTGCAATAGTGATGCTAGATTCTTGAAGAATTGTGGTGCCAATTTTTGGAGCAGCAGCCCCCGTGCGATAGCACATTCCCCTGAGAAAAGAATCCATGAGCATCGCTAAGATGATTATTACCGAGGATACTCAGGGGAATAGCATCTACTTCCTAAGATCATTATGTCCGGGTTCAAGCCCTGGCGGGGTTCATGAATAAGCGTAATCCCATCCCCCAGATCCAGGGCTATATATCTCTTCTGCATCCAGGGGGGGGTTCTGGGCCAGTGTGCAAAGTATGGCATTTTCGACGAGATCTCATCGGTGCGAGTGTCCTTTGGAGACAAGAGCGAGTGGTGCGAATTTTATCAGCCTGGTGCGAATTTGCGAGACTGGTGCAAGGGAGGTGACACTGAAAATCAAACAAATAATGACTGGATGGTTATTTAAAGGGAATGTGGCACCTTGGGATCCTGGAATTTAGTGATAATTAGGCGTACTTTTAGTAATAAATAATAAAACAGCTCAGCATTTCATCTGAAAAATGGTACAATAAGCTCAATATTTGGTTTTTAAAAATACTCCTCTAGAAAAAGAAATAAATATCAGACTGTGAATGGTGTCACGATCTGGAACCACTACCAGAATTGAAACGCTTAGAGGGCTTGCGATTGGCTGATGCTCATCGTGACGTCAGAAAAACTCATCACACCAGTAGCATTCATAATGGTGACAGCGCGCAAGGGGGGCTAGGTGTCAGGAATTAGCTGATATGTTTTTCCTACGGAAATATCGAGTTCCAAGTCAAATGAAATATGAGTACCGGGTTTGCCCACCTGCTTTACAACTTGGCTAACTCAGTTAAAATCACGTTGTTGAAGGTGCCACATTCCCTTTAAGACACATGAGGGGCCTTATAAAAGAGTTCCTTTGCTAATTAACTAACTAAAAGAGGTGCAGCATTTGCATCGTGTGGGTGGTGACATTTTTCTCCCTGGTATATGGCAGATTGGTGTGAATTTTTGGTGGCTGGAGGTGCGAGAATTTTAGATGGCTGGTGCGACTCGTCTGGTCTACTGCCATACTTTGCAGACTGGGTTCTGGGTGGGTTACCGCTGGCACAGCAATACAAGCCCTATAAAAAGCCTATGGGAGACCCACAATCCAAGGGTCCTGACCCCCCAGAATCTCTTCCCATACCGAGATCCCTTACAACAGGATGAGAGTTGGCGGCGTCTTATTACTTAATAAATTTGCGCATTATTGAACTCCAAAAATAATCAGATAGTTGACATTAGAGTTCTGTGACTCCAAAAGAAGGAGACATGTGCCAGATTTCACTTGCCTTCTCCAATGAGTCTCTTCACAGCAGTAGTTGACATGATATAACATTTCAGATCGCGTGATATATTGTTCCAGTCAATTCTGCCCTTCCAATTCCTGTCCGGAAATTGTCTTCAATAACTGGTATCAGGGGCGTACAAATGAGTCCCTCCATGATACTTTCAGAAAACAAAGTATGCTTTTCCGTTCCGTTTCAAATAAGCTCTGAATTGGCGCCCCAGCCTCGTATTCCGTCTCATGCAGATGACAACCCCACAGTCATGCGCACTGGCGCGCGCTGCAGTCGAAAAACTTCCGATACTTCACGTGCGGCAATCACGCGACTTCGCCCCATCGAGATTCGCGATCGAGCGGGTAACCTTCGAAACTGAGGGTTCACATCCGCTGAAGCGTTTTGTGCTGTCATTGCCCACTGCGTTGGCCGCTTGGGCTCTTTTTGACAGGTGAAGGTGAAGTTCACAGGTCGAATGGCGTTGTTAACCCCAGCCTTAAGGAGGAGGTTTTCTAGACGGGTTGAGTCCCGCTTCGGGCCCCTGCAGGAATCGAACCCAGGGCATCGGTGTAGGAAGTATACGAGCTAACCGTTAATATATTCCAGCAGCGAATAAACCATCTACCAAAGGGAGCACTACCTCGCCATGCTATCTGGTTTTGGCATATGAACATTATAGGTGATGGGACTAGGGAGCACAATTTTACCGAACACGCATTCAAGAATTACAATTTTCCATTCACAAAATACAGCCCAGCAAACATAAACCGGAGCGAAGTTTCGTTTTTATCACTTGGCTTCCTTCGTCATAGTCTGGAATTAGACGTTCAACATTATTCGTTATGTATACGCGTTCCCAGGTGAAGACTAGGTCACTCAGCGTCTTCGCTGTACACACTGGCGGGGTCTCAGTCTCACCCCTTCTCCATGGTGGCTGAATCCGCCTATGCAACGGCGCAGATTGCGAGGCCAGCTATTTTATTGGGAGATGCCTCATTGGAACTGGGTGTGGGAATGGGGGCATAAACAGGGGCGACACCAGCTCTGCGAACGAGGTGGGTGAATAATAAACCGGCGTTTTCTTATATTTTAATTTGCATTTTAAAGCGAAGTACCACTTAAAACAAATTTGATAAATTAAGAAAAGGGACCTACCACTGCAGAAGACTCGCACGGGTCTGGCAAGCGTTGAACATGCAGAAAGTTTATTGGTGTAAGACGGCCTCGATATTGGAGATGGGCCTGATATCAATATTTCATCGTCAAATATAGCGGTTGGTATTGCTGTTTATTGATCTGAGGTGGCCACTGCAAAATGTGCTACATTCAGCACCCAGTAACTAAGAGGATGCCATCGCCTGCGTGAGTTCTCCTGCGGTGAGTCAGAACGAGTATAAGCGCGGTGGTAAAGTGTCCTGGGAAGATACACACGTGGCAAATGACTCGATGTCACATTACTTTTCGTTCGGGTATTTTTATCGCGGTAGGGAAAGAATCAGTGTCAAAACCACGAGTTCCGAAATCCTTATTCCAGAGGAGATGGCGTTATTTTCATGTTCATCCCTTCGTCTTTGCTGCAGCAGCAGCGACAGCCTGGGGCTTTATGGCGCGCATGATGACATATGGCGTCGCAACTCTCACCCTCGTGGGAGGGTGTGATGGGGATGGAAGACTTATGCAAGATACCCGCCCCAGATTTGAACCCGGGTCTACGGCGTGGGAGTCGAATGCGCTTCCCTTACACCGCTGCATCCCCTCTCATCGTCTCATCGATTGTGCATGAAACATAGAGTCAGAAAAATCAGAAGTACCTACCCGTCCAAGAGATCGATTCAGTCAATCTGCAATAAGCTGTAGTTTCCTATAAGATCACTTGAGACGGATCGCTCCCACTCTTACGCCGGAATTTTCATTTGGTACACTGAGGTATGTTCATGAAAGTGAGACAACAGATAACGTATATGCTAAATTTACCTAACAAATATTTGTAATGATGAAAAATGTCCAGTCAAGCTACGTCAGTAGCTGGCCAAAACTGACTTCAAACGGTGCCGTCTGTTTAAAAAAAACGTTTGCAATTGGTGCTGCTTCTCGTCTAGTTGCAAGGACTCGAGCAAAGGGCTGTTTTGGGCGATTCAGTGTTTAGCTACTGTAGCAAAAAAGTCAAAATATGCCGATTACGGGGAACCACTTCGGCCAAGGTGCGAGCTTAGCGGTTGGATATAACTCCATATATAATATAAGACCACAACACTACGTACCATATTTAAAAATAATATGACACCTCCACGGGATATGAAGCGCGTTATCTGTCGCATTGAACATACCGAATATCCCTTGGATTCATGGTTCGTTTCTTTAACACCGCTCAAAGGGAAGTTTCCTACAAAATAAAGGTTCTTAAGAACCTAATTCAAACCAGGCAGTAATTCCGTTCCATCTGGCTGCAGCAGTGTGATTGGTCTAAATCCCACTGTAACATTCTACATGCTACGGGCGCGTCCGGGCGGCGCCCTAGCGGCTAGCCTAGTAACCATAGTAACCACAGGTGATACTCAGGTGCACCCACGGTAGTAAGAAAAAGGCGATATTTTTGTTCCGAAAGATTGAAGGTTGAAAAATCTTGTTACCAGTTTTCCATACTTATTTTCCATAAGTAGTCTGTTTTTAATTCTTCCTTGATGGAATTCGAAAAAAGGACTAGGATTTTGAACACAAATCTGAAAATCTGGAAACAACTTTTGTTTCCACGTTCAACCATTCAGAACAGAAATATAACCTTTCCCCCGTATTGATCTATGCATCACACGTAATTACGACGCTGGCCGCTAGGGTGGCGCTCGTTACATGTAACGTTGCGATGAGCGTTGTCATTATTAAGAGTTATCACGTGACCTACGCGGCAGTGGGATTTGGACCAATCAAATTTTTTCAAGCAGATAAAAAGTAATTCGTTCGTCCTTTGAATTAAGGCATCATGGCCCTTTATTTTGAATTGTTAACCATGATTTAATAGAGTGTAATTGAATACAGCTTTGGGTGCAATGAGATATGCCAATGGTGGTTTCTCAAAACGCTCTACAAAACTGGTATGTCACTTCAAAACCCATAAATCAAGTGGCTTTAATTCAATCCCATTTAAAACCCTTCCATGGCCGTACCTTTTTTGAACGCGCTTCTCCCGCGCCTCCCCTGTCCTGCACTATAGTGCTGGTCGTATACGAGCCTGAGGGCCGCGGACAGCGGCTCATTGGTGACTGGCCGGCGCGGGTCCGCTCTTTTCTCATTCATTTTCTCAGGAACGTTAGGCTGCGGGACAAATGACTTATCGAAAAGGGGTTTTCAGCCCGCTCCATTTTCTGGCTATCACAGTTCAAATACTGGGGCGTGGATTTATGATTTTATGCAATATGCTAGAAATGATAAGGGGTGCCCAAATTTGAAACCATGTCAATAACCTTTTTTTAAAGGGATAGCATCATGTAAAATTTATTTAGAATTCTCTTTAAATCTAATTATATAAACCAATTCAAATTCGTTAAAATGAAAAACACGAAAATATCTAAACTATATTTTGATAATGCTTCTATGATTTACTTGGGGTGCCCGGGCGCCCCCCCAAACAGACATAAATCCACACCACTGTTCAAATCCCATTATGAAAGTGACACGTTCCCTTTCATTGGCGGACGCAGGGGGGGGATTCCGGCCATGACTCCCCAAAGCGCTGGAAGGGGGCCAAACTATCTTTTGATCACCCAAGGCCGTATAAATTTTTGAAAAGAAGGTGTTTACACTAGGTCTGAAAAGCAAAATATATTCGCCCCGCCCCCCCAGGAGAGCGATCATGTACTTGGAGAGGTAGCTTTTACTAGGCCTGTCAAGCACCCAAATTTCACGTCCCATCCCCCCCAGGAGCAGGGCATTTTTTAAGTAAAAGTCAGTGGGGTGGGGGCATATCTTGTGCTGGCCATTATAGTGTCTTCAGGGGATCAAGGCCCCATTTTGAGGGGGTTTGATAAAACTGACGCGTTAGTGTTAAAAAAATGTTTCTCAATTTTTGCGTTATTCCATGCCTATAGATTATAGATGCTGCCCAGGGCTGGCAGTTTTTTTCCGGCGGAAAAGGTCAAACCGAGTTAGAAAAAGGGCCAAAGAGGGCCACAATTTTATTTCCACTAAAATAGCCAAATAAACACCACAAAAGTCAGATTTGAGGCTAAAACCCCCCCTAGCAGTAGTCATAACCCACAGAAAAAGTGACTTGTATCACTGTTTAAAACTAATTGTTGGCAGTTTGATATTTACTTAACGCAATATTTTTAGCATACTTCCTATCTAATAGGAAGCCAAGGGTGACCCTCCAACCCGGCGTGGCCATCGAATGATTTTATCCACATAACCAGAACATTTTTTAGCATCATCAACCACCCCCTCCCCCACTTTTTGACCAACAATTTCCTGATTTCAGTCAAAATGGGAGTAAGCTGGACATTTGTATAACCAGCCGCTGCGGCAGGAACGCGGAGCCCAAATTAGAAAAAATTGTTACTCACGTGGAAAGTTTGCTGTCAGCATCATGTTAAAGTTTGGTTGGCCCCCTCACACTTTTTTGCCGGTGGCGACGCTTATTTGTGCTAAATGCTGCAATCACAATAATAAAATAAAAAGGCTAAGCACTTCATACCGTCACACCAGCAACCAGTCTTACGCACTTTGACTACACCGTGTCCCGTCTAATCCACAAACGAGCTCTTAACGCTGACAACTGACTGCGTGTGAAATGAGAGCATCATGCAATGTCACGGTACTGGCTGGGATGTGGGCTTCCGATCGGATAGAACAGGATTTTTGATTGGTTGTAGGCCAGCGTTCATCTCCAGCGTTGATGCATAAGTGATTAGTTGATGCTGATCAGGCTGCTTGGCCGGGATTTACTGTGACTGCGTGCTTTGTTTCGTCTTCGCACGTTGGAGTAGACAGCCACGAGGGGAAATTGTTTAACACAATTTTTGTGGATTGCCAATTTAGGGCCAGAAATATAGCCAAGTTATAATTATCGGGTGGTTTTCTGTCTTATTTTCATTAGGTAAGTCTGCATTTGGTCAATCTTAAGTCATCTCCTGACTTTCACTGGGGGGGCAATTTCCGGGCACTGGGGGGCATTTCGGGCGACTGGGGGGGCAAATGGCCCCCAGTTAACATGTTTAAAAATGGCCTGCCCAGGAGGAGAGGCAGACATGTGTTTGGCCCCCCAAAACTCGTGTCTCCGTCCGCCACTGTTCCCTTTAAGCTATATAGAAGGCACCCTGTAAGCTATATACCAGGGTGAAAAACACGCGACAAATGGACCGCAGTACCGCTCTGTTCTCCCAAGCCCCGATGTCGCGTGACCTCCCCCTCCCCTGCCCCCTGCGGCAGTGGGACGCGTCGGAGATGGACCGTCAGATGGCGCCGCGGTCGCTGTCGGATGACTGATGACCTGTCACCGTGACGGTTTCCAGATGTGTATCGACTGGCCGCGCCGCCTCCTGGCCTGTTCGGCCGGTTCGACAGGCCACAGCCGCCGCCGGACCAGGGAATGGCCGGAATTCCGGACAGCTCGCACGGCGGCCGTCATAGCGGAGGTGAAGCTGAGGGGCACGGGTGTAGGAACTGGGGGTGGGACAGAGGGGCACGGGTGTAGGAACCGAGATTGGGACAGAGGGGCACGGGTGTAGGAACCGGGGAGGGGGGAGTGGGACAGAGGGGCACGGGTGTAGGAACCGAGATTGGGACAGAGGGGGACGGGTGTAGGAACCGGGGGTGGGACAGAGGAGCACGGGTGTAGGAACCGGGGTGAAACAGGGCGTCATGAGTGAAGGAACCGGGAGTGGGGCAGAGGGTGATGGGTGAAGGAATAGGGGGTGGGGTAGAGGGTGATGGGTGTAGGAACAGGGGGTGGGACAGAGGGCATGGGTGAAGGAACAGCAGGGTGAGACGATAATCGCACTTTTTGCAGATTTCTACACAAATCTAGCAAAACATGATTCCATATATACACTAAGAATGTTAAAGTTTGAGCTCTCAAGCTTGCTTTTAAAATCCCAGCACTCTGGACCAAAGTTTTATGGCAACCCGAGCTTAGTGCGGAGCTGGCCGTCAAGGTGAGGAACTCATGGTCCCTGCCGGAAAACTGGAGGGGGCCCTCAGTCTGGGAGCTGATAGGGCCATTGCCACGAAGATAATGGGGTCCCCAACAGCGAACCTGGTAGGCTGCAGCGGGGAAACTGGTGGGTCCTCAGCTAGGGGGCTGGGGATCCATTCGGGGAGCTGGTGGGTTCCCCAGCCGACAAGCTATGCCTCCCCTCATTCAGGAAACTAGTGGGGGCCACGCTGGGGTAGCTGGTGGAGCCTTAAACAGGAAATATGATGAGCTCTCAAGCCGGCAAGATGATGGAGGCCCTCAGCTGACAAGCAGGTGGCCCCCAGCTGGGAAACTGGCGGACCCCTGCCAGTGAACTGGTGGGGACCCCGACCTGGAGCTGATAGGGCCCCCACCCGAGAAGCTGGTGGGGTCCCACGGAGAACAATGTCAATTTGACAGACATATCAGCTGACGAGGCTAAAAATCAGGGAGAGATAAGAGCTCCAGTTTCCCGGGCGCTTCCTGGAAGATCCTCAGACAGCTTTGAGTGTGGTACCCATGGAGCCCCTCGAAAAATGAGGGACATGCAATTCCCCCTTGGCCCTTTATCTGCCGCAACTGTACATTTCATATTTTCTCCTATGATTAAAGACAGCGTTATAGGCGCTATTTTTAATAAAAAATGATCTCATTATTTGAATGTTTGGGGACATGCTTTGGAAAATACATTCACCAAAGTCAATCATGAAATCCCATCTATCCTGATAACGGTTGTTCGAATAAATCAATTAAAAAAACAGGCCCGCTCTAAGATGAAAAACATCTCTCAAAATAGGTCACAATCATATTGATTGATATATTTTGGTCACGATGACACAGTCTTAAGTGTGTCTGTACAATATGTAATTTCATTGCACAATGTGCAATTGCATGCAGCACAAGTTTGGGGTATAGGATATATGGGGTATATATATATATATATATATATATATATATATATATATATATATATGGACTTATAATTATGGACCGAAATCCCTGCATGAACAACTAGCTGGATCATTACGGCATAACAACCCTCAGCAGCATCCATTTGGGTTAAAGGGGTGGTATACTTCGATACTACACTGCGAGTTCCTTAGATTGCAATCTCTTTATGTATATCTACACGAGAAGTTTTCCATATGAAACAGTAATAGTATATTAATTATGATTTTATATTATATTAATTATGATTATAATATTTTAATAGTAGTGAAGTTGTAAACTGTAAAGCCTGTGTATAAACATATTATTAATGCCTGATGATGGTGGATGTATTTATCACCAAAACTTCGTAAATGAACTGAGGAAACATACTTTTTTCTTTTGACACTGATGAAAGAAGAGTGGTACGGAGAAAAGAGAAACAACAGAAGAAGAACATAAAACTGAAATATGCCGTCGTTTTTAATCAAACATGTATAAAAGAAAGATTACTGCCAAAATATTTTAATATATATATATATATATATATATATATATATATATATATATATATATATATATTTACCAACGTCCCTATACCAGAAACAATTGACATCATTCTGAACTGCGTCTATAATCACTCGGCCCTCCCACCACCTTGCCTGACATCCTTTCATAAATAAGCAGGTCAATTCCTATCGCAGAACTGAACTATTTGGCAGTGACTTCTAATTCTGATATTAAAAATGGGGGGAGAGTGTCTACTCGGTAGTTATCGACATATAATTTGTTCAGCCGTACTAATCAGTGTTGCATTAATCTATTCATGTGTAAGGGTCTCACAGCAGTGAAGTGCTCCACTCTTTTTCCGCTCGAGGAACTAACAGAATTATTCAAAACCATGAAACACTAGTGAGTTAACTTAAGAATTTTGTCCGATCGAATCGTCAAATGTTTATATATATATATATATATATATATATATATATATATATATATGCATTTGCTTTGAATGTTGAGGCTCTCATGGACTGACTCCAATGTGTTGCAATACTTGACTGCTCTTCTGATGTAGGATCTTATCACGCCAATCCTGTATCTCTCAGGACATTCACTTAGTTCATTCATGCAACGTCCTGTGTTGGTGGTTTTACGGTGTACCTTTGTCTTGAATGTGCCGTCACTTGCGTCTATGTCGATGTCCAAAAACGCGATGCGCTGCTCAGTGCTGATGTCGGTAGTGAACTTTAACACTGATTGCTCTTCCATTGTCGCTTTCAATACTTCTAGATGCTCAGCATCCTTAACCTGGAGGTACAGATAACCAACATATTGGCAATATTGTGTTGGTTTTGGAATGATGTTTTCCAGCACTTGGTTTTCTACCTTGCACATATGCATGTTTGCAAAGAGAGGCCCCAGAGGGGACCCCATAGCAACTCCATCTGTTTGACGATAGAGATGTCCAGACGGGCAGCGAAAGAGCGCTTCTGATGTGCAGGCCAGGAGCATTTTCGTGAGGAGTTGGGATGTCAGGCAAGGTGGTGGGAGGGCCGAGTGGTTATAGACGCAGTTCAGAATGATGTCAATTGTTTCTGGTATAGGGACGTTGGTAAATAGGCTTTCCACGTCTAGGGATGCCATTAAACCGTCAGGTTGGCTTGCATGGATGATGTCAACAAAGTCATCTGAGGATTTCAGGCAGTATTTGTCTGGTAAGTATGGTGTGATTAGCCGGTTTAGTCGTTTTGCCAGGTGGTAGGTGGGCGTGGAGACTTGCGATACGATAGGGCGAAGGGGATTTCCTGCCTTATGGGTTTTGACATTCCCGTACGCATAGCCTGGTGCGTAGTCACCAACGATAGGTTCAAAGTAGACCCCTCCGATAACAGCGTTTGCGCTGTGAATCAATTTGTTGACCTTAGCCTGCAATTCCTTTGTGTTGTTCCTGCTCACTCTAGTAAACTTTCTTTTATCCGAGAGAACTGAATCCATCTTCTGTAGGTATTCATCCTTATTTAGAATTACAAAATTAGAAGATTTGTCTGCTCTTCTTATTATGATGGTGTCATTTTCACGTAGTTCTCGAGCGGCTTGACGAAGTTCATCCGTTAATAGTGTATTTCGCCTGGAATCCCTGATCTTTCTTCCCTCTACTGCCAATAAAGCCTTGAGGTTTTCATGCACGAGTACCTTGTTGTCTTCTTCCAGACGTAGAATGTCCTGGTAGAGCATCTCCATGTTTGCCTTTTTCTCCAAAGGGTCATACTTTGCTTGAATGTGGCAGTTTAAGCCTAAGTTAAGTAATTCCTTTTGACTTTCTGTCAGTTGTACAGAGGACAAGTTGAGATACCCATGACTGGACTCAGGAAGCACAAGACCACCTCCATAGAGTCTTGCCAATTTCTTGATAGTTTTAACCTTAAGGGCATGGTCACTTTTGCTAGATATTTCATCAAGCTTAGCATGGATGGTTTATAGGAGACGCTGATCAAGAGAACATCTAGAAAGACTTGTTCTCAATTGTTATATATATATATATATATATGTATATATATATATGTATATGTATATACCAGTATCCATATATATATATATATATATATATATATATATATATGTATGTATGTATATAGGGTGAATAGGGTATATGCATCATACATGGTCAGGCACACGTATGATCCCGGGTTTCTCGGAGACATTTAAAATTAAAGTCGTTCACATCTATTGACGCATATAGTGAAACAGAGGCGATGAAGCACGATGGAGTGCAACAAATAATTATTTCGTTGATAAGTTTTGAAGTGCTGCGGCGAGGAGCATGATGATGAGTTACTAAGATGTTCCCTGGCCTCTCCCCTCGAATCCGGAAATGCAAAAACACTGAAGATTATATATTCGGGCACAGCCCTTCATCAGAATCGCGGAGTAAATATCAATAATTCTCAGTCCAAGTATAGCCAGACCTCGAATTGAGCTTCACACAAAAATGCCTTTTAGAATGAATCGTTAAAAATAAGATTGGATGTCGTGACAACAACGATATTGGTACCTCTAACCTAAAAGCAAAGCCGACAATACGATAAGCCTAGACCAGTATTTGTGACAGACTTTTTTATTATATCAGCCAAACACCAGCTTTTGATTAACAATGAAAAACTCGCTGAAGTACCTTAATCGGTTATTTGAATATTTCTGTTCTTCTTATTTACTTTTTTTTGTCGACTGCAGCTAAAATGCTAACCAAAAACTACCTATTTAGCACTAGTAGACGTGATACTAGATCGGTGTAAAGACTGGATACTTTCCCCTTTAACATGATGCTATATTTCTACAATAAAAGCCTCCCTCGAATTATTTAGTTAAGATTGTACCTAGTGGTCAAGGTCAACTTTTTGGAGTTGATAAACCCATATTCACAGCCTGATCCTCTGACCCAACGTTAAGCGTCGAAAGAGTATACGTGTGGCTGCAAAAAAACACATTATAAATTTTTATTATACTTATTCAACAACCCTTGCCCATAGTATGTACCTCTTAAACAAATGCTACTTTTATAGCTAGTTAATGTGATTCGTGAATACTTTTCTCAGCCTGTACCTCTAGCCCAACGTTAAGTGTCGAATGGGTATACGTCTAGCTGCAGAAAAGTATTATCAATAATTAGTTGCATATTTCAAAAACCTCAACCCCAGTACGTACCCCTAAAATCTCTTTGAGCTAGTTAATCTGATCAATCATTAATAAACCTTTTTTCAGCCTGTACCTCTGGCCCAACGTTAAGCGTTGAATGAGTATACATCTGGTTGCAGAAAAGCACCATCAAAGATAGATTACCTAAAAAAAAACCAGAGCCTTACCTGTGACCTAAGTCCATCACTTCTGACTAGTTAAACTAATTCAACCATCATAGCCCTTTTTTCCAGCCTGTAAATCGGGCCCAAAGTTAAACTTTAAAAGCATTTACGTCTAGCATCAATAATACTATCAATAATGTAAGGAAGTCCTACCCCAGAACACATATACTTACGCTGATCCCTCCCTTACCTCTTAAGCCACTGCTGTTAAGTGATAGCCTATCCTAGACCCGCATAATAGGCCAGGACGTTCCTTGTACGTTAAGGCTGGGATGACGATCCTGAATGATTATGGATTCGGCTATCTTTCTATCTGGATGATCACGTGCCCGATGAACTACTTTTAGCTCAAGAGGTTCTGATATAGCCTGAGTGTCCTGTGCTGCATGTTTCTCGAAGAAATGATCTCCTAGAGGTGTGTTCCTAGTTTTATTTTTCGCGTCACGCAAATGTTCGTTAAATCGCAATCGGACGGGCCTCATCGACTCCCCTACGTATTGAGCCCTGTTTTGATCCTGGTTACACAGTCTACAGTCTATTTGATACACTAAATTTTTCTGTGTGCAGTCGCCTTTAAAACCCGACTTGCATAAATGACACCTCTGACCCCCGGACATTTTGGCTTAGAAATGGCCGACCTAACCAATGACGACTTAAGTTTCTTGTTATTCTTCCAGGCTATATGTACTTTCAGGTTAGATTTCTTTACGACCTTTTTTATTTTACAGAGTAGCTGTTCGTCTACTACGGCAAAGTCAAGAACCCATCATAAGAATCTGAGCCTTCTTTCTTTTTCTTGCACCTTCCGTTACCTGTCCTAGCTAGTCTAACCTCCCTCAACAAACGCCTGAGAAGCCCTGCATGATACCCATTTTTTAGAAGCAGATTCCAAATCTTATCTACACTTTTTCTCTCTTTCTCTGGGCCCGATGAGTTATCCATAGCCCTGTGGAACATGTTTCGGATAATATTGTGTTTCGTAGACGTGGGATGGGCAGATGTACTATGGAGGATGATTCCCGAGTTGGTTGGTTTGATGTAGAGCTCTGTCTCTATCTTAGTGTTTTTGGCCGTGTGTTTCTGCTGTGACTAACGTATCCAAATAGGGCACCCCACTCCCACTACCCGTGTGCTCCATGGTAAATTTTAGGTGTGGATGTCTACTGTTCATGTAGCTAAGGAAGTCATCCAAAGCTTCCTGCCCATGCGAGAAGATACCCGCATAATCGTCAATGTACCTTACCAAGAACTCTGGTTTGACAGGACATGTAGCTAACGTATTGGTTTCAAACATATCTAAGAACAGAATGGCCAAGGCAGGTGCACAAGGATTCCCCATAGCTAACCCTAATTTTTTGTCGGTAGTACTGATCCCCAAATGAGAAAACATTGTCACTCAGACACTGGTCGAGAAGTTTAGAAATGTCGTCTTTGGTCAGGCCAAAAGTATCAATATTCTGTGAATGATTGTCTAGCTTTGCTTCTACCGCTTTGATAGCCTCAGGAACGGGTATGTTTCCATACAAATTGACAACGTCTATGCTGAAGAAAATACTACCTGCTGGTATGCCTTCCGATTGAGTGTGATTTGAGAGTCTCCTCAAAAAGTCTTTGGTATCCCAAATATGCGTAGGCACAAACTGGAGAAGTTGATTAAGTATTCTCTCAAGCAAACATGAAGTTTTTGCATGAAGTCTGTGGGCCCACCAGTCATATCTGCCTGTGGAGGGCCCACAGAGAAAACTTCATGTTTGCTTGAGAGAATACTTAATCAACTTCTCCAGTTTGTGCCTACGCATATTTGGGATACCAAAGACTTTTTTGAGGAGACTCTCAAATCACACTCAATCGGAAGGCATACCAGCAGGTAGTATTTTCTTCAGCATAGACGTTGTCAATTTGTATGGAAACATACCCGTTCCTGAGGCTATCAAAGCGGTAGAAGCAAAGCTAGACAATCATTCACAGAATATTGATACTTTTGGCCTGACCAAAGACGACATTTCTAAACTTCTCGACCAGTGTCTGAGTGACAATTTTTCTCATTTGGGGATCAGTACTACCGACAAAAATTAGGGTTAGCTATGGGGAATCCTTGTGCACCTGCCTTGGCCATTCTGTTCTTAGATATGTTTGAAACCAATACGTTAGCTACATGTCCTGTCAAACCAGAGTTCTTGGTAAGGTACATTGACGATTATGCGGGTATCTTCTCGCATGGGCAGGAAGCTTTGGATGACTCCCTTAGCTACATGAACAGTAGACATCCACACCTAAAATTTACCATGGAGCACACGGGTAGTGGGAGTGGGGTGCCCTATTTGGATACGTTAGTCACAGCAGAAACACACGGCCAAAACACTAAGATAGAGACAGAGCTCTACATCAAACCAACCAACTCGGGAATCATCCTCCATAGTACATCTGCCCATCCCACGTCTACGAAACACAATATTATCCGAAACATGTTCCACAGGGCTATGGATAACTCATCGGGCCCAGAGAAAGAGAGAAAAAGTGTAGATAAGATTTGGAATCTGCTTCTAAAAAATGGGTATCATGCAGGGCTTCTCAGGCGTTTGTTGAGGGAGGTTAGACTAGCTAGGACAGGTAACGGAAGGTGCAAGAAAAAGAAAGAAGGCTCAGATTCTTATGATGGGTTCTTGACTTTGCCGTACGTAGACGAACAGCTACTCTGTAAAATAAAAAAGGTCGTAAAGAAATCTAACCTGAAAGTACATATAGCCTGGAAGAATAACAAGAAACTTAAGTCGTCATTGGTTAGGTCGGCCATTTCTAAGCCAAAATGTCCGGGGGTCAGAGGTGTCATTTATGCAAGTCGGGTTTTAAAGGCGACTGCACACAGAAAAATTTAGTGTATCAAATAGACTGTAGACTGTGTAACCAGGATCAAAACAGGGCTCAATACGTAGGGGAGTCGATGAGGCCCGTCCGATTGCGATTTAACGAACATTTGCGTGACGCGAAAAATAAAACTAGGAACACACCTCTAGGAGATCATTTCTTCGAGAAACATGCAGCACAGGACACTCAGGCTATATCAGAACCTCTTGAGCTAAAAGTAGTTCATCGGGCACGTGATCATCCAGATAGAAAGATAGCCGAATCCATAATCATTCAGGATCGTCATCCCAGCCTTAACGTACAAGGAACGTCCTGGCCTATTATGCGGGTCTAGGATAGGCTATCACTTAACAGCAGTGGCTTAAGAGGTAAGGGAGGGATCAGCGTAAGTATATGTGTTCTGGGGTAGGACTTCCTTACATTATTGATAGTATTATTGATGCTAGACGTAAATGCTTTTAAAGTTTAACTTTGGGCCCGATTTACAGGCTGGAAAAAAGGGCTATGATGGTTGAATTAGTTTAACTAGTCAGAAGTGATGGACTTAGGTCACAGGTAAGGCTCTGGTTTTTTTTTAGGTAATCTATCTTTGATGGTGCTTTTCTGCAACCAGATGTATACTCATTCAACGCTTAACGTTGGGCCAGAGGTAAAGGCTGAAAAAAGGTTTATTAATGATTGATCAGATTAACTAGCTCAAAGAGATTTTAGGGGTACGTACTGGGGTTGAGGTTTTTGAAATATGCAACTAATTATTGATAATACTTTTCTGCAGCTAGACGTATACCCATTCGACACTTAACGTTGGGCTAGAGGTACAGGCTGAGAAAAGTATTCACGAATCACATTAACTAGCTATAAAAGTAGCATTTGTTTAAGAGGTACATACTATGGGCAAGGGTTGTTGAATAAGTATAATAAAAATTTATAATGTGTTTTTTTTGCAGCCACACGTATACTCTTTCGACGCTTAACGTTGGGTCAGAGGATCAGGCTGTGAATATGGGTTTATCAACTCCAAAAAGTTGACCTTGACCACTAGGTACAATCTTAACTAAATAATTCGAGGGAGGCTTTTATTGTAGAAATATAGCATCATGTTAAAGGGGAAAGTATCCAGTCTTTACACCGATCTAGTATCACGTCTACTAGTGCTAAATAGGTAGTTTTTGGTTAGCATTTTAGCTGCAGTCGACAAAAAAAAGTAAATAAGAAGAACAGAAATATTCAAATAACCGATTAAGGTACTTCAGCGAGTTTTTCATTGTTAATCAAAAGCTGGTGTTTGGCTGATATAATAAAAAAGTCTGTCACAAATACTGGTCTAGGCTTATCGTATTGTCGGCTTTGCTTTTAGGTTAGAGGTACCAATATCGTTGTTGTCACGACATCCAATCTTATTTTTAACGATTCATTCTAAAAGGCATTTTTGTGTGAAGCTCAATTCGAGGTCTGGCTATACTTGGACTGAGAATTATTGATATTTACTCCGCGATTCTGATGAAGGGCTGTGCCCGAATATATAATCTTCAGTGTTTTTTGCATTTCCGGATTCGAGGGGAGAGGCCAGGGAACATCTTAGTAACTCAAATAATTATTTCAACAATAAGCCAACGTATCTCACAAAAAACAACTGTTCATGCTGAAGCCATTAAAAGCTTTATGGTCACCAGGATTTATGAGAATGTCCACCTACATGCAATTCCACAATTGCAAGATATATATTGTCGATCAACTAGAAATGATCTGCAGCATGGTTCGATGAACTGTGAGACAAAGACTAGTATTCACCTCCAAAGAAGTGTAAGGAATGATGAGAACAGGGGCGGTCGAATAGCTAGGCGTAATTGCATGACGTTTGAGAAGTCAAAAGGTTGAACACCTTACAAATCAACACTCGACACTGCCAAGCTTTTCAGTCTCAATTTCACTACTTTCCAGCAAATCCAATTCTGAACTACTTTGTGTTAATTTATCTAAACATATTTCTTAGTAATGCGTGTTTTCCTATACTCATCGTTGAAAAGCTTCAAGAAAAGTGGCCAACTAACTCAGCTAATATAATTTCAGCCCAAACAATGTGCTGTTGTTGATGTTCACATGAAACCCCCCCTTTCGTGCGTAAGAAGCGACCGTTCAGCGTGATAAATGTCAACCCCCACCGCTTAATCCTATTCAGATACCCATTGCGATAAGATTAATTTCCCTCAACTACGCCGCAGAACAGTAGCGAATCTAGCCGGTAGGTTTGGGGGGGGGGCTAGCCTGATAAGCAAAAAAAGGTCGGCAAAAAGTGTGGCCAAAGCATATTTATTTTTGCTATCCTTGGACCAAGGCCCAATATTTACGCTGAAGTTGACTGGTTCTACTTGAAGTTGAGAGTTGAAGCAACATAATCTTGCTTATAATATTAAAAGTAATCTGGGAAAAAGGAGGTCGACAGCTTTGGGTGAAGGGGTAGGTATACATATACTTTTTCCCTGACCTTTTCCGTGTGTAGAGGGCCAAATGTCTTTTTGCCCCCCTAGATCCGCCACTGCCGCAGAATGTTCCGTCATACAGGACAAGATTCCTGTCGGTAAATTGGACTGCGCTGCACACAGCCTGCCAGCTTTCTACTTTTAAATGATTTCTCTTTCCGGTCCCATAATCTCCTAACCTATGTCTCAGCTAATCTTGACATCATGTTTCTTGCATTGATATATGACTTGCATTAGCCGATCAGAAGTGATTGATGGACTGACAATTAAAACCGGGGTTTCCAATCGGTCATGGGAACTCCGGGATCGTGGGAACAACGGAGGGAGCAAATGAAAGACAGCGCAACCGTTAATGCTGCAATTACTCTTATGATGTTAACGAAGAACGCTTGTCAGCGATTTCATCCTTTCAGAAACATCAAACGCCACACGCTTGGTGGTGAAATCATTCATTATGGTAGCCTTAGAGATCGTATACAATAATTAATTCACGCGCATGTTTCAGCTGCGAAGTGAACGCAGCCAAAGAGACAAATTATCCAGGTTTCCCTTTATACATAGCCCTGTGTCTTTTGGCCCCTTTATCTGTTCGCCAAGAATAAGACTGGGGCCTATGGATCCATGGAAGCAAGGCGCACCAATCTGCTAAGGTTGTATGGCACTAAAGCGGTTGAGACAAAAGGCATGTCAAAAGACTAGTCATTTCTTGCTTTATAACAGGTGCAAGGTACAGCGGCCAGGGCCCAAATTCAGGTTCTGCGCCAAAAACGTGCCGTAACAACAGTCCGCTATAAGGAAACTATGGCAACGTGGGAGGCCCTGGGTGGAGAACAAGATTCATGGCCAAACCGATAACTCAATCACTGGCTGCTGCATTGCTGATTGTTGGAAATGTAGACGCAGTTAGACGTCGGTTGGTACAAGTGGGCCGTTTGCACCCAACCCACGTGCTTTGGTTTTCCTCTTCTCTGTCTTCTCTGAGCACGGTACCGATGTCCTCTGTCTCGCGTCTGCGTCACCACCGTGGGCCATACACTTTTCGGTTCTCTAATCGGCGTTATATTGGAGTGAATTTGGATTGGATATTTAAAGGGAATGTGGCACCTTCACAACGTGATTTTAACTGAGATAGCCAAGTTGTAAAGCAGGTCGGAAAACCCGATACTCCGTATTTCATTTGTCTTGGAACTCGATATTTCCGTAGAAAAAGCTAAAACCTACCTGACACCAGCCCCCCTCAGCCCCCCATCGCCGGCGGCCATTGTTGTGAGCTACTGGTGTGACGACATATGCAGACGTCACGATGAGCATCAGCCAATCGAAGCCCTTGAAGCGTTTCGAGTATGGTAGTGGTTGCCAGATCGTGACATCATCCACAGGCTGATATTTAATTCTTTTTCTAGAGAAGTATTTTTAAAAACCAAATATTGAGCTTATTGTACATTTTTCAGAGAAATCATGAGTGGTTTCATTATTTTTGACTAAAAGTACACCTAATTACACTAAATTCCAGGATTCGTCCAAGGTGCCACATTCCCTTTAAATGTATTCCCGTGCTGTCTGTATGAGGACATAACAGCACCCGCCAGGCAAAAAGAGCAAGGTCGAAACGAACCCGATCCAGTCTGTGCCTGAGTCAAAGTTCTAATGCATTTAACCCAGATACATGGGCAGCCTCATGATGGTACCAACCACGGGAACGGCCCAATCAACTCATATATCCGGGTCTCTTGTTCCGTTCGGCCACAAGGTTCTGTTCCTTCTCTAGAAGAAAGACCGTGAGTTCGATTCGCACCATTGGACATAGTTTTGATTCAAAATACAATATATCCATTGGATATATGTAATTTGACAACAACTTATTCTTTAGAAATGACAGAAAATTATTTTTATGCGCTTAGGTGAATGTTTCATTCAAATGAAGTGAATTTGCTCCTCACAGCGGTACGTTCCGCGTCACCACATTGGTCCGAGCGGCGCCGCATTTCCTCAGGACGTAAAGGTGCGTACCAAGGGCCTGGGTACGGGGCTGCTCATGTATCTGGTGTAAATTTCCACCTTCAGTGGTCACGAGACCACTGGAGATGTGTCCGCGCGTGCAGTCGAATCAGAAGCTCCCTCAGGGTGGAAGGAGTGGAGTTTGGTGGCTTAGATCAGGCAAACAGATCATGGGTCGATAACAGCGCAACTACAACATCGCCTTACACCAGCACGTCCATAGTACGTGTCTCCATGACATGGTACATGTTCCATGACAGTACGCGTACCATGGTGTTCCGTGGCACGTCTGTCTGGGATGACCTAATTACGTAACCGCGGAAATTGGTCGTAAATTGCAATGGTAACTTATATTGACATGTGTATGCTGGTCGCAGTCCGCTGATATTGGACATGACACACAATGACAGCTAAGCCATCCTGTGAAAGAAACCTGAGCAGGCACAACACTGGCGAGCCGACCAAAAGTGAAACAGAACTACAGATGTGAGCCGAGGGAGCAATCATTACAAAAACCAAACGTGGGTGGAGAACATAGGGCTAGATAGAAACTTCGGGTTATATTCCATGGTTGGAGATCAGGGGTGGGGGTGGGTTGTAGCAAGATATCTTTTATTAAAGGTACGTTCAAGAGGGATTCTTCCACGCCCGAGTGACGTCACATGGGCGTGGAGAAATTCTTTCACCTTTGGGCCGTGTGTTAAACTGCCGCTAATGGCACTGCCCGCTTACAAATGTAGGAGAACACACGACAATCAGGTTTATCCCAAATGCAATAAATAAGCATGTCATCTTCGATTCTGGGCCTCTTTTTGCAAACATTTCGATGTTTAATCATTTTATTTTCCCATGTTATCTGCTACGAGGTGTGACGTCACATGCGGTGATCTGCGCTTGCTGTTGGAGGGGGCTGGGTTGTAGAGCCAGGATCCCCTGGATTCTGACTCTCCCAGCGGGTTTATATATGCTCTGTGTTGCTATCCCAGTGTTACCCCATCAAGGACCAACCCCTCCCTCTGGATCGAGAAGAGACCTCCGGCCTTTGTGCATACCCATAGAAAATTTGTGACGGTGATAGAAACAGCCCCCCTTCAACAGCAAGCGCAGATCACCGGATGTGATGTCACGCCTCGTAGCATATAACATGGGAAAATTAAATGATTGAATATCCAAATTTTTGCAAAAAGAGGCCTGGAATAGAAGATGAAATGCTCATTTATTGCATTTGGGATAAATTTAATTACCGGGTATTCTCACAAATTTTTAAGCGGGAAGTGCCATTAAGAGCAGTTTGCCACATGGCCCAAGGGTGAAGGAATTCCTCCACGCCCGTATGACGTCACTCGGGCGTGGAGGAATCCCTCTTGAACGTGCCTTTAAGTAAAGGGCATCCTGGATTGAACGTAGCTAATGCTAGGCTTTGCACCTTAAAGACAAGTGGTTTTTCAAACAATGATAACAACAATTAAAACAGCTACGAAAAGCTTTTTACAGTTAACAAAATTTCCATATTTATTTTTTAAAACTGTCCTTTTTCGAAGTATTTGGGGACTGAAACATAGTGGTGAAAGGGCGCCAGTGGTGCATTTCCCACTTCTTTTTGCTTTACCCTGAACTCATATTTCAGTGGCCTTTTACCAGGGGAAGGACAGAAGTGGAAATAAAAAGCGAAATAATCACATAGCGAGAACACCAACTGTCACACCTGCAAGTGCGGTCGTCGTGGGTTACGTACTCGCCACCTTTTCTCTTCACTCGGGTTCGAACACATTTTATCACAAGTTCCCTCGTCTGAAGGCGCCTTTGCGGCCCCTCAATGCGGCCCGGCGGCTGAATGCGGCGTAACGCCGCGCCGACAGCCGCTCTCAATAGTCGACATTGAGAAGGCGTTCGACGTCTGACGCGGCGTGTAATGACGCGGCCTTCAAAGAAACCGCTGTTGTGACGTCACCGTGACGTCACGGCGGGAGGTCCTCGGAAACTGGCAGGTCATCATGGTGTCTCCACGGGGTGCCGGTCGGCCGGCCCGCTGCGGCGGTCCCTCCTGCTGCGTGATGGGTGGTGTCTCACAGGGAGCGATATAATGCCCGCAGCTCTTCGATGTGGTGTCGGCGTGTTACAACGTCATTATTTACCAACTGGGTAGTCGTTTGGTTGAATAATGGCGGGTGATAACCATTATTGCGTTTGTTATTAGCAGTCGTTGACTCTGTTGCGTTTTTACACGTGGTGTCAGATTATATATGCCTGAGAGCTTGATGGATTTATACGAGTCTTCAGTATCTGGTTCGGTAGCTAACTATTTTTGCCAGTCACATACACCCGATGGAATACATTTCGCGAACATGTCTCATGTGAACAAATATTATTTGTGTTTAGACTCTCGGAGTCTATAACTGTGAAGCCATGGCTAGGAGGAGATAACTTTTAAATCGATAATTTATTTACACACTTCAGATCTAGATCCAAGCGCACACCCACTCACACCACATGCTTCACAGACTGGAAAATTGTCGACTTAACAGAGTGCGATTAGTGGAGATAGACATGCGCTCACTGAATGAAACAGAAAATTGCATTTGAGGGTATTACACTCAGAATTCGCTCCTAGACATGAATGATGCACTAGAACATTTGGCATACCCAAGCGGCACGAACGCAGCATTATGGTAACAAACCGCAAAATTACGAAATACAACTGCTCGAACATTTCTCTAAAGGAATGAGCTGTATATGTTTGTACATTACACATTATGTAATTTCTAAACTTTAAAGGAGCATATATCGAACTTTGAATCAAGGAATTCACCCACGCACATTAAAGAAGACCTTGCTGTTGAACAACTTTACCATCAGTGCCTGTCGCCCGACTTCATGTATTCCAGGTATCGATAATCGTCTACGCATTTAAGTACATTGTTATTCAAAACAAGACCAGCCGGAGCTGAAGGAATACCTTATGGAGAATGAAACAGCATGCAAACTGACTTTACTACGAAACACTTTTTGCAGACGAGGCGATGGAGAGAGAAATAGGAGGTCATCTGCGTATTTTCAAATGGTTCATAGGCACGAACAGCGCAATTTCGGAGCTGCTAAGCGCTACATATAGGTCATCGATGTGGACTTATACAAATACGGCGATTGTATTCCCTCCCTGCCTTACCCCATTTCCAGCATGAAAACAAGAGGTGGCCGTATCACCCCATTTAAAATGGAATAGCTGAGAACCATTTGATGGTGTTTTCAGTTATGCATTGTGCTTTTTACCTCAGGTTTTCATCAATCTTTTTGTCGCCCGACCATAAAGCCAAAGAAGCTGACGTGCCCTAAAACACCAATCATCAACCTCTTTCACTGAGGCGTAAATACATCAAGACTTGTTTACGAAGATCACCGTTGACAAATCAATGTAGTCACGCCCCGTCCTTTTCACTATTCGCTGAGAACCGTTTCTGATACCAAAAGCAAAGCTGCGCCATATGCAGGTGAAAATGTACATCGCAAAATAATCAAAATATTGTCGGAGCGCTTGAATGGAGACCTCTTGCGCTCTCAAACCGGTATAATTAGTCTAGCTCAGTGCACGTTAATCCAGCTCTGATTTGTGCTTTCCCCGTTCACTTCCGGTACAGCTCGGTCTCAGTCTGTCTTAGCTAGGCTGAATACTTCGATTCTTTTTGTCCCGTAGGTTTCTTATGACAGGATCCAGGCTTTGCAAGAGAAAGGGGGCACACTTTCGTTGGCGGCGCTATTTCGACCCGTGGGGCCACCGTTTCGGCCCGAGCAGCGTCACTTTTTACGGCGCGACCTGTCAGGTGGGCGCCGGGTTGTATCTGGGGGGCGCCAATACTCGCGGTGGGTGGTAGCGACGCTTCAGGGCGGGGGGAGGTGCGCTGTAGCAGTTTTGGGGCTCATGGTGACAGTGTGCGGGTGCCTAGTGTTCAATAGGGGGGGGCATTTCACATAGCCCTCTCTCCCTCCTGAACCCGCCCATGCATTATCCCTATTAAAACTCTGTCCATATACATGATGCTTGTCTCCCAGGTCCCCCATAGGTATCTGCCAATGGTGGAGATCCTATGGGTGGGGGGCGTTAGAAGCCCCGGATTTTGGGTCTCCCATTGGCTTTGTATAGGGCTTATTTTGCCGTTCCCGCGTTAACCCACCCAGAACCCCCCCTGGATTGAGAAGAGATATCCGGCTCTGGTACCTGGTTGGTCTCCGCAAGTAGGGAAAAAAAGTTCCATTCCCGAGACGTGAACACACAAACGTGAGAAGCTGCTTATAGTTCAGAATCCGTTTAATATACGAAAGACACGCCTGGCCAGCCGCACCAATGGCTGGCCTTAATGTTTCTTCAACAAAATAGGAAAACAAATCTGTCCATAATTTTGTGACGTTAAAGTTGGGAAAAAAGGAGGTTAATTTCTTCAGATTTCGTAGGAAACACTGCAATGGAATGTATGTATGCGCATATACATCCTAAATGGCTCCAATGTCCAAGAATAAAACAATGGTGAAAATCTCCACTGTCAGAGATTCTGCCAAGAGAGCCTCCAAAGAGGGAGCCTAAGCCAATGGTGACACATACCGACAGAATTGTGTCCATCCATCAATGAGTTTTATTTTCAATATATTTTTCCGTTGTCTGCATTCGAAGAGATGGGAAATAAAAACGCTTCCTAGACCTTATAATGTTCTATTCAAACGATAATCTAGAGACATTCTGAGGTCTTTCCAAAGCTTCGCCAAATTTACATCTGATGGCGATTCTCCGCCAATCGCTTAACAAATCTCCGATAACGCAGTCACCACCCTTGTTACCACCCAGTACAGGATTCGTCAGTGTTGTGAGAACGCCGTCGCCTTCTGGGAGGCTCTGTCCTACCGTTTACGGCATCCCCATCCCTGTCACCAGTCGACAAACATGGGAGGCGCCTGGGTGATGGACAAGACACCAGCGCCGCCCTCCGCGCCGTCGGACGACTGTCGAAACTACTCACCCCCTGTCACTGATATCCTGATATCCGCTCCGATATGATGACGACCGGTCAGCTGAAGAGACAGCTGGAGACAGCTGGAGGAAGACTCCCATTAACATGGAAGGACCCGGCGAAAGCCGCCACAACGTTCTGAGTCATGCTCTTGGTTGTGATGAGAAAAACCCGATGCCTCAGACTTATATGATAAGATGGCAGTGAGAAGCGGTCCAAAAGAAGAACCCAAGAGGGTGGGATGACCAAGATACCTTTACTTTTACCTGCCATGTACGACCCGTCGCGACCTTCAAGCCTGGGAGAGGTTATGTCAAGTCATTCTTCGATAACTAAAAAAATTTATATGGTAGTAATATTGAAATTTATATCAAGTACCTGCATGTAGACCGATAGCAGTGCAAAGAATACCTGCAAACAATACAATTAGTTTTGCTAATTGCGAAACTAATTGTAATTGTAATTGTAGTTGTACTAAAATGCTATCATTCTCATTAAACTGATAAAATCACGTACGACAGTATTCTTGGTCTAGACTTAACCCTGAATCTTGCGGATTTTTTGTTGTAGTGATATTCGATAACACTTGCTATGCGGCGAAATCCCCATCTTAGCCGTTCAGTCCGGGCGTCGGTCGTCTCTATGGCGAGATCTCGGTTTGAAGTCTTGCCTTCGGTCCAGCCGTCGGTTTGAAGCCTTGCCTTCAGTACGGGCGTCGGTTTGAAGCCTTACCTCCAGTCCGGGGGTCGGCGTCCTTGGGGTAGGTCGTCCCGCCTCAGTAGCGGCTAACTCGGCTATCTGGGCAGCTCTGAAGTGACGGGTTCGACGCTGACCGACAGCTGATCGGGCGCGCCGTCACTCAGCTGATGCCCCCGGGCGACGCGAAAATGGCGCGACAGAGGCGGCTCCAGCGGCGGCCACGACGTGGGAACCACCATCAATGCTCCAACAAGGAGCTGTTCCAACAATCATACGTGGACGCCTACCGGCTGGCAAACGAAGTGGTTTCGAAACATTGCCGCCTTCTGCAGCAGCAAACTAGAAGAACGAGGATAATCAGCTGCAAAAACAGCAAAAACACAATGACCACATGGGATCGGCTAACCTCGGCCAGACAAGACAAGACAACGCGTTTATTTCATCAACATACGAAACATTATTTCAGTGTTATACGATTGGCGCATAAGCACACGGTGTTTAATTTGGAGTGCCTATCGTGTTTCGTGTTGACGTCACATGCCACAAATCCCTGGAGATGCAGCACTGTCGTGCCCAGCTTCTCCTACCAGACAATGGCAGTGGTGCCCATGCTGTACGTCCGGGACCGTTTGGCTGGCAAAGAGCTCACGCTGGTTCTGGAGCGGTCTGAGGGTCGAGCGTTTCAGTCCCGCGGTGAAGCAGTGTTAGCTGCTTGAAATTACCGCTCACTCCCGCCTCTGATAGTTCTGGCCATGAAAGCTGAGCTGTAGGTGTGAGATTTTCTACCATTTTGAGTGGTCTCGCTGTCCCACAGCGTGTAGAAACCAGAACAACCTCGCCAGCCCTCCTGCACATCATTGCGTGATAACCTTTTAGCCCACTACTCAATTACACAGACAGGAGTGCTTTCCTTTCTTGCTCTATCTAAATGCTGCCTAAAAATGTTAGTTACTTTGTTAGTGGATTGCATCGTTTTCTTATTCTGGTCATTCCTGGTTTTTATGTGATCAGGGCCTAACATTTTAGCTAAATAAATTGTGGAAATCCTAGAGTACGGAATTTACATTTATAAAAAAGGCTTCTGCAAATTTAGGGTATCATCTCCCTAATTTCCCATGGATATCCCCTCGTCAAGCGTTCTGGTCTTCTCATTTTCTTCTGCCGAGATTATTACGAAAACATGTAATAACGCTTCAAGTCCCTGCATGCTGAGGCAGAAGAGGGTCGAAACTCGCTAGTTTGAAAGGCGAAACAGCCAATATTGTTAAAACGTTTTTAGAAAAAGTCCGCTGAAGAGAAAAAACATATGTTTTATCTTTCACAGCGGTGCGGATTTTTTTTAAATGATTGGGGGTACCAAAATTTGAAAGTGTGTTAATAAATGCCATAATACAAGGTGATAGCATAATCTACAGTTTTTAGCCTTCTCGTGTGTCTTTTGAAGAGTACAAACCCCATTCAAAACCCTTAAGTGAAAACACGATAATTTAAAGGATATCTTAGCACTAGTTTAACGTTTTATTAGGGGTGCCCGGCAACCCCAGAGATATAGATCCACACTCCTGTTCTTCCACATAGATTCACCGCGGTATTGAAGGACAGACGATTTCACGAAAGGTCCAGATCACCCTTTTTGAGCCGGTTTCCAGTTTCCCTCACCATCCCGACTTCAGCTCGGCCTCCCAGACACAGCACCTGGCCCCTGCCTCTGGCCGCGCGGTGGGAGGAGCTGCCGTCAGGAGAGGTACGACCTCGACAGGACCGAACCGAACCGCGTCCTCCCGGGGCCCTTTTCGTGGCGCGGAACATGACAGCGTGGACAAAACCGGACCGTGAGGCGACGGGGGACAGTGAGGGGGAGGAGAGGGCGGCGGGCAGGGGGAGGGGCTGCGGGTGATAAATGGGTCATCGGTGATGGAGTACCCCGCCCGCAGACACCGTTTGTAATGGGGAGCGGGTGGCGACAGAGCGGGCAGCGGCGGATGTGGAGCACGCTGCGGCGGGGGTGCTGGGACAGGAGCTGAGATGGGTGCGTTGGGACAGGAGCTGAGGTGGGTGCGTTGGGACAGGAGCTGAGGTGGGTGTGCTGGGACAGGAGCTGAGGTGGGTACGCTGGGACAGGAGCTGATGTGGGTGCGTTGGGACAGGAGCTGGGGTGGGTGCATTGGGACCGGATTTGATGATGCTGCAGTGGGGCTTGGGACAGGAGCTGAGGTGGGTACGCCGGGACAGAGATAGGCTTGATTTGTCCCACGCGTCTCCTTGTGCGTAGTCCCGTGAAAACCCAGAATGGGCTCTGGGACGCACATAACGGCAGAAGTAAAAACAAGGTTTGAATAAACAGCGAACAGCTCTAAGTTTGACTCCGGTTAATACTCCCCCGTCCTCTCCGCCTGCGTCCGCCCCTGCGGCGGCCTGCCAGCACTGAGCCGGGACGGTGCACGTGACGGGTCGTTTTCAATGAGGCTGCCCACGTGGTGCGCGGCGTCGGTCGCCGTTGAAGGCGCCGTGTGAGTCGCTTTTCACCGCGGCGACTCCCACCTGCCGCTGCCGACGGACGCTGGTGCTGCCAGTCACCAACCCAGGGGGCCGGGCGGGAGAGGTGACGTCTGGATCTTGGGGACTGGGCAGGTCCTGGGGACGTCTGGATCCTGGGGACTGGGCAGGTCCTGGGGACGTCTGGATCCTGGGGACTGGGCAGGAGAATTGACGTCTGGATCCTGGGGACTGGGCCGGAGAATTGACGTCTGGATCCTGGGGACAGGGCAGGAGAATTGAGTCTGGGTCCTGGGGACTGGGCAGGAGAATTGACGTCTGGATCCTGGGGACAGGGCAGGAGAATTGACGTCTTGATCCTGGGGACTGGGCAGGAGAGTTGAGTCTGGATCCTGGGGACTGGGCAGGATAATTGAGTCTGGATCCAGGGGCTGGGCAGGAGAGGTGACGTCTGGATCCTGGGGACTGGGCGGGAAAGGGGACGTCTGGATCCTGGGGGCTGGGCAGGAGAGGTGCCGTCTGGATCCTGGGGACAGGGTAGGAGAATTGACGTCTGGATCCTGGGGACTGGGCAGGAGAATTGACGTCTGGATCCTGGGGACAGGGCAGGAGAATTTACGTCTGGATCCTGGGGACTGGGCAGGAGAATTGACGTCTGGATCCTGGGGACAGGGCAGGAGAATTTACGTCTGGATCCTGGGGACTGGGCAGGAGAGGGGACGTCTGGATCCTGGGGACAGGGCAGGAGAATTGACGTCTGCATCCTGGGGACTAGGCAGGAGAATTGACGTCTGGATCCTGGGGACTGGGCAGGAAAGGGGACGTCTGGATCCTGGGGACAGAGCAGGAGAATTGAGTCTGGATCCTGGGGACTGGGCAGGGGGGTGACGTCTGGATTCTGGGGACTAGACAGGAGAACTGAGTCTGGATCCTGGGGACTGGGCAGGAGAATTGACGTCTGGATCCTGGGGGCTGGGCAGGAGAATTGAGTCTGGATCCTGGGGGCTGGGCAGGAGAGGTGACGTCTGGATCCTGGGGGCTGGGCAGGAGAATTGAGTCTGGATCCTGGGGACTGGGCAGGAGAATTGACGTCTGGATCCTAGGGACATGTGCTTCGTTCCGGTCGCCAGAACAAGACTGATCGACTGCGCGCCGGCAGCGTGGGAAACTGATACTGATCGTACCTGCCGTGTCGGAAACAATAAACGCATGAAACTGCAACCCCCCCCCACCTGTCCGAACACAGAAGTCGGAGGAGAAGAACTGGCCCCGGAAATTAAGCCCGGGCGCCCAGTTCACGGGCAACACAACACTAGACTATCCAGTGTTTTAGCAAATGAACAGGGGCTCTAATTGGAAATTCTGTTTTATTTTATTGTTATAGGTACTTTCATTGAAACATTGCTGCCGTATTACGTTCCAGTTTTAGTTCTTATTTTTATACATCTTTTTACATACTTTACTTTGCAATGCACCGTGTCGACCTGATTTGTAACTGAGTGTCCAGAGCCTGTTGCTCATGAGATGGAATGAATAAATAAATGAAATACTGTCCTACTCATCATATAGTTTCAAAAAACATACAAATACACATAAATCTTGGAACCATAGCTGCCCTAAAGATTGACCTGCAAAGAACCCGCAGCCGAGTTCAAAACACATTTACCTGGTCCTCTGCCTCAACAGTGGAGCTGTTTCCCTGCTCGTTGCGGATGTTTCGTATAATTATTTCCGGTCCTAGGCGACCAGCTGCCCACACCATCCTCAGGTGCGGCACCTCAGGTCTCAGAGCAGCGAAACGCAGATCATTTCTTTTCTGTATTAAAGGGAATGTGGCACCTTGGTCGAATCCTGAAATTTAGTGTAATTAGGGGCACTTTTAGCCAAAAATAATGAAACCACTCATGATTTCTCTGAAAAATGTTCAATAAGCTCAATATTTTGATCTTTAAAAAAACTCCTCTAGGAAAAGAAATAAATATCTGCCTGTGGATGATGTCATGATCTGGCAACCACTACCATACTTGAAATGCTTCAAGGGCTTCGATTGGCTGATACTCATCGTGACGTCAGCATATGTCGTCACACCAGCAGCTCAAAACAATGGCCGCCCGGCGAGGGGTTGATGAGGGTTTGGTGTCAGGTAGGTTATAGCTTTTTTCTACGGAAATATCGAGTTCCAAGACAAATTATATATGGAGTACCGGGTTTTCCGACTTGCTTCACAACTTGGCTATCTCAGTTAAAATCAAGTTATGAAGGTGCCACATTCCCTTTAACCCTGACAGGGACGGACGCAGACCCGAGTTTTGGGGGCCAAACCCATGTCTGCCTCTTCTCCTCCTGGGGGGTGGGACGTGCAATTTGAGTGCTCGACAGACCTAGTATAAGCTACCTCTCCAAGTGCATGATCGCTCTCGTGGAGGGGGGGGGGGGGTGGGAGCGAATAGTTTTTTGCTCTACAGGCCTAGTGTAAACCCTTTTTTCAAAAATTTATCCGGACTTTGGGCGGGCCAAAATATAGTTTGGCCCCCTCCAGCGCTTGGGGGGCATGGCCGGAATGCCCCCTCCCTCAGCGTCTGCCAATGAGTCTCGAAGGCTTCGCCACTTTTTCCCAAACGCCAAGCCTTGAGAAAACCTCCTCTACAAGTCCCTTTTCCTCCCTCCCTGCCCTTCTCTACCTCCCTTACTTTGAGACTCCACTCCTGGCAATGCTTCACTCCCCCCTCCCTGTTACAGCTTATCTGGGAGGTTGGTCGGGCATGCTCCTGTCACCACTGGCGGCGGAACTGGGAAGGGGGGACACCGATGCACGGTGCCCCCTTCAATCAGAAATTTAAACACTAATCCTATGGCGTTTACTGGAAAGAACTGGGTTGAAAAATTCATGGTGCCCCCCTTAAATTCGGATTTTGCACCGTTTCTGCCTGTCACCGTCCTTTTAGAAATAATTCCTCTCTAACCACCTCTCTCCTTGCCACTGTGACTTCAGGCGCTGCTTCCGACACCTCCCGTCACCATGCCTTGAGGCACCGCTTCTGACCCCCTCCCCCTCACCATGCTTGAGGCGCCGCTCCTGACCCCCTCCCTCCTCTCCGCGCCTTGGGGCGTCGCTTCTGACCCCCTCTCCCATGCTTGAGGCGCCGCTCCTGACCCCCCTCCCCTCTCTCCGCACCCCGGGGCGTCGCTTCTGCATGGCTGGCCGCTGCCGACAGGCGCCAGGCTGATATTATCAACACCGTGTCACGGGTAGCGTAAACAGCGCCGGCGCGTCAAAGGCGCCGCCGCCGCCGCCTCGGGCGTCAGCGCCGGGTGATGGGGTCACGCGGGTGTGCCATGTCAAACCGACGGCGCGCGGTTCCGCGGGCGGTTCGCCTGAACGTGGAATGTGGTGCTGGGGGGTTGTCTGCTACCGGGAGAAGTGCGAAGAGATGCCGATAGTAATTAGCTGTAGCTGTGATCTTTTAAACTGACGTTTGATTTACGACTTCTAACCGCGAGTTAAAGACGCAGGATTCCTCCTGTAAAACGCCGCGCCGTCCGCTTATGGCGAAGCCACATGCCATGTTGACCTTGTGAATTTGTAGGTACTTGTGGCGGGGGTTATTTGCACACGGCTGTGCTGTGCCGGTCTAACGGCTCTCGGTGTTGACGCTGCAACAGGGTGATGTCAGAGGCTGTAGAGCGATGACGCTACCGTCACAGACTGACGTTGAGCGATGGCTGTGAGGATGGGGTTTGGAATGAATGTCACCCGCAGCCGACGTATTGCGAAATTTCAAGCGGCCGCGCCTGTTATATTGCTTTTTACTGCATTTGCACCATCTGGTGTTTGTAAAGCTATTTTTTATTTTATTATGCACTGGGCAACATTAATAGGCAGGAGTTAATATTGGGACGCAAATCAGAAGTACTAGGTATATAAACGCATTTCAAATTACCTAGGCCGCGAAAAATCCACAAAATGAAACCATCAGCTCAAAATCTCTAAATATAGAGCGATTTCAGAGCACACAGATGTCATTTCAGATGTCAGATGTCAACAGAAATCCTACTCTCGCCAGACACTGGCGGTCACAATTGGATCATTCGGGTCATGGCCTCCTAGATTCTCCTAAAAACTCTTAAAATATTTTGATACATGGTCCCATAAGAACCGCCACCGGAAAAAAGTGTGGGGGGGCAGCCAAACTTCAACCTGATGCTGACAAAAAACTTTCCACGATAGGACCAAAAACTGTTCAAATTTGGGCTCCTCGTTACCTTCCGCAGCGGCTGGTTATGAAAATTTCAGGTTTTCGCCTATTTTGACCGAGATCAGGAAATTTTTTGCCAAAAAGTGGGGGAGCCAGACCCCCTGGCCCCCTTTTCCGACGCCTATGTATGTTCCTAAACAAACTTAGACGAGTCTTGTCATTAACCCAAGGATAGTGTCTGGAAGCGCCCCCGCATCAGCAGACGTGAGTTCCGAGGCATCAAACATTGTGACGGTACAATCACCACGGGCCCACGGATCACACAGCAAACTAAATCCCCCCTCCGTCAAAGATTCTCAACCTTCCCAAGCCTTAGGCCGGTGCCATCAAGGAAGCCGCATGGCATGATCCGACATCGGCCGCCAGCGCGCGGTCACGTGACCGCCCCGGGCGACAGTTGCGGCGCCTCAGGTCGGCGCTGTCTCATCTCCGGCGCCGCGTAAACAAGGCGCCGCCACACCGGCTCACAAAGGCGCCGCCGCCTGTCATCAAAGCGCGGCGGAAATGGCGCAGTGACAGGCCGACTGATGTGAGCTGACGCCGGGGGCCGCCAGTCACGGCTGAGGGGCGCGCGGCGTGATAATGGGATGATGTGATTATGGTGTACGGTGATGGTGGGGAGCGTGACGCCAGGGACGGCGGCGTGGAGCTTGTGGTTTGTTAATGTCGCCACAGGCGGACTCGGTGAGCAAACATCGGGTTTTAAGGCAGGGGGACAATAGGACTAGAAGTGGCGGAAAGGATATTCTGGATTATTTCCGACATTAATCAGGATTTCCTTGAATGTAGTGAAAGCTGCTGCATTGAGCAGATCAGCTCAGATTGTGGGTAAAATTTCATCACGAAGTATTTCGGCAGAAGTGCTACCAGATTAGCATCTCTTCGCTTCGATGAAGAAAACTCCCAGGCTCTTCCAGATCGGTGGGACAGACCATCCGCCTCCATTCTGGAGTTTACCACCGCCATCTTACAAGTGTCCGCCGTCCGCGAAAACACACCTTACACCAGCTCCGCGAACTCCACCACAATGCCACCCAGCAGGAACCCCGACACCAGTCCCCGACCACCAATCAGGAGCCGCCTGTACTGTGACGTCCCGCGGGTGAAGTGTCTTTGACAGGTACGGTGTGCCTTAGAGCAGTGGGGGGATACAGAATCTCATTTCGGGAGGAAAGAGAGCTCGTAAAATTTATGCCTTTGTTACTGCATCTATATCGCTGCCAAATCTCTGCGTGACGTCCTCTCGGCGGCGGGATTCCTGTAATGACCCAACCCTATGTAAATAAATCTTGTCCCAACACCGCATTCTGCGAACGCCCAGTACCGAGCGGCCGACAAAGCCTCTGCCGCGGTGCCCGGAAATGACATGGGTGACAGAATGGCAGCCGGCGCGACTGAAGCGGCCGCTGTCACGGTCCCACCGTGGCCGAGATGACAGCACCGACTGATGAGCGGAGATAAGGCGGCCGGATCAGCTCACCGTGCCGGAAAGGTGACGGGGGGGAGTAGAGGAGAGATCTGACACCGGGCCGATTGGAACGAAGCAAAAGTTAGGAACGTGATGGGTTCCTCGGGTGAGTTATGGATAAGTTAACGAGTTGGTAGTAATTTTTGCTCGTGCTTTTCGGGAGAAAATGCAGCTGTACATATTCAAGCATGCTTCACTTGATAGGGAGGTTAAGGTACACTTATATGTCTAGAACACAGAAAAATTGACATTTTTTCTCTCTCAAAAACAACTCTCCTGATTTGTATATCATCACGGGTGCAGTGCTGTGCCGTTACGCCCCTCTGCCGCGGCAGCCGTCGGCGGGTTACGCCGTTTCGGCGCGGCGGCCGTCCGCGGCGCGGCGGTGTCTGACGTGTCGGTACGTCGGCGCCCCGCCAGCCGGGTTATGCCAGTCATTTGTCACTAGTTGGCCCGTCCGCCGCCAGAGGCGCCACCGGACGGCGGGTCGCCGCTCAGCAGGTGGATGTGCGGAAGCGGGGAGATCGGGAGGGGAGGTCTACAGAAGAAAAAAACTGAGAGCTTTGCAAAGCTGGAGCGGATAGGACAGCCTGTCAAATCAGAAGGCATTTACACGGGCTATTTTGTGATTTTGTGTTAAATCATTCAGGCCCTCTCCAGCCGTTCGGCACCCTTTTAAGCAGTAGGAAGCGTTGGTGAGAAAGCTCACCGGTGAGGGAACCTATAAACACTACCTACTTTCTAAGTAATGTGTAACTTACTAACTACACCCCAGCGCACACTTAGGTAAATCATCAGCAGTGATGTATAAGGTGTACCAAATGTTTACTCCATATGTATCTGGCGCACCTACACCCGGGGACGTGGATTTCTGAAAATGATCGGGGTGGCAAAATTTGGGAATGTCACCAACCAGCATACCTATGAAAACGAACTGTTTAAAAAAGGTGTTTTAACATCCCCACAAGCCTGTTAAAGTTCATATATAGATCTAAAGCGCTTACAAGGAATAAAATAAAGAATGTGCTAACACTTCTCGACATTTCATCGGGGGTGCCCGAGCACTCCCGAAGAGATATAAATCCACACCCCTGCCTACACCTTAAGGCTAAAACCTATCAATTCTTATGCGCGCTATCTTTGAATCCATTTACAGGACAGGAAGGAACGGACCTTTTCATAGTAGTTATGGAGTTACAGGGAAGAGAAACAAAGTGCATTTTATTTCACCGCAGTCGTCTTTGCTGTTCCTCTGCACGCACGGGTCTGGTATTTCCATTCTGGTTTCCATTTGCCCCGTTCCTGACTCTTTCACATTGGTTCGGTTGTCATCTTCTGAGTTTGCGCCGAAGTCCTGTGTTCAATGCACCGAGGTCCCGTGTTCAAAGGCGCCGAGGTCCCGTGTTCAAAGGCGCCGAGGCCCCGTGTCCAAAGGCGCCGAGGTCCCGTGTTCAAAGGCTCCGCTCCCTACCCGCGTGTCAGAGGTGCGAACGGTTAGATCGGGATGACATGCCGACCTCCTGACCCCCGACCTAACCCCCTCCCAGCCCCCGCGGTCTCACAGGGCAGACCGGAGATGGCGAGCCCTGGCGCTGTTCCGCGATTGGTGATAATTGGCGTTGTAGGGTACTTCAGCTGCAATGGCTATACGTGCCCGCTCTGTTCCGTGATTCCGAACTATCGCTTTTTACCCTTGGTACCTTCCTAGATCACACACTACTTTCCTTCTCCTCAAAGAGGTTTTTCATCCCCATCTAAGATTCCCGGCAGTAAAAAGGAAATGTTTTATTTTTAAGGCACCAAAAGCAAAAAAGTATCACAACCAATACTCAAAAGCTTTCTTGTCAAAGCAGAAGCAAACCAAACAGATGGCTTTTCCACTCTAAATTGTTTGTTTCTTTAATAACGCCACAAAACCGGGGCGATGACCACCCACAATAGATGTACGACGATTCCGTCCCGGCGCAGAAGTGAACGGACGATACGTTTCCAACGTCGGTGGTCCTGCGTTACGCGGTCATCAACACCGCGTCTGTGGTCCCTCTCGTCAGGCTCGCGACCCGCTCAGGGCCCGTGAATCCGGGAGATTATTATGCTTAAATATAAGCAGATCATGGTGGCACGATTTTGACAAGAACAGGAAGCTAGCTCCCTAGGAGGTCTGGATAGTTAGCATTCAATCTTGTCAGACACGTCTCATCCGCATAGCATCTTATGTTACATAACATGCATGTGTAATTACATAACTCACTAGCAAATCACTATGTGACTGCACAAGTGATGTGTATTTTCGAAAACAACATGAGTCAGTAGACAGCAGTTAAAACGAGTGTTTGACTTGGAGCCGGAGGTAAATAATGCAACTTTATATTCATAATTTTCAAAAAGACACTGCATGTTCTGGGCGTGCTTACCTTGCCCAGGAATGGCCTTACCTTGCCCAGAGTGGAACATAAGCATTAAGCACTCATGTTTGTGCCAGGTTTTTCCTTCAGAGTGCATATTTCCGAGACAATTCACAGAGTATGCCACATCTTACGATCAAGCAACATTGCTTGTTTTCGCTTCCTTCGGTTTTCTTTTTTCATTTTTATTAGACGTTGTTCTCGTTTTTAAACTTAGCTTTGTAGTTTTTCCCTTTTTGTTTTTGTTTACGCATTTTCGCTTTGTTTATTGTTCGCTTTCTTGCCACATGTACATGTACGCTTTGTTTCTGGGCTTGTTTCACAAACGTCAACGCCAAACTAATATTTCTATTGGGGAATTGAGCTAAATGAATAGCAAAAGCAGCGCGGCAGCGGGAGAAGGCTGGCCATGGACCATGGGCGAATTCAGGGGGAGGGCAACAGGGGCAGGTGCCTCACTTTCATCCTGCCTCCTCCCCGAACTGACCTGGTGCCCCACCGAATTGCACTCCCCGAGCCATGGGCGGATCCAGGATTTCCAATCCGGGGGGAGGGGCACCAGTCAGGGAGCGCCATTCGGACCAATGGGCGCTAGTTTTGTACGACACAACCTAATCAAGGGCGCAAATCTTATAATCGGGGTACGGATACTCGCATCGGGGAGGGGTGGGGTGGGTTGAAAGAAACCTCTCAGGGGCGCCATCAACCTTTCAGGGAGCACCATAGGCCTTTCAGGGAGCGCCATCAACCTTTCAGGGGGCGCCTGAGTTCGAAGGGGGACAAGTGCCCTTCGGCCTCACTCCTTGGGTCTGCCTAGCTTGCCCAATGCACTTCAATTGCGTGAACTTGCTTTCGGTGACGAAAAAAGTCCGTAAAAAGCGGGCAGCGTAGCCAGCACTTAAGTCTATCATAACTGAGAGGTGGCGTAATTCAGCCTTGCTGGAACCCATCAAATTTAGTCCTGGAATTCACACGCCTTTTCTTTCAGAAATCACTAAACATAAGCCACAAAGTGCACCCACACCAGGCAGAATCCGCCCATATTTCTGCACTACGAAAGCACATGAGGAGATCGTCTACCGACAAATAGATTGGACATGCTGCCGAGTGCGAAAGGGCCTTTATCGTTTAAACATGCATCTCATGTTCCACAAAACAAACATTATAAAAAAATTAAGACAAGTAGAGATACCAGTAAAACACTCTTTTTGGCGATAATCGAGCGGACGCTTCCGTCTCAAGTGAAGGTTGGCATACTCTCGGATGGCTCATCGGTATTCTTTTTTATAAATTTGTTCAAGTTGTTCCTTACGATCTATAAAGTCATCAAGAACTTCACGGAGACCCCGACCCCACCACCCGAACGAGCAACTCCCTCAATGGAGGGTTAATTTAGAAGCCAAAGTTTAACGTCCCACAAAGCACAGGGACGGCCGCCCCGCTCAGGTCACCCTCTCACCAGTCAGTTGCCAGCCGACCTGTACGTCAGGAAACTATACACCGGAGCGTCTCAGGGAACCGATCCCAAGCCTGGACATGCACGCCACTGCATGTTTTACAGCGGGCAGCCAACACTTAAAACTTACCGGGGCGGCTACTTTCTAAAAAAAAAAACGTGACGAAATCGTATAGTAAGTCCTATCGCAGTGAATGAATGCATTGCTAACAACCGATTTACCTGCAACGCGATTGACAAAAATAAACAAAATGAAAATGAATAGAATGATTCAATAGCAGTTTATTTACATTTTTTTCTTTCGACTCTCTGAATAAATTAAACCATTGTTCGGTTTAATGGCCATCAACTGTACTCGAAGAAATCTTCAGAAATACAGACTTCTTAATCTAAAATCACGCACCCTCCGGATGGGAATATTTCCTTCTCCAGCGCTGGCACTTCTCAAACTTCCAATTCGGAGGGTGCTGCAATATCCCGCGGAAACGCACACGCCTCGTCTGTTGTGCTACAGTTTTTTTGAAATGTTCATGTATATAATTGCATATATGTATTAGGCCCCTGCCCATGAGCGCAAGTTTCATTCCAATACAGCATATATTAGCGGATATGTAAGCTTTTCATTGCCGTGACGGTTGGGTCAGGTCGGGTCGCTCAAATGAGAGAAGTTATCTCTATGTAGGGAGAGACCTCGAGGGCGCTACTCCCCGCACGGTTAATTAGCCTTATTTTTGTTCTCAGGGAGCGATAATTTTTCACTAGTTAAAAAAGTTTCGGGTTAAAATCTATCCATGCAGCACTAAGCATTTCCAGCATATTTCAGCATTTTCCTAGCATTTCATCTACCAGAAAATAAACCTTCTTCAACGGTCTTGCCACGGATCATTGATTTAGACCCAATAGCTTATGTTTAGATTTTGTCGCTCCAACGAGCATTTGTACCAAAAAGACGATGGGAATTTACAGTCGTACATTACGTTGAACTGGGGGCATGGAGTAGGGCTATTGTTAGTTGGATTTAGATAAGACTCTTTCGAATAACGTCTCTTTCGGCATCTCTTCATGAGCTCAGAATGATAAATTAACCCAGCTTATCTGCAGTAACCTATTAATCAGCCAAATGTACATACCAGTCAGGATGTTGCATTAGAATGATCAACTATATCCTCATGTACTACAAAAATACAGACGTTCTTGGAAAAGCGGCTTTGTTTCGCATCCGGTACTCCTTACAGTCAGACTCAGTAGCAGCACGAGAGGTAAAATAGAAATAGTTTGGCCTCTCGAATATTTTTTGCCATAAACAGTGATAAGGTTAAAATTAATCCTTCCCCTGACCCATACCATGTTAGTACCGGTCTGTTCAAGGCCCGGCGCTTCCCGAACAAGGAGCAAGCAGCCCCGAGAAACCCTTCCAACAGGGAAAGAGTTGGCGACGCCATATGACCCGGCAGTTGGTGCGTCGATAAGCCCCAAAATTATTAGTACCGGTGACTCGCATCCAGCATCTGACCTTTGGACTTAAAATACATGAATATAACAAGCTGGACTACTTTCTAAAGAACCCGAAAAATACATCAAAGTAGCTCCCACTGCACGGTTTGTGACTGGGTGCAACCTTCGGCATTTAATAACTGGATTTTGCACGCTACACATGGTGAAATTCTATCGAGGTATTGTGCTGTGGAGTACATAGCTCCAAGAGAGGTGCCACTTCTTAACAGGTGTAGTAACATACCATGCTTTACATTACATCTTAGTCCAATACTGCTTAGATGAAACCCTGCACGGGTGCCGCCCACAAAATCCCTATGAACCCCATTCGTGGCAGAAGTGTATAATAATCATTGTCCAATCAATCTTGTCAAGGCAGCATCTTCGATCCCCATGGCATCAGCTACACATGTCCATGCTTATCACCAGCTGCATGTCGCGATCTAAAGACCATCATCGCCGACAACATCGACAGGGTCATCTGGCGTGGAAGCCATATCTGCGGCCTCCCGAACCACCCTGTCCACGCCCGTGTTCAGGCTTCCTTGTCTTTCTGTGTGGTCCCAGCACCTATCAGTATACCGACACCACCGCCGCGACAGAAACGTCAGTCAGCAGATCTCCTGGACGACAGCAGCGACGTCTTGGAAGGGAGTCTGCTGAGCGACAGCAGCGACGTCTTGGAAGAGTATCTGCTGGAGACGCAACACTCCAACCCCGGCGGTCCAGCCCATTGGATGTGCCTAGATTATAGACTCTAGCTCATATATATTCAATGCTTGTTTTATGTGAAATGCAGCATGGGTCTAAGAAGTCATTAATCAGTGGGAATACAGACCGGTGTCGTGTCTAACCCATTATACCCGCCAATTTTGACTCGGAGAAATGTAGACCAGAAGCTCAAAGGCTGATCCAGGATTGCCAATAGGGAGGGGGAGGGCACCTTCCCAGGAGGGGGGGGCGCCATCGACCTTTCAGGGGGCACCATGACCATTTCAGGGGGCGCCGAGGAACGATCAGGGGCACCTAACCCCCCCCTTCCTTTGACCCTCGGGATCAACCAATTCAGGAGCTAGTGTTTAGTATTCAAGCTTCATGGGCTCAGACAGAAAGAGCAAGATCGGATTTTTATGGGCGTATCCACGCCCCCTCCCCCAACTGCCAAGCATCTGTGACGTCGCACACCTTTTTTCCGTTGGGTTGCTGGGGAGACAGAGTGCCTCTCTCCCAGGGACTGCTGTTCCTGGCCACCCGGGCCAGCCACGGAGATATCGGAGACGATAACCACTAGACCTCCACACCTCTGATCCGAAATCAGCACGTTTCTTTTCTGCTCAAAGTTCCAGAGATTAACCACCATTATAGGACTCGGCATCCATACTGGCAGCGTTTGTAAAAGCACTATGTGAGGGCAGTCGGATGACAATCCTATCGCCTCATAGCTGTGCTGCGGTCTATGCTGGGGACAAGTTCGGCCCTCCTCTTCCCCCCACCACTCGTCACTCCTAACCACAAGCTTCTACCATTTTTGTACAGTTCGTAAAATAGCACCCGGCCAGAGCCCGCCCCAGTCCCGTGTGTGGTCCCATCTCTTGTCACTCGCGGTCGACATCGAGGACCCCTGATCAAGAGCAGAGCAGATCAAAAGCGCCGCCCCATGGCGCGACCTTATCCGTCACTGGTGGAAGTGTGGCCATCGCGCGGCGGCCATTGTTTGGACGCTGCGTAGAATGATTCGCGGCGAGCTTTGGGTAAAGACAGGCATAAAAAAGCGGTGTGACATGGCTATAGAGACTGTCTCTGGCTGATCCAGAGAGGGAGGCAGTTGTGCCATGCTTTATTCAGTGCTCAGGTGTGGCTAACATGGTTTTTCCCCTGTCCCAATTGATGTGCAGCCTATGATTGATTAGTTATCATATTCTGATGTGAATTTGTTGTGTACGTCAAATATTTGACTTTAAAGCAATGGAAAAGGCAAAAGGTATACATTACTGGTTGAATATTCCATCTAATGATATGCCTGCTCTTTATTCTTTTACAAATGTCGGAAATTTTGTTTTACTTTGCTTTTTCTCCAACCTTTTCTGCCGTGCAAGCTACAAAAACTGCAACATAGGGAGAAACAGGAGCTACTTGTCTCTTTCTTAATACTTCCTGGGCTGCTCAGTTTCAAAGTGTGTTAAGCGAGAGGTTACGTTATGCAAAGGTGTTTCTGCTGGTCTTCTAGCACTATGATTAAATATAAAAAACGTAAAACTCTTGCATATTTTCCATGGATTCTAGCTAAAGAGGCAAAAGATTTAAGGAAATACATGTTTTACCCTTTTATATTTTAACATTGAGTGAGGAGGCCAGAAAAAACCTACATAAACATGTATAATATTCAGTAACTGAAGTTAAGTTATTTGTAACAGCTTTCCTGAGATTCCACCAGGGCCAGTCGGCAAACCTGGCGAGACTGGAGCAGAATCTGAAATGAAGCGCTCAGAAGCTGGATCCCACCGTCAGCTGTTAGCTAGCTAAAAAGTTCCGGCAGTTCTGCCAGAACTTAAAGCACTCCCGCGTCCTCATCCAACACAAAGTGACAACACTACATATTCATTTGAACATGATCCTCATAAGAACGCGGCTTTTCACATATCCACAATTATTGTTATTATTATTATTTTTATTATATTCATGTTATGTGTTAATATCGGTTCAAACTAGGCTGTGACAGAAGGATTGGATAGAAGCTACTAGGTAGAAGCACCGATTGATAGAAGCAAACGAACCAATGCTATAAAATAATTGATACCATGAAGAATTCCTAATCCCCTTTCAACCCGGGCTGGAAATTATAATTTCTGGGCTAGATGTCGCAAAGCCTGAGGGCTCAGTGCTCATAGTTGTCGGTCCAAATCAGACTTAAATGTCACCAGTTACTTCGCACAGGACAAAGTTTTGTTGAAGGGAAGTGCAGGGCTATTGCAAAATAATTGGCCAAAAACAAATCCACTTTTGGCATACAAGAACGCTTTGTCATGTCCCAATTGAAACCACTGCAAACCCGCCAACAGAACAGTTCTCGCGATCCAAAGAAAGATATTGGAAGCGCGCATGCGCAGTTGCAACTGCAGCAAATTATATCATTAAACAGCGGAGTTATCACGAGCGTTCAGAGGCATCGCACTCACCCCCAGCCGCAACTAGGACAGGTCTCCTGGACAGCACATGGCATGTTGGGCCATTGGCTGACGAGGGGGGCATTCCGGCCATAGCCCCCTCAAAGCACTGGAGGGGGCCAAATCATCCTTTGCCCCCAAACGCCGGAATTTTTTAAAAAAGGTGTTTACGCTAGGTCTGTACAGCAAAAAATATTCGCTCCAACCCCCCCCAGGAGAACGATCATGTACTTAGAGAGATAGCTTATACTAGCTCCGTCGAGCACCCAAATTGCACGTCCCCCAGGAGGAGAGGAGAAATGGGTTTGGGCCCATCCAAACTCGGGTCTGCGTCCGGCCCTGTGTTGGGCACGGGGCTCTGCTTTAGTTTTTATTTCATTTGTTTTCTTTTAATATTCTTTCCAGCTCTTTTCAATCTCACTTCGTGTTTTCAATTCAAACTGTAATATTTTTGAATTCAACTTATGCTCTTTATATTTCGTGTCCATTTTTAATAGGAACTTAAGATAGGCAGACCATTTGAAACAATAAAGACCAAAACGTACCTAGCTGTCGTCATTTTTCATTCACATAACATATAATACTTTTTGTTGTGATAGCTGCACCAAGAGATGGACACAAGAGATGCACCAAGAGCGCTGCATCAGCCAGCGTCCACCAATACGCATTATTTCAAAACGTCATCTAAAGACAATACACACCTCAAAAATAACGACGTGCCTCCGTCAGCTTAAGTTCCGACTCTGTGACCTCAGAACCTCCCCCATTGCTCCTGTCTAGCTGCGCCTCTGCCACCTGCCGCGCCATCTCCCGGCTGTCTCAGCCTCGCGCCGTCCTTGCCGACGTCACCGGCAGCGACAGGTGCGCCCCCTGCGGTGGCTGTCGAGCCCGTCATTAGGACCCACGCCGCCCCCTGGCGGGACCTGTCAGTCGTCAATGCCGACTGACTGGAACACGGGCACCGAGACCGACCGGGATGTCACACTCCACTGCTCCCGAGACTGGTGGAGATGTCACACTCCACTGCACCAGAGACTGGTGGAGATGTCACACTCCACTGCTCCCGAGACTGGTGGAGATGTCACACTCCACTGCTCCCGAGACTGGTGGAGATGTCAGACTCCACCGTACCAGAGACTGGTGGAGATGTCACACTCCACCGCACCAGAGACTGGTGGAGATGTCACACTCCACTGCTCCCGAGACTGGTGGAGATGTCAGACTCCACCGTACCAGAGACTGGTGGAGATGTCACACTCCACCGCACCAGAGACTGGTGGAGATGTCACACTCCACTGCTCCCGAGACTGGTGGAGATGTCACACTCCACTGCTCCCGAGACTGGTGGAGATGTCAGACTCCACCGTACCAGAGACTGGTGGAGATGTCACACTCCACCGCACCAGAGACTGGTGGAGATGTCACACTCCACTGCTCCCGAGACTGGTGGAGATGTCACACTTCACTGCTTCCGAGACTGGTGGAGATGTCACACTCCACCGCTCCCGAGACTGGTGGAGATGTCACACTTCACTGCTCCCGAGACTGGTGGAGATGTCACACTCCACCGATCCCGAGACTGGTGGAGATGTCACACTCCACTGCTCCCGAGACTGGTGGAGATGTCACACTCCACTGCACCTTAGACTGGTGGAGATGTCACACTTCACTGCTCCCGAGACTGGTGGAGATGTCACACTCCACCGCACCAGAGACTGGTGGAGATGTCACACTCCTCTGCTCCTGAGACTGGTGGAGATGTCACACTCCACTGCTCCCGAGACTGGTGGAGATGTCACACTCCACAGTAAGATACTTGGATATACGTAGTAGCAGAATTGTTAAATCGCGACTCAGAGTCGACTCAGAGTCGACTCTGAGTCGACTCAAGTTTTGCTTGGGTCAAAGTTGAATCGACTCACTTCCGGATTTGGGTTGAGCCAGAGTCGACTCAACGACTCGACCAGTTGAGTCGATTTAGAATCGGAGTCAGGCTTCAAGCCGTGAGTCAGAGTTGAGTCCACTCAACACTCTTTCTTCTTGTCATTTGTGATCACAGGCTGACGTTTCAAAACAAACAACAGGTAATAACAGGTAATTTATTATTTTCATATCCACACTAGACCCATGCCGGGATCAGCCGTTAGAAAAACATAAGTAATGTAAAGTATACAGCTTCAAAAGGACACTAACTGGTTATTTTCTCCTTAATCCTAGCGATAACATGTAAAATAATGCAGAAAAACTTGTGATTTGGCCCAAAATCAGACTTCTTTCTTCAATTTTGAGGGGACACCAAAGTCCTAAGCCCTCGCTCATGCAATAATTCACTCTTGAGAAACCATATCTTTGTTTTCTAATTTCCGTCTTTGCTTGATTGAAAACACTAAAAATTTAAGTAATATAAGCGCAAAATAAAGGGTACCTATAATTCAAATTTTGAATATAAGCCCTGAAACGGGCAAAATTAAAAACTAAAAGCTGCAAATAATTGCTTATTTCAAAGCAATTTGTTGATCTGTGATGGTGTACGGATGACCGACTGGGAGGTAAAATACTGCCTGTGGAATAAAAATAACACTGAGTCCTTTCTCTATCATTACCTAAATAATTTCAAACTGTGAAACTGACTGACAAATATACATCAAATCTCTTACAAACCTCTTGAAAAGTATTATGATTATCACTATCTCTCACTGCACCTGTGCGCGCCACGCCAGTCACCAAATTATCATGGTGCGCATACAAATATTAGTGATTTAGGCTTTTGTACCCTGAGTGCAACATTATACTACATAGACCTGAAGGTAAATAAATGTTTGTCTTAAGTTCTTTTAAGTAACATGCCCTTTAAATTGCTATCCATTGTCGCCTTTTATCTCATCAAACATTAGATTCGTGATGTCACCATGCGCCATCTCAATCTGTTTGCCACATAGTTTTGGCGCAAGTGTTCATTGTTTGTTTTGTTTGTTTTCGAGGTGATGTGTAGTGTCGTATTTTAATGCTAAAATTGTCACAGGATTGTTAAGAATATAACGGGACAGGAATTGCCACTCAAAATGGACAAATATTGATATGTTAAAATATTGATTCCTGTCCTTTGCATTTGAAACGTCGTTTATTGGTTCAATTATGACTACTCATTAAGCACATGCATTCAAAATGAGGAGACCTCAGTCCCTTTATCTCATCTCATCTGTTAGCATTTAGCATCCTTCATTCCTAAGAAGGAAATGGTTTATGCCATGAATAAATGCATTGCAATTTGCATATTATTGAAAGAAATGTGCATATTGTGCACCATTCTGAGTCGGAGTCGACGCCGATTCAATGTTTATTTGAGTCAGAGTTGAACCGACTCACTTCTGGATTTGGGCTGGGTCGAGCCGACTCACCATTTTCAACTTGGTGAGTCGATTCAGAATCAGAGTCAGCCGCTAAGCTGTGAGACAGAGCTGAGCCGACTCAAGAAAATGTCAGTCATCAACAAGTCTGGATAGTAGACACCATAGCTACAACGCGTGTGCATGACACTAGAGAGAAACTTCACAGGCGACTTCAACGCATATCCGGTTAATCATGAATTCTGTTTTCGCCATCTTGACACTTCAATAGACTTTTCAAAACAGCCCTTCGCATTTCTAGGACTTTGTGCATGCTAGCGGACCTAAAGTCACCTCCTGTGAAAAGATTTACTGAGTTTGGCCATCCGACGCGCTGGTTTGGTTTGCCAATGCTTCCTAACTCACTCACGGTAGGTTTTCCTTTTAGAACAAAACGATGATAGAACACTGCAGTACCTGCTATTTTTATACGGATTATAAATACTCCACAGCATTTGTTAACATTCTTCACTCGCGATGGGGGACATTGAGAGAAGCTTGAAGAGACAACCCGTTATTCTCTGGCGGGCCACCCAAAAATGGACGCAGACGTGGAAAACAAGCGCTTAGTTCTGCAACGTGTCCTTTATCATGTCTTCGTTATCAAGAGTGGAGTCGAGACATGACGTCATTCAGAGGTCCTGATCCGATCCTGAATCCCGAGAAGGCTATCACCATCTGAAGGCTTGTTCTGAGTTTAGGCCGGCGCCAGTTTCTCCATCACCAGTTAACAAATCGACCCGTCAGCCACAGCGGGAGCCTGCTGCTGGAGGTCTTGTCCGGTTGTCAATCGACGGCCGGGGATGGGCCTATCTACCGATGTTTGGGGGCGCCGGGTTTCGCCACCCAAGCAGTGATACGCCCAGAAGAGGTGAGAAAAAGTCCAGGTGGAAACGGAAGCACGTGACGATGTTCTATCGCTCTTATCCACGAAAAATGATCGGGGAAAACAAGAACGAGGGGAGAATGTACCGAGGGTAAATCGCGGTTTGGTGTGTGTGAAACATAATCATTCTACCTAAAAGTGAGTCGGGTGCAATTAAAAATGGTATTACCATAGCGTTAATGGTAATGTAACCTGGACATTTCTAATCTGAATAAACGTTCAGTTGCGACACAATATAAGAAGCATATTTTAAAACCCCTGCTAGTCTCCTGCCATCCTTTCAGAAATTAAAATCATTTGTAGGGACACGACCGCTTCGAGGCTTCACAACACCTACCCACATAATTCTAAAAAATACAATTTTTTTAGAAACATGGATAATAAACATTATGAAGCAATCGCTGCGACACTACCCTCTGAATTATTGAATGCAGTTTTGAAGACCCCTTTGCTTTCAGAGGGGCACGTCATACGCGTCGGAAGGGGGGGGGGGCCCCCACTTTGGCCAAAATTCCGATCTCAGTCAAAGAACAACCGACATTCTATCAGCCCGGATCACAGGCCAAATTGAACAGTTTTGGTCCGATGTAAAGTTTTGTCAGCATCAGGTTGTTGGCCCCCACTTTTCCGGTGGCGACACTTGCACGTTGCCTGCCACTGAAGGGATGGGAGTCATCTTCTACCATCCGAAGTTTGGTGTTGCCTTTCCAAAAGCAGAGGGATTAGCCAGCATTAGGCCATAATCACAACAGGAATAAACCCGCAGTGATTCGTCTTTGAGAGGATGTGGTTTTCCGTCAGTGGGCGGTTGAAGGTCGCCCTCTACCCATTAGGCGGAGATAGAGCTCATGCACAGGATTCTGGAGCATATTTACTTCACTGGATTCTAGGGTAAGAAATGTGGCATCTTTGGTCTGTTCAATGTCTGTGGCAGCGTACTCTGAGCCTGATACAGGACAGTACGGACTTGAAGGATGGCTCAGGAATGGATATTATCGCTAGCATTGATCATCCGCCACATTCAAACAAATGGTGGTTCAAGGCCAATGATATAATAGATTCACGATGTGTTTTAATGCAGTGCTGGAAGAGAAATGGGAACTCATAATTTTTAGAAATATTTGATTTGTACATGTACGCTGAAAATCATCAAAAAGGTACAAAATAATAAAAACACACAATAAACGACCAAAAAAATCTTCGAATTTGACCTGCTTCACCTTGAACGTCTTAAAAGGAATGTGCCACATTTATATAACAGGTCTTGAACTGAGATTGCAGTTTGACAGAGCATTTCGAGAAACCGTTACCGGTATATTTCGATCCACACAAAGCTCCCTGTTTTAAATTTTTGCACAGTTTATAGTCCAAAACAAAGGACAGTAAGATCCTAATACAAACACCAAAGCATCCCTTTCCATCTGACTGCAAGTATTTCACTAGTCTAAATTATAAGACCCTCCTTCCTATTGAAAATGTCATATTAGCGAGTGAGCCATCCTTACCAATGTGTTCTACTTTTGGTGGCAGTTTCAGATAATGTTAATTGCTAAGTTCCAAAGATTTTTTAACAAAATTTTAAGACCATCCCAATATCAAACAATAAATTATTAATACACACATCCACAATAATTAGCCTTTTAACATATCATGCTCCTCGGCTCAGCATGCGAAATCCATCAACATACTTTCTAAAAAAACAAGATTTAACTTCCATGCTATTCTTACCCTTGGATTTGAATTTTGAACGACAAATTTTGATTTAATATGGAAAATCGATAGTGGCTCTAGGTACAAGTACGTTGAGCGAATCTTTGTTGTGCCTGTGATCATGTTTTTATTTTGCAGGCACCGAAAAAAATATTGTTTTGATCACGCCATAAATTGTAAGAAAAATGTTATATTTGTATTCTGTGCGATTTAATCCAAAAATTGTCTTTTTTAGGATTTCGACAAAGTGGTATATTCCCTTTAAACTGATCCACCGATGGTTCGGTGGCACAGCCTCGCCTTGTGTCATCGAATCGGAGTCCTCTCTGTTCCGCCGGGCCAGAGAAGTCGGGATAACCCCGCCGTCTAGTGAGGTGTAGCGAGTGACAGGGAACGTAGGTATAGCGAGTGAAAAGGAGCGTGCGGGAACGGTTGTCCCGCAAGGGTGCCGATAGGTGGAGAACCTCTGCCGGCTAGATGTGTGTATAGCCCTGTTCCAGCTGTCAGCACAGTTTTGTCAGCACCAATCAGCGGGCCGCGTTGCGCCTACATCACAGGATTGTAGCCTCTCCCCGGGAACTAGTTCTAGAGGGTTTACGGGCTGATGGCCTGCTGTTTGCGCTGATGAAAAACAGTAAGTGCACGAAGTGGCAGCTTAATATTTTTTAATGGTATAAAGGATTAAGTTCTCTTTGCTTAGCACGAACCAGAGGCGATTATGGCACTGATGTTACTTTTCTGGAGGAGAGGTTAGAGGTCCTGCTGACAAAACTGTGCTGACAGCTGGAACAGGGCTTATGTGAGCCTGTGAGGTGCAGTCAAGTAAAATGTCCGCAAGTTGTGGGCGCAAGAACACGAAAAAATTGTGGGGGGGCAGAATCTTATAACCCACGCTGTTATTTGTATAGTTTGTTCTTTGTTTTGTTCTTCAATATAGTGTCAATATCCCATCGAGTCTTCTAGGCAACTCTATTTGCAATCAACTCTTAGAATTCCTCTCATGCTTATGTACTATAGTGTAATATAGTATGAGAAATATTTCAAACTGATGGCACCCCTGGCCATCAACCCCCTCCCCCCACATCTGCATAGTTACACTTTGTTGCATCTGTCACGCTGAGCCATCCCAGCTGATAATTCACCATGAGCGTTGGCAGCGAACCCCCCACGACGCGGCGGGGCCTGTTCAGGATCGGTCACCACCGCTGCCAGCGGCAGGGGCGACCGCCACCGTGCCCCGGGGGACGGCAGGCTGGAGATACGCCGCCCTCGGCCGGACGTGGTCTGGGCAGTGTCAGTTCCGATAAATGACCCAACACCCCCCCGCTGATGTTCATGGCACAGGCAGGGGCGTGGCCAGGAGGAAAGGGGGAGGGTTGACCCCGCGCCTTGAATGATGTAGCGTAGCACTTTCTCGATGCCTGTGTTACGGGCCGGGCCGTGGACAGGAGAGGGCGCAGGTCGAGGGCGTGGCGTCGGTACACGCTGATTGATTGTGAAACAAATGAAACAAGACCAAAACCCTCCACCTTCATTCCGAATTATCCAGCCTCATTAGGCCGAACTCTGTCCGTTAATAACAGCACTCTCGGAGGAAATGGTAATCATTCATCAAAAAGCTCCTGACGTTCAATTTTCAAAACTTTTATTCTTTCCAACGGTTGAGGCCATATGTTCTTGCTAAAAAATAATCACTTGCTCATTAACAACTAAAGAAACCAAAAACATCCATGCTCACTCTCACCCACTGCCAGTAGTTATGGCCTCTGGCAGCATGCCTTCTAACCTTCAGTTGATCCTCTCCCCATGGAATTTGTATACAGATCTTTGCAGCGGGGCGAAGATGTCTGCTTTCGCCACAGGCCGTCGGCCGTGGCGGGCTTCACACGCGCCGGCGCGGCGTTCTTCAGCGGTGCCAGTGTCGGCGGCGGGCTGTTCCAGCCGCCGCACCGCCCTCCGTGTCACTGGACATCCGGCCGGGGGTCTGGACAGTGTCCAGATAGCGGTCTCGCCCGGTAAATGCCACCGTCCCGACACCTCAAGTCTGACGGTTTTCTGTGATAGCAGGGGGGGGGGTCGCGACCGCGCAGGTTCGGAGTCCCCATTCCGATGTCAAAAGTAGATAAAATGCTGAGGCCTATTTAATTGGAAGCGTAGGCGCGGAGACAACACTGGGTCCAAATACGCCAACATTTAGGTTCAAGGTGGGATTATTTTTGCAGTAAACAAGATGTAAGCTTACACCATCTCCGTAGGGGCTAACTGCGACCAATAGTGCTTAGACCCCACTCATAGCCGGGCCTAGGATTTTGTATAGGGGCACATGGTCGGGTTAGGGGTGCCACTTTTTGGCACCTCTCATCACAGGGGTGCCGATATTCGCGTCTGGGATGAGAGGTTGAGGAGCAGCATTTGAGGGGGCGCCATCGATATTTTAGGAGAAGGCCGGGACCATTCAGGGGCACTGATAGTCGATCGGGGATAAGCCCCCACTTTACCGCCCCCTGGATCCACTTATGACCCCAGTCCCTTATCAAAACCGATGCTCACGGTGAAAGCCGCTAAGCTTTATAATCCACGTCAGTCGCATCATCGCAGATTCAAGAACAGACACGGTATCATAGACGCATGAACCGGGGGCAGGGGGCGGCGTGCCTCCCCAACTTTCGGACTCCCCACCAACTTTGAGCCGATTCGGGACCTTTTCCGTTAGGAAATCAAGTGACAGGCCGAGTTAGATTCGACCCAACCAGCGGTGACAGCTCTTGCCCCCCCCAACTTGGAAAACGTTTCTGCCTATGGCAACCAACCAACATTATTTGCTCAGGATTCATAACTAACAAATCTGGTCCAAAGCGAAAAAAGAGAGAAAGAGACGGAGGAGAAAGGGAGTGAGGGCTTTGCATATAGTAAAATATGGGCTGAAGACATAGAGAGGGGAGGGGGTGGCGGTGTGGGCCAATGCCCCACTACCCACGCCGCTGGTTTGTTTAATGTTGTTAGCGCCAATGCGGCCCCTGGATAGCCCCGGGGCATCTGGAACATGTCCTGCATTACAAATGAGATCTCATTTTCAGTCGACAGTATAGCTCGATCATGGAAACGATAGGCCACCGAACACAGCGTCCCATATTGTGCCGGCACCTGCCTCGGTAGGGAGTCAATCCCTCCAACAGTTCACATGTTAAATCCAGCTCACGGCGAACACAACTGCCAGCGCATCACCGCTCGTACCAGAATCCACCACCGACGATACAGGACCGCACCGTGCGTGCCCGATTGCAACAAATCTCCACAACGTCATTGCAAAGTGCACTTCGCACCTAGAGCCGGCAGCCGCCCACGGCGGTAAATGTGGCCATCCTTCGCCGAAACGATGGCACAAATCAAACGCTGGTATCGAGGCACGCCATCGTGGCGCTGCCATAAACCATGCAAACGGCTTCATACGGCCGCAGCGCTGGTGGGGCCCGGATTGGAACAGATATAGATAGTCTGGCCAAGATTTACGGCAATGACGCCGCCGCACCCGCGCCATCACCCGCAGAAATATGTGCGATGTTGCAAATATTCTCGCTGCGACAACGGGGTTCATATGTGGCAGGCATTGACCCGCCAAAAAAAAAAAAAACACACGTTTGGATCTCATCAGGGACCCGGTGTATGTGTTAAACGCTTTCGAGATCTATTTCTCTTCTTGCGCAGGTCCATGAGCTATATTGCACCACGCTGGTCTGGCATAGGAACTCCGTCCCAAAACGGCCCCAGCACGGGTTACGGGATTGGATTCGCTGAATCCCGGTTAGTTATGACGACTCGAGAGTCGGAATACCTTTGGCTTGCACTCTGCGCTAGACATATGGAAGGGCACCAAGAGCCCAAAGGATCAACTCTCAAGAAACCGGCACTAGCCGCTGGGCACTGACGGAAATTCAATATGCACTCCCTTACCTCAGACTTACAACATTGCTACACACAGAAATACAGATACGTTGAAGTGAAGAAATGGTTTCTTATAGAGGTGAGAGAAGAGAAAGTGTTCCATCAATTGTATCATGACCTATCACTGCGTTAGATGAGCCTAAGTTTCTGCAACAATTTCCATCTCCACTTGAGTCTTCCCTGACTAAAAAAACAGCTAGACTTCAAATTTGGAAAGAACATGAGTTTTAAACTAACAAAGAAGCCAAGTTCCCGCACAATTGAAAAAGAACCAATGCTAACAATTGTAATTCACATTTAAAAGCCACAATTAAATTTAACAAAAGCTTCCATTACCCAGCGCAGGGGCTAGAACACAAATGAGATGACATAAAGATAGTTAAATGCGCTTTAAAGTTGAACTGTGGTCTACAGGCCAAATACTAGACGTGTAGAATACCTGTGAAGCCATTTTATGTGATGGTGCAAATGCACGTTGCTTTATTACGAGCGCCTTCATTATGGGAAGTGGAAATGTATGCGCTGCCCAGTGGTCCACATCCGAATTCTGCATGGCGTTATATAATTATCACATCCCTGTCATGTCCACCCGCCAATTGGTCTTGGTTTATTTAAGTAAGAATTTGCAATCACAGTGGAGTGGGCCAGCCTATGTATTCAACCTTCCACGCCGTGCTAGGTAGATACATGTGAAACCAATCACCAATCATCCTCCCAGATTATCCAGTCTGCTTTTGATGTTTAACTGTAACTTGGCTCAAATATTTTATCTCGGTTTTAAAAGATAAGCCCCAAGAAGATGTGGATTATGAATCCACCACTGAGCTGGCCAAGACGCCGTTCACTTCAATTTATTTCAGCCTTTTCATTTTGCCCTTATCATTTCAAATGTCCAGGCACTTGCATGCCTGACAAAATGGAAACGACGTGCCGTCCATTTGCTTCAGATGCGGGTGTCACGCCTAAATCTGAAGATAGCTCAAACTCCCTCATAACCTTTGAGTCTACGTCGCTTATTCGCAACAGCGGAGAACTGGGGCCGTGGAAATAAATGCCTTCTGATTTCCCCTCTTTACTCTACTGCTTATATCAACATTAACACACGGCTAAACTCTGTACCGGATTTTTTCTCTTTTTTTTTCGGTGTGTATTATTACAGATTTCCAGTATGTCTAAGGTACATACATACGTACGCAGAAGGGATGATGTATACTTATAACGCAAGAAAACATCAGCCTTGCTATCCCTTCATGACGAGCACCCCAGTCTGAATCCAGCACTGCAAACTAATGCAGAAAAACAGGCCGGCTCCCATCAATATTCTGTCAGACGCCTCAGATGCAACCGTTTCCGTCTAAATGCACCTCATAAAACTTGGGCCGTTCCCTAAATGCATGACTGAGACACTGTCATTTTCAGACTCAGTCTGTCAATTGAAACGGCCGACCGACAAGTTGACTATTGTCTTCAGGGTTCATCCGAACTTCCAGCTGAGTGTTCAGCTGTTCAGCACCCTGTCTCAGTCGAGCGGAAGATCGACTCGCTATGAGGGAAGTTGGACATTGTTTGCTAAAGTGATTTCTTCGAGGAGATCGTGTGGAGGGCAAGGGCGGACGCAGACCCAAGTTTTTTTTTTTTGGGGGGTAAACCCATGTCTGCCTCTCCTCCTGGGGGGGAGGCGAATATTTTTTTGCTCTACAGACCTAGTGTAAACACCTTTTTTCACAAATTTCTCCGGCCTTTTTGACGTTCATGACTGGGAGGTCCTCCAGTCAACGATGGTGTTTATCATATGGAAGCGACTGCTTCCATACACCGGTGTCCATCTTCAGCCGTTTGTAATGTAAAATGTTTTTAGCGACGGACCAGAAGTCTTCTGCTACGTCTATGGCAAAGCCCATTGATCTGGATCGGTTTGCGCCGTGTTTTACAATTGAATGCGCAAATTTGCCTAAACTAATGCACGAGACTTAAATAACCAAGCACGCTTTAACGCTTCTAGCTAAAAATCAGCCTGAGCTACTTACTATGAGCCTACTAGCTAAAAATCAGTCATCATTGAGAGCTTGCCACCTTGACCCAAATAAACCACGTTTTACATTTACCGCTGAGTTAGTCGCCAAAAGGTACTAAGCAGAAAATAGAGCTAAAAGGATGTCAATGTTTTGTTGCCATTTTTCGTGATAATGGGTATAGATTCTTCCCCAATGTGCATTTCTAACGAAGGCATCATTAATTCTGGTGCAAAACAGCAATTATGCGCTATAGGTAGGCATCTTGAGAAATTAGATCGTTTGCACTTCTGGATGAGTGCATTTTCTTATAAAAAACATTGTAAATGCAAGAATATCACCGTCAAATACCAATGGAAGTACTGCAGACGAATATTAAGAAGGTAGTCTCACCCCATCTGCACCAATGCTGAAGCTTATCCCTGCTCTGAACTTCACTTGACATGGTATGGGGGAAGAGTACAATTAAATCTAAAGGCGCGATCCTCAGGCACAATTCCCCTCACACCTTGGCAAATGCATCACTTGCATAGTTTCGCTTAAATCTGAGTGTCATGATAAACAGGGAACGCAGGCTAAGAAATGTTTCTAAATGACAAAAAACGATAATGTTTGGTATCTTTACGACGAACAACATCAACCGCGATATATTCATCTAACAAGCGATTCACTTGGAACGGGGGAGCATGCAATGCACCCAATTTCCTTACAGCTTTAGGCATCTTAGAGTATACCTACCGAGCTCTGCCAGAATTTCTAATCCTTTTGACCCACTTTGGTTCTTAAGGTGCTTGTTTAGATGGTGTGGTCCAGTATTTTGTATAGCTGGCTGGAAGGCGGCTGTACCAGGGTGTAGGTCTCGGGCGGGCGGATTCCACTCCGGTATGCACGGCACCAGCCCCTTTATTTCTGCTGAGTAGACGGCGATAGCAGTCATGGCAGACATAATTCACGGGCTATTGCCGCGGCAATATCCCACAGTACGTAATTACACGGCCAAATAGCCGCCTTTCCCTAACTCCGGCCGTTTATATTCCCCGGCAGACAAGTCAAATTTCTGATGCGCTTCATAAGGGTCAAATTGTGCCTCTGGAGCGTCATAAATTAAGCTTTATTGCCGAGATAAAATAAGCTTATTTTGTTGATGTCCGACATCTGTTCTGGTTATCTGCAATATGGAGCAATACATTTATGGCGCTGCTCGTAAAAATGACAAAGTGCGGCCATCGCGGCGCGGCGCAATCGCCCGGGCCGCTAAAACACGGCCCCGGGTGGCTAAATTGCGGCTCAGAGGCACAATGCGCCGCCCGCGCTCCCATCTCTGTCAACAAGGGGTTGCCCAGGGCCAAAAAATAGAGGAAAAGAGCTTTGAGACCACAGTTGTTGTAACATGTACCGGCTACAGGGGTCATAATGTCACCCTCCTTGCAGAAGCTGTAGAGACCTTTGAGAGTCCCTTTCCCATCTGTATTAGACACCAGCTCGTGGTTGATTTATATGGTTATTTGTATCAGGGACGGATCTAAGGGAAGCTCAAGGGCAGTCGCTCCCCTCCCCCCCACTCACCCCCAGGCCCGTGGAGTCGCGACTTTGGACGCCTGGCGCCGAGAGCACCCTGGAGGCCATTTAAAGGGAGATAGGCAAAAAAATTATTATTGTGGTTTCTTGCTATTTGAAAAATCCTGATTACGAAACTGTCAATTATTTTTGTATCTTAGGCAAAATTTTGGGAGGCCACTCACTTATTATAGAAATAAGTTAACAGTTGCGATTAAATGCTGAAACCTTCACCCATCACTTACGTTTCGAAAACTATTTAAAGTTAAAAAGTAATGTTTTTTGTAATAAAAATGTTTGTTCTCCTGTTTTTGTATTTGAATTAATCTTACAAAGCCTTTAAAAATTACAAAATGAATTAGTTTGCCCTAGAAACGAAAAAAACATAATTACTCAAGTCTTCAGCCGTTTCGTACCTCGGGTCATGAGTCGTTTTCTGCTTCAGCCCCAGGATGACAAAACTTTTGCGTTAGATAGGTCACGTGACTCTGGTATGAGAATTCCTAGGCTTCTGATTTGTTGTCTGTGATTTCTTTTAAGCCCTATATTTCTGTTTCAAAAGAGTTTTGGAATGCTTTTTTCTTAGATATTTTTTTCTGTGGTAGTCTGAAGTTCTACATCACCGTTTAGGATAGATATTACCTAATTCTTAGAGAAATTGGTAGCCTTAGCCGGGGGTACGTCATTTAAATCGATAAGAGGTTTACCTGTAAAGTCGTCTAGAAGTGTTGACTTTGGGAGCAATTTTAAGGCATTTGCAGGCCGAATTCGCAAAAATGAGAATGGGACTTCTGAAACAACTTTTGTGACCTTTTGATCTAGCCAATAAATTTTTTTCGCGTATCTCCCTTTAAAGGGATATTAAATTTTATGGAACTCGGACTAAGCTCTACGTCGTGTAGAGCATCTCAAACACACTCTGGCTTCTTGTTTTCCCTCAGAACCCACCTCTCACGAAAACCAGGCGCTTCACAGTCGTTTTAATAGTGATTGTTGGGGTTTAACGAGGCATCAGCTGCCAGAGTTATCATCTTCGCCGACTCCAATTTGTTCGGAGTTTCGCAAACGTACTTTTTTAGCGCATGGATATCTTATAAGCTCCGTGCCTCTATGGACCTAGTGTCTGGACGGCTGCGTTAACCCGCGCCCCATCGGGGTTCCGGTGCCACCTTCAACCCAACGGGGGCCATCGATGGCCCCCTCTAACTCTGAAAATATGGGGGTTAGCGCAAATCTGTGAGGTGCGTTGGAAAGCTCGCGTGAATTCAGTATGGATTTACTTACATGTTTAAGCGCTCAGGTGAGTGGTTTGATCTCGATAGGGCTTTCTCCACCAAGTGGAACATAATGACCTTCTGCTAGTGCTTTGACCTTCAGAGGATACCTCTTGACCTAACATGACCTGAGATCACAGAAAATTATAAAGTGAAGGTTATAAGGCACCCCGCGGAGGCGCCGTTTTCCAGAGTCTTCCACTGTGTGTCACCCTTCACTGCCAGCGCATTTTATACCCACATGGTATCCGTTAGACTGGACCCTCCGCTGACATCTATTTCCGACATCAGTTCGCTAAACTCTGAATCTTCTTCGCCGTTCTCAGATATCCACCTCTCCGCTTTCCTTGACCTGCAGCTCTGAACCAACGGCTCCATTTCTTCTTCCATTCATCTTTTATTTTTCATTTCTACCTGGACTGGCGTTGCAAAGTGTGCCTATCTGCTCGCTTTAGCTTGAAGCGCGGTTCGGGGCGACTCGGGTAGCCTGGGCAGCTGAGTCGCTTGTCGACTCCCGGTACAGACTCCGGTATCGACCCCGGTACCGACTCTGAGACCGACTCCGGTACAGACTCCGATACAGACTTCAATACCGACCCCGGTACCAACTCCGATACCGACTCCGGCACAGACACTGGTACAGACTCTGGTACCGACCCCGGTACCGACCCCGGTACCGACTCTGAAACCGAATCCGGTACTGACTCCCGTACCGAATCCGGTACCGACCCTGGTACCGGCTTCGGTACCGACTCTGGTACCGACCCCGGTACCGACTCTGAAACCGACTCCGGTCCGGTTCCAACACCGGTACCAACTCCGGAACCGACTCCGGTACCGACTCTGGCACCGACTCTGGTACAGACTCTGCAACCGACACTGGTACCGACTCCGGTACCTACTCCGGCACCGACTCCGGTACCGACCCCGGGGCTGACACCGGGGCCAACTAAGGTACCGACTCCGGGCCAACTCCGAGTGATATCTAAACCAAAAATGTACTTGCGGCATTCTTTTCGGTACTTTATCGAGACGTCTTTGTCTGCAGTGAATTTGAGGCCAATGTTAAGGACTAAAATATGTTCTGGTATGGGACAAAGAACTACCACACAGTCAGGAGTCGGAGTCGACTGAGTCCCAATAGAAAATGGGAATTGGTCGAAAAATTGTTCGATTTCTGTAGAGGTGGATGAGGATGGCCTCTTATTCTCCAAATTATGCCATTTTTGCCACTGTCTAGGGTCATGTAACAAGTTTGGACCTGAGACCTCGTCTAGGACTGCTGAAACAGGTTTTCGGACCTGGGTCAATAATTTCGCCCGCCAGGGCTGGTGACAGAGTTTCATTTTGATGCCGTTACCTTTTGATTATCATTTTAAGTCAATTGATATGCACATCGAATATGTTAGGTCAGATTGTGACCTTCACCTGACTTAAAGTCAGATCATTTCTACATTTTGAACCTTTTATGGCCATATCAAGCATCATTTAAGTCGCCGTAACGAGAGTAATCGAATGACACCTGGAAATTCGCTTTCACTCAACCCAGTCAACATTGTCATTTATTCATTCCTTATTCGGCCCAGACAACATTCATTAGGGTGAAAACAACATTATTTAGCCTCTTATATTTCCTCCCCTATTATGACCTTGATATTAGCCTAACCAAAAATTGACTTATGTATGTGGTTTCTTCATCATTTTCATCTTCATCCACCAGCGTCCAATATTTTTCGCTATCCTGCATACGGGCCTAGATCAAGGGGGATTTTTGAAACCTCCACCAGAGCGACCGTGAATTGGAGACCGACTGGCGTGTGTTTTAAACAGATAAGACGGTGACAAGTTGAACGGGTAAGCAACTGGTCCAAGCGTTCAACCGCTTACGACCAGTGACGGATCCAAGGGGGCCAGGCCGGCCCCCTTAGCTCCGAAGCGCCCCAGTAAAGCTTAGCTCATATCGGGCGCCGAAGGCGAATGAACACATACTCCTTAAAACCATGGCAAAGCGCCCCTGCCCAAACACTAGACGCCTTTACTGGTCTTTTGCGCCCCAGTAAAATGTTGAAGATGAAATTTAGAAAGCTAACAAAAGCGCCCCGGCAAAGAAAAGGCGCCACTAGATAGCAAGATTGCGCCATGGGGAACTAATGCACCCCTGAGTAGCCTAGGCGCCCCCTGGATGAAGCGCCCCTGGAGCCTAAGCGCCCCCTGATGAAGCGCCCTACGGATACCATATGCGCCCTTGGCTAGGAAAGGCGCCCTGGGCAGCAAAGGCAAATCTTGGTAACATAGGTGAACTGGACAGCATAAGCGCCCTTTAGATAGAAATAGGCGCTTTAGGAAAATAAAATGCTCACCTTCGGTAGAAAAAGGCGCCCTTTGATAGCCTAGGCGCCCACTGGAAAAGCGCCCTACGGATGTCATTTGTCATATGCACCCTTGGATAGCAAAGGCGCCCCTGGACAGCAAAGGCGCCCTGGTAGCAAAGGCGCCCCTAGAAAGGCACCCCTTCGATAGAAACCCGCCTTTGGATAGCCTAGGCGCCCCCTGAATGAAGCGAACTACGGATATCATATGCGCCCTTGGCTAGGAAAGGCGCCCCTGGGCAGCAAAGGCAAATCCTGGTAACATAGGTACCCAGACAGCATAAGCGCCCCTTAGATAGAAGTAGGCGCTTTAGGAAAATAAAATGCTCACCTTGGGTAGAAAAAGGCACCCTTTGATAGCTTAGGCGCCCACTGGAAAAAGCGCCCTAAGGATGTCATATGCACCCTTGGATAGCAAAGGCGCCCCTGGACAGCAAAGACAACCCTGGATAACACAAGTGCTGGGACAGCAAAGGCGCCCCTAGGACGGCAGCCCTTCGATAGAAAAACCGCCTTTGTATAGCCTAGGCGCCCCCTGGATGAAGCGCCCTACGGATATCATATGCGCCCTTGGCTAGGAAAGGCGCCCCTGGGCTGCAAAGGTAAATCTTGGTAACATAGGTGCCCTGGACAGCATAAGCGCCCCTTAGATAGAAATAGGCGCTTTAGAAAATAAAATGCTCACCTTGGGTAGAAAAAGGCGCCCTTGATAGCCTAGGCACCCACTGGAAAAAGCGCCCTACGGATGTCATATGCACCCTTGATAGCAAAGGCGCCCCTGGACAGCAAAGACAACCCTAAGTGTTGTGGACAGCAAAGGCGCCCCTGGTAGCAAAGGTGCCCCTAGGAAGGCACCCCTTCGATAGAAAAACCGCCTTTAGATAGCCTAGGTGCCCCCTGGATGAAGCGCCCTACGGATACTATATGCGCCCTTGGCTAGGAAAGGCGCCCTGGGCAGTAAAGGCAAATCTTGGTAACATAGGTGCCCTGGCAGCATAAGCGCCCCTTAGATAGAAATGGGCGCTTTAGGAAAATGAAATGCTCACCTTGGGTAGAAAAGGCGCCCTTTGATAACCTAGGCGCCCACTGGAAAAAGCGCCTACGGATGTCATATGCACCCTTGATAGCAAAGGCGCCCCTGGACAGCAAATACAACCCTGGATAACACAAGAGCCGTGGACAGCAAAGGCGCCCCTGGGTAGCAAAGGCGCCCCTAGGAAGGCACCCCTTCGATAGAAAAGCCGCCTTTGGATAGCCTAGACGCCCCCTGGATAAGCTAGGAGCCCGAGAAGGAAAACGAGCGCCCCGCTGAGAAGACAGGCGCCCTCTGTATAACATAGATGTCCCTTATCCACCTTCAGCTGCCCTGCATTGGAGCAGCGCCCCCAAGAACAAAGGTGCCCCTGGACAAAAAGCCGCCTCCTGGTATCAAAGGGGCTCCTAGATAACATATGCGCCCCTTAGATAGGAATAGGCGCTCCAGGAAAGCAAAATGCGCCCCTTGGTTAAGAAAGGTGCCCTTGGATGGCAAAGGCGCCCCTGGACAGCAAAGGCAAATCTGGGAAACATAGGTGCCCTGGACAGAATAGGAGCCCCTTAGATAGAAATAGGGGCGCGGTGGTGAAGTGGTCAGCGTAGCTGGCTTCCACGCAGCCGACCCGGGTTCAAGGCCCGGCGGCTTCCCTGAACAAGGAGCAAGCTGGCTCCCGAGAAACCCTTCCAACAGGGAAAGAGTTGGCGACGCCATATGACCCTGGCAGTTGGTGCGTCGATAAGCCCCAAAAATTATTAAGATAGAAATAGGCACTTCATGAAAATAAATGCAACCCTTGGATAGAAAAAGTGTCCTTTGATAGTCCAGGCGCCCACTGGATAAAGCGCCGACGGATATCATATGCACTTTAGATAGCAAAGGCGCCACTGGACACAAAGACAACCCTGATAACACAAGTGCTTTGGACAGCAAAGGCGCCCCTGGATAGCAAAGGCGCCCCTAGGAAGGCACCCTTCGAAAGCAAAGGCGCCTTTGGATAGCCTATGCGCTCCCTAGATAAACTAGGTGCCTGAGAAGGAAAATGAGCGCCCCATTGGAAAGTACAGGCTCCCCTGTATAACATAGATGTGCCTTATCCATCTTCAGCTACCCTGGATTGGAGCAGCGCCCCTCAAGAGCAAAGGCGTCGCTGACAAAAAGGCGTCTCCGTATATCAAGGGCACTCCTAGATAATATATGCACTCCTTACATAGAAATAGGCACTTCAGGGAAGTGAAAGGCGGCCTTTGGTTAGGACGGCGCCCTTGGACAGCCTAGGCGCCCTCTGCATAAAGCGCCCTACAGATATCATATGCGCCCTTGATAGCAAAGGCGCCCCTGGACAGCAAAGTTAACCCTTCTTGAAATAGATGATCTGGACAGCATAGGCGGCCATGGATAAACTAGGCGCCTGAGAAAGAAAACAAGCGCCTCACCTGAGAGTACAGGCGCCCCCAAGATATCATAGGTGTCCCTTTCCATGTTCAGCTGCCCTACTGTCTATGGTTTGGCACACCTGTCTGACAGTCGCGCGCTCTGTTACAGGGCTCGAGCGCTCAATTTGAGCATGGGCTGCCTTTAACCACATTTCATTAACCTATAACTGAAGGCTTAGTGCTCCATCGCTGCAACCGGGTGCCTTTTTCAGTATGTGCGCCCCGTTTCCGAGAACGCTGCCCTCACCAACCAGCAGTCCTCCCCGCTCAGCGATGAGCGCCTCTTTCTGATAACTAGGCACTTTATTTCAGTGTTCGAGCGCCTTATTTCAGAATTCTTATTCTCCATCTATTTTGGGCTCCTCCTGGATTGCAGAGGCGCCTCCTCAAGTGCAAAGGCGCACCTGGATAGAAAAGTGCGCCCCATGTTTGCAAAGGCGCTCCAAGATAGCATATGTTCCCCTTAGATGGAAATAAGCACTCCAGGAAAGTAAAATGCTCCCTTTGGGTAGCAAAGGTGCCCCTTAACAGCGAAGGCAGCCCTAGATAACAAAGGTTCTCTGGACTGCACAGGTGCCCTTGGATAAACTGGTGCCCGGAAGAGAAAAATAGCGCCTCACCGGAGACAAAAAGCACCCCAGGATAACGTAGGGCATGTATTTCAATCATGTCTGTGATTGAAAAATACACCTAGACAGCATATGCGCCCCTGGATAGAAAGACACCCCTGGGCAGTAACGGCGCCCCTGGAAAGCAATAGTGCGCCCCTGTGGAGAAAAAACCGCCTCCTGAATAACCTAGGCACCGCCCCCGAAATATCAGATGCCCGTGGATAGAACAGACTGCCTTGAATAAAACAGCGGCCCTGGATAGCAAAGGCGCCCTTTGATAGCATAAGCGTTCCTTAGCAACAATATGGGCGCTACATGAGCTCAAGGTTCACGTGCACCTAAGCCCAATAATAGAGCAATCAATCGATGCCGAAGCACTCCTTAAAGCACAGTTGCCAAATTTCCTAAGAAGTAAAGGCGCCTCTGGGTAGCAAAGGCGACCCTCGACAGTGGTGTAGGTATTCCTAAATAACAGCAGCGTCCCTTGATAAGAATAGCCCCAAGATGGCACAGGTACCCTGTTGATAGGAAAAGCGCCCCTGAATATCAGAGGCACCCTATGAATGAGGTGCCCATGGAGAGCATAAGGGCGCCCTATGCATAGCAAATTGCCGCCCCTGGATAGCCTAAGGGCCCTTGCATAGGGTAGGCGCCACTGGGTATTATAGGTTACCTTGAATAAAAATACGCCCCTCAATACCATGGTGAACCTGGATAAGAAAAAGCTCCCCTTGGGCACTGGGTATCAAAGGCACCCCCGGAACAGCAAAGATGCACCTGGATAGCTAGGTTGCGTCCATTGGGGAGCGAAGGCGCCCCTGGGTGGCAGAGGTGCCTCATCGAAGCAAAGGCCCCCAGAGAGCATAGGTGTTCCTGATGAGCTCAGGTACTCCTGGACAGCCCCTAAATGACGTTGCATAATGTTACGATTCCTATTATGACGTATGCTATTATATCAAAGTAAAGGTTATTCAGTGTTTAGATCAAGGTTACAGGTCAATTTTAAAGGTCACTGGCCTTGATGATCAAGGCTTGATCAAAGGTCATTGGTAAGCTTGGGCACAGCGCTAGTTACAGCGTAAATTAGGCATAATATGTTGGGTTGTGCCGTAATAGGTCAATGACCTTGAAGGACCTTGACCCCAAAAATTGCAGACATTGTTTAGAGCCTTCCCTTTTGGCCTCAGCCCTGTTCTAGAGTATTCGAGCCCCGTTCCGGCCCGTTGGGGGTGCTTGAACACCCCCTCGAGGTCTCCCAGTGGCACGAAAAAACGTCGGCGCGAAGCGACACAGTACTTGTCACACCTTATCATTGATCAATTCCGCAACTTTCCCTCAAAATTTAAGGTTGCGTCATCTCAGGTCAGGTCACTAGTGCAGGTCAAGTGACCTCACCCCAAAAATGTTTAAGTTGGCGTAAGTAAGAAAAGGGTGAATCTATCGAATTCAAACTTGTACCATATAATGGGCCCAAAAGTACTAATACATTTATTGCGGGATTTTTCCCATCGATGGCCTAGGGACAGGTACGAATCATGACCTCTCCATTGAAAATGCATGGGGTAAAACGGAAATTTGCCGAAAAATTGCTCTATGTCTGCAGACGGCGCTTGGAATACCTTCGGATTCCCCAAATCATGGTAGCCTAGGCCTCTTTATCGGTTCATGTTGCAAGTTTAGACATGTTACCTCTGAGAGTTCATCTGGGGCTTCCCAAGCAGGTTTTAAGACTTGGGTTAATTGCTTTGCAGGAAATATTGATAAAACCCGTATTTTGATACCATTTTTTATTGCTATTGTGAGTTGATTCATATGCATACTGACTATGCTAGGCTAAATGGTGACCTTGACCAAGCCTTAGGTCAGGTCATTTTTATGTTTTGACCTAGTATAGTCATATTATGCATTATTTGATGATTCGCCGTAACGAGAGGAAGCGAAGTGTGCCTAAAAATGATTTTAGCTCAACTCTGGCAGATGCTAGAGTATATACACAGAGACATGTTGTAAGCTTTGTCTCGGGGAGGGGCCCTAGCGCTGATCGCGGAAAAATCCCCAATGGCCCCCAGGGGCCCTCAGGGAGTCAGGAAATCTGGCGTGGGTGGAATCCGGTAGGAGGGATTTTGGGTCTCCAAAATCACCTGAGGGGTCCGTGCCAGTTAAGGGGGCCCCAGATAAGGGCCCCGACGAGCTCATTTGACCTCAGCGCCAACACAGGATTCTCAAGACCAGCGTGGGGTGCCTACCTATTTAAACGGTTTCTAAATAAGCTCAGGAACCCAAAACTAACCCAGGGGTCCAATTTTCAACTCATGGAGCCCAGACCTGCAGAAGCTCAGAAGGCCCATAAAACTAATAGGGCCAGACTAGCTGGGTGCCTCGACGAACTAGTGCCCAGATACGCACAACGGGCCCCAAACAAGCTGAAGGGATCTATATCAGTTAAACGAAAACAATACCAACCCAGGGGACCCCGACCAGCTTAAGGGACACTAATCCAGCTTGGGGCTCAGAGCTCAGAGCTCCAGCTTTTAGCTCAGAGGGCCCAGGACCGGTTGAGGGGGCCCTATATCAATAAAAGGGCCCAAAAAGCTTAATAGGCTTCAGCGGCGACATATAGGTTTCAACTTCAGTGTGAGAGCCTGGTTAACTAAAGCGGCCTATGAGGCTCAGGTTAGCGTCAATCGGGTATTTCAGTATTGAGCCGTTAGCCAGGACAACTGTGATAAGTGGAGGTGGTGGATACGACACCTCAGTTTTTACCATGACCGAATATAACTGTATTATTTGCTCATCGTGCTTCATTTAGTGTCAGTGGGTGCTTTCAGCATTTTCTACCACGGTACCAGTCGTTAGCTGGCTCGAAATATGCTTTATGGTAAACGTGAACATGTCCTCACTGAGAGGAAGCTTTCATGAAAATAAGCATTTACAAATCCTTTTTAAACGCGTTCTTCATTGACACTGGCCGCCTTTTGGGTGTTAAATTGGCCTGTGGCGGATCCAAGGGGGAGGGAAAAAGCCTTCCCCCAAACGAAAGCTCGGGGCAAAACTGCGTTTTCGCCCCCCAAAGCGATCGACCTCCTTTTTCCCCTACTCCTTCTTAGTTTATAAGCAAGATTTTGGTGTTCCAACTCTCAACTTCAAACAGAACATAAGTTGATAAGATGTTCCCTGGCCTGTCCCCTGGAATCCGGAAATGTAAAAAACACTGAAGATTATATATTCGGGCACAGTCCTTCATCAGAATCATGGAGTAAATATCAATAATTCTCAGTTATAGTATAGCCAGACCTCCATAGTATAGCAAGTCATAGTATAGCCAGCCTTGGATAGGAAGAAGTATCTCGAGCCCATATTTTTCACCCCGTGAAGTTTTTTTGGCTTTTCGCCTCAAATACCCAAAATTCTACGGGCAAGTGATATTAGTAGCGCAGCTTTTACTGCGTGACGTTTTTTTTTTTGCTTTTCGACTTTGGTTTGCTCCTCCCAAACCGACTGGCTAGATCCACCACTGAAATTGGCGCCCCTCAGGTTCGGCGCCCCCAGGTTCGGCGCCCTCCGAGCCTGGGCCCCCCTTAACGAAATCCTAGATCCGTCACTGCTTACGACTGAAATAAAAACGGATCAAACACGTATGAGCTGAAGCCGGCAGAGTGTCATTTGTAGGCGATGGTGTTATAGTGGTGAGCATAGCTGCCTTCCAAGCAGTTGACCCGGGTTCGATTCCCGGCCATCACAGACTTTTGTTACGTAATGGTAGGGCACACGCGGCACATCTTGTGGCCTTCGATGCCCGATATTAGCTCTCAGCGTCCAAGGGAGGGGGAGGGACAGCTAAGGGGCTGCAGGCCCAGGAGACGGCGGATTGGGACCACGCCGTTCGCCTCCCCCACCCGCCCCTTGGACCCGTCCCCGGAACCGAATTCAGTCCTTTCTCGGACGATGGTGCGCTATTAAAGTGTAATAGTGTATCCAGGGGGAAGAAGAGGCAATACACGCACGGGAATGTTCAAAGAGATGTAGCTTTGTTGCATGGGCGGATCCAGGGGGACACTTGCCTTCCTCCGATCGACCTTCGGCACCCCTGGAATGGTCACGGCGCCCCTCTGAGAGGTTGATGGCAACCACTTAAAACTCGATTCCCATTCTACCCTCTCCCCTGCCAGGATACAAGTATTTGCACCTCCTCCATAGGATTTACCAGCCATCGGATAGGTTTTGCCGCCCCAAAGGGGCGCCCCTTGATACGGATGCCCCCACCGATCATGTGCCCCTCAATCGAGTATCCTGGCTCCGCCCATGCCCTGTTGTACGGCACAGGCGGTGGGCCGCGGCAAATTTCCTTTGAACTGGCGACCAGCATGTGTTGCGGGGCGCAGTGAAACAGTTGCAGGTCCGTAATTAGCTATGAGGCAACGTAATTACTCGGCTACCGCGACCCAGCGCTGACATGGAAGGTGAAGAACTCCTGCACTGAATAATGAGAGAAGGCCTGGTTACGAATGAGGAGGCAATTTTGAATGGTATGCCGAGCCAATCTGTAAGGCCATGGGTATTGGGCCATAGGCCCACTTGGTCTATGGCCAATCGTGGACAATTCCTTAGTACCCAGCTGTGTTTGCCATGCTATGCTCTTTTACCAGGTGCTGTTATACCCCTGGTAAGACGAGTCATTTAATTTCTTTCCTTTTTGTCGTAATTACCGTCTCATTGTCAGTGCCGTGCCTCATTGTAGCGCGTCACACCAGAACAGCGCATTGGTGTGGTCATAAGGTAGAGCAGGAACAGAGCTGATGGTAAGGTAGAGCAGGAACAGAGCTGATGGTAAGGTAGAGCAGAAACAGAGCTGATGGTAAGGTGGAGCAGGAACAGAGCTGATGATAAGGCTAACCAAGAACAGAGTGGATGATGAGGTAAAGCAGGAACAGAGCTGATGGTAAGGTAGAGCAGGAACAGAGCTGATCGTAAGCAGGGGCGCAGCCAGAGCTTTGGTATGGGGGGGCACACCAACTTTGAGGGGCACCCCGGATAAAGGGCACTTTTTAACGTAACCTAAAAAACTTACCATGTCTTTGTTTATATCATTCTTTGGGAATCTTTGGTTCAATAAAAATGCAAACAAATCATTGACGGAGAAGGAAAAACCGGTTAAAACCGAAGAAAAAAGAACAAAATATCACCAAAATGTCATGAAAGTAGCCAAGACACGACTGTTTTGGATAGATTTAAGGGCAAATCAGCCAACTCATGCAAGTACTTAACATCAGAGAAATTAGCGGAGTATGTGATATGTGTTACCATGGGCAAGTTAAAGCATATTGGAGTCGAAAATTCATTTGTTATGGCCACTGGTTTTGTCGTGACGAGTGAGCCCTGGTCGAACGCGGATTAAGTTCCTTGCCTCCCACAAACACCGTGGGACGAGGAGTGGCATAGTGACTTTGGAAGATTAAAATTTGTACTGCCGGAATAATTTGGGAGATACCTTTTGGACACGCGTTTATTAAGTTCCATATTCTCAAGGATCGGTCCCAGTTAAGAGTAAAGAAAAGGTGAACAGGCCGGTGGTTTGGATGGGGATGGTGGGACAGGGCTGAAAATTGTGAAAACTAGTTCTTCCTTTAAATAAATCAGTAGAAATCCTGGTTTAGGGGACTGTGCTCTGAGATCAGGGGCACATGCCTTTTTATCATCCCTTCCCAGAATCCACCAGTATAATAAGCAATTTATATAACCAGGGGTACCTAGGCATCACAAGCCGTTTTAGCGATTCCTCATTCCTCGTTAGCTCCGTTTTACAAGGGGAGTTTCCATCGTGTTCTTATCCCCACTCTATTCAAGACCAGCTCTGGCTCCCCAAAGTGTGGATCAGAGGCCTCCAGAGCAACTTCCCCTATCCCCCCCAGTTATGCCTCCAGGGACTAGACTAGCTCAGTGACCCCGCACCGAGATGATGGGAGTTGGCCTTGTGTTCTTATCATCTGTCTATTCAAGACCACCTCAGGGGAAAAATCAGGGCCCCAGCAGCTCATGCTTCACCCAGGGACTAGACTAGCTAATTGGCCCTAGAGATGAGGTCATCAGACTAGCTCAATGGGCCACAGATGGTTCATAGGGCCTTAAACCAGTTCAAGAAGCCCCAGAACAGTTTAAGGCGCCAGATCACCTCAGCGGGCCTCAAGCCAACATTAGGGGCTCCCACAAGCTCAGAGCCCAGACCAGCTCAGGGTACCCTCAGAACCCAGATCCGCTATTGGGCCCCAGATCAGCTCTTGGGACCCCAGATCAGTTCAGGGGCCTCAAGTTAGGTCAGGGGTAAGATCAAGTCAGGGCCACTAAATCAGCTCAGTGATCCCTAACCAGTTCGGGGCCCAATCAGTTCAAAAGCCCCAGAGATGCTCAGGGGACACCAGATCGGCCCATAGGGCACCAGATCAGTTTCGGGGACAAACAATCAGATCAGTGGTCCTCGACCAGCTCGGGGCCGAAATCAGCTCGGGAATACCAGATCAAGTCAGGAGGCACTTAATCAGCTCAGGAGCCCCATACCATATCAGGGGCCCTCACCAACCCCTGTTGACCCTCCTCAGCTCAGGGCCTGGGAGCTGCTCAGGAAATCACGTAATCAACCCAGGAGGCCCAGGTCTGCTTAAAGAGCACCATACTAGCCATGGAGCACCAGACTAGCTCAGAGGGAATCAGATGGGCTCAGGAGACACACTGATGACTCAGCAGGCACCAGATCGGCTCAGGGGGCATTAGTTAAGTTCAGGGGGCAGTATATCTGCTCAGGGTGCACCAGATCGATCAGCTCAGGGGGCAAGTTCAAGTCAGGGGCACTAAATCAGCTCAGGGATCCCTCACCAGCTCGGGACCCAATCAGTTCAAAGGCCCCAGAGCTGCTCAGGGGACATCAGATGCCCATAGGGCATCAGATCAGCTTCGGGTACAAACAATCCGATCAGCGGTCCCCGACCAGCTCGGGAATACCAGATCAAGTCAGGAGGCATTTAATCAGCTCAGGAGCCCCATACAATCTCAGGGGCCCTCATCAGCCTCTGTGGGCCCAGCTCAGCTCAGGGCTTTAGAGCTGCTCATGAGAACACGTAAGAAGGCCCAGGTCAACTTAAAGGGCACCAGATTAGCTCAGGGGGCACCAGACTAGCTCAGAGGGCATCAGATGGACTCGGGAGGCACCAGTTCGACTCAGGGGCATTAGTGCAGCTCAGGTGGCACCAGATCGATCCGCTCGGGGGCCCATATCAGCTTCCAGCCCCCCAGACTATGACAGGGGCCTAAATCAGCTCAGGGAGCAACATAACAGCTCAGGGGACACAAGATGGGCTCAGGACCCACCAAACCAGCTCAGGGGGCACCAGACCATCTAAGGAGACATCAATAATCAGCTGAGCCCTAATCAGCTGAAGAGGCACCATATTGACTTAGGAGACAGTAGATCAACTTGGGGAGAAATGAGATCAGCTCGGGGGCCCGAATCAGCTCAAGGGGCACTAATTCACCTATTGGGGCAGCAAGCAAGCTCGGAGGCATTAGACTAACTCAGAGGGCATTATATAGGTTCAGGAGGCATAATTATTTCCTCAGTGGGGCACTCGATTGACTCAGGGGCACCAGATCAGCCTAGAGGGCAAGTAATCAGCTCAAGGGGCCAAGACCAGCTGAGAGGACACGAGATGAGCTCAAGGGGCACCAGATTAGCTTCACCCGTACGATTATTGGCGACGATGAGGCATTAGTTGGGCACGCACTGGGTGCCCATACTCTTCCCGGGTGCTTGGAAAGGCGACAGAATGCCCTAGTTGACCAAAAGAGGCACTTGATTATCAAGCAATAGTTGAAATCGCTAAATGCGGTCCATAGGCGGATCCAGGATTGCCGATCGGGGGACCTTCCCGGGGGCGCCATCCGGACCGGGGGGCCATCCGGACCAGGGGCGCCACTAGACCGGCAAAAGCTATTAGGTGGCGCCAAATCCTATCGGTGGGCGCCGACTTCACATCCTGGGGGGAAGCGACATTTCAGGAGGGCGCCATCGACCTTTCAGGGGGCGCCGAGGGTCGATCGGGGGCACGTGCCCCCCTTGCCCCCTGGATCCGCCTATGATGCGGTCTAGTTCGATCTAGGTTCAACGGCGCAGGGCACTAAATTTCGAGCAGCATGGCTCAGAGGGGGTACACCACCTGGCAATCAAAAGGGCACCCGGCACCGATGGGGGCAAGTGCCTGGCTGCGCCCCTGGATAGTAGATAAACTCCGGGAGGCATTAGATAAGTTCAGGGGGCCCGGGTCAGCTCAAGGGATACTAAAACAGCTAAATGGACACCAGGGAAGCTCGGAAGCATCAGACTAACTCAGAAAGCATTATATAGGTTCAGAAGGAACAATTATTTTCTCAGGGGGGCATCAGATTCACTACGAGGGCATCAGATCAGCTCAGGGGGCACATGATCAGCTCCAGGGGCCAAAACCAGCGCTCAGTGGGCACCAGATTAGCTTTGCTCGTACGATTATTGGCGAGGATGGTGCATTAGCTGGAAACGGATTACGTGCCTGTTTTCTTCCCCGGTGCTTGGAAAGGCGACAGAATGCCCTAACTGACCAAAAGGCACTTAATTGTCAAACAATAGTTAAAATCGCTAAATGCAGTCTAGTTCCATCTAGGCTCAACGGTGTAGGGCACTAAATTACGAGCGGCACGGCCCAAAGAGGTTACACCACCTGGCAATCAAAAGGGCACCCCGACACCGATAGGGGGCACGTGCCCCCTGTGCCCCCCCTGGCTGCGACCCTGATGGTAATGTAGAGCAGGAACAGAGCTGATGATGAGGTAAAGCAGGAACAGAGCTGATGATAAGGAAAAGCAGGAACAGAGCTGGTGGTAAGGTAGAGCAGGAATAGAGCTGATGGTAAGGTAAAGCAGGAACAGAGTTGCAAACGGCTTCTGTTGTCTGAGACTGGCACTCGTTACCATTAACATAAGTAATGTGATCGCCTCGAGAACCCCGTTAAGTAGAGTGGGGGCGGCTTAATCAGCCCACCTACCCCAGTAACCGAACACCCTCGGGTTCAGTTCCTCAGGCAGTGGGCGGGAACACTGCCAAGTACTCTGAACAATTTCGGGTAAGCAACCTGAACCTCCGCAGCCAAGTCCCACAATTCCAGCATGATTTTGTGAAAAGTTTCATGTGCTTCGCTCTCAACCGACTATCTTTGGGATGAAATGGCTATATCTAGCTTTGGAAGATCATTCTGTTTTGAATATGTTGACCTTATTTGAGCAGTTTTACTATCAAAAGGTTTATGTATTTGTGGAAGGACTCGGAAAAACGGTACATACATTTGAGTTCGCTAACCGGTTTTCTGAGCGGCTTCCGATTTGGATATACATGGTGAAAACATGCAGGGTGGGCGAATTTCCAGCTTCCGCTTCCAGTTCAAGTGTTAAGGGACAAGATTGGAACCTGGAGTGAAAATTTGTCGTGATTAGTATCCACATATACTGCATTAACAGAGCTATACAACCTAGAAAAAGGAACACTGGACCATGTTTCTGCCACAGACAGCCAAAAAATCAAAGTTAAAACATATTCGTATAAAAGAAAAAAGGTAGTAGCCGAATGTTTTGAGGTCAAAGTTTCCTATTTAGTGGCTAAATAAGGATGAATAAAAGGGAAAAGATAAGAAACACTTGCATAACTGAAAACATCATGTTAAAGAAAATAAAGTTCTCATACTACTCAGTTAAAAATGACATTGTTTTAAGAACACAAGTATTGCCGCAGGGCTGCTGGAACAGGCTGCTGCTGTAGCCATGGCAAAACTCTGCTTCACATCATTTTCCTATAAATTTTGTTTTCTTTCGTAGTGCCGTGTCATCTGATCCTGAACATTGAACCACGTTGAACTTGTAAAAACCTCCCTGTTTTTTAACATAGAGAAATACTGGTTATTGTGACTTAACGAGGGTGAATCCGGAGACGGACGCACTGGAGTTCATGGAGTCACGCACCCTCCGACTTGCCAACGTTCAACATTTTCACTTCACAGGGGCAACGCCAGGGCTGTAGACAGGTACACACCTCCAACAGACGTCCGATCCATTTTTTAACGCCCTTGAGTGTCAGCACCTCTACTGTGCGTGTCTTCTGCTGTCAGGTTTGGCAGGCAGGGCCATTTTTAAAGTTCTTGAGCTTTGCTGCCGCCCCTAGCGGACTATCCATCTCTGTTACGCGGCGTGAAAGAGTTTTTGAGCCGACCCGACAACCAGATAAATGATCACTCGCCGCACCGCCTAACCGGCCCATTCTTTAAGGGCCATTTTCCCATTGAAATGCATGTCAGTGGCGGCCGTTGGGACGGCGGCAGTTAACAGAACGAACGACCGTAATGTATTAGGCTATCAATAAGGTCGGCCCGTCGGACCAACAAAGAGGCCGGGCCATTACCGTGAATTGTGGACATCAATTTGGCGGCTGCTAGGTCGTTTGTCGGCTTCTCTTCACTAGAGGTGTCAATTTACCAACGATACCTCCCAGAAGAGGTGTCACTTCACTGCAATGTGACGTTTGGTGCGGGACGCGTAACAAACTGTTGATTGCTCGCTTCTTTGGGACTTTGGGCCAAAGGCAACTAGAAGGTGGCAGGTCAAAGGAAAAATTCTATATCATTTTTTTGGGATTATATCCGCTAAATTGGCTCATGAGCGTCATTAAACTAAGGAATTTGAATTTTGCTTAGCTTCGCATATTACGATTTTTCCTTACTCAGGGGTGTCGTCACAAGGGGGCAGGGGCTGGGGGAGAGAACCTCCAGTCTCGGTGTGTGGGAGACAGTCCTCCACTTTTGCCCGAGAATATCGTTGAAAACGTCTTTAAGACGAAAGTGTTCCCTTTTGTTATTTTCATGAGACTTAGCCGGTCTTTTATAACAGAAAGTTTTGCACATGCCTAGCTAGCCGACCTAACATAATGACAGATGGATATAGGCTTTCGTCGCTGGCTCCACCCCCCCCGCTCGAAAGTCCGTGGCGACGCTCTGGCCCTCACTCAATGCTTTTTGCGCAGTGCATGACGTGTATCAAAAATCTTAGTCTTAGTCTATTTTTCATAGATTTTAAAACGTCATGTTCTACCTTAAAGTTCTATCAAAAACAGAAAGGGGAGCGGTGGTGTAGTGGTTAGCATGCTCACTTTTCACGCGGCCGACCCAGGTTCAAGACCCGGTGGATGCCCTGAACAAGGAGAAATCTGTCTCCCGAGAAACCCCTCCGATAGGGAAAGAGTTAGCGGCGCCATATGACGCTGGCAGCTGGCGCATCGATAAACCCCAAAATTAATTAATTAATCACTAAAAGAAGAAATTTGGAAGCTCGAAATCAGAAACCTTTCATGACGGTTCCATTTTGCTTCCAAATTCCTAGGACCCAAAAAATTTACCTAGGACAACAGTGGCGGATCCAGGACTTCATTTCGGGGGGCGGACTGGGGGCCGAGCCTCCTCGTCCCCTGGCATTGCCTCGAAGTAGCCTCCGGCTTTGCATTACCTACAGACACTGACATTTCAGGGGTGGGGGGGGCTTGAATCCCCTAGCCCCATTGTATCCACCATTGTATGGCAATCTCTTCAAGGTCAAACGAGTTCTTGCAGGTCAAATCTAAGCTGTGCCTTTGACCTATCTTAAAATGCCAAGATTGTGTGAAAAACTCGCGAATTTACTAAAACGGACTGGTATCATTAAGAGCGGGTTCCATGAAATGTTATCCTTTTATTGCAGGTCCAAAGGTCTTTCAAGGTCATTGACCTATGATGTCAAAAAACCATATATTTCCAACAGCGTGCGCCACAACTGAGTCCTTACTACGCACTGAGCTGGAAATGAGGGATTGACATTGACCCATGACCTTTTAACACGCGCATTGACGGGGGTCTGAGCCACCTTCGCTTTGACGAGGGGGCGGGTACCCGCCCCCCTAAGATCTCGAGAACCACGGTAGGTAGCGAAAAACGGTAAACGGCGTTGGGTAGCCCATCCACTTCTCCATCGAAAATATTTGAACGATTTTTTGTCAGGTCACATTTAAGATCACGAAAGGTCAAAACATGCCGTAATAGGGATAACAGGTAAATTAAGTTTTTGGCCATTTCATCTGAACAAGTAAAGATAGAGCAAAACGACTTAAACTATATGAATCCTCGCAGCAAGCCAAATCGAATGATATATAATTTGACCTTGCTAGGTCAAATCAATGATTTGACCTGACCTAAGGTCAGGTCAGGGGAAAATTATATAAAATGCATATCATTAGAACCGCAAAGCCAAGGCGAGTCTAATGCGGCTAAAATAAACGCTCTATCACTATCCGTTACTGAGTTATACAGTAAAAACCATTTTTCCCATGTATTTCCAATGGAGAGGTCATGCCTCGTACCTGACCTTAGGTCATCGATATAAAAAATACCGGAACATATTTTAGAGAACTCGGTGGACTCATTATGTGATATGAGTTTCAATTGGATAAGTTCACCCTCTTCCGACTTATGCTATCTTAAACTTTTTTTGAGGTCAGGTCACTTGACCTGTACTGGTGACCTGACCTGAGATGACCTAACCTTAAAATTTTCACAGAAGTTGTAAAAACGATGAGTAAAAAGGTTTGCCAAGTATGGCGGCGTTACGCGCCGCCGTTTTTCTGCTACCTCCGAAAAACCCGAGGGGGGGGCGGGTACCCGCCCCCCCGTCAATGCGCGTGTTAACCTTGATATTTGATATTTATCTGACCCATAGGTGGATCCAGGAAGGGAGCAACCAGGGAACGTGCGACCCCTGAAATAATCACGGCGCCCCGCTGAAAGGTTGATGTCACCCCCTGAAAGGTCGCTTTCCCCCCCCTTCCCAGGATGCCAGTATAGGCGCCCTCGCGACAGGCTTTGGTGCCCACCTGATAGGTTTTGCCACCCAAAAGTGGTGGCCCCTGGTCCAAACGGCGACTACTCCGACATTGTGCCCCGGCCAGAAACCCTGGATCCGCCTATAACCTAACCTCATCATCTACGTTGGGGATGGACCTTTTCCGTTTCGCAACACTCCAATTTCCCATTTCGTTTGGGGAGACTTGTTTACATTGGGGTACAAATTGGTATCCGCTGGGAAAATATTTTTCTAACCTCTGGTCACAACACTGCATCTCAGTTGCTTTCACGTCATGATCCAATTTATTTTCGTTCATTGCCCATCAAGACCTTAACTTGCCCATGATGCTTCTGTTGCAAAGTAAAAGGAGAAGAACCTCATCCAGTGTTTCGAAACTCCCCCTTTGGTACGGCCTTAGTGACTGTCCAGGAATAAAGTACCGCATATTTTGTTTTTTACCCTCCTCTCCCTCATGCAGCAGTTTTTGCCGCCCCTGTGCAGCGTTTGTTAACGCTGTCGCTGACCCTCTCTACCCCCCCCTTCCCCCCAATTTATGGACAGCCCCTCTGACAGTCACTGGCAGATCCAGAAACGAGGGAGGCAAATACGCGTGTCCCCTAAATCCTGTTATTTCCTTCAAAACTCTTACTTTGTTCACTGTTTTACACTTTTGTCGATTGGAACTACATTGAATCAACTTGTCTAGACACGCTTCTGAAAGGGTTCGGGATAGTCGACTCCAGTTTTTTCTCAAAACAAGAGCATGATTCACAGTGAAATCGTGGTTAGATGGACTGTAAATTACTTCTACAATAATTGACAGACTTCCAGCGACTCACCGATCCGATCCATCTGCCCAAGAGGTCGGAACAGTTCCAAATGATAGAACTGTTCAACACTGGCACATTCGTCTAGGGGGCTCAGCTCACGCGATTGGCTGATGAACGTAGCTGGAATTTAGTCTTTAAATGCTGAACGTGTAATGTATGTTATGCAATTCGCATGTAATACGTGACATTCCTGCTTTTGAGTTGAGCGCTACCGCAAAAAAACTATCAGTTGTAGGTGAGTGTAATATTTTGGTATACGTAATATACTTTTTTCTCTCTCTATCTCTCTCCTCTCTATCTCTCTCTCTCTCTCTCCTCTCTCTCTCTCTCCCTCTCTATCTCTCTCTCTCTCTCTGTGTCTCTCTCTGTCTCTCTCTCTCTCTCTCTCTCTCTGTCTCTCTCTCTCTCTCTCCCTCCCTCCTCTCTCTCTCTCTCTCTCTCTGGTGTGGTCACGGTGACGCCACCAGTTCCACTCATCAATAAAAAATCTACTTGTGCATGTTGCCCCGATCAACACAGCAATGTTGACGAAGTGCCCATCCGCAGGTGACATCACTCACGGTGGTAAAACTATTGCAGCTTTCAACATAAATCAGTCGCAAGTGCATTCGTCGGCTCTGATGTCATGGGAAACTTCAGGCCATCGAGGACAACATATTGACCGCCTGAAAGCATACAGCGCTAAGGAAAATTAATGGTCTGAGGAGGCATGGCGCAACAGAGCAGGCGAGAGTGATTTGCTATCGAAGACATCTGTTTGAGCCGGCCTGTATATCCTTAGTTATCTTGTTTGATACGGGCCAGTGCATGTGGGATGGTATCACGGCAGAGCGACTGCAGCACAATGGACATCCTAGTGGTCAATGAGGACACAGCTGAAAGAAGGACAAAGCAAAGTGCAGATAGTATATCATCGAGAACTTAGCTGTCCGATGCTTGACTTGGTGGACGCAACAAGCCATCTGCACCCTGCAAACAGCGCATCGCTAAATATGGATGTCTATGTGTTTTGATTCTTTTAAGTTCTCCGATGAATGCATACAATGCCTGATGCAGGACATTGGTATGGGGGAGGGAGGGACGGGCCCCAAAATCATCAAAAACATAGGGCTTTTGAAAAAATCCGAAATCGGTGAAAATCTGGTGTTTGGGGCCCAATGCCTCCCCCCTTCAATCCGCCAGTAAATACATTTTACTTATCCGTTACCTGGCACACAAAATGGCGAGCATTGGCACAGCCAATGTCATTCTTTGCCTTGAATTTAGGAAATTGTCGGGCAAAAATGGGGCAATTTGGGTCCCGGTCCCTGCGATTGGCCCCAAGTCCTCCGGGTGTTCCTCCACGTGGTAGCAGTGGTAGCAGTGTCCCTTCTGGTACAAAATAACAGCAAATCCGTTCCTCGTCACTCGTTGAGTGTAGGCACGCCCATTTTCAGCCCCTGTCTTAGTGTATTGCGTCAATCATGGAACACCACCGTCCAGAAACAGTGTTGAAATGTGGCGCCTTCAGTCCCCGCAGTGTCCATTTTCTTCTATGCGTTCCCAGTGCTACAATCCAAACTGGAAACTGGCAGGAGTTTGTACAAATGCAAACTGGCAAGAGCTGTTTTGACTGGCATCCTTTTGGAACCGCATCGTCACATACAGGTCTGTAGTTTTCCCACATGGTCTGTAGCTGAATGTGAGGTTGAAGACACATCTATGCATGGACGCTGATGCTACATGGACAGTCCCCAGCTTACCTTTACACTAAATGGCAGTGACGCAAATGATGGGGTTAGTGGTGTGCATGCTGACAGACTGTTGTCGACGAGAAAATGGCTTCCCATGCGGCCAGGGGGTTCACGGTTCCCGAGAACATTACGACTGCCAGGGGCGTCGCCACCGGATTTTTAAAGGGGGTGGGCCCCGGATATCCTCCTACTAGTGGGCGGGAGGAGGATTTTGAGCATTTTGACTGTCTCTGAAAACGCTACCCATGTTAAGTTTTACCAACACATTAACCCTCGCCCCACCGGGGGGGCCATCGATGGCCCCCCTAAGGTTTTTCCGGGATAGCAGAAAAACGACGAGGCGCAGCACCGCGGTTGTGGGCTCTACCTCTCACTGCATCATTTTCCCATCATCCCTGAAATTTTTTACCCCGGGTCACCCAAGGTCAGGTCACCAGACGAGGTCAACCAAGGTCACCTCACTTCACCTTTAGAGCTCTGTAAGAGCTACATTTCAAAGTCGATCGATTTGAAACTTCCTACACTTCATGACCCCTCCAGGGTCTACAAGGTGTATATCCGGGATTTTTTCGATTTCGTGCCCTGAGGTCAGGTCACGAGGCGACCTCTCCCATTGGAAAAGCATGGGGAAAAGCTATTTCATGATATAAAAGCCACAAAAATGATTGCAAATACTCAGACTGCTCAGAACAACGTTTTTGGACACCCTTTCACGGATCCCAGGGGTCATATTTGCCCTTTGACTTTTCCAAGGTCATCCGAGGTCACCAGAGGTCAAAAACAGTATTTTGACAATAACTTTTGACCTAATTGAGCTAGAGCGGTGAAACAAACACCATCGTGTTTGTCTTGTCACTGGCTTTCATTTGATATACGGCAAGGTCACTGTTTGACCTTTCGTGACCTCAGGTCATATTAGGTCACGAGGTGACCTCTGGCGGTCAAACCACTGGCGGGAGGTCTTTACGTTCCACATAGCGGAAAAAGTACTGGCAATTTGCTATCAAATGTACTTTACCAGGCCTCAATAGCTCTAATGACATAAGAGTTATGCCCAGTTTGCTTAATCATTGCATATTTGAGTGAAAATAGCCGATCTTGACCTAATTTGACCTCTGGAGGTCAAACCATTGACCTGAGCACTAAAACATGCGAAGTAATTTCTTACTGAATTCACGCGAGCTTTCTATTGCACTTTGCAGATTTGCGCTAACGCCCATATTTTCGGAGTTAGAGGGGGGCCATCGATGGCCCCCCGGTGGGGCGAAGGTGGCGCCGGACCCCCGGTGGGGCGCGGGTTAAAGCAGGTCCACGGAGGGAAAAACATGCAAAAATCTAGGTCGGGTCCCAAGATTTGGTGGGAACGTCCCCCCTTATTCGCGAGCCGAGGGAACGCGTTCCCCACCTCCCCCTCCGCTTTCGATGCACGTGGAACCGCCCTTCCGGGCCATCTACTTTGGAAATGATCTGGAATGAAGGCTAGTATACAAACGCCACGTTTTTGGTGGCGTTCAGCATTCATGAAGGAATGCCACTGTCTATACGGCTACCAACGCCGTCACGTTGCAGTGAACGATCAATCCAGCTGATCACTGGCGGACGCAGAGGGGGGGGCACGGACCATGCCCCTCCCCAAAATGGTGATTTTGCCCTTTTTTCTTAAAAGCACTGTTTTTACGATTTCTCGCGAGTTGCCCCCTCCCAACGGCACTCCTGCGCCCGCCCCTGCAGCTGATACATGTACGTACACCCGTTGTAATGCAAGATGACTCAAAGCCTCTTGTTGTCTGACACATATCTTTAAGTCCGACACATGTAGGCAAAGACCACCTGTCCGGGATTATTTCCCCGCCCTATGAATCAGAGGCAAGACATCAGTCATATGAGCGAGGACACAGCGAAGCGCGACGGTGGAACGTTGATGCCAAGATCCTGAGCAGGGATGCGGAGTCGACCATCGACTCCATGACCAATTCCGGGTGACTTCTCTGATTGATCTACACTTCCGGTGTTCTTTTCCGGACAAAATTGGGTCGGTCGTTATCCACAGAAGGGTTTAATAAAAAAGAGAAACTAGACAGGTTTTGCGATGAGATAAATGCTAAAAGGAAGGCCAGACTAGGAATCGACTCAGTGTTGCTTCTGGCACAAACTTCAGACGAAATTTATTCCAGAAAGCTCCCGAGCTCAATGTCGTTTTGGATTCCAGTTTGCGATAGATGGTTCTTTTCGGTTCCGAATCAACACATTTCAATGACACATTTCATAAAATTTTTTAACATGTGCATACCCGAGGTCGGTTTGGTCCCCTCAATAGACTCCCCAGCCTTGCAGGGACTTTCTAAAACACGTACCTTTCTACTATGGACTTCTTGGGACTGTGCACCCCACAGCAGTGACGGCGAAACGGCCGACCTCGGGGGGGGGACTATGGACTTTTCAACCCATTTCTTCCCAGTCAACGCCGTAGGGTTAGTGTTAAAACTTCTTATTTAAGGGGGAAACCGTGCCCCGGTGCCCCCCCAGTTCCACCGCCAATGTCCTCCAGCACTGGCTGCTTCAGCCTGGGGAAAGCCGGTTTTTTTATATATTTGTCAATATAACATTAGCATACAATATTCAATATTTCTGACATGCTCCCCCCTTCCCGAACAACCAGTGTACTTCAGCTAGTGCACAGGCATTGGAGCGGCCATCATCCCTTCACTAATCCTCCAACTGCCCCCCAGTACGGCTTCCACGCTTCCCCCATTCATCACCGAGCGGCACGAGTGATCGCTTAGCTGACGATCACCCCCGCTGACCCGGACCGCCTCAGGGCTTCCGGCCATAGGAGCAGCCTCGTCACGCCGCCGGAAGTGGTCACCGCCGGAAATGGCGACTAGACGAGCCCGCAGAGGCGGAATGCTGAGATGCTCTTGCAGGGGCGTCACCACGTGACTTTTCCTGAGAGGTACGGACGCCGGACTGGCGATGACCAGGGGGAGGCGAAATTTGAACACATCAGCTGTCTTTGAAAAACGTAGCTGATGCACTGTACGGCCGCAGGAACTCAAGAACTGGGAGCATTTACGTAGGTCCACGCAGATATTGGTGATGCAATGCATGTAGTCATTGTATGTATTATATGCATGTATGCATGTATGAATTATATGCATTATACCTATCCATATAACCATATAAATATGATGTATACAATATATATATATATATGTATATACATATATATATATATATATATATATATAAAGCCTTGATACAATGCATAACACCTAGGTCGAGTCCCAAGCCTGTTGTTGTGTGACGTCCCCCCGATTCGCCATTTGGGGGGACACGCCCACGGCATTTTTTAAGGAAAAGTCAGTGGGGGCATTTCTTGTGCTGGCCATTATAGTGTCTTCAGGGGAGCAGGACCCCATTTTGAGGGGGTTTAATAAAACTTAGACGCGTTAGTGTTTAAAAATGTTTCTCAATTTTTGTGTTATTCCATGTCTAGATGCTGTCCAGGGCTGTCAGGTTTTTTCAGCGAAAAAGATCAAACCGATTTAGAAAAAGGGCAAAAGAGGGGCAAAGTTTTATTTTCACTAAAATAGCCAAATAAACAATACAAAAACCAGATTTGAAGCTAAAAAGGAGCCATAGCGGCAGTTATAAAACCACAGAAAAACCGACTTGTATCACTGTTTAAGGCTAATTGTTTTAACACACTAAAAAAGGCTAAGCACTTCTTACCACCACACCAGCAACCAGTCTCATGCACTTTGATTACACCGTGTCCCGTCTAATCCACGAACGAGCTCTTAGTGATGACAACTGACTGTGTGTGAAATGAGAACATCATGCAATGCCACGGTACTGGCTGAGATGTGGGCAGGGGCGCAGCCAGGGGGTGGGCACAGGGGGCACGTGCTCCCCCCATCGGTGCCGGAGTGCCCTTATGATCGCTAGGCGGTGTATCCCGTTTGTGTCGTGCCGCTCAAAATTTGGTGCCCTACGCCGTTGAACCTAGGGGCAACTAGACCGCATTGAGTGATTAAAACTATTTTTTAATAATTTAGAGCCTTTTTCGTCAGCTAGGGCATTCAGTCGCCTTTTTAAGCACCCGGTAGGAGTAAGAGCACATAATCCGTTTCCAGCTAATGCCTCATCGTCGCCAATAATCGTACGGGCGGAGCTAATCTGGTGCCCCTTGAGCTCATCTGGTGCCCACTGAGCTGGTTTTGGCCCCTTGAGCTGATCACGTGTCCTCTAAGCTAGTCGGGTGCCCCTGAGTCAATCTGGTGCCCCCTGAGTCATAATTGTGCCTCCTGAGCCCATTCCATGCCCTCTGACCTAATCTGGTGCCCCCTGATCTAGTTTGGCGCACCCTGAGCCTCTTTGGTACCCTTTAAGCTGATCTGGGCCTCCTGAGTTGATTAAAAAATCTCCTTAGCAGCTCTGGGGCCCTGAGCTGAGCTGGACCCACTGAGGCTGATGAGGGCCCCTGAGCTAGTATGGGGCTCCAGGACTGACTAAGTGCCTCCTGACTTGATCTGGTACCCCCCGTGTTGATCTGGGCCCCGAGCTGGTCGGGAAAGACTAAGCTGATCCCTTGTCCTTTGAGCTGATATAGTGCTCCCTGAGCTGATTATACCCCCGCTCTGGACTGGGGACTAAGAATTTATTTGGGCCCTCGAGCTGATCGATCTGGTGCCCCTGATCATTAATATTGCTCCTTGAGCTGAACTGGTGCCCACTTAGCTGATCTGGTGCCTCCTGAGTCATCATTGTGCCTCCTGAGCCCAGCTGATGCCCTATGAGTTAGTCTGGTGCCCCCTGAGCTAATATGGTGCCCTTTAAGCTGACCTGGGCCTCCTGGGTTGATGAAGTGATTTCCTGAGCAGCTGTAAAGTCCTGAGCTGAGCTGGACCCACAGAGGCTGATGAGGCCCCTGAGTTGGTATGGGGCTCCTGAGCTGATTAAGTTCCTCCTGACTTGATGTGGTACCCCCGAGCTGATCAGAGCTCCGAGCTGGTCGGGGACCCCTGATCTGATTGTTTGTCCCCAAAGCTGGTCTGGTGCCCTATGGGCCGATCTGCTGTCCCCTGAACAGCTCTGAGGCTTTTGAACTGATTGGGCCCAGAGCTGGCGAGGGATCCCTGAGCTAATTTGGTGCCCCTGACTTGATCTTGCCCCTTGACCTGACTTGATCTTGCCCCTCACCTGACTGGGGGCCCCTGAAATTATCTTGGGTCCCAAGAGCTGATCTGGGCCCCAAGAGTGGATCTGGGTTCTGGGGGTACCCTAAGCTGGTCTGGGCGCTGAGCTTGTGATAGCCCCTTAACCCGCGCCCCACCGGGGGTCCGGCGCCACCTTCGCCCCACCGGGGGGCCATCGATGGCCCCCCTCTAACTCCGAAAATATGGGCGTTAGCGCAAATCTGCAAAGTGCAATAGAAAGCTCGCGTGAATTCAGTAAGAAATTACTTCGCATGTTTTAGTGCTCAGGTCAATGGTTTGACCTCCAGAGGTCAAATTAGGTCAAGATCGGCTATTTTCACTCAAATATGCAATGATTAAGCAAACTGGGCATAACTCTTATGTCATTAGAGCTATTGAGACCTGGTAAAGTACATTTGATAGCAAATTGCCAGTAATTTTTCCGCTATGTGGAACGTAAAGACCTCCCGCCAGTGGTTTGACCGCCAGAGGTCACCTCGTGACCTAATATGACCTGAGGTCACGAAAGGTCAAAAAGTGACCTTGCCGTATATCAAATGAAAGCCAGTGACAAGACAAACACAATGGTGTTTGTTTCACCGCTCTAGCTCAATTAGGTCAAAAGTTATTGTCAAAATACTGTTTTTGACCTCTGGTGACCTTGGATGACCTTGGAAAAGTCAAAGAGCAAATATGACCCCTGGGATCCGTGAAAGGGTGTCCAAAAACGTTGTTCTGAGCAGTCTGAGTATTTGCAATCATTTTTGTGGCTTTTATATCATGAAATAGCTTTTCCCCATGCTTTTCCAATGGGAGAGGTCGCCTCGTGACCTGACCTCAGGGCACGAAATCAAAAAATCCCGGATATACACCTTGTAGACCCTGGAGGGGTCATGAAGTGTAGGAAGTTTCAAATCGATCGATTTTGAAATGTAGCTCTTACAGAGCTCTAAGGGCGAAGTGAGGTGACCTTGGTTGACCTCGTCTGGTGACCTGACCTTGGGTGACCCGGGGTAAAAAATTTCAGGGATGATGGGAAAATGATGCAGTGAGAGGTAGAGCCCTCAACCGCGGTGCTGCGCCTCGTCGTTTTTCTGCTATCTCGGAAAAACCTTAGGGGGCCATCGATGGCCCCCCGGTGGGGCGAGGGTTAAGTCGGCCTGAGGCCCCCTGAGGTGATCTGGCGCCTTAAACTGTTCGGGGCTTCTTGAACTGGTTTAAGGCCCTATGAGCCTATCTGGGGCCCATTGAGCTAGTTTGATGACCTAGTCTCTGGGGCCACTGAGCTAGTCTAATCCCTGGGTGAAGCATGAGCTGCTCTGGGGGCCCTGATCTACATCAAGGGCCCCTGAGGTGGTCTTGAATAGATAGAGAATAATAACACCAGGCCAACTCCCATCATCTCGGGGCGGGGTCACTGAGCTAGTCTAGTCCCTGAAGGCACAACTGGGGGATGGGGGAAGCTGCTCTGGAGGGCTCTGATCCACACCTGGGGGCCCCAGAGCTGGTCTTGAAATGATGAGGAGTAAGCATACAATGGAAACTCCCCTTGTAAAGGGAGCTAACGAGGAATGAGGCATCGCTAAAACGGCTTGTGATGGTTACGCACCCCTGGTTATATAAATTATTATACTGGTGGTTTCTGGGAAGGGATGATAAAAGACATGTACCCCTGAGCTCAGAGCACAGTCCTCTAATCCAAGATTTCTATTAATTTATTTAAATTAAGAACTAGTTTTCACAATTTTCAACCCTGTCACACCATACCCATCCAAACCACCGGCCTGTTCACCTTTTCAATACCCTTAATTGGGACCGTTCCTTGAGAATATGGAACTTAATAAACGCGTTCACAAGGTATCTCCCAAATTATTCCGGCAGCAAAAATTGTATTCTTCCAAAATCATTATGCCACTCCTCGTCCCACGGCGATTCTGGGAGGCGAGGAACTTAATCTACGTTCAACCAGCGCTCAGTCGTCACGACAAAACCAGCGGGCATAACAAATGAATTTTCGACTCCAATATTTCTTAACTTGCACATGATAACAGATATCACAGGCTCCGCTGATTTATCTGATGTTAAGTATTTGCATGTGTTGGCTGATTTGCCCTTAAATCTATTCAAAACAGTCGTGTTTTGGCTACTTCCATGACATTTTGGTGATTTTTTAAATCTAGTTTTCCTTCTCCGTCAATGCCTGATTTGCATTTTATTGAACCATAGATGCCCAAAAATTAGATAAACAAAGATAAAGTAAGTTTTTTTAAGTTACGTTAAGAAGTGCCCTTTTTCTCCCTGGGTGCCCCTCAAAGTTGGTGTGCCCCCCATACTAAAGCTCTGGTTGCGCCCCTGGATGTGCGCTTCTAGTCGGGTAGAATAGGATGTTTGGTTGTAGGTCAGCGCTCATCTCCAGCGTTGTGATTAGTTGATGCTGCTTTGCCGGGATTTCCCGTAACTACGCGCTTTGTTTCGTCTTCGCACGATGTAGTAGACATCCACGGGTGGAGATTTTTAACAAAAGTTTTGCAGATTGCCAATTTGGGACCAGAAATAGAATAAAGTTATAATAATCGGGTGGTGTTCTGTCTTATTTTCGTTAGGTGAATCTGCATTTGGTCAATTTTAAGTCATCTGTCTATTTCACTGGGGGCAATTTCGGGGCACTGGGGGGCATTTCGGCTGACTGGGGGGCAAATGGCCCCCAGTTAACATGTTAAAAAATGGCCTGCCCAGGAGGAGAGGCAGACATGTGTTTGGCCCCCAAAACTCGTGTCTTCGTCACGTGTTGACATTTGTTCCACACATCAGGGGTGATGTATTGTAGAGCAGAGAATTGATGAGCCCTAGAGGTGAAGGATTGGTAGCACCATTTTGGCTGCGATTCAAATCCCAACTGGTTGTAAAGGTCGTATTTGCCGCGCTCAGAGGAGGAAGGATCGGGCGACACCGAAAAAACCTTGACCTCAATATTGAAAAAAATGTTGGAGTAAGAACTTCAATGGTTAGGATTTTTACTACAGGAACCATAGACTGAACGGGGGCAAAAGGGCCCTTCCGCGCTCCCGCCTCCTATCAAGCACTCGGCGCCCTTGCACTGGAGGACAGTGGTGGATCTGGCCGGTAGGTTAGGGGGGGAGCCAGTCGACAAGCAAAAAAAAAAATTTAATTAGACGGTAGGTTTTGGGTGTATGCCTAAGAGTCAAAAAGCAAAAAAATAGTGACCAGGTCAAACCTGTGACCACAAGATGCTTGTTTTGCTGTCCAAGGCCCAATTTTTACAACGAAGTTGACTGGTTCTGTTTGAAGTTGAGAGTTGAAGCACCAAAACCTTGCTTACAAACTAAAAAGGAGCCGGGGCAAAAAGAAGTTCGACCGCTTGGGGGGACAGTTTTGACCTAAGTTTTTTCCGTTTGGGGAGAAATATCTTTCCCTCTGGATCCGCCAATGCTGGAGGAGGCGTTGAGGAGGCATGTGCTGCTTCAACATCGCATTGCACTGGGCTCCGCTGCAGCTGAAGTCAGCCCATGGAGGTCTGGATAAGCCCGACTTGCCAACAAAGTTGGAGACAACCTGGGGAACCAGCTGATTAAAGCAAATCTCTCTGAAAAAAACATTTCATACAAAGCAGATTGGTTCCCTTGAGGTGCGAGCAAGTCGTTCGATTTAGGCTGACATCAAAAGCTGATACATGACCAACTAATTATATGCGTTGGGGAGAGTAATTTTCTCTCCTGCTAGACCCCACTCGCCATTTTTTGTCTTGTTAAACCCTCTTTCCTGGGGTAGAAATTCGTCCATGATGGGAAAGCAAATTATCTGTCCGATCTTTGCCGCTGCTGCACCCGCGAAAGCGACGTTTCGTATCCCTACCCTTTGCCGGGTCATGGTGCATGTGGCGGTGCCGCGGCTGCTATTCGGCGCCCCCCTCCTGAATGGTCGATGGCGCCCCCTGACCCACGTCCCCGCCGAAAATCTCGGATATCCCGGATCTGCGCCCGGAGCGACGTTTTAGCCTTCTCGCTCTCCCAGTGCTTGAGCTGGTGTAACACACTTGCAAGACTCCAACCAGTTGGCTCACGCGCCATCTCCCGTTGCGACCTTTCTGTTATTTAAATTAACAGTCATTAGTATGTTTTCTACATCAGGAAGGCCAACGATCGAGCGTTTAAAGTAAAGAAGCATTGTAATTTCAATTTTTCTCCTGCCTTCCACACTCCACGCCACCCCCACCACTGTTTAAGCCTGGTGCCGCCCCTGCCGGCAGCGCTTAGCGCGGCGATGGGCGGCGCGCCATGTATCGTCGACATATCTGACGCGGCGGCGACACGATCGCGACAAATCTGACGCGCGACAGACGGCCGCGCTAGCGCCGAGCCCGCACAAGTGCGCCGCGATTGTCGAAGCGGCAGGCGGCGATATTGATCTGAGGCGTCAGGTATGGGGGGAGGGCCGCTACGCTGAAATTAAACACGGGCACGTGGTATTGACCTGGAGGAAAAGATGGCCAGATGCTAGAAAACAATGTGGGGAAAAAAAAGCTTAAAATCACGCATTATCGGATCCAGGAGCAGCTTTTGGAGGGGGCCAAACCAACGATTTGGGGGCTGAATTTAGAAAAAAATCCTGAAAACTTAGTACAAAACGTAGTTGTTTTCTTAAGAAAAACGGCTACAATTGGGTGATTTGTGGGTCAAAAGATACTATTTTAGGTTTAGGAGGGGCATGGCCCCTTTGACTCCCCCTTGGATACGCCAGTGGAATCACGAAAGTGTAGAGACAAAGCGATAGTGTAAAACAGAGTGGTGCACATTTTAATTAATATATTTTGTGAATGAGCTGTGTAACACTTAGGATTAGATTGGGGCCGTCTCAGGATTTTGCACTGGTAGCCAATGACAATGTGTCTACAAGTTCGAGGTGGAAGTTTCGGGCAATTTTGCAGGCCCGGGCCCGGGCCCGGTCTGCTGCTGATTTTAGAAGCTCGTCACAAGCCCGGGTTGTGGATGAAATGGATTATCAAGCCCGGGAAGGCCCGGTATCTTGGAAAAATCGTAGAAGACTATATACAACATTTATTTACTATAAAGCTGTTTCAAATATATGTTTTAAGCCAATTTATCCTGGAAAAAGCTTTGATTTTACCCAAAACCATATTAAAAAGGTGCAATCAGCATCAGTAGCCCCAGCTATCTTAATAATTTGGCAGAACATGATACTGAAAAAACAGTATGAAACATGACTTGCTTATAATGTAAGCTGACTTCAGGTAATGACCAGCATCACCTTATAAAAACATTGGGCATTCTAGATGAGGTATGCACATTGCACATGGCGGCTATAAGAATCAGGATGGAATAAGCCCACTCATATCAGAAATTTCCTCCATCATTGCACTTTTATAAATCATGATGTGCTGGCACAAACCTCAGAATTGAGTTCCAATAATGTTGATGAATAGAGGAGAGATCAGTGACAAGTTTTCAGCTAAAACTTTTCTGAATATCATGGCAGAATGGCTGTGAATGGACCAAAAATCCTTCATGTTATCCCTCAGTTGATACATGTTGTGAGCATTTTCTTTTAGTTTAGTCACTATACAGCTTGGAAGATAGTCAAAAGATCGTTCTGCTTGGGTCAGTCCGGTCTGCAAAGTAGGTAAGGCAACATGCCAACAAGGCCAACCTGCCAAATAGAATTATCACACCACCAGCCATACAGAACCACTAGTTCTCCACAGGTTCGCACCAAACATGGAAGGAAAAGATTGCACTAATCTCTACTTAAAAGTTAAACTAATGCAAAAAATAACTCCAGTTCATCCACACCACCATACACACTATTTCTGTTTGTTTTGTTGTATTTTATGAGATTATGCTTAGTAGGTGTCTGAAGCGCCGTGCTTGTCTACATTAGAGCACTCATTGATGGAAATATTTTGCATAAAAATCTATCAGAAAAGTTATTTCATTTCAGTAAAAGTATTTCAAATCTGTTGAAAATATATGTGAAAAATTACACAGACCTAAAAAATAAGCACAAAGTGTGTGGTGGATTTGTTTTGTTCCTGAGAATAGGCCATCTTTCTTGCGCACTTGTTTTATATATAACGCTTTTCTGGCTTTGCAAAGTTTTACAAGCCTCACTAAAGCAATAGAGAGCCTTGCAAGCTGCTCAAGACCGCGGAATTTGGCGTATCTAAATTCCATAATTTGGGTATTCTGTTTTTGTGTTCTGTGTTTCTATATTTCTGTGTTTTTTTAGTGTGGTGGGAGGGAGTGCTGTTATGTTCAAAGCCTATAATGGAAGAAGTTTTATTTCATAGAGGCCAGGGAAGCATCTCCACAAAGAAAATGCAACAAATAATGTCAAGTATATTCATGTTATGGTGCAATTTCAAAAGTTCCTTCTAAGGCTGACTGCTCTCCCCAGTATTTCCTCACAACTGACGGATTTATGTTTTGAAGTACTTTGATCACAAACATGTGTTCTTTGTGCCAATTCCCTTGCTATTCGCTTTCTTTTCTGAGTGGATTCTGCATCTTTTGGGCAATGAAAGAGCAAGATGAAGCTGTAGAAGGGTCGAACTTTTCGAAATTTGTTCTTGCATCTGGAGTTAGCAGGCCAATTTGACAATTATGGGCCTTCACCAGATAGTTTGTACCTGACATATTTACTTGAACATTTGTCGTAGAGGACATGGGCATGGCTCCATATATGACAGTTTTTATATCTGAAGCAGGAAGCTTCTGGAAAGAATGTTCTAGCTAGAGCTAGGTGTTAGGATCAATATAATGTTAGCAGCACATTGGTTAAATTACTTCCTTTGAAAGGGTATTCTGACAATATGGAAGTAACAAATAGTCTATCACAATTTATATTTTGTTTACCCATATTATCATCAGGAGATTCATAATATGATAGTACAGCATGGATGAGTGCAACTGTAACATTATTCAATATTTGATTATGAATATTGATACAGGTTTAAGTAATTTACCTATGACCCTGGCATGAGTAACACATAGAAAGCTAGAGCTTCATGCTTTTACATTCCTGATGTATGTCTAAAATTCCATGTCTGAAAATTAATTGTAAATGCATTTGCAAAAGCTGCTGGTGCATGAATAAGATTATGTTTCAGAGTAAAGAATTAGGTCTGTACTGAAAAAGGCTTATTTAACCTACAGAAATTGACTTCGAGGTCCCAGTTCAGTTGAAGCCCGGAATGAGCCTGGGTGAAGCCCGTTATCAGCCCGGCATTGGCGTAAATCAGGCCTTCAGGCCCGGTCCAAGCCCGCGGGCCTGGGCCGGGCTTTTGCCCCGGGCCCCCGGCCTAGAAAGTTCCACCTCTAGTACAAATACACAAAGGTATTACACATGCCCTGATGCTACAGTTTGAGCTTTTGCTATGGCCATGACAAAGTGAGGCACTTTTGAACACAAGAAGAACGAAAACATACCTTCTACTGCATTTTCCTTCCATAGAACACACCTGTTCAGACATCGTACATCCAACACTCTTCAACATGCCTGCTGTTTCTTGTTGCCTTAACACCAAAGTAATTTGTTCCGGTCCATACCCACAGCCGACTACATCAAGCTCCCCATACTTACAACATCACCACAGTGCGGCACCCGGCTAATTATCATAGACGATAATTTACCTCACTTGTGTCATGCTCATTCACATAGGCCGGCCGCACCGGCCATGCTAATTTCACCGGGTACCATAAATCAGGCAGGATTACCCTCATTTTCACTCTGTTTCGCAGCTAGAATGGCGTGCGGTGCGGTATATTTCTGCAGTAGCGTCAGTGCCCTGACGTGTACCTGATACATGGACCCGGGAAATGTGACGCCGCAAACTCCAGCGGCGGAGATAAGATTTCTCTTCAGCATACATGCTCAGCTAAGCATTGATAATTTGTCGTTTAAAAAATTTGACACTCACAGCTATTAAATTCATCATCGTGGTTATTTCGACAAAAATGAAAGATTGCACTTCACCGGGCACTGGGAATGCTGGTAGCGTTACATGCGCTGGTCTTTCAGAAATACGAGGCCACGTGTCATTGTAAATAAGACGCCGCTAATTTGTGTGAGAGGCGCAGTCAGTGGGGTATAATACAGCCCAGAGGGAGGCTGCGAGTTTACGGCGACAGGCTTATTTATTGAGGTGAGCCGCGCACAAGACACGTTTTATGGGCCGCAGCGCGCAGGGTGGACTTGAAAGGCATATTCGCCGCTCTTAATCTCCTCTTCTGTTCATGAATAATATAGGCGTGCCTGGGTCCAATGTTGCCGCTGTTTCGCTTTGCAGGTAATACATTGCGGTTTCTGCTATTGTGGAGTAAACGCAAATGCAAAGGAAATGTTTTCCTTCGCCGAGAAAAATTATTACAAGCTTTGAAGCAATAAATCAAGCCATCACAACACAAAGTAATGGGACTCTCTTGAACTTGTTTTCCATCAGTTAATTTCCTTACACACCATTGATATACTGTCCTCGTCTATGTCCCTTACATCGACACCCAACAACACTTGGTCCATGCATAACCTTCTGTTCGTAGACCTTAAATATTGAACTTGCACAGCGCTAATTCAACACAAAATTGAAATAAAAACTGAGAGAGAGTTGTAGCTGAGTGGAAATAACATCTAAATGATCTCTTAGATACATGAACATACCAGAACCCTTGAGGTTCTGTCTCAATGCCCTTTCATTCATTAGATACATGAAGTATATTTGTTTTTCGCTATAAAATCTTCAGATCTGTAAAATTGTCATTCCTATCAGTGTGATGTTGTTCATATCATATCATGTACAAGAGTGGCAATCATATATAGAAAATGAGTGCCACTCTTTGGCTGGTTTTCGATTGCGAAAACCTAGATTGCCGCAATAGTTTGCCCTTGTTTTCGTCGCCAGTGCTAGCACATCGATAATGTTTGCGTAACTTTTGATGTGACAATGACTGACTAGTGATGCGGCAAGCTAGCTGAAAATCCAGCATACATATGAGGACCCTCCGACTGAAGGGGACAGGTCAGCTTATCTCCTTCAGCGTTTTTGGGTCACTGCTTACGTACTTTGGTTATTTACTTCTTTCAGGATTTGATATGGGGAAGCTGCCACCGTCAACATTCTTACAATTTTCATTTTTCTCAGTCCAAGATTCTGTGATTTCTGTAGAAAAAATGTCAAGAATCCAGCCAGTGGCGGATCCAGAACTTCATTTGGGGGGCTCAAATCTCTCTAGCCATTGCCTCGGATCAGCCTCCGCCTGTGTATTGACTAAAGGCACTCGGACCTTTCATAGCGGGAGCTTGAAGCCCTAGCCCCCCTTGTATCCGCCACTAAACCCAGCCGCTGCTAAACCTAGCCCATTTTTTAAACTAACAGCGCCCCCCTCATGCTAGGTTGCTTTTGCGTTGAAACAGTGACGTCAGCGTTTCTATACCGCAGGCGATTTCCAGCCTGAGGCTATGGGTAGTGAGGTGTTGCTGGGCAGGCGTAGCAAGAAAACTATCGCTTGGATTCCTTTGAAATGGGCTTGGTTTCCAAGCTCTGTTTGTGTTCTATACCGCACTAGCTCAGTTTCTTATTCATATGAGATCTTACACTGTTTAAAAACAGAAACCACCCTGGGATTTTAAGTCCTTGCTATTCAGGTGAAATTAGTACGCTCTACCGGCGTCAATCAAATTCGCTCGAAAATATTAAGCTGGGAAGATGTCGTTTGGCCTATAGCCTAGAATCCTCTATGAAAAACTGAGCAAATTCAGAGCGACTATCCCAAGTAAGATATTTTGAAAGAACGTTTTGAAGATAATGCATTCAACACCACCAAACTGCATTTAGTTTTGACTCAAAACTCTGGCGTGACACCGGTAAAAAATTGCGACCCTTTCTTGAACTCAGTATCGATTTACTGTTTTAATTCTACGTTACTTATTTGCTAAGACTTAGCCTTAAAACTCATTCTGGACTTCGTCACCTTCACATGGGCGGAACGGGGGGGGCAAACGGCGGCACGAGCCCCCTTCCAATCAACCCTCGGCGCCCCCTGAAATGGCCACGGCGACCCTGAAAGGTTGATGGCGCCCCTGAAATATCGCTTCCCACCCCCCTCCCCAGGATGCGAAAATCGGCGCCCACCGTTAGGATTTTGAGCCCAGGTTTTGCCGGTCAAAGGTGGCGCCCCCTGGTCCGGATGGCAATCCTGATCCCCCCGATCCGCAATCCTGGATCCGCCTATGCAACTTCACCCTTACACTTGAGTTGTTGCAACTCCCTCGCGATTGCAACGCTCCTAATCGATGAAGAGCCTCGCGACACAAACCGGCGTGTTTTTCGCCACAAAAGCTCGCGAGAGACATACATTTTTGTCTTAGAGAATCAGGTCACCTTCCAGATTGAGTCAAATACTAGATTTGTGCCTCCCACTGGCAATTTCGCCACTCTTGGTGCCATCGATCAGAATATCTGGTAAATAATCACACATAGAATAATAGTACCTATAACCATCAAAGTGATAACAAGACATCTGCACAAGAAGACACCATTTTTAGCTACCGAAGTTAAGTTTTATTCCCAAAAAGTATATTTTGTAGGCAATAATAGGCAAAACACCCAGAAATGAAACCACCTTCAACGTGCCTTACATCCAAGCTACGCCCGAGGGAACCCGGCACAGAGTCTGAGAAGCTTAGCATCTGGCTTACATGATTTCGGTAATGACATCATAACTCGGGGACCAGATGTGGCACGGGCGTATTTTTTTATTATTTTCAAAATGTTCAATGGAACGCCCGATATGTCATGCAAAGCGCCACGAACCACATCGCAACAGTTTCCAGACCTAATCCAAAAACCTCATGAGCTGGGCGAGTCAGTAAGGACCATAGTTTAAGAACAGACCATCACTGAACACTATCAATAAATCATCTGCACCAAACACTGCACCATCCATCCACCACTATAAAGCAAACCTATTCATATTTTGTCAAATGTCCAAAAACTTGCTTCGTGGAAAGGAAATCGCCTCTTCTTTCAGGCAAGGTGGTTTTGTAGACCAAATTAGGTCTCAAATGAATCAGATCTCGAGTTCAGATTCATTTTCGAGACACAAGAGACAAAATATTACAAAGTTGAACTATAAGTGTATGTGTCTTGCGTGAGCACGCAAGACAAGTTTAAAGTGTTTTGCCAGCACTGGCAAAACACTTTAAATCTGGTCAGGGGCGTAGCCAGGATTTCGCTCAGGGAGGGGCGGCGCCTCGAAAAGGGCCCCTGCGACAGCGCAAAAGGGCCCTGATGGGTAAAAAGGGCCCCGCTTGTTACAGAATAGAGTGCTGAAGAGGGCTTAAGAGGGCCCTGTCTGGTATAAAATGCAAATTTGGCTGCAGAGCACAGTGCGGGCGAGCCGCGCTTCGCGCGGCTCTTGTCCTCAGGGGGCCCTTCGGGCCCTCAGACAGGGGCGGCTGTCCCTGCCACCCCCCCTTGGCTACGCCCCTGAATCTGGTGAAGATTTCCTTCTCTGGCGAAGACAGCAGTGAGGCAGGCGATGACGGCCGTAGTCGTCACCTCTCTGTAAGGGCCACCTCAGGCCAGTGATGTAATTGTCACAGAGGCGGATCTAGGATTACCGATCGGGTGGTGGGGGGGGGCACCTGAACCAGGGGAACCACTTTTGGACGACAAAGCATATCAGGTGGGCGCCCAATCCTATCATGGGGGCGCCGATACTCGCATCCTGGTGGGGGAGGAGGGGGGAGGGGGTGGGAAGGGACACTTGAACACATATTTTTACGGGGTGCGAGTGTCACACAGATTTTTACTGGGGATCAAAGAGAGTAAAGAGCAGACTTGGGGCTTCAAAGGACACATTTCGACAGTGGAAATGACACTTTGTTTCATCAGCAGGTGCATCGTTTTTCTATTCTACACACTAAACGTTGTTAGAGGGCCATAACGGCATTTGGTGAAGGGCACAAGAGCCTTTGCCTAACGAGGAATATACCTGCAAGTTTTTCATACAAGAAGAGCACTGGTCCCTAGTGGTGGAAAATGGGAAGGGCTGGGGACATGGACACCGAAGGCGGTGGGGACGGGGGAAGTGTCCCCCCGGTTGGCCAACCAGGGGTGACGCCCCCGCCCTAAAATTTTTTATCCATCGTCATTAATGCTGTCAGGTACCGAATATACTGCAAATTCGCCTTCCCCGGTCAGCACCAGCCCGGGTCCGTCCCCCCTGTAAAAATTCTGTGGCGGCGTCCCTGGCTGGGGAACAATGGGAGAGGCTAAGGACCGAAAATAGTCCCCTGTTTGAATACAAAAAATGCCCTGTAATCACATCACCAACACTACCCTGCCGCTGGGAGAGTGATGCAGCTGACCCTGTGCCTGACACGTCGGTGACCTCTCTGGTGGGCAGGTTCGGGCCTCACGCACCCAGAGGGCTTCTCTGCACCACCAGCTTCTTCACCTCTTCAAAGGCAGAGTCAGCTTCATCAGCCCCCAGAATGTTGGGCTCACTGGCTCACGGAGTTGGCTTCCACGTAGGAGAGCCGGTAGAGGTTCAACGGCAGCAGAGAAATCCTTCACAAAGCGAGCATGATGCCCAACCGCGACCAGAAGGGACTGAGCTTCACGGGGCTGGTTGGAGCCACTGTGGATGAAAGCTTTCAGCCGCTTAGGGTTTACCCTGGTGTCATCCTTGTCCATGATGAGGCCAAGGTGAGACACTGGGCTCCTTCTGCTAACACTTGCAGGGCTTTATTCGCTTCAACACTGCTGATAGAGCTCCGTCTTGCTTCTTTCCTGAAGTCCCAAAGACGACCAGATTATCCAGATAGCTTTGAGCGTTCTTCAGACCCTTCAGCAACTTCATCATCATCTTCTAGAAGGTGGCTGGCACTGAAGATAAACCAGAGGGACGCCTTCTGAAGCAGTACACAGCTTTCTGCGTCGCAAAAGCTGTGAGGACCCTCAATGAAGACTCCAACTCAAGTGATGGTAGGCTGGCTTCACTTCAAAGTGTGAGAAGAGCTTGGCCCCCTTCAGACTTTGGAACATCTCCTCAATCCGTGGGATGGGGAAAGGGTCTTCCGCAGCCGTACCGCTCGGTCGGTGCAGGTCCTCGCAGACCCGAGCCGATCTACTCCTCTTCCGCGTGACCACCAGGGACTAGTGTCCGAAATACAAGGGTACTGGGGGGAGAGTGACACCAAGGCAAGCTGCATCTTTCAGTCATTTCTGGGTTATGGTTACTCAATGTTCCACTTAATTTGCAAGTAGAGCTTTTTTAATGATTCAATAAACTTGTATATCAAACCATAAAATGTATGGTACCAAGGAAATTTTGACGACGAATTTCTTCATTTATTCCTCCTCATCCTTCCTTTAACGGTTTTAATTGCCTTACAATATTTCAACTCTTGAAGTTTCCACTCGCCAACTATACTTTCCAATATTAATCTTACACCCAGCACCCTAACAAAAAGCAAGTTTTGGGATGCTACCAGGGGCGAAGCCCGCTCAGGAGCCTCAGCCTCTTCGATGACGCCGTGCTTCATCATCCGGTCCAGTGCATGGTCCACTTCATCCCGAACACTCATGGGAAGTCTTCTCATTGGAAGACAAACAAGCTAGACATCAGCACGTGCACCCCTTGCAGTTGAATCTGTACACACTAGGCCCAGCAGGCCCTTGTCCTCTTGCTGGCGAACTATCGCTCACTTAATCGTGATGCAAAATACAACATGTGCGTTTTCTTCTCTGCTATTGATTGTGTACCAACGCTGCCGCTAGCCAACGCTACTTCGCAGCCTCATCTCTTAGAAATTGTTAGCTAAAATGTGTAACTTTCATGGGTGATAATAATAATAATTGTTGGGGTTTAACGACGCACCAACTGCCAGGGTCATACGGCGTACAGTCAGTGGCGGATCTAGCCGGTTGGTTTGGGAGGGGCAAACCAAAGTCGAAAAGAAGAAGAAAAAACGTCGCGCAGTGAAACATTGCGTTACAATATGCCTTTTCGGTAGGATTGTGGGAACTGGAGACGAAAAGCAAAAGCAAAAAAAGACGTCACGGGGTGAAAAATATGGACTCGATACTTTTTTCCTATCCAAGCCCCAATATTTACACTGAACTTCACTAATTCTGTTTGAAGTTGAGAGTTGAAGCACCAAAATCTTGCTTACAAGCTAAAAAGGAGTCGGGGAAAAGGAGGTCGATCGCTTTGGGGGGTAAAAACATAGTTTTGCCCGAGCTTTTCCGTATGGGGGGCAATTGCCTTTTTTGCCCCCCTGGATCCGCCACTGCGTACAGTCACGGGTGAGCCATAAGCTAGGTTCTCAGCAGTTCATGTTCGAACTATGAGGTTGAAAACCAGTTTCGGCCCAGAGATCTAAAGGTAAGGGCAAAACACTGATGGGCTGCTTATAACCATGACCGAGAGAGCAGTAGTTCGCCAGTTATTAGCCTAAAACTATCGAAGCTAGCGTGTGTAGATTGAATTGCAGGAAGCTGAAACTTGGGTTTGTGCGTGGAACACTGTATCTGCGGCAGAATCTCTTCCACAGACCCCACTGTTACTGTCGATTCCATCTGAGGCATTCCACCCGACGACGAGTGGAAAATTAATGAATATACATCAGATCGTTATTGTCTTAACCTTTGGTTCTTCAAAGGTTTCAATGGTGCTGAATCAATTGGTGGCCTCACAAAATTACAACAAATTTTACTCCGAGGAAATTGACTCAAGCAATTGTCAAAGGCCACTTGTACCTCAGCGCCGCATTAACGGCCAATTATTTGATGTCATCATAATTATATTTGTAAACACTTTTAGTTGTGGACACTGTTAAGCAATATTTTGGCTTCCTAGGATTAAAATGTTTTCGTAAATTTCGGTTACTTGAACTTTTAACCCTATTTTTGAACGGCAAACCTGACCCAAAGTCAGTCGAAATTAGCGTTTGTGTCTGAATGTCATTTAAAATAAATGCTCAATAATTATTTCGGACCGAATTCCGGCATAATTTGTTTTAATGCAGTCTGTGCTCTCAAAGTTTCTAAGATAGTGATCGCTATCGCTTTATCGACGACAGCAATTTCCTTATCGACGTCGCCGTCCTCAGAAAAGGTTAAAAGCCCATTGCAGGTGCCCCCTCCCCCCACTCACCTTAAAACGTTCCGCTGCCAGAGAGTTGAACAGGGTGAAAGTGCAGTAGTGTACCCACAAACATGAAACAGTGCATTTGTTTTCAGCGGCTTGCATATACGCGGCAGTAGTGATACACTACCAGTGAAATGCCTGTAAAGGAAATAGACTGAGCGGCCCTGGCTGGTTACGTGCGATCTGTTTTTGCATATCCTACTATAAAACAAATTATTTTGGGTATAATCCTACAGATAACCAGAAATTTTCCTGAAAATCTGTAAAAAAGAATGAAAACTGTTTTTTCGTGTATAAGTTTGATAGCGTTGCATAATAAAGAGTAGCAATAGCGGGGCAGTGGGTATCAGTTTCGTGATTACGAAAAAGTAGTGCTATAGTAGAAGCGATAGTGGCTTCAGCTAGCCAGGATAGCGGAAGTAGCGGTAGCGAGCATCACAAGTTTGGTAGCGGCACCCCACCTCCCTGCTACGGTGTGTTGTATTACAGTGGTATGATGAGCTTTAGGGTTATCATTATAGTAGTTTCTCCCGGGTTTCCTATGGCTACTAGTTACTAGAAACGTGTGAGATGGGGGCGGATACAAGGAGGCTATGTAACTTCTACCCCCGAAATGCCAGAGTGCCTATGGTAAATGCACAGCCGGAGGCTGATCCGAGCCAATGGCGGGGAGGCTCAAGCCCCCTAGCCCCCACCGCACGAAATGAAGCCCAGGCTCCGCCACTGGTTTGAGAGTAGTGCATGGAGTACTAAAGAATACCGCAAAACAGAAGCTTATCATCGCGGGCAAAGCACCAAAGAAACGCACTGAATCATTTTAGAGTCTACTTTCAATATATACTCGTTATACATGTTTCATATAACTTATCAAAATGTACGGGTATAGAAATTCACAGCTTATACATATTAAACATGCGGGGAAATACATGCGACTTATACGTCATACTATATTCAATAACACAAACAAGAACTTGAAGCAAGAGATGAGTTAGGGTACGTTTGGTGTTTTCTCAAACAATTTTCCCACACCTCATAGTTGCGGCCAAACCTTGAAAATCATCGAAATAAACTTGTTCCAACGATCTCTATTGCGCTCAGTTTTGGCCGTCTCTTTCCTCCACAAATTTCACTCGCCATTTTTGTCTCCAGCCCTCCTTCCGCACGTTCAACTTCAGTCCCCTAGTGCTGCAAATAGATAGCGCCAAACGGACAGTCCAATCATTTATGCTTTCAATTGACAGCCCCAACTCTCAACTGTCACCACCGAACGTCGATTTCGACAGCGTGAGGGAGCCGCCGCGACGCATGTCACGAGCCAAGCGTCGTCGACGGCGAAGTTTTCCAACTGGCTGTGACAGTCGACTTGCAAACGCGGGCATTTGCATCTTTCGAGTTCGACAGCTAAGCAAATTGAACTGGCTCCCGCGGGACTGGAGCTGACAGCCCGGAAGGCTGAATGTCGGCTGGTTCAACACTGAAACTCACCCTTTTCAACAGCCAGTCGAGTGGAAAGCTCGCTATTGGATTTTGCAATAGATTTGAGATTGGTCGTGATTTAGGAGATTGTGATTTTATTTGGAATAAAGTATTGACGTCTGGTGGGGTGAGGGCTGCCACCAGAGCAGAAAGAACAAAGAGGCTCTACGTATTCAGTACGCAGTTTTATAGTGGGTCCGGAAATTTATCCAAATACTGCATGAATATTTTATGAAACAGCTAGTGAGATATTGACTTTACAGCATATGCATTTTATTCATATATTACACACACTTCCACACTATTGAGGTGGCTTTTAAATGTGCTGCCATGATGATTACGAAGTGATTAAAATTATGGAAGGAGACGGCAAGGATGAGGAAAAGTGATGATAAATAAGATGGGATTATACCCGGAGGGGTCGCTGCAGCCACAGGCACATGCGTTCACAGCCCCCAGGTAGAGTAAGGACGAGGGCAATGATTACCGGTAAACAAACTTAAACACAATCGTACACAGACCTCGAACAGTCAACTAAAATATTATGCGGGTGAAATGTTCGATTCTTTGGCTTCATATTCATTTTGTCTTCAATTTTATAAATGATGTTCCTTGTGCTCCACCTTGCGGATGCCAGCGTTGATTTTAACCGGTAGGTACGGATGTTTTTTGTGTTATACTGGCTATTACGTTTATTTGTATTCGATTGTATATATAAAAAAATCCTAGAAAGACTGTTTACTCTGTTTGTGTTAAATCCGCTGGAATAGTTTTAGATCATGCCGAGAGAAACTACATTATGTAATCAATATTAAATTGCTATGAGCAATGACCTCTATTTCAAAGACTCAATTTCGGTGTTAAAAGCTAGAAAACTCGTGTAAAATTGAACTTTTGGATGCTCATGATTTCTCACAAGATGATTTCTTGTGATTCAAGATGATGTTCATGATTTCTCCTATCAGCCATATCTGGCCTGCAAGAAATATATATAAAGTGCTTGTTCAATGCCTAGAGTTAGGCCCTCCTCGACGCTTCATTTGGCGTGCCAAATTCTCCAGTTAAGATATGTCACGAGAGCACATCCCATATATTGCAACGGCCGGTTGGCAGCCCAACCTGCCAACAGCCGCCTCGAATTCCGGACAATGCTGTAAGACGTCAGCATCCTCGTGAAGATGTCGTTGGTGCGCCATCACAGACCGCTAACGAAGTTTCAACTTCACTAAGCCCCTTTAAAAATGGTGGGCGTTGCGCATGGCCGGTTTTTCGCGCGCTTTCTCGCTTCAGGATCGCGTCGCCGCGCCAGCTCCTAAACAACGACGCCACACATTCCCCCGCCAAAATGGTCCTGTGGGCAGAGTTACGAGACGGCGAATGGCGCGCTGGCGCGACGGCGCGCCATAATTTCGCGCGGTAGCGAGGACGGCGGTGAAACTAAGCAGAAGTTATGGCCAGTTCGAGGAGACAGCAAGTGGTCGCCTCTCAGGATGACATGGCGCGCCCGAGAAGAAGTTGGCCGATTAGACACCTCGTTCAGAGACGGCAGGGCGGGCTGATGTGTGCTCCAATGGTTACAAAGGTGGAACGGTGCCGTGACGTCACCAGAAAGTGAAAACTGAAAGAAAGCTGCACGTTTTGAAAAAAATTCTCACGAGTTATTCTACCAATATATCATGAAGCTAAAGGAATGTAAAAGTCAGTGCAATTTATCGTACGTTTGATCCCCTGTAGCAGAATTTGAAAGACAAGTGTTTTTTAATCATGATTATGCCGTGGGAAGGACACCCTACTCCTGCAAAAACGCGGAAAATCCATTGAAAAATGGGACACGTCTTTTCACGGTGCACCAAGGCGGTTCAGGGGGCGCCGAGCTCGACCAAGGGGGAGGGTGCACGCAGTGACCGACACAAGGAGGGGCTAGGGGCTCAAGCCTCCCCCTCCCGAAATGACAAAAGTCCCTATGGTAAATTCATAGACGGAGGCTGTTCCGAGGCAATTACGGAGAGGCGAGAGCCCCTAGCTCCCCCGAAATGAAGTCTTGGATCCGCCAGTGGGGGCATGTAACATCATTACTTGCACCATGCAGGGGCGTAGCCAGGATTTCGCTCAGGGTGGGGCGGCGCCCCGAAAAGGGCCCTTGCGCCAGCGTCAAAATGGGCCCTGATGGGTAAAAAGGGCCCTGCTTGTTACACAATATAGTGCTGAAGAGGGCTTAAGAGGGCCCTGTCTGGTATGAAATTTCAAATTTGGCCACAGAGTGCAGGCGAGCCGCGCTTCGCGCGGCCCGTGTCATCAGGAGGCCCTTCGGGCTCAGGGGAGGGGCGGCTGTCCCTGCCGCCCCCCCTTGGCTACGCCCCTGGCACCATGTGGTGCTTATTTCATGTATTGTGCTAATGCAAACGTTCTATATGTGCGAGAGGACTTATGATCGGACCGGAGCTTTCACAAATCGGAGCTTGAGGACAGTTAGAGGGCCAGTTGAGGGTGCCCCTGAAAAGCAGAGGTGGTACCAGCTGCCAAAACAATTACGTATCTTTCAAGCGATCTCTCTATCACGCCGAGGAGCGCTAAATGGAATATGAGGCATCTGGGGGGAGGGCGGGGCACCCAGCCACCGATCCGGGTCAGTCGGCGGAGCCAAAGTGTCGATCCCCAAAACCCCCAACAGGGGGTGGCACGCCGAACCCGCAGTGGTGCGTCGTAAACCCCAAAAATTATAGGCATCTGGGGCTACAAAGGAAGCCCAGGCGACCGTGCAGTAAAGCCCATGCCACCACAGACGACCGTTCAACTTCCTGCTCCTGCGCTTGACTCGGCTGCCGGCTCTGTAAAAGCTCTCGCCTATCATCGCGACTCCAGCAGATTCGGACATCTTCAGTGGTGAAAATTTGTGTGCGTCCAATATGACTATGGTGCAACCGGTAAGACCGTTCTTTACCACCGAGGCAGTCGCCATATTAGATACACTAGCCCTGATAAGACCTCAAAATATTAACTCAGCCGTCATCAGTTCAGACTCTAAATCAGTAAGTAAGTAAGGATGGATGGCCCTCCTTGTAAAGAAAACAGGCACAATAAGGCCATACTGTCAAACAAATATGATCACTTAAATGACCACGAAGATGGGGGCAAAGACTTCGCCGTAGATGTGGAGACCGGGGCGGAGTTAGAGGTAAACGTCAAGCAACGATTGGAGGGGGGCTTGTCCGAGTTTGGCAAGCAGGTCAACGAAGGCCTGTGAGATAAAATAAACCTTCAATTCTGGCTCCATCACTGTGGGAGGCCCCCAGAAACATCCCCATTAGATGGGAGGCTAGCTTTGAACTTTAAGAGTTTGAAGTGCTGTTTTGAGCGTGATAGTCATGATGATTATGTTATATAGAATTACCCGCCAATCGCTCATAATATAATGTAATTGAAAACGCCAAAGAGTATATGAATGGTATATTAACATTTCGACGACGTGTCTTCTTCAGAAAAAAGTTTTGAATTTTATTATAATATTTTATTTTATATAGTTTTCAATTGCATTATATAATGAGCGATTGCCGGCTAATTCTATATGGCATAATCATCAAAGCTTTGAACTTGTTTCCTCTATCTTTACTTTATGCTCTTGGAGAGTAAGCTCTCCTCGAAAATTCTTTAATATAACTGAGCTTTTCTTTATTTTCCTTTCTTTTATGACATTAATAGGTCGCTCATACGGATTTAGGACTACGGACGAATATCCCATGCGTGTAAGTTCAGTCGATCTAGCAAAAGAGGTCGATGAAAATGACGAGGGCGTCTTCTGCGTCAGGAACATCGCTGCTGGAGTGTTCACGGGTCGCCTTAACCCGGCATCGCGGGCTGTTTCCACCCACCACCCCTGGGGACCCGATCGACCCCCACGATCTCAGGAACTGGAAGTGATGCGGAAAATTAAAACGGCGCTGGAAATGCTTAACGTCTTCTACTCTGAAGCCGCATTAGAACCATATCCGTCACAGTGGGCCAAAATGGGTCAAATTGGAACCATTAAGGACTACTTATAACTCGAAAACTATTGGACCTAAAACAAAGCCAAATGATCCAATATGTTCGTTTTGACCCAAAAATTCAAATGATATGCAGCATGATCTTAAAACGTCAAATTGTGACTATTACCTTAGGTTAAAGTCAAATAATTATCTTTGAGGGTCATGCTGCACATCACTGGGATCCTTGGTTCATGCTCGTCATTATGACACCAAATTATTGCTGTATTTTATGTCGTTCAAAAGTTATAGATAATTTCGAAAACCGTGACATTTGGGACCTCTGGTGACCTTGTTATTGACCTGATCTCAAACTGATGCCAGCGTGCAGATTTATTTTTCAAACATTTTCGAATCATGTTTAGAAACTTGATACAGCTCTTCTAGAAGCCGAGTTAAACCCCAGTGTTGTCAGGCTCATTTTAGAAGACCATAATCGCCTTACATAGGCATAGAAAGACGCCATAACTCGTTGACCTGACCCGACTTGATGTCTATATTTGATCATAAGCTGTAAAATGGATCACCCTAAAGATGTACAAAGGGACACGCCTCTCATCTAAATCGGTTTGGAGACATTCGCGAAAATTCGACAGGGTCCGATCGGGCACCCCAGGCGGTGAACGGTTAAGATAAATAAAGAGACATAGGCGGATCCAGGGGGCAAGCGACCCACCGGTCGACCCATCTGTCACCCCCACACCATGCTCCGGTGCCCCCAAGAACCACCCCGTGCCCCCTTCCCGAAATGCCATTTTTACCCCCTCCCGAGGGTATAAGTATTGGCGCCACAAGATGCAATTTTACACCCCTCTGATAAGTCATATATTAGGTACATTAAGAATTGACATTCCTGACCAAAATGGTAGGCTCCTTCAGGCCCAAATGGGCCTCCCCGAACCCAACTAATACCATTTTGGCCAAAGTGTCCTCTCGATGTCGTTCGACCGGGAAATTCTCGATAGGCCTATGGCAGAAGATTCCTGTTGTAAATACCGGGTCTGGGCCGATGTTTTTTCGGCCGCAAGGAATGAATTAGGTACGATTTTGAAATACGTCCCATGAATTGTAACACTGGATCAGAAGAATAAGAAGGTTAAGGAAGTTAAAAGAAAGACAGTAAAAAGTTTTGGAAAAGGATTGGGAAATGATTGCAGCAAACAACGAGAGAGAGAGAGAGAGAGAGAGAGAGAGAGAGAGAGAGAGAGAGAGAGATTGGTGACTGATAGGGTCAGAAGAGCATGCTTTAAGTTAGATGGTCAAATAAAGGCACTTAACACCACATCCGGGGAAAAAACGTATTTTTGAAGTATTTTGAAAAGTAGAAAAAGTTTGACTTTAAGTGAAGCTACGTTTTCCAATAAGTGGTTGGTAGTTGCGAAACATACCGGTGTTCGAAATGGGAGGAAAACACTATCATCAAATTTGGTATCTGGAGAAATATATCGGTTTTTGGTTTTTGTGGCTCTATTTTGGGGTGTGCCTTGTCCCGGTGGCTCTAGCCTCCCCGCCATTGCCTCGGATCAGCGTTCGGCTATTGATTTACTACAGGCACTCTGATATTCCGGGGGGTTGATCCCCTAGCCCTCCAACCTTGTATCCACCACTGATTCGGGCACAGCCTTCCCTCAGAATCATCAGGTAGGCAGTCGATGATCAGGAAAATGAAGATTCTGAGGATGGGCTGTGTAAGAATATATACCTAATCGCTGTGAATTCGCTATATAGTACGTTCAGAATTCGAGAAGAGAGACTAATTAACAACTCATCAGTTTAAAACCATGTTCCTGGGTGCAGCACTCCACAATCTATCGTTTTCTTTCTTTTTGTTGACATGCATCCTTTTCGCTTTCAAGCTTAGAACACACAGGAACTTCTCATTGGGGGCCGTCATCAAATAACGCAACGCAAGGAGTGTGGGGGACTCAGTCACAGCCTTACAAAACGTTACATATGGGCATCAAAAAACGTTACATGGGTTAAGAAAAATCACAAATTATACATTACGTAACTCATGGACGGCCTCTTATAGGAATACAACTATGTATTCGAAATATGGGTAGCATTCAAGAACAATGAGAAAGATACCCCACCGTCAGGGTCGGATCCAGACCGACGGTTTGTGGCGGGAGGGAGGGCGCAACGGGGCTCAACATCGTGAAAGCATACGTTTTTCAGAGAAAATCGGCAAAATGGAGGGGTTTGTGTGGTAATTTGCCAGGTTTGCCCCTCCCCCTGGATCCGCCAGTGCCCAACCTTGTGTTTTTACCTAGCGTGACCAGTTTTCATCCCTTTAGTTGGACTCGCCACCTCATGGACCTCAAATTTCTTCAGCGGCCTGGAATCATACAGTGATCGTACCAGCCATCCGCACGAAACGGCGAAGTCATATGCGATCAATCTTACGCCACCTGACGTCGACCGAATTTAAAACCAACACCCAAACCATTACCGACCTCTCCCTATCACCCTCGCCATCTGGCAACAGCTCATCTCTCATCTCCCATCTGGCAACCCATGCAAACAACCATCGGCGCGGCGTGAAGAATGACTCGCCTCTGTAAGCATGAAAAATGGGCCGTGCCGGCGGCCGGCCGGTCTGCCACCATCCATCACGGCTGAGGCCTCATCAGTCGGCCGGAAAAATGACGTAACGAGCAGTCATAAATAACGCAACAAAGGCGGGCGTGTCGGGAGCAGCAACAAACGACGGCAGGCTGGCGACGGCCGGCTGAAAAATGAGACGGCCTGATCCCCGCTGAAGGCTCCGCCACCGAAGCCGCCAAGACTGGAGGCGGGGGCGGGCCGAATCCACCGCTGGATCCATGAGAGATGATGGGAGGGCGAGTTCCTCCACTCTCAATCGGGAGAGTAGAAATACGGACTCGAGAGGCGGGTCAGTCGGACGTGTTTTGGGATCTCCCCGATCCAGACTGGATCCGCGCCTGGCTAGATATGACAGACGGAAATGTGGGTGCTCTCTGGGGATCCATTAGGCCCAGCTCATACGTTCAAGCAGTCGCGACTCGCCGCTCTCTAGGATGATGAAACAAGCCCCCCGTTACTGTTATTTTAGTTTGTCCTTCGAGATAAAACTTCAGATTTCATCTCCAAAAATGGGTGCAGCAGAAACCAAATATAGTGGAGAGAGAGAGAGAGAGAGAGAGAGAGAGAGAGAGAGAGAGAGAGAGAGAGAGGAGAAAGAGAAGAAGAAATAGAGAGACAGGGTCAGCTTAAGTCCAGTTCCAGATCTTCTCTTCAGCTCAAAATATTATCTTCTCGACAGAAGCAGGTCCACCAAAATAATACAGTATTTGACGGGAAGATTTAAGCATTTTTTCAAGGCTTACAAGCACATCAAATGTCTGACTTTGATAAATGTAGAAAGCGGCCCTGTCACCTATGCTAAAACTGAAAAGGGTTTCAAAGCGTGAAACTCTAAAGATTATTTATCTCTCCTGGGAGGTTACCTTTGGCCACCCAAGCAGTTTGTAAGCAGTTTGACTCATAAGAATATGAAAAAATAATCAAACGTGTAATCAATGATAGGGACCCACGCTAATTCTTCTCTCGATATTTCAAAACCTCAACATACTTAAAATAAAACACATAATAAAGGAAACAAAAGTTGCTAGTCCTACTCCCATTTCTAAATGTAACGCTTCCTGAATCATGCGCTAGATTGTTTGCCCTCCATGAGTAATTTGTTCGAGAAACTAGACAAACATTCCACCTCCAGGAGCCGTTGGCAACTCTAAATTACTGAAAACTCGTTTGTTCATGCACCATTCCTAAAACATGGAACCAGGTCATTGTACAAAAGAGTACCAAGGCTCGAAGATGTTCCACGTTCAAAAGCAGGGTTCAAAAAAGTGGTGGACAGACTTTTTCTAGGCGCATAATAGTCATCCTCCTCTCTTTTAGCTAATCTTAGGATAATTATAGATTGGCCATTGGCGTAAAATTAAGTTCTGAGTTGATTTTGTTTCTCTTCTGCGTGGGCTATCTTTTTCTCTTCGCTACATTCTGTCTCATGTACGCGGTCATGTATTTTTTTCTTTCGGCTGTTAATGTTTATTATCTCGAAATTAGATCAGCAGCAGTGAGGCTGCTATAATAAATAGCAGAAATAATATAATATTGCTGATATAGGGGATCAGGCATAGGACAATGTTCCCTTTGCCGTCAGGATCCCTCCCTTCTAAATCATACAACGACCAAAAACCACTGCCCTGTTCAAGCATACCTGTAGATATTAAAATGTGCGGTTTTGTGCCTGATGCGTGTGTCTTGCATGTGTGTATTTTCTCGAGTGTGCAAAGTTGTGCACAATTTTTTTAATTTTGTCCACCAACAGAGAGGATCCTAAAAATTTAACAAGACATATACCACTTCAGACCTCTGTTTTTAAATTGTTTACTGTATATATATATATATATATATATATATATATATATAAATATATATAAATATATATATATATATATATATATATATATATATATATATATATATATATATATATATATATACGTATTTTTCACCATTTTTAATGGGCTATCTTCCATTTTTCAAGCCTTGTGCTATCCCGCATAGAAGCCGACATCTAGGGGGTGTTCGAAACCCCCTCCCCTAGGCAAAGGTGGATCGGAGGCGCGCTGTCGGGAACGGGTGTTAAATAAAGAGTACAATCGTGAACTGTACTCTTTGCAGGCGTTTCCAAGATCACCGAAGCGCAGAGTTTGGAAAATAAATGCCACCTTTTACAGTGGCGGATCCAGGGGGGCACAAAAGGCCTTTCCCCCATGAAAAGTTCAGGGCAAAACTAGGTTCCCCTCAGCTGTCGACCTCCTTCCTTTCCTGGCTCTTTTTTAATTCATAAACAAGGTTTGGTGCTTTAACTGAACCAGTCCACTTCAGTGTTAATATTTGACCTTGGTACTCTTGACATTTAAAATCGTTTTTGAGTGAATGTTCCATGGATGACGAAAGCCAGCATCTCGGGGCCGCACTTTTCACCCCGTGACGTTTGTTTTTGCTTTCCGACTTGGGTTTACTCCCACCAGAAACCTACATTAGGCAATTTTAGACCAATTCACCACGTGAACTTTTTTTGCTTTTCATGACTTTGGATGGCCCCTAAACCTAGATCCGGCATTGACCTTGTATGTCTTCATAGGTTGTAATCATCAGTATTTCTTCATAGGTTGATTGAACATTACTTAGGATGCTTACAAACTTGCGAAAAATGCCTCTCCCTAAAAAAGTTCCCGGAGTATGACTTTGTTTTAATACCATGATTCTCTTCAGACAAAATACAAATCTGACACGCGAATTCCCTCCAGTGACGGATCCAGATATTCATTCCGGTGGGGGGCTCGAGCCTTACCCCCAGTACCTCGGGCAGCCCGTCGCCTATATATTAACTATTGGGCTCGGATACTTGGGGGGGACCTGAGCTCCCCTTACCACTTCTTGGATCCTCCACTGACTCTCTCCCATCACTTCCCAAAAATCACGGTAACATACACCTACTTTTCCTCAATTGTAATAAATGAGCCAATGCACTGGCTCAACCCCTCCCCCTCCGACAGTGACAGTAGCACATTCTCAACTGCGGCACTCGCGGCGCTAACGCGGCGCGAATGAAAGCGATGCGACACTGGTGACGCACGCGCGCCGCGTCTGTCTCAAACTGCCAGACAAATGCGCCATCGGCCGTCGCACAAATTACGCGCCGGGTCGGTTGGAATCGGCTCGAAAATGACGCGTCGAGTTCGTTTCGCCGACAACCGTGCCGACAGATTTATCTTCGGAGGCGATCAGCTCGAAAAGAAATTTATCACGCGCTGAATATTTACGCCCCGGGATTATTTATGGTGTTTGGCGAGCTATTTATTATCTGGCGCGTGCAAATGCGTTTGGAGCTGGTCGGTAAATCACGCGGGGGCAGCTGATGAGATTTCGGCGGTGGAGGGTCGCCAGAACGGGGTGCGCACCCCCTCCCATCCAGCCTCAGGAGCGGAGCTCTTAAAGCGTGATGCAGAGGTGCCACGGGTGTAAGATGTATGCTGCCGTTAATATGCGCCTAAAGTACCCATAATTACCCACGTAGCCAAGGATATCAGATCTTACGCGATAGAAACATATGTGAGATTCGGGTGAAGGCTCAAAGCTAGATTGGTAGCAGAAACACCACTCAAGGCAAATTTTGTACTCCACTGGGTGATCTTTTTATGACCGGAGTGATTTACGTCCTAAAGAACTGCTGACCAGCTAGTAGTTCATCAAGGGCCATTGCCTTCTCTGCTGGTGACCCCAACCCAGTGTTTCGACCAAAGAACACACGAGAGTGCCGAACTAAACAAAAAAAAACAGGAGTGCATTTATTATCGCTTATCATTATCTTATATTATCAGTTATCTTTCTCTTAAAACTCCATTTAAAATATGAAGAAAAAGAAGAAATATCAATCTATCGATTAATATATCGATCAATCTATCCATCCATCCATCTATCAATCTACCCATCCATCCATCCATCCATCCATCCATCCATCCATCCATCCATCCATCCATCCATCCATCCATCCATCCATCCATCCATTCTGTCTCTCTCTCTCTCTCTCTCTCTCTCTCTCTCTCTCTCTCTCTCTCTCTCTCTCTCTCTCTCTCTCTCTCTCTCTCTCTCTCTCTCGTTATTAATCGTTGCACATGGGCGTCGAACAGCGTTACCCGATGTAGGAACGGGGGTTAAATCGCAAAAACACGTTCCAGGCTACTTATGCACGGTCCCTTACTCCCTCCGCAGGACACATATCCTTCATACTCAGTTGATGCAATATTAAATTGCCTGCCTCCTCGAATCCTGTAAGCAAAATGGAGAAAATTCACTGTGAGTAACTAGTTTAATCCTAGATACAGCGAATCCTGAAGGAATCAGCAAATCCTGGATGCAAAATTGGGCAAATTTACTGCGAATTACCATCTTAATTTAAGACAATTTGCTCTATTTTGCATCCAGGAATGGAGAAGGCAGACCATTTAACATCCATCAGCTTAAAATCATACTCCTCGGCTCAGCACTGGAAAAGCTATCAAATTTTCTCATGCCATGCGAATTGTTCGGTAAAACGGTAAAAATCGAACGCTAAAAATTCGAATTTCTACCGTCATCTTCGAACCTCTAGCAATATGTCTGCCTCGACTTTAATAACAGAGCGCCCACGGTCTTTCCACTGCGTATGTAGGTACTTACCTAATCCAGACCAAAGAAGGATCCAGGGGGGTGGCAAGGGAAGCACGTGACCACCCCTCTCCACCGACCCCCGGACCCACATGGCACCTCACTGAGCTTGATCCGCCTATGATCCAAGCAGTATTTTTTTGCCGGAAACTACCACAGATATTCCCGCTACAGAAATGATTGCTAAATTCTTGTCCTGCATTCTAACAGTCACGCAAGCCTTTTCTTTGGAGGCCCTGCGCCAAGAATTTGTGAGTTTTTAGGCAATTGGACGATCGGGACAATTTTAAGCAGGCCGAACCATCCTGTCGGGTCCCTTACAGCAAATGCTCCTTCTTTCGGAGTCTGTTACCTCCCGTGCTTCCATCCAACACCCAGCCCTCCCCACTACTTTGTCGCCCTATAATCCCTCCAGGGACCTCACTGATCTCACACAGCTTAAAACGCTCATCGCCCAGAGAAAAACCCTCCAGACTGGCTCGGCGGTGGCTCCATAATTGGGCCGCGGCTGCGTGCGTGCCGACGCCTTTTAACCTGTCACGTGGCGTCACCTGGAGGCGTGTTGGGGCCAGATGCTACCGCCAGGTGTCCCACTACATTTAACTGGGCGTGCAACATTCGCAGACGTCAAGGGCGGCGCCAGGGACAAATTAGGGGCATAGCGTGAGTGGCTACTGACGGAACTACACATCAGGGACACATCCAGCCAGTCCAGGCGTGCCCCGTCCGCCCAAGGGGGCCAGTCTCAGCCGAGTGTGTCTAATTCACGCCTAAAACACTGTTTTCCCAGCTTAAGCCACTATTCTACCCCGAGAAGTTGGTTTGGATACCCTGTTGCTGCTTTTTCATGGTTACCCAGTTGTTAGCTATTACATTTTCCGGCCGGCATTATCCCCCTGGATTAGCTCCTGGCGGCGCCGCTGCTCTTGTCGTATACGAACCAGTATCACACCGCCGGGGGCACGGGGCGTCAGTCAGTTTAATACAACACTGCCCTTGTCGCCATAAGCTGAGGTGACGCTTTTCTTCTTTTCTAAAGAGCGTGGTGGCTTATGTTTCCACTTGGCTGTATAAGTGTTATGTCCCGGTGATCCTCACAACTCTGTACACAGTCTCCGCGTACATAGCAATAAGTCAGGCGCATTTTGCATAACAGCGCTCTATGTCAACAGAGGCGCACTCAGGGGGCGGCAATGCGTCACGCCCCCTTTGACGAACCTTCCCCATGCCTTGGATAAGTATAGGTACAGGGTCAACAGTGGGATGACCCACGGAGGGAATGGGCTCAAACTCCTGCAGAGGTGAGCTCAGTATAATAATGTGATAGTAAGCAGGGGCGTCGCCACAGATTCCTTTCCAGAGGGGCCAGGTCTGAAGGGGGTCTTCAAACTTCTGGGGGCCTTCATTTTGAGTGTCATTTAGGGGCTTGTTAAGTAAGGACCACATATGTTGGCCGTTAAGGGCCTCCTTTATAAGTAACGGTGGCTCCACGTAGGTCATTTAGTGAGCATCCTATATAAGTAAGGGTGCCCCCTGAATACGCCGTTTAGGGGCTTGCTTCTCAAGCAAAGGGACCGCCCATGTGGGCCGTTTAAGGGGCCTTTTAAGAAAAGAGGTATCCTAGGCAGGTCGTTATGAAGCCTCCTTTATAGCTAATGGGGCCTCCTGCATAGGCCAATTAAGAGGCCTCCTTTATAAGTAGGGAGGCTAGGCTCTCTGATACTAAAGGGGCTGTTCCAGACTTTAAGCATCAAAGGGGGCTTCTTGCTTCAGGCGAAGGGCTTCCAAAATACCTACGGGAGCCATAACCCCCATGGCCATGGCTCCCGAACACCAGTCGCGGCAACGCTCCTGATAGTAACGTTACAGTGGTTATGTTGATGTCATCATAACGTCACACTGATCTTTCCCGTGCATAAAAACGAATGTTACATCATTTTCCATCAATGGTCGTGTGGTAGTCGGCTTTGGTATGCTCCCAGTGACAGATCCAGGATTTTGATCAGGGGCGTAGCCAGGATTTCGCTCAGAGGGGGAAGGGGGCGGCGCCCTGAAAAAGGCCCCTGCGACAGTGCCAAAAGGGCCCTGATGGGAAAAAAGGCCCTGCTTGTTACAGAATAGAGTGCTGAAGAGGGCTTAAGAGGACCCTGTGGTATGAAATTTCAAATTTGACCACAGAGCATAGTGCTGGTGAACCGCGCCTCACGCGGCCCGTGTCCTCAGGGGGACCCTTCGGGCCCTCAGGGGGGAACAGCTGTCCCTGCCACCCCCCCCTTGGCTACGCCCCTGATTTTGATAAGGGTGGAGGCGAAGCCCCAGGAGGCTGGCAATGTAACATTATAGGAAGCCGTTTTGCACTTATAAGGGTAATCCTTTCCACCGCAATTTTAATGTTTCAGAAGTCCTAACAGATGAGTAACAAAGCAACGGATCGAATTTTGCAAGGGGGCACCCACGTGCCCATATTGCTAAAGGGGAGTCTGCATCTAGCAATGGAATGGTGACCGAGGTGGAGGACGCCGGGGATACAGGGCGCATTGGTTTCGGCTGCCCTCTAGTCAATTTGAAGGCGAAGATCCCTATAGCGTAGGCGTTCAAAGGCGTCTCACTGCCAATTTAGACTTCATTGGCGCCCAGAAAGGGCGTGCGACGTGAACGGGGAGCTCAGCGGTCATAAATGACGAGGGAGTGACCGCCCCTTTCATCTCCCTGGAGACGTCCCTGAGGCGACCGCCCCCCCCGCGACCATCGCCCTGGATACGTCCCTGCGCCCTCCTTGCTGTTTTACAGGTGGTGTGCCATAGCGTGACATAGCAGATTTTCAACAGGATATCACGCTTCCTGATGTAACTATTTTTGGTTCGATACCATTATCGATGTGAGTTTCTACGATTTCTCAATTTGGGACGGGAAAATACATTTCCGTGATTCGCTGATTACCTGCTGCTTGTTTGGCTGTGTTATGGTTGATTTAAGTGTTTTTCGGAAAGGGAAAGTAACACCAGCAGACACATCAAGTAGGCGGTTCATAGTTTTTCACGTAACCAAGTCCGAAAAATTCTCATTCATAACAAATGGTTTCGTGCAAGCCACACGGACACCCAACTGCGCCGCGCTGGTTTAACGAGTCCGCGGTGCCGGAATACGGGATGACGCGGCGCGCTCCCTTGAAGTGGGGTCGTGGCGAACATCGCTCAAGCTGTCAGAGGCTGTCAGCCTGACATTCGTCAGACTGTCAGGAGCTGTCACGCTGACAGATCGCCCGCCAAGCCAGTGCCGCCTGTCAACAATGTCCGAAACTGAAAACAGAGCTTCACGTGATAGCAGCGTATCGACACCAGTAATGAACAAATCGTTTGGTGTTTTTGTTCAACCGAGGCTTGTATATCAGTTTGTACAGTGGTTGGTTACTGTGAATCTAAACCGACACAGTCGTATGTTGGCTTGTATATCAGTTTATATAGTGGTAGGTCACTGTGCGGTTAAAGTGGCATAACCGTATGCTGCCTTGTATATTGGTTTGTATAGTGGTTGGTTGCTGTAAATTTAAAGCAGCACAATCGTATGATGCCTTGTATATTGGTTTGTATAGTGGTTGGTTGCTGTGAATTTAAAGCGGCACAATCGTATGCTGGTTTGTATATCAGTTTGTATAGCGGTTGGTTTTTGTGCATTGAAAGCGGCTCAATCGTATGTTGTTTCAGCACACTTAGATGATGAGAGCAAATAAGACGACATCGTGCGTGGGATGACAAAATATGCGTAAGAAGTACGCAAAATATAAAACATTTACACTAAAAGTAAGTTCTCTATTATTTGGAAACAAATATTCCGGAAAAAATACACAGAAAACGCATAACATTAATGTGGCAAAAATTTGTATGCCACAGCTCGTGCCAAAATCCTCGCGAACAAATTTCCCCTGCGCCACACAAGTTGCGTGTGAAATAAGAATTACACAAACGTAAGTAGGGAATATCGGAAAAGTGAGGAAAATCTTCAAATATATTTCATAGGAGGCTGAACAAACTGAACCTTCTTATAAGTATGGTCCCCGTCCACCCGTGCCAGGGGCGGTGGTGGCCTGGGCTTAGGGGAGGCGGGTTGAACTAGGGTCGTATATAGCAAACAACGTTCCCTTGGGCAGGAGATGGAGGGAAGGGGTGTACGACAGATAAAATGTCAATAATTATCTTCCAACCCATTGCGTCATTCATGGGCGACAACGTCTTGCCATTAGTCTCATGCCGTCTTAGGGGTAGAATATTTGCGCCGAAGTCGTAAATAAGTCTTACTTATGACTTATTACAGTAGCGGATCAAAGGAGGGGACTAGAGGGCTCAACTCCCCCCCAAATGTCCGAGCCCCCATCGTTAATACATAGGCGATGGGCTGCCCGAGGTACCGGCAGGTGAGGCTCGAGCCTCTTAGCTCCCTCCCCCAAATGAATTCCTGGATCCACCACTGACTTATTGGGTTTTTTTGGCATTGCATCTGTATTCGTCTCTACAGAAGACTGGGGGAGGGTTTAGAGTTTCTGAGGGCCGGGTGGATTTCGTTACTGCATCTGAAAATCGCGTTGGACTTACTGTTAGTAGGATATCACATAGGCACTAGCGTATCCAGAGGGAGAGGGGGCAAAAGGCCTTGACTCCCAAAAAGGCCGAAATTTTGGACGATTTTCTTAAAAAAACACTATCTTTTTGCGATTTTACCGAGTTGGCGCCTCCCCAGACGGCACTCCTGCGTCCGCTAGTGCACATGGGTATTGTAATTTGGACAACTGAGATTTTCTCTACACAAACAAAAGTAGCTGCAAACCCTGGCCTCTGAAAAGTGGGCCCCAACACTGCTGGTAAAGGTCCCAGCTTCAGTTCACAGCATACCAAGGAAGAGCGGACTGGATTTGTAACCACCGGGCTCGGCAGAACCGTTTGAGGCCGTAATTGAGGACAAACCGGGGGGGGACAGTGACCATTTCTTTCCAGGCTGAGAGTTTTTTTATCAAAGCATATCTCGTACCTTCCATACTCACAGTGAGATGTAATGCAGTGTCTACATTTCCTCAAATGTGAACGAACTGACCGCCCTGGAGAGGCTGAGGCTCATGGCTCATGTGATGGCTCAGAGAGGGCTCATGAGCGGCTCAGTGGCTCATGGATAGGCTGAGCCGGCGGCTACCCGATTTCTGCAGTTTAAACACCACTGTGTACACTGCTGGTCACCCCGGTATCCTACCCAGGGTGGTGGACATTGTCCACGACAGTCCACGGAGCTGCCCTGGCGCTGGACCCAGTTTTAAAACCATTCTCGGTACCGGGCCGCCGCGGCACAAAATAAAACCGCCGTGTTTCGATTTTCGGCGCTCCGCCCCTTCCTGGAACATACATGTCAAACGGCATAGGCGGCTGGAGGTGGAGAGGACACCGGGGCACGGTTTCATCTTCTGATGTTGATTAGAGTTTTAGGCACTGCAGCTGCAGAGGCTATACGTGCCCGGAGGTTTCATCTTCAGTCATGCAAGAGGATACATTCAGTGATATCAGCCCCATCGCTAAGATACAGACCAACTTCTGAGAAAATCCGGGCTAAAGAAGCCACCGTCTTAACTGTATACAGCACATAATTTTTGGCAGAACAAACTATACTCGCTAGCTTTTTATTCTGTATAACAGTGTTTTTACGAATAGAACTTTTGTTTTGAATTATCAGGGAACAGGTAATAAAAAGTGGTATTTTAAAGCGGTTTTTGTTTATAAATAAATTATTGTACTGCAGGTGGGCCCTTCAATTCCCGTGGAACAAATCGATTTAGTCACTCCCCAAAATCATGGTAAGATGAGCGTTATTGGAATATTTCGTCTTGTCTCGATTGGTTTATCAAAGCGCAGATGATGACATATTTTACTGGGTGAATTGAGCTAAGGAGTACCATGTCACTGCATTGGGACTGTTAACGCACTTTTTCTGATAAAAGTGCTGCAAATCCTCAAATGATACTGCAGACTTACCAGAAAACACTTGCAGACATCGAGATTGACTGTATAGTTGGTCCGGGCATTCGTCGGTGAGCGAGAGAAGTAAAAAAGAACCTTGGGCGACGGAGGCAGCGGCCGGCAGGACCAAACTGGTGCAGCGGACGAAATTTGCACCTTCAAAGAGGTACCCTGCAAACGAGCAAAAACTATCGAGAAAAAATCTGACGGGCCAGCCCTCCACAATCAATCAATGATTGAACTCTAGTTTGCTTTGGAGTGCAAGGGGCAAAAGAGGGCTTTGTCACCCCCTATTTAGCTTTGGGGGCACGGTCATATACCCCCCCCAGATAAGCCCCTGCTGGGGAACTATGGATGTATCGCCTTTCCCCCTGACATGGTGGAAATGTTTTCTCTCTTCGCCGTCGATGTCGCTACAAAGCAGGGCTCCGCTTGCCCGACGAGGCTGTTACCAGAACACTAGAAAAGATGGCAGGCTAGTCAAAAAAGGTGGCGCTAGCAGCCTACTATGCCTGTTAAAAGTACAGACAAATGATCCGACTCGCCTCTGTCAATCGCCTCGGGGATGTTGTGATAATCGACTAAGATATCCATGAGACATGATTTGATATTATATGTTCAAGACCCAAGGAAAGAAGTAGATAAGAATTCACGCATGAAATCATACCTTTAAACTTCGTCGTGGTCTCTCCTGGCTTTCTTATTTTCCCAAGAGTTGGATATATTTAACATTACAAGGTATGCCAAAATGATTTCCGTTGAAGGTTACATGCACGCCAACTATACCTGAAAATGGTATGACGTCTAAATCGGAGAAAGCAGGTGGGTCGCCGCAATGTTCTAGAGGGGCCCCGGCGGCAGACTCAGTGATGGACGCTAATGTCCGCATTTCTAAATGCCTTGTGGACCAGAGAGGGCAGGGCAGTACTTTTACTTTATTGTGCATAGCTGCAACCGCATAGAACTATGAAGAGAAAACGTTCCCTTATCATCGGCCCCTTTACCAATGTGCAAAACCATGTCCCCAGAATGGAGTCAGTAGCCAAAACTGGTGATGGCTCTGGTCCACCAGACAACCAGATACCGCTTCCTTACCAGAGTTGTACGACTCGCGAGTCAGAGTCGGAGTTCAACAAAAATTCTGACTCATTCGACTCTGAGTTGAGTGGAGTTGAGTCGAACAAATTAAACAAGTGAGTTGAGTTGAGTTGAGTTGGTCGAAGACAGCGAGTCAAGAGAGTTGACGAAAAAAGTTGGCTCAACAGGTAAACATGATATGAAGTTAATGTTTGAATTTCCCTACCTGTTGCAAGGCTTCTTTAACCTCCTTTAAATAGCTTTTCCTCCAGCATTTCAATTTTTTTAATCAAAGTTTCAATTTTTCTCTCAGTATATAAATAATTATACAGTTAAATTGCTTATTTTAAAGGCCTATCCGGTCTGAAGATGGCACAAATCCCTAGGCACAAATAATACATGAACTCGAAAAAATTAAACAGGTTCCCATCCTTGGCATGGGCGCCGAAAGCGGGGGGGACGGGGGACGCGTCCCCCCTGTTGGCCAGCCAGGGGGGACGTCCCCCAAAATTGTCGGGGTCAATCGTCATTAATGCTGTCAGGTAACGAATATGCTCAAAATTCGCCTCCCCCGGTTAGCACCAGCCCGGGTCCGTCCCCCCTGCGAAAATTCCGTGGCGGCGCCCCTGATCCTTGGCCTTGTCTTAAACATTTGAAGTGGCGGAATGCACTACTAAATACATTTCAAATCTCTCAAAAACTTCTCATCTTCAATATTTAACATTACTTCTTTACTTCAAGCCCATCAACAACACACGTCGTCGCTGGTTGTTGTCGTCAGTAAAGTCGTCGACTGAGAATAGTGTGCGCCGCTGCTGTCTTAAAAAAAAAAAATTTTTTTTCCTTCCTCACCGCAAAGAAAATTTTTTTTTTTTTTTTTTTTTTTTTTTTTTTTTTTTTTTTTTTTTTTTTTTTTTTTTTTTTTTTTTTTTTTTTTTTTTTTTTTTTCTTCTTCCTTTTTTTTTTTTTTTTTTTTAAAAAAAATTTTTTTTTTTATTAGAAAAAAGGGCCCCTGATTCGACAACAATGTTAAGTCACATTTTTGCAAGAATCAGAGGATTTATTTCATGCTACTGGTTTTGTCTGATCAGAGGCCCTTGCTTGGCGTCCGTATTTGGTTTGAAAAGCTATACATTAGCATTTAACAATTTTTTATGAATCTGCGCTCCCATTTTGAAGATAGGTGTGTACTGTACCTATTGGAGGTTCTCAAGTTGAAAATTGGATTGGGCTTGAAATATGAATATATTAAGATCCAATACATTGATAAATTTTCATTTATATTGTTCTTTGCCATACACGGTATACTACCTTAGAATTTGCAATTGCAACTAGGTACTCTAGTAATTATTGCTTACATTTAACTAGGACTCTTGGCACACAGGGGCGCAAGTTTCCATATATTTGGGGGGCTCGAGCCCCCCAATGCTCGGAGAAGCCCCCCAATGACCCGACGAGCCCCCCCCAATCCCAAGTTGCGGGCCCCTGCGGACAGAGCCGGGCCCCTGCCACGATTCCGGGCCCCAGTGGTCTACTTGGGCTAGCTTTGGTTGAGACCAGGCTCCCTGGCATGCTTGCGGGTGCCCTGTGGGCCATCCTTAGCCTCGGTGTCCGCAACCGGGCCCCTAACGATATTTTTCAGGCCCACTTTTACTGCAGCCGGGTCCCTAATTCCGGCAGTCTCGGGCCTCCTGTCATCCAACCGGGCCCTCTGTGATCCACCCGGGCCCCCTGTGGACTGCAACCGGGCCCCCTGTAATCCACCCGGGCCCCCTGTGACTGCAGCCGGGCCCCCTGTGATCTATCCGGCCCCCTGTGACTGCAACCGGGCCCCTCTTTGATCCACCCGCACCCCTGTGACTGCAAACGGGCCCCCTGTGATCCACCCGGGCCCCTGTGACTGCAACCGGGCCCCCTGTCATCCACCCGGGCTCCCTGTGACTACAACCGGGCCATCTGTGATCCACCCGGCCCACCTGTGACTGCAACCAGGCTCCCTGTAATCCACCCGGGCTCCCTGTGATTACAACCGGGCTCCCTATCATCCACCCGGGCCCCTGTGATACACCCGGGCCCCCTGGGACTGGGACCGGGCCAACTGTGATCCACCGGGGCCCCTGTGACTGCAACCAGGCTCTCTGCGATCCACCCGGCCCCTGTGACTGCAACCGGGTCCTCTGTGATCCACCCGGGCTCCCTGTGATTACAACCGGGCCCCCTATCATCCACCCGGACCCCTGTGATACACCCGGGCCCCCTGTGATTACAACCGGGCTCCCTATCATCCACCCGGGCCCCTGTGATACACCCGGGCCCCCTGGGACTGGGACCGGGCCAACTGTGATCCACCGGGGCCCCTGTGACTGCAACCGGGCCCTCTGCGATCCACCCGGGCCCCTGTGATACACCCGGGCCCCCTGGGACTGGGACCGGGCCAACTGTGATCCACCGGGGCCCCTGTGACTGCAACCGGGCCCTCTGCGATCCACCCGGTCCCCTGTGACTGCAACCAGGCCCTCTGTGATCCACCCGGGCCCCCTGTAATTATAACCGGGCCCCATATGATCCACCCGGGCCCCATGTGACTCCAACCGGGCCCCCTGTGACTGCAACCGGGCCATCTGTGATCCAACCTGGGCCCCTGTGATTGCAACCGAGCCCTCTCTGATCCACCCGGCCCACCTGTGACTGCAACCGAGCCCCCCTGTAATCCACCCGGGCTCCCTGTGATTATAACCGGGCCCCCTATCATCCACCCGGGCCCCCTGTGACTGGGATCGGGCCATCTGTGATCAACCCGGGCCCCCTGTAATTACAAATGGGCCCCCTATGATTCACCCGGGCCCCCTGTGACTCCATCCGGGCCCCCTGTGACTGCAACCGGGCCATCTATGATCCACCCGGGCCCCCTGTGACTGAAATCGGGCCCCCTGTCATCCACCCGGGCCCCCTGTGAATGCAACTGGGCTATCTGTGATCCACCCGGGGCCCCTGTGACTGCAACCGAGCCCTCTCTGATCCACCCGGCCCACCTGTGACTGCAACCGAGCCCCCTGTAATCCACCTGGGGCCCCCTGTGATCTACCCGGGGCCCCATGTGATCCATCCTGGCCCCCTGTAATCCACTCGGGCCCTCTTTGACTGCAACCGGGCCCCCTGAGATCCACCCGGGCCCCCTGTGACTGCAAACAGATTCCCTGTGGTCCAGCCGGGCCACCTGTGACTGAAACCGGGCCCCCTGTCATCCACCTGGGCCCCCTGTCATCCACCCGGGCCCCCCTGTGACTGCAACTGGGCCATCTGTGATCCACCGAGGCCCCTGTGACTGCAACCGGGCCCCCTATGATTCACTCAGGCCCCCTGTGACTGCAACCGGGCCCCCTGTGATCCCCCGGGCCCCCTGTGACTGCAACTGGACCCCCTGTGATTACAACCAGGCCAGTTAAGATCCACCCGGGCCATCTGTGATCCACCCGGGTCCCCTGTGACTGCAACCGGGCCCTCTGTGAGCCATCCGGCCCCCTGTGACTGCAACCGGGCCCCCTGTAATCCACCCGGCCCCCTGTGACTGCAACCGGGCCCTCTGTGATACACCCGGGCCCCTGGGACTGCAACCGGGCCATCTGTGATCCACTCAGGGCCCCTGTGACTGCAACCATGCACTATGTGACTGCAACCGGGCCCCCTGTGACTGCAACCGGGCCCTTTTTCATCCACCCGGGCCCACTATGATCTACCCGGGCCCCCTGTGACTGCAACCGGGCCCCCTTTGATCCACCCGGGCCCCCTGTGACTGCAATCGGGCCCCCTGTAATCCACCTGGGGCCCCCTGTGATCCACCCGGGCCCCATGTGATCCATCCTGGGCCCCCTGTGATCCACACGGGCCCTCTTTGACTGCAACTGGGCCCCCTGAGATCCACCCGAGCCCCCTGTGACTGCAAACGGATTCCCTGTGGTCCAACCGGGCCACCTGTGACTGCAACCGGGCCCCTGGAATTCACCCGGCCCCCTGTTATCCACCCGGGCCCCTGTGACTGCAACCGGGCCCTCTGTGATCCGCCCGAGCCCCTGTCACCGCAACCGGGCGTCTGTGATCCACCCGGGCCCCCTGTGACTGCAACCGGGACCTGTGACTGCAACCGGGCTCCCTGTGGTCCAGGAGGCGCGGGTCCTCTAATGCCACGGACGGGCCCTTGCCATGAGTGCGGGGCCCCGTGGTCTATCTGGGCTTGCTGTGGCTGCGGTCGGGCTCCCTGGCATGCTTGCCTGGCATGCTCGCTTGGGTGCAGTCCCCTTTAGGGCCACCCATAATCGCTGTGTCCGCAAACGGGCCCCTAACGATATTCTCAGGCCTATTTTGACTGCATCCGGGGCCCTATTTCTGACAGTCTCGGGACCTTTTTGGTTCCTCTGTGACTGCAACCGGGCTCCTTGTATTCTGCCTTGGCCCCTTTTAGTCTGCCCGGGGCCTTTGTAGGTGGTCTGGGCTTTTTGTAGTGTGCCTGGGTCCTGTGTGGTCCGCCCGGGTCCCTGTGGTCTGCCCGCGCCCCTTGTGGGCGGTCTGGGCTCCTTTTAGTCTGCCTGGGCCCTCTGTGGTCTGCTCGGGCCCCCTGTGGTCTACCCAGCCCCCTGCAGTCTGCCCAGCCCCTTGCAATTTGCCCGGGTCCCTATGGTTTGTCCGTGTCCCTGTGGTCTGCAAGGAACCACAGCACTAGCGGATCCAGGGGGGGTAAAGGTAAAATCGGGTGATTTGATGCCCTCCCCAAATCCCCCGATTTTACCGATTTTTACGGATTTTCTTCAAACAAAAACCATATGTTTTTCACGATTTGGGGCCCCGTTGCCCCCCTCCCCCACCGCCGGCCTGAATCCGCCCCTGATTCCACTCTTCCCACTTCGCTGTATCCGGGAACCCGTGCTATAATTTCAGGCTCCCTCTGGGCTACCCAGGCCTCCTCTGGCTCTAGCCGGGCTCCTTGCCTTGCTTACGACCCCCCGTAGTTCACCCCCCCCCACCGTGCGCAGCCGGGCCCCTTCCGATAAGTACTGGTTTAATACATTGACATATGTTTGTTATTTTGGCATCTTTCCGCCGGCACTACTTTTCTTTATTGATATATTTCTAGGAATTTTTGTCAGAAATGTGCATGAAGTTTTCCATTTTTGTTTGTTCAAGTGGAATTTTAAATACAGACAAATTTAAGCCTCTTAAATTTGTCTGTCAAAAAGTGTATCATATCTTGTCGTCAAATCCGGGTCAAATAATGTGCGTCCACCGGCGAATGGTAGCCTCTTAATTTTCCGGGATTGTCAGCGCAGCGCGAAGGAATCTAAGGCATGCTCCTGGCTCTCTTGTCGCATTCGCCGAGGCGAATGATTTGCACAAAGTTTGCCTTGAACAGTAAAATTGGCATGCGTATGATTCAATCGGCTTGTGTCTACTCTGGAAAAGTTTCGTTAGGCTCTGATTTGGATTTTACGTTTGGGCTTTTCGTGTCAATCCAAATCGTACTCCGATGCGCAGTGTTGAATGGCAAGTGAAGTGATTGTTTGCTATTAGCTCCTGTCGGGCTAAATCCTCAATGAGTGATGATCCCCTGTCCGGCTCCCCTGATGGCTAAATACCAAGACTTGGATAATCTTTTGCCCCTATGGCCGCCAGTGACGTATCTAGAATTTGAGTAAGGGTAGGGGCAAAGCCTCAGGGGACAGGGTGGCACTTAGCCACCCGAAGGGCGCACTTTTCACCCAAAGGGCGACCAATCGTCGCATCCCGGGGAGGGGAGGGTTTGGGGGAAGCATTTCGTCCTCAGAGGCTCTTGGGTTTAAGGGGTGGCTGCCCCATTCGCCCCGCCCCCTGGTGGCCACCCCATTCGCCCCGCCCCCTGGTGGCTGCAGCCGGGTCCCTACTCCCAGTAGTTAATACCCTGTGGATGCAGACGGGCCTGCCATGGATGCGGTTCGTGTAACTGCAACCAGCCTCTGCCATGCTTGCCATGCGGGCCCCTGTGGTATCCCGGGCCCCTATTGGTCTGACCGGGCCCCCTGTGGCCTGTCCGGGCCCCTGTGGTCTGCCCGGGCCCCAGTGTGCAAAGTATGGCATTTTCGACGAGATCTCGTCGGTGTGAGTGCCCTTGGAGACAGGAGCGAGTGGTGCGAATTTTATCAGCCTGGTGCGAATTTGCAAGACTGGTGCGAGGAAGTTGACACTGAAAACTAAAAAAAAAAAATAATGACTGAATAGTTAGGAAGACACGGGAGGGGCCTTGTAAAAAGTCCTTAACTAACTAATAAGAGAGGTAGTATTGCATCGTGTGGGTAGGAATGTGTGCGTTTTTCTCCCTGGTATATGACAGATTGGTGCGATTTCTTTTAGGCTGGTGGTGGGATAATTTTGGATGGCTGGTGCGACTCGTCTGGCCTGCTGCCATACTTTGCAGATTGGTTGGGTCCCATTTGGTCTGCACGGACCCCTTGTCTGCTAGTGCCCATTTTGTTCTGATCGAGCCCCTTGTGGTCTGCCCGGGCCTCCTGTAGTTTTCCCGGAACCCTTTTGGTCTGTCCGGGCCTCTGTGTGGCCTCTGCGGACCCCCTTTTGTCCGTTCGGGGCCCCTTTTGTCTGCGCGGGCCCTCTGTGGTTTGCCCGGGCCCCTCCCAGTCTGCAAAGTATGGCACTTTTGGCGAGATCTCGTGGTGCGGACACCCTTCAGGTGGTTCGAACTTTGGAGCAAACAAATGCCCACTTTTGCTGTATGGTGCGAGGGAGCTCAAATCAAACAGCCACAGAGGTCTGAGAAGGGAGAAACTGGTAAAAACATCGAAATTTCCAGGTAAGTGAAATTTCTCACCAATGCTTGGTGTGAATTTTAGGCTGCTGGTGGTGCGAAAAATCTACAAGGCTGGTGCGGACTCGTCGGGTCTGCTGCCATACTTTCCAGACTGGGGCCCCTCTGTGGCTAGCCCAGCCCCTGTGTTCTGCTCGGGCCCCTGTGGTCTGCCCGGGTCCTTTCATCTGTCCAGGCCCCGTGTGGTCTGCCCGGGCCCGCTTCCCAGCCAGCAATTCCGACCGGGCCCAGAGCGGGCTGGGCCGGGCTTTGCCCGAGCCCTAAGACTCATAGCTGAGCCACATAGACTCGGGCTGAGCCCGACATTAGGTCGGTGGATGACAACTTGCCCGAGCGGTAGAGCCCGGTCTTGCTTGACCATGGGTTCTGCCCAGGCGCAGCGGAGCCGAACCTGGTCTGAGCCCATGTACGCGGGCTCTGCCCAGTCAAAGCCCAGCATATATCGGGCAGAGTCCAGCCAAATTGCTGGCTGTGTGTTGTCTGCTCGGGCCCCTTTTGGGCTTACCGACGTCCTATGGTTTCTGGGTTCCTGTGGTCTGCCCGGCCCCTTTGGTGTGCTCAGGCCCTCTGTGGTCTGTCTGAGCCCCTTGTGGTCTAAGAATATCGTGCAGAAACTGAAGCTGTTGTGTTAGTCGCGTATTTGCAGGAGTTCCTTATTTGTGAGCAGTTTCGTGCCCCAGGTAGTGTATCCGTGCTCCCTGTTGCCGAAACCGGCCCCCTGCCATGCTTGCGGGCCCCCTGTGGTTTTCCCGGGCAACGTGCGGCCGGTCCCATGCCTCCTAGAACATTCGGGGAAAAATGGATGGGGCGTGAGAAATTTTAGGCCCCCCATTCCTTTTGTACTGATCCCATATGAGGATTGTAAAGGGAAATAGGCAGTACCACCTATTCATAGTACCCCTTGGCCGGTACCCAGTGTTGTAAAATGTCATGAACTGGCAAGGTGAATGGATCAGAAAAAGGTGTCTTGATCATGTAAAATAATTATCAGTAGGTTCAATTTCCCCGCTGATAAAGGAATTTCGTACTTCGATCTCTACCTTTCATTTGTATCAAATTTTTCGCGATAATGCGATTTTGTTCCAGGTGTGAATGTTAAAATGGTTGGACAGTATAAACATAAGTCGGGTGCACAAAAGCGTAAAACAAAGAACATTCAATACCGAGGGGCTGCTCTGGCAAAACTACCCAAACTTTGTTCATTTTTCAGGTAACCTATGAATCTAGAATCGTCTTGCTAATTTTGCAAACTGTTATAAAATGACCCCGATCATATTTGCATTTAATATCTAGCAACGTACGCGTCCACTTAAAGTAGTTCATATCACTACTATTTTTGGTACTTTGCAAGCTACGTTCATTTATCGACCGCAAAAAATTAAAACCCCAATTTAAAACTAACTGGGAAAAGTGCAATGTCTATAATTTCCAGCAAAACGGTAAAGTAAGGTTGTAATTCCAATCCTTCTTTTCCTGATCATTATCTTCCTCGGATCCCGTTGCTAAAAGACCCTCCAGCATCCATCCCTCCTGCGTCGTCCGGGGCTGATCCCGTTGTACCTCCGGAGGAGAGCATCCGCGTGGACGACGAAGACGGTAAGTAGGCACCTACTTGTCCAATATCCTTACATAGTTTGGCAGCTCGTTCAAAAGATTGGGTCTTCTGACTACTTTTTGGGCTAAATAGTGAAAATCAGGAACAGTGACGAATAGCGCGCTAAAAATTGTTATTTAACCTTTGCAGTCAGTTTTCGACAACAAACGGTTAAAAATACGTTTTTTCGGTCACATTTTCATTAACAAAATACGGGCCCCATCATGTACGGGCCCCCCATCATGTACGGGCCCCTTTCGAGCCGGGTGCCCCCCAATCGAAAACATAAAGTTGCGCCCCTGTTGGCACATGAATATTTCATTTATAAAAATTACCTAGCGTCATCATCATCATCATCATCATCATTTTTTATTTAATTTTACATACTAATAGGGAACAGAAGTAAGGGAACAGAACAGCAAAAGAATACATGAGCAGGGCAAAGGAATAAGGAGCAACAAAAGGAAGACATTTATAGGTATACAGCATCGAACAAAAGGAAGCAGGCGAGCACATAGTTAGATTATTGCAGATGATCAACATAGGTAGAAAAAGAAAAACATAAACCGCCAACAAAGAAGCAAACTCATAGAAACAGCAAAAAACAAAGGAAAAAACAAAAAAACACAATATCAAACAGAAAGACTGACAGAACATAACAAAAACGAGATGAGCCGGTACAAAAACAAAATAAAACAGAATAAACGAACTGAGTAGAAAATATAATGCCAAAACACACTTACAAGCAAGTGAAAGTTAAGAGCAAACAAAGCAGACGGGAACAAATACAAATCAACGCAGTTCATTTATAAATAGATAAGTGCAGTAGATAAGTAGAGGGCCCACATATGTTAACACGCGGCGCATTCACGGGGGTCTGAGCCACCTTCCCTTTGACGAGGGGGTGGGTACCCGCCCCCCCTAAGATCTCGAAAACCACGGAAGGTAGCGAAAAACAGAAACGGTGTTGGGTAGCCCATCCACTTCTCCATCGATAATATTTAAACGATTTTTTTATCAGGTCACATTTAAGGTCACGAGAGGTCAAAACATGCCGTACTAGTGATAACGTGGAAATTAAGTTTTTCGACGATTACATCTGAACAAATAAAAATAGAGAAAAACGACTTAAACCGTATGAATCCTCGCAGCAAGCCGGATCGAATGCTATATAATTTGACCTTGCTAGGTCAAATCAAGGATTGGACCTGACCTGAGGTCAGGTCAAGGTCAAATTATATAAAATGTACATCATTAGAACTGCAAAGACAAGGCGAGTCTAATGCAGCTAAAATAAACGCTCTATCTCTATCCGTTATTGAGTTATTCAGTAAAAACAATTTTTCCCAAGTGTTTCCAATGGAGAGGTCATGCCTCGTACCTGACCTTAGGTCATCGATATAACAAATACCGGAACACATTTTAGAGAACTCGGTGGGCCCATTATGTGATATGAGTTTCAATCGGATAAGTTCACCCTGCTCCGACTTATGCTATCTTCAACTTTTTTTTGAAGTTAGGTCACTTGACCTGTACTGGTGACCTGACCTCAGATGACCTAACCTTGAAATTTTCACAGAAGTTGCAAAAATGATGAGGGAAAGGTATGCCAAGTACGGCGGCGCTACGCGCCGCCGTTTTTCTTCTATGTCCGAAATACCCGAGGGGGGCGGGTACCCGCCTCCCCGTCAACGCGCGTGTTAAGCATGTTTGATCAAAGAAAACCATTACTAAGTGAAATTAAGCAGGAACATTGTTCTTTAACTGAAAAGAAATGCCTATAACATCCCTGCAAATACAGTTTATATCATGTCTTTTAGCTTGGAACTTTTTGACAGTATGGAAGTTCAATTTTTGCCTATGTTGGTGTATTCTTAGCCCTCTTGGGTTTCTTTTGCTTCCATGTACCTAGTTTTATATGCAATGCCTCATTTTAGAAATCATTGCAACATGTTCTGGTAGCTTTTTTGGGCAGTCACGGTCTGGAAGAATTTAAAAGAAGTTATTAATGGTTGTTGACTAATTGTTAACCAATGTTTGAATGGAAATGAATTAATTTTGCTTTTATTAATTATTGGTTTCCTGTAGGGAATTCTAAACAGCTTGTATTTTGCTGGTTTATTGATTTATTTCTTAATTTTGTATTTTCATTTATGTATTTATCAATTATTTATTTTATTTTGAAAACGAGTCAAAGTTTGAGTTGAGTTGAGTCGTGAGTTGAGTCAGAGTTGAGTCGGATGAATTAAGCCTTGAGTCGGAGTTGAGTCGACTCACTGAACTCTTGCTCATGAGTTGAGTTGGAGTTGAGTCAACCGCTCTCAGCACTTGAGTTGAGCTGAGTCGACTCAAGAAGATTCTGAAACGCACAACTCTGTTCCTTACCGGTACCAGGTACCACTCCCCCCGCTTCCTTCATTTTCCACGTACCTTTTCCCCGCCCAGATCTTGCTAACAGGGAAAAAAGGAAGTCGACCGCTTTGGGGGAGGCATAAGCATAGTTTTACCCCGAGATATTCCGTTTGGGGGGTAAATGTCTTTTTGCCCCCCCTGGATCTGCCACTGTGTACTCATTTAACTCGTTGTAACCAATGCACAGCATTCTCGCCGTGCACCGGCCCACCTCCCTCCAAGCATCCAGGCATATCTTGCCGACGGCCGCCGCCCCCCGACCGACAGCGCGCGCGACATGCCCTTGTATAATATGTCGACACCACCACTGCCGCAGCGCAACGCAGCTGAAACATGCAGGGCAGGTAGACGATACATCTTGCTATAGTTTAAAAGTGGTCTCAGGGTTGGGCACGCGACGCGATTTTTGCATGCTTATCGGCGTCACAATCTCCCATCCTGTTGGGAAGGATTTGGGGGATCAGATCGACTTATTCAGAGGCCGTGCCGGGATTTGAACCCGGGACCTGTGTGACTCGGATGGCAGGTGATTTACCACTGAGCCACTCATCCCCCCTTGTGGCATGAGTGGCATGAGTGTTGTTTGTTAGGAAAAACCACTCATGCCCCTTGTGTAGGAAAAACATTCTGGGTACGTGGTTGGATATATGGGTTAGGCGTTCATGTGTGTGTGTCGTGTCGATAGCACTGGAAGGACTTGCACATGAGTCCATTAAATGCGTTTGCACAGTTTTTTGGTATACACGATGGGAACAATTTTTGGTGCCCAGCCCCTCCCTCTAGTCCCCAGCTCTTCCGATTTCTCTCGGCTTGGGACCAGTGCCCTTCTAGTACTACAGCCGGAAAGCACGCGCCTCGTTCGATAAAGGCATTTGTGCCCTTTTGCTCAGGACCGCTATGGCCGTCTAACAACGTTAATCTCGCTGAGTTGTAAAACAATGTGCACGGTGAAAATTTAAAGTCTTTTCGACTCGAGATGTGCGCTCTGAAGTCCTGATTGCACCCTTTTCTCTCTTTGATCCCCAGTAAAAACTTTAAATGCAGCTTTTCAAGCCCTTTTAAATTGACACACATTTGTTGGAAATACAACACACACGGTGGCATACACCACCAGCTGACGCTTCATGCATATACAACACTAGAAGTTTAGGATGCAGAAATGGATATTTGAGGCCGAGGGACAAGTAGTTCCGCCCGTGAATAATAATGAGTGTAAGTCACGATGCACCTGGCAATTAACTGAGTATATTCTAATACCATGCACAACACCATATTCCTTTAGCATGGGCCATTCCCCTGGGACACCCTTTCGATGCCACCGTCACCCTGCCGCTAGATAGGCAGAAGCCAGCTAGCAAGGCCGGCTAACCCCGCGTGATTGTCCGACTTTCTACTCTTAGGCGTAATAAAATGGTGTGTAGGTCACAACGATATCATTCTTCCCGGTGAAGTTGCATTCCTAGTAAGTTGTTATCGTTATCAATCATCAATAGACATGTGCCGTTCTTAGATCAAGACGTTCAACACCCAGCTATCGATTTAGACTTAATTTGGTGGGGTTGAGGTAGTTAGTGACCTCGTAAGATGTGTCAAGCATTGATAAGCAAATACTAGCAGAACAAACATATTTTGATAGATGTTATTTGTTCAGACCAAAATCTCGTACTGACCGAAAATACAGCGTACTGGTATTTTGGTGCGATGATGGAGAAGTACATTAACACGCGCCCCGCTGGGGTCCCTTGCATGACGCGCCCCGCTGGGGGCGTTTTTCTTCCCCCTCCGTATCTCGTTCCCCACGAAAGCTAAAGGAAAATTACGGACGGCGTTCGAAAGCTATTGGCAAGACGAAGATATTTTATAGGTATAATTTTTATGTCAGGTCAATATTGAGGTCAGCATAGGTCAAAGAAGGCTCCATAGGCTTACAACAGAGCTGTGTACGTTTCCCTCTCTAGATCTGCCCTCAGGTGAGCTAGAGCAAATCTTTATGCATCATTGGATTCCTCTCATCGCGGCAAATCGAATTATGTATAATATGACCTTGCTAGGTCAAAGCCTCTGTCAGCTATGTCAGGGTCACAAAGTGGCCTGGTATGGTCATGTTGCATATCAATCGACTCCCTGTGACAATATAAGCACAATGCAAACAAAATGGGAGCTTTATCTCAATTCAGTGAGAAGTTATTGACAAAACAATCACTCTCTGCTCCCGTGACCTGATATGACCTTTAAGAGGTTAGATGCTAAAAAAATCAGCTTTATGGTCAAGATCGTGCTAAGAATAGACGGTTGGAGGATTTTCAGCTCTATCTATCCAGTATTTACTTAAAACGAGCCCATTCTATTTTTACCCTTAGACTTAAAATGGGGTGACCAAAAAATTGACCCCACCTTAGGTCATCAATATCGAAATTCCGAGATAGCAGATTTGTAGACCCTAATGACCTTATTATATTGTGAAAGTTTCGAACTGATCGGTATGCTAATGTTCCCTGGGCAATGCTTCAAACTCGTAATTTTGGGTTTTAAGGTCGGGTCACTTGACCCTAAATAGCTCCTTGACATGACATGACCTTAACTGAAAAATTCGGTCAGATGTGTAAAATTGATCAGGAAAAAGGTACCGTAAATTTCGTTGTTCTGCGTATCTTCGTTTTTTGAGCTATCTGGGAAAAACCAGGAGGGGGGCGAATTTGGCCCCCCAGCGGGGCGCGTGTTAATGGAACATCAAGCAACGTTGAATGAATTATTTCAAGTGGCGATAGTTTTTGGACGCCAAGATTTTTCGAATGGTCAAAATGCGTACGATTTCATAATGAAATCCTTGATGAAATCTTTATAGCAGGGCACATTTCGGGGAAACGGTAGCTGAACGCTCTCGGATGGTGATGGGTTGTTGCTCGGACCCTAATGAGCGGTGCTATGCAGGGGTGCCCCAGCACTAGCAATGTAATATAAAGGCAGTATTGGACTGGTTGGCGCGCCCTGAAACTCGGCCTTACATGACAAACAGAAGTTAGTGTTGAAATACCCGGGCCACGCTTCCAGTAATGCCATTTTGTGCATTAAAATGCACTTTAAATTTCATTGTTCATTTTCAGGATTCAAAACCGTTGTATGATGGCTAAAATAAAGAATATTTTTGTGATCTCCTTCCATATGGTGATTACTTGCTTTTTCAAATTTGGGCACCCCCAATGAATTAGGAAAATCCACGCTCATGCATTTCAGCCAAACTGGGGAAAATTTGAAGGTATCGAGCAGCCAGAATCCAACGAGTTTTGGGTTCAAGTGAGAAGTATTTGTCAACAAGAGATGGTAAACTACTTGGGCCCTTCACGTTTTGCTAGTGGTGACGCTCATGTCTAATATAAGCCCTTTGTTCTTTGTTCGTTTTTTTAATCTTTATCTTTTACGAGGTTTATATCTTTTGATTGTGGCCCGTCCAGCGGCCTGTTAGCTTTTGATATAATGATACGACGAGAAGCAGCAGTTTGCACAATGATATACGGAATTTATCAAGACGTTACTCGAAACACCCTATTATTTTCTACAAACCATAATCATGGAAGACCAGTAAGAGCACAGAATATAAGCCACGGCAGCAGGACAGAAAGAACGCTCATGAAACATTGATATTGCTTCGTTTTTCTTCCTTTAGCCTCACTGCCATAACAATTCTAGCCTGGAATGACATGTGCATTATCATCCTTTAAATTGTTTGCTCTCGGCACAAAAGCGAAGGCGCTAGGCCGCTGTGGGGTGGAGGTGGATGGGGAGCGTGACCCTAAACCTCCCAGAAACGATGCTAAGGATTTACGAAGTAGACTGGCAATTTTTCTTTAATCACAAAATATCGTGATTAGTTTAAGTCTGTATTCACCGGATCGCTCATGCAATCACACTGCTTGCGATAGAGGAGCCCGAGCGACTACCACAAAACAGGAGTTTTTTTGTTTAGCACAACAGTTTTATAATATCACTGCTTAATCTGGTTTCGAGAATTCCATCTCTGGTATCGAGAGTGCATATAGACCTGGCACACTGCTCAGCTAATGTATAACAATTTGAGGAGACCACCAACCTGGTTTTCTTGTTTCTGATACGGTTTCATGCGTAGATTCCAAATATTTAGTCCGCAAAATCCTCATTCTGCGCCTTTTTTGTACTCATCACTTATTTCTAAAAAAAATTTGCCCGAGTAGCGTCCAAAATAACTATGTGAAATAAGCTGTGGTATGTGGAAAACCGAACTCGAAGTGGTATGATAGCGTGAGATACATCGCGAGGGGACGGTGGCCTTCAAAATTTCTGCATATGCTTTGAGTGACATTCGTGATGCAATAAAGCATAAAGTGAAAAAAACTATGTGAAATATATGATGTTTGGCCTTCTCTGAACCACTGAAATGCGGAAAATTAATCGCTTCGAACCAATTCTCTTGATTTTTGCCATTCTATCCGTAATTTTGAAAGAAAGATGCAAGCCTTTTAACATAGAGGTCAATGGTAGGTGCCCCGGCAGCCCCGTTCTCTCCCGACAAATGCGTAGTGTCCTGCGAAATGCGTTATCGGTGTGGCCTTTTCTTGCTGTATATGTCAAGTCAGATCACAATGCAGCGTACTGTACTGGTAACGTCGGCGAAATCGTGGCCATTTTTAACAACATTAATAAATCATTGGAAATCTAGGTTCATAAAACAGACTGCAGTTTCAATATGTCCACGTATGGAATGACAGAGGCTGTACCATCCAATCTCCCCCCACCGATACCACGCGAGCGGAGCGGTCAAGGAGGGCACAACAACCGGTTTCTAACAAAGTGCTAATATGCGTAACTGGGAAGCTGCCACGTGAATTAAATAGCGGAGCTAGCTGCATGCTTCGGGGAAAATTGTCTTTATTTGATTGTTGATTTTTCAAGGAGGGCTTAAAAACTTAATTTCCACGATACTTTACATAGATTACTACCCAATAGATGTCTAACTGCATTGCATGTCTAAAGAGGCATAGCTATTAGATGTCTGCACAGGACGCTTTTTCAGCTTCTATCCCATTTTTTCTCTTCCAATCTATTCCATCCCATAAAATTTCACAAAAATTCGTCCCATTCCGCCCCATACCATAATTTTTCCTCGAAAATTTATTTTACTTTCATCCTGGTCCAGATTAACAGTGCAAAATGTTGTTTCATTCCGTTTCGTTTCTGCAAAATCGGTACCATTCCATTAAATTCCGTTCCATCCCTATAACATGCAGACCTCTATTAGTTATCCATGCAAAACACTTTTATTATCCATTTTTGTTATTGACTGCATGAAGCTTCACTTCTGTGATTTGATCTTATATGAATGCGATTTATATTATTCCTTCCATTTACCATGACAAGTGTGCTAGGCAGATTATGAAATAGCTTTTGAATGTAAAATCTGGTCCTTCCCCCGAAGCTGCTAAGCACTACCCACGCTCGTCTTTTTTCATCTAAAATGTTTTTCTTTCGCGAGTGCACCCGGACTGCCACATCCCGCGAAGGTTGGTCCTGTTCTGGTTCTGTTATTGCGTCGCTTTAGTAACAATATCGATGAAAAACTGCCGCAATCCTAATAAATAATTTTGGGACCATCTTTGATACACACTGAGCTCAATATTGATGGCCTGAAAAGTTTCTAAGAATTACGTAAGCTATCGGGGAATTACGTGAAATAATGAAAGGTTCTTAGAAGTGCTCGACACCATCTGCTAACATCATTGTAATTGCTTTGAAATACCGCATTGTATTTTGCTCCCTTTTTCCGGAAACTGAATAGGCAAAAGTGGAATACGCCCTCAAAGTGAGGCACAGAAGAAGTTTCTTTTAGATCCATATTGGGCGTCGGAAAAAGGGGCCAGCGGGACCTCCCCATTTTCGTCCAAAATTGGTCATTGGTCCAACTGATGCCAGCCCGGCACAGTAGAGAAGAAACTGGGCGTGTTTAACCATTCAGTGCGGAAGGAAACGAGGAGCTCAAATCCGAACAATTTTTGGTCCTACCGTGGAAATTGTCAGCAGCCAGTTTAAGATTTGCTGCCCTCCCCCTTTGACCAATTTTCCGCTGCTGGAAATGGTTATAAGCTCCATTGTGCTACGTATCCGTAATGTGTATGCGAACGGTAATCAAAAGTATCCAATGCCATCGATCCTGTGTTGGACTTAAAACCTGTACGCCTTCCTTACTTTCGTCGTATTAAGAAGAGCTCGAGTGCCCTTTGGTCTAAACGTGTCCAGGAGGTGGTGCAAGCGCCTGTGAGCCATCTCCCCATCTTGTTCTCCATACACCGCCGGAGTACAGCGATGTCGCTCACAGACCTGGAGGACATGGACGGAGAGGACGCGCAGCTTGGCTGGAGCGGTGAGGCCTAGCTCATGGCTCAAGCTCATCCACAGGCCCACAAACTTCTGGACACAGGTCATCGTCGGACAGGTCATGTCGGGCGGAGAAGACGATGGTGAAGACACTGTCTAGCGCCTCAAACAAAGGCTTGCATGGCGCTAGAGCGCGGTCTTCAGACCAGCTGCTCTTACATGCCGCCTTAACGAGCCGGCGGCACTCGTTGCCTCCGAATGTCCCGCCCTGGTATACCGTCTTGGTCACGCCCACCAGGGCATACCACGCCTCCATCTCCTCCTCGCTGACTCTCACTGTCATCGACTTGTCCAGCGCGTTCACAAGCCCAAGGGCGATGTGCTTCTGAACACGACCCTGTTACCTTTATGCCTTGCTGTTAGTCATGTCTGCATACAAAAGAGATGGAGGAGGGCTCTTATCGGTCCAATGGTTCTAAGGAAAGCTGTATGGTAAGAAAGGGGGTTTTCCAAAAAGCAGGAACAACACAGATCGTAAAGAAACTCCCATTCTCATTGCCACTCTTCCTATTAACCCTTGCCCCGGTGGCAGGTACGAGCCACCTTCGCCCTGGTGGGGGGGGCTAAAAAGACCCCCCACGATCTCAAAAACTAAGAGAGCTAGAAAAAACGCAAAACGGCAATCGAAAGCTCTTCGAAAATGATATCGAAAATACTTCGGTTATTTTTCTTGTGAAGTCAATATCAAGGTCACCAGAGGTCAAAATAGGTCAAAATCGCTAAGATGAGGTGTACTAAGAAAACCTCATATATCTCAGAAACTATGATAGCTAGAAACATTTTTCTAACACCATTCGAAAGCTCTTGAGATGCGCTTTCATTACAGTGGCATTCATTTTCGTGTCAGGTCAAAGCCTAGGGAGCTACAGGTCACTAGATATTGGGCATATTCTTGGGAATGCCCATACCCACCCATGCATAAGGGCGTTTACTTTTTCGCTAATAGCTTCCAAACCAAACAAGATACAGCCATATTTTATGCACCATTGCAATCCTCTCGTCAATACGAATCGAATGATATATGATATTGCTATGCCAGGTCAAATTTAAGAATTTGACTTGACCCAGGTCAACGGTCTGACCCAACTTGACCTGGTATAGTCATGATGTATATCATTTGACTTCCAGTGACTATACGAACACTTTGGTGACAAAATAAAAGCTCTATCTTATTTCATTCAAATTTTATAGAGAAAAACACCAACAAATGCTTATTTGACCTAAGGTGACCTTTTAAAGGTCACAAGTAAAAAATTTGGGCATCAGCTCCAGAAATGGGCTAAGAGCAAGTCACAACCGGTGTTTGAAGTTGATTCCATCCATACTTACTGAGAAAAGCTCATTTCGTGATTTTCCCCATGTATTGACAATGGGGAGGTCATGCTCTGCACATGACCTTAGGTCACCAATATCAAAAATCCCGGAACAAATGTTGTAGCTCCTGGTGGGCCCAATATGTGGTATGAGTTTCAACTTGATCGATTAACCCTTCTTTTAGTTATGCGGTCCGAAGTATTTTTGAGGTGAGGTCACTTCACCTGGCCTGGTGACCTGACCTGATATGACCTTGAGCCAAAATTTTCAGGAAAGATGGAAAAATGATGAAGGAACAGCTAGACCAAGTTTGGCGGCGCTGCGCGCCGCCGTTTTTTGGTCACTTCGGAAAAACCCGAGGGGGGTCTAAAAAGACCCCCCACCCGGGCGAAGGTTAAAAGACAAGTCCTCAGCCCGGGTCAAATACAATCACGAAGTCAGTGGCTCTGAGACAATCCAGCACCTTCTCCATCATGTCCGAGTCGGGACCAATCAGCTGTGACAGTGGGAGAAGACGCGAACCAAAATATGAAAGCCTGAGACTGTCGTACTCCGGACACACCAGGACGTGCCGCACCGACAAGGGGTCCGCACATCGCCGACACTGAGGTCGAGACCCGGCAGCCAGCAGATATCGGTGAGTGGCCAGACAATGGCCAGTTCGCAAACGGCACAGTGCTACCTCCTCACGGCGATGGGAGCGCAGAGAGGACGGCCACTCACCAATGTCGGGTTTTATTACCCTGAATTTATTATTTGCCTGCTCGTTCCATTCCTGCTGCCATACATTGCGAATGTGGCCAGATATATGAGGGAAAAGATCTCGAGCAGGAATCAACTGTCTCCTTTTACAGGGTCTCTGAGCAGCCCGCCGGGCTGCAGCATCAGCCGCTTCGTTCAGTCGGATGCCGACATGACTGGGCACCCAACAGAGGTTTATATCTTTACTCTGTCCGGCCAGTCGAGCTAGGTGAAGGGGAATCTTAAAAAATGAGACCGTCACTTGGGTTAAAACTGCTCACAGCCTGAATGCTGCTAATACTGTCGGTAAAAATGGCACATTTCGTATCGTCACAAACCTCTATGAAGCTGAGAGCCTTGGCCAACGCAGTCAGTTCTGACATAAATACCGATGCCGCCCTCGACTTATGACCTTTGTTCCGTTTCCTGTCGCCGGGGTCAATCACTGTCGCGCCCAGCTTATCACTTCCACCCTAATTTGTGTCGTCCCTAGTCTGTAACTATCGCCCCCGGCTCATCACTGCCGCCCTCGGCTTATTACTCTGTCTTGATTCGTTTCAGTCCTGACTCATCACTTCCGCCCTGATTCTTGCCGCTCCTTGTGTTGGGGGAGAATAAAGGGCGTTAGGGCAAAAATAAAGGACATGTACAGCAGGGTGGAGTGACAAAATCAAAATTATTTTGATCGTTCCTTAACATTGTTTTTTCTATTGCGCTATGCCTTATGAAACTCAGAAGTGAAAGAATTTTGGAAATCGGACCACGGGAACATGAACAATATCGAGCATTTATACATGGATGTGTGAGAAACTTTTGGCGTTGCAGTCTCCATTGAAAATCTTTGGTGCTAGCGTACGGTGGTTTACGGGCTGGTTGTTAGAGCAGATTACGTGCGTTTTGAAGCGTGGGAATCAGCCTAAAACCATGCAAGAGGTGAAAATAGATCCCAGCTAGTAAATAGGTATATTTCAGCTACAGTGGCGGATGCAAGAGGGGGCAGGGGGCTCAAACCCACTCCCCGAAATATCTGAGTGCCTATAGTAGATGCATACCTGAGGCTGTCCGAGGTTGTGACGGGGGTGGCCCGAGCCCCTAGCTCCCCCCGAAATATGGTCTTGGATCTGCCACTTTTCTGTTGTGTATTAGACATGTGCAAGACTCATCGACGAATCTCTTTTAAGGCGAGCGCCAATGGCAACTGTAGTTGCCTGAGGCTAAGTTACCGGAAGCTGGCATGAGTTACCACGGCATACCACCGGAGCAACGACCATTATCCCAGAAGATATGGCAGCTTAAGTTGCCACCAGGTGCTCACAGCTTTCATGTTTAGTGCACACCTTAGCGAGATATCCGCAAATTGGAGGGATGAGAAAGGTAAAGTTTGGTGCCGAGACAAGTTACCGCTCGCAACACATTGGTCACTTCAACATTTTCGCTGGTTTGGATTGTGACACACCCAAACACTGGGAAAAGTCGGGGAGAGCAATATTAAGTGATCTTGCGTCGAGACAGTTTGTAAAACGTACCAGGTCGTCGGAGGTGCAAATCGACATCTGTGTTTCTTTTCTGTATCTACACGGAAGGCGCTACTTGTGTGCCGTCGCTCTAAAAAGGCGAGAACAGAAGTATTTCTTCGACCTCCTAAGCATCTGTATTTAAAACCGAAATGCCAAGGAATAAGAGCAAACAACTCAGGCGAGAACTATGGGACAGAGATCTGATTGACCCATCAGTCGAGCTTCCCGTTTCAGAGCTTCCAACATTGAGGGATGTCTTGCGGAAAGGTCGACTGATGAAAGAGAGTCCAGCCGATTGGAGCGAGAAAAATAGCATGTGAGATCTGCGAGAAAAATGACGCCGGATATGTATCGGCACTGCAATTAAAGGGAATGTGGTACCTTTATAACGTGATTTTAAATGAGATGGAAAATTTGTAAAGCATGCTGGAAAACCCGGTGTTCAATGTATAATTTGTCTTGAAATTCAAAGTTTCCGTGGACAAAAGCTAAAAACCTACCTGAAATGTACTTCAAATCTACCCCAGCCAGGCAGACACAGTTGTCAGCTGTTGGTGTGAGGATAGCGCTGACTTCACGGTAAGTAATCAGTCAATTGAAGCCCTTGAAGCCTATTGGATATGGTAGTAGTTGCCTTATCATGACGTCATGCGCAGGCAGAGGTTTATTTTTCACCCTAGAGGAGCATTTTAAAATCAAAATATTGAGCTCGTTGTGCATTTTCAGATAAATCAAGGACGTTTTTATGATTTTCGGCTAAAAATGCCCCTATATACACTAAATTCGTGGAACCAAGGTGCCACATTCTCTTTAAACCAGTGACCGAGGCGTCACGTTCCGTGCTAGGGTTTGAGAAGCGCAACGGGTACATTAACACGCGCATGAGGGGGCCTCGGAGGCCCCCCACCTGTTTTCCAAGGTGGCCGGAGAACCGCTTGTAGCCGAAAAACGAAACGTGGCCACATTTAACAGAATTTAATAGCGCGTCGATTGGTGAAGACTTTTGAAAATCGGCCGAAAATTTTTTACTTATAGGCTTTCAAAGTCAGACCTGCATTTTGAGATCGCCGTAAACGCGCGGTCGGACCAGTTAGCTTGCATTGAAGACCGAGTGGTGACGTCATAACGTCATATAAGCGGGACTATATGTCAAGGTCACTTCACAGAAAGTCAAGGTCAAGGTCAAAGGTCACATGTCAAGGTCATATCTGCACTTTCAAGGTCACTGACCACTGTGCGTCCGGCCAAATGATGTTACCCCGTCTGACATATATTATGCTATGACGTCATCGGTAGGGTACCCCATTACAAAGGTCAAGGTCAAAGGTCAAGGTCAAAGGTCATTGGGAAAGGTCAATCCTCATTTCCCGCCAAACAGTGGCTATAGTGTTAGTCAAAGTGTAAATAATAAGTAGTATACCATATGGTGACCTTAAAGGTCAATGACCTTGAATGACCTTGACCCAAAAGTTGTGGGGAAGCTTCTTGAGACATCTTCTCATGAACCTTGTCCACCTTTAGCTTATTCCCGCCATTTTCCTGCATAATCACAGCATTTACCAATCGATCCCAGCATGGCCAATATTTGACCTTAACGACCTTGTTTGACCTTGAAGATATTGACCTAGGTCAATGAAATTTGGTCATCATGTAGATCACCATAGCCCCCACCCACCTACCAAGTGGCGTTTTTCTAACCCTCTTAGTTTCCGAGATCTTAGGGGGGCCTACCAGGCCCCCTCCAGTGCGCGTTAGTGCCAGACCCCCTCCAGTGCGGGTGTTAAGGCGGGGATCAAGTTTCACGAACTGATGCCAACATCTTATACGAAGCATGACGTGATTCCATCCATGAAACAAAAATCGGTCGAGTGATTGCTGTGTCTTGTAATCGTACTGGATTCCCCGTAAATCCGTCACTACCTCGGAAAGCCTCCAGCCATGCATTTACTATAGGCACTCAGACATTCCGCCACTGCAACCAAAATATACCAGTCCACTAGTTTGGATCTATATTCCACCTCCAACATGTGTTTGGGGTGATCCCCACGCTTCAAAACGCACGTGATCTGCTCTAGCAGCTAGCGCTTAAACCACCGTACACTAGAACCAAAGGTTTCCAATGGAGACTGCAACGCCAAAAGTTTCTGAAACATCCATGCATAAATGCTCGATATTGCTCATGTTCCTGTGGTCCGATTTCCAAAAATCTTTCACTTCTGAGTTTCATAAGGCCTAGCACAATATAAAACAATGTTAAGGAACGATCCATATAGTTTGAATTTTTCACTCCACCCTAATGTACAGGTACGATGAGAGTTATGATTAAAAAAATACACACGTTTGAAGAGCTCTCGGTGAGCTTTCAAATACTCCTTGGCTTTTGTTTCACTTTTCATGCACTTTGTCATTCTGAAGGTAAAATTTAGCCCATAGAAAACTGACATGCTTTGATCGTGCATAAATTTACAACTCAAACTAGATCCTTTTAAAACATTTATACAGCTTTAGTATGTCGCCTAAAAAGCAAACAGCCTTGGAAAAGCTGTGGAATAGCTGCCCACCATGAAATGAAAATGTTCTATGTGCGGTAAAAGGCCCAAAAATGATTCCTAGCAGATTTGGTGCAATAAAGAGTGCCGCCTCCGCAGCGCTGCCACCCCTCTGAGGTGCCATCTGCCACCGGCTGAACACCCCTAAATATTTTTGGAAAATTACAGCCCTGAGAGTAACTGCTTCTGTTAGAAGCCACCATGTCGGGACGAATGCTAAAGCACATATATATCACATACACTCGGGCCGTTCCAGAACCACTTGGTAGTGTATGTACTGTAATACTAATACGTCAATATCATGTATGTTAGGTTTGTGGTTAGGGCGCAACATTGCAACATTGTAAATATCAAACATTCCTGATGATAATTGTATCGTATCACGGTGGTGGAAGTATAATTTTACGGTATCGCGGTGGTGGGAGTAAGAATTGGCCAAGAGAGTTGAGTCACATGATGTTCATAAACAGATAGTGATCGAACCGGTGTCCTAGAAAATAGCTGGTGTCCTAGAAATAGCTGAAGAGTTGGGCAAGAGAGCGATCAAACCGGTGTCCTAGTTGGGCCACATGGTCGAAATGTGACCCAAATTGGCGGCCATCTGAAGTGATTAGTATTCCTCCTTCCTACACTATCGAGTATAAAAAACGGCTGGAACCCTTGACAAGGGGCACTCATCTCCCAGCAGTGTCTCTGTACACATCTCCAGCCGTCATGTAAGTACTCACTCTCTCTCTCTCTCTCTCTCTCTCTCTCTCTCTCTTCTTCGTTAGGTTCATCTTTTGGTTAGTCTACTATGCCTATGTGTCTTCTGAACTCGTTAATAATTGACCATGTTTTACTGTTACATAAATGCACATAATTTTACGCATAGTTTTTGTCTTTTCTATTGTGACCGAGGTAGCAGATCCAAGGGTAAAAGTACATAGGGTACTGGCCTCCAGATTGAGACTGATGAACCTTGCATTTCGCTCCTACGTTCATCCATACCGTATTCTTTCATTACACTTACACTAGCTTAAAAATATTTTCACAGTACATACCTCAGCGGCGAACCAGGGGGATGCAAAGCCACTTTTTACATGTTTCCCTGCCTCGTGTGGAGACCGTCAAAAGAGATTTATTTCGCAGGGCAGCGATTGCGTTTAATGACCATCTTGGACGCTGTCCCGAGGCAGACCACTACGCTTCGACCTTTAGCAGTTTTAGAGCCAGGGTGAGGAAATATATTAAAGCTCATCCATTTTAGGCTTCTTATCTTATTGTATGCCGTTTTTATGTTTTAATGTATTGCAGTGCTTCTGATGTATTTGCATATGCTTCATATTCATACCTTTGTGTATATCTTATATCGAGTGTCTTATATCACTGTTGCAGGAATAGGTTGCACTATATTGTTCCACGGTTGCTTTGTGAATATTCATTGGTGTGCTGTTTTATTGCTCGACTTCAGCTGTAATTGGGTTTCCACATACCTGTTACTGATAAACCTGAATAAATGAAATAAATGAAATGAAAAAAGTTGTGCTGTTTTACCACAGTTACTTTCATGCAGTTTCCAGCGGACGTGACTGCCCGAAACCATGTGCTAACAGCATGGCTATCGGGCAACTGTGACCGAGATGGTGGCAGGGCCGAGCGCCTGGGGCGTGGCAGCACGCTTATTTTGAGGTGTTCATTTTTAACATACGCAAACAGAGGCAAACATGCTAAAACCCTGTTTTGGGAACTTTTGCATTGCGTTTCGAATGTAACTTTCACAAGCATGTTTACTGTCCACAAGCATGGTAAAAATGGTTAAATTGTGTGTACTTATAGCTAGGGGCGTGCCTACCGATTTTTTCCTACTGGTGCTGAGCCTGAGTGGGCCCTTCCACTGGAAGGGGCCCACTCAGGGGCCCACCAAGTACGGAAATAAGCTCGAATTAACGCTAACTGATGGGTTAAAATCAAAATACCAACTTTATTATTGTAATTAAACGTTCCTCTCAACCGAACAGTACTTTGTTGTAGCAGTTCCAATAGTGGTGACCATAGGCGGAGCCAGAATTGCAAATTGCGGGGGGCACATTGGCGGGGACGCCACTTTTGGCCCGTAAAACCTATCAGGTGGGCGCTAAATCCTATCGGTGGGCGCCAATTTTCGTATCCTGAGGGGGAGGGGTGCCATCAACCTTTCAGGGGGGGGCACTGCGACCATTTCAGGGGGCGTCGAAGATCGATCGGGGGAGCAGCTGCCTCCCTTTGCCCCCCCGCCCCGCCCTGGATCCGCCTATGGTGGCGGCTGTGGGCTTGAGAAAAAAGTAGACACTCTCTGAGGCCAGTAACGGGCCGGGGTGCGGTCGGCTATAGATGCCGAGTCACTGAGAGTGAGCAAAACCACAGGCAATGCGCCAATCATGGAATGAATCCCAGTTGGTGGCTTACCAGTCGAAATATAATTATCTAATGGCGGTTGCATATTCATGTCTTACAGAATCATATCAGCATCTAATATCTGAGCTGTTTAATAACAAATTACGTTACTTGATTGATAACCGACGGTAACACCGCAGAACCTTTTCGGTTGCAGTTGTAAAGCACGTTTGCAAAACGGCTTGAGAAAGCGGCTCTAATGTAAGCAATAAATACTGCTGGAAGTGCAGAAGCTAGAGGATGAGCCTAGGGCTAGAAAGTTACACAGCCACACTAAGTGCTGGGAGTTTCTACTGTAGATCCACAACAGTATTGGTATTGGTGGGTTCGCCGGTACTTGGCGAAAAGTTATGTTGGCCTTAAATGAGGGAATACAAATAGTGTTATTTTTCAGAACTAATACCAGAAGCAAAAGGCAGCTGACAGCAATGACGCTTCCATCAATTGAGAGCCCACGATTTTATAGAATGAAGAACACCCTCACATAACCAAATGTCTACCATTGCCTTGACATTTGGGCAGAAATCTAATTTTCTGTAATTCCTACCGTTCTGCATGGATTATTTGCAAGCTTATATAAAAAGTGTAAAAAACTCCGCTTGAGTTCAACACAAATATAACACCTTGGACCCAGCTCCTCCGTGCCCATATCAACCGTTCTATTGTTAATGCGGCGATTTGAACATCTACAAACGGACACTCTGTCGCGATACACCCTGTCCACAGTCATACAGCCTGTTCGCGGTGGAACAAGTACGTTAAAATTAGCTAAAATCGTTCTCAAAAACGCTTATGGTATGGTTTGTCAAACTCATTGAGTTTAACCCAGTTACGGATGAATTACATTGACAGCATGCAATAACATCTGCGAATCCACCCTAGCATTAACATCTATCGAGCACAATCCATCTCCAAAAACTTTCTGGTCAGTGAAAGCACACAAAACATGTCACTTCAGCATGCAAAAGTGTTATACACAGGGACCTATCAAAATACATTGCATATATTATATACAGGGACCTATAAAATACATAATATAGACAGTGCGAAGTACAAGCTGGCTAATAATGAGGCAAGAATCATTGTCACCATAGTAAAATTCGGACAATTTTCAACCAATTGAGAGCATATTTTTCCATACATTTCAACTTTTGATTAAATTCAGGCTAGGAGTGGAAAGTTCCTTTTGTGCACTGGTCCAATGTGTGCCCAAATCCTCCGTGCCCATAATATCGATCAAGGTGTGCCATCCTCTCATTCTTTCTGTCATAGCACAATATTTTTTATTTTTGATACCTATCCTAAAAGGGGTTGGTTGAAAAAAATATATAAAGTCGGAGAAAGTTGGACATCGAGAATTACCTGTTTCAATGCCAGAAAATGGTGACAAAATATTAACTCAGATGGGACGTCCGATATTTTTGAATCTATATCAAAAATTGTATTTCTGGAAAGCTTGACTCTTGTTATGCCCAGGCTAACCGTCAGGCTAGTAAGCAATGTCATATGAATGAAATTATATACGATTTTATTGAACCTTGTTTCTAACCTCTTTCAATTTTGGATCTCCAAGAAATTTGTAAGGTTTTAACTGCCAGTGATGTTGATTGGCGCACGGAAATGTATCAATTAGGGCACGGCAAACAGTTCTAAGAACGAAACAAAAATTACTGCGCCCCGCTCGGTCCCGCTGACCGCCCCGCTCGGTCCCGCTGACCGCCCCGCTCGGTCCCGCTGACCGCCCCGCTGGGTCCCGCTGACCGCCCCGCTGGGTCCCGCTGACCGCCCCGCTCGGTCCCGCTGACCACCCCGCTGGGTCCCGCTGACCGCCCCGCTCGGTCCCGCTGACCGCCCCGCTCGGTCCCGCTCGGTCCCGCTGGCCGCCCCGCTCGGTCCCGCTGACCGCCCCGCTGGGTCCCGCTGACCGCCCCGCTGGGTCCCGCTGACCGCCCCGCTGGGTCCCGCTGACCGCCCCGCTCGGTCCCGCTGACCACCCCGCTCGGTCCCGCTGACCGCCCCGCTGGGTCCCGCTGACCGCCCCGCTGGGTCCCGCTGACCGCCCCGCTCGGTCCCGCTGACCACCCCGCTGGGTCCCGCTGACCGCCCCGCTTGGTCCCGCTGACCGCCCCGCTCGGTCCCGCTGACCGCCCCGCTGGGTCCCGCTGACCGCCCCGCTGGGTCCCGCTGACCGCCCCGCTCGGTCCCGCTGACCGCCCCGCTGGGTCCCGCTGACCGCCCCGCTGGGTCCCGCTGACCGCCCCGCTCGGTCCCGCTGACCACCCCGCTCGGTCCCGCTGACCGCCCCGCTGGGTCCCGCTGACCGCCCCGCTGGGTCCCGCTGACCGCCCCGCTCGGTCCCGCTGACCACCCGCTGGGTCCCGCTGACCGCCCCGCTCGGTCCCGCTGACCACCCCGCTGGGTCCCGCTGACCGCCCCGCTCGGTCCCGCTGACCGCCCCGCTCAGTGCCGCTGACCGCCCCGCTCGGTCCCGCTGACCGCCCGCTCGGTCCCGCTGACCGCCCCGCTGGGTCCCGCTGACCGCCCCGCTGGGTCCCGCTGACCGCCCCGCTCGGTCCCGCTGACCACCCCGCTGGGTCCCGCTGACTGCCCCGCTCGGTCCCGCTGACCACCCCGCTGGGTCCCGCTGACCGCCCCGCTCGGTCCCGCTGACCGCCCCGCTCGGTGCCGCTGACCGCCCCGCTCGGTCCCGCTCGGTCCCGCTGACCGCCCCGCTCGGTCCCGCTGACCGCCCCGCTGGGTCCCGCTGACCGCCCCGCTGGGTCCCGCTGACCACCCCGCTCGGTCCCGCTGACCGCCCCGCTCGGTCCCGCTCGGTCCCGCTGACCGCGTCGGGCTTCCGCGGCGGCTGTCGGAGCTGGTGGAAGCTATGGTGGGTGAGCTTCTGCAGCCCAAGCTGAACAGTCGCATTCCACGCAAGGACTAGACTGGCCTGACAGACAGAAGGAATGGCGTCACCGCCTCTGTTGCCCGCTTTGCTGTTGTCTGCTGTCTTTTCTTTTAGCCTGGACTCCATGAAATGGTGCTGCACCAATTTCAGAGTATTAAGTGTCTTGTTCTTAAATTGCTTAATCTTATCGAGACAAGTTTAGCAACAAATTGAAAGATGCAACCCTTCAGTTTTTATTCAATTGTTTAATTCAAGTGTATAACTACTTTTCATGTTGCAGATCTAAAACGAAGAAATTACAGGGGTTGTACATCAGGGCAGTTGAATAACGGGTACTTCAAAGTTTTGTACCCAAAGTGATCGGAATCATAGTTTAGTACCAGTTTTAGTATAATATACTAGGAATATGCAAAAAATAATACTAGTTTAGTACATTTATATAAGGTAAACACAAACGGCTGCAGCTGGTGACTGTGGTATTTGTTTGTACCCAAAACAGGATGGAGAAGTAATGCACCACATACGCTATTCGAATTATTTTTCGTGTAGTTTTGTCATGTCGGTATTGAGCAGAGGTGCGATGTCGGCCAGTAGCGTACGCGACCAGTAAATTAATACGACTACGTAGCGGGCATAAGCGGATCCAGGGTCGCAGATCGGAGGGCACCTTACGGGAGGGGGGCGCCATCCAGATCAAGGGGGCGCCACTTTTGGCCAACAAAACCTACCATGTGGATGTCAAATTCTATAGCGGCGTGCCGATTTTTTCATCGGGGGGGGTGAGGTGACATTTCAGGGGGCACCATCGACCCTATAGAGCACCGCCATGAACATTTGAGAGGACGCCTAGGGCTGATTCATTGTTCCTTTTATTGGGACAGGGGCGGATCTAGGTCATACGTTTAAACGTTTTGGGGAAGGCAATCTCAGGAAACATTGCGAACATGGTGTCGTTTCGATGACAATCGGCTGAAAGTGGGTACAATTCAGCCACTTTGGGGACCATGGCAGAGGCGGATGCAGAATTTTCTCAAAAAGAGGCTCGGTTTTCAATCGTAAGAGCCCCCGCTCGTGGTTTTCATTTTTCATAAATTGAGCGTTAAAAGTGAATAATTCATCTGGGTGGTGTGTATTTAAACGTACTTATTTAATAAAGTTTGATAATTTTGGGGGACTCCAGGCCAGCTATTGGGACCCCCGAGACCAGTATCCGTGGCGTTTGGGCTCCTTGAATTTACATAAGAAAGGCCCACTGAACATAAAGGGAGCCCCTGCTTCATAGGCGGATCCAGAATTGCCAATCGGGGGGGCGCCATCCGGTCCGGGGGCGCCATTTTTGAACGGTAAAATCTATCAGGTGGGCGCAAAATCCTATCGGTAGGCGCCGATTTTCGCATCCTGGGGGGATAGGAAGCGACATTTCAGGGGGGGCGCCGTGACCATTTCAGGGGGCGCCGAGGGTCGATCGGGGGGCACGTTTCCCCCTTGTCCCCCCTGGATCCGCCTATGCCCTGCGGAGGGCCTTTTGCCGTGCTCTAGGCCAGGCTAATGGTACGCGGTCGCCCTCATCACCTACCATCCCCTTAGATCCGCCCCTGGAACATGACGTATTTACTCCTGGATCCGCCACTGCACTAGGCAAACACATCCCTTAGAGCTAAAAGCATGAAGGGCGCAAAGTTGCATCAATTTCAAGCGAATACATTGTGTTTTGCACATTCGGACTCTATGAAAAGTTTGGCCGCTTCTAGGATTCGAACCCACGCCTGAAAATGAAACCAAAACATGGGACCGGTTTTCACCGTCTAGCTCGCTGGTTAATGTCACGGCTGGCGGTTTTGACCCCGGAAATGAAAATAAAAATGTTCTGGCGTCCATTTGAACTGCTTTTTGTGAACCTGCGCGTGGTTTAAGATACTCTGCCGAGGCTCTAAATTGCAAGCTTTTAACATGTGTTCCCTATGGACTAGTCGAAAATGCCAGCCGTTTAGTAGGAAAAACCAGGGTACTTTAACTACGGGTACAACCAAGTTTCCTACTATATATAGTCCTCCCATGATGACGTCACCGCCCTTTCCTACTAAGTTATAAGAGATTCTACTAAGTTTTTGGAAGGATCAGCTGGAACATACCAGGTTTGGGCGTATTTGGCACCAATCTAGTATAAATCGAAATAAACTTGTTTCACCCATTTGACAGTAACCTTGATCTCAACGGCGAGCAGCGTATTTTACGTAAGTCTAATGAAAAAATTATAACACTTCAAAGAATTTGTTGAAAGGGCATGCATTTATTTGATCAACTCAGGCCTACTTAATAGCCGAGAGAAATAAATTTACCTTCGCTCAAGAGATCACCGGTGTTTATTGTCTTCTGCTGCAGGTACCACCAACAGCCAATCAAAGGTCAGAAATCAACAGCCAATCAAAATCGAGATTAGTCGTACTGCCAACAGCTGTTAGTGCTGAACCTGTCCTTATTTTGTCACGCTCTGGAAAATTTGTAAAAATAATATTCTTTACTGGAGTTTTTGCAAAACGTGTGATGGTTTCACAAATAAAAAACTTTTAGGTTTCTGTTCAACCATATAAGTTCTGTTGATACAGTTCTAAAATAGGTTATTTAGAGCTTCGAAAAAGTGCAATTTCTCCAATGCCCTGCATAGTAACTGTGTTGCCTCTCCAGCCATGATGACGTAATGCTGCCAAACAACTTGAACGGGGTCTGGGAAAAACTTTGAGCCCCCCGGCTAGGCAGTGCCTAATGTGCCTCTATGGAAGCGCCACCACTGCTAAGAGGAGGTTTGAGCAGGCACTGTAAAAGGCACACACAGGCTAGAGGGGACTGGGGCAGGCACCAGAACATAACCCGATTTTACTTCTAGGAGAATTGGCTTCTGTTAATGACATGTCTTCCTAAAGCTCCCAACCTCCCCATCTAGGCTCAAGCTCTGAAACACTGGTCTAAACAGTGAATCTTTTGAAGGTCTGGTCCCGCAAGATATGATTGAAACTTGTGCTATTGTGAATTTTGCATGTTTTAGGTGTGATTTCGGTGGTACATGTGGTGCCAAGTACTCACTGTAGAAGGCATAGTAGATCCATGACCTTCCTTTGGGTGGTAATAACCACTCCCAGTTAAAATAAGCGATTGTCGGAGCTCTTGACACGTTGGGGGCTGCTTATTTCTACAAAATATGAGATCTGGTTCATGTTTTGAGGGAGGGATCTTTCTGAGACCCCTACCCCCCCTCCCGTAATCTGCTAACTGTGCTCAAAGGGTTTAGATCTGGTTCAAATAGCACTTAAAATTGGATACAGGCTTCTATTTGAGGTGCTGCACCTTGTTCTGCTCTCACCTCGCACTATGCGAGTACTCAAATTTACTTTTTACCATGTTTGGACGCTTGAAAATTTCGGGGGGGGCAGGTTTGCCAGAGCTCCCTATCTCCCTTATATTCGCCGGTGCAGCTGTGTGATCTTTTGAAGACCTAATTCCTCGAATCCCATCAAAAGGGGATTTGTTGGCTCATCTTGATTTCTTAGATTAAGGGTGTTGTTTTTCCATCTGACTGAAATCTGCTTTTCAAAGTAGTTAGATTGTTTACACAATATACGTAATTCCGTGTATCCTTTGGCCGGGCATCTCATGTCTGGCGATAGCTTTGCTGTGAATGTGTTTTTTTAGATGTAGTTAGATGTATCTTTTTGTATGTATGCATGTATTCTTTTTGGATGTTTTTAGATGTAGGTATGTCTAAAATACCGTATGTGGTTTAATTTTTCGGCTTTTCCCCTACTAAGAGTGTGTTTATTTCCCTGTCCCTTCCTTATTCCCACCCCACCTAAAACGCTTCAATATTTTCGGTTCGTGACTCATAATTAACTTTTCAAGATGAAAGGGAATGTGGTACGTTGATAATGTGATTTGAACTGGGTTAGTTATGTGATAGTGCATGCCGAGATACCAATGAATCGACATTTTACCTATCCCAGAACTTACAGTTCGCGGAGAAAAATAGGTTAAAATTCACCCTTTCCATCCTGTCCTCCTCGGCTGGTCACGTGGTATGAGGTGACCTTGGGAAAGTGACGTCTTTTCCTAACCCCGCTGCGTGCACTGTGTGGACTACACCGTTTTTTAATTGTTTGAAGCCCACGTGCTAAACATGACTGGTACTGGTGATTATACATGTTTATGCCATGCTTCATCTGCTAGTTTCAACCGTGCAATATTTTTATATATGAGGAAAAGTTGCAGAAATCCTTTTTGGTCCCAACAACAGCCTCTATTAGCTAAAAGCGATTTATTTGTGCTCATGCTTATTTGTGGTTTGAATGAACAGTTTTATCGTGGTGCGAAGCATCACCAAATCTCGCGCTGATTTTACGTCACGCCGATGTGAATAATTTTTGGCTCTAACAGAGGAAAATGAAATCAGATAAATGTTGGGTATTAGTCATTTTTAACAGAAATAAGGACAAGTCAATTATTTTCAATAAGAATGGTCCTTAGAAATACTCCAGTCTGGAATAGAACCAAGGTGCCACATTCCCTTTAAGTCAGACCAGGCCGAAATCACTAAAAACACTGACGTCACCGCTCGCGGCACCCTGGCTTAATATTTCAAATCACCGCAAGTAGTCTGTCAATCAACTGCATCATGGCGCTTCCGAATATACAAAAAATCACGCTCAAACAAACAAAGAAGATAGTGCTTGGTATAGTTCAAGTCAGGGGGACAACAACAGAGTGACAATAACAATGTATCAGAGAAATGGGTCCAGAAACCTGCATTTTCGCAGTTTCCTTAGGTAGTCAGGAAGTTCCACGATGACGCTTCCATCTGTGATCAACCATAAAGTGTGCACACTTTATGGTGAAAATAAGAGCAACGCATAGAGTGAGCCATAGAGGCAGCCGCAACGCTGTTGTATATTCATTCTGAAGCACAGAGCATTAAAAACTGTCCATGATAAGCCACAATTCTACTATTGAAAAAAATGGCTGTGTGACTCTTTGTCAGAGAGTGTACCTATTGACCCTGACATTTGATGGTGACCCGCAGTAAGAATGCCTGAGGCTGTATCGCCGTACGCGGCGCTGGAGGGGAAGTATGAGCTCTACGAGACGATCGGCTCCGGTGGATTCGCCAAGGTCAAAAGGGCGATCCACCTGGCAACTGGCGAACAGGTGGCCATCAAGATCATGGACAAGAAACAGCTTGGCGTGAGTACCGGCCTGCTGGCCCATTCTGGCTTCGGTATCAACTGGTTGAAGAGCAGGTGTCTGCTGGACAATGACGCAGATAATGTTGGGCCTTCATTACGGTGTCATATGAAGTTGGTAAAAGAGGGCGCAAAGTCCAAGGAAGAGGTTTGGGGACTGAAATTGATCACCTGGGACGTGTGTCTTAGGTGCCGTTCAAACGATGAATGTGGGCATCATCCACGAACTGCACACTGAGCTTTGTCCGGAAGGCTCAGCCGGGCGGCAACTGGTATCGTGGATTTTCCAAAATGATTTGGAGTGTCAAAATAAAACAAAGTCGATTACCACCATATAGAAAGGTGATAGTATAATGTAAGGCGTTTTTTAGCCTTCACACAAGTCCGATCCAACAGCCAACACTATTTTAAAGTCCATAAAATGATAATATTAAAATCTAAAGGATGTTTTAACACTACATCCACGTTTCATTGGGGGTGCTCAGGCACCCCAAAGGCATATAAATGTACACCTATGTTGGCAATAGTAGAGAAAGACAGAGGGAAGAAATATCTGTCATTATAGACACACGGTGTCCCTGCATAAATGTGGTTTCATTTTTGCTGTTATTGCCAGATGCCATTAATGACCGTGAAGGCAGTTGAGAAACCGGTGATTAGCTACACTTTTACTGTTGAATTTGTCCAAAAATGTAAAATGAGGGTTGATGTCCAAATATTTCGAACAACGGGCAGCACTATGTAGAATGGAAATAAGCCCTGGTCCACTGGCGGATAGATCTAATCGATCAGGACCGAAACTGCTGTTGCTGTTGATAACAATGCAATGCATTGTTAGATCCAGGGTTCAAGGGGGGCACTTACCCTCTTCCCCTAGTGGCTCTTGGCGCCCCCTGAAAGGTCAATGGAGTGCTCTGAAAAGGTCGACGAATGTCTCTGAAATGTTGTTTCCCATCCTTCCCCAGGATGTGAGCATTGGTGCCGCATGATAAGATTTTACGCCCACTTAATAATTTATCCGTGCAAAGGTGCGCCCCCTGGTTTGGATGGCGCCCCCCTCTTTGTTGGCCGAACAGCTGCTAAAATAATCATTCAATGGCATCCGTTTCGTGAATGTAGAAATGGAACACAGCGTTTTAATTAGACGCCATCTGCTGTGGTATGCCGTATCTTCGACCTGAGGAAAGGCTTGCGTGTCACCCGAACCGTGGTGCCTGTCCGGTAATGGTGCCACATCAGATAGCGTCTGAGAGAACATCGTGAATTGCATACCAATTCTCTTTTAACATGTGCTCATTTAACCTATGGTACCGGCCGAAGTCCATTATTTCTTGACAGGGTCAATGCAGAGCTAGATAAGTTTTTAATCCGTTGTTGATATCCGAGTGGCTTATAAAGACTGGCTTTTGATACTGGTGGCAGAAATTGTGCTTCGTTCCAGGCGTCAAAATCGTATTTGCGATAGCAACTATATGATGTTAATCCTAACGTAAGATCGAGAAACTATATGGCTACAAATGCTATCGTCTAAGCCCTGAAGTTACTAATAATTTACATGTAAACATTGAAACATGTGGCTCCGGTCATTGGCCCACAGCCAGAACCTAGGTCGAGACGAACAAAAATTTGGGTGCCAGACGTCGAGGAAGCCGCAAAAAGACCACCCGTGACACCTGCAAAAAATAGCCTCGTATAAGGGTTAACTGTCGATTCAGCATATGTACTGCCGCTGCAGGCCGCTTGTGCTGTAGGTACGATGTATGTGGATGGTAAGCAATCACAAACACGCGGGGCAAAAACCTACTAACCAATGCGGTTTTATCTTGTAAATAATTTGGGCTCCACTTGTTTTTTATCCAAAGCCCAGGCAACTGGTCCAAATTACGTTGGATGCCAAGTGTTCATCATTGGTTCTTAACATTTGCCTTTCCTGTACTGAGGTGATTCATGGAGGCATTAAACTCGTTCGAGCCAATTACAAAGGAGCACCTGCAAACAAAATCTTGATTTAATTTCAGGTGATTGGCATTGTCATGAGCAGTGGGAAACCCAGGACACTATATGTGATAACAGCCAGGGGAACTGCCATGGAATCAGTAAATTGCATTTCGATTTTTGATAAATTATAGTAGACGATAGTTAAAAACTTCGCAGAATTTTAAAATGGTTGTCATTCCAACAGTGTCCCAAAATCGTGGATGCTGGGTGGAGAGCAACACCCAGGCAAGATTAATATTTCACTCACTTCTGCTATTTTCCCCCGTGTTTCAAACGTGTTTCTAGAGTGGCAAAGTTTCCCAGCAATGTTTTTTTTGACAGGAAGAATATCACTTGAAGCAAATAAAGATGAATAAAATCATCTTTCTCTACAGGAAAAGTTAGAAAAACCTCAGGAGATTGGAATAGAAAGTCCGGAATTTTCCACTCACGGACTTATAACTTTGGAATTTTCCACTCGACACCCAAGCCTAAAATCAGTTTTGAGACACTGTTTCCCAATCGTGAAGTTCCAACCATCATCCTTTGGCCTCCTCGCTAGATATACTATGTTGACATGGATATGCTTGTGCACATACTGATTAATACCAGCTGTCTGAATAGTATTCAAAGCCAAGCTCTGTAAACCACAACCGAACACAGTCGATGGCACGGGTTCCACTGTGCTCCATTGTTAGTATTGTCATTTTGTTGCAAACACTTCCGCACAAATACGGTGACTGTTGCGGTATCCGGCGGATTGGCGTCCGTCTGACATCCTAATGTCACTGATTTTTACATAAATTTGCATATGGGGTCGTCTGTGGCGCTGAATTCTGTTGTCAAGTTTTCACTCAATCTGATACATCGGTACTGATTGGTAGTCTAAGGCATTTCCTCTAGGCCACCATAAAGAGACTTTATAGGGATGTATCTCCTCTTTAAGTACACCAAAATCGGTAGAATGATCCATCAATCAACTCGGAAAAGATCGGATTTTGAGACGCGTGTTTGTTTTATGTAAAAAGAAGTAAATCATGCGGCCTCGTGACCTATTCCTATTCGGACCCAGGTCATGTGAGCCCATTACAACTTTGAATTGTGTTAAAAGTGTGTTTTGCAGAGTATGTGCTGCATGGTATAGAACTTGAAGATGCGTCCTTTCTTTATAATCCCGTAATAGTTTTTAATATTGTAATAATAGTCACGCCTACAACACACATACCGTAATTATGAATGTAGTTAGGCTACAACTTCAATACTATGTACTGAAGTGGACCAAGAGTCAATCATTTCCCAAATATCCAATCAGAACTATTTAACGTAATACCACGCGGTTCCCGTGGTGAGGTAGACCGCCAATAGTGTGAAAAGAAACACCCTCACACAATGCATACGAGACGATGGTTGAACGACTGTAGATACCGAGCTACTTTGTAAATGTTTGCCTATGGCCTGGGCACGTCACATTTACTTAGGTCGCAATGTCCCACGGAGACTCTACATACTGTAGGCAAGAACTGGCAAATTTGACCCCTCTGAAATAACATGTACAGCCTGGGAAAAGACGAATTTAAAAGAACGAAAATGACCGCCCTTCTATGGAGAGATCTTGTCGGAATTCTAAAACTTCACTGCCGCAGCCTTCGACAACAATACTGATATTAAAAAAGGAAGGCTTCCCTTTCACATCACACCCATATCATTCACCTCCTCACCTTTCGCAATAAAATTTTTACTCCAAAATACAGAAGGAAAATTGTGATCTCCCCTGTCCCCTATCCGGTTTATAGTGTGTCTGTCCTGTGCGGTGCCGTCAACCTGTTCGGAACGGTTAGCGCACTTGTATCCCCTGCATCCAATCATTTAGCGACTGCTGGGTCGCTTGATGTTCGCCCGTTTGCATATCCGTATGTGCCCCACTGGAGTGATGACTCCTTGGTGAACAGTGTAACCATGGACTAGTCCCGGCCTTTGTTAGTCGACAAGGAGTCATCCCAGTCACTGTACTACTTGTTTTCTTGTCGCTGCATGCCATTGTCGTCCATGTAGCTGTCTTTCCCGTGTTGTCGCGAGCTTCGGCACTGTGGCTGCTATTTGTTGCCGCTTTTAGTATTGGGATGAGAAAAGCTTGACTGTCAGCCTAAGAAAAATGTTTTTATTTGGGTGTGGAGTATGGATTTAAAGAATACATGGCTGCGACTGAATCCTCAAAAAATATTTATTATTATTATTTTTTTATATTTTTATTTTTATTTATTGGTGGCATAGTGCAATAATGATTATTATTACCGAGTAGCAAGGTCTCATTGGACACTTGGATCCATCCGTGCTGTTCGCCCAATGCCATTGAATAAGGTCAGAGTCAAGTGATGGCAGCTCTGCTGTGGCAACGCTGCTCTGTTACCAGGATGTGTCGGCCCCATCCACACGATGACAAATGCTCCCTACCGGCAAACTGTGGGCTGATGTAAATTTTGGCAACCATTCTGCAGAAGTAGCATGCTATGGGCCGTTCTTTCTTCGTGACCGGAGCCTTGGGGACTTCCTGCACATAAATTGGTGTACTCATTTACTGACTACTTTGTCTTGCTGTCACCTCTGCATATTTCATACCGTTCGTTTGGCAAAGTGCATCATTTTTACATACTTTATTTGCTCCTCTTCGCTGCTATTTGATGACGTTTGATAGAAGGTATAGGTAAGCGTTTCTACTCCAAACTGGAAATGTGGCACCTTTGTATGAGACAGCCATGTGACAGAGCGCCTTCGGATTGGTATTTCATATGTCCCATGACTCGCCATTTGCCGTCGAGTAGCATGTTTTTACATCGGGGTCCGATCGCCGATTAGATCGGCGATGGGGGCGACCCGGCCCGCGTCGCCCCCATCGCCAAACGGTCGCCGCCTTCCGTTGGGCCCATGTGGGCGACGAATCTCAGTATTCTTGCACTGTAAATAGTACCCTGACGAAACACTGCCGCTCGGTAAGAGGAGCTGTGGAAGAAAATGCGTATGAAATTAAGACTTTTACGGACTCTACGCGACTTGCAGGTCAATTAAAATCCCTGAAAGATACTACTCTCCCCGTAAATGACTCGCTCTCGCTCTCGCTCTCGCTCTCTCTCTCTCTCGCTCTCTCTCTCTCTCTCTCGCTCTCGCTCTCGCTCTCTCTCTCTCTCTCTCTCTCTCTCTCGCTCTCGCTCTCTCTCTCTCTCTCTCTCTCGCTCGCTCTTTCTTTATGATTGTTATGAGGAACGCCACATTATTCGGCGTTTCTATTTGTAATGAGCTCTTGTAGGAGTTGTGTTCTCAAAAGCAGTACGTACCGGAAAAAGAAACGTACAAAAATGAAATGGAAAAAACAATGCCGTGCATGGCAGTCCATGTCGGCGGTAAGCGTGTGCGCCGTACCAGCCATGCGGGCGTGCTATCCGGTCACACTGTGAACCTCTCCTTGTTGAAGGCCCGGGATGAATTACCTATTGTCGCTCTAACGTTTCCCGTAATAAATAAGACGGGTCCGGGCTTAACGACGCGCCAACTGGCAAGGTTCCGAGGCGTCGCCGACTCTCCCCCCTGTTGAAAGGGATTCGGAGGATCAGATCAACTTATTCAGACGCTCTGCCGGGACTTGAACCCGGGACCCATGGCTCAGAAGACAGCGCGCTATCCACTAAGTCACGCATCCGCCAATGTGTTGCCATGTCATCCACCATCGGCTGTCGCAGCCCTCTACTGAATTATTGCAAGAGATGGATGCACTAGATGTCCTGGCACTCAGGGACGTAATGTTCGCCGATAGACTACTCCCCAACATGACACCGGGGCATGTCAATTCGCCCGATGAATTACCGTTTCTCGAAAATTGCAGTGCCCATCGACATCCGACAGTCCACCAATATTTCCGTCGGCCCACGCTAGTAAGCGCCGTGCGGCGACAGTCTTTCGACAATAACGTTCGCCAGCTCCGTCGCAGGGCTCGCCAAGTGTGAATACATGTTTAATGTGCCTCGTGGGTTTAATTTGCCAGTCGTTGTCCTCCTGAGTCACAAACGTCAACCAAGAAACAGCCTGTGGAGCATTGAAATAACCCAAAAATGTGATGCACTTTGTCGAATGAAGAGTATGGCTCAATGTTCAAAAGTGGTGACGTACGTGGTGATCAGGTGTGGCCACTACGGGCAGCGAAATATGAACACCTGCAAATACCCACTGTAGTCAGGACTTGTGTTTCTTCAAAATCATGACTGGGACTTGCGTCATTTTGTGTGCATTTTCTCTTTTTTTGAAGGTGCTTGCCACATCTATTCTTTGCTTATGATACGCTTACAGACGGCAAATACATCTCCAAAGACTTCATAACAGCCCTGGTTTCCTTACAAAGTGACTGAAACATTTATCGCTATGTGCGAAATTGGGTGATCTCTTTAACGCATCCAAAACTTTTCAGAACCCCCCTCTGCAAAAAATATCACGCATGTAGAAGAGAGTGGCACCTGAGTGTTACGTGGTACAGATGTCGCCGCTGGATAGTGCAGAGCTTCAGCTAGCGAGCGGAGTCCACCGCTGCCTTCGGTGACTGCATGTACAAGACAAGCGTTTCCCTTATACTGGTGCACCACTCGGCAGGTGGACCTCCCCCGAGTTAACCTGGAGATCATGGCGATGAAAGACCTCACGCATCAACACATCGGAAAGCTCTACCAGGTCATCGAGTGTGAACGGAAAATCTTCCTGGCCATGGAGTACTGTCCTGGTGGCGAACTCTTCGACTACATCGGTAAGACCTGTGTTACTTTCTGCTTGTTTAACACGGCATGCTTGCGTGCTAGCCGAGTTTCTTAGTGTTTGTCCAAGTTCTTCTTTTGACTCAGTGTTCCCCAACCTCGTCACCCGCTCTAGGAGAGAGTTCCAATAATTTACGCATCGCGCAGGGTCCTAGAGGCTGTATCTTTCTTACGTTCGGACTTCGGAATGCTCCGGTTAGTTCTTACTTACTGCAGTTCTCCTCGTCTTGGCAAGACCCCCTTGGAAACCTGTATATGGTACACCGATTGATGCTAACACCAGTTGGAGAATAATGTGTGTCCTTCATCTTTATTTGTTGCTCTGAAAAGGCCTGAGTGGCTTTATTCTGAGGTAAATGTTCCTCTTGCAAATACTGGGTGGGGTCGCCGTTCGCTCCAATAGCTTGTTCGAGTCTCCTTGGCACGGAAATCGTCAGGTCTCGCAAACGATATATTTTGTCATCCTCTGGCTCCAGAGGCTGAACATGTCCTCGTTACCTCGTCCAGATTTCGGGGACTTGACAGATGGGGTCTCATCCGATTCCATTTAATTGTTAAATGAAGTTGAGATGAAGAGAAATGCTGGGCCTCGTTAGAACTCTGATATTTGACGTTTTGCGAAATCAGGCCTGTTTCCTGTTGCTGGGGTGACAGGGTGAGCCGCTTTGCTGGAAAATGGTGCAGTCGGGCTTGGACATCCCCCCCCCTGCTCACCCTTCCGCTTGGCTGGAGAACTGATGAAATGGCATAAAGCCTTGTGAACTCAATCATTTCTAGTTAGAGATTCGTGAAGTGTACAACCAGTTGATAACCTGATGTTGCTCATCAGTGACATATATGTAAATGAATACACGTGGACATGAAATCTCAGGAATATTCAGGAATGCCTTGGGATAAAAGTAAAAGCACCTCACCGCTAACCTGTGTTTAACAGCAATGGGCGAGGAAGAGGAGAAATTTGTGAGTGAGAGGGTGAGATTTGCCCCAGCTTATCTTGCAGTGGAGTGAGATTGCCCTCGTTTATCCGACAGCGGTGTGAGATTTACCCCCCGTTTATCCGGCAGCGTTGTGATATTTACCCTGTTTATCCGGCAGTGAGATTTCCCCGTTTATCCGACAGTGGGTGATGTACCCCTCGTTAGTCCGGCAGTGTGATTTACGGTGCCATCTGGCAGTGAGTGAGATTTCACCCGTTTATCCGACGGTGGGTGATATTTCCCCGTTAATCCGACAGTGGATAAGATTTCCCCCGTTTATCCGGCAGTGGAGTGAGATTTTACCCGTTTATCCGGCAGTGGGTGAGATTTCCCGTTTATCCGGCAGTGGGTGAGATTTACCCCGTTAATTCAGCAGTGAGATTTACGGTGACATCTGGCAGTGGGTGAGATTTATCCCTGTTTATCCGACATGGATAAGATTTTACCCGTTTATCCGGCGGTGGGTGAGATTTCCCGTTAATCCGGCAGTGGGTGATATTTACCCTGTTTCTCCGGCAGTGGGTGACATTTCCCCCTTTATCTGGCAGTGGGTGAGATTTATCCCGTTAGTCCGACAGTGGGTGAGAGTTACCCCGTTAGTCCGGCAATGAGTGAGATCTACCCCGTTTATCCGGCAGTGGAGCGGGACCGGCTGACGGAGGAGGAGGCGCGAATGTTCTTCCGTCAGATTGTCTCCGCCGTAGCTTACATTCACGACAAGGGCTACGCTCATCGCGACCTGAAGCCGGTGCGTGCTCCCCTGCCCGTGTTTGTGTTAGTTACACCGAATTTCCGGTGAAATAGTGTTTATATATGGGGACGACAAGGTGAATTATACCAATTTCTTTTCTCGTTGTTACCATTAACTATTGATTCAGATTGAAAAGTTTCCGCAGAGCTGTACCAACAGGAGTTATAATCGCCTGGCATGGCTGTATTGTGGTGTGATGGACCTCACAAAGCATTTTAAGCTTGATCGGCTTTGATCGTTGTATTGGTGCGACGGTAAGTTGTTACAGCACCTGTACTCCGCTGATTGCCATTTTATCGCTTTAACTGTGTTAGCGCTGCCTCACGAATGTCTTTTACTTTCGTTTTCTAAAATCGTAGATGACCGTCACCCATGATAAACAGCAAGTCCGGTGATCAGTTTAGCTTCGGGGAATGACATTTGTCTCCAAGCATGATGTCCCGGGTTCAAGCTCCGTGACATGCTTAGCGTTAGGGCGGGCTATCACGTTTTTCGGCAGCCTTGCCGCGGTGGCGGTCTCCAATTGCCAAGTGGGGGAAACTGCGGCGCACGAACTACCGTATCCCCTGGGAAATATCTCGTCAGGAGTGGGCATCTGGACACAAACTGCAATATTGGCGTCAGACAGATGCCGGCAAGCCAAAACAAAAAGAATAGCTGCGGCGTCTCAGAATGTGAACCCGGTGCCCCTCTCGACAGGAGAACCTACTTCTGGACGCCGATAACCAGCTGAAGCTGATCGACTTCGGGCTGTGCGCCAACCCCTCGGGAGGCATGGAGATGCAGCTGGAGACCTGCTGCGGCAGTCCCGCCTACGCCGCCCCCGAACTCGTCTCCGGTCAGTAACAGCAACCGAGCTCGTCTCCGGTCAGTAACAGCCCCCGAACTCGTCTCCGGTCAATAACAGCCCCTGAACTCGTCTCCGGTCAGTAACATTCCCCGAACTCGTCTCCGGTCAGTAACATCCCCCGAACTCGTCTCCAGGTCAGTAACAGCCCCCGAACTCGTCTCCGGTCAGTAACAGCCCCCGAACTCGTCTCCGGTCAGTAACAGCCCCCGAACTCGTCCCGCGGTCAGTAACAGCACCCGAACTCGTCTCCGGTTAGTAACAGCCCCCGAACTCGTCCCGCGGTCAGTAACAGCACCCGAACTCGTCTCCGGTTAGTAACAGCAAACGAACTCGTCTCCGGTCAGTAGAAGCCCCCGAACTCGTCTCCGGTCAGTAACAGCCCTCGAACTCGTCTCCGGTCAGTAACAGCCCCCGAACTCGTCTCCGGTCAGTAACAGCCCCCGAACTCGTCCCGCGGTCAGTAACAGCACCCGAACTCGTCTCCGGTTAGTAACAGCAAACGAACTCGTCTCCGGTCAGTAGCAGCCCCCGAACTCGTCTCCGGTCAGTAACAGCCCTCGAACTCGTCTCCGGTCAGTAACATCCCCCGAACTCGTCTCCAGGTCAGTAACAGCCCCCGAACTCGTCTCCGGTCAGTAGCAGTCCCCGAACTCGTCTCCGGTCAATAACAGCACCCGAACTCGTCTCCGGTCAGTAACAGCAAACGAACTCGTCTCCGGTCAATAACAGCCCTCGAACTCGTCTCCGGTCAGTAACATCCCCCGAACTCGTCTCCGGTCAATAACAGCCCTCGAACTCGTCTCCGGTCAGTAACATCCCCCGAACTCGTCTCCGGTCAGTAATAGCCCCCGAACTCGTCTCCGGTCAGTAACAGCCCCCGAACTCGTCTCCGATCAGTAGCAGCCCCCGAACTCGTCTCCGGTCAGTAACAGCCCCAGAACTCGTTTCCGGTCAGTAACATCCCCCGAACTCGTATCTGGTCAGTAACAGTCCGCGAACTCGTCCCGCGGTCAGTAACAGCACCCGAACTCGTCTCCGATCAGTAACAGCACCCGAACTCGTCTCCGGTCAGTAACAGCAACCGAACTCGTCCCGCGGTCAGTAACAGCATCCGAACTCGTCTCCGGTTAGTGGCGCTCTTGTCTTCGCTTGCTCACTCGCGTTGTCGCTTTCTCGCTTTATCGCTCGTGTTGTCGCTTTATCGCTCTCGTTTTCGCTTTCTGGCTTTTGTTCTCTCTCGTTTTCGCTTTCCCGCTTTTGTTCTCTCTCGTTTTTGCTTTCTCGCTTTTGTTCTCTCTCGTTTTTGCTTTCTCGTTTTTGTTCTCCCTTGTTTTTGCTTTCTCGCTTTTGTTCTCTCTTGTTTTTGCTTTCTCGTTTTTTCTTTCTCGTGTTTTTCTTTCTCACCTTTGCTTTCTCGCTCTCACCTTTGCTTTCTCTCTCTCACCTATGCTTTCTCTCTCTCACCTATGCTTTCTCTCTCTCACCTATGCTTTCTCTCTCTCTCTCACCTATGCTTTCTCTCTCTCTCTCACATATGCTTTCTCTCTCTCACCTATGCTTCTCTCTCACTGTCACTCTCACTCTTTCTCTCTCTCACTCTTTCTCTCTCTCACTCTTTCTCTCTCTCTCACACTCTCTCTCTCTCACTCTCTCTCTCTCTCTCTCACTCTCACTCTCACTCTCACTCTCACTCTCACTCTCCCTCTCACTCTCACTCTCACTCTCACTCACTCACTCTCTCTCTCTCTCACTCTCTCTCACTCTCACTCTCACTCTCACTCTCTCTCTCTCTCTCTCTCTCTCTCTCTCTCTCTCTCTCTTTATTTTTGGTTTCCTTTTTTGTTTTATTTTCCTCTATTTCTATTTGGGTTTGCTGATTGTATGTAGTGAAGCTTAAAGGGAATGTGGCACCTTCATAACGTGATTTATTTGAGATACCCAAGTTGTAAAGCAAGTCGGAAAACCCGGTACTCAATATATCATTTGTCTTGGAACTCAAGATTTCCGTAGAAAAAAGCTAAAACCTACCTGAAATGTACCCCTCATGTACCCTTAGCAGCAGGCCACAGTTGTCATGGCTGTTGGTGTGACGACATATGCTGACGTCACGTTGAGTATCAGCCAATCGAAGCCCTTGAAGTGTATTGAATATGGTAGAGGTTGCCAGAGCATGACATCATCTACAGGCATATATTTAATTATTTTCCTAGAGGAGCATTTCAAAAATCAAAATATTGAGCTTATTGTACATTTTTCAGAGAAATCATGGACGCTTCCATGATTTTCGGCTAAAAGTACCCCTAGTTACACTAAGTTCCAGGATTCGACCAAGGTGCCACATTCTCTTTAAGACCGTGAATTATTGATCCCTACCAGTCCAAGACGTCTGGAACGGTAATAAAACATTGAATTTCTCCCATCAGCAGGTTTTAGGTTTGCGTCAGGTCTAGACCATCTGAGTCTCAATGTAAACACAGGAATATTGTAAACTGACTTGTTTTGCCATGTCTGACCTTTTTGGGGCATGATTCAACCAACGTTGGCAGGCCACGAGGAAGATGAGCAAATGGCAGATGCAGCAGTGGGACACAAGAGCTGTCTTAAGTTTTCATCGTTTGACCTTGCCTAGAAGACAGTGTTGAGTTCGCATGCTTTGACCGTGCATACATTTCTGACGAGACTATATTTCTTTGGTAGCTCACGTGACAAACAATGTATAATGCCCGATTGACGCAAAAGCCAGAAAAGCCGGACAACTGTCCTGTTGGGATACGATTGGAAATCACATGTATGAATTGAAATAATTGAAATAGTAGTCTGAATTGAACTAATCGCCTTATTTAAGCAGAAAACACAGTTACTTGATCGGTCACCGAAATCAGTATACACCCTTATGCATTAACCGGGCGGCCACCCCACCGGCCAGGTGGCCCCCCTAACTCCGAAAAAGGGCGTTAGCCAAATCCAAAGTCAATAGAAACCGTGAATTCAGTAAGAAATACTCACATGTTTTAGTGCCAGGTCAATGGTTTGACCTCCAGAGGTCAAATTAGGTCAAGATCGGCTATTTTCACTCAAATATGCAATGATTAACAAACGGGCATAACTCTATGTCATTAGAGCTATGAAGCCTGGTAAAGTACATTGATAGCAAATGCCAGTACTTTTCCGCTATGTGGAACGTAAAGACCTCCCGCCAGTGGTTTGACCGCCAGAGGTCACCTCGTGACCTAAGATGACCTGAGGTCACGAAAGGTCAAAAGTGACCTTGCCGTATATCAAATAAAAGCCAGTGACAAGACAAACACGATGGTGTTTCTTTCACCGCTCTAGCTCAATTAGGTCAAAAGTTATTGTCAAAATACTGTTTTGACCTCTGGTGACCTTGGATGACCTTGAAAAGTCAAAGGCAAATATGACCCCTGGGATCCGTGAAAGGGTGTCCAAAAACGTTGTTCTGAGCAGTCTGAGTATTTGCAATCATTTTTGTGGCTTTTATATCATGAAATAGCTTTCCCCATGCTTTTCCAATGGGAGAGGTCGCCTCGTGACCGACCCAGGCACGAAATCGAAAAATCCCGGATATACACCTTGTAGACCCTGGAAGGGTCAGAAGTGTAGGAAGTTTCAAATTGATCGACTTTGAAATGTAGCTCTTACAGAGCCTAAAGGTGAAGTGAGGTGACCTTGGTGACCTCGTCTGGTGACCTGACCTGGGTGACCCGGGTAAAAATTTCAGGATGATAAAATGATGCGTGAGAGGTAGAGCCCCAACCGCGGTGCTGCGCCTCGTCGTTTTCTGCTATCCCGAAAAACCTAGGGGCCATCGATGGCCCCCGGTGGGCGAGGGTTAAGACCGCCGTATCAGGCCATCTACATCTGCATCATTATCTACTTGACATTTCCTCGTCCAAGTTTACATCGCAAAATCAAGCCTCTCCTTTAAACCTGGCCCGAAACGATTTCGACCGAGATTCGAGTAAACACTGGCATCCGGACTAAGCGCCGCAGACTGCTGCTGCTGTTTTGAAGTCGCTATTCACTCTCATAGCCGCAGTAATATTCTATCCAGGTATTAAGTGATGCTTAAGAGGAATTTTAACACGCAAAGCTGGTGAGTTCATGGAAGGTATTGGCTAAATTCTTGTGATGTTGAGTTGCGCCGAACGGTGTTTTTTGCGCAGCGGATTTTACTGGTCCCGTGTGCCGTATTATATCCTTTGTTGTGTGTGATTGCATTGCATGTGTGTCGTGGGCACCATTATTTGGGTGGAGTGAAATATACATTATTGCCCTGAACATGGAGCTGTCTGGCTCCCGAGAAACCTTTGCAAAAGGGAAATAGTTAGCGGCGCCAAATGATCCCGGCAGTTGGTACGTCGATATGCCGCACTAATTGTTACTGAAATAAACGTTATTATTATTTGTAAGAGTGGACTCTGCTGTGCGTCAGGGTTGAACTACCTGGGGGGCTGAGGCAGATATATGGAGCATGGGCGTGCTGCTTTATGCCCTACTCTGCGGCTTTCTGCCCTTCGACGACGAGAACATAGCCCAGCTCTACAAGAAAATCCAGGTAACTGCGAGAGCGGTCAGAGCCCGTGCTTTACTCTGCTCTGTGGGATCTATACTAAGCTTACGAGGTTCACATTGATTTTGTTTGAGGTACTGGGATCAAATTCATATAGTCGCATAAGGAAAATAATAGAATAGACCTCTTTGAAAAAGAATTAGGTCCAAACGTGTTATCATAGTTCCGCTTCCTATTGCTAAATTCAGTTAGCTGTCTGGTAATATGCATTGTCTGCTGGAACCTGATGGGATACTTCCCCAGTTTCTTATTATATTGTCAGTGTTGTATGTGTTAGATTTGTAGGGCTCTCATGGATATTGGGAGAGGAATTGCTGCGTTAAAACAAAATCGTGTAATGGTATCCAGGTGCAGCGGCTATTCTCCTCTTATTTTCCCCCCACATATTCGGAAGCTAAGCACATCTGCTTGGTACAGTAGCTAGGTCGGTCATCTCTGGGAGATAGGCGGTTTTCCTCACATTTTTCGGAAATATTAACCTTATCACCAGACTCTTCGCCCTGACTCCAATCTCCCTCCGATTTTCTGCTCCCCGTCAGTTAGCCGTGTTTTATTCTACTGCTAAGTAGTAAGTACTTTAATACTACTACTAGTGCTAAGTTTTATACTAGACGTGGGGCTTTCCAGAGACTTGGCGTGAAAGCCCGGCCCGGATCCGCGTTTCTGACCGGCTCTGGACACCTGATTTGGCCCAATACCGGCGCGATGCTGGGCAGGGCGAATAATTCAAACTCTGAATAAAATGAATATAAGAATACATTTATTTCCGGGGTTTAATATCAAGACACCCAAACCTGGATCCCCAGTGCACCGCTTAATTAACAAAAGTACATAATTGTGTTTGTCGATTTCAATTTACAGCGCGTTTCATTTGACCTTCTGTCAGCTCAGGGCTGTGTTAGCCCCGTTTGATTCGGCCACCCCGGGCCTTGCCGAGCCCTGGGCAGTAACCTCAGACACTAACCCAGGCTCGACCTTACCAAATCGCCGCCTCTAGCGCCGCTCCCCGTCTTCAGGCTGGAGTGTACCAGAAGCCGGAGTGGCTGTCAGCCGGCTCGCTGCGCCTGCTGGACCAGCTGCTGCAGGTGGAGCCCAAGCACAGGATCGTGGTCTCCCAGCTCCTGCACCACCCCTGGCTCACCGCCGGCTGCGGCGTGCCCGTCGAGTGGAAAAGCTACTGTCAGGTCAGGGCCGGAGTGGAAAAGCTACTGTCAGGTCAGGGCCGGAGTGGAAAGGTCACTGTCAGGTCAGGTACGTAGTGGAAAGGTCACTGTCAGGTCAGGGACGGAGTGGAAAGGCTACTATCGGATCAGGGCGGGAGTGGAAAGGTCACTGTCAGGTCAGGGACGTAGTGGAAAGGTCACTGTCAGGTCAGGGACGTAGTGGAAAGGTCACTGTCAGTTCAGGGTCGGAGTGGAAAGGCCACTGTCAGGTCAGGGACGGAGTGGAATGTCACTATTAGGTTAGGGTGAGAGTGGAAAGGTCACTGTCAGGTCAGGGCCAGAGTGGAAATGTCGCTGTCAGGTCAGAGCGGGAGTGGAAAAGGCATGGTCTGGTCAGGGCGGGAGAAGAAAGGCTACTGTCAGGTCAGGGTCGGAGTGGGAAGGCCACTGTCAGGTCAGGACAGGATTGGAAAAGTCAGGGCGGGAGTGGAAAGGTCACTTTCAGGTTAGGGCCGGAGTGGGAAGGTCACTGTCAGGTAGTGGAAAGGCACTGTCAGGTCAGGGCGGGGGTGGAAAGGCTACTGTCTGGTCAATGCCGTGCTGGAAAGGTCACTGTAAGCTCAGAGCGGGAGTAGAAAAGGCATGGTCTGGTCAGGGCGGGAGGGGAAAGGTTCCTGTCAGGTCAGGGCGGGAGAAGAAAGACCACTGTCAGGTCAGGGTCGGAGTGGAAAGGCCACTGTCTGGTCAGGGCCGGATTGGAAAAGTCAGGGCGGGAGTGGAAAAGCATGTTCTGGTCAGGGTGGGAGTGGAAGAGTGACTCTCTTGTCAGGGACGGAGTGGAAGAGTGACTCTCTGGTCAGGGACGGAGTGGAAGAGTGACTCTCTGGTCAGGGACGGAGTGGAAGAGTGACTCTCTGGTCAGGGACGGAGTGGAAGAGTGACTCTCTGGTCAGGGACGGAGTGGAAGAGTGACTCTCTGGTCAGGGACGGAGTGGAAGAGTGACTCTCTGGTCAGGGACGGAGTGGAAGAGTGACTCTCTGGTCAGGGACGGAGTGGAAGAGTGACTTTCAGGTCAGGGACGGAGTGGAAGAGTGACTGTCAGGTCAGGGACGGAGTGGAAGAGTGACTGTCAGGTTAGGGACGGAGTGGAAGAGTGACTCTCTGGTCAGGGACGGAGTGGAAGAGTGACTCTCTGGTCAGGGACGGAGTGGAAGAGTGACTCTCTGGTCAGGGACGGAGTGGAAGAGTGACTGTCAGGTTAGGGACGGAGTGGAAGAGTGACTCTCTGGTCAGGGACGGAGTGGAAGAGTGACTGTCAGGTCAGGGACGGAGTGGAAGTGTGACTGTCAGGTCAGGGACGGAGTGGAAGAGTGAATCTCTGGTCAGGGACGGAGTGGAAGAGTGACTCTCTGGTCAGGGACGGAGTGGAAGAGTGACTCTCTGGTCAGGGACGGAGTGGAAGAGTTACTCTCTGGTCAGGGACGGAGTGGAAGAGTGACTGTCAGGTTAGGGACGGAGTGGAAGAGTGACTCTCTGGTCAGGGACGGAGTGGAAGAGTGACTGTCAGGTCAGGTACGGAGTGGAAGAGTGACTCTCTGGTCAGGGACGGAGTGGAAGAGTGACTCTCTGGTCAGGGACGGAGTGGAAGAGTGACTCTCTGGTCAGGGACGGAGTGGAAGAGTGACTGTCAGGTCAGGGACGGAGTGGAAGAGTGCATCTCTGGTCAGGGACGGAGTGGAAGAGTGACTTTCAGATCAGGGACGGAGTGGAAGAGTGACTTTCAGGTCAGGTCGGGAGTGGAAGAGTGACTTTCAGGTCAGGGCGGGAGTACAAATTAAACAGTCGGCTCAACGGTGAAAATGAAAAAAACGTCAGGTCAGAGTGGAAAAAGAAAGGATAGGGTGTTGGGTGATCGCAGAAGTCGGAGCTACATTGCAGTTTGGAATGTTTGTGGTAAGTGTAGTTTCATGTAACGTGGCTAGTCCCGGATTCCTTCTCCGTGTTTGGGCTCCGAATTACATTTGTTGCAGTACTGCACTTGTTGAACATGTAAAGGGATGGGTGGCTGAGTGGATAGTGCACCTGTCTGCTTAGCCGCTGGTTCCGAGTTCAAGTCCCGGTGGAGCCTCTGAATAATTTAACCTGATCTCCAAAATCCGTTCCAACATGGTGAGAGTTGGCAACGCCGTATGACCCTGGCAGTTGGTGCGTCGTAAAACCCCAACAATTATTATTATTGTCAAACATCTATGGTGTAGTTGCAACACTTGATGAGGTATCGCCAAGAAACTTCTATTTCAGAATTAAAGTTAGATACTGCATAGTCGAATTCGGTATTGTAGAGACTGGGGCGTAAAGTAGGAAATCTGACGCTTCTGTTCCGTGTTTAAGCAAAATACTATGTCATTCACTGACTCCATCATGAACTCGTGTACTTTACTCTTCACTTTCAAGTGGTGGTTGAAAAGCAGGTGCCTTCAGTGCCAATACTCCGGCCCATGCTCTGTAGTCCCTCCTGTGCCTCCGAAACCATACACTCTCCCTCTTTCTCTCCCTCTTTCTTAACTCTCCCTCTTTCTCTCCGCAGTCTTAACTCCTTGTGCAACCGAGCCCACGAACCACTCCCCGCAGTCTTCGCAGCCAAACATCTCACCGAATACAACCAACTCTCCCCCGCAGATTGTGCACCCATATGCTCGCAAACTCCGTCAATCACAACTCTTGCACGTTCACACGCTCAAGCACTCTTCCCGTTGTCTCACTCTTCCTCACTCTTCCGCACTCTTCTCGTTGTTAACCCCCTCCCTCTTCCCCAGTCTTCCCCCTCCCTCGTTGACTTTTTTGTTCGTGCACCAGTCCTACTCGGCCTGGGCTGTTCCCCGCAGAGCTCAGTCTTCACACGCACACAGCACTGAACACTATACCTTGGCTTGTGCCTGGCGCTTCGGGTAGGGGGCCATCAGTAGGTCGTGCCGACGTACCGAACTACAGTCTCCCGATATTATTTCAGGATTGTGATAACTCAGGAACCCAGGTGGAGTAGGCTTCATGCGGACTGCTGTGTGTTTTCTGTCTCATTACACATGTTGGACATGTCATCCTTGCCTGTCCTCCTCCGTCTTCTTCTTTGGCGGCTTTAGGGAGGACCCTGGGCAACTCTCCCTCCACCTCCGGAGCGAAGCTGGCTGTTTGGCCGTTTGACTGATGTAGCTTATTGACGCGAAGCTGATGTAGCGTTCTCCTTTGATCCACCCTTGGTGTGTGGTGGTGTGTCATTTGACGTCTTCCTGGTCCCGACAGTCCTCGCACCCAGATGAGGACGTTGTGACAGTGATGGCTGTCAGCTCGGGCCGGAGTCGCACCTGGATGCGACGCCGCATCACTCAGTGGGCTTACGACTACACCACTGCCACCTACTGGATGCTTCTGGCAGCTAAGCGACGCGGACAACCAATCAGGATGGTCCTGCCACCGGTGAGAGGGTGGGGAGGGCTTTACAGCGTAGTTGAACTTGCTGTGCCAGACGTGATTGTGATTGTGATGTTGATTGTGTCGAACTTTTCGATGATATTGTTTTGGTACTACATTCACTGAAAATTGGTAAATTGGCACAGTTAGCTTTGCATTGAAAGTATAAACGTAAGATTCTTCAGAGATTATTGAGAAAAATCAATGATGACAAGCATAATCCGACCGGCCAATTGTAAGTGCGTCTTAAATACATCCCGATAAAGCAGTAACACTATTCTTGCTTGCAAAGCTGTACAGATAACAACAAAGTCTTCACTCTTTCACTTACTCTATCGCCCTTTTCCTTCCTAGTCTTCACATCAAGTGAGGTGAAGATCGTACCGAAAACAGCCATTTTACCGCTAGCACCTCCCCTGCCCATGGGCGCCGAAAGCGTAAATTTTGAACAACACGTAAACTCGGTCCAAAACAAATGTAACGGCCTTCTAATCGCATTGACTCACGTTCGTCATGTTGTGCCGGCTCAGCTGATGCCCCAAATCGTCCAATCTCTAGTTTTGTCTGTTGTTCGTTACTGTCTGTGCGTTTACGGCTCATGTAACCCTACTCAGATTCGCAAAATTCAAAAAATCATCAACTTCTGCGCCCGGGTTATCAGCGGACGTCGGAAACACGACCACATTTCTGATGTTGTTGAGAGGCTGAAGTGGCTGGACGCCAACAGCCTCATTCACTATCACACACTTTCCTCACTTCACAAAACCATTCGCACTGGCACTCCACCATACATAGCTAACCACATAGGCCCACCACGCAACACCATTCACAACCACGCGACACGCCGGTCAGCGGAGCTGTCCCTCCCGCGGATCCGGACTGAAGCCGGGCGGCGTAGGCTGGCATACCGGGGGCAGCTCTGCTGAACGAGCTGGATATAGGAGAAGACGTGCCTTTCAAGGCAACTCTACGATGTATGCTGCTGGAGAGACAGATGAGAGAGCTGCAGTGATCGTATTTGTTTTATGTATGATTTTATGTGTGACTTTACTCTGTATGCATGATTTTTTCTGTCTTTTATCCCAAGTTTTTATCTTATCTTAAGTGTTGCCTTCTTTTAACGACTGACGTGGAAACACGAAAAGCCACCCCATTGTTTTTAACTCGTGTGGATTGTTTCTTAATATACTGAACTGAACTGAACTTCATAAGCCTGCAAGTCAGTTTTATCATTATTTTCTTTGAAATAACCAATAAAGAGTACGTGGTCACCCCCGGATTCGAACCGGACCTACCTGATCAAGAGACAGGGCCTCTAACCACTAGACCACCGTGCCACACTACTCACCCTCCCTCTAGCTGAACAGCTGTGACCCGTCAGGAGGTCACTGGCTGGTACACCTCCGCCGAATATGCCGGGCCGCTGGCGCCGGGTGCTGTGCTTGTCCCGAAAAGGCACGATATAAAGGTGCTTCTAGAAGACGAACGAAACATTCTTTTGGGCTGAAATTACTTGTATCGTCGAGCTAGGATCCGAAGCTAGCTTCATGCCAAATTTCTTCCACTTCCATCCATTTTAAGGACTTGAAACCATGGTGAGAAGCAAAGGTGGTCCGAGAAATTTAGCATCTTGTAATACATTTTGGACTAATTACTCGAAAGCCATTAGAGATAGATTGGTAGTATAAGTGAGCGAAATGACCGCAAGTAACTTTCCTGTTCAGCCATGTTAGTTCTGAGTTTGTGAGTGACATGAGCTTGGAACCAGGAAGATGCAAATAAAAAGTTGTTTTACTCAATTTCTATTTATGCCTATAAAACAAAAAATTTCACATTCACAATTTCCATCTCCAAATATTATCAGGCGGAAGCAATGTTCTTTCATTATTTGAAATGAAAACTCAAATCGGTCAATTAGATTGTGAGATATTAACGTTGCAATGAAATGAACCAAAATTCAGTCTTCCGGAAGAACTGTAAAAAGTAGGTCAAAATTTTACGTTTTGCACTTAAAACTATGCCTAAGCACAACAAAATTTGCCTAGCTACCTCTATTTAACTGCCTTTCAGCTAACTGAGGCGTGCCTTCTGACATTTCGAGCGCACAAGTCGGCCATCAACTTTTAGCAGGTTTTTTGCTCGCGTGAGAAATGCCGCGTTTTCGCGCAATAAATATTGTCGGATCAGCTCAATTCGTTTTCCCTAGCTGGCCCTTGTTATCTTTCGAAAAGGACATAAATTTCAAGTTCGTAGGTAAGGAAGTAAAAATGAGAAAAATATAAAACAGAAAAAGTTTGAGCCAAAATTTCTCAAAAACTATTTTGGATTTCGACTCGGGGCTTCAGTTTGGGTGTATGGAGCAGAAGGGCTATCACCCTACAAAATTCCAGAGCTCTGACATCAATTCTCAGGACGGACAGACGCCAACAACAACTCGGCCTGCGGCCTGGGCTAACGCCCCACCGGCGCAGGAGAGCCGCATGACAATGTGCCGAAAGCAAACCATATTTCGTTCTTATTGTATCTCTTCATAAGCCTGTAAGTCCGTTTTATCATTCTTTTCTTTGAAATAACCAATAAAGAGTACGTGGCCATCCCCGGATTCGAACCGGACCTACCTGATCAAGAGACAGGGCCTCTAACCACTAGACCACCGTGCCACACTACTCACCCTCCCACTAGCTGAACAGCTGTGACCCGTCAGGAGGTCACTGGCTGGTACAACTCCGCCGAATATGCCGGGCCGCTGGCGCCGGGTGCTGTGCTTGTCCCGAAAAGGCACGATATAAAGGTGCTTCTAGAAGACGAACCAACCAGTCTTTTGGGCTGAAATTATTTGTATCGTCGAGCTAGGATCCTAAGCTAGCTCCATGCCAAATATCTTCCACTTCCATCCATTTTAAGGACTTGAAACCATGGTGAGAAGCAAAGGTGGTCCGATAAATTTAGCATCTTGTAATACATTTTGGACTAATTACTCGAAAGCCATTAGAGATAGGTGGGTAGTATAAGTGAGCGAAATGATCGCACGTAACTTCCCTATTCAGCCATGTCAGTTCTGAGTTTGTGAGTGACATGAGCTTGGAACCAGGAAGATGCAAATAAAAAGTTTTTTGACTCCATTTCTATTTATGCCTATAAAACAAAGAATTTCACATTCAAAATTTCCATCTCCAAATATTATCAGGCGGAAGCAATGTTCTTTCATTATTTGAAATGAAGACTTAAATCGGTCAGTTAGATTGTGAGATATTAACGTTGAGATGAAATGAACCAAAATTCAGTGTTCCGGAAGAACTGTAAAAAGTAGGTCAAAATTTTGCGTTTTGCACTCAAAACTATGCCTAAGCGCAACAAAATTGGCCTAGCTACCCCTAGGTAACTGCCTTTCAGCTAACTGAGGCGTGCCTTCTGACATTTCGAGCGCACAAGTCGGCCATCAACTTTTAGCAGGTTTTTTGCTGACGTGAGAAATACTGCGTTTTCACGCAATAAATATTGTCGGATCAGCTCAATTTTTTCCCTAGCTGGCCCTTGTTATCTTTTGAAAAGGACATAAATTTCAAGTTCGTAGCTTAAGAACAAAAAATTAGAAAAATATAAAACAGAAAAAGTTTGAGCCAAAATTTCTCAAAAATTATTTTGGATTTCGACTCGGGGCTTCAGTTTGGGTGTCTGGAGCAGAAGGGCTATCACCCTACAAAATTCCAGAGCTCTGACATCAATTCTCAGGCGGGACAGACAACAACAGACAGACCTCGGCCTGCGGCCTGGGCTAACGCCCCACCGGCGCAGGAGAGCCGCATGACAATGTGCCGAAAGCAAACCATATTTCGTTCTTAATGTATCTCTTCATAAGCCTGCAAGTCAGTTTTATCATTCTTTTCTTTGAAATAACCAATAAAGAGTACGTGGTCACCCCCGGATTCGAACCGGACCTACCTGATCAAGAGACAGGGCCTCTAACCACTAGACCACCGTGCCACACTACTCATCCTCCCACTAGCTGAACAGCTGTGACCCGTCAGGAGGTCACTGGCTGGTACAACTCCGCCGAATATGCCGGGCCGCTGGCGCCGGGTGCTGTGCTTGTCCCGAAAAGGCACGATATAAAGGTGCTTCTAGAAGACGAACCAAACATTCTTTTGGGCTGAAATTACTTGTATCGTTGAGCTAGGATCCTAAGCTAGCTTCATGCCAAATTTCTTCCACTTCCATCCATTTTAAGGACTTCAAACCATGGTGAGAAGCAAAGGTGGTCCGAGAAATTTAGCATCTTGTAATACATTTTGGACTAATTACTCGAAAGCCATTAGAGATAGGTGGGTAGTATAAGTGAGCGAAATGACCGCAAGTAACTTTCCTCTTCAGCCATGTCAGTTCTGAGTTTGTGAGTGACATGAGCTTGAAACCAGGAAGATGCAAATAAAAAGTTTTTTTACTCAATTTTTATTTATGCCTATAAAACAAAGAATTTCACATTCACAATTTCCATCTCCAAATATTATCAGGTGGAAGCAATGTTCTTTCATTATTTGAAATGAAAACTCAAATCGGTCAATTAGATTGTGAGATATTAACGTTGAAATGAAATGAACCAAAATTCAGTCTTCCGGAAGAACTGTAAAAAGGAGGTCAAAATTTTACGTTTTGCACTCAAAACTATGCCTAAGCGCAACAAAATTGGCCTAGCTACCCCTAGGTAACTGCCTTTCAGCTAACTGAGGCGTGCCTTCTGACATTTCGAGCGCACAAGTCGGCCATCAACTTTTAGCAGGTTTTTTGCTGACGTGAGAAATACTGCGTTTTCACGCAATAAATATTGTCGGATCAGCTCAATTTTTTTCCCTAGCTGGCCCTTGTTATCTTTTGAAAAGGACATAAATTTCAAGTTCGTAGCTTAAGAACAAAAATTAGAAAAATATAAAACAGAAAAAGTTTGAGCCAAAATTTCTCAAAAATTATTTTGGATTTCGACTCGGGGCTTCAGTTTGGGTGTCTGGAGCAGAAGGGCTATCACCCTACAAAATTCCAGAGCTCTGACATCAATTCTCAGGACTGACAGACGCCAACAACAACCTCGGCCTGCGGCCTCGGCAGGTGCCGCTCTGGCGCAGGAGAAGCCGGTGACAATGTACGTTAGCCAAACAGTTCGATTGACAGGCGAGTTTTTTTCAGCAGTTTGATACCTATAACAAGGCAATGTTGGAGTTTTAGGTTTTGTGTTCTCATTATGGCTCCATTCAATCCCCTGTCTAGGCCCATGTTTTCCTAAATTAGCATGTCTCTGCATACTGCACCACGCTTGCCCTCTGTTCATATCATCAAAGAAATAAACACACGCTCAATGTTTGTTTTGTTAAGCAAAGACTGGGCATGACGAGAAGAAAGAAGATACAATATAAAATATGATGGGTTTTCCGACGGTATTTCACCTATACCTGCAGATTTTCACCCAATTCAGCCTATTTGTTACCGAGTTATGCCCCAGCTCGAGACCTCAGCCCCACCACCGAACCGATGTCCTGGATCCGCCTATGCCCGAGCTCCTTACCCCACCCCCTTACATATGTCCTGGATCTGCCTATGCTCGAACTCCGTAGCCCCACCTCTATACTGCCCTGGATCCGCCTATGCTTGAACTCCTTAGCCCCTACCCCTACTGATGTCCTGGATCCGCCTATGCTTGAGCTCCCGAGCCCCACCCACGTACTGATGTCCTGAACCCGCTTATGCTCGAGCTCCTTATTCCCACCCCCGTACTGATGTCCTGGATTCGCTTATGTTTTAACTCTTTAGCCCCTACCTGTTTTAACTCTTTAGCCCCTTGATGTCCTGGATCCGCTTATGCTCGAGCTCCTTAGCCCCACCCCCGTACTGATGTCTTTGATCCGCCTATACTCGAGCCTCTTACCCCAGCCCCGTACTGACGTCCTGGATCCGCCTCTGCTCGAGCTCCTTAGCCCGACACCCATACTGATGTCCTGGATCCGCCTATGCTCGAGCTCCTTAGCCCCACCTCCGTACAGATGTCCTGGATCCGCCTATGCTGGATCTCCTTAGCCCAATCCCCGTACCGATATGCTGGATCCGCCTATGCTCAAACTCCTTAGCCTCTACCCCCGTACTGATGTCCTGGATCCGCCTATGCTCGAACTCTTTAGCCCCTACCCCTGTGCTGATGTCCTGGATCCGCTTATGCTTGAGCTCCTTAGCCCCACCTCTGTACTGATGTCCTTTATCCGCCTATACTCGAACCCCTTAGCCCCACCCCCGTACTGATGCCCTGGATCCGCCTTTGTCGAGCTCCTTAGCCCCACACCCATACTGATGTCCTGGATCCGCCTATGCTCCAGCTCTTTAGCCCCACCCCCGTACAGATGTCCTGGATCCACCTATGCTCGATCTCCTTAGCCCCACCCCCGTACTGATGTCCTGGATCCGCCTTTACTCGAACTCCGTAGCCCCACCTCCGTACTGCCCTGGATTCGCCTATACTCGAACTCTTTAGCCCCTACCACCCTACTATTGTCCTGGATCCGCCTATGCTGGAACGCCCGAGCCCCACCACCGTACTGATGTCCTAGATCCGCCTATGCTCGAGCTCCTTAGCCCCACCCCCGTACTGAGGCCTGGATCCGCCTTTGCTGGAGCTCCTTAGCCCCACCCCCGTACTGATGTCCTGGATCCGCCTATGCTCGAACTTTTTAGCCCCACCTCCGTACTGATGTCCTGGATCCGCCTATGCTCGAACTCCTTATCCCCTACCCCCTACTGATGTCCTGGATCCGCCTATGCTCAAGCTCCTTATCCCACCTTCTTACTGATGTCCTGGATCCGCCTATGCTCGAACTCCGTAGCCCCTACCCCCCCCCCACTGATGTCCTGGATCCGCCTTTACTCGAGCTCCGGAGCCACACCCCTGCAGTGATGTCCTGGATCCGCCTATGCTCGAGCTCCTTAGCCCCACCCCCGAACTGATGTCCTGGATCTGCCTATGCTCGAACTCCGTAGCCCCACCTCCGTACTGCCCTGGATTCGCCTATACTCGAACTCTTTAGCCCCTACCACCGTACTAATGTCCTGGATCCGCCTATGCTGGAACGCCCGCGCCCCACCACCGTACTGATGTCCTAGATCCGCCTATGCTCGAGCTCCTTAGCCCCTACCCACGTTCTGATGTCCTGGATCCGCTTATGCTCGAACTCCTTAGCCTCACCCCCGTACTGATGTCCTTGATCCGCCTATACTCAAGCCCTTTAGCCCCACCGCGGTACTGATGTCCTAAATCCGCCTCTGCTCGAGCTCCTTAGCCCCACACCCATACTGATGTCCTGGATCAGCCTATGCTCGAGCTCCTTATCTCCACCCCCGTACAGATGTCCTAGATCCGCCTATGCTCGATCTCCTTAGCCCCATCCCCGTACTAATATCCTGGATCCGCCTATGCTCGAACTCCATAGCCCCTACCCCCCTACTGATGTCCTGGATCCGCCTATGCTGGAACTCCCGAGTCTCACCCCGTACTGATGTCCTGAATCCGCTAATGCTCAGCTGCTTAGCCCCATCCCCGTACTAATGTCCTGGATCCGCCTATGCTCTAACTCCCTAGCCCGACCCTCGTACCGATGTCCTGGATCCGCCTATGCTCTAACTCCCTAGCCCGACCCTCGTACCGATGTCCTGGATCCGCCTATGCTCTAACTCCCTAGCCCCACCCTCGTACTGATGTCCTGGGTCTGCCTATGCTCGAACTCTTTAGTCCCTACCCCCATGCTGATGTCCTGGATCCGCTTATGCTCGAGCTCCTTACCCCCCACACCCGTAACGACCCCACCTCCGTGCCCCCCCCCTCGAAACGACATAGGCGGATCCAAGGGGAAAAGGGGACAGGTGCCCCCCATAGAATCTTAGCGCCGCCTGAAATTGTCCCGGAAACCCCTGGAAAGTTCGATGGCACCCCCTGAAATGCCGTTTTGCCCGAGATGCAGGTATCGGGGTCTACTGATAGGTTTTAGCGCCTACTTGATAGGTTTTCCGGCCAAAGTGGCGTCCCTGGTGTAGATAGCGCCCACCAGGAAATTTCCCCTTCCACCTCGCTCCCGATAGGCAATCCTGGATCCGCGTATGGGAAGCGACATTTCAGGGAGCGTCATCGACCTTGAGAGGCGTGTCTTTACAATTTCAGAGGGCGCCGATGGTCGATTGGGGGTTGGGGAGGGGGATGGGGGAGAAGTGTGAGGGGGCACCTAGCCTACTTATTCCCTGGATCCACCCATGGTCCAAAAACAGAAACATAATACTCTTATTGTAAACTCGGACTTTTACGGTACTCTAATTACTTGTGATGCATTATGGGTAGTGTTGGGTACTTTTTTACCAGACCATAAATAAACAGAAACAGCCGCGCCGATCGCCGGCGTTGCCGCGGCGTGGACGCAGGGGTGACGCGTGGTGATTTGCTACAACGTTGCGTGGAGAAACGGCATGTTTGTAAAGGTAACTTGGTGTTTCATTGATATCTATGCAGATGGAATGTCGACATATGTCTCTTACCTAGCTGCATGCAAAATTTCATTTCCTCCAATGACTCTAACCACCCTAAACCCCGGTGTGAAGCAAAAATGAACTGATAAAATTACCACTTTGAAATGTACTTTACGGCTTATAGCGCGGAAGCCATAAGAGATAAGTGGGGGGTATGAGTGAGAAAAATGACGGCAACGAAGTTTTCTATTTAGCCGTGTTAAGTTCAATACCGTAGCTATCATGGTCTGGAAACCAGGGGGCTGAGAATAAAAATTTTAAAAACTTATATTTTATTTTTGCCTATAAAATTAAAAGTTTCAGTCTGAAAGTTTTTATCTCTAAATATATAATAAAGGAGGCTATTCTCTCTTATTATCTGAAATGGGAACTAATTTTTATCAATTAGATCGGAAGATATAAGCGTTTGAATGATATTTTGGGAAATGCAGACCTTCACGGAATGGGCCAAAAAGGACCCTTAAATTTCCGTTTTTGTTTTGTTTCTGTGTTTGTGCAGTACTGCACAAACCGGCCTTTAAGTTGATATTTGACTCAGAACCTGAACTGCTGTAGCTTCAGATATTTCGAGCCTGTAGTTTAGACCATGAGTTTTATGCCAAATTTAGGGTGCAAAGTTTAAAAGCTAATTTAGAGCCCTAGATTCAAAGCTTTTTCTTTCCAACTTTTTGTGTGAACTACAAATTTCCCTGATGTAAAAGGGTGCAAGTTGGAAGAGTCTAGATGAATTAGCAAAAAATAGAAAAATAAAAGTTAAAAATCACATTATGCAAAATTCTGGGCAAAATTTTGAAAATTTTGAAAATTGACAACCGTGGTGCTTATTCATTTGGAAGTGCCTTCTATCCACAAAAGTTTTAGGTCTCTGATACCAGCGCTCAGAACAGACAACAACAACAACCTCGGCCTGCGGCCTCGGCAGGTGCCGCTCTGGCGCAGGAGAAGCCGGTGACAATGTACGTTAGCCAAACAGTTCGATTGACAGGCGAGTTTTTTTAGCAGTTTGATACTTATAACAACGCAATGTTGGAGTTTTAGGTTTTGTATTCTCATTATGGCTCCATTCAATCCCCTGTCTAGGCCCATTTTTTCCTAAATTAGCATGTCTCTGCATACTGCACCACGCCTGCCCTCTGTTCATATCATCAAAGAAATAAACACAGTTCATATCATCAAAGAAATAAACACACGCATAATGTTTGTTTTGTTAAGCAAAGACTGGGCATGACGAGAAGAAAGGAGATACGATATAAAATATGATGGGTTTTCCGACGGTATTTCACCTATACCTGCAGATTTTCACCCAATTCAGCCTATTTGTTACCGAGTTATGCCCCAGCTCGAGACCTCAGCCCCACCACCGAACTGATGTCCTGGATCCGCCTATGCTCGAGCTCCTGAACCCACCCCCTTACATATGTCCTGGATCCGCTTATGTTTTAACTCTTTAGCCCCTACCTGTTTTAACTCTTTAGCCCCTTGATGTCCTGGATCCGCTTATGCTCGAGCTCCTTAGCCCCACCTCCGTACTGATGTCTTTGATCCGCCTATACTCGAGCCTCTTACCCCAGCCCCGTACTGATGTCCTGGATCCGCCTCTGCTCGAGCTCCTTAGCCCGACACCCATACTGATGTCCTGGATCCGCCTATGCTCGAGCTCCGTAGCCTCACCTCCGTAAAGATGTCCTGAATCCGCCTCTGCTGGATCTCCATAGCCCAATTCCCGTACCGATATGCTGGATCCGCCTATGCTCAAACTCCTTAGCCTCTACCCCCGTACTGATATCCTGGCTCCGCTTATGCTCTAACTCCTTAGCCCCACCCTCGTACTGATATCCTGGATCCGCCTATGCTCCAGCTCCTTAGCCTCACCCCCGTGCTGATGTCCTGGATCCGCTTATGCTCGAGCTCTTTAGCCCTACCCCCGTACTGATGTCCTTGATCTGCCTATACTGAGCCCCTTAGCCCCACCCCCGTACTGATGTCCTGGATCCGCCTCTGCTCGAGCTCCTTAGCCCCTCACCCTGGAACCGCCTATGCTCAGCCCCGACCCTCTACTGATGTCCTGGATTCGCCTATGCTCGAGCTCCCGAGCCCCACCCCCGTACTGATGTCCTGAATCCGCTTATGCTCGAGCTCCTTAGCCCCACACTCGTACTGATATCCTGGATCCGCCTATGCTCGAACTCTTTAGCCCCTACCCCCGTGCTGATGTCCTTGATCCGCCTATACTCGAGCCCCTTAGCCCCACCCCCGTACTGATGTCCTGGATCCGCCTCTGCTCGAGCTCCTTAGCCCCACACCCATACTTATGTCCTGGATCCGCCAATGCTCCAGCTCCTTAGCCTTACCCCCGTACTGATGTCCTGGATCCGCCTCTGCTCGAGCTCCTTAGCCCCACACCCATACTTATGTCCTGGATCCGCCTATGCTCCAGCCCCTTAGCCCCACACCCGTATTGATGTCCTGGATCCTCCTTTACTCGAGCTCCTTAGCCCCACCCCCGCACTGATGTCCTGGATCCGCCTATGCTCGAGCTCCTTAGCCCCACCCCCGTACTGATGTCCTGGATCCGCCTATGCTCGAACTTCTTTGCCCCACCTCCGTACTGATGTCCTGGATCCGCCTATACCCGAACTCCTTAACCCCTACCCCCTACTGATGTCCTGGATTCGCCTATGGTCGAGCTCCTTACCCCACCCCCTTACTGATGTCCTGGATCCGCCTATGCTCGAACTCCGTAGCCCCACCTCTGTACTGCCCTGGATCCGCCTATGCTTGAACTCCTTAGCCGCCACCCCCTACTGATGTCCTGGATCCGCCTATGCTCGAGCTCCTTAGCCCCACCTCCGTGCTGATGTCCTGGATCCGCTTATGCTCGAGGTCCCGAGTTCCAACCCGCTCCTGATGTCCTGGATCCGCCTATGCTCGAGCTCCTTAGCCCCACCCCGTACTGATGTCCTGGATCCGCCTATGCTCGAGCTCACTAGCCCCACCCCGGTACTGATGTCTTGGATCCGCCTATGCTCGAGCTCCTTAGCCCCACCCCCATACTAATGGCCTGGATCCGCCACTGCTTATTAAGTTTATTTAAGCAGGGAGTGCAAGGAGTCACGTGTCATGGTATTACCACAGAGGTTTATTCGGCTGGGAAAGAAATGGTGTGCAACAGTGGATCCTTTGGCCAGTGCTACCTATGGTTAGAGGATGCATTAACTAGTGGGTATATAGATAGACAGATGATAAACTTTTATTGGACGGAAACAATATGACAGTTATAACAAATAGATTGACGCAAAAGCCCGAAGGGTTAAGTGGTGGGGCCTCTCTTATCTCTCTCATAAAACACATCACTTTTACCGGACCTATCACACACATACACAGTAAGATTTGGACACACATAAAGAAACAAAACACAACAAACCAAACAAGCAAACCAGTTCCTGACCACCATTTTGTTTTTTATTCGTCGCAAGTCGCCGCAGCGAGCGGGACCCTACCGCACGGCCGCCACCCGGCCGTCCGACTGATATGGATATCTAATAGACAACGCGCCCGCCGCACGAGTAGAGGAGCCGAAACGAGACAGACTACCCTGCCACCACCAGGCATTCGCGCTGGTCTATAGCATGCGTAGATAGCTATGGTATCTGTCTCGCATAGCAGCTACAAGTGCGCCGCCCGCAGCGACGCTACGGCCGAACGGCGGGGTGAGGTTTCGAGCGGGAAACTTACTAGCATTGTGTATTACATTTAATTAAAGGTACACTGTTGTTGTTATGATATGCAACCTGCTGCGATGGCAAGATATGTCTTTGAACTAGCTTTTTGCCGAATTTTATCCACTTCCATCTATATTAACCATTCGAAATCCTGGTGTGAAGCAAAAATGAACCGATAAAATTACCACTTCGAAATGTATTTTACGGCTGTTAGCGCGGAAGCCGTAAGAGATAAGTGCTGGTATGAGTAAGAAAAATGACGGCAACGACGTTTTCAATCCAGCCGTGTTAAGTTCAATACCGTAGCTATCATGGTCTGGAAACCAGGGGGCTGAGAATAAAAATTTTAAAAACTTATATTTTATTTTTGCCTATAAAATAAAAAGTTTCAGTCTGAAAGTTTTTATCTCTAAATATATAATAAAGGAGGCTATTCTCTCTTATTATCTGAAATGGGAACTAAATTTTTATCAATTAGATCGGAAGATATAAGGGTTTGAATGATATTTTGGGAAATGCAGACCTTCACGGAACGGGCCAAAAAGAACCCTTAAATTTCCGTTTTTGTTTTGTTTCTGTGTTTGTGCAGTACTGCACAAACCGAACTTTAAGTTGATATTTGACTCAGAACCTGAACTGCTGTAGCTTCAGATATTTCGAGCCTGTAGTTTAGACCATGAGTTTTATGCCAAATTTAGGGTGCAAAGTTTAAAAGCTAATTTAGAGCCCTAAATTTAAAGCTTTTTCTTTCCAACTTTTTGTGTGAACTACAAATTTCCCTGATGTAAAAGGGTGCAAGTTTGAAGAGTCTAGATGAATTAGCAAAAAATAGAAAAATAAAAGTTAAAAATCACATCATGCAAAATTCTGGGCAAAATTTTGAAAATTTTGAAAATTGACAACCGTGGTGCTTATTCATTTGGAAGTGCCTTCTATCCACAAAAGTTTTAGGTCTCTGATACCAGCGCTCAGAACAGACAACAACAACAACAACAACAACAACAACAAAGACAAGACGAGACCGGAAAATGCAGAATAAACTTTCTTACTTCGTTCGTCACCGGCTTGACAACAACCTCGGCCTGCGGCCTCGGCAGGTGCCGCTCTGGCGCAGGAGAAGCCGGTGACAATGTACGTTAGCCAAACAGTTCGATTGACAGGCGAGTTTTTTCAGCAGTTCGATACTTATAACAACGCAATGTTGGAGTTTTAGGTTTTGTGTTCTCATTATGGCTCCATTTAATCCCCTGCCTAGGCCCATGTTTTTCCTAAATTAGCATGTCTCTGCATACTGCACCACGCTTGACCTCTGTTCATATCATCAAATAAATAAACACACGCATAATGTTTGTTTTGTTAAGCAAAGACTGGGCATGACGGGAAGAAAGGAGATACAATATAAAATATGATGGGTTTTCCGACGGTATTTCACCCATACCTGCAGATTTTCACCAAATTCAGCCTATTTGTTACCGAGTTATGCCCCAGCTCGAGACCTCAGCCCCACCACCGAACTGATGTCCTGGATCCGCCTATGCTTGAGCTCCTTACCCCAACCCCTTACATATGTCCTGGATCTGCCTATGCTCGAACTCCGTAGCCCCACCTCTATACTGCCCTGGACCCGCCTATGCTTGAACTCCTTAGCCCTTACCCCTAATGATGTCCTGGATCCGCCTATGCTCGAGCTCCCGAGCCCCACCCACGTACTGATGTCCTGAATCCGCTTATGCTCGAGCTCCTTAGCCCCACTCCCGTACTGATGTCCAGGATCCGCTTATGTTTTAACTCTTTAGCCCCTACCTGTTTTAACTCTTTAGCCTCTTGATGTCCTGGATCCGCTTATGCTCGAGCTCCTTAGCCCCACCCCCGTACTGATGTCTTTGATCCGCCTATACTCGAGCCCCTTAGCCCCGGCCCCGTACTGATGTCCTGGATCCGCCTCTGCTCGAGCTCCTTAGCCCGACACCCATACTGATGTCCTGGATCCGCCTATGCTCGAGCTCCTTAGCCCCATCTCCGTACAGATGTCCTGGATCCGCCTATGCTGGATCTCCTTAGCCCCATCCCCGTACCGATATGCTGGATCCGCCTATGCTCAAACCCCTTAGCCTCTAACCCCGTACTGATATCCTGGCTCCGCTTATGCTCGAGCTCCTAAGCCCCACCCCCGTACTGATGTCCTGGATCCGCCTATGCCCGAACTCTTTAGCCCCTACCCCTCTGCTGATGTCCTGGATCCGCTTATGCTTGAGCTGCTTAGCCCCACCTCTGTACTGATGTCCTTTATCCGCCTATACTCGAACCCCTTAGCCCCACCCCCGTACTGATGCCTTGGATCCGCCTCTGCTTGAGCTCCTTAGCCCCACACCCATACTGATGTCCTGGATCCGCCTATACTCCAGCCCTTTAGCCCCACCCCCGTACAGATGTCCTGGATCCACCTATGCTCGATCTCCTTAGCCCCACCCCCGTACTGATGTCCTGGATCCGCCTTTACTCAGGCTGCAGAGCCACACCCCTGCACTGATGTCCTGGATCCGCCTATGCTCGAGCTCCTTAGCCCCACCCCCGAACTGATGTCCTGGATCTGCCTATGCTCGAACTCCGTAGCCCCACCTCCGTACTGCCCTGGATTCGCCTATACTCAATTTCTTTATTCCCTACCACCCTACTAATGTCCTGGATCCGCCTATGCTGGAACGCCCGAGCCCCACCACCGTACTGATGTCCTGGATCCGCCTATGCTCGAGCTCCTTAGCCCCACCCCCGTACTGAGGCCTGGATCCGCCTTTGCTGGAGCTCCTTAGCCCCACCCCCCGTACTGATGTCCTGGATCCGCCTATGCTCGAACTTCTTAGCCCCACCTCCGTACTGATGTCCTGGATCCGCATATGCTCGAACTCCTTAGCCCCTACCCCCTACTGATGTCCTGGATCCGCCTATGCTCGAGCTCCTTACCCCACCTTCTTCCTGATGTCTTGGATCCGCCTATGCTCGAACTCCGTAGCCCCTACCCCCCCCACTGATGTCCTGGATCCGCCTATGCTCGAGCTCCTTACCCCACCCCCTTACTGATGTCCTGGATCCGCCTGTGCTCGAACTTCGTAGCCCCACCTCTGTACTGCCCTGGATCCGCCTATGCTCGAACTACTTAGCCCCCACCCCCCTACTGATGTCCTGGATCCGACTATGCTCGAGCTCCCGAGCCCCACCCCATCAGCTGAATCCGCTTATGCTCGAGCTCCCGAGCCCCACCCCATCAGCTGAATCCGCTTATGCTCGAGCTTCTTAGCCCCACCGCCGTACTGATGTCCTAGATCCGCCTCTGCTCGAGCTCCTTAGTCCCATCCCCGTACTAATATCCTGGATCCGCCTATGCTCGAACTCCGTAGCCCCTACCCCCCTACTGATGTCCTGGATCCGCCTATTCTGGAACTCCCGAGTCTCACCCCGTACTGATATCCTGATTCCGCTAATGCTCAGCTGCTTAGCCCCATCCCCGTACTAATGTCCTGGATACGCCTATGCTCTAACTCCCTAGCCCGACCCTCGTACCGATGGCCTGGATCCGCCTATGCTCTAACTCCCTAGCCCCACCCTCGTACTGATGTCCTGGGTCCGCCTATGCTCGAACTCTTTAGCCCCTACCCCCATGCTGATGTCCTGGATCCGCTTATGCTCGATCTCCTTACGCCCACACCAGTAACGCCCCACCTCCGTGCCCCCCCCCACCGCCCCCGAAACGACATAGGCGGATCCAAGGGGAAAAGGGACAGGTGCCCCCCATAGAATCTTAGCGCCCCCTGAAATTGTCCCGGAAACCCCTGGAAAGTTCGATGGCACCCCCTGAAATGTCGTTTTCCCCGAGATGCAGGTATCGGGGTCTACTGATAGGTTTTAGCGCCTACTTGATAGGTTTTTCCGGCCAAAAGTGGCGTCCCTGGTGTAGATAGCGCCCACCAGGAAGTTTCCCCTTCCACCTCGCCCCCGATAGGCAATCCTGGATCCGCGTATGGGAAGCGACATTTCAGGGAGCGTCATCGACCTTGAGAGGCGTGTCTTTACAATTTCAGAGGGCGCCGATGGTCGATTGGGGGTTGGGCGAGGGGATGGGGGGAGAAGGGTGGGGGGGGCACCTAGCCTACTTATTCCCTGGATCCACCCATGGTTCAAAAACAGAAACATAATACTCTTATTGTAAACTCAGACTTTTACGGTACTCTAATTACTTGTGATGCATTATGGGTAGTGTTGGGTACTTTTTTACCAGACCATAAATAAACAGAAACGGCCGCGCCGATTGCCGGCGTTGCCGCGACGTGGACGCAGGGGTGACGCGTGGTGATTTGCTACAACGATGCGTGGAGAAACGGCATGTTAGTAAAGGTAACTTGGTGTTTCATTGATATATATGCAGATGGAATGTCGACATATGTCTCTTACCTAGCTGCATGCAAAATTTCATTTCCCTCCAATGACTCTAACCACCCTAAACCCCGGTGTGAAGCAAAAATGAACTGATAAAATTACCACTTTGAAATGTATTTTACGGCTTATAGCGCGGAAGCCGTAAGAGATAAGTGGGGGGTATCAGTGAGAAAAATGACGGCAACGAAGTTTTCTATCCAGCCGTGTTAAGTTCAATACCGTAGCTATCATGGTCTGGAAACCAGGGGGCTGAGAATAAAAATTTTAAAAACTTATATTTTATTTTTGCCTATAAAATAAAAAGTTTCAGTCTGAAAGTTTTTATCTCTAAATATATAATAAAGGAGGCTATTCTCTCTTATTATCTGAAATGGGAACTAATTTTTATCAATTAGATCGGAAGATATAAGGGTTTGAATGATATTTTGGGAAATGCAGACCTTCACGGAATGGGCCAAAAAGGACCCTTAAATTTCCGTTTTTGTTTTGTTTCTGTGTTTGTGCAGTACTGCACAAACCGGCCTTTAAGTTGATATTTGACTCAGAACCTGAACTGCTGTAGCTTCAGATATTTCGAGCCTGTAGTTTAGACCATGAGTTTTATGCCAAATTTAGGGTGCAAAGTTTAAAAGCTAATTTAGAGCCCTAAATTTAAAGCTTTTTCTTTCCATCTTTCTGTGTGAACTACAAATTTCCCTGATGTAAAAGGGTGCAAGTTTGAAGAGTCTAGATGAATTAGCAAAAAATAGAAAAATAAAAGTTAAAAATCACATAATGCAAAATTCTGGGCAAAATTTTGAAAATTTTGAAAATTGACAACCGTGGTGCATATTCATTTGGAAGTGCCTTCTATCCACAAAAGTTTTAGGTCTCTGATACCAGCGCTCAGAACAGACAACAACAACAACAACAAAGAACAACAAAAGAAAGAAAAAGAGTATAACCGTTTTATTGTTCGTCACCGGCTTAAAAAAGACAAGACGACGAACCGGAAAAACTGTCAGAATAGAAGCCGTTCACTTCGTTCGTCACCGGCTTCGACAACCTCGGCCTGCGGCCTCGGCAGGTGCCGCTCTGGCGCAGGAGAAGCCGGTGACAATGTACGTTAGCCAAACAGTTCGATTGACAGGCGAGTTTTTTTAGCAGTTTGATACTTATAACAACGCAATGTTGGAGTTTTAGGTTTTGTGTTCTCATTATGGCTCCATTTAATCCCCTGCCTAGGCCCATGTTTTTCTAAATTAGCATGTCTCTGCATACTGCACCACGCTTGACCTCTGTTCATATCATCAAATAAATAAACACACGCATAATGTTTGTTTTGTTAAGCAAAGACTGGGCATGACGGGAAGAAAGGAGATACAATATAAAACATGATGGGTTTTCCGACGGTATTTCACCCATACCTGCAGATTTTCACCAAATTCAGCCTATTTGTTACCGAGTTATGCCCCAGCTCGAGACCTCAGCCCCACCACCGAACTGATGTCCTGGATCCGCCTATGCTTGAGCTCCTTACCCCAACCTCTTACATATGTCCTGGATCTGCCTATGCTCGAACTCCGTAGCCCCACCTCTATACTGCCCTGGACCCGCCTATGCTTGAACTCCTTAGCCCTTACCCCTAATGATGTCCTGGATCCGCCTATGCTCGAGCTCCCGAGCCCCACCCACGTACTGATGTCCTGAATCCGCTTATGCTCGAGCTCCTTAGCCCCACTCCCGTACTGATGTCCAGGATCCGCTTATGTTTTAACTCTTTAGCCCCTACCTGTTTTAACTCTTTAGCCTCTTGATGTCCTGGATCCGCTTATGCTCGAGCTCCTTAGCCCCACCCCCGTACTGATGTCTTTGATCCGCCTATACTCGAGCCCCTTAGCCCCGGCCCCGTACTGATGTCCTGGATCCGCCTCTGCTCGAGCTCCTTAGCCCGACACCCATACTGATGTCCTGGATCCGCCTATGCTCGAGCTCCTTAGCCCCATCTCCGTACAGATGTCCTGGATCCGCCTATGCTGGATCTCCTTAGCCCCATCCCCGTACCGATATGCTGGATCCGCCTATGCTCAAACCCCTTAGCCTCTAACCCCGTACTGATATCCTGGCTCCGCTTATGCTCGAGCTCCTAAGCCCCACCCCCGTACTGATGTCCTGGATCCGCCTATGCCCGAACTCTTTAGCCCCTACCCCTCTGCTGATGTCCTGGATCCGCTTATGCTTGAGCTGCTTAGCCCCACCTCTGTACTGATGTCCTTTATCCGCCTATACTCGAACCCCTTAGCCCCACCCCCGTACTGATGCCTTGGATCCGCCGCTGCTCGAGCTCCTTAGCCCCACACCCATACTGATGTCCTGGATCCGCCTATACTCCAGCCCTTTAGCCCCACCCCCGTACAGATGTCCTGGATCCGCCTATGCTCGATCTCCTTAGCCCCACCCCCGTACTGATGTCCTGGATCCGCCTTTACTCAGGCTGCAGAGCCACACCCCTGCACTGATGTCCTGGATCCGCCTATGCTCGAGCTCCTTAGCCCCACCCCCGAACTGATGTCCTGGATCTGCCTATGCTCGAACTCCGTAGCCCCACCTCCGTACTGCCCTGGATTCGCCTATACTCAATTTCTTTATTCCCTACCACCCTACTAATGTCCTGGATCCGCCTATGCTGGAACGCCCGAGCCCCACCACCGTACTGATGTCCTGGATCCGCCTATGCTCGAGCTTCTTAGCCCCACCCCCGTACTGAGGCCTGGATCCGCCTTTGCTGGAGCTCCTTAGCCCCACCCCCCGTACTGATGTCCTGGATCCGCCTATGCTCGAACTTCGTAGCCCCACCTCCGTACTGATGTCCTGGATCCGCATATGCTCGAACTCCTTAGCCCCTACCCCCTACTGATGTCCTGGATCCGCCTATGCTCGAGCTCCTTACCCCACCTTCTTCCTGATGTCTTGGATCCGCCTATGCTCGAACTCCGTAGCCCCTACCCCCCCCACTGATGTCCTGGATCCGCCTATGCTCGAGCTCCTTACCCCACCCCCTTACTGATGTCCTGGATCCGCCTGTGCTCGAACTTCGTAGCCCCACCTCTGTACTGCCCTGGATCCGCCTATGCTCGAACTACTTAGCCCCAACCCCCTACTGATGTCCTGGATCCGACTATGCTCGAGCTCCCGAGCCCCACCCCATCAGCTGAATCCGCTTATGCTCGAGCTCCCGAGCCCCACCCCATCAGCTGAATCCGCTTATGCTCGAGCTTCTTAGCCCCACCGCCGTACTGATGTCCTAGATCCGCCTCTGCTCGAGCTCCTTAGTCCCATCCCCGTACTAATATCCTGGATCCGCCTATGCTCGAACTCCGTAGCCCCTACCCCCCTACTGATGTCCTGGATCCGCCTATTCTGGAACTCCCGAGTCTCACCCCGTACTGATATCCTGATTCCGCTAATGCTCAGCTGCTTAGCCCCATCCCCGTACTAATGTCCTGGATACGCCTATGCTCTAACTCCCTAGCCCGACCCTCGTACCGATGGCCTGGATCCGCCTATGCTCTAACTCCCTAGCCCCACCCTCGTACTGATGTCCTGGGTCCGCCTATGCTCGAACTCTTTAGCCCCTACCCCCATGCTGATGTCCTGGATCCGCTTATGCTCGATCTCCTTACGCCCACACCAGTAACGCCCCACCTCCGTGCCCCCCCCGCCCCCGAAACGACATAGGTGGATCCAAGGGGAAAGGGGACAGGTGCCCCCCATAGAATCTTAGCGCCCCCTGAAATTGTCCCGGAAACCCCTGGAAAGTTCGATGGCACCCCCTGAAATGTCGTTTTCCCCGAGATGCAGGTATCGGGGTCTACTGATAGGTTTTAGCGCCTACTTGATAGGTTTTTCCGGCCAAAAGTGGCGTCCCTGGTGTAGATAGCGCCCACCAGGAAGTTTCCCCTTCCACCTCGCCCCCGATAGGCAATCCTGGATCCGCGTATGGGAAGCGACATTTCAGGGAGCGTCATCGACCTTGAGAGGCGTGTCTTTACAATTTCAGAGGGCGCCGATGGTCGATTGGGGGTTGGGCGAGGGGATGGGGGGAGAAGGGGTGGGGGGGGGCACCTAGCCTACTTATTCCCTGGATCCACCCATGGTTCAAAAAAGAAACATAATACTCTTATTGTAAACTCAGACTTTTACGGTACTCTAATTACTTGTGATGCATTATGGGTAGTGTTGGGTACTTTTTTACCAGACCATAAATAAACAGAAACGGCCGCGCCGATTGCCGGCGTTGCCGCGACGTGGACGCAGGGGTGACGCGTGGTGATTTGCTACAACGATGCGTGGAGAAACGGCATGTTAGTAAAGGTAACTTGGTGTTTCATTGATATATATGCAGATGGAATGTCGACATATGTCTCTTACCTAGCTGCATGCAAAATTTCATTTCCCTCCAATGACTCTAACCACCCTAAACCCCGGTGTGAAGCAAAAATGAACTGATAAAATTACCACTTTGAAATGTATTTTACGGCTTATAGCGCGGAAGCCGTAAGAGATAAGTGGGGGTATCAGTGAGAAAAATGACGGCAACGAAGTTTTCTATCCAGCCGTGTTAAGTTCAATACCGTAGCTATCATGGTCTGGAAACCAGGGGGCTGAGAATAAAAATTTTAAAAACTTATATTTTATTTTTGCCTATAAAATAAAAAGTTTCAGTCTGAAAGTTTTTATCTCTAAATATATAATAAAGGAGGCTATTCTCTCTTATTATCTGAAATGGGAACTAATTTTTATCAATTAGATCGGAAGATATAAGGGTTTGAATGATATTTTGGGAAATGCAGACCTTCACGGAATGGGCCAAAAAGGACCCTTAACTTTCCGTTTTTGTTTTGTTTCTGTGTTTGTGCAGTACTGCACAAACCGGCCTTTAAGTTGATATTTGACTCAGAACCTGAACTGCTGTAGCTTCAGATATTTCGAGCCTGTAGTTTAGACCATGAGTTTTATGCCAAATTTAGGGTGCAAAGTTTAAAAGCTAATTTAGAGCCCTAAATTTAAAGCTTTTTCTTTCCAACTTTCTGTGTGAACTACAAATTTCCCTGATGTAAAAGGGTGCAAGTTTGAAGAGTCTAGATGAATTAGCAAAAAATAGAAAAATAAAAGTTAAAAATCACATAATGCAAAATTCTGGGCAAAATTTTGAAAATTTTGAAAATTGACAACCGTGGTGCATATTCATTTGGAAGTGCCTTCTATCCACAAAAGTTTTAGGTCTCTGATACCAGCGCTCAGAACAGACAACAACAACAACAACAACAACCTCGGCCTGCGGCCTCGGCAGGTGCCGCTCTGGCGCAGGAGAAGCCGGTGACAATGTACGTTAGCCAAATAGTTCGATTGACAGGCGAGTTTTTTTCAGCAGTTTGATACTTATAACAACGCAATGTTGGAGTTTTAGGTTTTGTGTTCTCATTATAGCTCCATTCAATCCCCTGTCTTGGCCCATGTTTTCCTAAATTAGCATGTCTCTGCATACTGCACCACGCTTGCCCTCTGTTCATGTCATCAAATAAATAAACACACGCATAAATTTTGTTTTGTTAAGCAAAGACTGGGCATGACGAAAAGAAAGGAGATTTAATATAAAATATGATGGGTTTTCCGACGGTATTTCACCTATACCTGCAGATTTTCACCCAATTCAGCCTATTTGTTACCGAGTTATGCCCCAGCTCGAGACCTCAGCCCCACCACCGAACTGATGTCCTGGATCCGCCTATGCTCGAGCTCCTTACCCCACCCCCTTACATATGTCCTGGATCTGCCTATGCTCGAACTCCGTAGCCCCACCTCTATACTGCCCTGGATCCGCCTATGCTTGAACTCCTTAGCCCCTACCCCTACTGATGTCCTGGATCCGCCTATGCTCGAGCTTCCGAGCCCCACCCACGTACTGATGTCCTGAATCCGCTTATGCTCGAGCTCCTTAGCCCCACCCCCCTACTGATGTCCTGGATCCGCCTATGTTTTAACTCTAGCCCCTACCTGTTTTAACTCTTTAGCCCCTTGATGTCCTGGATCCGCATATGCTCGAGCTCCTTAGCCCCACCCCCGTACTGATGTCTTTGATCCGCCTATACTCGAGCCCCTTACCCCAGCCCCGTACTAATGTCCTGGATCCGCCTCTGCTCGAGCTCCTTAACCCGACACCCATACTGATGTCCTGGATCCGCCTATGCTCAAACTCCTTAGCCTCTACCCCCGTACTAATATCCTGGCTCCGCTTATGCTCAAGCTCCTTAGCCCCACCCCCGTACTGATGTCCTGGATCCGCCTATGCTCGAACTCTTTAGCCCCTACCCCTGTGCTGATGTCCTGGATCCGCTTATGCTTGAGCATCTTAGCCCCACCTCTGTACTGATGTCCTTTATCCGCCTATACTCGAACCCCTTAGCCCCACCCCCGTACTGATGCCCTGGATCCGCCTCTGCTCGAGCTCCTTAGCCCCACACCCATACTGATGTCCTGGATCCGCCTATGCTCAAGCTCTTTAGCCCCACCCCCGTACAGATGTCCTGGATCCACCTATGCTCGATCTCCTTAGCCCCACTCCCGTACTGATGTCCTGGATCTGCCTTTACTCGAGCTCCGGAGCCACACCCCTGCACTGATGTCCTGGATCCGCCTATGCTCGACCTCCTTAGCCCCACCCCCGAACTGATGTCCTGGATCTGCCTCTGCTCGAACTCCGTAGCCCCACCTCCGTACTGCCCTGGATCCGCCTATGCTCGAGCTCCTTACCCCACCTTCTTACTGATGTCCTAGATCCGCCTATGCTCGAACTCCGTAGCCCCTACCCTCCCCCCGCCCACTGATGTCCTGGATCCGCCTTTACTCGAGCTCCGGAGCCACACCCCTGCGCTGATGTCCTGGATCCGCCTATGCTCGAGCTCCTTAGCCCCACCCCCGAACTGATGTCCTGGATCTGCCTATGCTCGAACTCCGTAGCTCCACCTCCGTACTGCCCTGGATTCGCCTATACTCGAACTCTTTAGCCCCTACCACCCTACTAATGTCCTGGATCCGCCTATGCTGGAACGCCCGAGCCCCACCACCGTACTGATGTCCTAGAGCCGCCTATGCTCGAGCTCCCGAGCCCCACCCCCGTACTGATCAGCTGAATCCGCTTATGCTCGAGCTTCTTAGCCCCACCCCCGTACTGATGTCCTGGATCCGCCTATGCTCGAACTCTTTAGCCCCTACCCACGTGCTGATGTCCTGGATCCGCTTATGCTCGAGCTCCTTAGCCTCAACCCCGTACTGATGTCCTTGATCCGCCTATACTCAAGCCCTTTAGCCCCACCGCCTTACTGATGTCCTAGATCCGCCTCTGCTCGAGCTCCTTAGCCCCACACCCATACTGATGTCCTGGATCAGCCTATGCTCGAGCTCCGTAGCCCCTACCCCCTACTGATGTCCTGGATCCGCCTATGCTGGAACTCCCGAGTCTCACCCCGTACTGATGTCCTGAATCCGCTAATGCTCAGCTGCTTAGCCCCATCCCCGTACTAACGTCCTGGATCCGCCTATGCTCTAACTCCCTAGCCCGACCCTCGTACCGATGTCCTGGATCCGCCTATGCTCTAACTCCCTAGCCCGACCCTCGTACCGATGTCCTGGATCCGCCTATGCTCTAACTCCCTAGCCCCACCCTCGTACTGATGTCCTGGGTCTGCCTATGCTCGAAATCTTTAGCCCCTACCCCCATGCTGATGTCCTGGATCCGCTTATGCTCGAGCTCCTTACCCCCACACCCGTAACGACCCCACCTCCGTGCCCCCCCCCGAAAGGACATAGGCGGATCCAAGGGGGAAAGGGGACAGGTGCCCCCATAGAATCTTAGCGCCCCCTGAAATTGTCCCGGAAACTCCTGGAAAGTTCGATGGCACCCCCTGAAATGTCGTTTTCCCCGAGATGCAGGTATCGGGGTGTACTGATAGGTTTTAGCGCCTACTTGATAGGTTTTCCGGCCAAAAGTGGCGTCCCTGGTGTAGATAGCGCCCACCAGGAAATTTCCCCTTCCACCTCGCCCCCGATAGGCAATCCTGGATCCGCGTATGGGAAGCGACATTTCAGGGAGCGTCATCGACCTTGAGAGGCGTGTCTTTACAATTTCAGAGGGCGCCGATGGTCGATTGGGGGTTGGGCGAGGGGATGGGGGGAGAAGGGTGGGGGGGGGGGCACCTAGCCTACTTATTCCCTGGATCCACCCATGGTTCAAAAAAAGAAACATAATACTCTTATTGTAAACTCAGACTTTTACGGTACTCTAATTACTTGTGATGCATTATGGGTAGTGTTGGGTACTTTTTTACCAGACCATAAATAAACAGAAACGGCCGCGCCGATTGCCGGCGTTGCCGCGACGTGGACGCAGGGGTGACGCGTGGTGATTTGCTACAACGATGCGTGGAGAAACGGCATGTTAGTAAAGGTAACTTGGTGTTTCATTGATATATATGCAGATGGAATGTCGACATATGTCTCTTACCTAGCTGCATGCAAAATTTCATTTCCCTCCAATGACTCTAACCACCCTAAACCCCGGTGTGAAGCAAAAATGAACTGATAAAATTACCACTTTGAAATGTCCTTTACGGCTTATAGCGCGGAAGCCGTAAGAGATAAGTGGGGGGTATGAGTGAGAAAAATGACGGCAACGAAGTTTTCTATCCAGCCGTGTTAAGTTCAATACCGTAGCTATCATAGTCTGGAAACCAGGGGGCTGAGAATAAAAATTTTAAAAACTTATATTTTATTTTTGCCTATAAAATAAAAAGTTTCAGCCTGAAAGTTTTTACCTCTAAATATATAATAAAGGAGGCTATTCTCTTTTATTATCTGAAATGGGAACTAATTTTTATCAATTAGATCGGAAGATATAAGGGTTTGAATGATATTTTGGGAAATGCAGACCTTCACGGAATGGGCCAAAAAGGACCCTTAAATTTCCGTTTTTGTTTTGTTTCTGTGTTTGTGCAGTACTGCACAAACCGGCCTTTAAGTTGATATTTGACTCAGAACCTGAACTGCTGTAGCTTCAGATATTTCGAGCCTGTAGTTTAGACCACGAGTTTTATGCCAAATTTAGGGTGCAAAGTTTAAAAGCTAATTTGGAGCACTAAATTTAAAGCTTTTTCTTTCCAACTTTTTGTGTGAACTACAAATTTCCCTCATGTAAAAGGGTGCAAGTTTGAAGAGTCTAGATGAATTAGCAAAAAATAGAAAAATAAAAGTTAAAAATCACATAATGCAAAATTCTGGGCAAAATTTTGAAAATTTTGAAAATTGACAACCGTGGTGCTTATTCATTTGGAAGTGCCTTCTATCCACAAAAGTTTTACGTCTCTGATACCAGCGCTCAGAACAGACAACAACAACAACAACAGACAACAACGACGACGAGACCGGAAAAACTGTCAGAATAGAAGCCGTTTCCTACTTCGTTCGTCACCGGCTTCGACAACCTCGGCCTGCGGCCTCGGCTGGTGCCGCTCTGGCGCAGGAGAAGCCGGTGACAATGTACGTTAGCCAAACAGTTCGATTGACAGGCGAGTGTTTTCAGCAGTTTGATACTTATAACAACGCAATGTTGGAGTTTTAGGTTTTGGGTTCTCATTATGGCTCCATTCAATCCCCTGTCTAGGCCCATGTTTTCCTAAATTAGCATGTCTCTGCATACTGCACCACGCTTGCCCTCTGTTCATATCATCAAAGAAATAAACACACGCATAATGATTGTTTTGTTAAGCAAAGACTGGGCATGACGAGAAGAAAGGAGATACAATATAAAATATGATGGGTTTTCCGACGGTATTTCACCTATGCCTGCAGATTTTCACCCAATTCAGCCTATTTGTTACCGAGTTATGCCCCAGCTCGAGACCTCAGCCCCACCACCGAACTGATGTCCTGGATCCGCCTATGCTCGAGCTCCTTACCCCACCCCCTTACATATGTCCTGGATCTGCCTATGCTGGAACTCCGTAGCCCCACCTCTATACTGCCCTGGATCCGCCTATGCTTGAACTCCTTAGCCCCTACCCCTACTGATGTCCTGGATCCGCCTATGTTCGAGCTCCCGAGCCCCACCCACGTACTGATGTCCTGAATCCGCTTATGCTCGAGCTCCTTAGCCCCACCCCCGTACTGATGTCTTTGATGCGCCTATACTCGAGCCTCTTACCCCAGCCCCGTACTGATGTACTGGATCCGCCTCTGCTCGAGCTCCTTAGCCCAACACCCATACTGATGTCCTGGATCCGCCTATGCTCGAGCTCCTTAGCCCCACCTCCGTACAGATGTCCTGGATCCGCCTATGCTGGATCTCCTTAGCCCAATCCCCGTACCGATATGCTGGATCCGTCTATGCTCAAACTCCTTAGCCTCTACCCCCGTACTGATATCCTGGCTCCGCTTATGCTCGAGCTCCTTATCCCCACCCCCGTACTGATGTCCTGGATCCGCCTATGCTCGAACTCTTTAGCCCTTACCCCTGTGCTGATGTCCTGGATCCGCTTATGCTTGAGCTCCTTAGCCCCACCTCTGTACTGATGTCCTTTATCCGCCTATACTCGAACCCCTTAGCCCCACCCCCGTACTGATGCCCTGGATCCGCCTCTGCTCGAGCTCCTTAGCCCCACACCCATACTGATGTCCTGGATCCGCCTATGCTCCAGCTTTTTAGCCCCACCCCCGTACAGATGTCCTGGATCCACTTATGCTCGATCTCCTTAGCCCCACCCCCGTACTGATGTCCTGAATCCGCCTTTACTCGAGCTCTGGAGCCACACCCCTGCACTGATGTCCTGGATCCGCCTATGCTCGAGCTCCTTAGCCCCACCCCCGAACTGATGTCCTGGATCTGCCTATGCTCGAACTCCGTAGCCCCACCTCCGTACTGCCCTGGATTCGCCTATACTCAAACTCTTTAGCCCCTACCACCCTACTATTGTCCTGGATCCGCCTATGCTGGAACGCCCGAGCCCCACCACCGTACTGATGTCCTAGATCCGCCTATGCTTGAGCTCCTTAGCCCCACCCCCGTACTGAGGCCTGGATCCGCCTTTGCTGGAGCTCCTTAGCCCCACCCCCGTACTGATGTCCTGGATCCGCCTATGCTCGAACTTTTTAGCCCCACCTCCGTACTGATGTCCTGGATCCGCCTATGCTCGAACTCCTTAGCCCCTACCCGCTACTGATGTCCTGGATCCGCCTATGCTCGAGCTCCTTACCCCACCTTCTTACTGATGTCCTGGATCCGCCTATGCTCGAACTCCGTAGCCCCTACCCTCCCCCCGCCCACTGATGTCCTGGATCCGCCTTTACTCGAGCTCCGGAGCCACACCCCTGCGCTGATGTCCTGGATCCGCCTATGCTCGAGCTCCTTAGCCCCACCCCCGAACTGATGTCCTGGATCTGCCTATGCTCGAACTCCGTAGCCCCACCTCCGTACTGCCCTGGATTCGCCTATACTCGAACTCTTTAGCCCCTACCACCCTACTAATGTCCTGGATCCGCCTATGCTGGAACGCCCGAGCCCCACCACCGTACTGATGTCCTAGAGCCGCCTATGCTCGAGCTCCCGAGCCCCACCCCCGTACTGATCAGCTGAATCCGCTTATGCTCGAGCTTCTTAGCCCCACCCCCGTACTGATGTCCTGGATCCGCCCATGCTCGAACTCTTTAGCCCCTACCCACGTGCTGATGTCCTGGATCCGCTTATGCTCGAGCTCCTTAGCCTCACCCCCGTACTGATGTCCTTGATCCGCCTATACTCAAGCCCTTTAGCCCCACCGCCGTACTGATGTCCTAGATCCGCCTCTGCTCGAGCTCCTTAGCCCCACACCCATACTGATGTCCTGGATCAGCCTATGCTCGAGCTCCTTATCTCCACCCCCGTACAGATGTCCTAGATCCGCCTATGCTCGATCTCCTTAGCCCCATCCCCGTACTAATATCCTGGATCCGCCTATGCTCGAACTCCGTAGCCCTACCCCCTACTGATGTCCTGGATCCGCCTATGCTGGAACTCCCGAGTCTCACCCCGTACTGATGTCCTGGATCCGCTTATGCTCGAGCTCCTTACCCCCACACCCGTAACGACCCCACCTCCGTGCACCCCCCCGAAACGACATAGGCGGATCCAAGGGGGAAAGGGGACAGGTGCCCCCCATAGAATCTTAGCGCCCCCTGAAATTGTCCCGGAAACTCCTGGAAAGTTCGATGGCACCCCCTGAAATGTCGTTTTCCCCGAGATGCAGGTATCGGGGTGTACTGATAGGTTTTAGCGCCTACTTGATAGGTTTTCCGGCCAAAAGTGGCGTCCCTGGTGTAGATAGCGCCCACCAGGAAATTTCCCCTTCCACCTCGCCCCCGATAGGCAATCCTGGATCCGCGTATGGGAAGCGACATTTCAGGGAGCGTCATCGACCATGAGAGGCGTGTCTTTACAATTTCAGAGGGCGCCGATGGTCGATTGGGGGTTGGGGGAGGGGATGGGGGAGAAGGGTGAGGGGGGCACCTAGCCTACTTATTCCCTGGATCCACCCATGGTCCAAAAACAGAAACATAATACTCTTATTGTAAACTCGGACTTTTACGGTACTCTAATTACTTGTGATGCATTATGGGTAGTATTGGGTACTTTTTACCAGACCATAAATAAACAGAAACGGCCGCGCCGGTCGCCGGCGCTGCCGCGGCGTGGACGCAGGCGTGACGCGTGGTGATTTGCTACAACGTTGCGTGGAGAAACGGCATGTTTGTAAAGGTAACTTGGTGTTTCATTGATATCTATGCAGATGGAATGTCGACATATGTCTCTTACCTAGCTGCATGCAAAATTTCATTTCCCTCCAATGACTCTAACCACCCTAAACCCCGGTGTGAAGCAAAAATGAACTGATAAAATTACCACTTTGAAATGTCCTTTACGGCTTATAGCGCGGAAGCCGTAAGAGATAAGTGGGGGGTATGAGTGAGAAAAATGACGGCAACGAAGTTTTCTATCCAGCCGTGTTAAGTTCAATACCGTAGCTATCATAGTCTGGAAACCAGGGGGCTGAGAATAAAAATTTTAAAAACTTATATTTTATTTTTGCCTATAAAATAAAAAGTTTCAGTCTGAAAGTTTTTATCTCTAAATATATATTAAAGGAGGCTATTCTCTTTTATTATCTGAAATGGGAACTAATTTTTATCAATTAGATCGGAAGATATAAGGGTTTGAATGATATTTTGGGAAATGCAGACCTTCACGGAATGGGCCAAAAAGGACCCTTAAATTTCCGTTTTTGTTTTGTTTCTGTGTTTGTGCAGTACTGCACAAACCGGCCTTTAAGTTGATATTTGACTCAGAACCTGAACTGCTGTAGCTTCAGATATTTCGAGCCTGTAGTTTAGACCACGAGTTTTATGCCAAATTTAGGGTGCAAAGTTTAAAAGCTAATTTGGAGCACTAAATTTAAAGCTTTTTCTTTCCAACTTTTTGTGTGAACTACAAATTTCCCTCATGTAAAAGGGTGCAAGTTTGAAGAGTCTAGATGAATTAGCAAAAAATAGAAAAATAAAAGTTAAAAATCACATAATGCAAAATTCTGGGCAAAATTTTGAAAATTTTGAAAATTGACAACCGTGGTGCTTATTAATTTGGAAGTGCCTTCTATCCACAAAAGTTTTAGGTCTCTGATACCAGCGCTCAGAACAGACAACAACAGACGACGAGACCGGAAAAACTGTCAGAATAGAAGCCGTTTCTTACTTCGTTCGTCACCGGCTTCTGACAGACAACGACGACGAGACCGGAAAAACTGTCAGAATAGAAGCCGTTTCTTACTTCGTTCGTCACCGGCTTCTGACTACCTCGGCCTGCGGCCTCGGCAGGTGCCGCTCCGGCGCAGGAGAAGCCGGTGACAATGTACGTTAGGCAAGCAGTTCGATTGACAGGCGAGTGTTTTCAGCAGTATGATAGATATACTAACGCGATGTTGGGACTTGTGGTCTAATGCTCTCATTATGACTCCATTCAATCCCATGTGTAAGTCCATGTTTTTCTAAACTAATATGTCTCTGCACACTGCGCCACGTTTGTCGTCTGTTCATTAGGCCGGGTCAGGGGAGGGGTTTTTCTCCAGGAAACAAGTGAAAGGGGGAAATTATTTGTCCTTGGGGTATAAGAAAATGATATGATTTTTTCCAATTTTTTAAATTGATGCTGAGTGGTAGCGAATGACCGATTTGTGCAGGGACTTTTCCCATTTTTTCTTCAGAATGCCTAATTAATGCGTGAGTGAGATATCTGAGGGCTCCAAAAACATCATTGTCGTGTTCTCCGTATATCATTCCAGCCTATAGAGGACTCTATTTATACTTCATAATGTGTCATGACTCGGTTATTCTCGCTTCTCTCCTGAGGGATGCCCGTCATAGTGCCCCTGGTGGCAGAATGGAGAACTAGCGCAGTCGAGGGAGTCAAGCCGCCAGGGAGTGGTTTTAACTGTGTGTGGAGGCCTGAAAACCGAGAATTCGATTTCTGGGCAGTCACTGGCTTTAGTAAATATTTCCCATCCCTCGTTGCCATCGCTTAGTCGTATCTGCATATGTCCTGAGGCCTAAACACATGCATCGGAAAGGAAGTGACCGAAACAGACGAAAGCAGGACACAGCAGGGGAAGTATGTAATATTGACCCGAAATTCGACGAGTATTTGTTTCTAGGAGTAGTTTTAGAGTGAGGATATTTATCGTCAGCAGAAGGTTGAAGGCTGATTGGTCCCATATTGGTGTCGGTGTTTGTCGGCGGTGACGCGTATGGTGTTGATCTAGCCATATCGCCCTCAGAAAAGATGCATCTGGTTGTATCTTTATCAAACCATTTTTTGCGTCACCAGCACATGGAAAAAACGTCGTTTAACGAACTCGTAGGTCAAGTCAATCAACAACAAAATCTCATTTCGACTCAAAAACAGGGATGCTTTCACGGTGCCGCATTCTCGCACAAACATAACCATGACGGGCAGCACTTCCGACCACTGCGCTTCCAGCCTGAGTCACCAGTTGAACTGCCCTTTCTACCGCCTGGGTATGTACCGGGTATGCGGGCGCTGTATCTCTAAAAGAGAGCAGCTCCGGCACGCTGAGCTTGGATGTCAGTGGGGGTTCAGTCACTAGCTCATTACGCCATCAAGTTTTGTGAACAATTCACGTAAATTCAACTCATTAGAGTGAAGTAGACAAATGAACCAATGAACTGGTCTACCTTCAAAAGCTCAAACAGTCGAAAATATGCCACCATTTTTTCCTGTGTTCACTGCGGTTCCGTCTGCCCCCAACACAGCTATGTCCCCACCAAATTCCTCAACAACATCATGGAGCTTCTTAAAGATTATATGAGCCTTTCCTGATTCTGGGGTAAAATGTGTTAGATACTCGCCGCCAGGCTCTGCAACAACAGCGATATGTTCTTCCTGCTGTGCTATTCTACGTGTTGAGGGGCCTGACTCATCTAGATGACTGCCTATCATAACATACGAGGTATCTTTTCGGCCATCAAAATACACACCTGACAACTCAGATTCGCAAACCTTGTCTTTTCTCTTTTCTGCTTCTCGAATACGAGCAAGCACCCTAGCCCGTTGTACTTTCTTGTGATCCACTATGAATCTGGTATCACTAGAGGAAATCCTTCCGATATCAATTTGGAAACCATTAACAATAGCAGCAGCCGCACGATTTGACACGCCGTATCTGTCGGCTGCCAATGCCATGTGTCTCAGTGTGTCCGTGTTTACTTCACTGCTGGTCGCTTCATGCTCCGCGCTGTCCGCTGAAGACACAGCTTCGGTGTCTGTGAGGTCCTCAGAGGAGGATCCCTGCGAAAAATAAGAGAATGACTCATTATAAGGGAGACTGACACTATTATTCGACTTAAAAAACAACATTGATATGTAAGACATTCCCATTTAATTACATGTGTATCCGATTCCGATCACGAAAAAAACTTACATAGTATTCTGCAATAACTATATTACAACTGTGGTGAGTTTTTTGCGCTATTAGGCTAATCATATCGCACGAGGTCATCCAGTGATGATAAATACTCTCAGCTTAGCGCGCTCAGGGAGACTACTGTCCTTTTAACTAGTCTATTGAGGACGTAACAAATACTTATAAACTCCATGCGTCGAAAATAACGCTCGAAAAACATAAAGTGGAGTTATCTATCGAGCACATTAACAGAGCAATGGTTTACCTAAAATACAAGTTTCGCACCTGTAAGTGTGTCTGGTATGGATCTGGTCCTTCTGGAGACTCTCTTGTCATCTGCTGTGCCCTTCTTTCCCTCCTATCTTGTTGCACTCGCCTGCGACGACTTTCTTCGTGGTCGATGGAGCCGGTCGTGATTCTTCTCACGGTTCTCTGATCATGGAGAAACGCAACTTCTAGCTCCGGCACCTTATCGTCTCTGCCACAGGGGCAGTTCAGAAGGTCTGAACATTTACAAGCAGCAATGTCAAATAGTTTGGAGAACCACGTCTCTTCCCTCTCCCTTACGGTATCATCCCGATCGCGCTTGGGAGTTTTCATAAGTTTTTTAAAACGTCTATGACAGATGTCACCCAGTTGGCTGATACGAGATCCACTAACCGTTGGAATCCCCTCCTGACGCCAAGTGCTTGCAACTCGATCGCACGCCACCTTCTTTGCTTTTGCCGCAGATGTCAGCCGTCTGGTTAAAGGGTCTATCTCCCGCTGTATGTTTCGAAAACAGTTGATAAACTGCTTCCTCGTTGGTAACACGTTTGTGGGAAGATCAGCAGGTTGGCCCACGACAAAATTGTCGGTACCTTGTCGAGTTTTCCGAGTTTTTAGCTCAGATTTCCTACCACTAGCCATAGCTAAAAATGATGGCTTTAGCGCGTGAAATAAGCCGACTACTAACGCAGCGGACAGTACCACGACCACTTTAAGTCACGCCGTCAGCCAGACTGATGCGTGACTTCTTCGTATTTAGCAAGCCTACCCTCCCAAATGAGCGACAATATCCAGTGTCAATGCTTGGTGTCAAATGTGCGGTGGTCCTGGCAGCGGATCGAATGTACCTAAGGAGATTCGAGATAGCGCGCGTGCGAGAGAGAGAGAGAGAGGGGGAGATGAAAGCCAGCAAGACTGGTGCCAATTCAAGTTACATTCTCTTAAGACGGTGTTTCTGTAATGCCCATTTGCCGTTCAATAGGTACGATTATGTACCATTGCTTATCAGGCAAACAAGGCTGGGGAAGGGGAAAGGGTATGGGCTCAGACACATGTGAAAACCGCAATTTCATCAGATTAATCCCATTCGGTTGATTACAAGAAATTGAATCACCACCTGTCCCTTAAATGGGACCAAACCCCGGCGCACAGCACGCCTTTCGCGCGCTGTTTATCGTGTCCACCGGTAGATGTCACTGGTGACGGATGCTAAAGCCTCCACGGAAAACACTATAAAAGGACTAATAGATCTCTCTCGATTATAACTCTTCTACCACAACTGGTGTAACAGCACCCGGCGCATTCAAAAATCGCAAAATTGGAGCTCTCTGAGGCTTCCCAATGTTCTAAAATCACATTTTAGGAGAAAAACAGCAAAAAGTGCTCAGATAAATGAGCTTTTCGCTAGTACTCAGACTCAATTAAAATTGCTGAAAATTTGCAGATTAGCTTTAAATTGAACAAGGACCAATAATTTCCCCCTTTCACCGGGATCCGTTTCCATCGACCCGGCCTACTGTTCATGTCATCACATAAATAATCACACGTATAAAGTTTGGTTTGTTAAGTAAAGACTGGCTATGCCCAGAAGAAAGGAGATACAATATAAAATATTATGGGTTTGCCGACCATATTTCACCTATACCTGGAGATCTTCACACAATTCAGCCTATTTGTTGCCGAGTTAGCTTCGGTTACCCTAAGTCCCAGTCCGCATGCGCAGTAAAGTCTGCAGTGAATGAGAGCGAAGACCCCGTTATAATTGACTGAAGCATGTTGGTATGTCGTTTGTTTGTCTCCTGGTCTAAACTATCCCTTATAGCCTAATATTCCTTAGAATTCATACTGCACATGCGCAGCACAATACAGTGTCATAATGCCGTGAATTGGGATTAGCAGATAGTATTCTGCTATTACTCTCAAATTTTTAGCCCAATCGGTCTATTGGCTCCCGAGATAGCCTCCCTGACCATAAGTTCTAATGCACATGCGCACTAACCTTTGTAGTAAGCAAGGGTGTCAAAACTTTCATACTAAATTTAAGCGTGTTGGCTCTCCTCTGTCCATGTCCTTTTCTGAAATATCCTCACCTTTAAGGCTTATATTTAAGATTTCTACTGCGCATGCGCAGCGCAGTGCAGCTTCATTATGACATTATTTGTGGTTTTCACTCCGTGTCATTTTCTTGTTCACAAAAATTCAAACAAATCGACCCGTAGGTTGCCGCGATAGCCTCTGTTACCATTAGTTCCACTGCGCATGCGCAGTGACCTTTTATTGACCTGAAGACCGGATTCAAAATCTGCATGACCGATTTCCTCTTATTGATATTGTTCGATAATATGGAATAGAGTGCAACGAGATTTATATATTATTTATATGTCTAAATACGATAGCGGATACAAGGGGCGAAGCTAGTGGGCTTAAGTCCCCCCCCCATGTGAAAATGCCTACAGCTATAGCATAAGCAAAGGATGTTTGGAGGCAATGGCAGGGAGGCTGGAGCTAATAGGTGAATTCAGGGCAGCGGGGGGGATAGGGGCACGTGCACCCCCCCTTTGGTCGATCCTCAGCACCCCCTGAAATGGCCACGGCGCCCCCTCAAACATTCGATGGCACCCCTGAAATGTCACTTCCCACCGTCTTTCCCTAGGATGCAAAAATTGGCGCCCATCGGAAGGATTTTGCGTGTCAAAAGTGGCGCCCTATGCTCCGGATTACACCCCTTCCCCTGCGGACGGTGCCTCCTCTATCGGTAATCCTTGATCCGCCTATGCTCAAGCTCCTTAGCCCCACCCCCCAACTGATATCCTGGATCCGCCTATGCTCGAACTCCTTAGGCCCACCCCCGGCCTGATGTCCTGGATCCGCCTATGATCGAGCTCCTTAGGCCCATCCCCGTACTGATGTCCTGGGTCCGCCTATGCTCGAGCTCCGTAGCCCCACCCCTGTACTGATGTCCTGGATCCGCCTATGTTCGAGCTCCTTAGCCCCACCTCCGTGCTGATGTCCTTGATCCGCCTATGCTCGATCTCCTTAGCCCCACCCCCGTACTGATGTCCTGGGTCCGCCTATGCTCTAGCTCCTTAACCCCACCCCCGAACTGATGTCCTGGATCCGCCTATGCTGGAGCTCCTTAGCCCTACCCCTACTGATGTCCTGGATCCGCCTATGCTCGAGCTCGTTAGCCCCACCCCCGTATTGATGTCCTGGATCCGCCTATGCTCGAGGTCCCGAGTTCCAACCCGCTCCTGATGTCCTGGATCCGCCTATGCTCGAGCTCCTTAGCCCCACCCCGTACTGATGTCCTGTATCCGCCTATGCTCGAGCTCACTAGCCCCACCCCGGTACTGATGTCTTGGATCCGCCTATGCTCGAGCTCCTTAGCCCCACCCCCATACTAATAGCCTGGATCCGCCACTGCTTATTCAGTTGGTTTAAGCAGGCAGTGCAAGGAGTCACGTATCATGGTATGACCACAAAGAGGTTTATTCGGCTGGGAAAGAAATGGTGTGCAACGGTGTATCCTTTGACCAGTGTTACCTATGGTTAGAGGATGCATTAACTAGTGGGTAGATAGATAGATAAATGTTAAACTTTTATTGGACGGAAACAATATGACAGGTATAACAAAGAGATTGACGCAAAAGCCCGAAGGCTTAAGTGGTGGGGCCTCTCTTATTTCTCTCATAAAACACATCACTTTTACCGGACCTATCACACACATACACAATAAGATTTGGACACACATGAAGAAACAAAACACAACAAACCAAACAAGCAAACCAGTTCCTGACCACCATTTTGTTTTTTATTCGTCGCAAGTCGCCACAGCGAGCGGGACCCTACCTCACGGCCGCCACCCGGCCGTCCGACTGATATGAATATCTATTAGACAACGCGCCCGCCGCACGAGTAGAGGAGCCGAAACGAGACAGACTACCCTGCCACCACCGGGCATTCGCGCTGGTCTATAGTATGCGTAGATAGCTACAGCATCTGTCTCGGATAGCAGCTCCCAGTGCGCCGCCCGCAGCGACGCTACGGCCGAACGGCGGGGTGAGGTTTCGAGCGGGAAACATACTAGCATTGTGTATTACATTTAATTAAAGATACACTGTTGTTGCAATGATATGCAACCTGTTGCAATGACAAGATATGTCTTTGAACTAGCTTTTTGCCGAATTTCATCCACTTCCATCTATATTAACCATTCGAAATCCTGGTGTGAAGCAAAAATGAACCGATGAAATTACCACTTTGAAATGTATTTTACGACTTATAGCTCGGACGCCGTAAGAGATAAGTGGGGGGTATGAGTGAGAAAAATGACGGCAACGAAGTTTGCTATCCAGCCGTGTTAAGTTCAATACCCTAGCTATCATGTTCTGGAAACCAGGGGGCTGAGAATAAAAAGTTTCAAAACTTATATTTTATTTTTGCCTATAAAATAAAAAGTTTCAGTCTGAAAGTTTTTATATCTAAATATATAATAAGGGAGGGTATTCTCTTGTATTATCTGAAATGGAAACTAAATTTTATTAATTAGATCCGAAGATATAAGGGTTTGAATGATATTTTGGGAAACACAGACCTTCACGGAACAGGCCAAAAGTGACCCTCAAATTTCCGTTTTCATTTTGTTTTTGTGTTTGTGCAGAACTGCACAAACAGGCCTATAAGTGGATATTTGACTTAGAACCTGAACTGCCGTAGCTTTAGATATTCCAAGCCTATAGTTTAGACCATGAGTTTTATGCCAAATTTAGAGTGCAAAGTTTAAAAGGTAATTTAGAGAGTTAAATTTAAGACTTTTTCTTTCCAACTTTTTGTGTGAACTACAAATTTCCCTGATGTAAAAGGGTGCAAGTTTGAAGAGTCTAGATGAATTAGCAAAACATAGAAAAATAGAAGTTAAAAATCACATAATGCAAAATTCTGGGCAAAATTTTGAAAATTTTTAAAATTGACAACCGTGGTGCTTATTCATTTGGAAGTGCCTTCTATCCACAAAAGTTTTAGGTCTCTGATACCAGCGCTCAGAACAGACAACAACAACAGACAACCACGACGAGACCGGAAAAACTGTCAGAATAGAAGCCGTTTCTTACTTCGTTCGTCACCGGCTTCTGACGTCACCGGCTTCTGACAACGACGACGACGAGACCGGAAAAACTGTCAGAATAGAAGCCGTTTCTTACTTCGTTCGTCACCGGCTTCTGACAACTACAACAACAGACCACAACGAGACCCGTCTGAGCGGCCAGAATAGAGCCGCTTGAGAAATCTCAATGCGCTTCGCTCCATGAATTTCGTCATGCGGCTCTGACAACAACAGACCACGACGAGACCCGTCTGAGCGGCCAGAATAGAGCCGCTTGAGAAATCTCAATGCGCTTCGCTCCATGGATTTCGTCATGCGGCTCTGACAACAGACCACGACGAGACCCGTCTGAGCGGCCAGAATAGAGCCGCTTGAGAAATCTCAATGCGCTTCGCTCCATGGATTTCGTCATGCGGCTCTGACAGACAGACAGTCAGACCACGACGAGACCGGTAAAGCGGCCAGAATAGAGCCTCTTGAGAAATCTCAATGCGCTTCGCTCCATGGATTTCGTCATGCGGCTCTGACACACCAGTCACTGGCACTACGGGGCTGGGGGGGGTAGAGAGGTACCTTCAATTTGATCATGTGTGAAATCTATGTAATGTATAAATGTATGATACATCAACCTATGTGTGATTGTTTAAATTGTGTACTTTGCAATGAATTCGCGTATTGAGCGTATTTGTGCTAATGTGTTTTTTTTAATCCGTGATGAAAATAATGTTCTGCACACACACACACACACACACACACACACACACACACACACACACACACACACACACACACACACACACACACACACACACACACACACACACACACACACACACACACATTATATACATATATATATATATATATATATATATATATATATATATATATATATATATATATATATATATATATATATATATATATATATATATATATATATATATATATATAATAAAAATGAAATATATTGAAATAGATGAAATAGATTGTTTGGTAGCGAATAACTGCCTGATTGGATGCTTATCTGAGCAAACTGCGTGAGGCAGTTTGAAGAATGCCTGAAATTTTAGGCATTCTGCAGAATGCCTAGGCATTCTTCAGAATGCCCAGACGCTTTGGCAGTCTGCAGATTGCCTAGGCATTTTGCAGATTGCCTAGGCATTCTGCAGAATGCCAAACCGGCTGGGCAATCTGCAGAATGCCTGGTTCTTCACCCTGCCTGTAACATATATATATATATATATATATATATATATATATATATATATATATATATATATATATATATATATATATATATATATATATATAATATACATATTATATGTTTGCTTCATAATGTCGATTAAGTAGAAAGTTCCCGTAATGCCGATGAATCTAAAAAACACATTGTTTTTATGAAAATAGCTAAGATATTATTTTTATGAAAAAGTTGTTTTCTAGATTCATAGTTATCACTGTCATTTTCTATATATATATATATATATATATATATATATATATATATATATAGTTTTTCTATTTTTCGTGCGTTGGTTTTGATTTCAGTCGTTAATTCGTTTAAAAGGTCACCAAAACTCATTAATTAGGACTAGTTTCCACTGCATTTTCAACAGTCATCTTCAGCATTAAATATTTGCGCATAGTTTTCATTCCACAATTCGAAAACATGTTTTTTAAATATCGCGAGAACGAGCATTATAACAGTACCACTTCCTTATTAGCTACCTTACCTATTCTACACGATGCATCTAGGTATTCCTATAAGAGCATTAACATAGTTTGAGCGTATAACACTTACATTTACTACATTTCAATACACGAATTACATAAATTAATTACATTTTACATCAGTTACATGTGGCATATATTCATTAACAATGAACATTGATCATCGTCTCTTCCCCCCCCAAAGCGTAAGTGTTCGGTGTGTGTTTATCTGCATGTTGAGTGAGGGCTTTTGTTCGTGTATATGTAGTGCTTCGAGGACTGCTAGTTTTAGTGTGTCATTGGAAGAGATGATGTGTGTGTTCTGGACTAGTGTTTGCCTCGTGAGTTCTGTGTTGTGTGTAGTTTGCATATGCTGCTTGATAGCTCCATCCTGCAGATGCATGGTGAGCCGTCGAGACAATGTCGTTGTAGTCACACCAATGTAGTGTTTGGCATGAGGTCTACAACCCTCATGTGGGCATGATAATTTATACACCACATTGGTGCGCTTCAACGGCACTGTCACGACTGGCTTGTTAGTCATAACAAGGTTGCGTGTTTTCTCTGTTTGGTAGTAAATGTGAAGTTGGAGTCTTTCATGGTTTTTGCACTCTACGTTGCGCCTAATGATATCCTTAAGTATTCTCTCATCTGTTTTTTGTGCACTGCTCATGTTGTTTCTGTAGTAGATGTGGTGTGTCTGTGTAACGGTTGACTCTGCTTTTTTCTGTTTTCGATAGTTGTCTGTTTATTTCTGTGTCTATGTCATGATTTGTGTAGCCGTTGGATACTAGAAGTTGTTTTGTGCGATTCATCTCTTCATGCATCTTTTGGTAGGTGGAACAGTGTTTAAGGGCTCTTCTGATGAAGGCTTTCAGTACGCTACGTTTATACTGCTCAGGACATTCACTATCCGCATGCATTTTAATACCCTGGTTTGTGGGTTTTCTATACACACTGGTTAGAAATTTACTGTCGGTTGCTTCAATGAGAACATCTAGGAATGGTAGCATGTTGTCACGGCTGAGCTCAAAAGTGAACTTGAGCACCGGTGCATGTTCAAGTTGATTGATAAGGTGATTAAGCTGTTTTAAGTCTGTGATTTCTGTAAATATGTCGTCAATGTATCGAACATAAGTTAGTGGGGCGGTTTCCGTTTCCCCCAAGACTTTGTTTTCAATGTGAGCCATGTAGAAGTTTGCAAAGAGTGGTCCCAAGGGTAAGCCCATGGCCACTCCGTCCTTTTGGACATATAGGCAACCATCTGGTCTCCTGAATGGAGAGTCTGCTGTACATGCATAGAGGAGGTCTCGGATAATGTTCTTTGGTAGGTTAAGTGTTGGGAGACCATTAGTATGTGAGTGATACACTTCCTCTACTATGATGTCTATGGTTTTGTTAACTGGTACATTGGTGAACAAGATAGTTACATCAATTGAAGCGAGAATTCCCCGCGGTTTCTTTGTCCTCAACAGGTCAAGGAGCTCTTCTACAGATTCGACAGAGTGCTTAGCTGGAATTTACGGTTTCAATAGGTTGTTCAATCTTTTTGCGAGTTTATAGGCAGAGGTCAAGAATCTCGCTAACTCGCCCACGCTCGTGGGTAGCCAAATGATGTTCAAGGACCAGAACTTAGGTAGCCAATCACGGAGAATGGACAGAGATCAAGAATTGCACTTATCAGCACAAAACAAGTATTTCCACGATCTTACCGCCACACGTAAAAAGAACGATCCATAACATGCAATGCTACCTTGACTGATTTTAGGTACCATTATAACTTTAGTGACAGACGATACAAATTAGTGACAATGAATTTATCCTTACTCAATCGCGTTATTTCACAGCTAAGTTAGAGATGGGTAGGTAACCACATCGGCAACGAAATTGACCCATATAAAGCCATGAGAAAAAGGTACCCTAAATTGTGATGACATGAGAACGGTAATATTCATTCTCCTATATGAATTCATCCATTTATTTTTAACAAAAAGAGAAAACTTTTAAGTTTATATCAGGATTCATAGTGAAATTACTCCGCATAAGATAGTAACACCACTGCTTACGTTGTACTTGAGGACTCGTTTTACGGAATTAGAGATGGTCTGGTAGCCAGGCCGGCAACGAAAATTACGATTAGGGACCACCAGGTCGCCACTTGGGTAACCACAAAGTTTTGCGTTTCTGGCGCGGGAGTGGCGAGAAGAAAACAGTCAAAAATACGTGTTGAAGCTGCTGTGTGGGTATCTTACTTACTAAGAGGCTGTAGTTGAGCTAAATCAAAATAGGAGGTTTTGTTGTCAGTGGTAAACCCACAACCAAATCTTATATATTATGCCGCAGCCAGAAAAACGTAGGACAAAGTGAAGTCTGCCAGATCTCAAAAGCCCAGGAGAGTAGTGTGATTTGAGGGTGTCAATTAGAGCACACATTTTAATGGAGTGCATGCGAGATATCCAAACTGTATACAGTTTGGATATCTCGCCTGCACTTGGTTAACTACATTTCACTATAGACTCCACAGGTCTATAGACCTGTGGAGATCAAGATGAGAGTTGCAAGATCTGGCTTTGCACCTAGAAAATTATATGCTGTTTGGTGCCCATGAAGTCAGGTAAACTGCAGGTAGGTTTCTTTGGTGCCTACCTAAGTCAGTTTTATCAAATCAAGCTTAACAAAATTGTGATGATTCCACAAAAGTTTCCATTGAGCAGGTGACTGTGGTGATGCTCATTGGTCTGCTTCAATCTTTCTAGGATTTGCTGGATGATGGTTGTGGTATTAGGAGGTACTTGTCCTCTGGCTGAATACCTATATTTGGTTGCAGGCATTGGATATATTTAAATTATATGTATTCTTTTAACAAAATATTGATTAAATGTATCGTTCAAGTAGCTTAAGTCTCAGCTTGGTGACTGCTACAGTCAAATGATGGTTGTCTGCTATCTTAGCAATAATGATCTAAGCAATTATTGATCATAGCAAGCAGTTGCAGTAAGGGTACTAGACTCTGACAGCACATAATATTTTTTCATGTCTTTTTGTATAAGGTATTTGATAACATTTTTGACTGATTAATATGCGCAGCTAATGGTCATATGCTTGTATTACAGCACACACAACTTGTAATCACTGCACATATACTTAACCTTTCGCTGTTTGGTACTAAGAGTATACTATATGTAATTCATTAGTGTCCAAATCACAGTAAATTTAATTCCTTTCATGCTTCCACTTTTTGAGAGTACATTTTTACTCACTAAGACATATTTTCTGGGAGCAATTTAAAGCCTCAGTTCACGCAAAAGTTTATTTCACTTCAGGTAGCCATGGTGGTCGTATCAAGGATATGTGGGTAGCCAACCTGAGATGTTCTTGACCTCTGTTTATAGGTGGGTGTGCTAATCTGTGAAATTATGGGTCTTAATGGGTTTCCTTATTTATGGTTTTTAACTGTACCATAGATATATCCAGGGGAAGATTCACCAACTATTTTAGAAAAGTGAACTCCTCCTTTTAACGCATTGGCAGCACTGATAATACGGTTAACTCTCACCTTTAGTTTGTTCGTAGGATCAGCTGTGATAAAAGGAGGAGTTCACAGTAATGCGTTAAAAGGAGGAGTTCACTTTTCTAAAATAGTTGGTGAATATTCCCCTGGATATATCTTTGGTACAGTTAAAACCCATAAAGAAGGAAACCCATTAAGACTCATAATTTCACAGATTAGCACACCCACCTATAGACTCGCAAAAAGATTGAACAACCTATTGAAACCGTAAATTCCAGCTAAGTGCTCTGTCGAATCTGTAGAAGAGTTCCTTGACCTGTTGAGGACAAAGAAACCGCGGGGAATTCTCGCTTCAATTGATGTAACTAGTATAACAGTGGTTGACAGATATTAACACTTAAACCAACACAGCAGGCAGATGAACGCGTTTCGACAAAAATTGTGTTCTTCAGCATCTATGGTAGAAGGGATAAGGAACCCGTCATCAAGACATGCAGCAGTTTCATCGTTTGGATTTTTGTGCAAAATTATCGTGCGACAGAACTATAAAGGCACCGTTTTTGAGGATATTCCAATAACGCTTCTTGAATTATTCTATAATGTATACAAGCAAACTTCGAGACATTCTAAACTCATCACTGTACTAAATAATGTTCTATTTTTATTTTTATCATTATTGTTCTTGTTATTATTATATAAACTATTATTATTTCTCTCTCTTTGCTTAACCAACTCCTAATACAGCCGCAGATTTTGCCCATTTCATGAAGCCTGGTCTAAGGTTAAAAGTATCATTTTTAGCTATATGTGCTGCTTCTGTAGCTCTCCTATTATCTTTGTTTTTACAAACGGCTATAATTTTAGCTCTGTCCCAGTTTGGTAGATGATTTGTTTTCATGGAATGTATGACAAATGCACTGAATTCTGAGTTGTTTCGAAGGTCTCTTCTATGTTCTTTTAATCTTGTTTTTAGACCCCTTCCTGTTTCACCTATGTACGATTTCGTGCACGACCCGCACGGCACCTGGTACACTACACTTTTTGGTTCTGGGTCATCTGATCTTTCTTTTTTCGCTAAAATGCTACTAAGTTTTTTACCGGAACAAAATGCTACTTTGCAACCCGTTTCTTCTAGTTTGTTTGCAATAATTTCAGCTGGTTTGGAGTAAGGTATCGTAACACATCGTATCTGCTCCTTTTTGTTGGATTTCGCGGATCGTTTTCTTATATCTAGAGCTTTTTTCTTCATATTTATCAGAAATCCTCTTGGATATTTTAGCTTCGTGAACGAGGTCATAATATGTTCTATTTATTCTTGCAGGTATTCATCACTACAAATACGGAAGGCCCTAAGAAAAAATCCTATTACTACTCCTCGCTTCACCCTATCACTGTGACCTGAGTAATAATGTACGTAGCATTCCTTGTTCGTTGGCTTTCGATATACTTTGAATTTAACTTCGGCATTCCTAACAATCTCTGTGTCAAGGAAAGCTAGAGTTCTCTGATGTTCTTTTTCAATTTTTAACTGGATTTTAGGATCAACTGAGTTTAGTTGATTGAGTTTAGTTTCTAAGTTCATATCATTGGGGACTACAACTAATATGTCATCGACATATCGAGCCCAGATCACATTTGACCCCATTATCTCCAGGTAATGATGTTTTTCAAGCCATTCCATGTATAGGCATGCAGCAACTGGGCTTAATGGTGAACCCATCGCAAGGCCACTGTGTTGAAAGTACTCATCCGAGTTGAAAGTGAAACCACCAAAATTCATGCACATTTTTAGCAATTTTAAATAGTCTTGTTTTGGTAAGGGAGTTGGTCAGGGTTCATGTTCTTTGTTACGGATTCGATAGCTTTCATTGCCCCCTCTACTGAAACGCTCGTAAATAATGACTTAACATCAAAACTGGCTAGAAACTTATCTGAGAAGTCGATGTCCTTAATTTTCATCATGAGGTCATCAGTATTCTGGAGGTGTGCGTCGCTGACGGCACCCAACGAGCTTGATAGGGGTCTTGCTGATACTTTGGCGATACGATGAGGAGCACTGCCAATCCCTGACGTAATGGGACGCATCGGTATATTTGTTTTGTGCAGCTTTGGAAGACCGCGCATTCGTGGTGCGGTAGGAGCCTCTTCCAGGAGGTGAAGGAGTTGTTTTCCCTTTTCAGACTTTTGTAACAGTTTTCTTGTTTCTTGGTTGAATTTCTTACTGAGTTTTCCAATAAATCCAGAAGCTTTTTTCTCATAGGTATCTGTGTCTTGTAAGAGATTCTTCATTTTGTTTATGTATGCAGCCTTATCCAATATCACAACTCCTCCCCCTTTATCCGCTTGAATAATGATTATTGACGGGTCATTGGCAAGGCTCTTCAAAGCGTTCATGTATCTTCTAGGTAGTTTATCAGGTTCTTTGTCCGTTAGAGCCTTACAGCATAACAGAATGCCTTGTATAAATCCCTTCTCTATATTATCCTCGTTATATTTGTAGTTCCTACGGACATGATCTACATAATGATCTTTGTCTCTGCCTGTATCAAACTTGAAACCAAGAGATAACGCTTCTTTTTCATAATTACTGAGTGATTGTGTTGATAAATTTGTAACTATGTCAACGTTCCCAGCTGCTTTCCATGGACTAGCATCGCACAGATTCTTCAGTTTTCGTTTGAGTTTCGCTTGTTGTTGGTCTTTGAATTTGTTGAGCTTTGTTCGTAATGATGTCGACAATTGTATTCCCTTTAGTTCGTCTTTTAGAACATATATATTGTCTTTTATCTCAGCACATGCTTCTTCAAGGAAAGAACGCGCAGAAGTCTGAAAAGGGAAAACAACTCCTTCACCTCCTGGAAGAGGCTCCTACCGCACCACGAATGCGCGGTCTTCCAAAGCTGCACAAAACAAATATACCGATGCGTCCCATTACGTCAGGGATTGGCAGTGCTCCTCATCGTATCGCCAAAGTATCAGCAAGACCCCTATCAAGCTCGTTGGGTGCCGTCAGCGACGCACACCTCCAGAATACTGATGACCTAATGATGAAAATTAAGGACATCGACTTCTCAGATAAGTTTCTAGCCAGTTTTGATGTTAAGTCATTATTTACGAACGTTTCAGTAGAGGGGGCAATGAAAGCTATCGAATCCGTAACAAAGAACATGAACCCTGACCAACTGCCCTTACCAAAACAAGACTATTTAAAATTGCTAAAAATGTGCATGAATTTTGGTGGTTTCACTTTCAACTCGGATGAGTACTTTCAACACAGTGGCCTTGCGATGGGTTCACCATTAAGCCCAGTTGCTACATGCCTATACATGGAATGGCTTGAAAAACATAATTACCTAGAGATAATGGGGTAAAATGTGATCTGGGCTCGATATGTCGATGACATATTAGTTGTAGTCCCCAATGATATGAACTTAGAAACTAAACTCAATCAACTAAACTCAGTTGATCCTAAAATCCAGTTAACAATTGAAAAAGAACATCAGAGAACTCTAGCTTTCCTTGACACAGAGATTGTTAGGAATGCCGAAGTTAAATTCAAAGTATGTATATCGAAAGCCAACGAACAAGGAATGCTACGTACATTATTACTCAGGTCACAGTGATAGGGTGAAGCGAGGAGTAGTAATAGGATTTTTTCTTAGGGCCTTCCGTATTTGTAGTGATGAATACCTGCAAGAAGAAATAGAACATATTATGACCTCGTTCACGAAGCTAAAATATCCAAGAGGATTTCTGATAAATATGAAGAAAAAACTCTAGATATAAGAAAACGATCCGCGAAATCCAACAAAAAGGAGCAGATACGATGTGTTACGATACCTTACTCCAAACCAGCTGAAATTATTGCAAACAAACTAGAAGAAACGGGTTGCAAAGTAGCATTTTGTTCCGGTAAAAAACTTAGTAGCATTTTAGCGAAAAAGAAAGATCAGATGACCCAGAACCAAAAAGTGTAGTGTACCAGGTGCCGTGCGGGTCGTGCACGAAATCGTACATAGGTGAAACAGGAAGGGGTCTAAAAACAAGATTAAAAGAACATAGAAGAGACCTTCGAAACAACTCAGAATTCAGTGCATTTGTCATACATTCCATGAAAACAAATCATCTACCAAACTGGGACAGAGCTAAAATTATAGCCGTTTGTAAAAACAAAGATAATAGGAGAGCTACAGAAGCAGCACATATAGCTAAAAATGATACTTTTAACCTTAGACCAGGCTTCATGAAATGGGCAAAATCTGCGGCTGTATTAGGAGTTGGTTAAGCAAAGAGAGAGAAATAATAATAGTTTATATAATAATAACAAGAACAATAATGATGAAAATAAAAATAGAACATTATTTAGTACAGTGATGAGTTTAGAATGTCTCGAAATTTGCTTGTATACATTATAGAATAATTCAAGAAGCGTTATTGGAATATCCTCAAAAACGGTGCCTTTATAGTTCTGTCGCACGATAATTTTGCACAAAAATCCAAACGATGAAACTGCTGCATGTCTTGATGACGGGTTCCTTATCCCTTCTACCATAGATGCTGAAGAAGACAATTTTTGTCGAAACGCGTTCATCTGCCTGCTGTGTTGGTTTAAGTGTTAATGATATAACTAGCTTGTTCACCAATGTACCAATTAACAAAACCATAGACATCATAGTAGAGGAAGTGTATCACTCACATACTAATGGCCTCCCAACGCTTAACCTACCGGAGAAAATTCTCCGAGACCTCCTCTATGCATGTACAGCAGACTCTCCATTCAGGATTCCAGATGGTTGCCTGTATGTCCAAAAGGACGGAGTGGCCATGGGCTTACCCTTGGGACCACTCTTTGCAAACTTCTACATGGCCCACATTGAAAACAAAGTCTTGGGGGAAACGGAAACCGCCCCACTAACATATGTTCGATACGTTGACGACATATTTACAGAAATCACAGACTTAAAACACCTTAATCACCTTATCAATCAACTTGAACATGCACCGGTGCTCAAGTTCACTTTTGAGCTCGGCCGTGACAACATGCTACCATTCCTAGATGTTCTCATTGAAGCAACCGACAGTAAATTTCTAACCAGTGTGTATAGAAAACCCACAAACCAGGGTATTACAATGAATGCGGATAGTGAATGTCCTGAGCAGTATAAACGTAGCGTACTTAAAGCCTTCATCAGAAGAGCCCTTAAACACTGTTCCACCTACCAAAAGATGGATGAAGAGCTGAATCGCACAAAACAACTTCTAGTATCCAACGGCTACACAAATCATGACATAGACACAGAAATAAACAGACAACTATCGAAAACAGAAAAAAGCAGAGTCAACCGTTACACAGACACACCACATCTACTACAGAAACAACATGAGCAGCGCACACAAAACAGATGAGAGAATACTTAAGGATATCATTAGGCGCAACGTAGAGTGCAAAAACCATTGAAGACTCCAACTTCACATTTACTACCAAACACAGAAAACACGCAACCTTGTTATGACTAACAAGCCAGTCGAGACAGTGCCGTTGAAGCGCACCAATGTGGTGTATAAATTCTCATGCCCACATGAGGGTTGTAGACCTCATGCCAAACACTACATTGGTGTGACTACAACGACATTGTCTCGACGGCTCACCATGCATCTGCAGGATGGAGCTATCAAGCAGCATATGCAAACTACACACAACACAGAACTCACGAGGCAAACACTAGTCCAGAACACACACATCATCGCTTCCAATGACACACTAAAACTAGCAGTCCTCGAAGCACTACACATACACGAACAAAAGCCCTCACTCAACATGCAGATAAACACACACCGAACACTTACGCTTTGGGGGGGATGAGACGATGATCAATGTTCATTGTTAATGAATATATGCCACATGTAACTGATGTAAAATGTAATTAATTTATGTAATTCGTGTATTGAAATGTAGTAAATGTAAGTGTTATACGCTCAAACTATGTTAATGCTCTTATAGGAATACCTAGATGCATCGTGTAGAATAGGTAAGGTAGCTAATAAGGAAGTGGTACTGTTATAATGATCGTTCTCGCGATATTTAAAAAAAACATGTTTTCGAATTGTGGAATGAAAACTATGAGCAAATATTTAATGCTGAAGATGACTGTTGAAAATACAGTGGAAACTAGTCCTAATTAATGAGTTTTGGTGACCTTTTAAACGAATTAACGACTGAAATCAAAACCAACGCACGAAAAATAGAAAAACTCCAAAAAAAATATCCATGTGCACGAGTGCTATACTATTCAACCGTCATTGCCTCAAAGAGAACATATTGCCGAACTATTCGAATATATATATATATATATATATATATATATATATATATATATATATATATATATATGTAAGGCAGGGTGAAGAACCAGCATTGAGAATGCCAGGCATTCTGCAGATTGCCCAGCCAGTGGCATTCTGCAGAACCTAGGCAATCTGCAAAGCCAGGCAACTGCAGATTGCCAAAGCGTCTGGGCATTCGAAGAATGCCTAGGCATTCTGCAGAATCCTAAAATTTCAGGCATTCTTCAAACGCCTAACGCAATTTGCTCAGATAAGCATCCAATCGAGCAGTTATTCGCTACCAAACAATCTATTTCATCTCGCCCAGTGCTCCAAACACTCCACAGGCAGGAATTGCTTATGGAGCCTGTGTTTCCAGTTACCGTTTCAAAAATACAAGGTTTTGTGCTAATTTCTTTGGTCAGATACACATTCAGTACTTTGATTTATACTGAGCAATTTCACCGCTGGTGGGTCCGATTAGACCACCTTGGTTTTCGCAAATGCTCGAGTCAATTTGTGAGAGCCTCGTCACTTTGCACACCTCTAGAGTAATTGGCTCCACAACGTATGACCAAAATTGCATAGGGCAGGCCAGGTCAACGAGTTTTAAGATATTAGTTAGGACGATTATAGTATTCCAAAATGAGGCGACAAAACCAGGGTGTAACTGCTTCAGAAGACTTGATCAAGTTATAAGTGTATATTATTTGTTAATTAAAGTTTATATTATGCGAAACCTCTGAAAGGACAAATCGGCATGCTGGCATCCATTCAGGTCAAGCCAATAAAAAGGTCACCAAAGGTCACCAAAGGTCATGGTTTTGGAGTTGTTATTGTCTATAATTTTTAAACAAGAATGATACATCAATAAATTTGGCATCATAGTGACGAAAATGAGCAAGGAGTCAATGATGTGCAGCATGTTTCTGAAAGGTCATTACTGGCCTGACCTGAGGTCAAATTTTGTTAACCTTGACCGAGACCAGGGTCGCGGTGGGACCTTTCAAGGTCATTTGCATATCATTTGAATTATGGGTCAAGACGAACACATTGATGCCTTGACCTTGTTCTAGGTCTAATGGTTCCCGAACTATAGAGGTTTCCTAAATGGGACAAAATTTGACATATTGCCTTCTGTGACGTCACGGGTCAATGGATATGGTTCAAACTCGTCTTTGGAGATGTTTTTATTTTCCTTTACCAGGTGGCCACGACGATTATGGACATCGTTGATCAGGCGCATAGATCACTGTCTTTTACGGCTTCCAGTCCGAATCCTTTTGTCGGTTTTACCTCACCACCAATTTTTGTCAACAAGTACTTTTTAATCTTGCTTAGTGCTTCTTTTTATAGGGTAACCCATATTCCTCTTCGTCCGCAGATCGTAAAAATTATGCGTGCTAGTCATTTGCTAGCATTGGTGTGTTAGCTGATTTGTCTGGTTTCGCAGGTCGAGAAGGCTTCGAATCTACACGAGACATGATGCGAAAATTGGGATCTAATCAATTGTTTGTATGTTTTCTCCAGTGGTAAATTACAAACATTGTAAATGTTGTGGATCGGTTAGCAGCCTACCAGAAATATCTTAGTTTGCAATGCAAAATATTTCAAACATATTCGGTACACAGTGTTTGCTGGCCACACATTTATTTTCAGGATAGTTAAAAAGCCGTGTAGAGTGATGCTTTCGAAGGGTTGCATCTCGAAACGACTTGGAAACTGTTACTCTAAAAACATTTGTTTCATCATATCTAGTCAGAGTATCAAAATGTTTAGAAAAAACATTTGGGATTTGCGTGGCAAGTTTGAAAACATTATTCAACTTTATGTTCATCGACATTTTGTAAGCTACAAGTATCATGTAGTCACTTGTTTCCAAATAATGTTCGAGACCATACCAGAATTAAACCAAGCTTTCTTAAACACCTATGCTGAAAATTATACAATATCAGTCATTTAAACAGAAATATTACAAAGTTTCCATTGTAGTATTTAAGCAAAACACTCAACAGCCAACTTATTCCTAATATCGCAGCACTTGCACGCAACGATCCATATCACAAAGATTGGTAGCTACTTCAAGGCAAACGAAATCAACTCCGTTCAATCCAGTACAGCCTACCAATGGGCACAATATGCATATTCAGGACGATAAACATGCGGAGAATGAGCCAGTTTTGATTTCCTGATTACTTGCTCTGTTTCCCATTGTCTCGCATTAGATTCTCACTGTTAACCCGGCCTCTCCTGGGCTCGTTTTGTTTAAACCACCGCCTGGGAGAGGTACGATCGGACCCTCTAGGATCTCAGGAACCGGAAGTAGGTAATACGAAACAAAAAGAACGGTGCCGGAAGTGCCTCACCGTCTTCACTTTGGAGCCAGTCTGAACCAGATCCTTCGACCCATGGCGTCACAGTGGCAAAATGAGTCAAATTTAGACCAATTAGTTAGTTAAGGACTTTTTATGGGGCGTTCTATGCAAAGCACCTTCGCCTGCCTCTAAAGTGTGGGGAGAATTTTGGGGAGGGGTGTTTACTTAAATGACACAGAACAAAGGGGCGAAGCTTATTTCAAGGAATGGGTCGCGAAGTGTAGCAACACTGCGAGGGTAGGGGATTGTTAGACAGAGATGCCGAGCCTGGATGTTGGGCAACCGTTAGGATTTAACCCTCGCCTCACCGGGGGCCATCGATGGCCCTCCTAAGGTTTTTTCAGGATAGCAGAAAAACGACGAGACGCAGCACCGCGGTTGAGGGCTCTACCTCTTACCCCATCATTTTCCCACCATCCCTGACATTTTTCCCCGGTCACCCAAGGTCAGGTCACCAGACAAGGTCAACCAAGGTCACCTCATTTCAATTTTTGAGCTCTATAAGAGCTACATTTATTAGTCGATCAATCTGAAACTTCCACACTTCATAGCCACTCCAGGGTCTACAAGGTGGATATCCGGGATTTTTCGATTTCCTGACCTGAGGTCAGGTCACGAGGTGACCTCTCCCATTGAAAAAGCATGGGAAAAACTGTCTTATGATCTAAAAGTTACAAAAATGATTGCAAATGCTCAGGCTGCTCAGAACAGCGTTCTTCGACACCCTTTCACGGATCCCATAGGTCATAGGGTCTGGCCTTTTCCTATCAAATGTACTTTACCAGATCTCAATAGCTCTAATGGCATAAGAATTATGCCCCGTTTGCTGAGCATTGCATATTTGAGTGAAAATGGCCTATCGTGACCTAACTTGACCTCTGAAGGTCAAACCATTGACCAGAGCGCTTTATCATGCGAAGTAATTTCTTACTGAATTTACGCGAGCTTTCTAATGCACTTCGCAGATTTGCGCTAACCATGTTCGGAGTTAGAAGGGGGCCATCGATGGCCCCTGGTGGAGTGAAGGTGGCGCCGGACCCCGGTGGGGCGCGGGTTAAAAGGGTACGTGAAGAAGCTTGTCATCGCAAAGGTTAGTGATTTTATAGTTTTTCCCAATTTTGTTACCTGTTATTGAATGACCGTTTTGCTTACGTTACTCGAGTTTCTCCATTGAAAAATAATTTTGGGCAATTTGAAACACCCGCAAGCACCATGACTTGTTGCCGCAGGTCTAGAGTGGTAAGCGCGTATATTTTTCGTTTCAAGTGCTTTTGAATGATTTTTCAAAACGTAATCTAGTTATTCTAGAATTCGGTGACCCCTGTTTTTTCAGACTCATTTTAGGAGAACAAAATGGCCTTACATGGTTTAGAAAGGGTGCCATAACTTGTTGACCTGATCTGACCTGATGTTAATTTTTGGTGGTAAGTTGTCAAGTTGATCCCCCTAAAGGCCAGCAAAGCGACGTACGTCTTGTTTAAATCGGCGCATAATAGTTCGCGAAAAAACGAGGGAGGGGTCCGATCTGACCCTCACTACGGTCTCGGGAACCGGAGCTGACACAATTCTGACCAACTAGCTTTATAACCTATCACTTTATAAGCTTTATAACTATAACTATTAGTTTTTACCTTTATAACTCGCTAACCATTAACATAGAACAAAGTCAAAGGCATCGATGAGTTCATCTAGACCCAAACATTTGAATGATATGCAACATGACCTTGAAAGGTACCATCGCACCCTTGACCTCAGGTGAAGGTTAAATTAAATAAAAACCTTTTCAGGCTCATGTTGTACATCATTTGAATCCTTGGGTCATGCTCGTCACTATGATGTGCAAATTTACTGCTGTAACACCTCGTCCAAAAGTTAAAGACCCAAACAACTCGAAAACTGCGACTTTTCATGACCTCTGGTGACCTTGTTATTGACCTGACTTCAAAATGGTTGCCAGCAGACAGGTTTGTCCTTCAAAAGATTTCGCATGATGTTTAGAAACCTAATCTAGCTCTTTTCTTCTAGACGCCGAGTTACACCCTGTCGGCCTCATTTTGGAATACTATAATCGTCTTACATGGGTTTCGAAATGTCTTCAAAACTCGTTGACCTGGCCGGCCCTGATGCCAATTTTGGTCATACGTTGTGGAATCAATCACTCTAGAGGTGTGCAAAGTGACGAGGCTCTCACTTAAACTGAATCGGAAGCATTTCGAAAAACCAAAGGAGGTCTAATCGGACCCACCAGCGGTGAAATTGCTCAGTATAAATCAAAGTACTGAATGTGTATCTGACCAAAGAAATTAGTCACAAAACCTATGTATTTTGGAAACGGCAACTGAGAAACACAGGCTCCATCAAGCAATTTCTGGCCTGTGGAGTGTTTGGAACACTGGGCGAGATGAAATAGATTGTTTGGTAGCGAATAACTGCTCGATTGGATGCTTATCTGAGCAAATGGCGTTAGGCAGTTTGAAGAATGCCTGAAATTTTAGGCATTCTGCCGAATGCCTAGGCATTCTGCAGAATGCCCAGACGCTTTGGCAATCTGCAGATTGCCCAGGCATTTGCAGATTGCCTAGGCATTCTGCAGAATGCCAAACTGGCTGGGCAATCTGCAGAATGCCCAGGCATCTGCAGAATGCCTGGTTCTTCACCCTGCCTGTAACATATATATATATATATATATATATATATATATATATATATATATATATAGTCTTACTTAGCTATAGTCTATACTTACCAATAGTTACCTATAGTATAGTACTTACTTATAGTCTTACTTATATTTGTCTTGCTGGCATCTCTCCTTGTACTCCTGCTTCATTTCTTCACTTTTGACTTTGTTTGACTTACGTTTGGTGGGAAAACAATCGACAAAGCAACAGAGCAGAATAGTTTTGGAGGATTAGGCGAACAGACAGTATGACTTGTGTGAAAGTTAAACACATTCCGGAAATCTGAAACAGCTTTCCCAATGGCTTCAAAGGTTTGTTGGAATGTTCATAGGGGTTCTTCAAGTGCAGACGGGGTCAGTATGGAAGCAATTAGATGTCAGTGTTTTATGTCGGGAGTGATGCTATCTTGGATTTTAATTTGTACTTGAGGAGTGATACAAAGCATAGTCGTGCAACCAGCGTCTCAGTTTTACATTTCTGGTAGCACTGCTGAATTTAACAACAGGTAATGAGGTTGCAGACCCTGGGACTGTTGTGTCGTGCACGACATGGCATGCTATGCCATGGTATTAATCAACAGAAACACAACAGAAGAGACACCGCTATTCATTGTTACACCGCTGACAATATGTTGATGCCTACAAATGTTTTTAAATTTGAAAAAAAAACACGTGGCGCCACAGACCAAAGCACCCCAAGATGCTGATTCTTTTTTATTTCGGATGTTTTCTTTTCTGTGCTAGCCTCATTGTGAACGAATTGTTTAGGGGAGAATATACACTTAATTCAGCTATTGTGTATATTCCTCGCATTTATGTATCTTATGGGCTGCAAAGTGTGGAGTATATAATGAGTTAACTTGCAGGCAGTGACAGACACAAGAGGGGACAAGGGGCTCAAACCTCCTCCCCCCGAAATGTCAGGGCCTATAGTTAATGCATAGCCGAAGGCTGTTCCGAGACAATGGCGGGGGATGCTCGAGCCCCTGAAATGTTGTCCTGAATTCGCCACTGCTTGCGGGTATGCAAATATACATATGTTTCTGAGTGCCCTCTAGGTAGAATCCCATCCTCTTTATCCTCACATTTCCTCATTCTTGCCATCTCCTTCCATAGTTAATAATCACTTCATACGCATCAAAACACTTTAACCCGCGCCCCACCGGGGGTCCGGCGCCACCTTCGCCCCACCGGGGGCCATCGATGGCCCCCCTCTAACTCCAAAAAATATGGGGGTTAGTGCAAATCTGCAAAGTGCATTAGAAAGCTCGCGTGTATTCAGTAAGAAATCATTTCGCATGTTTAAGCGCTCAGGTCAATGGTTTGACCTCCAGAGGTCAAGAAAGGTCACGATGGGCTATTTTCACTCAAATATGCAATGCTTAAGAAAACTGGGCATAACTCCTATGCCATTAGAGCTATTGAGATCTGGTTAAGTACATTTGATAGGAAATTGCCAGACCTTTTTCGCTATGTGGAATGTAAAGACCCCCTGCCAGTGGTTTGAACTCCAGAGGTCACCTCGTGACCTAATATGACCTGAGGTCACGAAAGGTCAGAAAGTGACCTTGCCGTAAATCACATGAAAGCCAGTGAAGAGACAAATACGATGGTGCTCGTTTCAGCGCTCTAGCTTAATTAGGTCAAAAGTTATTGCCAAAATACTGTTTTTGACCCCTGGTGACCTTGGATGACCTTGGAAAAATCAAAGGGCAAATATGACCCCTGGGATCCATGAAAGAGTGCCCAAAAACGCTTTTCTGAGCAATCTGAGTATTTGCAATCATTTTTGTGGCTTTTAGATCATGAGACAGCTTTTCCCCATGCTTTTCCAACGGGAGAGGTCGCCTCGTAACCTGACCTCAGGTCACGAAATCGAAAAATCCCGGATATACACGTTGTAGACCCTGGAAAGGTCATGAAGTGTAGCAAGTTTCAAATCAATCGACTAAGAAATGTAGCTCTTATAGAGCTTCAAAGTTGAAGTGAGGTGACCTTGGTTGACCTCGCCTGTTGACCTGACCTTGGGTGACCCGGGATAAAAAATTTCAGGGATGGTGGGAAAATGATGACGTGAGAGATAGAGCCCTCAACCGCGGTGCTGCGTTTCGTCGTTTTTCTGCTATCTTGAAAAAACCTTAGGGTGGGGCATCGATGGCCCCGGTGGGGCGAGGGTTAAAAGCCACCTCATTGGTGTGGAAGTGTGAGCAATTCATGATATTCTCTGTTTGGTTCATGGCTTTGGTGAGCGATATTATTGAAAGTTTTAGTACTACGCAAAGCCAAAGGTTTTATTTGTTATACGACCGGTTTCGGGGCCATCTCGGTCCCGTTATCAAGTAAAAAGAACAAGATATAATCACACACACTACATAGTTATATAAAACGCATTTCAGTAAACTTGATGGAACATGGAACAATCTTTGTCGTGCTACTAGTTGTTTAAATATTCGACATCATGACGCGTGAGTGTTTTCCTCCATGGTCCTCATTGTCGCTTGAGCAGGTCGAGCTAGCCTTGGTACAATACGTATTTGCCTATATTTCTATATAGTTTTTCTCTTGCTGTTGTTTGAATTTGGATTGCTCCTTTAATTTGGCGTTGTTTTGTTCTGGATTCGAAAGTAATCACTTTGGCGTCCCAATCAATAGTGTGTCCGGTTTCGTACGAATGTTCGGCTGTGGCTTCTGGTTGTCGGTCGGTTAGGGTCAAGAGAACAACAGCAAGAGAAAAATTAAAAAGAAATATAGGCAAATGCGTATTGTACCAAGGCTGGCTCGACCACGGTTCCTATAGATACGGTTCGGACATGACAGCCAGCTGACTGCCTGATTTGGCAGCACATTGAGGATATGGTAGTATTTTGAAGGGTTTTGTTAAAGATAACTTTGGTTTTGCTAGCATAAGGTAGAATACAGCGTTTTGATTTGTTAAGCGAAACGTTCGAAACAGAATTCTGAAGGAATTAGCATGAAGTTTATCGTGGATTTTCTTTGTTATAAAAGCGCTTTAGAGACTAAAACTTGCATTCAGAAGATAGTTACATACCAAATATAAAAAATATACCCTTAAGCACCACTTAAATTTTCCCACTGGCCCGTGCCCCAAACCCCTGCAAACAGTCCCATTGGAATTAAATGTTAAATTTTGCTGCCAAAAAACTGTTAGAACCAGAAATGGAACCTTCAAAACCCCCAGAATTCTAGAGAAGAATCTCATGTCCACCCCATGGGCTCGACCTGCTCAAGCGACAATGAGGACCATGGAGGAAAGCACTCACGCGCCATGATGTCGAATATTTAAACAACTAGTAGCACGACAAAGATTGTTCCATGTTCCATCGAGTTTACTGAAATGCGTTTTATATAACTATGTAGTGTGTGTGATTATATCTTGTTCTTTTTTACTTGATAATGGGACCGAGATGGCCCCGAAACCGGTCGTATAACAAATACAACCTTTGGCTTTGCGTAGCACTAAAACTGTCAATAATTCATGATATGTTTTGTCTGAGGATCATTTTGTCTGAGGATTTCCCTGGCTTGCTAAAATATTAACACGCGCAATGAAGTGGGGTTTGGCGTCAATGTGAGGTGGAGGGGCCCTAAAGTGCCCCCCCCGAGATCTAAAAAACCAATAGGGTTAGAAAAACGCACGTTTAGGAGTGTGTGGGAGCGATAATGTTCTACATTATGCCCTAGTTTCATTGACCTAACTTAATACCTTCAAGGCCAAACGAGCTCGTAAATTTCAAACCTGGGCCGTGCTGGGGACCTATTTGGAAATGTGATCATGCGGGAAAAAGCCGAAAATATAGGTACCAAACACCGACTAAGATCACAGAGAAAAGATCCAAAAAATATTTTCTGAAAGTTTGAGGTCAACGTTATTCAAGGCTACAGACCTATGACGTAAAAATATGGCATATGCCCAATAATGTACAATACTATATATGTAATGTACCTATACCTTACTATACCAAATAATGTACTGGTACTATAGCAGCCATTTGGGCGCAAAATGAGGGAAATGAGACCTTTAAAAAACCGTTGTCCTTGGCCTGTGACCTTGACCTTGAAATTGAGTATGAATTTAATTGAAGCCCTAGGAGTCTTCAAAGGGTAGGGTGTTAGTGCTGTAGCTACTTGGTGTTAGTCCTGTAGCTACTTGAGCATTTCTAGCATTGTCATTTTCTTTTGTTCGTTTCGTTAGAAATTGCAGCGATGTTTTTTAGTTTGTTCCACAGGACCTTGCACTTGTAGGCTCTCTGAGCAAATAGCACGTGGAATTCTCGCAAGGTCCTGTGTAACATTCTTGATTTTTGTTACTGCATTGCCAGGTTTTGTTTCTTTCAGACTTTTCTTCTTATCGTCTACACAAAAATAGTTATTCGTGACCGTGGAGTGAGCCCGATATCCTTGTTGAGTTTTAGTTTAAGTCATGTATCCTGCCTTCTAGTTGCTGTTTTGTCTCTTATGTAATGGATTAATTGTTTGTTTCTGTTTTGTTTTCAGATATTTCTTACCAGTGTTGTTTTGAGATCTTTCTTCCCAGTGTTATGTAATTTTTTTTAGGTTTGACTCGTCTTTGTTTGTTTCTGTTCTCAGAAACCACTTTCATCAAATAAATCACATAAAGATCCTTCGGCGCGTTTCAAGAGCCAAAATATTCAAGATTCTCCACGGCGACAACATATGCCTGCTATCATTTTTTGTCTGAGAAATCTCGACTTATTATCACGGGTTATTTAACTAAATCCGTTCTTCATTCGAAATCACAACAACACCTAGACTAAGCCACGTGTATATCGTGGTACATTTCTGGCGGCATAACAGAGCAGGTATGCTGATGCCGTCTTCACTTTTGCGGCCGGCACTTCCATAATAGAAGCATCGTTTATGCAGTGCCAGCGCGTCGCTGGCTGGTTCCAGCAAAAGACGGTGTAGTGACCGGTCTGGGCGTTGCCTTGGTGCTCTACTACAGCATACAGATCATATGCAAAGCCGCCAGAGAACTCAAGCCGCTAAGCATTATACCGAGATTGAGGTCACTAAGAGGGAAAGAAACATGAATCTGTGTCTTTTGCAAGGCATTTTCACTTTAGGAAAACCACTTCAGGTGTATAATCACCACAGGTGGCAGTCGCTCGATGCCGAACTTCTTGTAAGCATCCTGTTACCGCTGACAACTTGAACATGTCCATTGTCCAGCCTGAAATATGATCGCCATGCAGATACTGTTGGATACATTGGTGGAGACTGATTTGTGCCAGCGGGTCCGGATTTGGAGGCGGCGCTAACGGCAGCAGAGTTAAGTTCTCGAACGTGACAGATTCGTAGCTGCCAATGGTGCAGAGAAGCACAGACTTTTGCTGCCCGTAGAAAAGCCGGGATATGATGGAATCGTTTGCTTGACAACTGATGCCAGGCAACATCAGCAACGCTGTAATCCTCCAATACTTTGGGGACTGGCAAATATTTTTTCTGAAGAAGCAGCAACATTCAGATCTTCATGTAGCTATTCCAGCAGAAATGGTAAAAACTCATGTGCGTCATGCATGCGGTCTTCATCGAATTCACTTCGATGGGTACGAACCACATCACGGATCATGTGTGGCGACGCAAACGGATATTTCTGCGACCAAAGTCCCTAAGATCTCGGAAACTAAGAGGCGTAGAAAAACACCGGTTGGAGGGTGGGTGGGGGCTATGGTGATCTACATCATATCTCATTTTTATTGACCTAGGTCAGCATCTTCAAGGTGAAATGAGGTCATAAAGGTGAAATATTTGCCATGCTGGGGAAGCCTTGGGAAATGCCGTGATTATTTGTTTTTTTGTTTTGTTTATTGAGCATAATCAGCAACAGGTATGCACCCAATTATAGCTGAAGTCGAAGTCAGCATCGGATGAATGACAATTAACATGAGACACTGTAAGATAATAAGACTGTACAATTGTACAGGTTAAAAATTTAAAATGAACAGAAACAACACTGACTTCACCTCACGGAAACAAATAAATCTATCGCCCTTTAAACATTTAAAGTGGATGGCTTCGTATATGTTTCTTGACACTGGATTTAAAAGCTGCTAATGTTAAATTGAAAGGGTCGGCTTCCGGATATTGAGCAACATTACTGTTAAAACATAGCACCACCCGAGAAAACAAACCACGCCTTATTGTTTCCACGCGTGCCGCCGGGATATGGAGCAATTGCTCTCTCATGGACCTGGTTCGCCGCTGAGGTACAGCCCCCTGCAATTGAATCTGTACACACCAGGCTCAGAAGTTTTGTTATAGAGTGAGCGAACTACTGCTTGCAGAGTTGTGATTCAACATGCTTAAATCCTTTTACATTACCTTACCAATAGTCGGAATTTTGAGGCAACTCCATCCGCACAATTTTACATGGTATTGGTAGGGTGAACCAAGCACTAGCACATTTCCACATCTGTAGGCTGGAACAGGTAAGCTTTGTTGGATGAGCTGGGGAAAGAAAACGGCTTCTTCGATTTTCTCAACCCGAAGGCGAGGCAGATTGTGCGGCAGATCACGGATAAGCGCGATTCATTGCATTAAAGTTTGTCAACTTTTGACTTCTGCCTTTCATAGGAAGAAATAAGTGAAAATAAAATGTCAAATAATTTTCAATTTACTCCTCGTCGGCTGGTTTTTTTCACAGAGGTAGACCGCTCAGGGGAAATATACATTGATCTAGTGCATTTTTCTCAAATTTTACTGTGGGTTAAAGAAAGAAGTGGTCACTATCGGTGTTCAAGGGGCATATTTACCAGTCGAAAAGGCACTCCTGTTTTTTATAGGGCATTCCTGGTTCATGCCATGTACAGCAGCCCTAATCAATTAGGGTGCAGTCCCATCTTTAGCAAAAGGCTCAGAAACTACCTTCATGGTGTAAGTGACAGAAAATCTGAGGGCCTTCGAAAAATTGGACGAAACCAGCCTAAAAAATGGCTCCCATTTTGTAGATAAACCCTTCGCTACTTTGACTGGAGCAGCATTACACAAATTTGCGTTAATTTTGAAACTCACTTAACACCACAATTCAACACATCAATCTTGGTATATCGTACATGTTTCGGCCATTCCTAAACGATGATTTTGCATACCTCGATGTCCCATCCTGAATAATAACTAAACATGGACAATTCAAGGAGGCTTACGTATCAAAGCTTGGCTCAAGTAAAGCTTCAAATTTTCACACAGAAAATAATCTAAACAACATAGTGTGTCTATCTTAATGGAAGCAGAATGTCAGCATCATTCCACTTTTCTACTCAGCTTTCTCATCGAGACCATATCCCAGCTCTTTCTTGGTTGACAGCAAGAGCCGATATATTGTTGACAGCTCGACAGTACTGTCCTGGAGGCGATAATATTTTCGGTGGATGTTTAGATCATGCCCCAAGTGCATAGCAACCTGGTCCATCTCGTTGGTTTTAAGTTTCGTGACCTGTACTACCGTCGCCAGGTACTTTCGAAGGGCTGTTGAGGTGATCGATGTGCTGACGCCCGCCTCTCCGCAAGCCTTTTTTGGGGCATACCAGTGGGCTGGTATGTTACCCTTTGTAGCTTTGGCAAAAAGCGCCCCCTTCTCATCCAACCCCACTTTTCCGCGGTGCTTCACCAGCAAGTCGACCGCCCGCTTATCCTGCGGTGTGATCAGGACTGGTACGGCTCTGTGACGTTTGCCCTGGGTCTTAGCGTCATGGTGTTTGCAAGCCCTCTTTCAAATGGACTCAAACTTTGGAGGATGGTTTTTTCTGCGTGTATTCTACTCGTTCAACGCAGTCGCTTAGCTTCACTTTCGAAGCTTCTCCTCCCCGTCTCTTGTTAAATACAAGGACTGATACCATCGTTATCTCTGACAAACGATTGTAGTCTCTGATCAGGCTGTCTATGGTTGTAGCTTGTAGCTTGCATGTTGCCTTTTCACTTCTTTTGTCAGATATCCCTTGTATTTTTTTATGTCTTGAGTTGAGGGTATGGAGTCATCTTTTTCTGTCTTCTCTCGTTGAGTGTCAGGTGAGAGGCCCGACTAGGACTAGGCGGGTGGTCCTTTTCGGTCCCATTGCGACTTGACAGCGTGGATTAGCACCTGCAATGTATTGTATTGCATTGTATTGTACAGCGTAGGTCCATCCACGATAGAAAACCGGAGTTAACGTGGCTATTCTTGGACCCGAGTCATTTGAAAGCAGAGAGTAAGGCAGGTAAAAACTATTAAACATTCGCACTCGCACCAGCATTCATAAAAGATGACTAGTATAATATGACTGACAAGCCTAATAATGTCCAGCCCGCATCAGGTGTTGCTTCACGGCAAGCTTAAAACGGGACACAGTCAGTTCAAGAAACTCAGGCGGCAGAGCATTGTAGATGGTCACACCTCGGTGCAAGAATCGACGCTTGCCAGCAGCTGTGCCACGGCCAGCCGGCAAACTCAGGAGTTCGTCCTGTCTGGTACTGTGGGAGCGGCCCGGGCGCTCGCGATTGCGGTAAACCTGACAGCAGAGCTGCAAAAATCTCAAATCTGTCGGGCACTTTCGAAAAAACCTCCAAATTTTGCGGGTGGTTAGGATAGGACTATTAAAATTGTCTAAAACCCATTCAATTGGTAAAATGTTCCTACTCATTTTCCACATTCTTAATAGAAAATACTAAAATTAGCATACAAAACTTCTAGTTTGGCACCAATGGATATCACTAGGCGTCAGATGTGATTAGGCGTCAATCCAAGCGTCAGATGGTCCTCTCATCAGGGTTACATCTCGGCATGAGCAGCGGTGACCAGACCCAGCCGCGTCTATCCGGCTTCCTGGACAGCGGCGCCTTGGCCGGGCTTTATCGGCGGCATGAGAACTAGCGTTATGGGTGACTTCCGTCTGGGGGTGTTTGTGCTACAAACGAATACTGAGCGATTAAATGAAAGGAAATGAAAACACGAAATCTCACCTCGTTTCAGAGCGATGCCTGATGATTTAGCAGGCACGCAGTTACCATATCAGCATGATGAAAGGTAGCACCAACCTTCTCTAGGGTAGGCCAAACAAGGAACAATAAGCCTTTCCACCGGTTAAATAACATATACGGCGATTTTAGCGTGTGCTGTGATAGTTCAGGGCCATTCCGGTCACGACTAAACGAAGGCCAGCAATTTAACTAAATAGCCCACTCTAAATGGACAGAACACTACCGACTCTCGGTGACGTGAGCACTAGCATTTGCATCAATTCTCTGGTAGTGTTTGTGCTGTGAATACGAAGCAATTACAATACTGAGCAATTACTTACTGAGCTAGCTTACTTAGCAATTACAATACTGAGCAAAAACGAATACTGAGCAATTACATGAAAGGAGACGAAGACACAATATCTCACTTTGTTATGGATATTTGGATATTTGGATATGGATATATTTGGATTATGGATATTTGGATATATATGGTTTTGCTCTGATGGCCAGACAAACAAGATTGGATGGGTACTTTTTTGATATTCGAAAAAGTGTTTTTTAAGGATCATGGCTACTTGTAGTTGAATGCAAACATGTAATATTAGCTTTCCATGACTTTTAGATGCATGTTTACATGAATAATCCTAAATTTTGAAGCCGTTGGCTATTTCAAAGTTTTTCATGCATTGCCGTGCTCAATTCCATGAGGGTAGGTGGTTTAGGATCTGAAGTTAATGAGGCTAATAAATAACCTTAATTCAGTTAGATAGTAAATGTCAAATAAATATCATGTTCCCAAGGAAGTTAAGAGTAAAAGGAATGAGTAAAGGTTGCACTAGGCTGTGTTTTTGTTATATCTTTGTCCCCTTGACATAGATCATAGGCATATTTAGGTAGGTCAATAAAATGAAATGGGAGAAATAGTTTGGTACTTAAAACTCAAATTAATGTGGAAAGGTGAAGAGTTTTGTTTCTTTGGCATCTACAAATCCACTGATGAAGGTATGCAACTTTTGTGGTTAATTCTGGACAAACAGGCATTGGATTTAAAAGAAGACGGAAGGGAAAATCAAATGTTTTAGTCTAATTTGACCAGTTTGCTGGTAAAATTCATTTTTCCCTTATTAATATCATTTAAAATTATTGATCAACAGTGAGCAAAACATACTGTATGGAAATAAATGTAAGCTGCCGAAATTACAACGAACACCGCATCACTTACTTGTTTGTTTTTCCCCACACTGTTCTGATCTGCCCGCTGTTTGATCCATGCTTCAAAACGACCTCCTTGGCCAAAACCACTGTTCCTGAACTTGCAGGGCAGCCCAGAATGCTTGATTCGCTGATGCTCCTTAAAAAAACGTTTTTCGCCAAAATACCCACATCCCTCAAATCCACATTTAAGCTTGACACGGGACGGTGGAAGGGGCTTCAGCTTAATCGGAGCCATTTATCAGCCCTTCAACTATGGACGATGAAATCCAAGCTCAACCAGTTTACTCAAGATGTATACCAAAGTAATGCAAGAGAAAATAATCAAAAACACAACCTTGCAACGTATTGCCTCCACCACACCACGGGATTTTGCGGGATTCTAGGGCCTTGGCCTACACCACATCCACAACGCAACACACCAAACCGAAGGGCTGCTTTTCAAACCAAAGATACCTTTTACACCGGCTTTGCCGCAAGGGCGATGTTCAAACAGCGCCCTTGCGGCAGCGTTGAGCGTACTTCCAAACGAAGGAAACGAAGGAAAAAAACTGTTTTGCCTGTCGAAAGGCCTTTACGGCAGCCTGTCGGGCCAAGCTGTCGCGTGCTATGGAATACAAATCGGGCCCGACAGGCCGGTGAAGGAATTTTTCCAGCAGAGGATTTTCTTGGTGACGTTTAAAAGGCCCTCTGTGCATAAGGCCCTCTATTCAAAGGTCCCTCGATTCATAAGTCCCTCGAAAAGACCCTCTGTGCATAAGGCCCTCTATTCAAAGGTCCCTCGATTCATAAGTCCCTCGATTTTCCATCGGTTCTTGCCGCACACTGGCTTAATATGGGAGAGGTGCAAATTCATGAAAAACTTGTTGAGTGAAAGAGGTGACAATTCTAATATTGAGTTTTTTTAGAACAAAAAATCTTTTCTGTTTCCTTTCAAGATTTTTTCTCACAGATTGTAAGATCTGTCGCAGGACCATACCGTGCCCTAAAATCTGTCGGGCACTTTATGACCCGAGAGCCCGACTTTTTGCAGCTCTGCCTGACAGGACAACGACTCGGGAACACCACTGCAACGTATCCTATGAAATAGCAATGCAGTCTGGTAGGTAACCAAATCCGGTGTATCCAGCCAACCCAGTCGTCGCCGTTCTGCCGAAATGTGGTCAAATTTTCTTTTGCCAGAAATAACTTGCAGCAAAATTTAGAATTTTCTGTAGAATGACCAGATTTTTGTTGGATCCATTCCCATAAACTGTGAAACAGTATCTGACATGTGAAAACACTAGGGCCAAAACAAGGGAGTGTAGGATATTAGGCGTGAGGTAGTGCCGCAAATGGGACAAGCCGACGAGAATCCCGGTGCACTTGCGCGCCACTGCGTTGACGGGAGTATCCCATGTCAGGTGGCGGTCAAAAGTTACACCGAGATTCCTAGCTTCAGTGCAAGGTGTGATAGTGGTTTGGCGGAACTTAACGGAAAATTTTGGAAGTCCGCGCAGATCTTGTTGAGATCCAATGGCAAGAATTTCGAATTTTGACTCGTTGACTTTTAGACCGTTGAAGTGAAAGTAAGCATCAAGCGAAGAAAGCGTGGTTTCGAGCTCCGACACCAGGTCCGAAAGAACTGATTTTTTGCCTGAAACTAGAACTTGAGTGTTGAGGGCGAAAACCATGTTGGGTGGAAGCCAGGAGATGATTTGATGCGAGGTAGTGGTGGAGCTGTCTTTGGACAATTTTTTCGATTATTTTTGAGATTACGGGAAGAATTGAGATGGGCCGAAAGCTTGACAGGTCGGCTGGATCACCAGACTTAAAAATCGGTTGGACTAGAGCATGTTTCCATGATGACGGTATGTCGCAGGTAATGAGGCATTCGTTTACGATATGAAGCAGAACGTGTCCAACGCAGGGAAATGACATTTTAAAGATCCTAATACACAAGCCATCATCACCACAAGCAGCTGAGTTACGCATGCTGAGGATAGTGCGGTGGAGGCACTGCAGTGAGACTGGTCTGACCGTAAAACCGCACGCCCCAACACGGGGCAGGCGCACCGGCAGATAACGGGCGGCACCACGGGCGGCTAGCTCGGCGGTCACTCTGGGTCCAACATTAACGAAAAAGTCGTTCACAGTGTCAGGATCGGTGGTCGGCGTAACTGCACAACTATCACGTTTTCCGCCGACAATATTACGGATATTGCGGAAAACAGTGTGCGGGCCCTGCTGCTGGATCCGCTCTCCTATGTCCAGTTTGGTATCGGAGCGAATGGCCGACCGCACAGCTCTATTAAGATCAGTATACTCAGTTGACCTGTGGCCATGTAAACGTAGCGCTGCAGCCCTAGCCGCCATCAGGTCGCGAGTGGAGCTAGACACGTGTGGTGCATTGGGATTTCTGATCTTGATTTCCCTTTGCGGTGCATGCACGTCTAAAATTTCGCTCATAATGCGCGAGAAAACATTCCACTTAATGGTCCGATGCAATGCTCCAAACTCATTGCGCATGCGTGGACCGGCCAGATCACTAAAACACGTTTAGGGGGACCTAGTTGGCATTTTTTAAGTATACGTGGACCAGCTGAGAATCTGTAGCAGAGCGTAGCACACCATGAAGTTGCTGGGTGCCGATGCCGACAAGGAATAAACTGCGCATGCGCAAGCAAGGTGGTTTTGATCGCAGTTAAAAATTTCCAGCTTAGAGGAAATCATTCGGTATCTTTTAGGGCATAGGTGGACCAACTTGGAATTTTTCCTCAGCATATGTGGAACTTCACATCAGCTGACCACGCAGCAGCTGACTGCATTCCTATGGTGTTGTCATCTGTGTCAAAACTTCGTACTACAAACCGTAAAAAATTCTTAGCAGTTTCTAAGATCGCTTAGGTGGACCAATTTGTCGAGTCCACCGATGCTAGGACTCCGGCTCCCGATCTTTTGTCCCCAGAAACGGCAAGAGACGAATTTAGTTTAGGTGGACCTGGGAGGTCCACTGATGCTGACAGGTCCACCGAACGCTAGAAAAGATACTCAAATTGTCCACCGATGCCGAGTTTAGGAAACCAAAGCCACTTTCAAAAACGTATTTGTAATCAAGTAGTTTAACCTTGAAATCGAGTATTAAAACGTGTGACATCAGGCAAATTTTAAAGTTTCGAACATTGACTGTCCTTTGGGAGGGAAACAAAGATGATGCGCCCCTTCTGGTGTTTAGGGGAGCCATAACCGGAATGTCTCCCAGTATGTTTGCCAATGAATAATTAATACAAGCCTTGTTGAATCAGCTTTGAAAATGTTCACTCCGGTCACAAGTCAGCGGCATTTTTTGAATTAGTAACGATAAGGCAACACAGCTAGGGATAATGGCCTGATCTGACGTTTCTTGGTTAATAATTTCCTCAGCGAAAACATGACTTCCATGCCTGACCCCTATGTTACACACTCATAAAGTAGATTATTATCGGCTTTGTTCGAATCACCAGCATACCAATACGGTTTCGCAGCTCAGTCTGCCCGGCGGTATACAAGAGGCAGTGTTCATGTAATTTCAGTCCGTGCTGTACAACGATGCTGCTGCTTCCCGTGCTTTTAGCTGTGGTAGTGGGAGTATCAGAAGTTATTGGTGATATTTTCGAAAAAGGGGAGCCCTCCCAATATTTCCGCCCCAAATCTACGGTTATTGCTCCATCACGCACCGGTTGTGGTATCCATTGCCTCAGACAAGGTGTTGGATGCCGGGGCTTCACACACCAGGGAAATGGCACTTGTGTCCTGTTCTCGACCGTATGCGAGCCTCAGGTCACCGAAAACGAATCTGTCGAGTCCGAGTTCTTTCATAGAAAGGCCGGATACTGTTGCCATGATCTCTCTTGCCCTGACGGATGGTACCACCTGAATGGCTACTGCTACCACTACGTCTCCTCCTCTCGCAACTGGACTGACGCCGACGCCCACTGCGCCACCCTGAAGCCCGGCGCCCGGCTCGCCTTCCTCCCCGACATGAACGCCTGGCGCACCCTGAAGAGCCAGTTTAAGATTCAGGGATGGGTCTGGGTGGGTCATTCAGACCTCACCAAGGAGGGAGAGTGGGTGTACATGGATGGTTCAAGCTGGTGCCCGCCTTGGGCCTGTGGTGAGCCTAACAACAAAGGTGGACCTCAACATTGCGTGGTTGTGGGAAACGTAGGTGCGCATGATTATTTCTGCACAGAATCCTATCCATTTCTGTGTAGCTTCAGTTGCTAAGTATGCCACTGTCAGTTGGATTATAGTATCGCCACTGCAGTCTGTAAATTCAGTGGTCCGGCTGTATTATTTATTTACACCGTACCCGACCATTCTGCACAAAATGAATTATTCAGAGGTCATTGTCATACACATCAGAGTGCCTTATCAGAGGAATAGGTAAACAATGCGAGGTAAAAGGTACCCCAAATAAATACTACAAGGTAAAATCGTGTCCCATTAAAATCATAAAGATACAACAGAAGGGTCGTTCAAAAAAACATTTTTTTACTTTTCATGCTCGACACACTTTTTTCCCATTATATATTCAATTCTGATTTCAATGAGCCACATTCCAAGCATCTACGACAACGGGAAAGATCGCCTCAAAACGGTTAAAGATTTCATGTTTCAGGCGCGATTGGCCGCCCGGCGTTGCAGTCTCCCCTTGTTAAATTGGCATGAAAGGGGTGCATAACCTACCAGTAAAGACAGCGTGGCATGTGCGTGCGTATAAGAGCTGTATATGGGAGTTAACATGCAGGCATTTGCTTGTCAGGTGTATTTGCAGCGCAATACAAATACATGTTATTCCACAAGGGACCTGAAATAAATGGTTCAGCACCCTTGTAATCAAAATCCCGACAGAACAGGGATGCCTTCCGGAGGCGAACCTTTCTCTGGTAACATTTGTTGGAGAACATCGTTGGGGCAGGTGCTTCTCCCTACTCTCCTGCGAACTATTTAAGAGCTCTGATACTGCTAGAAGAAGACCCTGCTGCATACTTTTACCCTTTGGATGGCTCACGAAATCTTCCACCAGCTTCACACCACGTTCTGTGGGACCGTTCATGACAGTAAGTTCTGGAATACCTTGGAACAGTGGAAGCTATACCAGTCACCAGCTTCTCAACGGAGCCATTTCGTGTCAGAATATTTCAGATTCAGGAGCTCGAATACTAGCCAGCTTTCAGAATGACAATTTGGCAGAGGCTTGGTACCGAGCCGAGCTCTTCATAGCCTCTGTCGGAAACTTTAGCCTACCCAACTGAAAGGTGGATGGTTTTACTGTTTAGGCCAGGTACTCTGTCACTGCCTTTTTACCTCCAACATTGTGATTCTTATTTGCGAGGCAGATTATAACTTTCTGGTCACAAATAACAGTTGCGTGCCAGCTCTTTTTTCTTTGAGAAGATGAAGATAATCACGAATTGCGCTAGCTGGTTTACGTGTAGCTGTCAGGAGAGGTTGTCTCCAACAAATGTCTGCTTAGAAGACCGGGAGCCCACCAGCGAGCCATATTCATGGAAATTGGGACATTTATGGCATGAAGTGCTTGTTACTACTGAGTCAGAATCCGTTAATCATTCCAGAAGATACTTAAAGACTGAATATTATAATTTTTGGAGTTTAACAACGCATCAACTGCTCAGGTCAAATGGCATCAGAGGCAAGAGGGAAATAATTAACTTGGGCTAGAGTACGGCGCGAGATTCTGCCTCTGGGTGGGCTCGAACCCACGACACCCAGCACATACAGAATGCCGTTGGCCGAGCCGAGCGCAAGCGCTAACCGACTGAGCCACTCAGACCCCGAAATAGTTGGCGGCTTTCCTTGTAAGTGGTTCTAAACCATGCATTTGGGCTCCTCCGTCGCGGACAGTCAGCTGTAGAGCCTTCTATGAGCCTCAAAGCTATCCATGAAATGCCGTGCAGGCTTTCATTAAGCTAATATAGAAATCGCCCTGAATGTTCTGAAGTCAATTTGCCATCAGCTGTGGTATCTGTGCACAGAAGGTTATATTCTGTCCCGCTGGTGAGAACCACCATCTTGGAGGTAGGGAGCCAGTCGCACAACAATTGGCTAAAACAACAAACAATTCACATTTGACTGGGGCAGGCTTAAGTTTCCGATAGAGGCTATGAAGAGCTCGGCTCAGTACCAAGCCTCTGCCAATTTGTCATTCTGAAAGCTGGCTAGTATTCAAGCTCCTGAATCTGAAAGATTCTGACACGAAATGGCTCCGTCGAGAAGCTGGTGACTGGTATAGCTTCCACTGTTCCAAGGTATTCCAGAACTTACTGTCATGAACGGTCCCACAGAACGTGGTGTGAAGCTGGTGGAAGATTTCGTGAACCATCCAAAGGGTAAAAATATGCAACAGGGTCTTCTTCTAGCAGTATCAGAGCTCTTAAATAGTTCGCAGGAGAATAGGGAGAAGCACCTGCCCCAACGATGTTCTCCAACGAATGTTACCAGAGAAAGGTTCGCCTCCGGAAGGCATTCCTGTTCTGTCGGGATTTAGAGTACTTGGGTGCTGAACCATTTAATTTCAGGTCTTTTGTGGAATCACATGTATTTGTATTGCGCTGCAAATACATCTGACAAGTAAAAACCTGCATGTTAATCCCATCTACCGCTCTTATACGCACGCACATGCCATGCTGTCTTTGCTAGTAGGTTATGCACCCCTTTCATGCCAATTTAACAAGGGGAGACTGCAACGCCGGGCGGCCAATCGCGCCTGAAACATGAAATCTTTAACCGTTTTGAGGCGATCTTTCCCGTTGTCGTAGATGCTTGGAATATGGCTCATTGAAATCAGAATTGAATATATAATGGGAAAAAGTGGGTTCGAGTCTGAAAAGAAAAAGTTTTTTTTAACGACCCTAATACAACAGCTGTCTACTCTCAATAGATAACACCACACATACATAAGTTCCCCTTCACGATATTCATAGGTAAACTTTAAAAATAAGAATAGCTTAGTGTGTTCCAGTGACTTAAACTATGATAAAAACGATTGAAAAGGTGACGTGAACGATAAGAAAATGTCCTTTTACCGTGGTTGCTCCGAGGCCTCTCTAAAAACAGGTGGTCTGATAGACGTGTCTCACGCGCACACACGACTCAAGCTTGATGTGTGCCGATCGCGGGGTGCAGTTTGTGCCCTGGTCATCTGATTATTGTTTATTTCTCGAAAAATAACACATCAGGGCATAATAAAGCTGTCAAACTGACTAAACCCTTGTCTAGTGCATGCTTATTGCTTCGGTCACGTCTTTAAGAGCTGGTGAGAAGGTTGAATGAATCTGAAATGGGGAACTTTTAATTGAATTCAATTTTTGAATGATGTTATATTTTCAATGTGTACTCACAGACATATGATGGAATGAAATATTTACATCGTCTTGCGTGGTTCGGTAAGCTTATATATGGATATTTTCCTGCGTAATAAGTCGCTTAGTATACCATATTGTCGTGTGTACTCCTTGCTACAAAAACTGTAGCAAGTTCGGGCTTTTATTCCTATGAGCTAAAACATTACAGCCGAGAGCCATTCAAGAAACATGTATGTATGTACATACATTCGCTATATGAGTGTGCAGTTTGTTGCAACCGTGATAATAGCTAGTGTGTGGGCTTTGGTGTTCAGCGCTTGACACAAGCCGAGTTGTTAATTCAGACCTTTGGCCAATGTCCCGTTGGTCAAGTGAGCGATTCTCGTCAGGAAAACAGTTCAGACAGTGGCCATCAGGAGCCCTATCTTGCCCTCGTAGTGTTTAGCGACGTGATTGTTTTCGTGTAGTTTTGGTCACCTTCCGTCCTATGGCGCAGTTTTATTTGTGCATTGGTTTTGTGTCCTTCCCGCCTGTGAGAATGCTGAAGTGATGTATAAGGTCTGTTCTCCGTGCGACCATCTTGTATCGCTTTTGATGTATCGGCTGTGGTCTCTGGGTTCTCTGTTGTTCCTTTTTTGGCCGAAAATACATAGTTCCAACCTTCTTGTTGCTTTAAGGGGGTGCACAGTTCACTGCAATTGAATGCGTAGGACCAGTGCGCTTTCTCCCAGTTAGGGATTGCGTCCCCACGAATACTCGAGAGCCTCATATTTAAGAAACGATTATAAAAAACTCAATTTCCACAAGAGACAATTGTTGTGATTGGCAATGAATTGTATGTCTGCAGTATCTTCCTTAGGGAAAGATATGTATGTGTCCCGCCGCTGGGGGGAGGGATGGTTGCTTTTCCCACTTTTGAGAGTGTGGGACGGAGTATGTTGGCCCCCCACACTTTTGAGAGTGAGGGACGGAGTATGTTTGCCTCCCCCATCTTCACGCAGGGTCCCATCACGTTACCCTGAATACTGAAACCGTGATAGCGTATAACGTTGAGCGGGGCTCTCGCAAACACACCGATTACATCCAGCTTCTTCCCGAGACCTGAATGTGGATACATCCGCCCAGTTTGGTCTCTCAGAGGGTCCTTCAGCAGCTCAGGGGCCCCCGATATCAAGTCAGAATCCGACTGAAATATACATCTTCAGTGGGCCCCAACCCAATTGAATGGGCCCAGCACTAACTAAGGGTCCAAGATCAGCCCAGGGGTTCAGACCACCTGGGTGCCTCGACTAGCCCACCAGGCCCCAGATAAGCACAGGGGCCCGAACATTATACAGAACTACCATGTCGACGCTGCCAAACTTTATCTGTGCTACAAATAGTTTTATGAACCGTTGATATATAAATGCCAACGTGGGGAGCACATAATTTGTTGGTATTATTTTCGTTTGCGAACACCATTTGCCTACCACAAACGTGATAGTTCCTCGGTGTTTCAAAGCTGTGCCCATTAAAGGGAGTGGACCAATTTGTGAAAATCCTAAAAAGAACATTTTAAGAACAAGAGAGGTCTGAAAAACAGGAAACAGATTTTTCCCCACTTTCATGCGCTAAAAACAGAAATATATCCTCTTTTCTAACAATATGTGACGTCATCAAAATAACACTGTTGATACTCAGTGAAATCCCAAACGTTGATCATAGACTCGCTATAAGCTCCATTGAGAGCATTTCCGCACGGCGAAAATAACATTTAGTACAAGAAGAAGCACTGATGCAAGAACTGCAAGTCAGGTGTCACTACGGTAGCCGAGTTTATTCAGTGGTAGAAAGATTATGAATGTGTTTGATGTAAGGAAACAATTTCGGATTTTGACAAAAAATGTAACTCTTGTTTGCACAAGTACGGGGGAGGGAGGACATGATTTGTATTACAGTTATTGGCCTTATTTTGACCCAATAACGCCCTGAACTGGACAACGTTTTGCCTAACATGCCGGTGGACAAGCAGTTGCATGCTGGCTCACTCGCTAGCATGGTATTTTCAGCGTGTGGGCGAGACGTAGGGCTTACGACCAATCAGATTACTGCAACCATATTGAAGGTATTCCTTCAGGGTTTGAAATAAGCCAATAGGCCCATTTACTATGAACTTAAAGTCGGCGGAAATTTTATACCGAGAGCTTTGGGTGACATTAAATATGCCGATAGTGGTTTCTCAACACGCTCTACAAAACTGCTATCTCAGTTCAAAACCCACTATAAAAGTGGGACACTCCCTTTAAGGATCATTACTTACCTGTAAAGTGATCCCTCGGAGCGATACAACTTTTTTACGAATTCTCTCGGCTTGTAAGTCATCGGATCAGCCCTCCGTTCGCGCCTCTCCTTTTTGAAGATTTTATCCAAGTCATACGGTCATTCACAGTGTCATTTTCCATGCTCATTTGATACGACGACTTGATACAGTTGAAATGCGACACCGCGCTATCTCTCTGTAGCCATGCTGTGCGGGGAAACAAATGAAGGCTGACAAGAGGCGATGCAGCACACCACTGGAGACCCTCTGCATCACTATAAGCCTTTCACTAGGACTCCTGTGCTCTCTCTCTGGGGGTACGTTCCAGGGCAGGCCATACATCACAAACATCATTGGGTAGGTATGTCACGCTATGTCCGCCGAAAAGACCAGAGCAGAGCTCTTTGCTCGCAGCGGTGACATCACCAACAATTTTCACGTTGACCACTTGTGTCATACTCTTCACGTCTGCCTCCTGTTCTAAGCTCAGCCGCTCATCGATAAAGTTTTTGGTGTTGCTACCGTCCGTACTGCACGGACGTTCCCCTCAGAAGTGACCAGAGTGTTGTGCACCTGCCTCTTGCCCCCCCCCCCCCCCCCCCCCCCTCTCTCCCTCCCCCCCAAAAAAAAAAAAAAAAATAACAAAAAAAAATTTTTAACTTTATTACCCTCTCCCTCTTTTTTTTTTTAAAAATTTTTTTTTTTTTTTTTATTCCCCCCCTTAAAAACTTTCTCCTCTTAGATTTCATTAACTCTAAACTTCCTCCCACAAGAGCCTGCACCCAGGAAGATTAGTCAGCGTTGCTTAAACAGAGTGGAGATGTTCCGCAAAGCCAACCTCATGATAGGCAAGAAAGGCCAGAGCCTTCCATCTGCTAGTGCAGTGCTTTTTTCCTGTTCTTAGAGGTTCAAAAGTAGGTCGTTAAAGTGCAGTTGTCAGCTTTCCAACATAGAATTTCTGCTACCGCTGCTTCTACGCTGGCTAGTGCCGGATCACTCCTGTGGCAGACACACTAGAAGGTTACCAGATCACTTCCCAGTGATTCCCTCATTCGACTCCACAATCCGCTTTCCTTCCCAGTATTTGTACTTTTTCCATCCGTAGTCACTCCCACTAGTTTGTGTCTGGAAATATTGCAGATTTTAAGCGAAGTTTCCGCGGCTTCCAGGAGACCTTCCGCGCCATTCCCTTCCGGTTCAATCACAGAGAGGAAGAGAGAAGTCAGATGACCAGTCTTGCCGATCAGGCGCATCGTCACAAACCTGTTATCGGTTTGTTGTCTGTCCATACTTCTGAGCCCTTGGGGGCTGTATACGCAACACTCCTCCACTTGTGTATCTATCCGATCACGCTCTATCTCATCATCATCATCAGCTTTTTTATTTCATTTTCATATACAAACAGGGGACAGAAGAAATGAGTAGACCAGCAAAAGAAGACATGGGCAAAGCAAAGCAAAGGCTGAAACAGCGAGCAACAGAATAGAACTTACAGGCACATAGTATAAACAAAGGAAGCAAGCAACCAGTATTAGAAAAGAGCATGTGTGAGCGTAGGCAGAATGAACAAATCATAAAAACCTAACAAAGAAACAGTAACCATGGAACGAAAAACAAACAGAAAAAGGATAAAAACAGAGACTGACAGGACATAACAAAGTAAGATGAGCGGTAGAGAAACGAAATGAACAAATATATCGCCAAAACTCAGTAAAAGAGCAAAGTTACAGGTAAACAAAACGGGACACAAAACAAAAAATTATTAGGTTAAGTTATAAGTAGATATGTAGAGGCTTTATATCAGAGCTCTACGATATCCAGCATCTCCCGGTAAGCATCCGGGCTCCTGTAAGAGAGTACGGCCATGTTTGGCTCACTTGGCTGCAACTCTGAGTTCCACCCCTCGTTCGTGCACAAAGTATTCACCCGCTCTGGGTGCATTGATGCAAGCGAGCGACTGGGCCAAAACGAAGCTGACAAAGTTTCTTGCAGGCTGTCGTTATAAACTGCCACAGCTAGTTCAACCAGCAAGTTCACAATGCTTGGATCAACATCCTTTAGCCAGCGAGCCATAGGATGATCCTTCTTCCTATTTTCCATTGTTCAGAGAATCTGTCAGCTGTAGCTTCAGCTTTGTGAGCACTCCCGTGCACGTGGTCTACAGCCTTCGCAGCCTTACTTTATCGTCTACCCTTACGCCTGTGGCTAAATGTACTCGGCCTGTTCCTGAGGTGATGACGGCGACAGCTTTAGGCCTCCGGCATGTCTTGCATACCACCACTGCTCTCGTTGTGTTGTTCATTCTCCTTTGCTCGAAGGCTAAATGGGCATCAAAATGCCGGCTTAGCCACTTGCCCTCCAGTTTGACTCCTCTATAAATTTCCTCTGCTGTCGCTTGCGATTCAGGCCTTTCAGTTTCCTCCAATTGTCCACGAAAGGTCCCAGCTTTTGGGTCAGTTCGTCCAGTTAAGTCGGATGATCCAGCTGCTCGGCAGCACCTCCAGAGACTGCAGCCGGCTACTGGACCGGCCCCAGAATTGTAGCAAATTTCACGCCGTTGGACAAAGGAAGATGGGATGCCGTTTGGAGCTGATGCCACCTGAATATGGCTTATTGCCTGTTCTTCTGCCGGAGCCGACCGAATCCTAAAAACAAAAAATTACCGGTCAAATGTTGGCAGTTTTGAAGCCAAAGGACCGATGAATCCACCGGAAGTTTCCACCGAAAGTACTAGCTTTTTAAAGGTTCTAAACGTCATAAGTTGTACCCCAGCCTTACAGCCATAAGCACGGCAACATTTGCAACTTTTGGGAGAGGGCAATAGTCGTGGCCGATGGTGGGGTCAAAGGAAAATTGGCGTTTTGCATAATAAGTGACGGAAGAAATCCCGAATCAGTTCGAAGTTGGGGAGGGGGATCCAGTGGCCCTCCAGCTTCGTGCCACTCCCCAGTGCCCCCACAGCCAGAGCATTTGGGGGAAGGGGGCAGCCAATATCACTGCTCACCACGGTTCCTGTGCCAATGAGCCCTGATCCCAAATGTGTCCACTTGGTCCCAGAGCCTGGTGCCTTGGCTCTGAATCATAACCTTGCTTTCGACCTTCAGGACAGGCAAATCGGTAGCATGGACGTTGTAAAGTTCCTCCACCTTCTCCTGTCGTTGGATGGCAGCTGCTTCGGCCTGCTCGGCCGATGTCTGCCACTTCTCGGTGAAGCTGCGGCGATGTGCAGGAAGCATATCCTGTCCAGGCCTTCCATGCAGGATCTGTGCTGGGCTGAGACCCGAGGGACCTGGCGTGTTTCGGTGCTGCAAGATGCCTTGCACCCACAGGAAGTGGTCCACCTGCTGGGTTTGTGTATTTCAACAGCGGTGAAGCAGCTTCTTCGTGCTCTTGACGGCGGCTTCCGCTTTCCGTTTGATTAGGGATACATAGGAGACGAGGTGCCATGGGTTGCTCCCCAACGCTTGATGAAGCCTTGGAACGCCTTCGACCGGATGTGGTCCTCCGTCGGACCACAGCACGTTTGGCACGCCAGCAATGCAGAATAAGTCGCGGGTGGCGTTGATGAGCTTACTCGTGATGGCTTGTCTCTCCAGGTTGAAGACGGTCTGCCATCCAGAGTAGTTGTCAACCGCAATGAGGAATTTGCTGTCTGCATGATCGACAAAGTTCATAGATATCTCTTCAAATGGCCCTGAAGGGACTGGGCGACGGCAGAGAGTCTCTCTTGGCTGAGACGGGAGATCTCGCTGGCATGCAGTGCATTGGCGGTCCAAGTTATCGATCTCGTTATCGACACCGGGCCAGTACCCGATCTGGAGACTTGCGCTAAGTCCAAAATTGTCTAAACCTGCAGACGTACTTCAATCCGTTGACGGTCAATTTGTTGAAGGTCAATCTGGGTCACGGAGCGCCAGAAATTCGTATGTGACCAAGATGGGTTCTTGGACTGGCCTATGAATCATAGTTATCGTAGTAGAGGACCCCAATGTGTGCGATGGACAGACGTTTTTTCAATGTCCTCATTTATTTATACTTCAACACCTGGTGTTGTGAACAGGCGCGTAACTTAGCGGCTCTAACACCGATCACACCGATCAATGTGTGCGATGGACAGACGTTTTTTCAATGTCCTCATTTATTTATACTTCAACACCTGGTGTTGTGAACAGGCGCGTAACTTAGCGGCTCTAACACTTGTACAGTCAGCACTTCTCACTATGAGTCACATTTCACCGATCTGTCCGGCGGAGTCTTCCCGTCGCTATGGCGATCTTGACATACGAATGCATACCTAAGCCTAACGTCGGTTTTTATATACGATTTGAAACCGGATATGAGTCAGCATTCTGAGAGAATCTGATGTGATAAAAGACCAATAAGGTTAGACTGTTCTTGTATCTGACCAATAGAAAAATAGTGGGCCTCTCGTGATTCCTGGAAGGTGTACCATAAATCCGCTGAGTCAGCTGATATTCCGCTCATTCAGAGGGTACCCAGTAGTTCTGGTTACAGCTAAAAATAGACCGTTATCAGGCACATCTTCCTGCCGTCCTGCATGAACTGCTGAGGTAGTATTGGTTTGGACCCATTGGAATGTGCTATTCCAAGAAGTATGTAATGCCTTCTCACGGGGTGGTTGGTTGCTAGGTGGTAACATGGGTGTTACTAGGGGGAGTGGCCTTGGGAGTCATCGTGGCGATGACCGACAGCGCGTGGGCTGAGACAAGACTGAACATGAAGCATGCGCTAATGACTGACTTATTGGGCGGTGAGGCGATGTATTAAGTTGAATTGAATTTGGAACTTCTGCGTTAAGAAATTTAATGGTTTTAGAGGAGTGAAAAAAATCTTTGTAACAACGGCCTGTTTTTTCTAAGTTCCATCTAATGCTTGTTTTATATTGGACCACCCACCATAAGCTGACACTAAGAACGCTCACCGATGTCGGCCTACCCCAACGCGCGCGACGAAAACGCCGCGAATGCGCCGACTAATCACAAAGCTGGATACAGTCTGCAGCCAATAAAAACACTCGTCTCATCCAACCGAACGCCATAAAAACTCGCGTTACTTGTCAATCTCAGAGTCCCGCTGGCCATGCCGGAGGTGGGGTCGGGTGACATGAGTGTATATTTTTATTCGTATGTTTTTTATTGGTGGTTAAAAGTTATATTTTATATGTTACTGTGAAGAATGAAGAAAATATCTTTCCAGACAGATAAAGGCTCGTTCTTTTTTCCAAAAAGGTGGGTAAATATTTTAAGGTTTTTGTTGTTTTCGTAAAGCAATTTACTCTGGACAGGAGTTTAGGTGCAATGAAAATGAGACCTTAGGGATATTTTATGGCAGCATCAAAGGTGTCCCCACAAATTGTTCCTGTGACGACAGACTCCGCCACGGGGAGGGAGGAGCATTGAAGGATAGGCAGATCCAGGACTTCAATTCGGGGGGCTGCCTGCTGAACGGCTTGGAGCCGCCTGCCAGCACCTCGCACAGCCTCCACCTATGCATTTACCGTAGGGGCTCAGACATTTGGGGTCAGGGCTCATTGGCACAGGAACCGTGGGGAGCAGTGATATTGGCTGCCCCCTCCCCTCAAACGTTCTGGCTGTGGTGGCACTCGGGAGGAGCACGAAGCTGGAGGTCCACTGGATCCCGTTTCCTAACTTCAAACCGATTCGGAATTTCTTCCGTCACTTATTATGCAAAACGCCGAATTTTCTTTGACCCCACCTTCGGCCACGACTATTACCCCCTCCTTAAAGTTGCAAATGTTCCCGTGCTTATGGCAGTAAGGCTGGGGTACAACTTATGACGTTTAGAACCTTTAAAAAGCTAGTACTTTCGGTGGAAACTTCCGGTGGATTCATCGGTCCTTTGGCTTCAAAACTGCCAACATTTGACCGGTAATTTTTTGTTTTTAGGATTCGGTCGGCTCCGGCAGAAGAACAGGCAATAAGCCATTATCAGGTGGCATCAGCTCCAAAAGGCATCCCATCTTCCTGTGTCCAACGGCGTGAAATTTGCTACAATTCTGGGGCCGGTCCAGTAGCCGGCTGCAGTCTCTGGAGGTGCTGCCGAGCAGCTGGATCATCCGACTTAACTGGACAAACTGACCCAAAAGCTGGGACCTTTCGTGGACAATTGGAGGAAACTGAAAAGCCTGAATCGCAAGCGACAGCAGAGGAAATTTATAGAGGAGCCAAAGAGGTCAAGTGGCTAAGCCGGCATTTGATGCCCATTTAGCCTTCGAGCAAAGGAGAATGAACAACACAACGAGAGCAGTGGTGGTATGCAAGACATACCGGAGGCATGATGCTGTCGCCGTCATCACCTCAGGAACAGGCCGAGTACATTTAGCCACAGGCGTAAAGGGTAGACGATAAAGTAAGGCTGCGAAGGCTGTAGACCACGTGCACGGGAGTGCTCACAAAGCTGCCGCTACAGCTGACAGATTCTCTGAACAATGGAAAATAGGAAAAAGGATCATCCTATGGCTTGCTGGCTAAAGGATGTTGATCCAAGCATTGTGAAGTTGCTGGTCGAACTCAAGATACATTTACTTAAAGGTGCGTTCAAGACAAGATTACTTTACTTACGAGGTTTATCCACGAGGAATACTTTTTCGCCAACGTGACGTCGCACAATTTGGCACCAATATGGTAGCAGTAGCTGATGCATAAGCGGCTCGTTTAGTTCAACAATCGAAAACAACAAACAAAACTAAACTGACAGGGGTTTAGACACTCGGGGCTGGGGAAGGATTAATTGTGATTAATATTTATGCTTTAATTCATGCCAGGACAAGCTAGGACGTGGGCAGTCTGCAAAATAAGGGTTTCTGCCGATGTTTCGTCTGACGTGAAGTGCTCGTTTAGACCGATTGAAGTTGCGTTAATTTTCTACAAACCAAACCGTCCCTGATACTGCGAGAACATTTAAAATGAAGATCTAATATGAAAGAATAGATATGTCTGCGGCCACCACATGCTAATATTTGTATATTTCCGTCAAATGCATTATTATTTTTCAACACCAGTGGGATCTTATAACTCGGGCTGCTTTGCTTTTATCCATTACTTTGGCTTTGCCGCATTGTTGTTGCGGCTTGGTGATATGGTACCAATATGGTATCAAGGTATCGAAAAGTATCCTTTGCCATGGGAAAGGGAGCCCTCTAACCCGCGCCCCACCGGGGATCCGGCGCCACTTTCGCCCCACCGGGGGCATCGATGCCCCTCTAAATAAGAAAATATGGGGGTTATCGCAAATCTGCAAAGTGCACTAGAAAGCTGACGTCGATTCAGTAAGAAATTACTTCGTATGTTTAAGCGCTCAGGTCAATGGTTTGACCTCCAGAGGTCAAGTTAGGTCAAGATAGGCTATTTTCACTCAGATATTCAATGTTTAAGCAAGCTGGGCATAGCTCTTATGCCATTAGAGCTATTGAGATCTAGTTAAGTAGATTTGATAGGAAAATGCTAGGAAATTTTCTGTCATGTGGAACGTAATGACCTCCCACCAGTTGTTTGACCTCCAGAGGTCACATGGTGACCTAATTTGACCTGAGGTCACGAAAGGTTAGAAAGTGACCTTGCAGTATATCAAATGAAAGCTAGTGACGAGACATACACGATGATATTAGATTCAGTGCTCTAGCTTAATTAGGTCAAAAGTTATTGTAAAAATACTGTTTTTGACCCCTGGTGACCTTTGATGACCTCGGAGAGGTCAAAGGGAAAATATGGCCCCTGGAATCCGTGAAAGGGTGTCCAAGATCGCTTTTCTGAGCAAGCTGAGCATTTGCAATCATTTTTGTGACTTAGATAATAACACAGCTTTTTCCATGCTTTTTCAATGCAAGAGGTCACCTCATGACTTGACCTCAGGTCACGAAATCGGAAAATCCCGGATATACATCTTGTAGGCCCTGGAGGGTTCATGAAGTGTAGGAAGTTTCAAATCGATCGACTCAGAAATGTAGCTCTTATAGAGCTCAAAAGTTGAAGTGAGGTGACCATGGTTGACCTCGCCTAGTGACTTGACCTTGGGTGAACCGGTGTAAAAAGAAAATTCAGGGATGGTGGGAAAATGATAGGGTAAGAGGTGTCCTCAAACGCGGTGCTGCGTCTTGTTGTTTTTCTGCTATCCCGAAAAAACCTTAGGGGGTGGGCCATCGATGGATCCGGTGGGGCGAGGGTTAAGCGGCTTTGCAAAGTCAACTTTGAATGCCCTTATTTTTAAGAAAAACTGCCAATATCGCCTTCAAATGGTCAATTTCAAAAACAAATTTTATGTAGAACTGTGAAAAAGAACAAGGTTTTCCCCTCGACGCATACTGTTCTTGTGAGAACCGGCTGAAATCGACGAATTTTAACATGGGACCTTTTGGGTGAAGGAAAGCTTTGTCGCCAACGTGACGTCACAGTAAAGGCGGTTCCTGATTCGTGGTTGGGGGCTGCGTTCAAGAGGGATTCCTCCACGCCCGAGTGACGTCACACAGGCGTGGAGGAATTCCTTCACCATCTGGCTGTGTGTCAAACTGCTGCTCATGGCTCTATCCACTTACGAATTCGTGAGAATACTCGGTAATCATGTTTATCCCACATGCAATAAATAATCATTTCCTTTTCGATTCTTGGCTTCTTTTTGCAAACAATTTGGATATTTAAACTTTTAATTTTCCCATGTTATATGCTACGAAGTGTGACGTCACATCCGGTGATCTGCGCTTGCTGTTGGAGGGGGCTGGGTTGAACTAGCTGTGACAGTTTATAACTACAGCCTGCAAAAAACTTTGTCAACCTGGTTTTGGCCCAGTCGCTCGCTTGCATCACTGCACGCAGAGCGGGTGAATACTTTGTGCACGAACGAGGGGTGGAACTCTGAGTTGCAGCCAAGTGAGCCAAAGATGGGCGTACTCTCTTACAGAAGCCCGGATGCTTACCGGGAGATGCTGGATGTCGTAGAGCTCCGAGATAAAGCGTGATCGGATAGCTACACAAGTGGAGGAGTGTTGCGTATACAGCCCCCAAGGGCACACAACAACAAACAACAGACAACAAACCGATAACAGGTTTGTGACGATGCGCCTGATCGGCAAGACTGGCCATCTCACTTTTGTCTTCCTCTCTGTGATTGAACCGGAAGGGAATGGCGCGGAAGGTCTCCTGGAAGCCGTGGAAACTTCGCTTAAAATCTGCAATATTTCCAGACACAAAATAGTGAGAGTGACTACGGATGGAAAAAGTACAAATACTGGGAAGGAAAGTGGATTGTGGAGTCGAATGAAAGAATCACTGGGAAGGGATCTGGTAACCTTCTAGTGTGTCTGCCACAGGAGTGATCCGGCACTAGCCAGCGTAGAAGCAGCGGTAGCAGAAATGCTATGTTGGAAAGCTGACAACTGCACTTTGACGACCTACTTTTGAGCCTCTAAGAACAGGAAAAAAGCACTGCACTAGCAGATGGAAGGCTCTGGCCTTTCTTGCTTATCATGAGGTTAGCTTCGCGGAACATCTCCACTCTGTGCAAGCAACGCTGAATAATCTTCCTGAGTGCAGGCTCGTGTGGAAGGAAGTTCTAGAGTCTAATGAACCATCTAAGACGGAGAAAGTTGCGGCCCGTGGCTTCTTCAGAAAGTGGAGTGATATCAGTAACACCACTGCCATGACAGCCATGATGGCTCACATCACCAACGTGCTCTGCAAGCTCCAAAAAGAGCTGCAAAGGGGTGACCTCATAATGCCCGAAGTTCTCGAGAACAAGGACGTTGCCATTTGAAAGCTTGAGCTGATATAGGCTGCTCCATTCCCCGGTGGCCAAGAGGAATAACTGTGCAAGGCGAGTGCCGCAGAATGCGCAGGCAAGCCGGGCAAGAGCCAGGTGCACAACACTCTGGTCACTTCTGAGCGGAACTTCCGTGCAGTACGGACGGAAGCAACACCAAAAACTTTATCGATGAGTGACTGAACTTAGAGCAGGAGGCAGTAGTGAAGAGTATGACACAAGTGCTGGACGCGAAAATTTGTTGGTGATGTCATCGCTGCGAGCAAAGAGCTCTGCTCTGGTCTTTTCGGCGGACATAGCGTGACATACCTACCCAATGATGTTTGTGATGTATGGCCTGCCCTGGAACGTACCCAGAGAGAGCACAGGAGTCCTAGTGAAAGGCTTATAGTGATGCAGAGGGTCTCCAGTGGTGTGCTGCAACGCCTCCTGTCAGCCTTCATTTGAGTTTCCCCGAACAGCATGGCTACAGAGATCGCAGTGTCGCATTACAACTGCATCAAGTCGTCGCATCAAATGAGCATGAAAAGGACACTGTGAATGACCGTCTGACTTGGATAAATCCTTCAAAAAGGAGAGGCGCGAACGGGGGGTTGATCCGGTGACCTACTAGCAACTAATCTCATTTTATATTCTGCGTTAAGTACGTACCAGTATCTCTATCCTGATACCCCGATCAGCTTTATACATTGTTAATCTAGTGCGGAAATCCCCAAAGTTCAGTCCCACCAATGAATTTGGCACAAGTCCTCTAAATACAAGTGTTCTGTTGAACCCGGAAAATTAAATATCCAAGTCCACTTCTGTCGATCCTCAATGCGTGCCCATTATCGCGATGAACTTATGTCTGCCCAGTATACTTGTTCGTCTTAGACTACCGTCTCTATCCTATCGTGTGTGGTACAAGGTTAATAAAGAAAAATATTAGGAAGTCCGAAAAACATTGAGTCAATAGCGATGGTGATGGCTGGGCCGACCATTCCCCAGATCGGCACCATGGTATACCAACCGCTCCCAATTTTCATACAGTGCGGGGGCACGCCATGCCGCGTCTGCTCAAAAGGATTCATCGGGCTAGTCCTGGCAGCCGACAGGGTCGCCACCCCGACGGAACTGGGTAGCCGCGCCGCTACCCAGTTCTCTCCCGTACCATATTTCTTCTGGGAGGAAATCGAGCCTGGGAGAAATCGGGATAGTATCGGGACCCGATACTGTCAGGTCCTAGCGGGTCGTCACCCTTCCCTGATAGGGTTGGCTGGGTTTAAATCCAGTCAACCTCCTCTATCGCTCGCTCGTTCCTTCGCACGCACACCTGGGTATTAGCGCCAACATATGGTTCATTCTAAGATGAACTATATACCCCCTTTCTGACACCAATTCCTCTCTTAGGGGGTCGTCACCACCCCTAGGTCTTCGGACTGAGATCGTCATCCCCCGGTATCATCATCATCATCATCATCATCTTCATCATCAATAACTCCCTCCGATTGAGTTAAATCCCTGGGCAGGGGGCATCCTCTGTTCCATATCTTGAGCCCTCCTAACACACCAGGAATTGAATCGCCAGTGGTGTCGTCATCCTTCCCCCTTTTCCATTCCCCGTCCCAAGGTAGATTGAAGGGTCATCTAATCTTAGGGTGCATATTTTGGAATGGAATCAATCCTTGAACAACTCGCCGGAACTCGATAATGCGAAGTCCTGGTTACTCCGCGACAAAAAAATATGGCACTGCGATATCAAAGGAGTAAAATGAAAACCTGTACCCCTCCACCCCCAGCCCTGATATGTATCGGTCCTTAAACTAGGAAACATACCCATTACAATCGAGGATGATGCATGAATAATGACCCCATTTGCTCACGCATTATTACTAGCCACCCTTTAAATGGCTGTAATTCCTATTCTGGGGAAATTTCCTCCACCCTCCGATATATGACGTCCAAATTATCACCTCTGGGAAAGCCCCAGGTAACAACCCCTAGAGCAAATTAAGTGACATGTTACTGTAGAGTTGCAATTAATACGTATATGGCAATGATTTATTGGTTATCGAGTTCTTAGCAGGCCGCCAGGATTGGTCCACAATTTCTGCCCCAATTTCCATCTCATTCAGTCGCCACGCAAGCTCGCTCATCTTCATCTCACGAACGTCTCTTCTGTTCAACTCTATCCTTAATTGATGCCATCATGATAGTCGTTATTTCCATATACGAACAAGTATATCGGCGTCCAAATATTTTACTTCCCTAACGTTAACTCTATTTGATCCAATAGATCCGTCGTGGGATTTCAGTTCTCAGTCCCCTATACTGATGCTCTTTACTGTCTTCCTCCGAGAATAGAATAATAACCATCGACATTAGCGAAAGGAACCTAATCCCTTCCTAGGCTATTCTTTCTTTAACACGCGCATTGACGGGGGTCTGAGCCACCTTCGCCTTGACGGGGGCGGGTACCCGCCCCTGAACCATGCTAGGTAGCTAAAAACAGCAAACGGCGATAGGTAGCCCATCCACTTCTCCATCGAAAATGTTTGGACAATTTTTTGTCAGGTCACATTTGAGGTCACTAGAGGTCAAAACATGCCGCCATAGGGATAACATATAAATGAAGGTTTTCGGTCATTACATCTGAACAAGTAAAGGTAGAGCAAAACAATTTGTAGTATATGAATCCTCGCAGCAAGCCTAATCGAATGATATATAATATGAACCTAATGGGTCAAATCGAGGATTTCACCTGACCTGAGTCAGGTCAAGGTCAACTTAGGCAAGATGCGTATCATTAGAACTGCAATGACGAGGAAAATCTAATGGAGTTAAAATAAACGCTGTATCGTCATCCATTACTAAGTTATTCAGTTAAAACCATTTTTTTCGTTGCATTTCCAAAGGAGAGGTCATGACTCGTACGTGAACTTAGGTCATCGATGTACAAAATACCGGATCATATTTTAGAAAATTCAGTGGGCCCATAGTATGATATGAGTTTCAATCGGATAAGTTCACCCTGTTCCGACTCATGCTATCTTAAACTTTTTTAGGTCAGGTCACTTAACCTGTACTGGTAACCTGACCCGAGATGACCTAACTTTAAGATTTCCACAAAAGTTGTAAAAATGATGAGGGAAAAGGGATGCCAAGTACGGTGGCGCTGCGCGCCGCCGTTTTTATGCTGTCTCCGGAAAACTCGAGGGGGCGGGTACCCGCCCTCCCGTCAATGCGCGTGTTAACATACCCTTATTGGTATTGCTATACTCGTAACATTATTATTTACTCTACCGGAGGTGGATAGCTCAACAGGGTGATGGTCCGATGCATCGATATGATTCTTGTGAGTTGCAAAATAATAATAGGAAATACCATATCAGCCTTCGCGCAGGTAATTCATCATATATACCGAAGAATGTGCGTATCCTCAAGTATATAGAAAGACTCGACCTGAGTAGAAGGAAAATAAGAATTCCCAACAATCATTCATCTCTAATCCTATCTTAAACTGTTGCAGATTTACATTTTCATTTTCCTATAATGATGCCAATATTTTTTATTTCATCTAATAAGCAAATGAAGACTTCGATTAAAAAAATATATAATTTATTGTGACATGACCATCATTGTAAATGCCTCTGTAAACCATGAATTTTCGTGTAAGGGTACGATACAGCAGATTGAGACTGGTAAAATAGAATTCGATATAATTAAAAATCATCAGTTGGGGCCGGACAGATAGAACTCAATATTATTCAAAATCTTCAATCATTCACAATCATCAATCAATTGCATCATCAACGTTCATTTACCATTTAGTATTTACGAAAACACCTGCGAATGTGTGAAGTTCAAGTGTTAAATTATGTTAAAGATATGAAGTAGAAATAAAGGAGTGGGAAGAAGCATATTTCCTATCAGCTACCACTTCCTGTGTATGACAATACCTGCGGAGATCTGAATTTTTTATGCCGTGGCTCATCATATCACAAAAGAACAGATCATCCATTCTTATTGCTGTGTGTACCTATAAACATCTGACATTTTCGTGTATCAAAATTAAAGAAAGGACAGCTAAAGGTCCGATGAAAAATATTAAATTTACTTATATCGTGTGGATATGCATGCCTATGTTTCAGAAACACCATATGCATATGCACAGAAATATCTGTAGAAGACTGAGTGCTTATGCCTCTAAAATCAGACATTGCAAAAACAAGATAAGAAGCTGGAAAATATTTTTCTCGTTATCATTGTTCCTAGAATAGCCACTATCGCTCTGTGTTTCTATAGATGTGTTCGATTATTCCAAAAAGTCTTACGCGTTGGTAAGCATCATAATATGCGGTGCGTTGTAATTTCCTCGAACCTACTTATGAATTTGACTGATGTGGAGCCGTCCTGGAACACATCTGTACACTGAACATGCTACAGCTCATGGTCACCGCTGTCACGGCCTGCCGTCGCAGCCGCTGCCGTCGACGCTGCGTCGGCAAATTCCCTCCGGCTCACCGGCGGCCGCCGTGACGTCAGGTCACCGTGACACTGCTCAGCCGTCGTGTGACCAAATAAGGCTATATAGAAGGAGGTTGCGTGAGACGAAATATCTAAGCTGCACAGTGCGATATCACGATCCAAAGAATTACCCAAACGTATTATTCTGAGTTTCCGACACGATATTAGAGATTCTCCAGTTACTATCAAAATGACCGTCGTATCCGTTTTACTTATGCATGGCAATGCTCTCAAATGCTATTGGTTGATAATCCAGATGATTTGCACTTCTTCACATTTCACATACGTTGACCGTTAAGTTCTTCATGAATCATTCTCAAATGCGTTCAATTTCATCATTACTCATTATGACTTATTAAGTTTTGATACGGAGGGTTTAGGTAAAATTGGAAAAGAATAGGAGAAACATTTATTCAGCGATGGCATCATGTTTTAATCGGATTAATATTCGAGCTCCCCTCCCTAATAATTTTACGAACTATTAACATTCCTGAGACGTCGACTGCGGTTACGGGATTCAGCCTGCCTACGCGCGATCCCATTTTCACTGGAGTCTTGCCAACAAAATAACACACATGAAACAAAAATATTGCTGGACTTGCCGGTCTTCCTATGCGTGTGAGTGTGGGCTCGTTCAACTTGCGTTTTCCAGGTTTCTGTTCCTTGGCAGTGCCCCGGGCAAAAATTGTTGGAGCGTAATCTCAAGATAAATACCAGATGGGCTTGACTATCAAGATTGGAGGCACTACTGTTATAAAACTTAGCGTTAAAAATTAAAAGATCTAGCCTTAAAAAGTAAAAACAAATGGTGCATTTTATTATTACCATAGTGCTTTAATATTGACTATGTAAACGTAATTATCGAGCCCAACGAAACACAAAGAGGGTTAAAAAGAAATTTGCTGGGTACACATTCATCTCTATCACAGAATTTAACAAATGTCAGGCACAATTTTGGTGAGGACAGTTTTGTCATTGGCGTGTGGTATCGTGTGTTAATTATTTTCTTCCTTTGGGCCCCTTATATGCCCCTTTTTAAACCTTAATCATGCAACTAAATTACCGCTGCTAATTGCACTTCGTGTACATTCTATCAAATTTACCTGTTCCAATCAATGTATAATTAATGAACAATATTTTACCTTTTCAGGAAACAATAATTAGCGTCTTAATTACTTGGCTATCTACGATAAAAAATAATCAGTAAATCTTCAAGAATGTATATTTTAAATTTAACCAGACTCGATTGCATACAAACTGACCATCGAGCACATACTGTATTAAATCACATGAGTCACTCCTGCAGGGTGTGTTGCATGACCCCCCTGGCCAATATAAAAATCACTACTTACCCCCGCTGCTGCACCAGTCAGACACACGTCGTCGCCTTTCTCGTAGCCGGTTTGCGTTTCCTCAGGACAGTGATTTCCCCCTTCAATGCATTCGACGCGTTTTGCATTCCGTTTGATATGTGTCGCATTGCCGAGAAATCGTGGGACAAATTGTAGTGCTGTTATACTCTCTGGTTGCTCGTTCATTATAATAGTTCTTAAAATGTAATTCATTTTACGCATCTTACGTTATATGTGTTGAATGCGGTAGCACGTCGATTAACGAATCAATCAAAAACTACAGTCGAAGCTGCAAGTACTTGACAATTGCCTAATTATTGCCGATTACTCTTCCCCTTATATAGCAAAATCCTAAGCGTACGTCATCCACATTACGCCCAATGTTTCACTCATTGGTTGTCCGTCCTTTCTTACATTCAGCCCAGGTAAAAGCTTCGATAGCAAAGCGGAAATTTATTTTTATTTTATTCAATAGTGTTAGCCATCCAAACAAACATCGAGATGATCAATTGCAAGGCAAACCAGATAGTACATGATTCTAAGTCAAAATATACATTACAGGCTGACTTTTGGTCAGTAATTAGTCTAATATTTTCCCGAATATAGAGCAAGTTTGGATTATTTTCACTCTCCTATCTGAACAATTTGCCACAAATTTCGTTGGACCTCTAACAAAGTCATACACTCGTCGCTCATGCGATCGGACCGAAATTTTTATGCTTAGACAACGCAACCACCAATCACCTAACATCGCGCTCATCCTTTCTCCAACCGCACTTTATCTCCCCACTTGACATCCTGTGTAATGTGCATGATAAGCATGTACCGTGATTAAAACGTCTACCAAGCGTTACGTTACCTAAAAGTAAACACCATACACCAGTATCCACACGTAATCCAAAAAAGAAATCTTCTTATGCCTAAAGTCTGGACGAAAAATGTGGGGAGCGGCTAATTTCGAACGGCTCATTATTCCGTGTACTCACATTATGACATGTTGTTGGCCCCCATCTCCCGAATCTGCCTCTGCTGCCCTTACCCACAGCGGCGACCGCGCCCCACCCGGTGCTGTCTGCAGAGTGACATGCCTCTCCAGTCCAGGGTTGCCAGATGAAAAATGGGATTTTTCGCCAAATTTGATTCACCATTTCGCCAAATTTCGCCCATTCGAGACATCAATTCGCCATGACATCGCCAATGATGAAATCTTACGATAGTAAGCCGGAATATCAGAATCTGAGAAAACACCTTGTGCACTTAGTACCGGAATGCTGCACGAGTTGTTTTAACTGATGTAGCCAGAATATGTACAGAGTACATCATAAACCTTGGTATTCAGTATTGCATTTTTTCTAGAACGCACCACTTATGTGCGATGATGAAATTTACATCACCGAATCAATAAGGATAGTATATGTTCTCAAATAGTTTTAGCCCGTCAGATAGGTCTATTTTTTAATTATCATTATATTTCAGTTAGTTATTGTTTACCGAAAAAAATTTGCTTCATTTCCTTTTTGGGACAAAACAAAGCATTTTAAAGCAGAATTCTCGAAATTGTAATAAGTAAAACATCAAAATGATTTCTAAACAGTTGTTTTAAATATTTAAGAAAATATATAGGACTTACTACAAAAATAGCTTTGTTTTTCACTATTTGGAATCTCAGCCCCAGAAACGTCTTCGTTTCTCCACGTAAACAAACCATAGAAGTGTCCACTCAAAGATAAAAAGACGGTTAAATCCCAAAGCTGGTATGCATTTATAAATAATTGAAAGCTAAGAATTTCTCGCTATTTCATGTCTCAGCTGTGTTATCTTCATCATCTTCCCTAGGTTCTGTGTTTTTTAAGCATGTTGGCATTTGGACTTGCTGTAAATACTGCATCAAAATTTGCCCCATTTGAACCTTTTTTCTATATAAGTATTTAAAAACCTAAGGTGTTATGCCTCGCAAACTATTATAGCTGAAACACTGTGTTAATAACTTACTGTATTGTAAAATTTAAGCCTATGGTCCTGCTTGTTTGTTTGATATTTTTGCATTGTTGTCAATGATGTGAACTGCTTTGTAAAATTTTTCTGCGTTATAGGTTTACGAATGTTTGCGCAAAATAGGTGATATGTTGATTATTTTATTTTTCCTTGGTATTTTTCACCTTTAGCTTGTTCAAGGTTTCATAAATGAGCTCTTAAACGTTCAGTCGGTTGTGGTATCACACACTGTCACACTGTGCTGTGTCATTCTGCGTTGCTACTGCTTTTTACGTCAAAGTATGACACGCTGTGTGCATATTGCAAGGTTTATCAAAGCTATTACTTGTTAACCCTTGCCCCGGTGGCGGGTACGAGCCACCTTCGCCCTGGTGGGAGGGGGGCTAAAAAAGACCCCCACGATCTCAAAAACTAAGAGAGCTAGAAAAAAGCGCAAAACGGCAATTGAAAGCTCTTCAAAAATGATATCGAAAATACTTTCGTCATTTTTCTTGTCAGGTCAATATTAAGGTCACCAGAGATCAAAATAGGTCAAAATCGTTAATATGAGGTTTACTAAGAAAACCTCATCTATCTCAGAAACTATGATATCTAGAAACATTTTTCTAACACCATTCAAAAGCTCTTGAGTTGCTCTTTCATTACAGTGGCATTCATTTTCGTTTCAGGTCAACGCCTAGGGAGCTACAGGTCACTGAATATCGGGCATATTCTTGGGAATGTCCATAGCCACCCATGCATAAGGGCGTTTCCTTTTTCGCTAATAACTTCCAAACCAAGCAAGATACAGCCAAAGTTGATGCATCATTGCAATCCTCTCGTCAATACGAATCGAATGATATATAATATTGCTATGCCAGGTCAAATTTAAGAATTTGACCTGACCCAGGTCAACGGTCTGACCCAACTTGACCTGGTATAGTCATGATGTATATCATTTGACTTGCAGTCACTATACAAACACTTTGGTGACAAAATAAAAGTTCTATCTTAGTTTATTTTAATTCATAGAGTAAAACACCAAAAAATGCTTATTTGACCTGAAATGACCTTTTAAAGGTCACAAGTCCAAATTTTTGGGATAAGCTTCAGAAATAGGCTAAGGTCAAATCGTAACCGACGTTTGAAGTTGATTCCATCCAAACTTACTGAGAAAAACTCATTTCGTGATTTTCCCCATGTATTTACAATGGAGAGGTCATGCTCTGCACATGACCTTAGGTCACCAATATCAAAAATCCCGGAACAAATGTTGTAGCTGCTGGTGGGCCCAATATGTGGTATAAGTTTGAACTTGATCGATAAACCCTTCTTTTTTTAACGTTTTTTGATCACTTCGGAAAAACCCGAGGGGGGCCTAAAAGACTCCCACCCGGGCGAAGGTTAAACTTGTAGTTAATCAGCCCACTATTTTTTTCAGAGCAGGCTAACTTAATGTGTAACATTTACACTCTCAATGTGCTTACGCAGGTAAGTAATATGTTCTTTACTTTGATCGGATTCTCATACTTTGTGTCTAGATTTAAAATTTACCTATATATCATGAGGCTGTTGAAGTCCCGCAAAGTGCACCATAAGCTGCCCTCAGTCCTGCTGTAGGTGCCGCGGGATTGTGTGGGATTTTTCTGGCGGGATTGCGGTGCTTAAGTCTTTCGACTCTACCTCTCCCTCTCCTCCCCGTTAACATTCGCTCCTAAATATCTATAGAAACGCCCCGGGTCATGGCCTACCCTAAGCTTATTATTTCCATATTTAATCCTCACGCGTTTTGTGGAGATAAAACAAAAACGAACAAAACATATCGCAACCCAACCCCTGCCACTTATTTTCAGGATGAACCTCTTGTTATGGTTTAAAACGAAAAAAGTAAAATGACAGTACCTTAAACTGATTTTTAAGAAAAAAAAACAGCTGTACTGTTTCACATGCACAATACGTTTGCCGGCGTAAATCACTAAATTTGACTGATTTTATCACCAATCATTCACAAAAGTAAGCCAATCGCCAATTGAGGTCCGAAATCGCCAAATTTGACTGTTTTTATCGCCAATCACCAAACAACAAAAACCGATCGCCAACAGTGGCCCGAAATCGCCAAATCGGCGAAATTTCGCCACATCTGGCAACCCCGCTCCATTCCCCCGAGGATGCATCCCTCCCCTCCCTCACAGGGGAAGGGTGTGGGTCCGTCGACCGGTCGCACCGGAGGCCGGTCCGATGGTCATACTACCGCAGGGGGCACGGGTAGCAAACAGTTCTCTCATAAATTCCCTAAAAAGTGAAACTCATGACCTATTTCTTATTTTAGTTCACCATAATTTTCCCCCATTTATTACGTTCGAACCGCCATTGCGTTCTCCAATTGCGGCGCCGCAATACACGACACCACGATGCCTGCTGATGGCTGACTGCTGAGAGAAGCAGGTCGTGTACCACGGGTGCTAGAGCCAGGCCTGTGAGGCCTAAAGGGGGAGGGGCTGCTCCCTGCGTTTTCGACCAGACTTGTACGATTTAGTATGCTACGACGTCCACTGCAAATCACACGTGAAAAACTATGAAATTTGACGGTAACCAGTTAACACATGGTAAACCCTACTCGATCTCCATTTTCGCAAACGAAAAAAATATCTCACACCACATTATGCACTGATATGTATTACCTTTCAGAGAGAAACAATAAGCAGGTGACCAGGGCACAAACTGCACCCTGCGATCACCACAGATCAAGCTGGAGCCGGACCACTGACGATGCCGACTGCGGCGGCGAGGCTATAGCCCAACTGACAGTGGCATCCTCAGCAACTGAAGCTACACAGAAACGGATAGCGATATGTGCAGAAATCGTCATACGCACCATTGCGAAAGCCTTTGTTTCCCATAGACACGCAATGTTGAGGTCCACGATAGTTATCGGGCTGACCATGGGCCCAAGGCGGGCACCAGCTTGAACCATCCATGTACACCCACTCTCCCTCCTTGGTGAGGTCTGAATGACCCACCCAGACCCATCCCTGAATCATAAACTGGCTCTCCAGGGTGTGCCAGGCGTTCATGTCGGGGAGGAAGGCGAGCCGGGCGCCGGGCTTCAGAGTGGCGCAGTGGGCGTCGGCGTCAGTCCAGTTGCGAGGAGAGGAGACGTAGTGGTAGCAGTAGCCATTCAGGTGGTACCATCCGTCAGGGCAAGAGAGATCATGGCGACAGTATCCGACCTTTCTACGAAAGAACTCGGACTCGACAGATTCGTTCTTGCTGGCCTGCGACTCACATACTGTCGAGAACAGGACACAAGTGCCAGTTCCCTGGTGTGTGAAGCCCCGGCACCCAACACCTTGTCTGAGGCAATGGATACCACAACCGATGCTCGATGGAGCAATAACCGTAGATTTGGGGCGGAAATATTGGGAGGGCTCCCCTTTTTCGAAAATATCACAAACAACTTCTGATACTCCCACTACCACAGCTAGAAGTATGGTAAGCAGCAGCATCGTTGTATAGCACGGACTGCAACTGCATGAACACTGCCTCTTTTATACTGCCGTGCAGACTGAGCCACGTAAACGTATTACGTTAGGTAACGATCAATTCTGTTACCCGGGGTTACTGAATGCTGCATAGTACACGCAGGGTGCACGAACAATGAACTGAACCGACTAGTAATGAAAGACAATTGTCTGGGCTATGCAGTGGTACCATTTTCGATTTCATACCTTCGACACCTCTGCTAAGACAGCGTTTTACTTTTCGGAAACTTGTCCGAACGCCGTGATCATTAGTGATTGAGTCGGGCGGGCTCCAGTGGCATAGGTTCCCCCGTTCTCCGCTAGGTGGCAAGCGTCGCGACGCCCGATATTTGGCTAAATTTGTAGGAAAAACGCTCTTATCCAATAAGGATCGGAAACAAATCCTTAGCTTCCAACGGTTTCATATGTAATCGGATCTCAGCTATCACGCCATGCCCAATTCAACTCTGAGCTACGTGCCGGTCATCGGCCCATTTCAGATTCATACCCTCATGTAAGTATTTTTTAACCATTACAAGAAGCGCAGAAATCGGTGACGAATACAGAAAGCCCCCTTCCAAGAGCGACATACCCTTAGCAGAAGTCTTAGGTACGAGCAGTTTCGTATGCAGCGGAAAATGCGCTATCGATTGGTATGCCTTTACATTCAGTGCATTTTCCCGGAGATCGGCCCATTTCAAAATGCGAAGATCTTTCTACCCGTGCGAGTAGAAAGATCTTCGCATTTTAAAATGGGCCGATCTCTGGGAAAATACACTGAATGTGAAGGTATACCAATCGATAGCGCATTTTTCGCTGCATACGAAACTGCTCGTAGCTAAGACTTCTGCTAAGGGTATGACCCTCCTGGAAGGGGCTTACCAGGCCTCCACCGGCCTAGATTTCTAAGATCTCCGCTGGGCAGCAAGCGCCGCGGCACACACAATTCGGGTCCAATTTGCGGAAAAACCGGTCTTCCAAAACTTTCTTTACTGAGAAGCAAGCCTAAAACCGTGCTTATGCACAATTTCGTGAGCAACTGGACCTCGACTTATATCTAACTCGTCGCAAAGCTGCTGGCAGAACGATGGCCCATTTCAGATTCATATCAGCACAGCAAAAAATATTAACCACTCCCGGAAACATATGAACCAGAAAATAAACTCTTCAGCAGAGTTGTGCGTTTCAGAATTTTCTTGAGTCGACTCAACTCAACTCAAGTGCTGAGAGCAGTTGACTCAACTCCGACTAAACTCATGATCAAGGGTTCAGTGAGTCGACTCAACTCTGACTCACGGCTAAATTCATCCGACTCAACTCTGACTCAACTCACGACTCAACTCAACTCAAACTTCGAGTCATTTGCAAAATGAAATAAATACATGATAAATATATAAATATAAAAATAAGAAATAAATCAATAAACCAGCAAAAATCAAGCTGTTCAGAAAGTCTGACATGAAACAGAATATTAATGGAAGCAAAATCAATTAATTGGCATTCAAACATTGGTTAACAATTATGCAGCAACCATGAATAACTTTTTAATTCTTCCAGACTGTCTCTGCCCAAAAAGCTACCACATGCTGCAATTACTTCTAAAAGGAGCATTGCATATAAAACTAGGTAAATGGAATGGAAAGGACCCTAAAAGCGCTAAAGTTACACCAACACAGGCAAAAAAATTGAGCCTCCATACTGTCAAAAAGATTCAAGCTAAAAGAACATGATATAAACTGTATTTTGATTTGTAGGGATGGTATAGGTTTTGTTTTTTCTGTTAAAGAATGAGGCTAGGTAATTTTTATAAATTAAAATTAATATCCCAAGGGTTGTATCAAAATTTAAGCAATAATTACCTAGTTGCAATTGCTTATTATAAGAATTACAGGAAACCCCAGGAAAAGTATACCATATATGACAAAGGACAATAGCAATGAAAATTCTATCAACGTTGATGTGTTGGATTTAAATATATTCATATTTCAAACCCAATCAAATTTTCAGCTTCAGTCAAAACCTCTAATAAAATACATACCTATCGCTCTTCAAGCAAAATTGGAGAACGATTTCATAGAAAATTGCTCATGTATTATAGCTATCCAAATAAACACAGATGCCAAGTAAGGGTCTCTGATCAGACAAAAACAGTAGCAGGAAATAATTCCCCTGAATCTTGCAATAAAGATATCTCAACATTTTTGTTGAATCAAAGGTCCAATTTTTCAATGCTAATAGCAGTATTTGCTATTGATAGGTAAAATGAAAAGGGTGGCGGCAGACGGCGCATTTAGGACAAAAGAATAAATGTAGCATGCAGGCATATAAATATTTGCATTACTTCATGAACTATCACGTGATATTTACACTTTTGCCTTGAGGCTAGTTAACCTTGAACCCATACTCGGCTGAATTTGTTTTTTCAAAGCCAGCAATGGCGCACACACTATTCTCAGAAAACCACCACTGACGACAACAATCAGCGACGACGACGACGCGTGTTGTTGGAGTGTTTAAAGTAAAGAAGTAATATTACATATTGAAGATGAGAAGTTGTTGAGAGTTTTGAAATGTATTTTGTAGTGCGTTCCACCACTTAAAAGCCAGTGATAGGAACCTGTTTAATTTTTTGAGTGTATGTATTATTCGTGCCTAGGGATTCCTTCAGACCGGATGGGCCTTTAAAATAAACAATTGAACCATATAATTATTGGTTTATTGAAACAAATTGAAACTTTGATTTAAAAAATTGAAACACTGGGGGAAAATTTTTAAAGGAGGTTAAAGGAGGTTTGCAAAAGGTAGGCAAATTCAGACACTTTTACTTGACAACATGTTTACCTGTTGAGCCAACTTTTTCGTCAGCTCATTTGACTCGCTGTCTTCACAACTCAACTCAACTCAACTCATTGATGTGTTGTGAACCGACTCAACTCAACTCAACTCACTTGTCTATTTTCGACTCAACTCAACTCAATTCAGAGTCGAATGAGTCGGAATTTGAGTTAAACTCTGACTCTGACTCGCGAGTCGCACAACTCTGCTCTTCAGCCATTCGCTATGAAAATATATCCTGAGAAGAGGTCTGAAGTACGCACAGTTTCATGTGAAGGGAACATCGGTTGATTTCTGTTATTGTCTATATAGGCACATCGTGAACTGCGGTCTTAGGCACATACATACAGTTTCGATGCGATGGAAAAAAGCAATCAAATTAAATTAATTCCCATCCGGATAATTTACATGAAGGTCATCCCAATAAAAGTTCCAAATGCTTTAATTTCACACAGCAAGCTTCCAGCAGCCAGAAATCTTCAGATTTCTATCAGGCATAGGAGCAGGGACTTTTTCCAGGTTGGTGGTGAGGGCAAAAGTTGTAACCAATGGTGGGGCCAAATACGATTCGGTCTATCACGTGATTTATCGACGGAAAAACTACGGAATCGGCTCAAAATTGGGGGGGACATCAATAACCTTGCCATAGCAATAGAAACGTAATGATATCAAAATAAAAGATTTATCATCATATTCTGCAGTTATTGACCCAAGTGTGAAACCTGCTTAAGCAGCCCCAGATAATCTCTTAAGGGTCACAAGTCAAAAACTGCAACATGAACCTGGAACTGGGCTCAGGATACTACGATTTGGAGAATATGGAGGCATTCACAGCTTTATCTACACAAATACAGTCTACGTTCTGTAAGCTTAGTCCTACGTAAGGTCTATTTTTCCCATGTCTGATATTCTGATCATGAACTGGAGTTGATAAATAAAATGTGCAAAGTGGGTGAAGGGAAAGGAGGAGTGCTGGGGAGGGAAGATCCATTAACCATTAAGCGGGGCAAACTGAAAAAATTAGAGCTTTTCATCAGCCAGATTATGTCTGAATGTTGCAAGTGGTGTTTGATCAGCACGTGCTTCGGCACTGGGGGGGAGGGGGGCTCTAGGAACGTCGGGGTGTGGAAGCTCTTCACTTTTGACTGGTAATATCATTGAATATGCTGAACATGAGTTTCATCATTGGGCGCGGTCACCCGCCTTGGCTCCGATCACTCACTCGAAATATGTGGCGACGCCTTTGGTTTTACGATTCTCTGTCCGTAAGAATGCATAAAATGACCTGAAATGTGCAATACATGAGCAGTTCTTGCAACGGCTATGATGTAATTTATTATTGAATTGCTTGCTATTATGAAATGAATCGCCAGGAAAAATGCGGGATATGAAAGTACGATGGCTAGATTTTAGTAGAAAGCAATTTTGAGAAAGTAGGATAATGACCTCGCGGTATGAAATGGGACAGTCAGGTAAATATCGGCGCTGGAATCGTGAGACATTTTTTGGCATAGTTATTCACTCAACCGACCTACTCTTCCCAAGGAGACACTTTCAAGAATTCTTTATCTGTGAAGGAGACAGTCCAGACATTTTTTAGACCTCTGCCCTGGGGCTTCCTATGAAATGCTTGGCTAGTTGACTGTTCTCTCGGATGGATCATTCACACAGGTGAGGTTCGTTTAAAACTGCTTTAACTTGAAATAGCCTTGATGCTGGTTCCAAGTGTGGACATGCTCAGACAGTCATCCCAGCTGATAAACCTGCGAACTCTGAAATAAGAGCCAGCTCTCCGGTCCTATGCAGCTTGCCGAGCTCGATCTGCTGCCGTCTTCAGGCCAGAGAGTGGCATCATTAACAAAACCTGGGCCAGGGACGGTGGATTTCCCGTCAGGCCAAACCTTGATAGGTCTTTTGGTTTCCATGAGCGCGTGGGCTACTTCCTCATGAAGAGCTATGCGTGATAGATCCCACATAGTTCTGCCATTGTCTCGATTTCTTCCTTTTGCTCTGCATTGAACAGGCTAATTTTGCTCTATAGAAGGTGCATGGCCCGGTAGAATATGGTCCTTTGGATGAATCTGGCGTTGCTGACCTTTGTTGGATTCCAAAGTGAACCATGAATGATTCGTTCATGACTTCGTTTTGACAAATGACAAATTGGCTAAGTAGTATACGGGCCTTTGCATGAATCTGGCATTGATGACCATTTTTGGCTCCGGAAACAAACATTGAACAATTCGTTAATAACTTTAGGTGCATAAGGTTATATACTTCTTTGCCACGCACATTCTATCGAGCCAAATTACCCTGTTCCGTGCAGAGGCCAAGGAAGAAATTGAGACAATGACAGAACTCTGTGGGATCTATCACGCTTAGCTCTTCATGAGGACGTCGTTACCTGCCGCCACACCTTTAAATGACCTCCAAGCCACTCAAGTAATGCGTCAATACAGAAAAATGAAACCGGCACCCAAGAGTCCGAGCAGGCATCTTGACTACCTATCTCGAAAACTTCCTGTTTTCTTTCATGCAGACGATGACATTTCAGAGGAGGAAGTAGCCCAAGCGCCCATGAAAACTGAAAGGCCCATTGCGTTTTGTCATGAACGTAAACCCACCATCCCTGGCCCAGCTTTTGTTAAAGACAGCACTCTCTGGCCTGAGGATGGCAGCAGTCCAAGCCTGGCAAGCTTCATAGGACCAGAGAGCTGGCTCTTATTTCAGAGCTCGTAGTATGATCAGCTGGGATGACTGTCTGAGCATGTCCACACTTGGAACTAGCATCAAGGCTATGTTATGTTCAAGCAGTCTAAAACGAGCCTCACCTGTGTGATGATCCATCCGAGAGAACGGTGAGACTCGCCAAGGATTTCATAAGAAGCACCGGGACGAAACAGACCACATTTGGCTCATCATCGGAAGAAAGGCAGGACTAACAGGGACAGGAAGTTTAGCAAGAGTGAACTGAAGAGGATGGGATCATAGCTTCAACAGCATCCTCCTGTGCTGGCAGGACCTGCGACGTTAATTTTGTGAGGGAGAGAAATAACGCTAAGACCAAATTCCGTCAATGAAGTTAAAAATGGCCAAGATTGCACGTAAAGAAGTCAAATTAAGGTCAGCTTTTCACAATGTCAAACGAAGCTAACAGTTGCCAAATGTGTTTTTTAGGTGTTTTGGTTGCCTTATTTTCTGTCAACAAGCACAATGAAAATTAAGCTCACATCTTTACCATAATTATGACGCCCGCGCCACACCCTAGTACTAATCTTCTAGGTTTTATACGAAATTTAAGTCAGCCAAAAGGCCAGGGGAGCTATAAAAAGTAGTAATAGGAATTTTCTTACGCAGCCAACATTATGATTCTAGCGAAGTGCTTCCAGCCTCATCCTTTCGCAGTTGGCAGATGTAGTTAGTGGCCGCCCGCCGTGCCCGCTCGCAAGACGCCATAGGGTATATGTGTGTTACGGGCAGTATGGGATTTCAGGCACTTTGCGAACTGCCCAGGCATTTTGCAAACTGCCCAGAAAGTTGGGCATTTTGCGAACTGCCCGGCCATTTGGTCAGTTTGCAAATTGCCCAGGCATTTTGCATAGTGCCCGGCTCTCCGGTCGTTTCACAAACTGCCCGGGTAGTATACAAATTGCCCGGGCAATTCACAAACTACCCAGTGTTTGTACTCACGGGCAGTATGCGAACTTGGGCAGTTTGCAAATTGCCTGGGCAGTGTGCAAACTGACTGGACAATTTAAAATAATTCAAGCAGACTTCGCATACTGGTTGAAGCAAGCGTGCGTGACCAAACAAGCGTGCGCATACTGGCAAGCGTGACCAAGTGCAACTTGTGTCATGCGTGCAGTCTTCCATTGATTGAAAGGAGTATAACTTCTCAGCATGTCGGCACGTAGCCAAAGGGAGGGGGGCTTTAGGCGACTGCCACCCTCCCTTGGGCTCATCTTAGGCACTGCGAAAGGCCCCCTGGAGAGCCCTCGTCGATTTCTGATCAATGTTCCGAAGGTTGATGATTGCTCAGATACCATTGGAACCCTCGTCTCGCAGGTTCTTAAAAATTCGACCTCCACCTCATAAAATTCTGGCTACATTCCTGTTAGCATGTGTCAAGAAAATAAATTGATACCGTGACTTCATTTATTGTTACAATGGGTGCTTTTATGGCACCTGGATATGCACTTCCTACCACTCTTAACACATTTACAACGTCTACTGCACACTTTTCGGCACGTACATTTGAATATACCCTGACCGCTACCACCAGACACTAGCCGTGCGGCCTCCCGCACTGACAGCGGAGTCGTCTCCGGCACTTCCTCAACTTGGAGAAAGGGGGAGTCACACGCTGCCACTGAATGTCTGTCAAAGACACCGCCAGCCTCCCGTGCTCCGTAGCGAGGATGTAGCGGTCTTCACAGGTCTAAAAAGAAAACAGAGAAAAGCAAGTTAAAAATATTGTTTTCCTTGAAATATTGGAAAATATAGCACAAAAACATGCGTCTTACGTTTTCAAGATACCGTTGCAGGATTATGTACATTTTTAAGCCTGATTTAACCAACCAGCCACCTGGAACAGCTGTGAATTAATTACTTAAATTGAACTTTATCTCAAGACAAATTTTCGTCCTTAATTACTCATTAACGGATCTTAGAGGCAACATTTGGGGGACCATATCAATGTTTAAGGGGAGGGGAAATGAACAAACATCGCAAGAATAATAGTTATTTAAGATTAAAGGCCAGAATTGGGTCCTTTTGGTTGGCAAAAATATACTATGAGGTTAGGGGAGGGGTACGGCCTCGATGTCCCCGCTCCCCCCGTTAGATCCGCCAATTTAATTACTTTGACACATTGTAATTAAAAGCTTTATCATAATCAGGTAGGTATTTAGGGCAGTATATTCACCTACCTCGACCACAACGGCGATAAGGTTTTTCGGCTGGTTTCGGGCCCGATCCACGTCAGGGATGCCAAGCCGCACGTTCTGGCCGACGCTGAGCCGGTCGGTGAGGTTGCGGGCGGAGCTCTTCAGCATCTTTGCTGCCTGCTGCTGCTGGGAGCTGGAAGCCTCCTTCCTTTCCTGCTGCGCCCGTTGTTTTCTGCAGAGCCGACAGGTGTCCTCCTGGCGGCAGGCTGGCTCCCTGTGCACGGTTTGCTGGCGGACCCTGCAGGACCAGCCGTCGTTGCTGTTGTCGCCGCACGCAACGCATGCCTGGCTGCTCGGCCCCGCGGCTGTCTCCGCTCCAGGCGATGAGGTCTGGTCAACCTCCGCCGGGTCAGGTAGTTCCATGGATACTCCAGGTGGAGCACTGGCTGCCTCCTGTGAGGAGACTGGTTCGACTAGCTGTTGCTCATCCACAGGTCCGCCTGGAGCTGCCAACGCCTCTTCCAGGTCCTCCTGGGTCCGGAGAACCTTTGCCACGCTTCGCGGCAGCTGGGCGTCACGGAGTCCGAGGCGGACTCGGCAGCAGAAAGCAACCTCGTAGGGCGTTCTTTTGATGCCGTCGTTAACCTGAGAATAACAGCATTATAATATCGTATGTTGATTGATAGACTAAGATTTTTGTCTGCACGAATGGTTTGAGTTAAGGCTAAAACACGACACGTTTGCAAATTTCCTGTGACGTTCAGAATAACACTTCACGTATGGGGGGGGGGGGGGAGGACCGGACCTAACCAATAAAATACTATCGAATGGAACCAGAAATAAATCCACAGCTATGTCCCCATAATTTACAATAGACGTCTCCAAAAAAAAGTTCCACCACATTGAGCAGCTGGCGTGAGGTCGATTAGATGGTTTCTTTAAATGACTTATAGTTCATATTTTTTTATTTTGGGTTACAAAACGGAGAAATCAATAAAATGTCTACAAATACCTCGTAATTATTTTACCTGGGTGTTTAGTGTCCACTGGACGAATCGCAGTCCCTCGGGCCATTTGCAGCCGGGATTGTCGGCTAGCCAGCACACAAGCTGTTCTTGTACGACCCGATTGCTGCGCTCAACGGAGCCCTAAAAACGAAAAAAATCAGCATTTAGGAACGAGTACTCAGAATACCAAGCAGTGCAGTAGTAAAACGTAATAATTAGAAGATCCGTTTTGCCAACATTGTTAAATTACATGTTTGATGGACTATCAGGTAGAACAACTTTCTTTCATACAAGAAAATAGCACAGAAAACGTCTCAAGCAATGTGCAGTGTACAAGTTCGAAGCAAAACCTCAGTTAGTCTTTGAATGTAATAGAATCGGGTTGCTAACCTGTGACTGAGAGTGGCAGAGTCTCCCATGAACGATGGTTAGTTCTGGCCGCATGGTCAGACACTCCTCGACGAGCTTGTTGCAAAATTCACGACCGTTGTCAGACTGAAATATATTTCGCTCATACAAGTGGGCTAAGAACACAAACTAAACGCCTGTAGATTGTACTGATATTTGACCACAGCCAGTAAAGAGAACAAGCAATAAGCATCCAGGCAGCTCATGAAATGCTTAGGGAATGTTTTCCTCATCTGCTTTGTGGCCTTAAGAAATGCCGAGAAAAAATTGAAGGTCAAGGCGCAGTGTCATACGGTGAATAATTCACCAGTGTTACGCAGGATAAGCAGCAAAAAGGGGAACAGTAGTTCGGCCTATGAAAAATTTGAAGTGAAACACTAATGCATTTTCATACAAGAATGACTATACATTTTTGGTCAACGATCAAGTTATGAAAAATATTTTTTAACACTTAATATTCATCCATACCTGTACTATGTTTGGTGTTCCAAAGAGGCAAAATATATCGATCAGGTTGAAGGCGACCTCCTCGGCACTTTGGTGCGGAGAGGCCTCAGGACCGCAAATTTCGTTAAATGGTCCTGGTAATTTAGAATACAGGAGTAGCCACCAGCCTCCTCGCTGTGCCAGTCGATTATATCCACTTTTCACCTTCGGTTCATATCGTCCGTGATGATCGGGTTTGTGACTACTCTAGTGTTGGTTCTAGCTCTTTTCATTTCACAATGTTTGCATGTTTTCAAATAAATTTAGACCAGGCTCCTTGTCAAATTTTAGAAACGACGTTTGCACTCGGAATGTTTTAACCCGTCCGGAATGGCATTGACGTATATGAACTTCATTGATGACTTCAAATGTCTCCAATTCTTTTATCACCTCTAAGTTGGTTTTGATGTCGACAAGCTTTTCTCCAGCGTTTGATGAAACTAATCCGATTTTTTTCATCTGACTGTATTGTCTGCTTTTACTATGACCTACGGCCGCCACAGTTTCCCTCTTCAAGTCTTCAATTATCTCACGGTGCGTGTCATCCGACATTATGCGGTTGTTGCTAGATAATTTTGCCTTTGACGACTCGTATTCTCGCCAAAACTTAGTTCTCGACATTGCTTCGGTATCTGGAGAAAGCAGTATGAAAAATTAGTAAGTGAATCACGAATTAAAAACTGCCAAGCCGGAAAGGTATCGAAAAATGTTAAAGTCAAATGGCAAAATCAGGTGCCATTTAAAATATACCACAAATACAAAATCTAGGTAGTTACTTGAAGATGGTAAGCAAAACTTTCTTCCCAAGATTCATATGTAAATGAGGAATAACAGCCTGATGCTCATATTATATGAATACTTGCATTCTACTTTAGTAGAAACTATTGTGACTGCAGGTAGCAACTACATTAGCCAACCGAGGCAACCCGCGGAACAGCATCCAAAGAGCTATCCAGGATGGAACCAGAAAGTTAAATATGTACACTCATTGGCTCGCAACGCTTTTCTCTTGTGGCGCTCCTATGGTTCGCCAAAAGAGGGAGCTATTGCCAACAATATGCAGCAAACCCGGTTGTTATTTAAGTATACATTTAGACAATGTAAAAGAGATCAGAATCGACTACGTGCCAACAAATTGGCAAATGTGTTAGATCGTGAGCCCGCTAATCGATTTTGGGTCAAGGTTAAACAAGAAATGGCTAAAAATGTCCCACTTCCCTCCAGCTTTGGCAGCATCACAGGGGAAAAAACATTTCGAACTTATGGAAAGAACACTTTGCTTCCCTTTTCAACGATAGTGGCTGCATGAGCAATGTAGAAATGATCAATGAGTTACTAAATAAGCAATCGGATGTGACCCCGCCGGTGACGGTGGACGAAATTAGGATGCTTGTGACAAAAATCAAGAGTGGTAAAGCCGCTGGCTGGGACCTGATGTCACCTGACCACGTAACAAATTTACGGCCAGATAATTTTACAGTTATTGCAGCTTTATTTAACTCGATGATATACCACTCATATCTGCCCGAGGAATTAGTACTTTCTCTCATCATACCTTTGGTCAAGGACAAATCAGGAGCTTTAGATGACACATCAAACTATAGGGCAATATCGCTTTCTACAAGCATATCAAAGCTTCTCGAGATGATTTTGGTGGAAATAATGCAACCCTACCTAGAAACAAACGATGCACAGTTTGGATTTAAGACCGGACACTCAACTACACATGCAGCCTATATTTTGAAAGAGGTCACCCATTACTTCACGAAGCGTGGTAGCCCAGTTGATGCATGTTTTTTGGACGCCAGTAAGGCCTTTGATCGGGTTTGCCACTCAAAACTCTTCCGTATTCTAGCAGATAGAGGGGTGCCAATATCCTACCTCAAACTGCTACTTTACTGGTATAGGTCACAAAAAATGAGTGTTAAGTGGGCTAACGAAAGATCAGACTATTTTCAGGTAGAAAATGGTGTGAAGCAGGGTGGGAATTTATCACCATTGCTCTTCACAGTCTACGTTGATGAACAGTTTGGTAAACTGCAGAGGCATAGCGCTGGATGTCGTATTGGAATGAGCTCAGTCAATGCACTAGCCTACGCTGACGATATTGTACTGCTAGCTCCTTCCAGGTCTGAACTTCAGTTATTAGTGCACGAATGCGAGCTCTTTGCCGACGCAATGGACATAAAATTCAATGTGAAAAAGACTGTGTGTATGGTATTCAGCCCCAGCAGACCTTACAGTTCTGGCCACCTGCTTCGCTCAAACCCACCTAGTGTAAAACTGAAGGGGGTTAATCTGAATTGGGTTGATAAATTTAAATATTTGGGACATGTGATTGAAAATGATTTGGGCTGTAGTGCTGACATGAGACGGATAAAACGTTCAGTTTATTACAGTGTTAACATGCTGAAGACTACTGTAGGGTACGCTGATCGACATATCTTAGTAAGATTATTTCAAACGTACTGTTCAAACTTTTATGGTTGTGAGCTTTGGGCGACAAGGAGTGGTAGAGCTCTTCGGGAGTTAAGTTTAGCGTATCATTCTAGCATTAAGAGGCTTGTTAAGGTTCCCAAATGTTCAAGAAATCATCCGTTGTGCCATGAATTACAACTTCTGACTTGCCAAATGCACATTGAATACAGACAACTTTTATTTATTAGAAGACTTCAATTCAGCAACAATAATATCATCCGGAGCCTACAAAATAGTGATGTTGTTCGCACTGGACTGCTTCACATCAACCACCTAAAGATAAGAGAAAAATATGGAATATTAGGCATGGACTTGAGCAGGACATCAAAGCAACAAATTTATAATGTATTTTGGGCTTACCTCCAGCGCATGACTGAAAATGTTATTTAAGCTTAAGCTTCAGCTTGGTCTCCTGATTAATCAACGATATCTATGTGACATGTCACCATAAGTGTATATTTATGAAGAATGCGTGAATGTTGTGTGTACTGCGTGTTTCTCTATTATGCGCTGCACTTGTTATGTACCCAAGTGGTATGAAATAAATGACATTATTATTATTATATTATTATTATATAAAACTTGTTCGAAAATTAACAGTCAATATATTTCGCCCATGGGGCATGATCACGACAGCGAATGGACAGGTGGCAGAATTTTACAACATTTGAAAATTTAGAATTGTGATACACACGCGTGATTGCCTAATACACTTTCAATTCTTACTATAACTTGTACATACATTTCCATTCCGAGCTTATATATATAAAGTAGCATTCAATTATTCTCACATTCTCCGTACATTCATTTCTAGATATAAACAGCTCACATACATTTCAACACATAGTTACAAATTTATACAACTTGCCTATTATGATGATGACTATTGTTATTGCATGGGCTTCAGGAGGGTCCAGGAGGATGACATTATGTTTAGCTGGGGTTTATTTTTCCGAATTTCAATAGATTCGCTGATTTTAACCTCTGCAACATCTTTGCAGAGCCTAAGAATTTTAATGTTTAGTTTAGTGTGGTCTATATTAGTAATTTGAGGATGCTCGTTTTTGAAATGTTCGCCGAAGGGTGTATTTTTAGTTTTGTTTCTTGCGTCTCTGAGATGTTCCATGTATCTTTCTCTGATCATACGCTTACTTTCACCAATGTAAATTTTGGAGCAGAGTTGACAAGTAATTTCATAAACGGAGTTCCGTTGGTGGCATCCACCTTCCAGTCCCGCCATGCAGCAGAAGCAGCGTCTGTTGCCGGCGGGACACGGAGGTGGGTCTAGGGCCGATCTAGTAATTTTGTTAGCTAACGTTTTCCCGCTTAACCATGTGATCTGGAACGGTAGTTTTGAAGTTTTGACGGCATGGGATACTTTATGGGAAAGCTCATCGTCTATGAAGGGTAGCCTAATGTAAGTGCGTTCATCTGTTTTTGGACGGGTTAGCTTCATAATGTTCTCTCGGAACAGTCTAGTTTTAGTTCGCTGGATCAAATTGTTAGGATACCCGTTCATTTTAAAGATAGATTCATCATTTTCCCAAGATTCATTGAATCAAAACTACGAAACCTAGACACTTTTACGAGTATAATTGTTTTTCATAATCTATGAGTAATGAATACTTATAAATGTGACAAGCGTACTCACCTTTGAGGACAATTTCCTCACGGATCACACAGCGCTGAGACAATGCCAGACAAGTTTTTGACACGGAAAGGACACATGGAGACGCTTGCTGACCCGACATCAGCTCGGTACCTGACGTCATTGGCTGGCCAGAGGCAATCAATGGCGTCACAAGTAGATCAATGGATTTTTCTTGATGAAAAATACGCTTATAGCCTCCGAACGTCATTGGTATTAAATGTGCTGGCCTATAGTCGCGAATAATTAGTCGTCCAATATTTAACCCCGCCAGAGTGCTGCATTCATACCGCTTCTCGGAAGGTCACCGTCTGTTGTCAGCAGCGGCGAAATGTCTGGATTTAAGGGGGCAGCATGGACTTTTCATTAAGTTTGTTTCCAGTCAACGCAATAGGAATAATTAAGTTTCTCAATTTAAGGGAGTCAATGTGCCCCGGTGCCCCTCAGTTCTACCGCCAGTCCTGTTGTCACGTGTCTCAAACCAATTCTACGTGGGTCAAATCATTTCCTTTTTGTTTTATAATTTCAATCTAAACCTACAGCCATTCCGATTCATGTGAACATCGGTCATTTTGCAAACTGCCCACCCGGCGGGCAGTTTGCAAAATGACCGGAGAGCCGGGCACTATGCAAAATGCCTGGGCAATTTGCAAACTGACCAAATGGCCGGGCAGTTCGCAAACTGCCCAGCTTTCTGGGCAGTTTGCAAAATGCCTGGGCAGTTCGCAAAGTGCCTGAAATCCCATACTGCCCGTAACATATGCATAGAAAAGGTATGGGTAAAAAGCCAGCGTGAAAAGTTGTCAGATCTGGGTGATTTTTTGCACCACACATCAACATACGATGACTAACCAGAAACTCCCTAGCGCACTTCAAAATTTTAGTTTACTAAGGGACGGTCAAAGTATTTTGCTCTTACTAAGATATTGCGGACCTAAAACGGATTACCAATCTCCTATTGTGAAAACGATTTGCCAGCAATTGGCTCTCGTGGTAATTTAGTTTTATAATCATTTCTAAAATCTGAAGCTGCCGGGTATTGGTGGGTGCGCAATCCCTAACTGGGAGAAAGCGCATTGGTCCTACACATTAAACTGCAGGGAACTGTGCACCCCTTAAAGCAACAGGAATGTTGGAACCATGTATTTTCGGCCAGAAGAGGAACAACAGAGCACTCAGAGACCAAACCCGGTACATCAAAAGCGCTGCAAGATGTTCCCACGAAGAAAGACCTTATACATCGCTTCAGCATTCCAACTGGCGGGAAGGAGACAAGACCAATGAGCAAATAAAATGTGCCATAGGACAAGTGACCATAACTACATAAAAACGGTCACGTCGCTAAAGACCAAAATACCTTTACTTGAAGATACGTTCAAGAGGGATTGCTTCACGCCCGAGTGACGTCTCACGGGCGTGGAGGAATTACTTCACCGTTGAGCCGTGTGTCAAACTGCTGCTAATGTCACTGTCCGCTTACGAATTTGTGGTAATACACTGTAATCAAGTTTATCCCAAATGCAATAAAGAAGCATTCGATTTTCAATCATGGGCCTCTTTTTTAAAAAATTTCGATATTCAATCATTTAATTTTCCCATGTTGTATGCTTCGAGGTGTGACGTCACATCCGGTGATGTGCGCTTGTTGTTGGAGGGGGCTGGCTAAAGACTACCCAGGCAGGATAAGGCTCCTGATGGCCGCTGTCTGAACTGTTTTCCTGACGAGAATCGCTCACTTGACCAACGGGACATTCGCCTAAAGTCTGAAATAACAACTCGGCTTGTGTCAAGCGCTGAACACCAAAGCCGATACACTAGCTTTCATCACGAGCGCAATAAACTTAACAATCAGATTGCGAATATACATGTTTCTCGGATGGTTGTCAGCTGTAACTTTTCAGCTCAGGAATACAAGCTCGGACTTGCTACAGTTTTTGTAGCAAGGGGCACACGACAACATGGTATACTAAGCGACTAATTACGCAGGAACATATCAATATATAAGCTGAACGAATCACGCAAGAGTATGTAAATATTTTATTCCATCATATGTCTGTTTGTACATAATGAAAATATAAGATCATTTAAAAATGAATCCAACGAAAGCTTCTGCATTTCATATCCATTTCACCTTCTCACCAGCTCCTAAAGACATGACCGCAAGAAGACGCAATCACTATCCTGCAGCTTAGTCGGCAGATGAGCAGGGCACCAACTGCGACCTGCGATCACCACAAATCAAGCTGGAGCCGGACCACTGAAGATGCGGACTGCAGTGGCGAGACTATAACCCAACTGAAAGTGGCATCCTTAGCAACTGAAGCTACACAGAAAGTGATAGCGATATGTGCAGAACTCGTCAAACGCACCATCGCGAATTCCTTCGTTGGAGAAAGCCACGCAATGTTGACTAATGCCGTTAGGCTGACCAACGATCCAAGGCGGGCACCAGCTTGAACCATCCATGTACACCCACTCTCCCTCCTTGGTGAGGTCTGAATGACCCACCCAGATCCGGGTCTGAATCATAAATTGGCTCTCCAGGGTGCGCCAGGAGTTCATGTCAGGGAGGAAGGCGAGCCGGGCGCCGGGCTTCAGAGTGGCGCAGTGGGCGTCGGCGTCAGTCCAGTTGCGAGGAGAGGAGACGTAGTGGTAGCAGTAGCCATTGAGGTGGTACCATCCATCAGGACAAGAGAGATCATGGCGACAGTATCCGACCTTTCTACGAAAGAACACGGTCTCGACAGATTCATTATTGGTGACCTGCGACTCGCATACTGTCGAGAACAGGACACAAGTGCCAGTTCCCTGGTGTGTGAAGCCCCGGCACCCAACACCTTGTCTGAGGCAATGGATACCACAACCGGTGCTCGATGGAGCAATAACCGTAGATTTCGGACGGAAATATTGGGAGGACTCCGCTTTTTCGAAAATATCACCAAAAAGCCCTGCTGCTATCACTACCACAGCTAGAAGTACGGTAAGCAGCAGCATCGTTGTATAGGACGGACTGCAACTGCATGAACACTGCCTCTTTTATACTGCCGTGCAGACTGAGCCACGTAAACGTATTAATATCATGGTAATATCATGGTGGGAAACATTAATACTTAAACTAAGAACCGAGACCTTATCTTTTAGTATACACAAAGCTCGAGAAAGGAATAAGCTCGAAGGTGCACTGTGGAAAGACATTGTTTCTTTAGAAAATAATCCTTCTGTTGCAGAAAGCATTGATAACGTGAGCTTTCTAAACAGAATCAAGGCACAACACGAAGAGCTAAGACGAACAAAATTGTCAGGGTCTATTATAAGGTCTAGATGCCGGTGGTTCGAACAGGGTGAAAAACCAACAGCTTACTTTTGCAATCTTGAGAAGAGAACATATGTTTCAAAAATAATTGCTTCGCTACATATTGATGGTGTTACATTAAATAAGCAGGAAGATATAATGGATGCCTTTGTGTCTCATTTCAGAAAACTCTTCGGACAGGGTCGAGAGCCCAGCCTGAAAGAAATGTCCCAACATATCAAAAATGAAAATTTCACTCGATTGAATGAAAGTCAAATCGATGATCTAAAACAGCCAGTGTCTGCAGAAGAGTTAGGAATGGCTTTAAAACAAATGCAAAACTCAAAAACTCCTGGCTCAGATGGCTTTCCAGCAGAATTCTATAAATTTTTCTGGTTACGCTTCAAGTCCTTTTTCCTACGCTTATTCCAAAATTCTAATAGCATCGGAAACTTACCTCTCACCTTACGTGAAGGATTGATATGTTTGATACCGAAGAAAGATAAACCTCAGAATTTAATTAAAGGATATCGGCCAATTACTCTCCTCAATGTTCCATATAAAATCATTTCTGGTGCGCTTGCCAATCGCATTAAAAATGTCCTTAGTACAATTTTAAAACCGGAGCAAACTGCTTTTCTTACTGGGCGCTTCATTGGTGATAATACTAGATTGATCTATGATCTGATACACGAACTTAACTATGCTAAGGAAAAAGGTTTGCTTCTTGCTATAGATTTTGAGAATGCTTTTGATTCGATGAGTTGGAAGTTGGTGGAAGCCTCTCTTAAAGCCCGTTGCTTTCCTAAAAACATTATAAACTGGTTCAAAATGCTTCACCGGGAGACTTTTTCCCGCGTTACCTACAACGGTCATCTCTCACAGCCAATATATCTCCAACGATCTTGCAGGCAGGGTGACCCAGTCAGTTGTTATTTGTTTATTCTTGCTCTTGAACATCTTCTCGATAAAATAAGGTCCAACCAACACATTGGTGGGACTTGCATTCACCACAAAACCTACAAAATATCTGCATATGCGGATGACATTGTCTGTCTCCTGGACGGCAATATAAATAGCGTAAGAGCTTTATTTCACGACCTGGGAGAGTATGCAAAGTTTTCCGGTCTTCGACCTAATATAAGTAAATGTAAAGCAATGTGGATCGGTAAATGTCCTAACTCAATTAAAGTAAATGCTATCAAGGAATGGAACTTTGCTTTCGAATGGGTCTCATCTATGAAAATCCTGGGAATTGTGTTTGAAAATATTTTGAGTGGTCTGCTCACCTTAAATTACGTAAACATTGTAGAAAAAGTGGAAAAAACTATAAGTTCGTGGCGGCAAAGAAACTTGACAATTATAGGGAAGGTGACATTAATCAAAACTATAATTCTTCCACAGTTTACACACCTGTTCACCTCTCTTCCCAAACCCAATGAATTTATTTTGAAGAAGATCAATCGTATAATGTTTACTTTTCTATGGGGTGGAAAAACTGAGAAGATAAAACGTGTCACCACGACCCGAGATATAAGTCAGGGCGGGCTGCGTATGCCCGACTTAGACATTTATATACAATCACTAAAGTGTACTTGGGTCAAGAGACAGCTTCTCTCGGAACACCCCTGGGCTGCTCTTTTCTTGGATAGTGTGAGCAGAGACCGTACATTTTGGGAAAGAAACGAAAAGTCCCTGAAAATAATTTCAACACAAGTTTCCAATGAATTCTGGAAAGAAGTTGTAATATCTTGGTCAGTAGTTTCTCGTATCTTCCCGATAATTGAGGAAGATCACTTAAAATTAGGACTCTGGTACTCTAATGCTTCGACCAAATTTTCAACTTCGCGTATTGAGTCCTGGTATAAAAGGGCATTATCAGGGGTAGACGACCTGCTTGATAGCAGTGGAAGACTTTTATCTTTTGATAATTTGCGAGAGCAGTATAGTATTTCAGGAATCCGAATGGATTATTTAGCGCTAACTCACTCTTTAAAGAACGAAGTTAAACAAGAATTAAACAAGGGAGCTTTACCTAAGCCAGTCATTCACCCATTGATCATGTTTTCCCTGTCGAAGGAAAGAGGCGCGAGTCATTGGTATTGGCTCCTTATTAACGCCAAAGAGCAAGCCGATAAATTATGGGAGCTTTATTGGAACCGTCACTCTCCAGGCATATGCTGGGAGGAAAGTTACCTTGCCGTTAATCAGTGCTGCAATTATTCTTACTACGCTGCGCTTCACTACAAGATATTAACTAGAATTTGTTCAACAAACTTGTTGTTATATAGACATAAGATAGCAGAAAGTCCGCTATGTAATCGATGCGCAAACGACATAGAAACAGTAGAACATAAATTTTTTCTTTGTCCTAGAATCAGAGCCTTTTGGAGATCACTCGAATCTTTACTTAGAACCTGGGGAGTAAACCAATGTTTCAATTTGACTTGTGTTATGTCTGGAGCAACGAAGAATCCTCTCGTGGATCACGCAATTATTCTTGCTAAATCAATGATACAAAATTCTGAAACCCCAACAAGTATTTTCGATTTCAAATCTAGATTAATGTTGGACAGAGACACTGAGCGATGTGCCGCATACATCAGAGGAAATATGGAACAATTTAACAAGAAATGGGACTCTGTAAGGATCTGAAGGCCATCAAAAATTGAAAGTGTTTTACTTTGAGTGTTTCAAAATTCACTGTGCCCAGAATATCTGTGTTTTGTGGAAGTCACTAGAAATATTGTTATTTTATTTGTTATTCCTAGGGAGACGCGGCTTGTCTGTCATGACGTATTATGTTGACACGTCATGTCCCTTTCAGATGCCGAATACCTGTTATTTTAGGTGGCATAGCGAAGATAGATCCTTGTGACTCGCTTGCGCCATTGTCATTTTAGGCTGCTAATTTCGATATAATAGGAGGGATTATAGAGAGAAAGAAGCATTACTAAGCTCATACGCGACCAAATACCGGTTACTTTGTGCGTTTTTTCTGTATTCACCTGCCGGCCAGACTATTTGGAAATGTTACTCAATCGTGTGCGTACAATATGATCTGCTATGCTTCAAATAAAATTCTTAAAAATATCATGGTAATTCGAACAGGGCCGAAACTAATCTTCTTTATGAGGTTTTGATATCGGGGCAAGGTATAAAAGTATTGTTTTCGCTGATGAATTTAATGACGAATAAACGTCTAATTAGGTGATTATCCCTAGCTGTGTTGAAATATCATTACTAATTTAAAACAAGGGTGCTGACGTCCGACCGCAACGAACATTTTCAACTCTATTGCAGCAAGGCTTGTATTAATTATTCATTGGCAGACATTATGGCAGGCATTCCGGTCATGACCCCTAAGCACCAGAAGGGGGGCATCATATACTTCCCCGCAAAGGACAGTGAATGGTAGAAACGTTAACATTTGGCTCATGTCACACGTACTCGATTTCAAGGTTAAATTACTTTATTACAAATACGTTTTTAATGCTGCCCTTGCATTCTTGACAACATCCCAATATGTAACCTATTTATTTGACTTTGCAATATCATCCTGATTCTATTGCATTATGTCAGCCCTCAGTCTGCATAGCAAGTGAATAGGTGCGAACGCACACTTGTGTCGGTCTGAAATAAGGTTCCGACTTTGAAACTTTATGAATGAAAAAATCATAACCAGCTGATATTCAAAATTATTTCGGAACATCAAAGCTGACACCTTTCACATCACACCTCACGTCAAATCCGACGTATTTCAGCGTTTTATACGGCATCCGGTATGAAAAACTGAACACCAAAGCTGACAGATTAGGAATTGCCTCTGCAGCAAGAAACTTCACACTCAGACTGCGAATACATGTACATATGTACCTACTTCTTGGATGGTTCTCTGATGCTGTACGGTTTCGTCTGTTCACATCATGTTAGTGATAGAAGTAGGAATATGCCACAGCTTGAGCAACATGAGGCTAATAGGACAGGATGAAATAACGGGCAACTAGCACCGTAGCAAGGAAATCAAGCTTTAAGCTGAGGGGACCACGCCAGGCATGGAATTCATTCTACACTACCATATGTATCAGACTCCGTATGGCTAGTTTATGGTGTTAATGGAAAGCTAAATCCAGTGAAACCGCCCTCCTCCCTCTTAGCTGCAAACGACATGTCCGTTTGAATATGCAAGCTGAGGCTGTGGCTTACTCGGTTTGGCAGCCGTGTTATGCACTGGCCACTGATCTTTGTTCCAATTCATTGTCTAACGATAAGCAGAGATCCAGGTCGCTAGCTACATCCTGCGATTGCTCTACATTAAGCTAGAGCCGAAACGCCCAAGTTCCAGACCTCGGGAATGCGGCTCTAACCGAACTGCCGGGGGCATGCCTAGACAAGGATGTTACACCGGGATTGAAATTCTTGTTCGCACATTGAGCCTCACGCAACGCACCTTCGTATGTCATTACCAATTATCCATTAGGGTTGCTGTGTTGTTCATCGCCCCAGGGCGTAGGAGGAGGCCGAGCTATCCACGTACACCCACTCTCTTTCATTGCCGAAGTCGAAGTTTTCAATGTCCTCATTTATTTATACTTCAACACCTGGTGTTGTGAACAGGCGCGTAACTTAGCGGCTCTAACACTTGTACAGTCAGCACTTCTCACTATGAGTCACATTTTACCGATCTGTCCGGCGGAGTCTTCCCGTCGCTATGGCGATCTTGACATACGAATGCATACCTAAGCCTAACGTCGGTTTTTATATACGATTTGAAACCGGATATGAGTCAGCATTCTGAGAGAATCTGATGTGATAAAAGACCAATAAGGTTAGACTGTTCTTGTATCTGACCAATAGAAAAATAGTGGGCCTCTCGTGATTCCTGGAAGGTGTACCATAAATCCGCTGAGTCAGCTGATATTCCGCTCAGTCAGAGGGTACCCAGTAGTTCTGGTTACAGCTAAAAATAGACCGTTATCAGGCACATCTTCCTGCCGTCCTGCATGAACTGCTGAGGTAGTATTGGTTTGGACCCATTGGAATGTGCTATTCCAAGAAGTATGTAATGCCTTCTCACGGGGTGGTTGGTTGCTAGGTGGTAACATGGGTGTTACTAGGGGGAGTGGCCTTGGGAGTCATCGTGGCGATGACCGACAGCGCGTGGGCTGAGACAAGACTGAACATGAAGCATGCGCTAATGACTGACTTATTGGGCGGTGAGGCGATGTATTAAGTTGAATTGAATTTGGAACTTCTGCGTTAAGAAATTTAATGGTTTTAGAGGAGTGAAAAAAATTTTGTAACAACGGCCTGTTTTTTCTAAGTTCCATCTAATGCTTGTTTTATATTGGATCACCCACCATAAGCTGACACTAAGAACGCTCACCGATGTCGGCCTACCCCAACGCGCGCGACGAAAACGCCGCGAATGCGCCGACTAATCACAAAGCTGGATACAGTCTGCAGCCAATAAAAACACTCGTCTCATCCAACCGAACGCCATAAAAACTCGCGTTACTTGTCAATCTCAGAGTCCGCTGGCCATGCCGGAGGTGGGGTCGGGTGACATGAGTGTATATTTTTATTCGTATGTTTTTTATTGGTGGTTAAAAGTTAGTTACTGAGAAGAATGAAGAAAATATCTTTCCAGACAGATAAAGGCTCGTTCTTTTTTTCCAAAAAGGTGGGTAAATATTTTAAGGTTTTTGTTGTTTTCGTAAAGCAATTTACTCTGGACAGGAGTTTAGGTGCAATGAAAATGAGACCTTAGGGATATTTTATGGCAGCATCAAAGGTGTCCCCACAAATTGTTCCTGTGACGACAGACTCCGCCACGGGGAGGGAGGAGCATTGAAGGATAGGCAGATCCAGGACTTCAATTCGGGGGCTGCCTGCTGAACGGCTTGGAGTCGCCTGCCAGCACCTCGCACAGCCTCCACCTATGCATTTACCGTAGGGGCTCAGACATTTGGGGTCAGGGCTCATTGGCACAGGAACCGTGGGGAGCAGTGATATTGGCTGCCCCTCCCCTCAAACGTTCTGGCTGTGGTGGCACTGGGGAGGAGCACGAAGCTGGAGGGCCACTGGATCCCGTTCCCCAACTTCAAACCGGTTCGGAATTTCTTCCGTCACTTATTATGCAAAACGCCGAATTTTCTTTGACCCCACCTTCGGCCACGACTATTACCCCATCCCTAAAGTTACAAATGTTCCCGTGCTTATGGCAGTAAGGCTGGGGTGCAACTTATGACGTTTAGAACCTTTAAAAAAGCTAGTACTTTCGGTGGAAACTTCCGGTGGATTCATCAGTCCTTTGGCTTCAAAACTGCCAACATTTGACCGGTAATTTTTTGTTTTTAGGATGCGGTCGGCTCCGGCAGAAGAGCAGGCAATAAGCCATATTCAGGTGGCATCAGCTCCAAACGGCATCCCATTTTCCTTTGTCCAACGGCGTGAAATTTGCTACAATTCTAGGGCCGGTCCAGTAGCCGGCTGCAGTCTCTGGAGGTGCTGCCGAGCAGCTGGATCATCCGACTTAACTGGACGAACTGACCCAAAAGCTGGGACCTCTCGTGGACAATTGGAGGAAACTGATCAATCAGAGGAAATTTATAAAGGAGCCAAAGAGGTCAAGTGGCTATGCCGGCATTTGATGCCCATTTAGCCTTCGAGCAAAGGAGAATGAACAACACAACGAGAGCAGTGGTGGTATGCAAGACAGGCCAGAGGCATGATGCTGTCGCCGTCAGCACCTCAGGAACAGGCCGAGTACATTTAGCCACAGGCGTAAGGGTAGACGATAAAGTAAGGCTGCGAAGGCTGTAGACCACGTGCACGGCAGTGCTCACAAAGCTGCAGCTACAGCTGACAGATTCTCTGAACAATGGAAAATAGGAAAAAGGATCATCCTATGGCTCGCTGGCTAAAGGATGTTGATCCAAGCAGTGTGAAGTTGCTGGTCGAACTCAAGATACATTTACTTAAAGGTGCGTTCAAGACAAGATTACTTTACTTACGAGGTTTATCCACGAGGAATACTTTTTCGCCAACGTGACGTCGCACAATTTGGCACCAATATGGTAGCAGTAGCTGATGCATAAGCGGCTCGTTTAGTTCAACAATCGAAAACAACAAACAAAACTAAACTGACAGGGGTTTAGACACTCGGGGCTGGGGAAGGATTAATTGTGATTAATATGTATTCTTTAATTCATGCCAGGACAAGCTAGGACGTGGGCAGTCTGCAAAATAAGGGTTTCTGCCGATGTTTCGTCTGACGTGAAGTGCTCGTTTAGACCGATTGAAGTTGCGTTAATTTTCTACAAACCAAACGGTCCCTGATACTGCGAGAACATTTAAAAGAAGATCTAATATGAAAGAATATATATTTCTACGGCCACCACATGCTAATATTTGTATATTTCCGTCAAATGCATTATTATTTTTCAACACCAGTGGGATCTTATAACTCGGGCTGCTTTGCTTCTATCCATTACTTTGGCTTTGCCGCATTGTTGTTGCGGCTTGTTGATATGGTACCAATATGGTATCAAGGTATCGAAAAGTATCCCTTGCCATGGGAAAGGGAGCCCTCTAACCCGCGCCCCACCGGGGATCCGGCGCCACTTTCGCCCCACCAGGGGGCATCGATGCCCCTCTAAATAAGAAAATATCGCAAATCGCAAATCGCAAATCTGCAAAGTGCACTAGAAAGCTGACGTCAATTCAGTAAGAAATTACTTTGTATGTTTAAGCGCTCAGGTCAATGGTTTGACCTCCAGAGGTCAAGTTAGGTCAAGATAGGCTATTTTCACTCAGATATTCAATGTTTAAGCAAGCTGGGCATAGCTCTTATACCATTAGATCTATTGAGATCTAATTAAGTAGATTTGATAGGAAAATGCTAGGAATTTTTCTGTCACGTGGAACGTAATGACCTCCCACCAGTTGTTTGACCTCCAGAGGTCATATGGTGACCTAATTTGACCTGAGGTCACGAAAGGTCAGAAAGTGACCTTGCAGTATATTAAATGAAAGCTAGTGACGAGACATACACGATGATATTAGATTCGGTGCTCTAGCTTAATTAGGTCAAAAGTTATTGTAAAAATACTGTTTTTGACCCCTGGTGACCTTTGATGACCTCGGAGAGGTCAAAAGGAAAATATGGCCCCTGGAATCCGTGAAAGGGTGTCCAAGATCGCTTTTCTGAGCAAGCTGAGCATTTGCAATCATTTTTGTGACTTAGATCATAAGACAGCTTTTTCCCATGCTTTTTCAATGGAAGAGGTCACCTCATGACTTGACCTCAGGTCACGAAATCGAAAAATCCCGGAGATACATCTTGTAGGCCCTGGAGGGTTCATGAAGTGTAGGAAGTTTCAAATCGATCGACTCAGAAATGTAGCTCTTATAGAGCTCAAAAGTTGAAGTGAGGTGACCATGGTTGACCTCGCCTAGTGACTTGACCTTGGGTGAACCGGTGTAAAAAAATTCAGGGATGGTGGGAAAATGATAGGGTAAGAGGTGTCCTCAAACGCGGTGCTGCGTCTTGTTGTTTTTCTGCTATCCCGAAAAAAACCTTAGGGGGTGGGCCATCGATGGATCCGGTGGGGCGAGGGTTAAGCGGCTTTGCAAAGTCAACTTTGAATGCCCTTATTTTTAAGAAAAACTGCCAATATCGCCTTCAAATGGTCAATTTCAAAAACAAATTTGATGTAGAATCGTGTAAAAAGAACAAGGTTTTCCCCTCGACGCATACTGTTCTTGTGAGAACCGGCTGAAAACGACGAATTTTAACATGGGATCTTTTGGGTGAAGGAAAGCTTTGTCGCCAACGTGACGTCACAGTAAAGGCGGTTCCTGATTCGTGGTTGGGGGCTGCGTTCAAGAGGGATTCCTCCACGCCCGAGTGACGTCACACAGGCGTGGAGGAATTCCTTCACCATCGGGTTGTGTGTCAAACTGCTGCTCATGGCTCTATCCACTTACGAATTCGTGAGAATACTCGATAATCATGTTTATTCCACATGCAATAAATAATCATTTCCTTTTCGATTCTTGGCTTCTTTTTGCAAACAATTTGGATATTTAAACATTTAATTTTCCCATGTTATATGCTACGAAGTGTGACGTCAAATCCGGTGATCTGCGCCTGCTGTTGGAGGGGCTGGGTTGAACTAGCTGTGACAGTTTATAACGACAGCCTGCAAAAACTTTGTCAACCTGGTTTTGGCCCAGTCGCTCGCTTGCATCACTGCACGCAGAGCGGGTGAATACTTTGTGCACGAACGAGGGGTGGAACTCTGAGTTGCAGCCAAGTGAGCCAAAGATGGGCGTACTCTCTTACAGGAGCCCGGATGCTTACCGGGAGATTCTGGATATCGTAGAGCTCTGATATAAAGCGTGAGATAGAGCGTGATCGGATAGCTACACAAGTGGAGGAGTGTTGCGTATACAGCCCCCAAGGGCACAGAAGTATGGACAGACAACAAACCGATAACAGGTTTGTGACGATGCGCCTGATCGGCAAGACTGGCCATCTCACTTTTGTCTTCCTCTCTGTGATTGAACCGGAAGGGAATGGCGCGGAAGGTCTCCTGGAAGCCGTGGAAACTTCGCTTAAAATCTGCAATATTTCCAGACACAAACTAGTGGGAGTGACTACGGATGGAAAAAGTACAAATACTGGGAAGGAAAGTGGATTGTGGAGTCGAATGAGGGAATCACTGGGAAGGGATCTGGTAACCTTCTAGTGTGTATGCCACAGGAGTGATCCGGCACTAGCCAGCGTAGAAGTAGTGGTAGCAGAAATGCTATGTTGGAAAGCTGACAACTGCACTTTAACGACCTTCTTTTGAGCCTCTAAGAACAGGAAAAAAGCACTGCACTAGCAGATGGAAGGCTCTGGCTTTTCTTGCTTATCATGAGGTTAGCTTCGCGGAACATCTCCACTCTGTGCAATCAATGCTGAATAATCTTCCTGAGTGCAGGCTCTTGTGGGAGGAATTTCTAGAGTCTAATGAACCATCTAAGACTAATGAACCATCTGTCACGATTATGTTCTGATATGTCAGCGCCTTTTCTGGTGTACTCTTCGGTTAGTGATTTATTTTTGTTATTTTTGTTGTGCTTCTGATATATCAGAATGTACTTAACGTAAAGCCCCTGCGGGAAGCAGAAAGCTACAGTAGATACCTCCAAAGTACGAAATAGTTATCTGATAGCAAGCTAAGCGGAAGGTGTTAGATGCGCTTATGTACTGTTATTACGCGTCCGGGTACAGTTCGTACCGTTTGCGAGGACAGATGGCAGTGAGCGGATATTGGTGCTTGGTGCTGCCAGGCGGGCAGCTTTTGTGTAGCAGACTAGTTATAGGTGGCGATCGTGCAGTTACGGTAGAGACCCCTATATCCAACACACCAAACATACATGACACAGCAGATACACATCAAACAAAACACATCTCACTATCATCCAGCTTATGCAAAAAATATGTTTATAGTGTTAACGTCAGTACAAAGCGTCCCAATTGGTCACTTCTTTCTTTGAATATGTTCCGAGCTAGACTTACACAATACACACATGTCTAATTTAAGATTCATGACTATGAATTGTAGAGGACTCGCCTCACAGCAGAAAAGACGTGACGTCGTCGATTTTTTGAAAAATTCTGCATGCGATGTCATATTCTTACAGGATACTCACCTCACTAAACGTTCAGTGCCGTATTTTGACCTTTTGTGGAAAGGCAAATGTTACCATGCCTGCAAGTCAAATTTGAGTCGAGGCACTTCAATTCTCATCAGACATACGTTGCCGCACGAAATTGTATCGGAAACTGAGGGCCCAAACGGTAACTTTAAAGCTTTAAATTGTCAAATACGGGAAATTTAGTTAGCGTGGAACCTTAGTTAGCGTTTATGGCCCAAATGAAGATAACCCCGAATTTTACGACGAACTAGAAGGATGCATTGAATCAATGGTGTCTGAAAATCTAGTAGTTGCCGGGGACCGGAATTTTATTATCGACCCCCAGAAAGACTCGAACTATATTCACGAAAGTAACAGAAACGCAAAACGTCGTTTTCTTCAGACCATCGAAAAATATAACCTTATTGACTTATGGCGTAATCGGCATCCCCACGAAAATCAGTTTACTTGGTCTAGACCAAATCCATTAAAATATGGTAGGCTGGACATGGTGTTCATAAACAACGAACTGATCAAAAACATAAGCCATTGTGAAATTGTTCCTGCATATAGAACTGACCACTGCAGAGTCACCTGGTCTATTAGAGAGCCAACTCTTAAAAGGGGCCCAGGACTTTGGAGGTTTAACGAAAGTCTCCTGGATGACCCTAGTTATATAACATGTATAACAGACTGCATAAAGGAACAAATCAACCAGTACGCACTTCCGATTTATACAGCAGAGTTCCTAGCAAACCCATTGCACTGTTCCCAAATAGAACTCAGCATTGATGTTAATCTGTTTTAGGAAACACTTCTAATGATGATTCGGGGGCAAACTGTACTCTACTCCAAACGCAAGATACGGGGAAAAAAGAACGAAGAAAAGAAAATAATGCACGAAATTGAACGGTTAGAAAAGCTAATTCCAAACAAAGATTCAGAAACGTGTAATGATTTAGCAAGAGCAAAAGACAGACTAGAGAAAATACGGGAGCCAAAAATCCAGGGGCTTATTACTCGATCCAGAGTAGCATGGCATGAGGAAGGGGAGAAATGTTCAAAATATTTTCTTTCTCTTGAAAAAAGAAACGCAATTCGAAAATCAATAAATTGTTTATAAAAAGGAGATCAACTCATTACTAATAAGCGAGACATTTTGGAAGAATTTTCTAATCATCTATCGGAGAAATATACCGGGTCAAATGTCACCATGAATGTTTCTACCTTTCTAGAAAACAAAATTGAAAATAAATTAAGCTATGCTCAGAAACTGGAACTAGAGAAACCAATAACCCTGAACGAGCTTGCACAAGCATTGAACAACATGAAAAAGGAAGGTCTCAGGTGTAAACGGCTTTACAGCACCTTTCTTCAAACAATTCTGGACGTTCCCAGGCCCCTTCCTTTTAAGGGTTCTTAACAACAACATAACGCAAGGTAACATATGTAATTCATTTCGAGAAGGCATAGTTACTTTGATTCCAAAGCCAGGCCCAGACGGACAGTCTCTGAAGGGATGGAAGCCTATATCTTTGTTAAATACTGACTTCAAAATTATTTCTGCCGCCATTGCAAACAGGCTTAAGAGCGTCATGGAAACACTTATCTCGTCAACTCAGTCAGCATACATTAAAGGCAGATATCTAGGGGATAACACGAGGCTTGTTTATGACGTTATTGACTATTTAACCCTATTTCCGTCAGGCTCCCGGCCACCCCTATTTCCGGCAGGGGGGCAATATCGGCCCCCCTAAGATCTCGTAATCTAACCGGCCGATTTTGAAAATTCAAAGTGCCATAGATTCCTCTGCTGCTAAACTTTATTTTGAAAAAAGAAAATTTCAAAATTTTTATTTTTTAGGAGAAGGTCGTGCAAAATATACAATTTTTGTGTATTTTTAGATTTTCCATAACCCTTGTCTCTGTTGTACGATTTTCACAAAACTAGTTCAGATTTACAAATAATTGACCCAAAATTTTCATATACTCGAGTTACGCAAAAATTCGAAATTCAATGGCAGTTCCAGGACCAGGACTATGAGGGGAAATATATACAACCTAAAAGTTTTTGTTACGCGGATTAGAAGCCGTCATATACTGCTTGGCATCTTTGACACATAAATAAATGAGAAAAAAGTGAAAAACTCATCAGGGGCGGATGCAGTAAGGTAAAACAGTGGGGTAAAATACATACCAACAATATGCGAATGGTATGCATGAGTATATTAGTCCCTCGACTAGTTGAAATTTAATTTCTGATAATTTTTACCCTCCCATGGCAGCTCTGGGAAAGGGGGTGACATAGGCGGATCAAGGACTCGTCGTGGGGGGTGGGGGTGATTGGAAACACATTTTCAATATACAACGATATTGAGTCGCGGCGGTGATACTGGGTGGGAATATACATTTTGAAAATGTGTAGTGACTGGACACGCCTCTGGTAATCTAGAATTGGGTTATAACTATTTTGAATTTTCATATACCCAATTGTATTCGCCCTGACACGGCTATAAGCAGTCTTCTCACTTACTAACGTTTAGTCCTTCTTGATAACATTCCCCCATTTTGAACTGCTGTAACCGCCCCTGATGAATACAAATAGTGACAATTGTGAATGCACTATCATCTCACATAAAAAATGATATAATAAAACCATATAACTGGTATCAGGATCAGCAGAGACGGCTTCCTTTTACAAAAAACCCATCGCATACGATAATACTTGGTTTGTGGATAGAACCTCCCCAAAAAACCCAGCCATAGCTCCGCCCCTGGTAAATATATAATCTTGAAAATTTCAGAAAACCTGCCTGTACTAGTTTTAGGAAAAGTCAGGAAGTTTCAAAGTTCTATCGCAAGCCGTTTCGGAGATATTCTCGAAAAACCTGAAGGGGGGCAATATTAGCCCCCCCTGCCGGAAATAGGGTTAAATAAGGAGAAACAATGTGGGCTTATCCTAGCGGCGGATTTTGAGGCAGCGTTCGAGTCTGTTTCCTGGACCTTCTTAAAGCAAAGTTTGGTTTCCTATAACTTTGGACCACAATTTAGATCGCTGATCAACTTATTGTATCTTAATTCTGGAAATTTTTGTCGAATTTTGCTTGATGGATATTTAGGAGAGAAAATTTATTTAAGTCAAGGTATCAGACAAGGCGACCCAGCCAGCGGATATTTGTTATTAACGACATATGTCATAACGACAGCTGATATTAACGACATAAGATTCAACAAAACAAATAGTTTAATAACCGAAACTAATTTGACAGATAAGATTGAGTCCATTCGACGGGAAATCACACAGTGGAAAAGACGGAATTTAACACTGATAGGAAAGGTTACCGTTATAAAATCATTGTTAATTTCTAAATTAGTTCATATTTTCATCTCACTCCCAACACCATCCCAAAAAACCATAAAGGAGCTTGAAAAAATTATCCATGGCTTTCTTTGGAATAATAGAAATGATCCAGTGAAAGGTGCCAAAACGCAAAAAAGCAATTTATGATGGCCTAAATGTTACAGACCTAGCATCTTTTATAAAGAGCTTAAAAATAGGATGGATAAAACGTTTGTATACCTCAAAACAGGAATGGGCGTTTCTTATAAAGCGTAACTTGCCTCCTGTGCTGCAATTACTTACCTACGGTGAGATAAAACTGAAGAAAATGGCGAAAACGCTACAAAATCAATTTTGGTCGGAAGTATTATTCTCGTGGGCGGAATTTATCCGACTTTACGAACCTCCAGATGAAGAAATATTGACCAGTAAACTATGGTTCTCTAATTTTACTAAGTTTAAAACTGCTATTGTCAAAAATCGGATGAAAAGGGTCTCCGATTTATCGGTGACCTCATAAACACTAACACCGCGAGGCCTTACACGCAAGCCGAACTACAAAGAATGTATAACATACCAATGACTTTTCTCTGCTACAAATCATTAATTGGAGGACTGCCAAGTAACGTGCAACAATGCGCAACCAGCCTGAAATTCCCTCAACCAGCCTTGCCCTACCAAATTGCACTCATCAGTAAAAATGTAAAAACTAACAAGTTAGCTTATCAAGAATTTATTACGGATTTAAAAACAAAGAACAACCTCTCTCAACAACAGTGGATAAACAGATGGAAACACGATGGAATAGAATCCCCCTATGTAGGGAGTATGTACACAATACAGACAACAACAAAAAACACTTATTTGCAATCCTTCCATTATAAAGTAATATCGCGCATAACAGCAACCAATAGATACCTTCACTCAATAGGGAGATCTGAAACAGCGTTATGTACTTTTTGTACCATCTCAATTGAAACCTTGGAACACTTGTTCTGGTCGTGCCCAAAAACTTAACACTTTATTCAGAATATAAAAACGAAGCTATTCGATGAATACAATGTCATGTATCGTTTTCGGAAGTCAGATTGGTTCCTTCCTTGCCTCGAAAACTGCAAAAAATTGAAGTGCTATTAGCTACTGTCGCAAAATTGGTCATATTTAAAGCCCGTCTAAAAAAACAACAACCAACCGTGGCACATTTTATCAATTACTTACAACTTGAAGCCGATAAAGAAGAACTAATTGCAAGGAAACGAGACAGAAACTCTGAATTCGACGAAAAATGGGGACAGATGGGCAGACAAGTCCTCTCTAACAGGCAGACTTAGACTTCAGCCGGATACATTAACAATTCTTAGAAATATAAAGTAAGTGTCCAATGAAATATTCTGGCGAAATGTTATAGAGAAACCCACACAAGGCATCGTTATGGATCAATATACACAGAACAGATGCACAAACCCCCCTCACACACACACACACACACACACACACACACACACACACACACACACACACACACACACACACACACACACACACACACACACACACACACACACACACACACACACACACACACACACACACACACACACACACACACATACACGCAGATCCCCACTTACGCATACCAACACCCACACACCCACACCTACACCCACACACTCACAACACACTTTAAAATAAAAACTACGCACGATTTACCTAAGCTGATGTAAAGGTTGCTCATTGTGATGTGGTGTGATGTACCTATTGTGAATACCCCAAGTGAACTTACAAAAGTATAACGAGTTCAGTGTTATTGAAACATGTATGTGAAAAGGCAAATATACCCCCGGCGGAAGCCGTGGCGACCATAAAAAACCATCTAAGACGGAGAAAGTTGGGGCCCGTGGCTTCTTCAGAAAGTGGAGTGATATCAGTAACACCACTGCCATGACAGCCATGATGGCTCACATCACCAACGTGCTCTGCAAGCTCCAAAAAGAGCTGCAAAGGGGTGACCTCATAATGCCCGAAGTTCTCGAGAACAAGGACGTTGCCATTTGAAAGCTTGAGCTGATATAGGCTGCTCCATTCCCCGGTGGCCAAGAGGAACAACTGTGCAAGGCGAGTGCCGCAGAATGCGCAGGCAAGCCGGGCAAGAGCCAGGTGCACAACACTCTGGTCACTTCTGAGCGGAACTTCCGTGCAGTACGGACGGAAGCAACACCAAAAACTTTATCGATGAGCGGCTGAACTTAGAGCAGGAGGCAGTAGTGAAGAGTATGACACAAGTGCTGGACGCGAAAATTTTTGGTGATGTCATCGCTGCGAGCAAAGAGCTCTGCTCTGGTCTTTTCGGCGGACATAGCGTGACATACCTACCCAATGATGTTTGTGATGTATGGCCTGCCCTGTAACGTACCCAGAGAGAGCACAGGAGTCCTAGTGAAAGGCTTATAGTGATGCAGAGGGTCTTCAGTGGTGTGCTGCAACGCCTGCTGTCAGCCTTCATTTGAGTTTCCCCGAACAGCATGGCTACAGAGATCGCAGTGTCGCATTACAACTGCATCAAGTCGTCGCATCAAATGAGCATGAAAAGGACACTGTGAATGACCGTCTGACTTGGATAAATTCTTCAAAAAGGAGAGGCGCGAACGGAGGGCTGATCCGGTGACCTACTAGCAACTAATCTCATTTTATATTCTGCGTTAAGTACGTACTAGTATCTCTATCCTGATACCCCGATCAGCTTTATACATTGTTGATCTAGTGCGGAAATCCCCAAAGTTCAGTCCCACGAGTGAATTTGGCACAAGTCCTCTAAATACAAGTGTTCTGTTGAACCCGGCAAATTAAATATCCGAGTCCACTTCTGTCGATCCTTAATGCGTGCCCATTATCGCGATGAACTTATGTCTGCCCAGTATACTTGCTCGTCTTAGACTACCGTCTCTATCCTATTGTGTGTGGTACAAGGTTAATAAAGAAAAATATTAGGAAGTCCGAAAAACATTGAGTCAATAGCGATGGTGATGGCTGGGCCGACCATTCCCCAGATCGGCACCATGGTATACCAACCGCTCCCAATTTTCATACAGTGCGGGGGACCCCATGCTGCGTCTGCTCAAAAGGATTCATCGGGCTAGTCCTGGCAGCCGACAGGGTCGCCACCCCGACGGAACTGGGTAGCCGCGCCGCTACCCAATTTTCTCCCGTACCATATTTCTTCTGGGAGGAAATCGAGCCTGGGAGAAATCGGGTTAGTATCGGGACCCGATACTGTCAGGTCCTAGTGGGTCGTCACCCTTCCCGGATAGGGTTGGATAGGTTTAAATCCAGTCAACCTCCTCTATCGCTCGCTCGTTCCTTTGCACGCACACCTGGGTATTAGCGCCAACATATTTTTCATTCTAAGATGAACTATATGCCCCCTTTCTGACACCAATTCCTCTCTTAGGGGGTCGTCACCACCCCTAGGTCTTCGGACTGAGATCGTCATCCCCCGGTATCATCATCATCATCATCATCATCTTCATCATCAATAACTCCCTCCGGTTGAGTTAAATCCCTGGGCAGGGGGCATCCTCTGTTCCATATCTTGAGCCCTCCTAACACACCAGGAATTGAATCGCCAGTGGTGTCGTCATCCATCCCCCTTTTCCATTCCCCGTCCCAAGTTAGATTGAAGGGTCATCTAATCTTAGGGCGCATATTTTGGAATGGAATCAATCCTTGAACAACTCGCCGGAACTCCATAATGCGAAGTCCTGGTTACTCCGCGACAAAAAAATATGGCACTGCGATATCAAAGGAGTAAAATGAAAACTTGTACCCCTCCACCCCCAGCCCTGATATGTATCGGTCCTTAAACTAGGAAACATACCCATTACAATCGAGGATGATGTATGAATAATGACCCCATTTGCTCACGCATTATTACTAGCCACCCTTTAAATGGCTGTAATTCCTATTCTGGGGAAATTTCCTCCACCCTCCGATATATGACGTCCAAATTACCACCTCTGGGAAAGCCCCAGGTAACAACCCCTAGAGCAAATTAAGTGACATGTTACTGTAGAGTTGCAATTAATACGTATATGGCAATGATTTATTGGTTATCGAGTTCTTAGCAGGTCGCCAGGATTGGTCCACAATTTCTGCCCCAATTTCCATCTCATTCAGTCGCCACGCAGGCTCGCTCATCTTCATCTCACGAGCGTCTCTTCTGTTCAACTCTATCCTTAATTGATGCCATCATGATAGTCGTTATTTCCATATACGAACAAGTATATCGGCGTCCAAATATTTTACTTCCCTAACGTTAACTCTATTTAATCCAATAGATCCGTCGTGGGATTCCAGTTCTCAGTCCCCTATACTGATGCTCTTTACTGTCTTCCTCCGAGAATAGAATAATAACCATCGACATTAGCGAAAGGAACCTGATCCCTTCCTAGGCTATTCGTTCTTTAACACACGCATTGACGGGGGTCTGAGCCACCTTCGCCTTGACGGGGGCGGGTACCCGCCCCCGAACCATGCTAGGTAGCTAAAAACAGCAAACGGCGATAGGTTGCCCATCCACTTCTCCATCGAAAATATTTGGACAATTTTTTGTCAGGTCACATTTGAGGTCACTAGAGGTCAAAACATGCTGCCATAGGGATAGCATGTAAATGAAGGTTTTCGGTCATTACATCTAAACAAGTAAAGGTAGAGCAAAACAATTTGTAGTATATGAATCCTCGCAGCAAGCCTAATCGAATGATATATAATATGAACCTAAGAGGTCAAATCGAGGATTTCACCTGACCTGAGTCAGGTCAAGGTCAAATTAGGCAAGATGCGTATCATTAGAACTGCAATGACGGGCAAATCTAATGGAGTTAAAATAAACGCTGTATCGTCATCCATTAATAAGTTATTCAGTTAAAACCATTTTTTTCGTTGTATTTCCAAAGGAGAGGTCATGACTCGTACGTGAACTTAGGCCATCGATGTACAAAATACCGAATCATATTTTAGAGAACTCAGTGGGCCCATAGTATGATATGAGTTTCAATCGGATAAGTTCACCCTGTTCCGACTCATGCTATCTTAAACTTTTTTAGGTCAGGTCACTTAACCTGTACTGGTAACCTGACCCGAGATGACCTAACCTTAAGATTTCCACAAAAGTTGTAAAAATGATGAGGGAAAAGGGATGCCAAGTACGGTGGCGCTGCGCGCCGCCGTTTTTATGCTGTCTCCGGAAAACTCGAGGGGGCGGGTACCCGCCCTCCCGTCAATGCGCGTGTTAACATACCCTTATTGGTATTGCTATACTCGTAACATTATTATTTACTCTACCGGAGGTGGATAGCTCAACAGGGTGATGGTCCGATGCATCGATATGATTCTTGTGAGTTGCAAAATAATAATAGGAAATACCATATCAGCCTTCGCGCAGGTAATTCATCATATATACCGAAGAATGTGCGTATCCTCAAGTATATAGAAAGACTCGACCTGAGTAGAAGGAAAATAAGAATTCCCAACAATCATTCATCTCTAATTCTATCTTAAACTGTTGCAGATTTACATTTTCATTTTCCTATAATGATGCCAATATTTTTTATTTCATCTAATAAGCAAATTAAGACTTCGATAAAAACAATATAATTTATTGTGACATGACCATCATTGTAAATGCCTCTGTAAACCATGAATTTTCGTGTAAGGGTACGATACAGCAGATTGAGACTGGTAAAATAGAATTCGATATAATTAAAAATCATCAGTTGGGGCCGGACAGATAGAACTCAATATTATTTAAAATCTTCAATCATTCACAATCATCAATCAATTGCGTCATCAACGTTCATTTACCATTTAGTATTTACGAAAACACCTGCGAATGTCTGAAGTTCAAGTGTTAAATTATGTTAAAGATATGAAGTAGAAATAAAGGAGTGGGAAGAAGCATATTTCCTATCAGCTACCACTTCCTGTGTATGACAATACCTGCGGAGATCTGAATTTTTATGCCGTGGCTCATCATATCACAAAAGAACAGATCATCCATTCTTATTGCTGTGTGTACCTATAAACATCTGAAATTTTCGTGTATCAAAGTTAAAGAAAGGACAGCTAAAGGTCCGATGAAAAATATTAAACTTACTTATATCGTGTGGATATGCATGCCTATGTTTCAGAAACACCATATGCATATGCATATGCACAGAAATATCTGTAGAAGACTGAGTGTTTATGCCTCTAAAATCAGACATTGCAAAAACAGGATAAGAAGCTGGAAAATATTTTTCTCGTTATCATTGTTCCTAGAATAGCCACTATCGCTCTGTGTTTCTATAGATGTGTTCGATTATTCCAAAAAGTCTTACGCGTTGGTAAGCATCATAATATGCGGTGCGTTGTAATTTCCTCAAACCTACTTATGAATTTGACTGATGTGGAGCCGTCCTGTAACACATCTGTACATTGAACATGCTACAGCTCATGGTCACCGCTGTCACGGCCTGCCGTCGCAGCCGCTGCCGTCGACGCTGCGTCGGCAAATTCCCTCCGGCTCACCGGCGGCCGCCGTGACGTCAGATCACCGTGACACTGCTAAGCCGTCGTGTGACCAAATAAGGCTATATAGAAGGAGGTTACGTGAGACGAAATGTCTAAGCTGCACAGTGCGATATCATGATCCAAAGAATTAACCAAACGTATTATTCTGAGTTTCCGACACGATATTAGAGATTCTCCAGTTACTATCAAAATGACCGTCGTATCCGTTTTACTTATGCATGGCAATGCTCTCAAATGCTTTTGGTTGATAATCCAGATGATTTACACTTCTTCACATTTCACATACGCTAACCGTTAAGTTCTTCATGAATCATTCTCAAATGCGTTCAATTTCATCATTACTCATTATTACTTATTAAGTTTTGATACGGAGGGTTTAGGTAAAGTTGGAAAAGAATAGGAGAAACATTTATTCAGCGATGGCATCATGTTTTAATCGGATTAATATTCGAGCTCCCCTCCCTAATAATTTTACGAACTATTAACATTCCTGAAACGTCGACTGCGGTTACGGGATTCAGCCTGCCTACGCGCGATCCCATTTTCACTGGAGTCTTGCCAACAAAATAACACACATGAAACAAAAATATTGCTGGACTTGCCGGTCTTCCTATGCGTGTGAGTGTGGGCTCGTGCAACTTGCGTTTTCCAGGTTTCTGTTCCTTGGCAGTGCCCCGGGCAAAAACTGTTGGAGCGTAATCTCAAGATAAATACCAGATGGGCTTGACTATCAAGATTGGAGGCACTACTGTTATAAAACTTAGCGTTACAAATTAAAATGTCTAGCTTTAAAAAGTAAACATAAATGGTGCATTTTATTGTTACCTTATTACATTGCAATGGTGCTTTAATATTGACTATGTAAACGTAATTATCGAGCCAAACGAAACACAAAGAGCGTTAAGAAGAAATTTGCTGGGTACACATTCATCTCTATCATAGAATTTAACAAATTTCAGGCCCAATTTTGATGAGGACAGTTTTGTCATTGGCGTGTGGTATCGTGTGTTAATTATTTTCCTCCTTTTGGGCCCCTTATATGCCCCTTTTTAAACCTTAATCATGCAACTAAATTACCGCTACTAATTGCACTTCGTGTACATTCTATCAAAATTACCTGTTCCAATCAATGTATAATAAAGGAACAATATTTTGCCTTTTTCAGGAAACAATAATTAGCGTCTTAATTACTTGGCTATCTACGAGAAAAAATAATCAGTAAATCTTCAAGAATGTATATTCTAAATTTATCCAGACACGATTGCATACAAACTGACCATCGAGCACATACTATCTTAAATCACATGAGTCACTCCTGCAGGGTGTGTTGCATGACCGCCTGCCCAATATAAAAATCACTACTTACCCCTGCTGCTGCACCAGTCAGCCACACGTCGTCGCCTTTCTCGTAGCCGGTTCACGTTTCCTCAGGACAGTGATTTCCCACTTCATTGAAGGGCCTTCAATGCATTCGATGCGTTTTGCATTCCATTTGATATGCGTCGCATTGCCAAGAAATCGTGGGAAAAATTGTACTGCTGTTATACTCTCTGGTTGCTCGTTCATTATAATAGTTCTTAAAATGTAATTCATTTTACGCATCTTACGTTATATGTGTTGAATGCGGTAGCACGTCGATTAACGAATCAATCAAAAACTACAGTCGAAGCTGCAAGTACTTGACAATTGCCTAATTATTGCCGATTACTCTTCCCCTTATATAGCAAAATCCTAAGCGTACGTCATCCACATTACGCCCAATGTTTCACTCATTGGTTGTCCGTCCTTTCTTACATTCAGCCCAGGTAAAAGCTTCGATAGCAAAGCGGAAATTTATTTTTATTTTATTCAATAGTGTTAGCCATCCAAACAAACATCGAAATGATCAATTGCAAGGCGAACCAGATAGTACATGATTCTAAGTCAAAATATACATTACAGACTGACTTTTGGTCAGTAATTAGTCTAATATTTTCCCGAATATATAGCAAGTTTGGATTATTTTCACTCTCCTATCTGAACAATTTGCCACAAATTTCGTTGGACCTCTAACAAAGTCATACACTCGTCGCTCATGCGATCGGACCGAATTTTTATGCTTAGACAACGCAACCACCAATCACCTAACATCGCGCTCATCCTTTCTCCAACCGCACTTTATCTCCCCACTTGACATCCTGCGTAATGTGCATGATAATCATGTACCGTAATTAAAACGTCTACCAAGCGTTACGTTACCTAAAAGTAAACATCACACACCAGTATCCACACGTAATCCAAAAAATAAATCTTCTTATGCCTTAAGTCTGGACGAAAACTTTGGGGAGCGGCTAATTTCGAACGGCTCATTATTCCGTGTACTCACATTATGACATGTTGTTGGCCCCCATCCCCCGAATCTGCCTCTGCTGCCCTTACCCACAGCGGCGACCGCGCCCCACCCGGTGCTGTCTGCAGAGTGACATGCCTCTCCAGTCCAGGGTTGCCAGATAAAAAATGGGATTTTTCGCCAAATTTGATTCACCATTTCGCCAAATTTCGCCCATTCCAGACATCAATTCGCCATGATATCGCCAATGATGAAATCTTACGATAGTAAGCCGGAATATCAGAATGTGAGAAAACACCTTGTGCACTTAGTACCGGAATGCTGCACGAGTTGTTTTAACTGATGTAGCCAGAATATGTACAGAGTACATCATCAACCTTGGTTTTCAGTATTGCATTTTTTTCTAGAACGCACCACTTATGTGCGGTGATGAAATTTACATCACCGAATCTTAAAGGATAGCATATGTTCTCAAATAGTTTTCAACCCGTCAGATAGGTATATTTTTTAATTATCATTATATTTCAGTTAGTTATTTTTCACCGAAAATGAAAAAGATTTGCTTCATTTCCTTTTTGGGACAACACAAGGCATTTTAAAGCAGAATTCTCGAAATTGTAATAAGTAAAACATCAAAATGATTTCTAAACAGATTTTTAAATATCAAAGAAAATATATAGGACTTACTACAAAAATAGCTTTGTATTTCACTATTTGGAATCTCAGCGCCAGAAAAGTCTTCGTTTCTCCAAGTAAACAAACCATAGAAGTGTCCACTCAAAAATAAAAAGACCGCTAAATCCCAAAGCTGGTATGCATTTATAAATAATTGAAAGCTAAACATTTCTCGCTATTTCATGTCTCAGCTGTGTTATCTTCATCATCTTCCCTAGGTTCCGTGTTTTTTAAGCATGTTGGCATTCGGACATGCTGTAAATACTGCATCAAAATTTGCCCCATTTGAACCATGTTTTTTTCTATCTAAGTATTTAAAAACCTAAGGTGTTATGCCTCGCAAACTATGATAGCTGAAACACTGTGTTAATAACTTACAGTATTGTAAAATTTAAGCCTATGGTCCTGCTTGTTTGTTTGATATTTTTGCATTGTTGTCAATGATATGAACTGCTTTGTAAAATTTATGTGCGTTATAGGTTTGCCAATGTTTGCGCAAAATAGGTGATATGTGGATTATTTTATTTTTCCGTGGTATTTTTCAACTTTAGCTTGTTCAAGGTTTCATAAATGAGCTCTTGAACGTTCAGTCGGTTGTGGTATAACACACTGTTTGTCACACTGTGCTGTGTCATTCTGTGTTGCTACTGTTTGTTACGTCAAAGTATGACACGTTGTGTGCATATTGCAAGGTTTATTAAAGGTGTTACTTGTTAAACTAGGAGTTAATCAGCCCACTATTTCTTTTTAGAGCAGGCTCACTTAATGTGTAACATTTACACTCTCAATGTGCTTACGCAGGTAAGTAATATGTTCTTTACTTTGATCGGATTCTCATACTTTGTGTCTAGATTTGAAATTTACTTATATATCGTGAGGCTGTTGAAGTCCCGCAAAGTGCACCACAAGCTGCCCTCAGTCCCGCTGTAGGTGCCGCGGGATTGTGTGGGATTTTTCTGGCGGGACTGCGGTGCTTAAGTCTTTCGACTCTACCTCTCCCTCTCCTCCCCCGTTAACATTCGCTCCTAAATATCTATAGAAACGCCCCGGGTCATGGCCTACCCTAAGCTTATTATTCCCATATTTAATCCTCACGCGTTTTGTGGGGATAAAAAAAAACGAACAAAACATATCGCAACCCACCCCCTGCCACTAATTTTCAGGATGAACCTCTTGTTATGGTTTACAACGGAAAAAGTAAAATGACAGTACCTTAAACTGATTTTTTAAAGAAAAAAAAACAGATGTACTGTTTCACATGCACAATACGTTTGCCGGCGTAAATCGCTAAATTTGACTGATTTTAGCACCACCAATCATTCACAAAAGTAAGCCGATCGCCAATTGAAGTCCGAAATCGCCAAATTTGACCGTTTTCATCGCCAATCACCAAACAACAAAAACCAATCGCCAACAGTGGCCCAAAATCGTCAAATTGGCGAAATTTCGCCACATCTGGCAACCCGCTCCATTCCCCGAGGATGCATCCCCTCCCCTCCTCACAGGGGAAGGGTGTGGGTCCGTCGACCGGTCGCACCGGAGGCCGGTCCGATGGTCATACTTCCCCAGGGGGCACGGGCAGCAAACAGTTTTCTCTCTTAAATTGCCTAAAAAGTGAAACTCATGACCTATTTTTTATTTTAGTCACCATAATTTTCCCCCATTTATTACGTTCGACCCGCCATCGCGTTCTCCAATTGCGGCGCCGCAATACACGACACCACGATGCCTGCTGATGGCTGACTGCTGAGAGAAGCAGGTCGTGTACCACGGGTGCTAGAGCCAGGCCTGTCAGGCCTAAAAGGGGAGGGGGCTGCTCCCTGCGTTTTCGACCAGACTTGTACGATTTAGTATGCTACGACGTCCACTGCAAATCACACGTGAAAAACTATGAAACTTGACGGTAACCAGTTAACACATGGTAAACCGTACTCGATCTCTATTTTCGCAAACGGAAAAAATGTGTCACACCACATTATGCACTGATATGTATTACCTTTCAGAGAGAAGCAATAAACAGATGACCAGGGCACAAACTGCACCCTGCGATCGGCACACATGAAGCTAGAGCCGGACCAGTGAAGATGCCGACTGCTGTGGCGAGGCTCTCGCTCAACTGACATCGGCATCCTTAGCAACTGAAGCTACACAGAAATGGATGGTCATCTGCGCAGTAACCGTCACCCGCACCATTGCCATTGCTTAAGTTTGCCATAGCCACGCAACGTTGAGGTCCACCATAGTTATTGGGCTGACCATGGGCCCAAGGCGGGCACCAGATTGAACCATCCATGTACACCCACTCTCCCTCCTTGGTGAGGTCTGAATGACCCACCCAGACCCATCCCTGAATCATAAACTGGCTCTCCAGGGCGTGCCAGGCGTTCATGTCGGGGAGGAAGGCGAGCCGGGCGCCGGGCTTCAGAGTGGCGCAGTGGGCGTCGGCGTCAGTCCAGTTGCGAGGAGAGGAGACGTGGTGGTAGCAGTAGCCATTCAGGTGGTACCATCCGTCAGGGCAAGAGAGATCATGGCGACAGTATCCGGCCTTTCTACGAAAGAACTCGGCCTCGACAGATTCCTTATTGGTGACCTGCGACTCGCATACTGTCGAGAACAGGACACAAGTGCCAGTTCCCTGGTGTGTGAAGCCCCGGCACCCAACACCTTGTCTGAGGCAATGGATACCACAACCGGCGCGTGATGGAGCAATAACCGTTGATATTGGACTGAAATATTGGGAGGGCTCCGCTTTTTCGAAAATATCACCAACAACTTCTGATACTCCCACTACCACAGCTAGAAGTATGGTAAGCAGCAGCATCGTTGTATAGCACGGACTGCAACTGCATGAACACTGCCTCTTTTATACTGCCGTGCAGACTGAGCCACGTAAACGTATTAATATCATGGTAATTCGAACAGGGCCGAAACTAATCTTCTTTATGAGGTTTTGATATCGGGGCAAGGTATAAAAGTATTGTTTTCGCTGATGAATTTAATGACGAATAAACGTCTACTTAGGTGATTATCCCTAGCTGTGTTGAAATATCATTACTAATTTAAAACAAGGGTGCTGACGTCTGACCGCAACGAACATTTTCAACCCTATTGCAGCAAGGCTTGTATTAATTATTCATTGGCAGACATTATGGCAGGCATTCCGGTCATGACCCCCTAAGCACCAGAAGGGGGGCATCATATACTTCCCCGCAAAGGACAGTGAATGGTAGAAACGTTAACATTTGGCTCATGTCACACGTACTCGATTTCAAGGTTAAATTACTTTATTACAAATACGTTTTTAATGCTGCCCTTGCATTCTTGACAACATCCCAATATGTAACCTATTTATTTGACTTTGCAATATCATCCTGATTCTATTGCATTATGTCAGCCCTCAGTCTGCATAGCAAGTGAATAGGTGCGAACGCACACTTGTGTCGGTCTGAAATAAGGTTCCGACTTTGAAACTTTATGAATGAAAAAATCATAACCAGGTGATATTCAAAATTATTTCGGAACATCAAAGCTGACACCTTTCACATCACACCTCACGTCAAATCCGACGTATTTCAGCGTTTTATACGGCATCCGGTATGAAAAACTGAACACCAAAGCTGACAGATTAGGAATTGCCTCTGCAGCAAGAAACTTCACACTCAGACTGCGAATACATGTACATATGTACCTACTTCTTGGATGGTTCTCTGATGCTGTACGGTTTCGTCTGTTCACATCATGTTAGTGATAGAAGTAGGAATATGCCACAGCTTGAGCAACATGAGGCTAATAGGACAGGATGAAATAACGGGCAACTAGCACCGTAGCAAGGAAATCAAGCTTTAAGCTGAGGGGACCACGCCAGGCATGGAATTCATTCTACACTACCATATGTATCAGACTCCGTATGGCTAGTTTATGGTGTTAATGGAAAGCTAAATCCAGTGAAACCGCCCTCCTCCCTCTTAGCTGCAAACGACATGTCCGTTTGAATATGCAAGCATGAGGCTGTGGCTTACTCGGTTTGGCAGCCGTGTTATGCACTGGCCACTGATCTTTGTTCCAATTCATTGTCTAACGATAAGCAGAGATCCAGGTCGCTAGCTACATCCTGCGATTGCTCTACATTAAGCTAGAGCCGAAACGCCCAAGTTCCAGACCTCGGGAATGCGGCTCTAACCGAACTGCCGGGGGCATGCCTAGACAAGGATGTTACACCGGGATTGAAATTCTTGTTCGCACATTGAGCCTCACGCAACGCACCTTCGTATGTCATTACCAATTATCCATTAGGGTTGCTGTGTTGTTCATCGCCCCAGGGCGTAGGAGGAGGCCGAGCTATCCACGTACACCCACTCTCTTTCATTGCCGAAGTCGAAGTTTTCAATGTCCTCATTTATTTATACTTCAACACCTGGTGTTGTGAACAGGCGCGTAACTTAGCGGCTCTAACACTTGTACAGTCAGCACTTCTCACTATGAGTCACATTTTACCGATCTGTCCGGCGGAGTCTTCCCGTCGCTATGGCGATCTTGACATACGAATGCATACCTAAGCCTAACGTCGGTTTTTATATACGATTTGAAATCGGATATGAGTCAGCATTCTGAGAGAATCTGATGTGATAAAAGACCAATAAGGTTAGACTGTTCTTGTATCTGACCAATAGAAAAATAGTGGGCCTCTCGTGATTCCTGGAAGGTGTACCATAAATCCGCTGAGTCAGCTGATATTCCGCTCAGTCAGAGGGTACCCAGTAGTTCTGGTTACAGCTAAAAATAGACCGTTATCAGGCACATCTTCCTGCCGTCCTGCATGAACTGCTGAGGTAGTATTGGTTTGGACCCATTGGAATGTGCTATTCCAAGAAGTATGTAATGCCTTCTCACGGGGTGGTTGGTTGCTAGGTGGTAACATGGGTGTTACTAGGGGGAGTGGCCTTGGGAGTCATCGTGGCGATGACCGACAGCGCGTGGGCTGAGACAAGACTGAACATGAAGCATGCGCTAATGACTGACTTATTGGGCGGTGAGGCGATGTATTAAGTTGAATTGAATTTGGAACTTCTGCGTTAAGAAATTTAATGGTTTTAGAGGAGTGAAAAAATTTTTGTAACAACGGCCTGTTTTTTCTAAGTTCCATCTAATGCTTGTTTTATATTGGATCACCCACCATAAGCTGACACTAAGAACGCTCACCGATGTCGGCCTACCCCAACGCGCGCGACGAAAACGCCGCGAATGCGCCGACTAATCACAAAGCTGGATACAGTCTGCAGCCAATAAAAACACTCGTCTCATCCAACCGAACGCCATAAAAACTCGCGTTACTTGTCAATCTCAGAGTCCGCTGGCCATGCCGGAGGTGGGGTCGGGTGACATGAGTGTATATTTTTATTCGTATGTTTTTTATTGGTGGTTAAAAGTTAGTTACTGAGAAGAATGAAGAAAATATCTTTCCAGACAGATAAAGGCTCGTTCTTTTTTCCAAAAAGGTGGGTAAATATTTTAAGGTTTTTGTTGTTTTCGTAAAGCAATTTACTCTGGACAGGAGTTTAGGTGCAATGAAAATGAGACCTTAGGGATATTTTATGGCAGCATCAAAGGTGTCCCCACAAATTGTTCCTGTGACGACAGACTCCGCCACGGGGAGGGAGGAGCATTGAAGGATAGGCAGATCCAGGACTTCAATTCGGGGGGCTGCCTGCTGAACGGCTTGGAGTCGCCTGCCAGCACCTCGCACAGCCTCCACCTATGCATTTACCGTAGGGGCTCAGACATTTGGGGTCAGGGCTCATTGGCACAGGAACCGTGGGGAGCAGTGATATTGGCTGCCCCTCCCCTCAAACGTTCTGGCTGTGGTGGCACTGGGGAGGAGCACGAAGCTGGAGGGCCACTGGATCCCGTTCCCCAACTTCAAACCGGTTCGGAATTTCTTCCGTCACTTATTATGCAAAACGCCGAATTTTCTTTGACCCCACCTTCGGCCACGACTATTACCCCATCCCTAAAGTTACAAATGTTCCCGTGCTTATGGCAGTAAGGCTGGGGTGCAACTTATGACGTTTAGAACCTTTAAAAAAGCTAGTACTTTCGGTGGAAACTTCCGGTGGATTCATCAGTCCTTTGGCTTCAAAACTGCCAACATTTGACCGGTAATTTTTTGTTTTTAGGATGCGGTCGGCTCCGGCAGAAGAGCAGGCAATAAGCCATATTCAGGTGGCATCAGCTCCAAACGGCATCCCATTTTCCTTTGTCCAACGGCGTGAAATTTGCTACAATTCTAGGGCCGGTCCAGTAGCCGGCTGCAGTCTCTGGAGGTGCTGCCGAGCAGCTGGATCATCCGACTTAACTGGACGAACTGACCCAAAAGCTGGGACCTCTCGTGGACAATTGGAGGAAACTGATCAATCAGAGGAAATTTATAAAGGAGCCAAAGAGGTCAAGTGGCTATGCCGGCATTTGATGCCCATTTAGCCTTCGAGCAAAGGAGAATGAACAACACAACGAGAGCAGTGGTGGTATGCAAGACAGGCCAGAGGCATGATGCTGTCGCCGTCAGCACCTCAGGAACAGGCCGAGTACATTTAGCCACAGGCGTAAGGGTAGACGATAAAGTAAGGCTGCGAAGGCTGTAGACCACGTGCACGGGAGTGCTCACAAAGCTGCAGCTACAGCTGACAGATTCTCTGAACAATGGAAAATAGGAAAAAGGATCATCCTATGGCTCGCTGGCTAAAGGATGTTGATCCAAGCAGTGTGAAGTTGCTGGTCGAACTCAAGATACATTTACTTAAAGGTGCGTTCAAGACAAGATTACTTTACTTACGAGGTTTATCCACGAGGAATACTTTTTCGCCAACGTGACGTCGCACAATTTGGCACCAATATGGTAGCAGTAGCTGATGCATAAGCGGCTCGTTTAGTTCAACAATCGAAAACAACAAACAAAACTAAACTGACAGGGGTTTAGACACTCGGGGCTGGGGAAGGATTAATTGTGATTAATATGTATTCTTTAATTCATGCCAGGACAAGCTAGGACGTGGGCAGTCTGCAAAATAAGGGTTTCTGCCGATGTTTCGTCTGACGTGAAGTGCTCGTTTAGACCGATTGAAGTTGCGTTAATTTTCTACAAACCAAACGGTCCCTGATACTGCGAGAACATTTAAAATGAAGATCTAATATGAAAGAATATATATTTCTACGGCCACCACATGCTAATATTTGTATATTTCCGTCAAATGCATTATTATTTTTCAACACCAGTGGGATCTTATAACTCGGGCTGCTTTGCTTCTATCCATTACTTTGGCTTTGCCGCATTGTTGTTGCGGCTTGGTGATATGGTACCAATATGGTATCAAGGTATCGAAAAGTATCCCTTGCCATGGGAAAGGGAGCCCTCTAACCCGCGCCCCACCGGGGATCCGGCGCCACTTTCGCCCCACCAGGGGGCATCGATGCCCCTCTAAATAAGAAAATATCGCAAATCGCAAATCGCAAATCTGCAAAGTGCACTAGAAAGCTGACGTCAATTCAGTAAGAAATTACTTTGTATGTTTAAGCGCTCAGGTCAATGGTTTGACCTCCAGAGGTCAAGTTAGGTCAAGATAGGCTATTTTCACTCAGATATTCAATGTTTAAGCAAGCTGGGCATAGCTCTTATACCATTAGATCTATTGAGATCTAATTAAGTAGATTTGATAGGAAAATGCTAGGAATTTTTCTGTCACGTGGAACGTAATGACCTCCCACCAGTTGTTTGACCTCCAGAGGTCATATGGTGACCTAATTTGACCTGAGGTCACGAAAGGTCAGAAAGTGACCTTGCAGTATATTAAATGAAAGCTAGTGACGAGACATACACGATGATATTAGATTCGGTGCTCTAGCTTAATTAGGTCAAAAGTTATTGTAAAAATACTGTTTTTGACCCCTGGTGACCTTTGATGACCTCGGAGAGGTCAAAAGGAAAATATGGCCCCTGGAATCCGTGAAAGGGTGTCCAAGATCGCTTTTCTGAGCAAGCTGAGCATTTGCAATCATTTTTGTGACTTAGATCATAAGACAGCTTTTTCCCATGCTTTTTCAATGGAAGAGGTCACCTCATGACTTGACCTCAGGTCACGAAATCGAAAAATCCCGGAGATACATCTTGTAGGCCCTGGAGGGTTCATGAAGTGTAGGAAGTTTCAAATCGATCGACTCAGAAATGTAGCTCTTATAGAGCTCAAAAGTTGAAGTGAGGTGACCATGGTTGACCTCGCCTAGTGACTTGACCTTGGGTGAACCGGTGTAAAAAAAAATTCAGGGATGGTGGGAAAATGATAGGGTAAGAGGTGTCCTCAAACGCGGTGCTGCGTCTTGTTGTTTTTCTGCTATCCCGAAAAAACCTTAGGGGGTGGGCCATCGATGGATCCGGTGGGGCGAGGGTTAAGCGGCTTTGCAAAGTCAACTTTGAATGCCCTTATTTTTAAGAAAAACTGCCAATATCGCCTTCAAATGGTCAATTTCGAAAACAAATTTGATGTAGAATCGTGTAAAAAGAACAAGGTTTTCCCCTCGACGCATACTGTTCTTGTGAGAACCGGCTGAAAACGACGAATTTTAACATGGGATCTTTTGGGTGAAGGAAAGCTTTGTCGCCAACGTGACGTCACAGTAAAGGCGGTTCCTGATTCGTGGTTGGGGGCTGCGTTCAAGAGGGATTCCTCCACGCCCGAGTGACGTCACACAGGCGTGGAGGAATTCCTTCACCATCGGGTTGTGTGTCAAACTGCTGCTCATGGCTCTATCCACTTACGAATTCGTGAGAATACTCGATAATCATGTTTATCCCACATGCAATAAATAATCATTTCCTTTTCGATTCTTGGCTTCTTTTTGCAAACAATTTGGATATTTAAACATTTAATTTTCCCATGTTATATGCTACGAAGTGTGACGTCAAATCCGGTGATCTGCGCCTGCTGTTGGAGGGGCTGGGTTGAACTAGCTGTGACAGTTTATAACGACAGCCTGCAAAAAACTTTGTCAACCTGGTTTTGGCCCAGTCGCTCGCTTGCATCACTGCACGCAGAGCGGGTGAATACTTTGTGCACGAACGAGGGGTGGAACTCTGAGTTGCAGCCAAGTGAGCCAAAGATGGGCGTACTCTCTTACAGGAGCCCGGATGCTTACCGGGAGATTCTGGATATCGTAGAGCTCTGATATAAAGCGTGAGATAGAGCGTGATCGGATAGCTACACAAGTGGAGGAGTGTTGCGTATACAGCCCCCAAGGGCACAGAAGTATGGACAGACAACAAACCGATAACAGGTTTGTGACGATGCGCCTGATCGGCAAGACTGGCCATCTCACTTTTGTCTTCCTCTCTGTGATTGAACCGGAAGGGAATGGCGCGGAAGGTCTCCTGGAAGCCGTGGAAACTTCGCTTAAAATCTGCAATATTTCCAGACACAAACTAGTGGGAGTGACTACGGATGGAAAAAGTACAAATACTGGGAAGGAAAGTGGATTGTGGAGTCGAATGAGGGAATCACTGGGAAGGGATCTGGTAACCTTCTAGTGTGTATGCCACAGGAGTGATCCGGCACTAGCCAGCGTAGAAGTAGTGGTAGCAGAAATGCTATGTTGGAAAGCTGACAACTGCACTTTAACGACCTTCTTTTGAGCCTCTAAGAACAGGAAAAAGCACTGCACTAGCAGATGGAAGGCTCTGGCTTTTCTTGCTTATCATGAGGTTAGCTTCGCGGAACATCTCCACTCTGTGCAAGCAATGCTGAATAATCTTCCTGAGTGCAGGCTCTTGTGGGAGGAATTTCTAGAGTCTAATGAACCATCTAAGACTAATGAACCATCTGTCACGATTATGTTCTGATATGTCAGCGCCTTTTCTGGTGTACTCTTCGGTTAGTGATTTATTTTTGTTATTTTTGTTGTGCTTCTGATATATCAGAATGTACTTAACGTAAAGCCCCTGCGGGAAGCAGAAAGCTACAGTAGATACCTCCAAAGTACGAAATAGTTATCTGATAGCAAGCTAAGCGGAAGGTGTTAGATGCGCTTATGTACTGTTATTACGCGTCCGGGTACAGTTCGTACCGTTTGCGAGGACAGATGGCAGTGAGCGGATATTGGTGCTTGGTGCTGCCAGGCGGGCAGCTTTTGTGTAGCAGACTAGTTATAGGTGGCGATCGTGCAGTTACGGTAGAGACCCCTATATCCAACACACCAAACATACATGACACAGCAGATACACATCAAACAAAACACATCTCACTATCATCCAGCTTATGCAAAAATATGTTTATAGTGTTAACGTCAGTACAAAGCGTCCCAATTGGTCACTTCTTTCTTTGAATATGTTCCGAGCTAGACTTACACAATACACACATGTCTAATTTAAGATTCATGACTATGAATTGTAGAGGACTCGCCTCACAGCAGAAAAGACGTGACGTCGTCGATTTTTTGAAAAATTCTGCATGCGATGTCATATTCTTACAGGATACTCACCTCACTAAACGTTCAGTGCCGTATTTTGACCTTTTGTGGAAAGGCAAATGTTACCATGCCTGCAAGTCAAATTTGAGTCGAGGCACTTCAATTCTCATCAGACATACGTTGCCGCACGAAATTGTATCGGAAACTGAGGGCCCAAACGGTAACTTTAAAGCTTTAAATTGTCAAATACGGGAAATTTAGTTAGCGTGGAACCTTAGTTAGCGTTTATGGCCCAAATGAAGATAACCCCGAATTTTACGACGAACTAGAAGGATGCATTGAATCAATGGTGTCTGAAAATCTAGTAGTTGCCGGGGACCGGAATTTTATTATCGACCCCCAGAAAGACTCGAACTATATTCACGAAAGTAACAGAAACGCAAAACGTCGTTTTCTTCAGACCATCGAAAAATATAACCTTATTGACTTATGGCGTAATCGGCATCCCCACGAAAATCAGTTTACTTGGTCTAGACCAAATCCATTAAAATATGGTAGGCTGGACATGGTGTTCATAAACAACGAACTGATCAAAAACATAAGCCATTGTGAAATTGTTCCTGCATATAGAACTGACCACTGCTGAGTCACCTGGTCTATTAGAGAGCCAACTCTTAAAAGGGGCCCAGGACTTTGGAGGTTTAACGAAAGTCTCCTGGATGACCCTAGTTATATAACATGTATAACAGACTGCATAAAGGAACAAATCAACCAGTACGCACTTCCGATTTATACAGCAGAGTTCCTAGCAAACCCATTGCACTGTTCCCAAATAGAACTCAGCATTGATGTTAATCTGTTTTAGGAAACACTTCTAATGATGATTCGGGGGCAAACTGTACTCTACTCCAAACGCAAGATACGGGGAAAAAAGAACGAAGAAAAGAAAATAATGCACGAAATTGAACGGTTAGAAAAGCTAATTCCAAACAAAGATTCAGAAACGTGTAATGATTTAGCAAGAGCAAAAGACAGACTAGAGAAAATACGGGAGCCAAAAATCCAGGGGCTTATTACTCGATCCAGAGTAGCATGGCATGAGGAAGGGGAGAAATGTTCAAAATATTTTCTTTCTCTTGAAAAAAGAAACGCAATTCGAAAATCAATAAATTGTTTATAAAAAGGAGATCAACTCATTACTAATAAGCGAGACATTTTGGAAGAATTTTCTAATCATCTATCGGAGAAATATACCGGGTCAAATGTCACCATGAATGTTTCTACCTTTCTAGAAAACAAAATTGAAAATAAATTAAGCTATGCTCAGAAACTGGAACTAGAGAAACCAATAACCCTGAACGAGCTTGCACAAGCATTGAACAACATGAAAAAAGGAAGGTCTCCAGGTGTAAACGGCTTTACAGCACCTTTCTTCAAACAATTCTGGACGTTCCCAGGCCCCTTCCTTTTAAGGGTTCTTAACAACAACATAACGCAAGGTAACATATGTAATTCATTTCGAGAAGGCATAGTTACTTTGATTCCAAAGCCAGGCCCAGACGGACAGTCTCTGAAGGGATGGAAGCCTATATCTTTGTTAAATACTGACTTCAAAATTATTTCTGCCGCCATTGCAAACAGGCTTAAGAGCGTCATGGAAACACTTATCTCGTCAACTCAGTCAGCATACATTAAAGGCAGATATCTAGGGGATAACACGAGGCTTGTTTATGACGTTATTGACTATTTAAATAAGGAGAAACAATGTGGGCTTATCCTAGCGGCGGATTTTGAGGCAGCGTTCGAGTCTGTTTCCTGGACCTTCTTAAAGCAAAGTTTGGTTTCCTATAACTTTGGACCACAATTTAGATCGCTGATCAACTTATTGTATCTTAATTCTGGAAATTTTTGTCGAATTTTGCTTGATGGATATTTAGGAGAGAAAATTTATTTAAGTCAAGGTATCAGACAAGGCGACCCAGCCAGCGGATATTTGTTATTAACGACATATGTCATAACGACAGCGGATATTAACGACATAAGATTCAACAAAACAAATAGTTTAATAACCGAAACTAATTTGACAGATAAGATTGAGTCCATTCGACGGGAAATCACACAGTGGAAAAGACGGAATTTAACACTGATAGGAAAGGTTACCGTTATAAAATCATTGTTAATTTCTAAATTAGTTCATATTTTCATCTCACTCCCAACACCATCCCAAAAAACCATAAAGGAGCTTGAAAAAATTATCCATGGCTTTCTTTGGAATAATAGAAATGATCCAGTGAAAGGTGCCAAAACGCAAAAAAGCAATTTATGATGGCCTAAATGTTACAGACCTAGCATCTTTTATAAAGAGCTTAAAAATAGGATGGATAAAACGTTTGTATACCTCAAAACAGGAATGGGCGTTTCTTATAAAGCGTAACTTGCCTCCTGTGCTGCAATTACTTACCTACGGTGAGATAAAACTGAAGAAAATGGCGAAAACGCTACAAAATCAATTTTGGTCGGAAGTATTATTCTCGTGGGCGGAATTTATCCGACTTTACGAACCTCCAGATGAAGAAATATTGACCAGTAAACTATGGTTCTCTAATTTTACTAAGTTTAAAACTGCTATTGTCAAAAATCGGATGAAAAGGGTCTCCGATTTATCGGTGACCTCATAAACACTAACACCGCGAGGCCTTACACGCAAGCCGAACTACAAAGAATGTATAACATACCAATGACTTTTCTCTGCTACAAATCATTAATTGGAGGACTGCCAAGTAACGTGCAACAATGCGCAACCAGCCTGAAATTCCCTCAACCAGCCTTGCCTTACCAAATTGCACTCATCAGTAAAAATGTAAAAACTAACAAGTTAGCTTATCAAGAATTTATTACGGATTTAAAAACAAAGAACAACCTCTCTCAACAACAGTGGATAAACAGATGGAAACACGATGGAATAGAATCCCCCTATGTAGGGAGTATGTACACAATACAGACAACAACAAAAACACTTATTTGCAATCCTTCCATTATAAAGTAATATCGCGCATAACAGCAACCAATAGATACCTTCACTCAATAGGGAGATCTGAAACAGCGTTATGTACTTTTTGTACCATCTCAATTGAAACCTTGGAACACTTGTTCTGGTCGTGCCCAAAAACTTAACACTTTATTCAGAATATAAAAACGAAGCTATTCGATGAATACAATGTCATGTATCGTTTTCGGAAGTCAGATTGGTTCCTTCCTTGCCTCGAAAACTGCAAAAAATTGAAGTGCTATTAGCTACTGTCGCAAAATTGGTCATATTTAAAGCCCGTCTAAAAAACAACAACCAACCGTGGCACATTTTATCAATTACTTACAACTTGAAGCCGATAAAGAAGAACTAATTGCAAGGAAACGAGACAGAAACTCTGAATTCGACGAAAAATGGGGACAGATGGGCAGACAAGTCCTCTCTAACAGGCAGACTTAGACTTCAGCCGGATACATTAACAATTCTTAGAAATATAAAGTAAGTGTCCAATGAAATATTCTGGCGAAATGTTATAGAGAAACCCACACAAGGCATCGTTATGGATCAATATACACAGAACAGATGCACAAACCCCCTCACACACACATACACACACACACACACACACACACACACACACACACACACATACGTGTTTATGCAGCGTTATGAGGACCAGGACCAAACGCGGCAAAGTGGGGACCGGGGCAACCACCCTTTATATTAAAGAAAGGGGCGCCATATTTTGCACAAGCTGAGTAAACAGCACTAGCGTTGCGATGGTAAAGGTTAGAAACGTCAATTTGCGTTATATCCAAGTCCGCACAATGCGGCGGAGTGGGGACCGGCAGGTGTGACGTCACCATGACATCATCCAACACAACCAGCGAAGTGAGGACCAATTTCACACACATTCGTATGCTGCTCAATACTTTTATTTGAAACATCGTGTGGCCACTGATCGCATTTTCTTCGCCAGAAACAGGTAGGAGAGGCTTAATAATTTTTTTCCTCCCCCTACAAATAACAATTAAATATTTGCATTACATCAGGCAATTCCAGTAGGCCTACTGACAAAAATTCCAAGTTTAGCAGTACCTGATACTCTCAAACAGAACACTTGATCCGCCACTGTTCTTGGCCTTTGTGCCGGAATGGACTCACGCTACTTCAGGTGACTCAGGAGCCTGTTGGACACCACCAGGCAGCTGGGCCAGCCCCTCACTTTTCGTCCAAAAATATCGTTTCTCAGCGGCATTATGATGTATAACAGTTTTAGGGCTTATCTACGCACCAACTGCCATGGCATTGTAACATACGCGGATTCAGGATTGCCGATTGGGGGAGGGGCACCTTCCCGGGTGGGGGCTCCATCCGGACCAGGGGGCGCCACTTTTGACCGGCAAAACCTATCAGGTGGGCGCCAAATCCTATTGGCGGCGCTGATTTTCGCATCCTGGGAAGGGGGGTGGGAAGCGACATTTCAGGGGGGCGCCATCGACCTTTCAGGGGGCGCCGTGACCATTTCAGGGGGCACCGAGGGTCGATCGGGGGGAGCGCACGTGCCTCTTTGCCTTCCCCCCATATCCGCCTATGTCATGTAATGCTGCGAACTATTTCCCTGCCGGAAGGGTTTCTCGGGAGACGACTGCTTCTTGTTCACGGCATCTGCCGGTCTTCGAACTCGGTTTGGCCGCCTCGTAGTTCTTGCAAAAGTTGAGAATGGATTTCATTGGGGCATGAGTGGAGGCGTATAGGTCTAAACCATCTAGATAAGAAAGTTTTCTGTCAGTAAGAAGTTAAAGTTTCAATGATGACACTTGCACCCTATTATTTTCTGCGGGTGAAAATTTTTTTTCTGAGGAGAAAATATATTTTTGACTCTCGTTGGAGTTTGCTGGGAGCTATACAAATTTTCACTAGTAGCAGAGGTGGTAGGCAGTTCAAGGCCGCATATTGATGGGGTGATTACACTGTGCGGCTTTCTGAAGTGGGCAGAGTAAACAATGTTTACCTAGTTTTTCCTGCCGAATTAAGCATGATACAAGGACATTGAAACGGGAAATAAGATGACATATTTGTCAAAAATATTGTAAAACCTAACCTCCATCCCTTTCTACATATGCCACATAAGCCTCAAAACTCTAGGTCAAACCGTTGACCCGTGAAAGGTCACGGCGCGAAGCATCATGGGTCGCAAGATGGGTACAGAGATTACTGGGTCGCAATGTAGGCGATTCAAATAAACTTTAGTAATTAATTAGTTTAGTAAGTAGAGTGTTGATTTAGAATTATATGATAGCACAACCCTGTTGACGGGTAGCCTAATTTAGTCCTTGTCATCGTCTTCAGGTTTTATTAACACCAAACTTTCCAGTTCAGCACCAGAAAAGCCATATTTCAAGCAAAGAACATCATTTAGGAAAAGGAAAGACAGGAAAATGTCATTTTTAGAAATACAATTAAAAAAATTCTTAAAAGTACATACATTTCCCTGCCGATGACTTGAATTCCAAAGAATATTCGTTGCAACAATGTTTATCCTACCCTGGCAAAAACCAACGAAAATCGACAGAATTTTCCTTTTTATACAGGACGTTTATTAGCATTGTATGCGGACGGTAGTTTTAATTTGAAGCAAACATCACGAAAAAAATTTCAAGGAGAATGCATGTATATTTTGCACCATAATTTTCAAAGAATCTAATTCATCAAAGCGCCAAGGAAATAACTCGCGGTAAATTTCTGATAGCTCAGCTGGTAAAGAGTTAGGCTCTAGCGTTAGAGGCGTTAATGCAAGATTGCAGGTTCAATTCTCGGGCGGCCAGGGGTTCCATTTTACCTGAGTCTGGTTTAGCAGTGTTTGTGGGAGCATTAACAAAGGTGGCAGTATCTCACGTATGTCACGTATATCACGTATATCACGATGATCAGTAAGCTGCATTGCGAATTTAGGAATATTATTTTTTTGTTGCTTTGTATCAATGTAAGTACCATTTATCGCATTATGTGTGCATCAGTAATTACCTAAATTTAAAAGTTAAAAACGGTAATATGTCAGTCGTCACGGTCTAGGTTATGTGACCTGGGTCACATACGACCTAGTTGGTTGTGCATTATTGGTCCCAAGTAGGGTAACTGGAGCGAGGGAGGAGAAATGGTGCATTGCCCTCCCATTTGGTGTTATTTGGCCATGATGCAATGTCTACGGACTGAAGGCAGGGCGTGAGCGGCCGACTGTGGATGGTCTGGCGGGGATGAAGCTATTGTGTGCTCAAAAGCCCACTAGACAGTATAGAAGCGCAGGTAAAAAGGTCATGGAAGTTCGAAACTTTGGTTTACCCTTTGTGAAGGGCCGGCGCCGCCCCTGCCTGATAGCAGGCGCCCGGTGGTCTAGGCGCCGTCAACTGAAAGTGACCGCTGGTCACTCATAGCTTTCAACAGCAGGCCGAAAGCAAACTGAAATGTGTGATGCCAGCGAAAAAAACAAGTGGTTCCGCTCACCAGAGGTAACGGCATAGACAGATTTGTGGGGCAAGGGGGTCATCTATCACCCTCGCCCGATCGGCCCGAATAGTGTCCCCACATCATAAACCGTTGCCCCTGGAACTGTCTGACGCCACCTTCCCCATCCTCAAACGTCTTTTTCCGCGCCCTCTCCCTAAGATGCAAGTATCGGCGCTCCCATGATGTGATTTTGAGTACCCTTGATAGGTAAAACCTTGAAAATTGGCGCCGCTGGCCGAAAGGGCACCCCTCCAGGCTGAATTCCCTCTCCATACCAAAATGGCGCCCCTGACGAAGTGTCCCCCATCGGTAATAATGGATCCGCCTATGGATAGCAATGGACAGAAAACAAAAATGGAAAGGGTATTGGGGCAGCAGAAAGGCGTTCTATTAAAGGGGTGGAAGGTACCGGTCATTCAGGTGCAGTTCCGTCGTAGGGAAGCAGTACTATTTTTTTGGAGACTCATCGTCGTATTAATTCCATGGACATATTGCGTCACCATTTCCTTTCCTGTTAGAAGGGTTTCATGGCGAGCCAGATTGCTCATTATTCAGGGAATCCGCCAGGCCTTAAACCCAAGTTGGCCGCGTGGAAAGTGAGTGTGCTAATCACTACACGACCGCGCCCCGGGTGGTGCGGGAATGGTTTTACTTCGCAGGTTCTATTAAGCATAAATGTTTCACTGAGTTACTAAGTTGTTGAGGTTTTACTGGAATTTTTTATTGAGTGAAAATTCAGAATCGCAATAGGACAAAAGGGCAAAACTCTACACAGCGCATCTATTAGACTTAACTCAGGGTGCGCAAATGAAAACTTGGGGGGATTCACCTTCCAGTCCCACCTTCTACCAACGATCCTGCTGAAGTGGCAGACGGCTAGCCAGGGGTTGAAGGGAATGGACGGAGCCATAGTAAGTCCGGTAGAAGAGGGTGGCTGTTAAGAGTGGGGGCAGGTGTGACAGGCAGTAGCTCGTCGTCCTACTGTCCTAGGGTTGCAGGAATTTGATCCGGCCCCCTTCTTTGGAAGCACTCATTGGGGGCCCACAGTGGTCCTGGGGCTGAGGGCAGCGCCCTTGATTCCGTTTTTGTCAATGCCACCACCCCATTTTCTACTGCGGTGTCAGGGGGAGGGGGTATTTTGTGTGTTTCGAGGGGCTCCGTATGCTTTCTGTTCATGGATTTTCCTCAAGTCCAACATTTTTGTCCAGGCTTTTGAAATAGCCAGTGGTGGATACAAGGCGAAGCTAGAGGAATAAAACCGAAAGAAGAGCGTAAATCACGTCGATTTTGAGGTTTTGAACCATTCTATGCAGAAACGCAAGCTGCATATACTTATTGCATTATATGACGAAATGCACTCAAATGTTTCGGTCATACTACCGTCTTCGCATCAGTCACAGGGTTCTGCTAATAGGAAGCAAAATGGAAAAACGCTCTCCTGTAAAATCTTCAAATGCGAAATGCGCTTTTTTCGTTGGCGGCAGAAATTAAGTCTGCCACTAGATCTGCCACTGGACATGTGTATATTCCTTTAATACATAATTGACATGTTTGATTTGTGGTATGATACAAGCCATCATATCAAACACATTAATTCCAGATTTTTTTCAGTCAAAGTAATCATACAAATCACAAATGCACGCATCTGGGTCGTGCTGAGGACCTATAAAGAAATATCATGAGAAAGCGGTAACAAGCCGCAAGCACACTGAGAGCCAACTAAGGCCATGGATAAAAGATCCCATGAGACGTGCAATGAAATGTAAGAGCAAAGTGCATTCAAGCTCATTGACCTATCACATCACAATATCAAGTAGTTTTTGTTATTTATACTACAAGGAGCACAATAGCCAACGTTGGGCGGGAAATACGGCTTATGCCTCTATGCATGACCTCTGACTTTACATTAAGCCTTAACTATAATGTCATAATAAAATAACCGTCATACTGAGAGACGGCCTTGAACCCGAAGCAAAAGTTTCAGTGACCTTCAAAATGGTGGCATAATATTAACCTGTGATGTCTGACCTTGACCTTTAGGTAAGATAACCGTAACGCATCATTACAATTACATTATTTATGAGGTCACCGCTCGGTCTCGGTCTACTCGGTCTTCCATGCAGACGAACTGGTGTCATTGTTCAATTATGGCGATCTCAAAACATGGGCTTGGTTTTGAAAGCCGATAGGTAAAAAATATTGCGCCATCTTCAAGTATTCACAAGTGGACGTGGTCATGATTTCTCTCCAATGTGGTCAATCAGCGCTTTTCTACCGCGAATGATTCTCCAGCTATCTGGGGAAATAAGTGGGAGCGTCCTAAGAACACCTCTACTGCGCGTGTTAACTCCTAGTGACATGGCGTTGACTGGAAATAAAATTGACCTAAAAAGTTGGCCCAATCAATTTTCTGAACGTTCTTAAGCTTATGCCGAGAATAATGGGAAGAGCTGTGCCAGCTTTTTCAGTTATGTGCATGGACACATAAATCCGAGCAGGGCAGAGAAGGGTAAGATGCTGATGCTTTAAAGCTGGGGCTGGGAAATACTACAAAGAGAAGAGGGAGGGCATTGGCGATTACTTAAAAAGAGTTAAGCAGGGCCAACAAAAAGAGCGGACAAAACACTGGTCAGAAGTCCGATGGGGACGGACAGGGCAGACAAGAAGGGCGGGCAGGGTATTGGGGGCAGACGCGCATGGAGTCGGAGAATTGGGCAAAACATGACAGCATGGAGGTGATGGATAGTCAAATAGAGTCGGACAGGGTGAATAAACAGCGAAAGCAGGGGACTGGCGGGCACACTGGTGGAGCCAGGGGGTGGGACAAAAATGCGTTTAGCCCCCCCCAAACCACCCGGATTTTCACCGATTCTGGTGAACACTGTGCCATTCACGGGTGAGCAATGGTGCCACTTGAAACATTTCTTGCAGGTAATGTCGCTAGATCAGGGGTGATGACCTGATCTGAAATGACCCGAAATGAATTTTCGGAAAGTTTCATAGTTGATCAAGGATACAGTGTGACAAATACAGAGCCCGCTGTTTTGTCGCACTGTTTGGAAAACTGAATGGGTGTTTATTTCCTCCCAACTGAGGAGAGTGTTAGTAAAAATGAAAATGGTAGGCCACGCGGTTGAAAACAACAAATTGATTCAAACGCCAGGTGCAAACGCAACTTTTGGGGATGATGGTACATTCTTAGTGAAATACTCTGTATTCTTAATTTTAGGAGACCCCAGAAAACAAATCATCACTTGCCCTTACCCCTTGATTGATTCTTGGTACCACTTGAAAGATTGCCGGCGCCCTGAAAGAGGCCTTTTCTCCAAGATCCTAGTATTGACGTTTCTGACATGTTCAAGATTTGGCGTCCATGCCTGACATGTTGTACTACCCAAGTGTGACGCCACTGTGGATCGACTATGGCGTCCCCCAATCAATTGCCCTCACCCATTTTGAAATCCTGGCTCCTCCTATGGTCTTAAAAAGATCATCTCAATTTTTGTTGGGCATTTAGTTTCACGAGTAGGAAAGCGGTGTCCCCTTACGTTGAACTCTCAGGCGCTGTACCACAATAATTTTGCATCTCCATTGTTAGGTATCGAAAAGGGGAGGGAGAATGTTTCCTCTTAGTGGGTAACGGGGGATTATCCTATTTTCTGCCCTTAAAGATTGTGTTTTTTATTACGTTGACCTTTAAATAGGTATCTACCATGTTTTTCATTTTGCAGACCACACCCTTTTTAACACGCGCAGTAGAAGGAGGTCCTAAATTGCAACTCCACCTATTTTTCCAAGGTGGACGAATAACCATTCGTAGCTGGAACCATTACTTGTTTACATTTGGGAGAATTCATGAGCGCGTCGATTGGTGAAAAAAAACTGCGAAAATCAATAACAAATTTTGGCCTCGGTATAGGCTTTCAAAGTCAGACCTGCACTTTGAGACCGTGTCAGTCTTGCGGTCGCACCAGTTCGCTTGCCCTGTAGATTGAGTGGTGACTTAATAACGTCATATAACCGGGAGCATATGCCAAGGTCACCCCAGGTGAAGGTCAAGGTATAATAATAATTGTTGGGGCTTAATGCGCACCAACTGCCAGGGTTATATGGCGTCGCCAACTTTTTCCCTATTGGAAGGGTTTCTCGGAAGCCAGCTTGCTCCTTGTTCAGGGAAGCCGCCGGGCATTGAACCCGAGTCGGCTGCGTGGAAGCCAGCTACGCTGACCACTCCACTACCGTGCTAAAACAGCTAGCTAAAAACAGCAAACGGCGATAGGTTGCCCATCCACTTCTCCATCGAAAATATTTGGACAATTTTTTGTCAGGTCACATTTGAGGTCACTAGAGGTCAAAACATGCTGCCATAGGGATAGCATGTAAATGAAGGTTTTCGGTCATTACATCTAAACAAGTAAAGGTAGAGCAAAACAATTTGTAGTATATGAATCCTCGCAGCAAGCCTAATCGAATGATATATAATATGAACCTAAGAGGTCAAATCGAGGATTTCACCTGACCTGAGTCAGGTCAAGGTCAAATTAGGCAAGATGCGTATCATTAGAACTGCAATGACGGGCAAATCTAATGGAGTTAAAATAAACGCTGTATCGTCATCCATTAATAAGTTATTCAGTTAAAACCATTTTTTTCGTTGTATTTCCAAAGGAGAGGTCATGACTCGTACGTGAACTTAGGTCATCGATGTACAAAATACCGAATCATATTTTAGAGAACTCAGTGGGCCCATAGTATGATATGAGTTTCAATCGGATAAGTTCACCCTGTTCCGACTCATGCTATCTTAAACTTTTTTAGGTCAGGTCACTTAACCTGTACTGGTAACCTGACCCGAGATGACCTAACCTTAAGATTTCCACAAAAGTTGTACAAATGATGAGGGAAAAGGGATGCCAAGTACGGTGGCGCTGCGCGCCGCCGTTTTTATGCTGTCTCCGGAAAACTCGAGGGGGCGGGTACCCGCCCTCCCGTCAATGCGCGTGTTAACATACCCTTATTGGTATTGCTATACTCGTAACATTATTATTTACTCTACCGGAGGTGGATAGCTCAACAGGGTGATGGTCCGATGCATCGATATGATTCTTGTGAGTTGCAAAATAATAATAGGAAATACCATATCAGCCTTCGCGCAGGTAATTCATCATATATACCGAAGAATGTGCGTATCCTCAAGTATATAGAAAGACTCGACCTGAGTAGAAGGAAAATAAGAATTCCCAACAATCATTCATCTCTAATTCTATCTTAAACTGTTGCAGATTTACATTTTCATTTTCCTATAATGATGCCAATATTTTTTATTTCATCTAATAAGCAAATGAAGACTTCGATAAAAACAATATAATTTATTGTGACATGACCATCATTGTAAATGCCTCTGTAAACCATGAATTTTCGTGTAAGGGTACGATACAGCAGATTGAGACTGGTAAAATAGAATTCGATATAATTAAAAATCATCAGTTGGGGCCGGACAGATAGAACTCAATATTATTTAAAATCTTCAATCATTCACAATCATCAATCAATTGCGTCATCAACGTTCATTTACCATTTAGTATTTACGAAAACACCTGCGAATGTCTGAAGTTCAAGTGTTAAATTATGTTAAAGATATGAAGTAGAAATAAAGGAGTGGGAAGAAGCATATTTCCTATCAGCTACCACTTCCTGTGTATGACAATACCTGCGGAGATCTGAATTTTTATGCCGTGGCTCATTATATCACAAAAGAACAGATCATCCATTCTTATTGCTGTGTGTACCTATAAACATCTGAAATTTTCGTGTATCAAAGTTAAAGAAAGGACAGCTAAAGGTCCGATGAAAAATATTAAACTTACTTATATCGTGTGGATATGCATGCCTATGTTTCAGAAACACCATATGCATATGCATATGCACAGAAATATCTGTAGAAGACTGAGTGTTTATGCCTCTAAAATCAGACATTGCAAAAACAGGATAAGAAGCTGGAAAATATTTTTCTCGTTATCATTGTTCCTAGAATAGCCACTATCGCTCTGTGTTTCTATAGATGTGTTCGATTATTCCAAAAAGTCTTACGCGTTGGTAAGCATCATAATATGCGGTGCGTTGTAATTTCCTCAAACCTACTTATGAATTTGACTGATGTGGAGCCGTCCTGTAACACATCTGTACATTGAACATGCTACAGCTCATGGTCACCGCTGTCACGGCCTGCCGTCGCAGCCGCTGCCGTCGACGCTGCGTCGGCAAATTCCCTCCGGCTCACCGGCGGCCGCCGTGACGTCAGATCACCGTGACACTGCTAAGCCGTCGTGTGACCAAATAAGGCTATATAGAAGGAGGTTACGTGAGACGAAATGTCTAAGCTGCACAGTGCGATATCATGATCCAAAGAATTAACCAAACGTATTATTTTGAGTTTCCGACACGATATTAGAGATTCTCCAGTTACTATCAAAATGACCGTCGTATCCGTTTTACTTATGCATGGCAATGCTCTCAAATGCTATTGGTTGATAATCCAGATGATTTACACTTCTTCACATTTCACATACGCTAACCGTTAAGTTCTTCATGAATCATTCTCAAATGCGTTCAATTTCATCATTACTCATTATTACTTATTAAGTTTTGATACGGAGGGTTTAGGTAAAGTTGGAAAAGAATAGGAGAAACATTTATTCAGCGATGGCATCATGTTTTAATCGGATTAATATTCGAGCTCCCCTCCCTAATAATTTTACGAACTATTAACATTCCTGAAACGTCGACTGCGGTTACGGGATTCAGCCTGCCTACGCGCGATCCCATTTTCACTGGAGTCTTGCCAACAAAATAACACACATGAAACAAAAATATTGCTGGACTTGCCGGTCTTCCTATGCGTGTGAGTGTGGGCTCGTGCAACTTGCGTTTTCCAGGTTTCTGTTCCTTGGCAGTGCCCCGGGCAAAAACTGTTGGAGCGTAATCTCAAGATAAATACCAGATGGGCTTGACTATCAAGATTGGAGGCACTACTGTTATAAAACTTAGCGTTACAAATTAAAATGTCTAGCTTTAAAAAGTAAACATAAATGGTGCATTTTATTATTACCTTATTACATTGCAATGGTGCTTTAATATTGACTATGTAAACGTAATTATCGAGCCCAACGAAACACAAAGAGCGTTAAGAAGAAATTTGCTGGGTACACATTCATCTCTATCATAGAATTTAACAAATTTCAGGCCCAATTTTGATGAGGACAGTTTTGTCATTGGCGTGTGGTATCGTGTGTTAATTATTTTCCTCCTTTTGGGCCCCTTATATGCCCCTTTTTAAACCTTAATCATGCAACTAAATTACCGCTACTAATTGCACTTCGTGTACATTCTATCAAAATTACCTGTTCCAATCAATGTATAATAAAGGAACAATATTTTGCCTTTTTCAAGAAACAATAATTAGCGTCTTAATTACTTGGCTATCTACGAGAAAAAATAATCAGTAAATCTTCAAGAATGTATATTCTAAATTTATCCAGACACGATTGCATACAAACTGACCATCGAGCACATACTATCTTAAATCACATGAGTCACTCCTGCAGGGTGTGTTGCATGACCGCCTGCCCAATATAAAAATCACTACTTACCCCTGCTGCTGCACCAGTCAGCCACACGTCGTCGCCTTTCTCGTAGCCGGTTCACGTTTCCTCAGGACAGTGATTTCCCACTTCATTGAAGGGCCTTCAATGCATTCGATGCGTTTTGCATTCCATTTGATATGCGTCGCATTGCCAAGAAATCGTGGGAAAAATTGTACTGCTGTTATACTCTCTGGTTGCTCGTTCATTATAATAGTTCTTAAAATGTAATTCATTTTACGCATCTTACGTTATATGTGTTGAATGCGGTAGCACGTCGATTAACGAATCAATCAAAAACTACAGTCGAAGCTGCAAGTACTTGACAATTGCCTAATTATTGCCGATTACTCTTCCCCTTATATAGCAAAATCCTAAGCGTACGTCATCCACATTACGCCCAATGTTTCACTCATTGGTTGTCTGTCCTTTCTTACATTCAGCCCAGGTAAAAGCTTCGATAGCAAAGCGGAAATTTATTTTTATTTTATTCAATAGTGTTAGCCATCCAAACAAACATCGAAATGATCAATTGCAAGGCGAACCAGATAGTACATGATTCTAAGTCAAAATATACATTACAGACTGACTTTTGGTCAGTAATTAGTCTAATATTTTCCCGAATATATAGCAAGTTTGGATTATTTTCACTCTCCTATCTGAACAATTTGCCACAAATTTCGTTGGACCTCTAACAAAGTCATACACTCGTCGCTCATGCGATCGGACCGAATTTTTTATGCTTAGACAACGCAACCACCAATCACCTAACATCGCGCTCATCCTTTCTCCAACCGCACTTTATCTCCCCACTTGACATCCTGCGTAATGTGCATGATAATCATGTACCGTAATTAAAACGTCTACCAAGCGTTACGTTACCTAAAAGTAAACATCACACACCAGTATCCACACGTAATCCAAAAAATAAATCTTCTTATGCCTTAAGTCTGGACGAAAATTTGGGGAGCGGCTAATTTCGAACGGCTCATTATTCCGTGTACTCACATTATGACATGTTGTTGGCCCCCATCCCCCGAATCTGCCTCTGCTGCCCTTACCCACAGCGGCGACCGCGCCCCACCCGGTGCTGTCTGCAGAGTGACATGCCTCTCCAGTCCAGGGTTGCCAGATAAAAAATGGGATTTTTCGCCAAATTTGATTCACCATTTCGCCAAATTTCGCCCATTCCAGACATCAATTCGCCATGATATCGCCAATGATGAAATCTTACGATAGTAAGCCGGAATATCAGAATGTGAGAAAACACCTTGTGCACTTAGTACCGGAATGCTGCACGAGTTGTTTTAACTGATGTAGCCAGAATATGTACAGAGTACATCATCAACCTTGGTTTTCAGTATTGCATTTTTTTCTAGAACGCACCACTTATGTGCGGTGATGAAATTTACATCACCGAATCTTAAAGGATAGCATATGTTCTCAAATAGTTTTCAACCCGTCAGATAGGTATATTTTTTAATTATCATTATATTTCAGTTAGTTATTTTTCACCGAAAATAAAAAGATTTGCTTCATTTCCTTTTTGGGACAACACAAGGCATTTTAAAGCAGAATTCTCGAAATTGTAATAAGTAAAACATCAAAATGATTTCTAAACAGATTTTTAAATATCAAAGAAAATATATAGGACTTACTACAAAAATAGCTTTGTATTTCACTATTTGGAATCTCAGCGCCAGAAAAGTCTTCGTTTCTCCAAGTAAACAAACCATAGAAGTGTCCACTCAAAAATAAAAAGACCGCTAAATCCCAAAGCTGGTATGCATTTATAAATAATTGAAAGCTAAACATTTCTCGCTATTTCATGTCTCAGCTGTGTTATCTTCATCATCTTCCCTAGGTTCCGTGTTTTTTAAGCATGTTGGCATTCGGACATGCTGTAAATACTGCATCAAAATTTGCCCCATTTGAACCATGTTTTTTTTTCTATCTAAGTATTTAAAAACCTAAGGTGTTATGCCTCGCAAACTATGATAGCTGAAACACTGTGTTAATAACTTACAGTATTGTAAAATTTAAGCCTATGGTCCTGCTTGTTTGTTTGATATTTTTGCATTGTTGTCAATGATATGAACTGCTTTGTAAAATTTATGTGCGTTATAGGTTTGCCAATGTTTGCGCAAAATAGGTGATATGTTGATTATTTTATTTTTCCGTGGTATTTTTCAACTTTAGCTTGTTCAAGGTTTCATAAATGAGCTCTTGAACGTTCAGTCGGTTGTGGTATAACACACTGTTTGTCACACTGTGCTGTGTCATTCTGTGTTGCTACTGTTTGTTACGTCAAAGTATGACACGTTGTGTGCATATTGCAAGGTTTATTAAAGGTGTTACTTGTTAAACTAGGAGTTAATCAGCCCACTATTTCTTTTTAGAGCAGGCTCACTTAATGTGTAACATTTACACTCTCAATGTGCTTACGCAGGTAAGTAATATGTTCTTTACTTTGATCGGATTCTCATACTTTGTGTCTAGATTTGAAATTTACTTATATATCGTGAGGCTGTTGAAGTCCCGCAAAGTGCACCACAAGCTGCCCTCAGTCCCGCTGTAGGTGCCGCGGGATTGTGTGGGATTTTTCTGGCGGGACTGCGGTGCTTAAGTCTTTCGACTCTACCTCTCCCTCTCCTCCCCCGTTAACATTCGCTCCTAAATATCTATAGAAACGCCCCGGGTCATGGCCTACCCTAAGCTTATTATTCCCATATTTAATCCTCACGCGTTTTGTGGGGATAAAAAAACGAACAAAACATATCGCAACCCACCCCCTGCCACTAATTTTCAGGATGAACCTCTTGTTATGGTTTACAACGAAAAAAAGTAAAATGACAGTACCTTAAACTGATTTTTTAAAGAAAAAAAACAGCTGTACTGTTTCACATGCACAATACGTTTGCCGGCGTAAATCGCTAAATTTGACTGATTTTAGCACCACCAATCATTCACAAAAAGTAAGCCGATCGCCAATTGAAGTCCGAAATCGCCAAATTTGACCGTTTTCATCGCCAATCACCAAACAACAAAAACCAATCGCCAACAGTGGCCCGAAATCGTCAAATTGGCGAAATTTCGCCACATCTGGCAACCCTGCTCCAGTCCCCCGAGGATGCATCCCCTCCCCTCCCTCACAGGGGAAGGGTGCGGGTCCGTCGACCGGTCGTACCGGAGGCCGGTCCGACGGTCATACTTCCCCAGGGGGGCACGGGTAGCAAACAGTTTTCTCTCTTAAATTCCCTAAGAAGTGAAACTCAAGACCTATTTGTTGATTTTAGTTCACCATACTTTTCCCCCATTTATTACGTTCGACCCGCCATCGCGTTCTCCAATTGCGGCGCCGCAATACACGACGCCACGATGCCTGCTGATGGCTGACTGCTGAGAGAAGCAGGTCGTGTACCACGGGTGCTAGAGCCAGGCCTGTGAGGCCTAAAAGGGGGGGGTGCTCCCTGCGTTTTCGACCAGACTTGTACGATTTAGTATGCTACGACGTCCACTACAAATCACACGTGAAAAACTATGAAATTTGACGGTAACCAGTTAACACATGGTAAACCGTACTCGATCTCTATTTTCGCAAACGAAAAAATGTGTCACACCACATTATGCACTGATATGTATTACCTTTCAGAGAGAAGCAATAAACAGATGACCAGGGCACAAACTGCACCCTGCGATCGGCACACATGAAGCTAGAGCCGGACCACTGAAGATGCCGACTGCTGTGGCGAGGCTCTCGCTCAACTGACATCGGCATCCTTAGCAACTGAAGCTACACAGAAACGGATGGTCAGCTGCGCAGAAATCGTCATTTGCACCAATGCCAAAGCCTAAATCTGCCATAGACACGCAATGTTGAGGTCCACCATAGTTATTGGGCTGACCATGGGCCCAAGGCGGGCACCAGCTTGAACCATCCATGTACACCCACTCTCCCTCCTTGGCGAGGTCTGAATGACCCACCCAGACCCAGCCCTGAAGCATAAACTGGCTCTCCAGGGTGTGACAGGCGTTCATGTCGGGGAGGAAGGCGAGCCGGGCGCCGGGCTTCAGAGTGGCGCAGTGGGCGTCGGCGTCAGTCCAGTTGCGAGAGGAGGAGACGTGGTGGTAGCAGTAGCCATTCAGGTGGTACCATCCGTCAGGGCAAGAGAGATCTTGGCGACAGTATCCGACCCTTCTAAAGAACTCGGACTCGACAGATTCATTCTCGGTGGCCTGAGACTCGCATATTGTCGAGAACAGGACACAAGTGCCATCTCCCTGGTGTGTGAAGCCCCGGCACCCAACACCTTGTCTGAGGCAATGGATGCCACAACCGGCGCGTAATGGAGCAATAACCGTTGATATGGGACAGATATATTGGGAGGGCTCCGCTTTTTCGAAAATATCACCAACAACTTCTGATACTCCCACTACCACAGCTAGAAGTACGGTAAGCAGCAGCATCGTTGTATAGGATGGACTGCAACTGCATGAACACTGCCTCTTTTATACTGCCGTGCAGACTGAGCCACGTAAACGTATTAGGTAACGATCAATTCTGTTACCCGGGGTTACTGAATACTGCATAGTACACGCAGGGTGCACGAACAATGAAGTGAACCGACTAGTAATGAAAGACAATTGTCTGGGCTATGCAGTGGTACCATTTTTGATTTCATACCTTCGACACCTCTGCTAATACAGCGTTTTACTTTTCGGAAACTTGTCCGAACGCCGTGATCATTAGTGATCGAGTCGGGCGGGCTCCAGTGGCATAGGTTCCCCCGTTCTCCGCTAGGTGGCAAGCGTGGCGACGCCCGATATATGGCTAAATTTGTAGGAAAAACGCTCTTATCCAATAAGGATCGGAAACAAATCCTTAGCTTCCAACGGTTTCATATGTAATCGGATCTCAGCTATCACGCCATGCCCAATTCAACTCTGAGCTACGTGCCGGTCATCGGCCCATTTCAGATTCATACCCTCATGTAAGTATTTTTTAACCATTACAAGAAGCGCAGAAATCGGTGACGAATACAGAAAGCCCCTTCCAAGAGCGACATACCCTTAGCAGAAGTCTTAGGTACGAGCAGTTTCGTATGCAGCGGAAAATGCGCTATCGATTGGTATGCCTTTACATTCAGTGCATTTTCCCGGAGATCGGCCCATTTCAAAATGCGAAGATCTTTCTACCCGTGCGAGTAGAAAGATCTTCGCATTTTAAAATGGGCCGATCTCTGGGAAAATACACTGAATGTGAAGGTATACCAATCGATAGCGCATTTTTCGCTGCATACGAAACTGCTCGTAGCTAAGGTTTCTGCTAAGGGTATGACCCTCCTGGAAGGGGCTTACCAGGCCTCCACCGGCCTAGATTTCTAAGATCTCCGCTGGGCAGCAAGCGCCGCGGCACACACAATTCGGGTCCAATTTGCGGAAAAACCGGTCTTCCAAAAACTTTCTTTACTGAGAAGCAAGCCTAAAACCGTGCTTATGCACAATTTCGTGAGCAACTGGACCTCGACTTATATCTAACTCGTCGCAAAGCTGCTGGCAGAACGATGGCCCATTTCAGATTCATATCAGCACAGCAAAAAATATTAACCACTCCCGGAAACATATGAACCAGAAAATAAACTCTTCAGCCATTCGCTATGAAAATATATCCTGAGAAGAGGTCTGAAGCACGCACAGTTTCATGTGAAGGGAACATCGGTTGATTTCTGTTATTGTCTATATAGGCACATCGTGAACTGCGGTCTTAGGCACATACATACAGTTTCGATGCGATGGAAAAAGGCAATCAAATTAAATTAATTCCCATTCGGATAATTTACATGAAGGTCATCCCAATAAAAGTTCCAAATGCTTTAATTTCACACAGCAAGCTTCCAGCAGCCAGAAATCTTCAGATTTCTATCAGGCATAGGAGCAGGGACTTTTTCCAGGTTGGTGGTGGGGGCAAAAGTTGTAACCAATGGTGGGCCAAATACGATTCGGTCTATCACGTGATTTGTCGACGGAAAAACTACGGAATCGGCTCAAAATTGGGGGGGACATCAATAACCTTGCAATAGAAATAGAAACGTAATGATATCAAAATAAAAGATTTATCATCATATTCTGCAGTTATTGACCCAAGTGTGAAACCTGCTTAAGCAGCCCCAGATGATCTCTCAAAGGTCACAAGTCAAAAACTGCAACATGAACCTGGAACTGGGCTCAGGATACTACGATTTGGAGAATATGGAGGCATTCACAGCTTTATCTACACAAATACAGCCTACGTTCTGTAAGCTTAGTCCTACGTAAGGTCTATTTTTCCCATGTTTTTCCAACGGAGAGGTCATGGACCGTACTTGACCTGAGGTTATCGATACAAAAAATCCATGAACATGTGTTGTAGCACTCGGTGGGCCCATTATGTGGCATAAGTTTCAATCGTATAGATTCGCCCATTTCTTACTTTTACCACCTTAAACATTTTTAGAGGTAAGGTCACTTGAACTGCACTGGTGACCTGACCTGAGATGACCCAACCTTAAAATTGTAGGGAAAATTGTGGAATCAATCAAAGTTAGGGTGTGCCAAGTACGATGGCGCGAAGCGCCGCCCTTTTTTCGTGCCGCCGGAAAACGCGAGGGGCGTGTTCAAACACATCCCGGGGCGAGGGTTAAAACCTCCCCACATTATAATATCGTAAACCAAGGTCTTAGCTACGCACATATTTCCACGGAGTGAAAATGGGATTCCCAATGATATAATTTCTCAGCGGTCGACTTCATCCCCAAGATCGACCCATTCGAATCATCGCCCAAAATTCATCCCACAGCGCCTTACGCCTGTAACCACTTCACAACTACAGAAAGTAGAAACGCAAGTTCAATTTGCTTACTCTATGGATATATCCAAAAGCTGAACTCTTAAGTACCTACGTGCAGTTCGCTGTGCAGCCGAGGACTGAAAACTGGGAATATTCCGGTATGATGTTAAGGTAAGTGGTTTCACCTCGAGATCAGCATATTTAAAAAGCAAAGGTTTTGCCCGCTCATCCATGCGCTCATCCGGTTACCCACCGATAACAGAAAGCCCCATAAACCCTCTCTGGGCACACCAAAACACTCGGTTACGCTTTATTTGATCTGCAACATCATATAGGCTATCATCTAATGATCAGTTTTTGGTTTGATCATTTGTATCCGTTCATATATTGACACTCCTGCATTAACATAATGCGTACAATGGTACATGCCTGTAAGACACCGACCTAAAATGGACCATAGGCAATCTCGAAGTAACATTAACCAGGCTCCCCACGCACGGGGCCCTTTAGTTACGCCGGTGGGCACCCAACCATCCATAAAAAACTAAAAAATATAAATTAATGAAACACAAGTAAGATAGACACCCGCCGTCCACATCGAGCAGATGGCACGGCTGAGCGGACGGATAGAGCGGAGTTACCGGTGGGGAGGGGGTCCAGGCCCGGAGGTATCCGGGGCTCGCCGACCCATCGCTGGGGGGAGGGCGGACAGCAGTTGCGGCTGAAGAACGCTACAGCCGCGGAATGTTATGCCTTATGCTGCACCCTACCTGATCGGCGCCACGCCGACCCCACTTCCCCCTCCCCTCTCCCCCACCGCCAGCCGCCGCGCGGGGATGGTGTTGTATCGGACGGGCGTGCCGACCCAACTGACCCGGCGCGCCGCGCAGTCCGCGGACGCGAGATCGCTTGCGCGTCAAGGTGTTGGGGCATCCCACGACAAATCGACCAAGGGATAACACCTTCCAAGTTAGTCTTTGATGAAACTTTGTAAGAGTGGTTTTGCGGGACGCAGATTAGCGCTGTGGTATTTCTAGCTGGGTCTGTTCAATGGTTTTTGAGTTATGGCCTTAGGTACTGTTTGGACCCAATGAAAGAACCTTTCTTTTCAATTTGCCTTATCTTCGAGACAGATAATGATGATTATAGAAATTAGAGATCCCCACGATCGCTGAGATCCAAATAAAACACGTTGCCGTTTAAATTTAAGTTAAATAGCAATCTAATTTTACCCGTGACCTAGTGTTGGATCATGTGATTTGACAATGATGGCGTTATAAAATGTTCCATTTTGTATTATTCATGGGGCCTTGGCGTAACGTTTTGAAAAATCATAAACAGTTTTTTAAAATAATTTTTTGATGACATTTTTAAACAAGTGATGCAAGAACAATGTGCTGAAGCATTGTACACTGAGACAATTTTTATTCCTATGTGCTCTATCTAATCCGGAACCACGGTCTGCTGGAGCATAAAATGATGTCATGAAACCATATTCAAGGAATATTTGAGCATGTTTTCTCTCATTAAATCCTCTTTCCAGCATAATTCCAGCAAAGGAAGTGTTTATGTAGGCCTTGACAGCTTAAAATGGTTCTCGTCTTCTAAACATAGTGGGAAAAAGCTTAATATGATACCAATAAGGTATTGCAGGTGGTTTTTCTTTTATACCACAAAGGATCATTTTACCATAGGTACTCGACCTATTCTAGCCACGAACTTGAAAGAGCTTTTAATATCCTCTTCGAAGTTTCATATTATACTAGGAATAAATATATTCTGCCACCGGAAATAACCAGGAATATGGGAGCTTTAGCTGCAGAACCATTCGAATCCCCAGTCTATTTTGATTCCAAGTCAAACCGTATCCGGAGATTGCGTGCCCGTGCTCCGACCCGCGATTGAGAAAACTTACCTACTCGCCGTTTCGCGCCATCTTCAGTGTTCCTGCCATTGCACGCAGAGCTGGCCACAAAGCTCTAGCGTTGTTATCCGAGCGAAATTTGAGAGGAATAGCTGACCTTTTTCGCTTTACGTCGGCACATGCTCCTACATCGATCCAACTCAGGTTTTGACCTGAGGGGCCTGAAGAAGCCTCGCTGCATTTGGCCTGGTTTACGGGAGAAGCCACATCGACAGACCTAGCGGTGATAACGGATCAAGGGGAGAAGCTTAAGCTGAGTCTGAGGACCGACAGATTCCGCTGAGAGCTAGTGAAAGTAAAGAATCATACTGGGGCTGCGACAATTCAGGCATTAATTGTACTGATTGCCAAAACCAGGAGTCCATGTGTGCCAGCTAGAGGTCGACAACACATGCACTGAAGCGTGAAGCCCAAGTTTGGCCGCGCAGAACAGCCCTTGCTATGCAAAGCTGATGAAGTAATGATAACTAAGCATCTGTTACTGTTAGATACAGTCACCCACGTGTCCTAAAGATCGTTTTCAGGTCACTTTGAGCACAGATTAGAAGCGCTTAACAAAGATTGGAAGGATTTTCTCAGGAGCCTCTGAACGCACGTCCATCGCTGGACAGAGGTAAGTCTCAATCTGTACAATATCGTGTACAGAATGAGATTTTCTCAGCCATGACGGAATGCTTTGAAGCAAACATGTCTATGATTAGCTCTATATATCCAAAGTAAACGAGGGCTGCTATCTCTGACGACAGCGGCATGTGCTTGAATTGTAAGCCTGGACCGCTCCTGGGCGATATCGGAGATGATTGTTAATTAAAGGCATTTCATGTGTGTCCCAAAACGGTGAACGTTATTGTTGTTTAATGTTTGTGTCCTGATAAAAATCTGACTATATTTTCTTTTCTAGAGGCTGAAGTAGACTGCAGTAAACAAAATGGATTACCCTCATTATCATTAAACAAAGTTAATGTAATAGCAAGGCCACAACAACAATATAAGTAATATTTTTACAGAAAGTTTTAATTTACGAAAACAAAAACGCAAAGACTAATGAGGAGCCTTCAGTGAACCAAATGAAACTCCAGGCACGATTAAAAGTATGCTACACAGACTACAATTATACCAGCATCAGTTTCGCTACTATACTATTTTTATGCCAAATGCAGACTCAAAAGAGGCGGTTTAGTTTGAGGCTTGCATCGAATTCAGTTGGTGTGTTGAGTGGAGGGGCATATTGTTTTAATCCATGCTTCGCGGAGAGCTGGAATATAATGATCCCATGACGATTTTGCTGATGGAATACATTGATGCTGTGAAGTTTTTCTAAACCGAGTGAAGAATCATTTGAAACCAGTCATCAGACTTGTTATTCCCTAGCTTACGGTGATCATTCTATGAGCTTCAGAAAACACTACGTGCTAGACACAATCTAGTCCAAGAGACTACATAGAGTCTACGACGGGAATACAATGAGCATGATTCTGTCTGATTCTAATTGAGTTTGACACCAGAATCTGGACTCGCTTTCAGCACTGACTCAGTTTATCCAAAAGGAATCAATTTTTCTCTCAGTGTACACTGAGAGAAAAATTGAGTCCTTCTGGCTAAACTGAGTCGGTGCTAAAAGCGAGTCTGGATTCTGGTGTCAAACTCGGTTGGAATCAGGCAGAATCAGGCTCATTGTATTCCCTTCGCAGACTCAATGTAATCTCTTGGACTGGATTGAGTCTAGCACGTAGTGTTTTCTGAAGCTCATAGAATGATCACCGTAAGCTCGGGAATCAAATGTCTGATGCCTGGTTTCAAATGAGTCTTCACTCGGTATAGAAAAACTCCACGGCATCAATGTATTCCATCAGCAAAATCGTCATGGAATCATTATATTCCAGATCTCCACGAGACATGGTTTAGAAAAACATGCCCCTCCACTCAACACGACAACTGAATTCGATGCAAGCCTCAAACGAAACCGCCTCTTTTGAGCCAGCATTTGGCATAAAATTAGTCTAGTAGCAAAACTGATGCTGGTATAATTGTAGTCTGTGTGGCATACTTTGAGTCGTGCCTAGAGTTTCATTGGGTTCACTAGATGTTCCTCGTTAGTCTTCGTTTTTTTCTTAAATTGAAACTTTCTGGAAAGATGTTACTTATCGTGCTGTTGTGGCCTTGCTATTACATTGACTTTGTCTGATGATAATGAGGGTAATCCAATTTGTTTGCCGCAGTCCACTCCAGCCTCGAGAAAAGATAACATCGTAACTTTGTATTAGGACACAAACATTAAACAACAATCACGTTCACCATTTTTCGGACACACGTGAAATGCCTTTAATGAACAGTCCTCTTCCATATCGCCCAGGAGCGGTCCAGGCTTACACTTCAAGCCAGGGGCGCAGCCAGAGCTTTCGTATGGGGGGGCACACCAACTTTGAGGGGCACCCTGGGAAAAAGGGCACTTTTTAACGTAACCTAAAAAACTTACTATATCTTTGTTTATATCATTTTTGGGCATCTTTGGTTCAATAAAAATGCAAAGAAATCATTGACGGAGAAGGAAAACTCGATTAAAACCGAAAAAAGAACAAAATATCACCAAAATGCCATGGAAGTAGCCAAAACACTACTTTTTTGGGATAGATTTAAGGGCAGCCAACTCATGCAAGTACTTAACATCAGCGGATCATGTGATATCTGTTACTATGTGCAGGTTAAGGCATATTGGAGTCGAAATTTTTTTGTTATGCCCACTGGTTTTGTCGTGACGAGTGAGCCCTGGCTGAACGCGGATTAAGTTACTTGCCTCCCACAATCGCCGTGGGACGAGGAGTGGCATAGTGTCTTTGGAAGAACATATTTTTGCTGCCGGAAAAATTTGGGAGATACCTTTTGAACTCGTTTATTAAGTTCCATATTCTCAAGGATCGGTCCCAGTTAAGAGTAAATAAAAGGTGGACAGGCCGGTGGTTTAGATGGGGATGGTGTGACAGGGCTGAAAATTGTAACAACTAGTTCTTCATTTAAATTAATTAGAAGAAATCCTGGTTTAGGGGACTGTGCTCTGAGCTCAGGGGCACATGCCTTTTTATCATCCCTTCCCAGAATCCACCAGTATAATAAGCAATTTATATAACCTGGGGTGCCTAGGTATCACAAGCCGTTTTAGAGATTCCTCATTCCTCGTTAGCTCCGTTTTACAAGGGGAGTTTCCATTGTGTTCTTATTCCCCATCTATTCAAGACCAGCTCTGGGGCCCCCAAATGTGGATCAGAGGCCCCCAGAGCAGCTTCCCCCATCCCCCAGCTGTGCCTCCAGGGACTATACTAGCTCAGTGACCCCGCCCCGAAATGATGGGAGTTGGCCTTGTGTTATTATTATCTGTCTATTCAAGACCACCTCAGGGGCCCCTGATATAGATCAGGCCACAGAGCAGTTCATGCTTCACCCAGGGACTAGACTAGCTCATTGGTCCCAGAGATTAGGTCATCAGACTAGCTCAATGGGCCACAGATACGCTCATAGGGCCTTAAACCAGTTCAAGAAGCCCCAGAACAGTTTAAGGCGCCAGATCACCTCAGGGGGCCTCAAGCCAACTTAAGGGGCTCTCACAAGCTCAGCGCCCAGACCAGCTCAGGGTACACTCAGAACCTAGACCCGCTCTTGGGCCCCAGATCAGCTCTTGGGGCCCCAGATCAGTTCAGGGGCCTCAAGTCAGGTCAGGGGGCAGGATCAAGTCAGGGCCACTAAATCAGCTCAGGAATCCCTCACCATCTCGGGGCCCAAGCAGTTCAAAAGGCCAAAAAGTTTAGGTAAAGTTGGAAAAGAATAGGAGAAATATTTATTCAGCGATGGCATCATGTTTTAATCGGATTAATATTCGAGCTCCCCTCCCTAATAATTTAACAAACTATTAAAATTCCTGAAACGTCGACTGCGGTTACGGGATTCAGCCTGCCTACGCGCGATCCCATTTTCACTGGAGTCTTGCCAACAAAATAACACACATGAAACAAAAATATTGCTGGACTTGCCGGTCTTCCTATGCGTGTGAGTGTGGGCTCGTTCAAATTGCGTTTTCCAGGTTTCTGTTCCTTGGCAGTGCCCTGGGCAAAAATTGTTGGAGGGTAATCTCAAGATAAATACCAGATGGGCTTGACTATCAAGATTGGAGGCACTACTGTTATAAAACTTAGCGTTAAAAATTAAAATGTATAGCTTTAAAAAGTAAACATAAATGGTGCATTTTATCATTACCTTATTACATTGCAATGGTGCTTTAATATTGACTATGTAAACGTAATTATCGAGCCCAACGAAACACAAAGAGCGTTAAGAAGAAATTTGCTGGGTACACATTCATCTCCATCACAGAATTTAACAAATGTCAGGCACAATTTTGGTGAGGACAGTTTTGTCATTGGCGTGTGGTATCGTGTGTTAATTATTTTCCTCCTTTGGGCCCCTTATATGCCCCTTTTTAAACCTTAATCCTGCAACTAAATTACTGCTACTAATTGCACTTCGTGTACATTCTATCAAAATTACCTGTTCCAATCAATGTATAATTAATGAACAATATTTTACCTTTTCAGGAAACAATAATTAGCGTCTTAATTACTTGGCTATCTACGAGAAAAAATAATCAGTAAATCTTCAAGAATGTATATTCTAAATTTATCCAGACTCGATTGCATACAAACTGACCATCGAGCACATACTATCTTAAACCACATGAGTCACTGCTGCAGGGTGTGTTGCATGACCCCCTGCCCAATATAAAAATCACTACTTACCCCTGCTGCTGCACCAGTCAGCCACACGTCGTCGCCTTTCTCGTAGCCGGTTCACGTTTCCTCAGGACAGTGATTTCCCCCGTCATTGAAGGGCCTTCAATGCATTCGATGCGTTTTGCATTCCATTTGATATGCGTCGCATTGCCGAGAAATCGTGGGAAAAATTGTACTGCTGTTATACTCTCTGGTTGCTCGTTCATTATAATAGTTCTTAAAATGTAATTCATTTTACGCATCTTACGTTATATGTGTTGAATGCGGTAGCACGTCGATTAACGAATCAATCAAAAACTACAGGCGAAGCTGCAAGTACTTGACAATTGCCTAATTATTGCCGATTACTCTTCCCCTTATATAGCAAAATCCTAAGCGTACGTCATCCACATTACGCCCAATGTTTCACTCATTGGTTGTCCGTCCTTTCTTACATTCAGCCCAGGTAAAAGCTTCGATAGCAAAGCGGAAATTTATTTTTATTTTATTCAATAGTGTTAGCCATCCAAACAAACATCGAGATGATCAATTGCAAGGCGAACCAGATAGTACATGATTCTAAGTCAAAATATACATTACAGACTGACTTTTGGTCAGTAATTAGTCTAATATTTTCCCGAATATATAGCAAGTTTGGATTATTTTCACTCTCCTATCTGAACAATTTGCCACAAATTTCGTTGGACCTCTAACAAAGTCATACACTCGTCGCTCATGCGATCGGACCGAATTTTTTATGCTTAGACAACGCAACCACCAATCACCTAACATCGCGCTCATCCTTTCTCCAACCGCACTTTATCTGCCCACTTGACATCCTGCGTAATGTGCATGATAATCATGTACCGTAATTAAAACGTCTACCAAGCGTTACGTTACCTAAAAGTAAACATCACACACCAGTATCCACACGTAATCCAAAAAATAAATCTTCTTATGCCTTAAGTCTGGACGAAAACTTTGGGGAGCGGCTAATTTCGAACGGCTCATTATTCCGTGTACTCACATTATGACATGTTGTTGGCCCCCATCCCCCGAATCTGCCTCTGCTGCCCTTACCCACAGCGGCGACCGCGCCCCACCCGGTGCTGTCTGCAGAGTGACATGCCTCTCCAGTCCAGGGTTGCCAGATGAAAAATGGGATTTTTCGCCAAATTTGATTCACCATTTCGCCAAATTTCGCCCATTCCAGACATCAATTCGCCATGATATCGCCAATGATGAAATCTTACGATAGTAAACCGGAATATCAGAATCTGAGAAAAACACCTTGTGCACTTAGTAACGGAATGCTGCACGAGTTGTTTTAACTGATGTAGCCAGAATATGTACAGAGTACATCATAAACCTTGGTTTTCAGTATTGCATTTTTTTCTAGAACGCACCACTTATGTGCGGTGATGAAATTTACATCACCGAATCTAAAAGGATAGCATATGTTCTCAAGTAGTTTTCAACCCGTCAGATAGGTATATTTTTTATTATCATTATATTTCAGTTAGTTATTTTTCACCGAAAATAAAAAATATTTGCTTCATTTCCTTTTTGGGACAAAACAAGGCATTTTAAAGCAGAATTCTCGAAATTGTAATAAGTAAAACATAAAAATGATTTCTAAACAGTTTTTTAAATATCAAAGAAAATATATAGGACTTACTACAAAAATAGCTTTGTATTTCACTATTTGGAATCTCAGCCCCAGAAGCGTCTTCGTTTCTCCACGTAAACAAACCATAGAAGTGTCCACTCAAAAATAAAAAGACCGCTAAATCCCAAAGCTGGTATGCATTTATAAATAATTGAAAGCTAAACATTTCTCGCTATTTCATGTCTCAGCTGTGTTATCTTCATCATCTTCCCTAGTTTCCGTGTTTTTTAAGCATGTTGGCATTCGGAGATGCTGTAAATACTGCATCAAAATTTGCCCCATTTGAACCATGTTTTTTCTATCTAAGTATTTAAAAACCTAAGGTGTTATGCCTCGCAAACTATGATAGCTGAAACACTGTGTTAATAACTTACTGTATTGTAAAATTTAAGCCAATGGTCCTGCTTGTTTGTTTGATATTTTTGCATTGTTGTCAATGATATGAACTGCTTTGTAAAATTTATGTGCGTTATAGGTTTGCCAATGTTTGCGCAAAATAGGTGATATGTTGATTATTTTATTTTTCCGTGGTATTTTTCAACTTTAGCTTGTTCAAGGTTTCATAAATGAGCTCTTGAACGTTCAGTCGGTTGTGGTATAACACACTGTTTGTCACACTGTGCTGTGTCATTCTGTGTTGCTACTGTTTGTTGCGTCAAAGTATGACACGCTGTGTGCATATTGCAAGGTTTATTAAAGCTATTACTTGTTAAACTAGGAGTTAATCAGCCCACTATTTCTTTTTAGAGCAGGCTCACTTAATGCGTAACATTTACACTCTCAATGTGCTTACGCAGGTAAGTAATATGTTCTTTACTTTGATCGGATTCTCATACTTTGTGTCTAGATTTGAAATTTACTTATATATCGTGAGGCTGTTGAAGTCCCGCAAAGTGCACCTCAACCTGCCCTCAGTCCCGCTGTAGGTGCCGCGGGATTGTGTGGGATTTTTCTGGCGGGACTGCGGTGCTTAAGTCTTTCGACTCTACCTCTCCCTCTCCTCCCCCGTTAACATTCGCTCCTAAATATCTATAGAAACGCCCCGGGTCATGGCCTACCCTAAGCTTATTATTCCCATATTTAATCCTCACGCGTTTTGTGGGGATAAAAAAACGAACAAAACATATCGCAACCCACCCCCTGCCACTAATTTTCAGGATGAACCTCTTGTTATGGTTTATAACGAAAAAAAGTAAAATGACAGTACCTTAAACTGATTTTTAAAGAAAAAACAGCTGTACTGTTTCACATGCACAATACGTTTGCCGGCGTAAATCACTAAATTTGACTGATTTTATCACCAATCATTCACAAAAGTAAGCCAATCGCCAATTGAGGTCCGAAATCGCCAAATTTGACCGTTTTCATCGCCAATCACCAAACAACAAAAACCAATCGCCAACAGTGGCCCGAAATCGCCAAATTGGCGAAATTTCGCCACATCTGGCAACCCTGCTCCAGTCCCCCGAGGATGCATCCCTCCCCTCCCTCACAGGGGAAGGGTGCGGGTCCGTCGACCGGTCGCACCGGAGGCCGGTCCGACGGTCATACTTCCCCAGGGGGCACGGGCAGCAAACAGTTTTCTCCCTTAAATTCCCTAAGAAGTGAAACCCATGAGCTATTTTTTGATTTTAGTTCACCATAATTTTCCCCCATTTATTACGTTCGACCCGCCATCGCGTTCTCCAATTGCGGCGCCGCAATACACGACGCCACGATGCCTGCTGATGGCTGACTGCTGAGAGAAGCAGGTCGTGTACCACGGGTGCTAGAGCCAGGCCTGTGAGGCCTAAAAGGGGGGGGGTGCTCCCTGCGTTTTCGACCAGACTTGTACGATTTAGTATGCTACGACGTCCACTGCAAATCACACGTGAAAAACTATGAAATTTGACGGTAACCAGTTAACACATGGTAAACCGTACTCGATCTCTATTTTCGCAAACGGAAAAAAATGTGTCACACCACATTATGCACTGATATGTATTACCTTTCAGAGAGAAGCAATAAACAGATGACCAGGGCACAAACTGCACCCTGCGATCGGCACACATGAAGCTAGAGCCGGACCACTGAAGATGCCGACTGCTGTGGCGAGGCTCTCGCTCAACTGACATCGGCATCCTTAGCAACTGAAGCTACACAGAAACGGATGGTGATCTGCGCAGAAATCGTCATACGCACCATTGCCATTGCTTAAGTTTGCCATAGACACGCAATGTTGAGGTCCACCATAGTTATTGGGCTGACCAAGGGCCCAAGGCGGGCACCAGCTTGAACCATCCATGTACACCCACTCTCCCTCCTTGGTGAGGTCTGAATGACCCACCCAGACCCAGTCCTGAATCATAAACTGGCTCTCCAGGGTGTGCCAGGCGTTCATGTCGGGGAGGAAGGCGAGCCGGGCGCCGGGCTTCAGAGTGGCGCAGTGGGCGTCGGCGTCAGTCCAGTTGCGAGGAGAGGAGACGTAGTGGTAGCAGTAGCCATTCAGGTGGTACCATCCGTCAGGGCAAGAGAGATCATGGCGACAGTATCCGACCTTTCTACGAAAGAACTCGGACTCGACAGATTCATTATTGGTGACCTGCGACTCGCATACTGTCGAGAACAGGACACAAGTGCCAGTTCCCTGGTGTGTGAAGCCCCGGCACCCAACACCTTGTCTGAGGCAATGGATACCACAACCGGCGCGTGATGGAGCAATAACCGTTGATATGGGACTGAAATATTGGGAGGGCTCCGCTTTTTCGAAAATATCACCAAAAACTCCTGATACTCCCACTACCACAGCTAGAAGTACGGTAAGCAGCAGCATCGTTGTATAGGACGGACTGCAACTGCATGAACACTGCCTCTTTTATACTGCCGTGCAGACTGAGCCACGTAAACGTATTAATATCATGGTAATTCGAACAGGGCCGAAACTAATCTTCTTTATGAGGTTTTGATATCGGGGCAAGGTATAAAAGTATTGTTTTCGCTGATGAATTTAATGACGAATAAACGTCTAATTAGGTGATTATCCAATTAGCTGTGTTGAAATATCATTACTAATTTAAAACAAGGGTGCTGACGTCTGACCGCAACGAACATTTTCAACCCTATTGCAGCAAGGCTTGTATTAATTATTCATTGGCAGACATTATGGCAGGCATTCCGGTCATGACCCCCTAAGCACCAGAAGGGGGGCATCATATACTTCCCCGCAAAGGACAGTGAATGGTAGAAACGTTAACATTTGGCTCATGTCACACGTACTCGATTTCAAGGTTAAATTACTTTATTACAAATACGTTTTTAATGCTGCCCTTGCATTCTTGACAACATCCCAATATGTAACCTATTTATTTGACTTTGCAATATCATCCTGATTCTATTGCATTATGTCAGCCCTCAGTCTGCATAGCAAGTGAATAGGTGCGAACGCACACTTGTGTCGGTCTGAAATAAGGTTCCGACTTTGAAACTTTATGAATGAAAAAATCATAACCAGCTGATATTCAAAATTATTTCGGAACATCAAAGCTGACACCTTTCACATCACACCTCACGTCAAATCCGACGTATTTCAGCGTTTTATACGGCATCCGGTATGAAAAACTGAACACCAAAGCTGACAGATTAGGAATTGCCTCTGCAGCAAGAAACTTCACACTCAGACTGCGAATACATGTACATATGTACCTACTTCTTGGATGGTTCTCTGATGCTGTACGGTTTCGTCTGTTCACATCATGTTAGTGATAGAAGTAGGAATATGCCACAGCTTGAGCAACATGAGGCTAATAGGACAGGATGAAATAACGGGCAACTAGCACCGTAGCAAGGAAATCAAGCTTTAAGCTGAGGGGACCACGCCAGGCATGGAATTCATTCTACACTACCATATGTATCAGACTCCGTATGGCTAGTTTATGGTGTTAATGGAAAGCTAAATCCAGTGAAACCGCCCTCCTCCCTCTTAGCTGCAAACGACATGTCCGTTTGAATATGCAAGCTGAGGCTGTGGCTTACTCGGTTTGGCAGCCGTGTTATGCACTGGCCACTGATCTTTGTTCCAATTCATTGTCTAACGATAAGCAGAGATCCAGGTCGCTAGCTACATCCTGCGATTGCTCTACATTAAGCTAGAGCCGAAACGCCCAAGTTCCAGACCTCGGGAATGCGGCTCTAACCGAACTGCCGGGGGCATGCCTAGACAAGGATGTTACACCGGGATTGAAATTCTTGTTCGCACATTGAGCCTCACGCAACGCACCTTCGTATGTCATTACCAATTATCCATTAGGGTTGCTGTGTTGTTCATCGCCCCAGGGCGTAGGAGGAGGCCGAGCTATCCACGTACACCCACTCTCTTTCATTGCCGAAGTCGAAGTTTTCAATGTCCTCATTTATTTATACTTCAACACCTGGTGTTGTGAACAGGCGCGTAACTTAGCGGCTCTAACACTTGTACAGTCAGCACTTCTCACTATGAGTCACATTTTACCGATCTGTCCGGCGGAGTCTTCCCGTCGCTATGGCGATCTTGACATACGAATGCATACCTAAGCCTAACGTCGGTTTTTATATACGATTTGAAACCGGATATGAGTCAGCATTCTGAGAGAATCTGATGTGATAAAAGACCAATAAGGTTAGACTGTTCTTGTATCTGACCAATAGAAAAATAGTGGGCCTCTCGTGATTCCTGGAAGGTGTACCATAAATCCGCTGAGTCAGCTGATATTCCGCTCAGTCAGAGGGTACCCAGTAGTTCTGGTTACAGCTAAAAATAGACCGTTATCAGGCACATCTTCCTGCCGTCCTGCATGAACTGCTGAGGTAGTATTGGTTTGGACCCATTGGAATGTGCTATTCCAAGAAGTATGTAATGCCTTCTCACGGGGTGGTTGGTTGCTAGGTGGTAACATGGGTGTTACTAGGGGAGTGGCCTTGGGAGTCATCGTGGCGATGACCGACAGCGCGTGGGCTGAGACAAGACTGAACATGAAGCATGCGCTAATGACTGACTTATTGGGCGGTGAGGCGATGTATTAAGTTGAATTGAATTTGGAACTTCTGCGTTAAGAAATTTAATGGTTTTAGAGGAGTGAAAAAATTTTTGTAACAACGGCCTGTTTTTTCTAAGTTCCATCTAATGCTTGTTTTATATTGGATCACCCACCATAAGCTGACACTAAGAACGCTCACCGATGTCGGCCTACCCCAACGCGCGCGACGAAAACGCCGCGAATGCGCCGACTAATCACAAAGCTGGATACAGTCTGCAGCCAATAAAAACACTCGTCTCATCCAACCGAACGCCATAAAAACTCGCGTTACTTGTCAATCTCAGAGTCCGCTGGCCATGCCGGAGGTGGGGTCGGGTGACATGAGTGTATATTTTTATTCGTATGTTTTTTATTGGTGGTTAAAAGTTAGTTACTGAGAAGAATGAAGAAAATATCTTTCCAGACAGATAAAGGCTCGTTCTTTTTTCCAAAAAGGTGGGTAAATATTTTAAGGTTTTTGTTGTTTTCGTAAAGCAATTTACTCTGGACAGGAGTTTAGGTGCAATGAAAATGAGACCTTAGGGATATTTTATGGCAGCATCAAAGGTGTCCCCACAAATTGTTCCTGTGACGACAGACTCCGCCACGGGGAGGGAGGAGCATTGAAGGATAGGCAGATCCAGGACTTCAATTCGGGGGGCTGCCTGCTGAACGGCTTGGAGTCGCCTGCCAGCACCTCGCACAGCCTCCACCTATGCATTTACCGTAGGGGCTCAGACATTTGGGGTCAGGGCTCATTGGCACAGGAACCGTGGGGAGCAGTGATATTGGCTGCCCCTCCCCTCAAACGTTCTGGCTGTGGTGGCACTGGGGAGGAGCACGAAGCTGGAGGGCCACTGGATCCCGTTCCCCAACTTCAAACCGGTTCGGAATTTCTTCCGTCACTTATTATGCAAAACGCCGAATTTTCTTTGACCCCACCTTCGGCCACGACTATTACCCCATCCCTAAAGTTACAAATGTTCCCGTGCTTATGGCAGTAAGGCTGGGGTGCAACTTATGACGTTTAGAACCTTTAAAAAAGCTAGTACTTTCGGTGGAAACTTCCGGTGGATTCATCAGTCCTTTGGCTTCAAAACTGCCAACATTTGACCGGTAATTTTTTGTTTTTAGGATGCGGTCGGCTCCGGCAGAAGAGCAGGCAATAAGCCATATTCAGGTGGCATCAGCTCCAAACGGCATCCCATTTTCCTTTGTCCAACGGCGTGAAATTTGCTACAATTCTAGGGCCGGTCCAGTAGCCGGCTGCAGTCTCTGGAGGTGCTGCCGAGCAGCTGGATCATCCGACTTAACTGGACGAACTGACCCAAAAGCTGGGACCTCTCGTGGACAATTGGAGGAAACTGATCAATCAGAGGAAATTTATAAAGGAGCCAAAGAGGTCAAGTGGCTATGCCGGCATTTGATGCCCATTTAGCCTTCGAGCAAAGGAGAATGAACAACACAACGAGAGCAGTGGTGGTATGCAAGACAGGCCAGAGGCATGATGCTGTCGCCGTCAGCACCTCAGGAACAGGCCGAGTACATTTAGCCACAGGCGTAAGGGTAGACGATAAAGTAAGGCTGCGAAGGCTGTAGACCACGTGCACGGGAGTGCTCACAAAGCTGCAGCTACAGCTGACAGATTCTCTGAACAATGGAAAATAGGAAAAAGGATCATCCTATGGCTCGCTGGCTAAAGGATGTTGATCCAAGCAGTGTGAAGTTGCTGGTCGAACTCAAGATACATTTACTTAAAGGTGCGTTCAAGACAAGATTACTTTACTTACGAGGTTTATCCACGAGGAATACTTTTTCGCCAACGTGACGTCGCACAATTTGGCACCAATATGGTAGCAGTAGCTGATGCATAAGCGGCTCGTTTAGTTCAACAATCGAAAACAACAAACAAAACTAAACTGACAGGGGTTTAGACACTCGGGGCTGGGGAAGGATTAATTGTGATTAATATGTATTCTTTAATTCATGCCAGGACAAGCTAGGACGTGGGCAGTCTGCAAAATAAGGGTTTCTGCCGATGTTTCGTCTGACGTGAAGTGCTCGTTTAGACCGATTGAAGTTGCGTTAATTTTCTACAAACCAAACGGTCCCTGATACTGCGAGAACATTTAAAATGAAGATCTAATATGAAAGAATATATATTTCTACGGCCACCACATGCTAATATTTGTATATTTCCGTCAAATGCATTATTATTTTTCAACACCAGTGGGATCTTATAACTCGGGCTGCTTTGCTTCTATCCATTACTTTGGCTTTGCCGCATTGTTGTTGCGGCTTGGTGATATGGTACCAATATGGTATCAAGGTATCGAAAAGTATCCCTTGCCATGGGAAAGGGAGCCCTCTAACCCGCGCCCCACCGGGGATCCGGCGCCACTTTCGCCCCACCAGGGGGCATCGATGCCCCTCTAAATAAGAAAATATCGCAAATCGCAAATCGCAAATCTGCAAAGTGCACTAGAAAGCTGACGTCAATTCAGTAAGAAATTACTTTGTATGTTTAAGCGCTCAGGTCAATGGTTTGACCTCCAGAGGTCAAGTTAGGTCAAGATAGGCTATTTTCACTCAGATATTCAATGTTTAAGCAAGCTGGGCATAGCTCTTATACCATTAGATCTATTGAGATCTAATTAAGTAGATTTGATAGGAAAATGCTAGGAATTTTTCTGTCACGTGGAACGTAATGACCTCCCACCAGTTGTTTGACCTCCAGAGGTCATATGGTGACCTAATTTGACCTGAGGTCACGAAAGGTCAGAAAGTGACCTTGCAGTATATTAAATGAAAGCTAGTGACGAGACATACACGATGATATTAGATTCGGTGCTCTAGCTTAATTAGGTCAAAAGTTATTGTAAAAATACTGTTTTTGACCCCTGGTGACCTTTGATGACCTCGGAGAGGTCAAAAGGAAAATATGGCCCCTGGAATCCGTGAAAGGGTGTCCAAGATCGCTTTTCTGAGCAAGCTGAGCATTTGCAATCATTTTTGTGACTTAGATCATAAGACAGCTTTTTCCCATGCTTTTTCAATGGAAGAGGTCACCTCATGACTTGACCTCAGGTCACGAAATCGAAAAATCCCGGAGATACATCTTGTAGGCCCTGGAGGGTTCATGAAGTGTAGGAAGTTTCAAATCGATCGACTCAGAAATGTAGCTCTTATAGAGCTCAAAAGTTGAAGTGAGGTGACCATGGTTGACCTCGCCTAGTGACTTGACCTTGGGTGAACCGGTGTAAAAAAAATTCAGGGATGGTGGGAAAATGATAGGGTAAGAGGTGTCCTCAAACGCGGTGCTGCGTCTTGTTGTTTTTCTGCTATCCCGAAAAAACCTTAGGGGGTGGGCCATCGATGGATCCGGTGGGGCGAGGGTTAAGCGGCTTTGCAAAGTCAACTTTGAATGCCCTTATTTTTAAGAAAAACTGCCAATATCGCCTTCAAATGGTCAATTTCGAAAACAAATTTGATGTAGAATCGTGTAAAAAGAACAAGGTTTTCCCCTCGACGCATACTGTTCTTGTGAGAACCGGCTGAAAACGACGAATTTTAACATGGGATCTTTTGGGTGAAGGAAAGCTTTGTCGCCAACGTGACGTCACAGTAAAGGCGGTTCCTGATTCGTGGTTGGGGGCTGCGTTCAAGAGGGATTCCTCCACGCCCGAGTGACGTCACACAGGCGTGGAGGAATTCCTTCACCATCGGGTTGTGTGTCAAACTGCTGCTCATGGCTCTATCCACTTACGAATTCGTGAGAATACTCGATAATCATGTTTATTCCACATGCAATAAATAATCATTTCCTTTTCGATTCTTGGCTTCTTTTTGCAAACAATTTGGATATTTAAACATTTAATTTTCCCATGTTATATGCTACGAAGTGTGACGTCAAATCCGGTGATCTGCGCCTGCTGTTGGAGGGGGCTGGGTTGAACTAGCTGTGACAGTTTATAACGACAGCCTGCAAAAAACTTTGTCAACCTGGTTTTGGCCCAGTCGCTCGCTTGCATCACTGCACGCAGAGCGGGTGAATACTTTGTGCACGAACGAGGGGTGGAACTCTGAGTTGCAGCCAAGTGAGCCAAAGATGGGCGTACTCTCTTACAGGAGCCCGGATGCTTACCGGGAGATTCTGGATATCGTAGAGCTCTGATATAAAGCGTGAGATAGAGCGTGATCGGATAGCTACACAAGTGGAGGAGTGTTGCGTATACAGCCCCCAAGGGCACAGAAGTATGGACAGACAACAAACCGATAACAGGTTTGTGACGATGCGCCTGATCGGCAAGACTGGCCATCTCACTTTTGTCTTCCTCTCTGTGATTGAACCGGAAGGGAATGGCGCGGAAGGTCTCCTGGAAGCCGTGGAAACTTCGCTTAAAATCTGCAATATTTCCAGACACAAACTAGTGGGAGTGACTACGGATGGAAAAAGTACAAATACTGGGAAGGAAAGTGGATTGTGGAGTCGAATGAGGGAATCACTGGGAAGGGATCTGGTAACCTTCTAGTGTGTATGCCACAGGAGTGATCCGGCACTAGCCAGCGTAGAAGTAGTGGTAGCAGAAATGCTATGTTGGAAAGCTGACAACTGCACTTTAACGACCTTCTTTTGAGCCTCTAAGAACAGGAAAAAAGCACTGCACTAGCAGATGGAAGGCTCTGGCTTTTCTTGCTTATCATGAGGTTAGCTTCGCGGAACATCTCCACTCTGTGCAAGCAATGCTGAATAATCTTCCTGAGTGCAGGCTCTTGTGGGAGGAATTTCTAGAGTCTAATGAACCATCTAAGACTAATGAACCATCTGTCACGATTATGTTCTGATATGTCAGCGCCTTTTCTGGTGTACTCTTCGGTTAGTGATTTATTTTTGTTATTTTTGTTGTGCTTCTGATATATCAGAATGTACTTAACGTAAAGCCCCTGCGGGAAGCAGAAAGCTACATTAGATACCTCCAAAGTACGAAATAGTTATCTGATAGCAAGCTAAGCGGAAGGTGTTAGATGCGCTTATGTACTGTTATTACGCGTCCGGGTACAGTTCGTACCGTTTGCGAGGACAGATGGCAGTGAGCGGATATTGGTGCTTGGTGCTGCCAGGCGGGCAGCTTTTGTGTAGCAGACTAGTTATAGGTGGCGATCGTGCAGTTACGGTAGAGACCCCTATATCCAACACACCAAACATACATGACACAGCAGATACACATCAAACAAAACACATCTCACTATCATCCAGCTTATGCAAAAAATATGTTTATAGTGTTAACGTCAGTACAAAGCGTCCCAATTGGTCACTTCTTTCTTTGAATATGTTCCGAGCTAGACTTACACAATACACACATGTCTAATTTAAGATTCATGACTATGAATTGTAGAGGACTCGCCTCACAGCAGAAAAGACGTGACGTCGTCGATTTTTTGAAAAATTCTGCATGCGATGTCATATTCTTACAGGATACTCACCTCACTAAACGTTCAGTGCCGTATTTTGACCTTTTGTGGAAAGGCAAATGTTACCATGCCTGCAAGTCAAATTTGAGTCGAGGCACTTCAATTCTCATCAGACATACGTTGCCGCACGAAATTGTATCGGAAACTGAGGGCCCAAACGGTAACTTTAAAGCTTTAAATTGTCAAATACGGGAAATTTAGTTAGCGTGGAACCTTAGTTAGCGTTTATGGCCCAAATGAAGATAACCCCGAATTTTACGACGAACTAGAAGGATGCATTGAATCAATGGTGTCTGAAAATCTAGTAGTTGCCGGGGACCGGAATTTTATTATCGACCCCCAGAAAGACTCGAACTATATTCACGAAAGTAACAGAAACGCAAAACGTCGTTTTCTTCAGACCATCGAAAAATATAACCTTATTGACTTATGGCGTAATCGGCATCCCCACGAAAATCAGTTTACTTGGTCTAGACCAAATCCATTAAAATATGGTAGGCTGGACATGGTGTTCATAAACAACGAACTGATCAAAAACATAAGCCATTGTGAAATTGTTCCTGCATATAGAACTGACCACTGCAGAGTCACCTGGTCTATTAGAGAGCCAACTCTTAAAAGGGGCCCAGGACTTTGGAGGTTTAACGAAAGTCTCCTGGATGACCCTAGTTATATAACATGTATAACAGACTGCATAAAGGAACAAATCAACCAGTACGCACTTCCGATTTATACAGCAGAGTTCCTAGCAAACCCATTGCACTGTTCCCAAATAGAACTCAGCATTGATGTTAATCTGTTTTAGGAAACACTTCTAATGATGATTCGGGGGCAAACTGTACTCTACTCCAAACGCAAGATACGGGGAAAAAGAACGAAGAAAAGAAAATAATGCACGAAATTGAACGGTTAGAAAAGCTAATTCCAAACAAAGATTCAGAAACGTGTAATGATTTAGCAAGAGCAAAAGACAGACTAGAGAAAATACGGGAGCCAAAAATCCAGGGGCTTATTACTCGATCCAGAGTAGCATGGCATGAGGAAGGGGAGAAATGTTCAAAATATTTTCTTTCTCTTGAAAAAAGAAACGCAATTCGAAAATCAATAAATTGTTTATAAAAAGGAGATCAACTCATTACTAATAAGCGAGACATTTTGGAAGAATTTTCTAATCATCTATCGGAGAAATATACCGGGTCAAATGTCACCATGAATGTTTCTACCTTTCTAGAAAACAAAATTGAAAATAAATTAAGCTATGCTCAGAAACTGGAACTAGAGAAACCAATAACCCTGAACGAGCTTGCACAAGCATTGAACAACATGAAAAAAGGAAGGTCTCCAGGTGTAAACGGCTTTACAGCACCTTTCTTCAAACAATTCTGGACGTTCCCAGGCCCCTTCCTTTTAAGGGTTCTTAACAACAACATAACGCAAGGTAACATATGTAATTCATTTCGAGAAGGCATAGTTACTTTGATTCCAAAGCCAGGCCCAGACGGACAGTCTCTGAAGGGATGGAAGCCTATATCTTTGTTAAATACTGACTTCAAAATTATTTCTGCCGCCATTGCAAACAGGCTTAAGAGCGTCATGGAAACACTTATCTCGTCAACTCAGTCAGCATACATTAAAGGCAGATATCTAGGGGATAACACGAGGCTTGTTTATGACGTTATTGACTATTTAAATAAGGAGAAACAATGTGGGCTTATCCTAGCGGCGGATTTTGAGGCAGCGTTCGAGTCTGTTTCCTGGACCTTCTTAAAGCAAAGTTTGGTTTCCTATAACTTTGGACCACAATTTAGATCGCTGATCAACTTATTGTATCTTAATTCTGGAAATTTTTGTCGAATTTTGCTTGATGGATATTTAGGAGAGAAAATTTATTTAAGTCAAGGTATCAGACAAGGCGACCCAGCCAGCGGATATTTGTTATTAACGACATATGTCATAACGACAGCGGATATTAACGACATAAGATTCAACAAAACAAATAGTTTAATAACCGAAACTAATTTGACAGATAAGATTGAGTCCATTCGACGGGAAATCACACAGTGGAAAAGACGGAATTTAACACTGATAGGAAAGGTTACCGTTATAAAATCATTGTTAATTTCTAAATTAGTTCATATTTTCATCTCACTCCCAACACCATCCCAAAAAACCATAAAGGAGCTTGAAAAAATTATCCATGGCTTTCTTTGGAATAATAGAAATGATCCAGTGAAAGGTGCCAAAACGCAAAAAAGCAATTTATGATGGCCTAAATGTTACAGACCTAGCATCTTTTATAAAGAGCTTAAAAATAGGATGGATAAAACGTTTGTATACCTCAAAACAGGAATGGGCGTTTCTTATAAAGCGTAACTTGCCTCCTGTGCTGCAATTACTTACCTACGGTGAGATAAAACTGAAGAAAATGGCGAAAACGCTACAAAATCAATTTTGGTCGGAAGTATTATTCTCGTGGGCGGAATTTATCCGACTTTACGAACCTCCAGATGAAGAAATATTGACCAGTAAACTATGGTTCTCTAATTTTACTAAGTTTAAAACTGCTATTGTCAAAAATCGGATGAAAAGGGTCTCCGATTTATCGGTGACCTCATAAACACTAACACCGCGAGGCCTTACACGCAAGCCGAACTACAAAGAATGTATAACATACCAATGACTTTTCTCTGCTACAAATCATTAATTGGAGGACTGCCAAGTAACGTGCAACAATGCGCAACCAGCCTGAAATTCCCTCAACCAGCCTTGCCCTACCAAATTGCACTCATCAGTAAAAATGTAAAAACTAACAAGTTAGCTTATCAAGAATTTATTACGGATTTAAAAACAAAGAACAACCTCTCTCAACAACAGTGGATAAACAGATGGAAACACGATGGAATAGAATCCCCCTATGTAGGGAGTATGTACACAATACAGACAACAACAAAAAACACTTATTTGCAATCCTTCCATTATAAAGTAATATCGCGCATAACAGCAACCAATAGATACCTTCACTCAATAGGGAGATCTGAAACAGCGTTATGTACTTTTTGTACCATCTCAATTGAAACCTTGGAACACTTGTTCTGGTCGTGCCCAAAAACTTAACACTTTATTCAGAATATAAAAACGAAGCTATTCGATGAATACAATGTCATGTATCGTTTTCGGAAGTCAGATTGGTTCCTTCCTTGCCTCGAAAACTGCAAAAAATTGAAGTGCTATTAGCTACTGTCGCAAAATTGGTCATATTTAAAGCCCGTCTAAAAAAACAACAACCAACCGTGGCACATTTTATCAATTACTTACAACTTGAAGCCGATAAAGAAGAACTAATTGCAAGGAAACGAGACAGAAACTCTGAATTCGACGAAAAATGGGGACAGATGGGCAGACAAGTCCTCTCTAACAGGCAGACTTAGACTTCAGCCGGATACATTAACAATTCTTAGAAATATAAAGTAAGTGTCCAATGAAATATTCTGGCGAAATGTTATAGAGAAACCCACACAAGGCATCGTTATGGATCAATATACACAGAACAGATGCACAAACCCCCCTCACACACACATACACACACACACACACACACACACACACACACACACACACACATACGTGTTTATGCAGCGTTATGAGGACCAGGACCAAACGCGGCAAAGTGGGGACCGGGGCAACCACCCTTTATATTAAAGAAAGGGGCGCCATATTTTGCACAAGCTGAGTAAACAGCACTAGCGTTGCGATGGTAAAGGTTAGAAACGTCAATTTGCGTTATATCCAAGTCCGCACAATGCGGCGGAGTGGGGACCGGCAGGTGTGACGTCACCATGACATCATCCAACACAACCAGCGAAGTGAGGACCAATTTCACACACATTCGTATGCTGCTCAATACTTTTATTTGAAACATCGTGTGGCCACTGATCGCATTTTCTTCGCCAGAAACAGGTAGGAGAGGCTTAATAATTTTTTTCCTCCCCCTACAAATAACAATTAAATATTTGCATTACATCAGGCAATTCCAGTAGGCCTACTGACAAAAATTCCAAGTTTAGCAGTACCTGATACTCTCAAACAGAACACTTGATCCGCCACTGTTCTTGGCCTTTGTGCCGGAATGGACTCACGCTACTTCAGGTGACTCAGGAGCCTGTTGGACACCACCAGGCAGCTGGGCCAGCCCCTCACTTTTCGTCCAAAAATATCGTTTCTCAGCGGCATTATGATGTATAACAGTTTTAGGGCTTATCTACGCACCAACTGCCATGGCATTGTAACATACGCGGATTCAGGATTGCCGATTGGGGGAGGGGCACCTTCCCGGGTGGGGGGCTCCATCCGGACCAGGGGGCGCCACTTTTGACCGGCAAAACCTATCAGGTGGGCGCCAAAATCCTATTGGCGGCGCTGATTTTTGCATCCTGGGAAGGGGGGGTGGGAAGCGACATTTCAGGGGGGCGCCATCGACCTTTCAGGGGGCGCCGTGACCATTTCAGGGGGCACCGAGGGTCGATCGGGGGGGAGCGCACGTGCCTCTTTGCCTTCCCCCCATATCCGCCTATGTCATGTAATGCTGCGAACTATTTCCCTGCCGGAAGGGTTTCTCGGGAGACGACTGCTTCTTGTTCACGGCATCTGCCGGTCTTCGAACTCGGTTTGGCCGCCTCGTAGTTCTTGCAAAAGTTGAGAATGGATTTCATTGGGGCATGAGTGGAGGCGTATAGGTCTAAACCATCTAGATAAGAAAGTTTTCTGTCAGTAAGAAGTTAAAGTTTCAATGATGACACTTGCACCCTATTATTTTCTGCGGGTGAAAATTTTTTTTCTGAGGAGAAAATATATTTTTGACTCTCGTTGGAGTTTGCTGGGAGCTATACAAATTTTCACTAGTAGCAGAGGTGGTAGGCAGTTCAAGGCCGCATATTGATGGGGTGATTACACTGTGCGGCTTTCTGAAGTGGGCAGAGTAAACAATGTTTACCTAGTTTTTCCTGCCGAATTAAGCATGATACAAGGACATTGAAACGGGAAATAAGATGACATATTTGTCAAAAATATTGTAAAACCTAACCTCCATCCCTTTCTACATATGCCACATAAGCCTCAAAACTCTAGGTCAAACCGTTGACCCGTGAAAGGTCACGGCGCGAAGCATCATGGGTCGCAAGATGGGTACAGAGATTACTGGGTCGCAATGTAGGCGATTCAAATAAACTTTAGTAATTAATTAGTTTAGTAAGTAGAGTGTTGATTTAGAATTATATGATAGCACAACCCTGTTGACGGGTAGCCTAATTTAGTCCTTGTCATCGTCTTCAGGTTTTATTAACACCAAACTTTCCAGTTCAGCACCAGAAAAGCCATATTTCAAGCAAAGAACATCATTTAGGAAAAGGAAAGACAGGAAAATGTCATTTTTAGAAATACAATTAAAAAAATTCTTAAAAGTACATACATTTCCCTGCCGATGACTTGAATTCCAAAGAATATTCGTTGCAACAATGTTTATCCTGCCCTGGCAAAAACCAACGAAAATCGACAGAATTTTCCTTTTTATACAGGACGTTTATTAGCATTGTATGCGGACGGTAGTTTTAATTTGAAGCAAACATCACGAAAAAAATTTCAAGGAGAATGCATGTATATTTTGCACCATAATTTTCAAAGAATCTAATTCATCAAAGCGCCAAGGAAATAACTCGCGGTAAATTTCTGATAGCTCAGCTGGTAAAGAGTTAGGCTCTAGCGTTAGAGGCGTTAATGCAAGATTGCAGGTTCAATTCTCGGGCGGCCAGGGGTTCCATTTTACCTGAGTCTGGTTTAGCAGTGTTTGTGGGAGCATTAACAAAGGTGGCAGTATCTCACGTATGTCACGTATATCACGTATATCACGATGATCAGTAAGCTGCATTGCGAATTTAGGAATATTATTTTTTTGTTGCTTTGTATCAATGTAAGTACCATTTATCGCATTATGTGTGCATCAGTAATTACCTAAATTTAAAAGTTAAAAACGGTAATATGTCAGTCGTCACGGTCTAGGTTATGTGACCTGGGTCACATACGACCTAGTTGGTTGTGCATTATTGGTCCCAAGTAGGGTAACTGGAGCGAGGGAGGAGAAATGGTGCATTGCCCTCCCATTTGGTGTTATTTGGCCATGATGCAATGTCTACGGACTGAAGGCAGGGCGTGAGCGGCCGACTGTGGATGGTCTGGCGGGGATGAAGCTATTGTGTGCTCAAAAGCCCACTAGACAGTATAGAAGCGCAGGTAAAAAAGGTCATGGAAGTTCGAAACTTTGGTTTACCCTTTGTGAAGGGCCGGCGCCGCCCCTGCCTGATAGCAGGCGCCCGGTGGTCTAGGCGCCGTCAACTGAAAGTGACCGCTGGTCACTCATAGCTTTCAACAGCAGGCCGAAAGCAAACTGAAATGTGTGATGCCAGCGAAAAAAACAAGTGGTTCCGCTCACCAGAGGTAACGGCATAGACAGATTTGTGGGGCAAGGGGGTCATCTATCACCCTCGCCCGATCGGCCCGAATAGTGTCCCCACATCATAAACCGTTGCCCCTGGAACTGTCTGACGCCACCTTCCCCATCCTCAAACGTCTTTTTCCGCGCCCTCTCCCTAAGATGCAAGTATCGGCGCTCCCATGATGTGATTTTGAGTACCCTTGATAGGTAAAACCTTGAAAATTGGCGCCGCTGGCCGAAAGGGCACCCCTCCAGGCTGAATTCCCTCTCCATACCAAAATGGCGCCCCTGACGAAGTGTCCCCCATCGGTAATAATGGATCCGCCTATGGATAGCAATGGACAGAAAACAAAAATGGAAAGGGTATTGGGGCAGCAGAAAGGCGTTCTATTAAAGGGGTGGAAGGTACCGGTCATTCAGGTGCAGTTCCGTCGTAGGGAAGCAGTACTATTTTTTTGGAGACTCATCGTCGTATTAATTCCATGGACATATTGCGTCACCATTTCCTTTCCTGTTAGAAGGGTTTCATGGCGAGCCAGATTGCTCATTATTCAGGGAATCCGCCGGGCCTTAAACCCAAGTTGGCCGCGTGGAAAGTGAGTGTGCTAATCACTACACGACCGCGCCCCGGGTGGTGCGGGAATGGTTTTACTTCGCAGGTTCTATTAAGCATAAATGTTTCACTGAGTTACTAAGTTGTTGAGGTTTTACTGGAATTTTTTATTGAGTGAAAATTCAGAATCGCAATAGGACAAAAGGGCAAAACTCTACACAGCGCATCTATTAGACTTAACTCAGGGTGCGCAAATGAAAACTTGGGGGATTCACCTTCCAGTCCCACCTTCTACCAACGATCCTGCTGAAGTGGCAGACGGCTAGCCAGGGGTTGAAGGGAATGGACGGAGCCATAGTAAGTCCGGTAGAAGAGGGTGGCTGTTAAGAGTGGGGGCAGGTGTGACAGGCAGTAGCTCGTCGTCCTACTGTCCTAGGGTTGCAGGGATTTGATCCGGCCCCCTTCTTTGGAAGCACTCATTGGGGGCCCACAGTGGTCCTGGGGCTGAGGGCAGCGCCCTTGATTCCGTTTTTGTCAATGCCACCACCCCATTTTCTACTGCGGTGTCAGGGGAGGGGGTATTTTGTGTGTTTCGAGGGGCTCCGTATGCTTTCTGTTCATGGATTTTCCTCAAGTCCAACATTTTTGTCCAGGCTTTTGAAATAGCCAGTGGTGGATACAAGGCGAAGCTAGAGGAATAAAACCGAAAGAAGAGCGTAAATCACGTCGATTTTGAGGTTTTGAACCATTCTATGCAGAAACGCAAGCTGCATATACTTATTGCATTATATGACGAAATGCACTCAAATGTTTCGGTCATACTACCGTCTTCGCATCAGTCACAGGGTTCTGCTAATAGGAAGCAAAATGGAAAAACGCTCTCCTGTAAAATCTTCAAATGCGAAATGCGCTTTTTTCGTTGGCGGCAGAAATTAAGTCTGCCACTAGATCTGCCACTGGACATGTGTATATTCCTTTAATACATAATTGACATGTTTGATTTGTGGTATGATACAAGCCATCATATCAAACACATTAATTCCAGATTTTTTTTCAGTCAAAGTAATCATACAAATCACAAATGCACGCATCTGGGTCGTGCTGAGGACCTATAAAGAAATATCATGAGAAAGCGGTAACAAGCCGCAAGCACACTGAGAGCCAACTAAGGCCATGGATAAAAGATCCCATGAGACGTGCAATGAAATGTAAGAGCAAAGTGCATTCAAGCTCATTGACCTATCACATCACAATATCAAGTAGTTTTTGTTATTTATACTACAAGGAGCACAATAGCCAACGTTGGGCGGGAAATACGGCTTATGCCTCTATGCATGACCTCTGACTTTACATTAAGCCTTAACTATAATGTCATAACAAAATAACCGTCATACTGAGAGACGGCCTTGAACCCGAAGCAAAAGTTTCAGTGACCTTCAAAATGGTGGCATAATATTAACCTGTGATGTCTGACCTTGACCTTTAGGTAAGATAACCGTAACGCATCATTACAATTACATTATTTATGAGGTCACCGCTCGGTCTCGGTCTACTCGGTCTTCCATGCAGACGAACTGGTGTCATTGTTCAATTATGGCGATCTCAAAACATGGGCTTGGTTTTGAAAGCCGATAGGTAAAAAATATTGCGCCATCTTCAAGTATTCACAAGTGGACGTGGTCATGATTTCTCTCCAATGTGGTCAATCAGCGCTTTTCTACCGCGAATGATTCTCCAGCTATCTGGGGGAAATAAGTGGGAGCGTCCTAAGAACACCTCTACTGCGCGTGTTAACTCCTAGTGACATGGCGTTGACTGGAAATAAAATTGACCTAAAAAGTTGGCCCAATCAATTTTCTGAACGTTCTTAAGCTTATGCCGAGAATAATGGGAAGAGCTGTGCCAGCTTTTTCAGTTATGTGCATGGACACATAAATCCGAGCAGGGCAGAGAAGGGTAAGATGCTGATGCTTTAAAGCTGGGGCTGGGAAATACTACAAAGAGAAGAGGGGAGGGCATTGGCGATTACTTAAAAAGAGTTAAGCAGGGCCAACAAAAAGAGCGGACAAAACACTGGTCAGAAGTCCGATGGGGACGGACAGGGCAGACAAGAAGGGCGGGCAGGGTATTGGGGGCAGACGCGCATGGAGTCGGAGAATTGGGCAAAACATGACAGCATGGAGGTGATGGATAGTCAAATAGAGTCGGACAGGGTGAATAAACAGCGAAAGCAGGGGACTGGCGGGCACACTGGTGGAGCCAGGGGGTGGGACAAAAATGCGTTTAGCCCCCCCCAAACCACCCGATTTTCACCGATTCTGGTGAACACTGTGCCATTCACGGGTGAGCAATGGTGCCACTTGAAACATTTCTTGCAGGTAATGTCGCTAGATCAGGGGTGATGACCTGATCTGAAATGACCCGAAATGAATTTTCGGAAAGTTTCATAGTTGATCAAGGATACAGTGTGACAAATACAGAGCCCGCTGTTTTGTCGCACTGTTTGGAAAACTGAATGGGTGTTTATTTCCTCCCAACTGAGGAGAGTGTTAGTAAAAATGAAAATGGTAGGCCACGCGGTTGAAAACAACAAATTGATTCAAACGCCAGGTGCAAACGCAACTTTTGGGGATGATGGTACATTCTTAGTGAAATACTCTGTATTCTTAATTTTAGGAGACCCCAGAAAACAAATCATCACTTGCCCTTACCCCTTGATTGATTCTTGGTACCACTTGAAAGATTGCCGGCGCCCTGAAAGAGGCCTTTTCTCCAAGATCCTAGTATTGACGTTTCTGACATGTTCAAGATTTGGCGTCCATGCCTGACATGTTGTACTACCCAAGTGTGACGCCACTGTGGATCGACTATGGCGTCCCCCAATCAATTGCCCTCACCCATTTTGAAATCCTGGCTCCTCCTATGGTCTTAAAAAGATCATCTCAATTTTTGTTGGGCATTTAGTTTCACGAGTAGGAAAGCGGTGTCCCCTTACGTTGAACTCTCAGGCGCTGTACCACAATAATTTTGCATCTCCATTGTTAGGTATCGAAAAGGGGGAGGGGAGAATGTTTCCTCTTAGTGGGTAACGGGGGATTATCCTATTTTCTGCCCTTAAAGATTGTGTTTTTTATTACGTTGACCTTTAAATAGGTATCTACCATGTTTTTCATTTTGCAGACCACACCCTTTTTAACACGCGCAGTAGAAGGAGGTCCTAAATTGCAACTCCACCTATTTTTCCAAGGTGGACGAATAACCATTCGTAGCTGGAACCATTACTTGTTTACATTTGGGAGAATTCATGAGCGCGTCGATTGGTGAAAAAAACTGCGAAAATCAATAACAAATTTTGGCCTCGGTATAGGCTTTCAAAGTCAGACCTGCACTTTGAGACCGTGTCAGTCTTGCGGTCGCACCAGTTCGCTTGCCCTGTAGATTGAGTGGTGACTTAATAACGTCATATAACCGGGAGCATATGCCAAGGTCACCCCAGGTGAAGGTCAAGGTATAATAATAATTGTTGGGGCTTAATGCGCACCAACTGCCAGGGTTATATGGCGTCGCCAACTTTTTCCCTATTGGAAGGGTTTCTCGGAAGCCAGCTTGCTCCTTGTTCAGGGAAGCCGCCGGGCATTGAACCCGAGTCGGCTGCGTGGAAGCCAGCTACGCTGACCACTCCACTACCGTGCCCCCTTCAACGCACCTTGAAGGTCAAGGTAAAGGTTAAATGTCACAATTCAAGGTCACATGCCCCGGTGTTCCGGTCAGATGGGATTATTCAGTAAGACGTATGTTATGCTATGGCTTCATAGTTACGACTACTTAATTTCAAGGTCACTGTCACAGGCAAGGTTTACAGGTGTTATATTGTGCACTATTGGGAATTTGCCATTTTGTTACGTCGTAGGTCAGTGACCTTCAATGACATTGACCACGAACTCTCAGAAAAAGGTTGTATCGGACTTTCAGTTTATGACATTAAGTTTGATTTCAGTGTATTTCCGATTTTTCTACATGAACAAATCATTTCTATTTGGCCTCAAGCACGGGCCAGATTTGACCGTTATAACCTCATTTGACCTTAAAGATATTGACCTAGTTCAATGAAAATATGCCGTAATGTACATCACCAAAGCCCCCACACACACCTAAACGGGCATTTTTCGAACCCTCTTAATTTTAGATCTGAGGGGAATACTTTAGGAACCGCCTCTAATGAGCATATTAACCCTCTTTCCAACGTACTCCCCGCCACCCCTATTTCCAACAGGGGGCCGATTCTGCCCCTAAGATCTCGAAATATACCTGGCTGATTTAAAAAATTCACACTCATCGATTCCTCTTGCGCTTAACTTCATTTTGAAAAAAGAAAATGTCAAAATTTTGAAAATTGAGGGTAGGGGCTTCAAAATATGCAAAATGGCTGCCTTTTTTAGATTATCCATAACTCTTGTCTCTTTGGCTTAATTTTCACGAAACTAGTGTGGATATACAGGGAATTGCTTGGAAATGGTGATTTCTCTCATTTAGGCGAAATTGAAATTTCAAGGGAGGTTCTAAAGTCAGAAACTTACGGGAATTACATAAATTGTGTCAAGTCTTTTTGCAGAAATGCATACGCCAGGTACAGTGTGATATCTCTGATGTCAAGGAAAGAGCTCAAATGCCAAAACTATGACAGAGGAGATTCAGGGAGGCAAAATAGTGGGATACGCCTTTCAGGTATGGCTATTTTTCAAATTACCCCGCCTTTATCCACAGCTGCCCGACCCGGGGAACACTGCTGGATCCACCTATGGATGAATTGTGTCCATTTGGTGTTAGGACTAAATGCATGTCTACGATGCTTTGCCCCATTCAATGCAGACACAACACTAAAATGCACTTGAACACCCCCAATTACGGGACCTGAGCACGCCTAAGACTATTATCATATCATACACGGATGGGATCAATTCAACTTTACTTTTACCCCTCCCGTCCATTCTGAAGGCAGTTCATTCACTTTGGAAGATATCAAATTGATAACATTGAAGCTCCCCATTTTGAGCTCCTGGTACCGCTTATGACAAAAAATATCGAAATACACATCAACTTTTATCTCAAATATCGATTGGTGATAGAACTGAATGCATAGTTACAATGATTTGTCCCATTAAATGCACACACAAGACTAAAATGAACTTGAGTGCGAGTGAACCCCCTAATTACGGTACCCCCCCATGCCTATGGCTTCCTATCAATATATAAGACACATATTGGATCAATGCATGGTTATGTTTACCCCTCCCGAATATTCTGTACGCAATCTATTTACTTTGGAAGAGTTCAGCTGGATAACATTGTAACCCTCCCCCATTTTGAGCTTCTGGAACCGCCTATGGCCAAAATATATGAAAATACACAGTAACTGTCATCCTAAAGCTCAGTAATAGCATTCAAACGTTACAACTGCCGCCAATTCGTAGCAGACAGCTTTATTGTAGGAGAAAAACAAACCGGCGACAATGTTCGGCTTCTAAATGAGCCCCCGAAATTAGCGAGCCATAGCACCGCCTCCGGAGAATATATGTTTTCCATTTTTTTAGGGAACACGCGCTAGTTAGTTTTAGGAAAATCCACAAATTTTCAAGAGCTTATCTCAAATCGTTTCGGAGATACCATGGACAAATCTGAGGGGTGGGCAGAATCTGCCCCTCATGTTGGAAATAGGGTGAAATGAAAAATGTTCGGGGGCCCCCGACCCCAAAAGGGGGATTAAAATTACCCGAGGCTAACATTCATTTTCTCCTTTTGAAAATCCTGGATGCATCCTGTTCTCAGCAAAAAGTCGATACGCATGTCACAAAATATGATCAGCAAACACCGGCGACCCTCGCTCAACATCGCACGTGCGAAATCCGTAAAAACACCTCGGAGTGAGTACCTGGTGTGACGTCACCGAGAAAGCAGCCGAGTCCAAATTCCGCTCCGGTGGATTTGTTTAAACTCGAGTTGGTCACGTGACCTGCACTTTAAACACTTCTCGGGAAAATCCAGCAAAGTGGGGACCTAGCTGAAATCAAGAGTAGACGTTATTAGAAGGCTGATGAAGAGGTTCCTACTACTCTCCGGAGTGAGGACCGATTTTCGGTCCCCACTCCGGAACCGGTCCTCACTTCGTGGGTGTTTAACCAGATGAAGTCCCCACAACGGGGCATTTACAAACACACACACACACACACACACACACACACACACACACACACACACACACACACACACACACACACACACACACACACACACACACACACACACACACACACACACACACACACACACACACACACACACACACACACACACACACATACACGCAGATCCCCACTTACGCATACCAACACCCACACACCCACACCTACACCCACACACTCACAACACACTTTAAAATAAAAACTACGCACGATTTACCTAAGCTGATGTAAAGGTTGCTCATTGTGATGTGGTGTGATGTACCTATTGTGAATACCCCAAGTGAACTTACAAAAGTATAACGAGTTCAGTGTTATTGAAACATGTATGTGAAAAGGCAAATATACCCCCGGCGGAAGCCGTGGCGACCATAAAAAACCATCTAAGACGGAGAAAGTTGGGGCCCGTGGCTTCTTCAGAAAGTGGAGTGATATCAGTAACACCACTGCCATGACAGCCATGATGGCTCACATCACCAACGTGCTCTGCAAGCTCCAAAAAGAGCTGCAAAGGGGTGACCTCATAATGCCCGAAGTTCTCGAGAACAAGGACGTTGCCATTTGAAAGCTTGAGCTGATATAGGCTGCTCCATTCCCCGGTGGCCAAGAGGAACAACTGTGCAAGGCGAGTGCCGCAGAATGCGCAGGCAAGCCGGGCAAGAGCCAGGTGCACAACACTCTGGTCACTTCTGAGCGGAACTTCCGTGCAGTACGGACGGAAGCAACACCAAAAACTTTATCGATGAGCGGCTGAACTTAGAGCAGGAGGCAGTAGTGAAGAGTATGACACAAGTGCTGGACGCGAAAATTTTTTGGTGATGTCATCGCTGCGAGCAAAGAGCTCTGCTCTGGTCTTTTCGGCGGACATAGCGTGACATACCTACCCAATGATGTTTGTGATGTATGGCCTGCCCTGTAACGTACCCAGAGAGAGCACAGGAGTCCTAGTGAAAGGCTTATAGTGATGCAGAGGGTCTTCAGTGGTGTGCTGCAACGCCTGCTGTCAGCCTTCATTTGAGTTTCCCCGAACAGCATGGCTACAGAGATCGCAGTGTCGCATTACAACTGCATCAAGTCGTCGCATCAAATGAGCATGAAAAGGACACTGTGAATGACCGTCTGACTTGGATAAATTCTTCAAAAAGGAGAGGCGCGAACGGAGGGCTGATCCGGTGACCTACTAGCAACTAATCTCATTTTATATTCTGCGTTAAGTACGTACTAGTATCTCTATCCTGATACCCCGATCAGCTTTATACATTGTTGATCTAGTGCGGAAATCCCCAAAGTTCAGTCCCACGAGTGAATTTGGCACAAGTCCTCTAAATACAAGTGTTCTGTTGAACCCGGCAAATTAAATATCCGAGTCCACTTCTGTCGATCCTTAATGCGTGCCCATTATCGCGATGAACTTATGTCTGCCCAGTATACTTGCTCGTCTTAGACTACCGTCTCTATCCTATTGTGTGTGGTACAAGGTTAATAAAGAAAAATATTAGGAAGTCCGAAAAACATTGAGTCAATAGCGATGGTGATGGCTGGGCCGACCATTCCCCAGATCGGCACCATGGTATACCAACCGCTCCCAATTTTCATACAGTGCGGGGGACCCCATGCTGCGTCTGCTCAAAAGGATTCATCGGGCTAGTCCTGGCAGCCGACAGGGTCGCCACCCCGACGGAACTGGGTAGCCGCGCCGCTACCCAATTTTCTCCCGTACCATATTTCTTCTGGGAGGAAATCGAGCCTGGGAGAAATCGGGTTAGTATCGGGACCCGATACTGTCAGGTCCTAGTGGGTCGTCACCCTTCCCGGATAGGGTTGGATAGGTTTAAATCCAGTCAACCTCCTCTATCGCTCGCTCGTTCCTTCGCACGCACACCTGGGTATTAGCGCCAACATATTTTTCATTCTAAGATGAACTATATGCCCCCTTTCTGACACCAATTCCTCTCTTAGGGGGTCGTCACCACCCCTAGGTCTTCGGACTGAGATCGTCATCCCCCGGTATCATCATCATCATCATCATCATCTTCATCATCAATAACTCCCTCCGGTTGAGTTAAATCCCTGGGCAGGGGGCATCCTCTGTTCCATATCTTGAGCCCTCCTAACACACCAGGAATTGAATCGCCAGTGGTGTCGTCATCCATCCCCCTTTTCCATTCCCCGTCCCAAGTTAGATTGAAGGGTCATCTAATCTTAGGGCGCATATTTTGGAATGGAATCAATCCTTGAACAACTCGCCGGAACTCCATAATGCGAAGTCCTGGTTACTCCGCGACAAAAAAATATGGCACTGCGATATCAAAGGAGTAAAATGAAAACTTGTACCCCTCCACCCCCAGCCCTGATATGTATCGGTCCTTAAACTAGGAAACATACCCATTACAATCGAGGATGATGTATGAATAATGACCCCATTTGCTCACGCATTATTACTAGCCACCCTTTAAATGGCTGTAATTCCTATTCTGGGGAAATTTCCTCCACCCTCCGATATATGACGTCCAAATTACCACCTCTGGGAAAGCCCCAGGTAACAACCCCTAGAGCAAATTAAGTGACATGTTACTGTAGAGTTGCAATTAATACGTATATGGCAATGATTTATTGGTTATCGAGTTCTTAGCAGGTCGCCAGGATTGGTCCACAATTTCTGCCCCAATTTCCATCTCATTCAGTCGCCACGCAGGCTCGCTCATCTTCATCTCACGAGCGTCTCTTCTGTTCAACTCTATCCTTAATTGATGCCATCATGATAGTCGTTATTTCCATATACGAACAAGTATATCGGCGTCCAAATATTTTACTTCCCTAACGTTAACTCTATTTAATCCAATAGATCCGTCGTGGGATTCCAGTTCTCAGTCCCCTATACTGATGCTCTTTACTGTCTTCCTCCGAGAATAGAATAATAACCATCGACATTAGCGAAAGGAACCTGATCCCTTCCTAGGCTATTCGTTCTTTAACACACGCATTGACGGGGGTCTGAGCCACCTTCGCCTTGACGGGGGCGGGTACCCGCCCCCGAACCATGCTAGGTAGCTAAAAACAGCAAACGGCGATAGGTTGCCCATCCACTTCTCCATCGAAAATATTTGGACAATTTTTTGTCAGGTCACATTTGAGGTCACTAGAGGTCAAAACATGCTGCCATAGGGATAGCATGTAAATGAAGGTTTTCGGTCATTACATCTAAACAAGTAAAGGTAGAGCAAAACAATTTGTAGTATATGAATCCTCGCAGCAAGCCTAATCGAATGATATATAATATGAACCTAAGAGGTCAAATCGAGGATTTCACCTGACCTGAGTCAGGTCAAGGTCAAATTAGGCAAGATGCGTATCATTAGAACTGCAATGACGGGCAAATCTAATGGAGTTAAAATAAACGCTGTATCGTCATCCATTAATAAGTTATTCAGTTAAAACCATTTTTTTCGTTGTATTTCCAAAGGAGAGGTCATGACTCGTACGTGAACTTAGGTCATCGATGTACAAAATACCGAATCATATTTTAGAGAACTCAGTGGGCCCATAGTATGATATGAGTTTCAATCGGATAAGTTCACCCTGTTCCGACTCATGCTATCTTAAACTTTTTTAGGTCAGGTCACTTAACCTGTACTGGTAACCTGACCCGAGATGACCTAACCTTAAGATTTCCACAAAAGTTGTACAAATGATGAGGGAAAAGGGATGCCAAGTACGGTGGCGCTGCGCGCCGCCGTTTTTATGCTGTCTCCGGAAAACTCGAGGGGGCGGGTACCCGCCCTCCCGTCAATGCGCGTGTTAACATACCCTTATTGGTATTGCTATACTCGTAACATTATTATTTACTCTACCGGAGGTGGATAGCTCAACAGGGTGATGGTCCGATGCATCGATATGATTCTTGTGAGTTGCAAAATAATAATAGGAAATACCATATCAGCCTTCGCGCAGGTAATTCATCATATATACCGAAGAATGTGCGTATCCTCAAGTATATAGAAAGACTCGACCTGAGTAGAAGGAAAATAAGAATTCCCAACAATCATTCATCTCTAATTCTATCTTAAACTGTTGCAGATTTACATTTTCATTTTCCTATAATGATGCCAATATTTTTTATTTCATCTAATAAGCAAATTAAGACTTCGATAAAAACAATATAATTTATTGTGACATGACCATCATTGTAAATGCCTCTGTAAACCATGAATTTTCGTGTAAGGGTACGATACAGCAGATTGAGACTGGTAAAATAGAATTCGATATAATTAAAAATCATCAGTTGGGGCCGGACAGATAGAACTCAATATTATTTAAAATCTTCAATCATTCACAATCATCAATCAATTGCGTCATCAACGTTCATTTACCATTTAGTATTTACGAAAACACCTGCGAATGTCTGAAGTTCAAGTGTTAAATTATGTTAAAGATATGAAGTAGAAATAAAGGAGTGGGAAGAAGCATATTTCCTATCAGCTACCACTTCCTGTGTATGACAATACCTGCGGAGATCTGAATTTTTATGCCGTGGCTCATCATATCACAAAAGAACAGATCATCCATTCTTATTGCTGTGTGTACCTATAAACATCTGAAATTTTCGTGTATCAAAGTTAAAGAAAGGACAGCTAAAGGTCCGATGAAAAATATTAAACTTACTTATATCGTGTGGATATGCATGCCTATGTTTCAGAAACACCATATGCATATGCATATGCACAGAAATATCTGTAGAAGACTGAGTGTTTATGCCTCTAAAATCAGACATTGCAAAAACAGGATAAGAAGCTGGAAAATATTTTTCTCGTTATCATTGTTCCTAGAATAGCCACTATCGCTCTGTGTTTCTATAGATGTGTTCGATTATTCCAAAAAGTCTTACGCGTTGGTAAGCATCATAATATGCGGTGCGTTGTAATTTCCTCAAACCTACTTATGAATTTGACTGATGTGGAGCCGTCCTGTAACACATCTGTACATTGAACATGCTACAGCTCATGGTCACCGCTGTCACGGCCTGCCGTCGCAGCCGCTGCCGTCGACGCTGCGTCGGCAAATTCCCTCCGGCTCACCGGCGGCCGCCGTGACGTCAGATCACCGTGACACTGCTAAGCCGTCGTGTGACCAAATAAGGCTATATAGAAGGAGGTTACGTGAGACGAAATGTCTAAGCTGCACAGTGCGATATCATGATCCAAAGAATTAACCAAACGTATTATTCTGAGTTTCCGACACGATATTAGAGATTCTCCAGTTACTATCAAAATGACCGTCGTATCCGTTTTACTTATGCATGGCAATGCTCTCAAATGCTATTGGTTGATAATCCAGATGATTTACACTTCTTCACATTTCACATACGCTAACCGTTAAGTTCTTCATGAATCATTCTCAAATGCGTTCAATTTCATCATTACTCATTATTACTTATTAAGTTTTGATACGGAGGGTTTAGGTAAAGTTGGAAAAGAATAGGAGAAACATTTATTCAGCGATGGCATCATGTTTTAATCGGATTAATATTCGAGCTCCCCTCCCTAATAATTTTACGAACTATTAACATTCCTGAAACGTCGACTGCGGTTACGGGATTCAGCCTGCCTACGCGCGATCCCATTTTCACTGGAGTCTTGCCAACAAAATAACACACATGAAACAAAAATATTGCTGGACTTGCCGGTCTTCCTATGCGTGTGAGTGTGGGCTCGTGCAACTTGCGTTTTCCAGGTTTCTGTTCCTTGGCAGTGCCCCGGGCAAAAACTGTTGGAGCGTAATCTCAAGATAAATACCAGATGGGCTTGACTATCAAGATTGGAGGCACTACTGTTATAAAACTTAGCGTTACAAATTAAAATGTCTAGCTTTAAAAAGTAAACATAAATGGTGCATTTTATTATTACCTTATTACATTGCAATGGTGCTTTAATATTGACTATGTAAACGTAATTATCGAGCCCAACGAAACACAAAGAGCGTTAAGAAGAAATTTGCTGGGTACACATTCATCTCTATCATAGAATTTAACAAATTTCAGGCCCAATTTTGATGAGGACAGTTTTGTCATTGGCGTGTGGTATCGTGTGTTAATTATTTTCCTCCTTTTGGGCCCCTTATATGCCCCTTTTTAAACCTTAATCATGCAACTAAATTACCGCTACTAATTGCACTTCGTGTACATTCTATCAAAATTACCTGTTCCAATCAATGTATAATAAAGGAACAATATTTTGCCTTTTTCAGGAAACAATAATTAGCGTCTTAATTACTTGGCTATCTACGAGAAAAAATAATCAGTAAATCTTCAAGAATGTATATTCTAAATTTATCCAGACACGATTGCATACAAACTGACCATCGAGCACATACTATCTTAAATCACATGAGTCACTCCTGCAGGGTGTGTTGCATGACCGCCTGCCCAATATAAAAATCACTACTTACCCCTGCTGCTGCACCAGTCAGCCACACGTCGTCGCCTTTCTCGTAGCCGGTTCACGTTTCCTCAGGACAGTGATTTCCCACTTCATTGAAGGGCCTTCAATGCATTCGATGCGTTTTGCATTCCATTTGATATGCGTCGCATTGCCAAGAAATCGTGGGAAAAATTGTACTGCTGTTATACTCTCTGGTTGCTCGTTCATTATAATAGTTCTTAAAATGTAATTCATTTTACGCATCTTACGTTATATGTGTTGAATGCGGTAGCACGTCGATTAACGAATCAATCAAAAACTACAGTCGAAGCTGCAAGTACTTGACAATTGCCTAATTATTGCCGATTACTCTTCCCCTTATATAGCAAAATCCTAAGCGTACGTCATCCACATTACGCCCAATGTTTCACTCATTGGTTGTCCGTCCTTTCTTACATTCAGCCCAGGTAAAAGCTTCGATAGCAAAGCGGAAATTTATTTTTATTTTATTCAATAGTGTTAGCCATCCAAACAAACATCGAAATGATCAATTGCAAGGCGAACCAGATAGTACATGATTCTAAGTCAAAATATACATTACAGACTGACTTTTGGTCAGTAATTAGTCTAATATTTTCCCGAATATATAGCAAGTTTGGATTATTTTCACTCTCCTATCTGAACAATTTGCCACAAATTTCGTTGGACCTCTAACAAAGTCATACACTCGTCGCTCATGCGATCGGACCGAATTTTTTATGCTTAGACAACGCAACCACCAATCACCTAACATCGCGCTCATCCTTTCTCCAACCGCACTTTATCTCCCCACTTGACATCCTGCGTAATGTGCATGATAATCATGTACCGTAATTAAAACGTCTACCAAGCGTTACGTTACCTAAAAGTAAACATCACACACCAGTATCCACACGTAATCCAAAAAATAAATCTTCTTATGCCTTAAGTCTGGACGAAAACTTTGGGGAGCGGCTAATTTCGAACGGCTCATTATTCCGTGTACTCACATTATGACATGTTGTTGGCCCCCATCCCCCGAATCTGCCTCTGCTGCCCTTACCCACAGCGGCGACCGCGCCCCACCCGGTGCTGTCTGCAGAGTGACATGCCTCTCCAGTCCAGGGTTGCCAGATAAAAAATGGGATTTTTCGCCAAATTTGATTCACCATTTCGCCAAATTTCGCCCATTCCAGACATCAATTCGCCATGATATCGCCAATGATGAAATCTTACGATAGTAAGCCGGAATATCAGAATGTGAGAAAACACCTTGTGCACTTAGTACCGGAATGCTGCACGAGTTGTTTTAACTGATGTAGCCAGAATATGTACAGAGTACATCATCAACCTTGGTTTTCAGTATTGCATTTTTTTCTAGAACGCACCACTTATGTGCGGTGATGAAATTTACATCACCGAATCTTAAAGGATAGCATATGTTCTCAAATAGTTTTCAACCCGTCAGATAGGTATATTTTTTAATTATCATTATATTTCAGTTAGTTATTTTTCACCGAAAATAAAAAAGATTTGCTTCATTTCCTTTTTGGGACAACACAAGGCATTTTAAAGCAGAATTCTCGAAATTGTAATAAGTAAAACATCAAAATGATTTCTAAACAGATTTTTAAATATCAAAGAAAATATATAGGACTTACTACAAAAATAGCTTTGTATTTCACTATTTGGAATCTCAGCGCCAGAAAAGTCTTCGTTTCTCCAAGTAAACAAACCATAGAAGTGTCCACTCAAAAATAAAAAGACCGCTAAATCCCAAAGCTGGTATGCATTTATAAATAATTGAAAGCTAAACATTTCTCGCTATTTCATGTCTCAGCTGTGTTATCTTCATCATCTTCCCTAGGTTCCGTGTTTTTTAAGCATGTTGGCATTCGGACATGCTGTAAATACTGCATCAAAATTTGCCCCATTTGAACCATGTTTTTTTCTATCTAAGTATTTAAAAACCTAAGGTGTTATGCCTCGCAAACTATGATAGCTGAAACACTGTGTTAATAACTTACAGTATTGTAAAATTTAAGCCTATGGTCCTGCTTGTTTGTTTGATATTTTTGCATTGTTGTCAATGATATGAACTGCTTTGTAAAATTTATGTGCGTTATAGGTTTGCCAATGTTTGCGCAAAATAGGTGATATGTTGATTATTTTATTTTTCCGTGGTATTTTTCAACTTTAGCTTGTTCAAGGTTTCATAAATGAGCTCTTGAACGTTCAGTCGGTTGTGGTATAACACACTGTTTGTCACACTGTGCTGTGTCATTCTGTGTTGCTACTGTTTGTTACGTCAAAGTATGACACGTTGTGTGCATATTGCAAGGTTTATTAAAGGTGTTACTTGTTAAACTAGGAGTTAATCAGCCCACTATTTCTTTTTAGAGCAGGCTCACTTAATGTGTAACATTTACACTCTCAATGTGCTTACGCAGGTAAGTAATATGTTCTTTACTTTGATCGGATTCTCATACTTTGTGTCTAGATTTGAAATTTACTTATATATCGTGAGGCTGTTGAAGTCCCGCAAAGTGCACCACAAGCTGCCCTCAGTCCCGCTGTAGGTGCCGCGGGATTGTGTGGGATTTTTCTGGCGGGACTGCGGTGCTTAAGTCTTTCGACTCTACCTCTCCCTCTCCTCCCCCGTTAACATTCGCTCCTAAATATCTATAGAAACGCCCCGGGTCATGGCCTACCCTAAGCTTATTATTCCCATATTTAATCCTCACGCGTTTTGTGGGGATAAAAAAAAACGAACAAAACATATCGCAACCCACCCCCTGCCACTAATTTTCAGGATGAACCTCTTGTTATGGTTTACAACGGAAAAAAGTAAAATGACAGTACCTTAAACTGATTTTTTAAAGAAAAAAAAACAGCTGTACTGTTTCACATGCACAATACGTTTGCCGGCGTAAATCGCTAAATTTGACTGATTTTAGCACCACCAATCATTCACAAAAGTAAGCCGATCGCCAATTGAAGTCCGAAATCGCCAAATTTGACCGTTTTCATCGCCAATCACCAAACAACAAAAACCAATCGCCAACAGTGGCCCGAAATCGCCAAATCGGCGAAATTTCGCCACATCTGGCAACCCTGCTCCATTCCCCCGAGGATGCATCCCTCCCCTCCCTCCCAGGGGAAAGGTGCGGGTCCGTCGACCGGTCGCACCGGAGGCCGGTCCGATGGTCATACTACCGCAGGGGGCACGGGTAGCAAACAGTTCTCTCCCTTAAATTCCCTAAAAAGTGAAACTCATGACCTATTTTTTATTTTAGTTCACCATAATTTTCCCCCATTTATTACGTTCGAACCGCCATTGCGTTCTCCAATTGCGGCGCCGCAATACACGACACCACGATGCCTGCTGATGGCTGACTGCTGAGAGAAGCAGGTCGTGTACCACGGGTGCTAGAGCCAGGCCTGTGAGGCCTAAAGGGGGAGGGGGCTGCTCCCTGCGTTTTCGACCAGACTTGTACGATTTAGTATGCTACGACGTCCACTGCAAATCACACGTGAAAAACTATGAAATTTGACGGTAACCAGTTAACACATGGTAAACCCTACTCGATCTCCATTTTCGCAAACGAAAAAAAATATCTCACACCACATTATGCACTGATATGTATTACCTTTCAGAGAGAAACAATAAACAGGTGACCAGGGCACAAACTGCACCCTGCGATCAGCACAGATGAAGCTGGAGCCGGACCACTGACGATGCCGACTGCGGCGGCGAGGCTATAGCCCAACTGACAGTGGCATCCTCAGCAACTGAAGCTACACAGAAACTGATAGCGATATGTGCAGAAATCGTCATACGCACCATTGCGAAAGCCTTTGTTTGCCATAGACACGCAATGTTGAGGTCCACGATAGTTATCGGGCTGACCATGGGCCCAAGGCGGGCACCAGCTTGAACCATCCATGTACACCCACTCTCCCTCCTTGGTGAGGTCTGAATGACCCACCCAGACCCATCCCTGAATCATAAACTGGCTCTCCAGGGTGTGCCAGGCGTTCATGTCGGGGAGGAAGGCGAGCCGGGCGCCGGGCTTCAGAGTGGCGCAGTGGGCGTCGGCGTCAGTCCAGTTGCGAGGAGGAGGAGACGTAGTGGTAGCAGTAGCCATTCAGGTGGTACCATCCGTCAGGGCAAGAGAGATCATGGCGACAGTATCCGACCTTTCTACGAAAGAACTCGGACTCGACAGATTCGTTCTTGCTGGCCTGCGACTCACATACTGTCGAGAACAGGACACAAGTGCCAGTTCCCTGGTGTGTGAAGCCCCGGCACCCAACACCTTGTCTGAGGCAATGGATACCACAACCGATGCTCGATGGAGCAATAACCGTAGATTTGGGGCGGAAATATTGGGAGGGCTCCCCTTTTTCGAAAATATCACAAACAACTTCTGATACTCCCACTACCACAGCTAGAAGTATGGTAAGCAGCAGCATCGTTGTATAGCACGGACTGCAACTGCATGAACACTGCCTCTTTTATACTGCCGTGCAGACTGAGCCACGTAAACGTATTACGTTAGGTAACGATCAATTCTGTTACCCGGGGTTACTGAATGCTGCATAGTACACGCAGGGTGCACGAACAATGAACTGAACCGACTAGTAATGAAAGACAATTGTCTGGGCTATGCAGTGGTACCATTTTCGATTTCATACCTTCGACACCTCTGCTAAGACAGCGTTTTACTTTTCGGAAACTTGTCCGAACGCCGTGATCATTAGTGATTGAGTCGGGCGGGCTCCAGTGGCATAGGTTCCCCCGTTCTCCGCTAGGTGGCAAGCGTCGCGACGCCCGATATTTGGCTAAATTTGTAGGAAAAACGCTCTTATCCAATAAGGATCGGAAACAAATCCTTAGCTTCCAACGGTTTCATATGTAATCGGATCTCAGCTATCACGCCATGCCCAATTCAACTCTGAGCTACGTGCCGGTCATCGGCCCATTTCAGATTCATACCCTCATGTAAGTATTTTTTAACCATTACAAGAAGCGCAGAAATCGGTGACGAATACAGAAAGCCCCCTTCCAAGAGCGACATACCCTTAGCAGAAGTCTTAGGTAGGAGCAGTTTCGTATGCAGCGGAAAATGCGCTATCGATTGGTATGCCTTTACATTCAGTGCATTTTCCCGGAGATCGGCCCATTTCAAAATGCGAAGATCTTTCTACCCGTGCGAGTAGAAAGATCTTCGCATTTTAAAATGGGCCGATCTCTGGGAAAATACACTGAATGTGAAGGTATACCAATCGATAGCGCATTTTTCGCTGCATACGAAACTGCTCGTAGCTAAGACTTCTGCTAAGGGTATGACCCTCCTGGAAGGGGCTTACCAGGCCTCCACCGGCCTAGATTTCTAAGATCTCCGCTGGGCAGCAAGCGCCGCGGCACACACAATTCGGGTCCAATTTGCGGAAAAACCGGTCTTCCAAAACTTTCTTTACTGAGAAGCAAGCCTAAAACCGTGCTTATGCACAATTTCGTGAGCAACTGGACCTCGACTTATATCTAACTCGTCGCAAAGCTGCTGGCAGAACGATGGCCCATTTCAGATTCATATCAGCACAGCAAAAAATATTAACCACTCCCGGAAACATATGAACCAGAAAATAAACTCTTCAGCAGAGTTGTGCGTTTCAGAATTTTCTTGAGTCGACTCAACTCAACTCAAGTGCTGAGAGCAGTTGACTCAACTCCGACTAAACTCATGATCAAGGGTTCAGTGAGTCGACTCAACTCTGACTCACGGCTAAATTCATCCGACTCAACTCTGACTCAACTCACGACTCAACTCAACTCAAACTTCGAGTCATTTGCAAAATGAAATAAATACATGATAAATATATAAATATAAAAATAAGAAATAAATCAATAAACCAGCAAAAATCAAGCTGTTCAGAAAGTCTGACATGAAACAGAATATTAATGGAAGCAAAATCAATTAATTGGCATTCAAACATTGGTTAACAATTATGCAGCAACCATGAATAACTTTTTAATTCTTCCAGACTGTCTCTGCCCAAAAAGCTACCACATGCTGCAATTACTTCTAAAAGGAGCATTGCATATAAAACTAGGTAAATGGAATGGAAAGGACCCTAAAAGCGCTAAAGTTACACCAACACAGGCAAAAAAATTGAGCCTCCATACTGTCAAAAAAGATTCAAGCTAAAAGAACATGATATAAACTGTATTTTGATTTGTAGGGATGGTATAGGTTTTGTTTTTTCTGTTAAAGAATGAGGCTAGGTAATTTTTATAAATTAAAATTAATATCCCAAGGGTTGTATCAAAATTTAAGCAATAATTACCTAGTTGCAATTGCTTATTATAAGAATTACAGGAAACCCCAGGAAAAGTATACCATATATGACAAAGGACAATAGCAATGAAAATTCTATCAACGTTGATGTGTTGGATTTAAATATATTCATATTTCAAACCCAATCAAATTTTCAGCTTCAGTCAAAACCTCTAATAAAATACATACCTATCGCTCTTCAAGCAAAATTGGAGAACGATTTCATAGAAAATTGCTCATGTATTATAGCTATCCAAATAAACACAGATGCCAAGTAAGGGTCTCTGATCAGACAAAAACAGTAGCAGGAAATAATTCCCCTGAATCTTGCAATAAAGATATCTCAACATTTTTGTTGAATCAAAGGTCCAATTTTTCAATGCTAATAGCAGTATTTGCTATTGATAGGTAAAATGAAAAGGGTGGCGGCAGACGGCGCATTTAGGACAAAAGAATAAATGTAGCATGCAGGCATATAAATATTTGCATTACTTCATGAACTATCACGTGATATTTACACTTTTGCCTTGAGGCTAGTTAACCTTGAACCCATACTCGGCTGAATTTGTTTTTTCAAAGCCAGCAATGGCGCACACACTATTCTCAGAAAACCACCACTGACGACAACAATCAGCGACGACGACGACGCGTGTTGTTGGAGTGTTTAAAGTAAAGAAGTAATATTACATATTGAAGATGAGAAGTTGTTGAGAGTTTTGAAATGTATTTTGTAGTGCGTTCCACCACTTAAAAGCCAGTGATAGGAACCTGTTTAATTTTTTGAGTGTATGTATTATTCGTGCCTAGGGATTCCTTCAGACCGGATGGGCCTTTAAAATAAACAATTGAACCATATAATTATTGGTTTATTGAAACAAATTGAAACTTTGATTTAAAAAATTGAAACACTGGGGGAAAATTTTTAAAGGAGGTTAAAGGAGGTTTGCAAAAGGTAGGCAAATTCAGACACTTTTACTTGACAACATGTTTACCTGTTGAGCCAACTTTTTCGTCAGCTCATTTGACTCGCTGTCTTCACAACTCAACTCAACTCAACTCATTGATGTGTTGTGAACCGACTCAACTCAACTCAACTCACTTGTCTATTTTCGACTCAACTCAACTCAATTCAGAGTCGAATGAGTCGGAATTTGAGTTAAACTCTGACTCTGACTCGCGAGTCGCACAACTCTGCTCTTCAGCCATTCGCTATGAAAATATATCCTGAGAAGAGGTCTGAAGTACGCACAGTTTCATGTGAAGGGAACATCGGTTGATTTCTGTTATTGTCTATATAGGCACATCGTGAACTGCGGTCTTAGGCACATACATACAGTTTCGATGCGATGGAAAAAAGCAATCAAATTAAATTAATTCCCATCCGGATAATTTACATGAAGGTCATCCCAATAAAAGTTCCAAATGCTTTAATTTCACACAGCAAGCTTCCAGCAGCCAGAAATCTTCAGATTTCTATCAGGCATAGGAGCAGGGACTTTTTCCAGGTTGGTGGTGAGGGCAAAAGTTGTAACCAATGGTGGGGCCAAATACGATTCGGTCTATCACGTGATTTATCGACGGAAAAACTACGGAATCGGCTCAAAATTGGGGGGGGACATCAATAACCTTGCCATAGCAATAGAAACGTAATGATATCAAAATAAAAGATTTATCATCATATTCTGCAGTTATTGACCCAAGTGTGAAACCTGCTTAAGCAGCCCCAGATAATCTCTTAAGGGTCACAAGTCAAAAACTGCAACATGAACCTGGAACTGGGCTCAGGATACTACGATTTGGAGAATATGGAGGCATTCACAGCTTTATCTACACAAATACAGTCTACGTTCTGTAAGCTTAGTCCTACGTAAGGTCTATTTTTCCCATGTCTGATATTCTGATCATGAACTGGAGTTGATAAATAAAATGTGCAAAGTGGGTGAAGGGAAAGGAGGAGTGCTGGGGAGGGAAGATCCATTAACCATTAAGCGGGGCAAACTGAAAAAATTAGAGCTTTTCATCAGCCAGATTATGTCTGAATGTTGCAAGTGGTGTTTGATCAGCACGTGCGTCGGCACTGGGGGGGAGGGGGGCTCTAGGAACGTCGGGGTGTGGAAGCTCTTCACTTTTGACTGGTAATATCATTGAATATGCTGAACATGAGTTTCATCATTGGGCGCGGTCACCCGCCTTGGCTCCGATCACTCACTCGAAATATGTGGCGACGCCTTTGGTTTTACGATTCTCTGTCCGTAAGAATGCATAAAATGACCTGAAATGTGCAATACATGAGCAGTTCTTGCAACGGCTATGATGTAATTTATTATTGAATTGCTTGCTATTATGAAATGAATCGCCAGGAAAAATGCGGGATATGAAAGTACGATGGCTAGATTTTAGTAGAAAGCAATTTTGAGAAAGTAGGATAATGACCTCGCGGTATGAAATGGGACAGTCAGGTAAATATCGGCGCTGGAATCGTGAGACATTTTTTGGCATAGTTATTCACTCAACCGACCTACTCTTCCCAAGGAGACACTTTCAAGAATTCTTTATCTGTGAAGGAGACAGTCCAGACATTTTTTAGACCTCTGCCCTGGGGCTTCCTATGAAATGCTTGGCTAGTTGACTGTTCTCTCGGATGGATCATTCACACAGGTGAGGTTCGTTTAAAACTGCTTTAACTTGAAATAGCCTTGATGCTGGTTCCAAGTGTGGACATGCTCAGACAGTCATCCCAGCTGATAAACCTGCGAACTCTGAAATAAGAGCCAGCTCTCCGGTCCTATGCAGCTTGCCGAGCTCGATCTGCTGCCGTCTTCAGGCCAGAGAGTGGCATCATTAACAAAACCTGGGCCAGGGACGGTGGATTTCCCGTCAGGCCAAACCTTGATAGGTCTTTTGGTTTCCATGAGCGCGTGGGCTACTTCCTCATGAAGAGCTATGCGTGATAGATCCCACATAGTTCTGCCATTGTCTCGATTTCTTCCTTTTGCTCTGCATTGAACAGGCTAATTTTGCTCTATAGAAGGTGCATGGCCCGGTAGAATATGGTCCTTTGGATGAATCTGGCGTTGCTGACCTTTGTTGGATTCCAAAGTGAACCATGAATGATTCGTTCATGACTTCGTTTTGACAAATGACAAATTGGCTAAGTAGTATACGGGCCTTTGCATGAATCTGGCATTGATGACCATTTTTGGCTCCGGAAACAAACATTGAACAATTCGTTAATAACTTTAGGTGCATAAGGTTATATACTTCTTTGCCACGCACATTCTATCGAGCCAAATTACCCTGTTCCGTGCAGAGGCCAAGGAAGAAATTGAGACAATGACAGAACTCTGTGGGATCTATCACGCTTAGCTCTTCATGAGGACGTCGTTACCTGCCGCCACACCTTTAAATGACCTCCAAGCCACTCAAGTAATGCGTCAATACAGAAAAATGAAACCGGCACCCAAGAGTCCGAGCAGGCATCTTGACTACCTATCTCGAAAACTTCCTGTTTTCTTTCATGCAGACGATGACATTTCAGAGGAGGAAGTAGCCCAAGCGCCCATGAAAACTGAAAGGCCCATTGCGTTTTGTCATGAACGTAAACCCACCATCCCTGGCCCAGCTTTTGTTAAAGACAGCACTCTCTGGCCTGAGGATGGCAGCAGTCCAAGCCTGGCAAGCTTCATAGGACCAGAGAGCTGGCTCTTATTTCAGAGCTCGTAGTATGATCAGCTGGGATGACTGTCTGAGCATGTCCACACTTGGAACTAGCATCAAGGCTATGTTATGTTCAAGCAGTCTAAAACGAGCCTCACCTGTGTGATGATCCATCCGAGAGAACGGTGAGACTCGCCAAGGATTTCATAAGAAGCACCGGGACGAAACAGACCACATTTGGCTCATCATCGGAAGAAAGGCAGGACTAACAGGGACAGGAAGTTTAGCAAGAGTGAACTGAAGAGGATGGGATCATAGCTTCAACAGCATCCTCCTGTGCTGGCAGGACCTGCGACGTTAATTTTGTGAGGGAGAGAAATAACGCTAAGACCAAATTCCGTCAATGAAGTTAAAAATGGCCAAGATTGCACGTAAAGAAGTCAAATTAAGGTCAGCTTTTCACAATGTCAAACGAAGCTAACAGTTGCCAAATGTGTTTTTTAGGTGTTTTGGTTGCCTTATTTTCTGTCAACAAGCACAATGAAAATTAAGCTCACATCTTTACCATAATTATGACGCCCGCGCCACACCCTAGTACTAATCTTCTAGGTTTTATACGAAATTTAAGTCAGCCAAAAGGCCAGGGGAGCTATAAAAAGTAGTAATAGGAATTTTCTTACGCAGCCAACATTATGATTCTAGCGAAGTGCTTCCAGCCTCATGCTTTCGCAGTTGGCAGATGTAGTTAGTGGCCGCCCGCCGTGCCCGCTCGCAAGACGCCATAGGGTATATGTGTGTTACGGGCAGTATGGGATTTCAGGCACTTTGCGAACTGCCCAGGCATTTTGCAAACTGCCCAGAAAGTTGGGCATTTTGCGAACTGCCCGGCCATTTGGTCAGTTTGCAAATTGCCCAGGCATTTTGCATAGTGCCCGGCTCTCCGGTCGTTTCACAAACTGCCCGGGTAGTATACAAATTGCCCGGGCAATTCACAAACTACCCAGTGTTTGTACTCACGGGCAGTATGCGAACTTGGGCAGTTTGCAAATTGCCTGGGCAGTGTGCAAACTGACTGGACAATTTAAAATAATTCAAGCAGACTTCGCATACTGGTTGAAGCAAGCGTGCGTGACCAAACAAGCGTGCGCATACTGGCAAGCGTGACCAAGTGCAACTTGTGTCATGCGTGCAGTCTTCCATTGATTGAAAGGAGTATAACTTCTCAGCATGTCGGCACGTAGCCAAAGGGAGGGGGCTTTAGGCGACTGCCACCCTCCCTTGGGCTCATCTTAGGCACTGCGAAAGGCCCCTGGAGAGCCCTCGTCGATTTCTGATCAATGTTCCGAAGGTTGATGATTGCTCAGATACCATTGGAACCCTCGTCTCGCAGGTTCTTAAAAATTCGACCTCCACCTCATAAAATTCTGGCTACATTCCTGTTAGCATGTGTCAAGAAAATAAATTGATACCGTGACTTCATTTATTGTTACAATGGGTGCTTTTATGGCACCTGGATATGCACTTCCTACCACTCTTAACACATTTACAACGTCTACTGCACACTTTTCGGCACGTACATTTGAATATACCCTGACCGCTACCACCAGACACTAGCCGTGCGGCCTCCCGCACTGACAGCGGAGTCGTCTCCGGCACTTCCTCAACTTGGAGAAAGGGGGAGTCACACGCTGCCACTGAATGTCTGTCAAAGACACCGCCAGCCTCCCGTGCTCCGTAGCGAGGATGTAGCGGTCTTCACAGGTCTAAAAAGAAAACAGAGAAAAGCAAGTTAAAAATATTGTTTTCCTTGAAATATTGGAAAATATAGCACAAAAACATGCGTCTTACGTTTTCAAGATACCGTTGCAGGATTATGTACATTTTTAAGCCTGATTTAACCAACCAGCCACCTGGAACAGCTGTGAATTAATTACTTAAATTGAACTTTATCTCAAGACAAATTTTCGTCCTTAATTACTCATTAACGGATCTTAGAGGCAACATTTGGGGGACCATATCAATGTTTAAGGGGAGGGGAAATGAACAAACATCGCAAGAATAATAGTTATTTAAGATTAAAGGCCAGAATTGGGTCCTTTTGGTTGGCAAAAATATACTATGAGGTTAGGGGAGGGGTACGGCCTCGATGTCCCCGCTCCCCCCGTTAGATCCGCCAATTTAATTACTTTGACACATTGTAATTAAAAGCTTTATCATAATCAGGTAGACATTTAGGGCAGTATATTCACCTACCTCGACCACAACGGCGATAAGGTTTTTCGGCTGGTTTCGGGCCCGATCCACGTCAGGGATGCCAAGCCGCACGTTCTGGCCGACGCTGAGCCGGTCGGTGAGGTTGCGGGCGGAGCTCTTCAGCATCTTTGCTGCCTGCTGCTGCTGGGAGCTGGAAGCCTCCTTCCTTTCCTGCTGCGCCCGTTGTTTTCTGCAGAGCCGACAGATGTCCTCCTGGCGGCAGGGTGGCTCCCTGTGCACGGTTTGCTGGCGGACCCTGCAGGACCAGCCGTCGTTGCTGTTGTCGCCGCACGCAACGCATGCCTGGCTGCTCGGCCCCGCGGCTGTCTCCGCTCCAGGCGATGAGGTCTGGTCAACCTCCGCCGGGTCAGGTAGTTCCATGGATACTCCAGGTGGAGCACTGGCTGCCTCCTGTGAGGAGACTGGTTCGACTAGCTGTTGCTCATCCACAGGTCCGCCTGGAGCTGCCAACGCCTCTTCCAGGTCCTCCTGGGTCCGGAGAACCTTTGCCACGCTTCGCGGCAGCTGGGCGTCACGGAGTCCGAGGCGGACTCGGCAGCAGAAAGCAACCTCGTAGGGCGTTCTTTTGATGCCGTCGTTAACCTGAGAATAACAGCATTATAATATCGTATGTTGATTGATAGACTAAGATTTTTGTCTGCACGAATGGTTTGAGTTAAGGCTAAAACACGACACGTTTGCAAATTTCCTGTGACGTTCAGAATAACACTTCACGTATGGGGGTGGGGGGAGGACCGGACCTAACCAATAAAATACTATCGAATGGAACCAGAAATAAATCCACAGCTATGTCCCCATAATTTACAATAGACGTCTCCAAAAAAAAGTTCCACCACATTGAGCAGCTGGCGTGAGGTCGATTAGATGGTTTCTTTAAATGACTTATAGTTCATATTTTTTTATTTTGGGTTACAAAACGGAGAAATCAATAAAATGTCTACAAATACCTCGTAATTATTTTACCTGGGTGTTTAGTGTCCACTGGACGAATCGCAGTCCCTCGGGCCATTTGCAGCCGGGATTGTCGGCTAGCCAGCACACAAGCTGTTCTTGTACGACCCGATTGCTGCGCTCAACGGAGCCCTAAAAACGAAAAAAAATCAGCATTTAGGAACGAGTACTCAGAATACCAAGCAGTGCAGTAGTAAAACGTAATAATTAGAAGATCCGTTTTGCCAACATTGTTAAATTACATGTTTGATGGACTATCAGGTAGAACAACTTTCTTTCATACAAGAAAATAGCACAGAAAACGTCTCAAGCAATGTGCAGTGTACAAGTTCGAAGCAAAACCTCAGTTAGTCTTTGAATGTAATAGAATCGGGTTGCTAACCTGTGACTGAGAGTGGCAGAGTCTCCCATGAACGATGGTTAGTTCTGGCCGCATGGTCAGACACTCCTCGACGAGCTTGTTGCAAAATTTACGACCGTTGTCAGACTGAAATATATTTCGCTCATACAAGTGGGCTAAGAACACAAACTAAACGCCTGTAGATTGTACTGATATTTGACCACAGCCAGTAAAGAGAACAAGCAATAAGCATCCAGGCAGCTCATGAAATGCTTAGGGAATGTTTTCCTCATCTGCTTTGTGGCCTTAAGAAATGCCGAGAAAAAATTGAAGGTCAAGGCGCAGTGTCATACGGTGAATAATTCACCAGTGTTACGCAGGATAAGCAGCAAAAAGGGGAACAGTAGTTCGGCCTATGAAAAATTTGAAGTGAAACACTAATGCATTTTCATACAAGAATGACTATACATTTTTGGTCAACGATCAAGTTATGAAAAATATTTTTTAACACTTAATATTCATCCATACCTGTACTATGTTTGGTGTTCCAAAGAGGCAAAATATATCGATCAGGTTGAAGGCGACCTCCTCGGCACTTTGGTGCGGAGAGGCCTCAGGACCGCAAATTTCGTTAAATGGTCCTGGTAATTTAGAATACAGGAGTAGCCACCAGCCTCCTCGCTGTGCCAGTCGATTATATCCACTTTTCACCTTCGGTTCATATCGTCCGTGACGATCGGGTTTGTGACTACTCTTGTAGCTTTGGTTCTAGCTCTTTTCATTTCACAATGTTTGCATGTTTTCAAATAAATTTCGACCAGGCTCCTTGTCAAATTTTAGAAACGACGTTTGCACTCGGTAATGTTTTAACCCGTCCGGAATGGCATTGACGTATATGAACTTCATTGATGACTTCAAATATCTCCGATTCTTTTATCACCTCTAAGTTGGTTTTGATGTCGACAAGCTTTTCTCCAGCGTTTGATGAAACTAATCCGATTTTTTTCATCTGACTGTATTGTCTGCTTTTACTATGACCTACGGCCGCCACAGTTTCCCTCTTCAAGTCTTCAATTATCTCACGGTGCGTGTCATCCGACATTATGCGGTTGTTGCTAGATAATTTTGCCTTTGACGACCGTATTCTCGCCAAAACTCAGTTCTCGACATTGCTTCGGTATCTGGAGAAAACAGTATGAAAAATTAGTAAGTGAATCACGAATTAAAAACTGCCAAGCCGGAAAGGTATCGAAAAAATGTTAAAGTCAAATGGCAAAATCAGGTGCCATTTAAAATATAACACAAATACAAAATCTAGGTAGTTACTTGAAGATGGTAAGCAAAACCTTCTTCCCAAGATTCATTGAATCAAAACTACGAAACCTAGACACTTTTACGAGTATAATTGTTTTTCATAATCTGTGAGTAATGAATACTTATAAATGTGACAAGCGTACTCACCTTTGAGGACAATTTCCTCACGGATCACACAGCGCTGAGACAATGCCAGACAAGTTTTTGACACGGAAAGGACACATGGAGACGCTTGCTGACCCGACATCAGCTCGGTACCTGACGTCATTGGCTGGCCAGAGGCAATCAATGGCGTCACAAGTAGATCAATGGATTTTTCTTGATGAAAAATACGCTTATAGCCTCCGAACGTCATTGGTATTAAGTGTTCTGGCCTATAGTCGCGAATAATTAGTCGTCCAATATTTAACCCCGCCAGAGTGCTGCATTCATACCACTTCTCGGAAGGTCACCGTCTGTTGTCAGCAGCGGCGAAATGTCTGGATTTAAGGGGGCAGCATGGACTTTTCATTAAGTTTGTTTCCAGTCAACGCAATAGGAATAATTAAGTTTCTCAATTTAAGGGAGTCAATATGCCCCGGTGCCCCTCAGTTCTACCGCCAGTCCTGTTGTCACGTGTCTCAAACCAATTCTACGTGGGTTAAATCCTTTCCTTTTTGTTTTATAATTTCAATCTAAACCTACAGCCATTCCGATTCATGTGAACATCGGTCATTTTGCAAACTGCCCACCCGGCGGGCAGTTTGCAAAATGACCGGAGAGCCGGGCACTATGCAAAATGCCTGAGCAATTTGCAAACTGACCAAATGGCCGGGCAGTTCGCAAACTGCCCAGCTTTCTGGGCAGTTTGCAAAATGCCTGGGCAGTTCGCAAAGTGCCTGAAATCCCATACTGCTCGTAACATTATGCATAGAAAAGGTATGGGTAAAAAGCCAGCGTGAAAAGTTGTCAGATCTGGGTGATTTTTTGCACCACACATCAACATACGATGACTAACCAGAAACTCCCTAGCGCACTTCAAAATTTTAGTTTACTAAGGGACGGTCAAAGTATTTTGCTCTTACTAAGATATTGCGGACCTAAAACGGATTACCAATCTCCTATTGTGAAAACGATTTGCCAGCAATTGGCTCTCGTGGTAATTTAGTTTTATAATCATTTCTAAAATCTGAAGCTGCCGGGTATTGGTGGGTGCGCAATCCCTAACTGGGAGAAAGCGCATTGGTCCTACACATTAAACTGCAGGGAACTGTGCACCCCTTAAAGCAACAGGAATGTTGGAACCATGTATTTTCGGCCAGAAGAGGAACAACAGAGCACTCAGAGACCAAACCCGGTACATCACAAGCGCTGCAAGATGTTCCCACGAAGAAAGACCTTATACATCGCTTCAGCATTCCAACTGGCGGGAAGGAGACAAGACCAATGAGCAAATAAAATGTGCCATAGGACAAGTGACCATAACTACATAAAAACGGTCACGTCGCTAAAGACTAAAATACCTTTACTTGAAGATACGTTCAAGAGGGATTCCTTCACGCCCGAGTGACGTCTCACGGAGTGGAGGAATTACTTCACCGTTGAGCCGTGTGTCAAACTGCTGCTAATGTCACTGTCCGCTTACGAATTTGTGGTAATACACTGTAATCAAGTTTATCCCAAATGCAATAAAGAAGCATTCGATTTTCAATCATGGGCCTCTTTTTTAAAAAATTTCGATATTCAATCATTTAATTTTCCCATGTTGTATGCTTCGAGGTGTGACGTCACATCCGGTGATGTGCGCTTGTTGGAGGGGGCTGGCTAAAGACTACCCAGGCAGGATAAGGCTCCTGATAGCCGCTGTCTGAACTGTTTTCCTGACGAGAATCGCTCACTTGACCAACGGGACATTCGCCTAAAGTCTGAAATAACAACTCGGCTTGCGTCAAGCGCTGAACACCAAAGCCGATACACTAGCTTTCATCACGAGTGCAATAAACTTAACAATCAGATTGCGAATATACATGTCTCTCGGATGGTTGTCAGCTGTAACTTTTCAGCTCAGGAATACAAGCTCGGACTTGCTACAGTTTTTGTAGCAAGGGGCACACACGACAACATGGTATACTAAGCGACTAATTACGCAGGAACATATCAATATATAAGTTGAACGAATCACGCAAGAGTATGTAAATATTTTATTCCATCATATGTCTGTTTGTACGTAATGAAAATATAAGATCATTTAAAAATGAATCCAACGAAAGCTTCTGCATTTCATATCCATTTCACCTTCTCACCAGCTCCTAAAGACATGACCGCAAGAAGACGCAATCACTATCCTGCAGCTTAGTCGGCAGATGAGCAGGGCACCAACTGCGACCTGCGATCACCACAAATCAAGCTGGAGCCGGACCACTGAAGATGCGGACTGCAGTGGCGAGACTATAACCCAACTGAAAGTGGCATCCTTAGCAGCTGAAGCTACACAGAAAGTGATAGCAATATGTGCAGAACTCGTCAAACGCACCATCGCGAATTCCTTCGTTGGAGAAAGCCACGCAATGTTGACTAATGCCGTCAGGCTGACCAACGATCCAAGGCGGGCACCAGCTTGAACCATCCATGTACACCCACTCTCCCTCCTTAGTGAGGTCTGAATGACCCACCCAGATCCGGGTCTGAATCATAAATTGGCTCTCCAGGGTGCGCCAGGCGTTCATGTCAGGGAGGAAGGCGAGCCGGGCGCCGGGCTTCAGAGTGGCGCAGTGGGCGTCGGCGTCAGTCCAGTTGCGAGGAGAGGAGACGTAGTGGTAGCAGTAGCCATTCAGGTGGTACCATCCGTCAGGGCAAGAGAGATCATGGCGACAGTATCCGGCCTTTCTACGAAAGAACTCGGACTCGACAGATTCGTTCTTGCTGGCCTGCGACTCGCATACTGTCGAGAACAGGACACAAGTGCCAGTTCCCTGGTGTGTGAAGCCCCGGCACCCAAAACCTTGTCTGAGGCAATGGATACCACAACCGATGCTCGATGGAGCAATAACCGTAGATTTGGGGCGGAAATATTGGGAGGGCTCCCCTTTTTCGAAAATATCACAAACAACTTCTGATACTCCCACTACCACAGCTAGAAGTATGGTAAGCAGCAGCATCGTTGTATAGCACGGACTGCAACTGCATGAACACTGCCTCTTTTATACTGCCGTGCAGACTGAGCCACGTAAACGTATTACGTTAGGTAACGATCAATTCTGTTACCCGGGGTTACTGAATGCTGCATAGTACACGCAGGGTGCACGAACAATGAAGTGAACCGACTAGTAATGAAAGACAATTGTCTGGGCTATGCAGTGGTACCATTTTCGATTTCATACCTTCGACACCTCTGCTAAGACAGCGTTTTACTTCTCGGAAACTTGTCCGAACGCCGTGATCATTAGTGATTGAGTCGGGCGGGCTCCAGTGGCATAGGTTCCCCCGTTCTCCGCTAGGTGGCAAGCGTCGCGACGCCCGATATTTGGCTAAATTTGTAGGAAAAACGCTCTTATCCAATAAGGATCGGAAACAAATCCTTAGCTTCCAACGGTTTCATATGTAATCGGATCTCAGCTATCACGCCATGCCCAATTCAACTCTGAGCTACGTGCCGGTCATCGGCCCATTTCAGATTCATACCCTCATGTAAGTATTTTTTAACCATTACAAGAAGCGCAGAAATCGGTGACGAATACAGAAAGCCCCCTTCCAAGAGCGACATACCCTTAGCAGAAGTCTTAGGTACGAGCAGTTTCGTATGCAGCGGAAAATGCGCTATCGATTGGTATGCCTTTACATTCAGTGCATTTTCCCGGAGATCGGCCCAAATCAAAATGCGAAGATCTTTCTACCCGTGCGAGTAGAAAGATCTTCGCATTTTAAAATGGGCCGATCTCCGGGAAAATACACTGAATGTGAAGGTATACCAATCGATAGCGCATTTTTCGCTGCATACGAAACTGCTCGTAGCTAAGACTTCTGCTAAGGGTATGACCCTCCTGGAAGGGGCTTACCAGGCCTCCACCGGCCTAGATTTCTAAGATCTCCGCTGGGCAGCAAGCGCCGCGGCACACACAATTCGGGTCCAATTTGCGGAAAAACCGGTCTTCCAAAACTTTCTTTACTGAGAAGCAAGCTTAAAACCGTGCTTATGCACAATTTCGTGAGCAACTGGACCTCGACTTATATCTAACTCGTCGCAAAGCTGCTGGCAGAACGATGGCCCATTTCAGATTCATATCAGCACAGCAAAAAATATTAACCACTCCCGGAAACATATGAACCAGAAAATAAACTCTTCAGCAGAGTTGTGCGTTTCAGAATTTTCTTGAGTCGACTCAACTCAAGTGCTGAGAGCAGTTGACTCAACTCCGACTAAACTCATGATCAAGGGTTCAGTGAGTCGACTCAACTCTGACTCACGGCTAAATTCATCCGACTCAACTCTGATTTAACTCACGACTCAACTCAACTCAAACTTCGAGTCATTTGCAAAATGAAATAAATACATGATAAATATATAAATATAAAAATAAGAAATAAATCAATAAACCAGCAAAAATCAAGCTGTTCAGAAAGTCTGACATGAAACAGAATATTAATGGAAGCAAAATCAATTAATTGGCATTCAAACATTGGTTAACAATTATGCAGCAACCATGAATAACTTTTTAATTCTTCCAGACTGTCTCTGCCCAAAAAGCTACCACATGCTGCAATTACTTCTAAAAGGAGCATTGCATATAAAACTAGGTAAATGGAATGGAAAGGAGCCTAAAAGCGCTAAAGTAACACCAACACAGGCAAAAAAATTGAGCCTCCATACTGTCAAAAAAGATTCAAGCTAAAAGAACATGATATAAACTGTATTTTGATTTGTAGGGATGGTATAGGTTTTGTTTTTTCTGTTAAAGAATGAGGCTAGGTAATTTTTATAAATTAAAATTAATATCCCAAGAGTTGTATCAAAATTTAAGCAATAATTACCTAGTTGCAATTGCTTATTATAAGAATTACAGGAAACCCCAGGAAAAGTATACCATATATGACAAAGGACAATAGCAATGAAAATTCTATCAACGTTGATGTGTTGGATTTAAATATATTCATATTTTAAACCCAATCAAATTTTCAGCTTCAGTCAAAACCTCTAATAAAATACATACCTATCGCTCTTCAAGCAAAATTGGAGAACGATTTCATAGAAAATTGCTCATGTATTATAGCTATCCAAATAAACACAGATGCCAAGTAAGGGTCTCTGATCAGACAAAAACAGTAGCAGGAAATAATTCCCCTGAATCTTGCAACAAAGATATCTCAACATTTTTGTTGAATCAAAGGTCCAATTTTTCAATGCTAATAGCAGTATTTGCTATTGATAGGTAAAATGAAAATGGTGGCGGCAGACGGCACATTTAGGACAAAAGAATAAATGTAGCATGCAGGCATATAAATATTTGCATTACTTCATGAACTATCACGTGATATTTACACTTTTGCCTTGAGGCTAGTTAACCTTGAACCCATACTCGGCTGAATTTGTTTTTTCAAAGCCAGCAATGGCGCACACACTATTCTCAGAAAACCACCACTGACGACAACAATCAGCGACGACGACGACGCGTGTTGTTGGAGTGTTTAAAGTAAAGAAGTAATATTACATATTGAAGATGAGAAGTTGTTGAGAGTTTTGAAATGTATTTTGTAGTGCGTTCCACCACTTAAAAGCCAGTGATAGGAACCTGTTTAATTTTTTGAGTGTATGTATTATTCGTGCCTAGGGATTCCTTCAGACCGGATGGGCCTTTAAAATAAACAATTGAACCATATAATTATTGGTTTATTGAAACAAATTGAAACTTTGATTTAAACAATTGAAACACTGGGGGAAAATTTTTTAAAGGAGGTTAAAGGAGGTTTGCAAAAGGTAGGCAAATTCAGACACTTTTACTTGACAACATGTTTACCTGTTGAGCCAACTTTTCGTCAGCTCATTTGACTCGCTGTCTTCACAACTCAACTCAACTCAACTCATTGATGTGTTGTGAACCGACTCAACTCAACTCAACTCACTTGTCTATTTTCGACTCAACTCAACTCAATTCAGAGTCGAATGAGTCGGAATTTGAGTTAAACTCTGACTCTGACTCGCGAGTCGCACAACTCTGTTCTTCAGCCATTCGCTATGAAAATATATCCTGAGAAGAGGTCTGAAGTACGCACAGTTTCATGTGAAGGGAACATCGGTTGATTTCTGTTATTGTCTATATAGGCACATCGTGAACTGCGGTCTTAGGCACATACATACAGTTTCGATGCGATGGAAAAAAGCAATCAAATTAAATTAATTCCCATCCGGATAATTTACATGAAGGTCATCCCAATAAAAGTTCCAAATGCTTTAATTTCACACAGCAAGCTTCCAGCAGCCAGAAATCTTCAGATTTCTATCAGGCATAGGAGCAGGGACTTTTTCCAGGTTGGTGGTGAGGGCAAAAGTTGTAACCAATGGTGGGGCCAAATACGATTCGGTCTATCACGTGATTTATCGACGGAAAAACTACGGAATCGGCTCAAAATTGGGGGGGGGACATCAATAACCTTGCAATAGCAATATAAACGTAATGATATCAAAATAAAAGATTTATCATCATATTCTGCAGTTATTGACCCAAGTGTGAAACCTGCTTAAGCAGCCCCAGATAATCTCTTAAGGGTCACAAGTCAAAAACTGCAACATGAACCTGGAACTGGGCTCAGGATACTACGATTTGGAGAATATGGAGGCATTCACAGCTTTATCTACACAAATACAGTCTACGTTCTGTAAGCTTAGTCCTACGTAAGGTCTATTTTTCCCATGTCTGATATTCTGATCATGAACTGGAGTTGATAAATAAAATGTGCAAAGTGGGTGAAGGGAAAGGAGGAGTGCTGGGGAGGGAAGATCCATTAACCATTAAGCGGGACAAACTGAAAAAATTAGAGCTTTTCATCAGCCAGATTATGTCTGAATGTTGCAAGTGGTGTTTGATCAGCACGTGCGTCGGCACTGGGGGGGAGGGGGGCTCTAGGAAAGTCGGGGTGTGGAAGCTCTTCACTTTTGACTGGTAATATCATTGAATATGCTGAACATGAGTTTCATCATTGGGCGCGGTCACCCGCCTTGGCTCCGATCACTCACTCGAAATATGTGGCGACGCCTTTGGTTTTACGATTCTGTCCGTAAGAATGCATAAAATGACCTGAAATGTGCAATACATGAGCAGTTCTTGCAACGGCTATGATGTAATTTATTATTGAATTGCTTGCTATTATGAAATGAATCGCCAGGAAAAATGCGGGATATGAAAGTACGATGGCTAGATTTTAGTAGAAAGCAATTTTGAGAAAGTAGGATAATGACCTCGCGGTATGAAATGGGACAGTCAGGTAAATATCGGCGCTGGAATCGTGAGACATTTTTTGGCATAGTTATTCACTCAACCGACCTACTCTTCCTAAGGAGACACTTTCAAGAATTCTTTATCTGTGAAGGAGACAGTCCAGACATTTTTTAGACCTCTGCCCTGGGGCTTCCTATGAAATGCTTGGCTAGTTGACTGTTCTCTCGGATGGATCATTCACACAGGTGAGGTTCGTTTAAAACTGCTTTAACTTGAAATAGCCTTGATGCTGGTTCCAAGTGTGGACATGCTCAGACAGTCATCCCAGCTGATAAACCTGCGAACTCTGAAATAAGAGCCAGCTCTCCGGTCCTATGCAGCTTGCCCAGCTCGATCTGCTGCCGTCTTCAGGCCAGAGAGTGGCATCATTAACAAAACCTGGGCCAGGGACGGTGGATTTCCCGTCAGGCCAAACCTTGATAGGTCTTTTGGTTTCCATGAGCGCGTGGGCTACTTCCTCATGAAGAGCTATGCGTGATAGATCCCACATAGTTCTGCCATTGTCTCGATTTCTTCCTTTTGCTCTGCATTGAACAGGCTAATTTTGCTCTATAGAAGGTGCATGGCCCGGTAGAATATGGTCCTTTGGATGAATCTGGCGTTGCTGACCTTTGTTGGATTCCAAAGTGAACCATGAATGATTCGTTCATGACTTCGTTTTGACAAATGACAAATTGGCTAAGTAGTATACGGGCCTTTGCATGAATCTGGCATTGATGACCATTTTTGGCTCCGGAAACAAACCTTGAACAATTCGTTAATAACTTTAGGTGCATAAGGTTATATACTTCTTTGCCACGCACATTCTATCGAGCCAAATTACCCTGTTCCGTGCAGAGGCCAAGGAAGAAATTGAGACAATGACAGAACTCTGTGGGGTCTATCACGCTTAGCTCTTCATGAGGACGTCGTTACCTGCCGCCACACCTTTAAATGACCTCCAAGCCACTCAAGTAATGCGTCAATACAGAAAAATGAGACCGGCACCCAAGAGTCCGAGCAGGCATCTTGACTACCTATCTCGAAAACTTCCTGTTTTCTTTCATGCAGACGATGACATTTCAGAGGAGGAAGTAGCCCAAGCGCCCATGAAAACTGAAAGGCCCATTGCGTTTTGTCATGAACGTAAACCCACCATCCCTGGCCCAGCTTTTGTTAATGACAGCACTCTCTGGCCTGAGGATGGCAGCAGTCCAAGCCTGGCAAGCTTCATAGGACCAGAGAGCTGGCTCTTATTTCAGAGCTCGTAGTATGATCAGCTGGGATGACTGTCTGAGCATGTCCACACTTGGAACTAGCATCAAGGCTATGTTATGTTCAAGCAGTCTAAAACGAGCCTCACCTGTGTGATGATCCATCCGAGAGAACGGTGAGACTCGCCAAGGATTTCATAAGAAGTGTGGGACGGGCGCGCGCGCTGGCTGGCTGTCGGGCGTGCGCTCAGGCGCGCGCTCCTGCGTCGGGAACGGCGGCGGCGTTTGCGCGTCTCGCGCGGCGGCCGCGCCACGGTGTAGCTGGCGGCGGGCTGCCCTTGCCGCCTTCCCTATGCCCTCACACTCATATTTGTTTGAGGATTACAGTGTGGCGAACGCAGGCGTACGAGATGGGGTGGGGCATGCGCACATACAGAACAAGCAAGCACTCAACATGAGCCGAGACACACTGCATAAGAAGGCAGAGGGATATAATTTTGATCCAGCGTGCATGCAAGTCTCCTGCCTCCCCGCCCAATCTCTTCCCTCGACTAATCCACATAAAAGCGGCACCAGGGACTGTCTTAATCCCCTTTTTTGGTTGACTCCTAACATTATCCTACCTTAAGGCTTTGACCTCCTGATGCTCCCAGACCCTTACAAATGACACAATTTGTGTTCCGAACTGCACGTGCTATATCCCAGTAGACTTGATAAGTTCGCAATAAAAAAAAAACTTATGACCTCGATAACTTGTTCCCTTTCTTTGGCCTTAGATTAATATTTCCACGGCCGGTGGCTCTCTACAGACAGTGTATCGCTTGTAATAATCGGGGCGCGCCCCATCTCCTGACCCCACCCGTTTCCCTATGGCCAGCGACACCATTCGGATCCATCAGGCGTGGGGGTGTCGAAGGTGCATTCTACCTCAGGACCTTCGCACCTAACCGCCCGGAAATCTAACGACGATCCTGATGGAACGTCGCCGCGGCCGGCGGTGCCACGCGGGCGCCGCCGAGCATAGGGGTCAGAGGAGCGCAGGTCGCCCCTGGACCCCTCCCGGGAATAAGGTCCTTTCGGCGACCTCATCGGCCCGTCGACGCGAGAGGAAGACCTAGGACGCGTCCGTCTCTGGCCAGCCTAACGCCCACGAACCTGGAGCATAAACTGTCTCTTCGGCTTCTTCCCTGGCTGAACAGCACCAAATTGACTGCGGTCTCTCCCTGGACCAGGGTCAGTCAGCCGAACTGACCCCTCGGCTCTCCCTGGCCGAACAGCACCACATTAACTGCGGTCTCTCCCTGGACCAGGGCCAGCTCATTTTTCGAACTGCCCCCGACTCTCCCTGGCCGACAGCACCAAATTGACTGCGGTCTCTCCCTGGACCAGGGTTAGTTCATCAGTCGAACTGTCCCCTCGGCTCTCCCTGGCCGACAGTACCAAATTAGCTGCGGTCTCTCCCTGGACCAGGGTCAGTTCGTTTTTTCGAATTGTCCCTCGGCTCTCCCTGGCCGACAGCACTAAATTGACTGCGGTCTCTCCCTGGACCAGGGTCAGTTCATCAGTCGAACTGTCCCCTCGGCTCTCCCTGGCCGACAGCACCAAATTAACTGTGGTCTCTCCCTGGACCAGGGTCAGTTCGTTTTTCGAACTGTCCCTCGACTCTCCCTGGCCGACAGCACTAAATTGACTGCGGTCTCTCCCTGGACCAGGGTCAGTTCATCAGTCGAACTGTCCCCTCGGCTCTCCCTGGCCGACAGCACCAAATTAACTGTGGTCTCTCCCTGGACCAGGGTCAGTTCGTTTTTCGAACTGTCCCCCGACTCTCCCTGGCCGACAGCACCCAATTGACTGCGGTCTCTCCCTGGACCAGGGTCAGTTCGTTTTTCGAATTGACCCTCGACTCTCCCTGGCCGACAGTACCAAATTGAACCCGCACCATGGATGCGCTAAGGCCCCATGGCGCATCCCACGGTCCTCCTCCAAGGACCGATCAAAGACTGGAACCACTCAGGCCCAGTAACCAACAGGGGGGGTTTCCCGTCTGTACGGTTCGTCGGCTGGACGGCGTAAGTGAATTGTAGCAATACAATCGGAGGCACTACGCAGCCGGCAACTCGAGGCATGGGCTATCAGTGTCATGAGCCTGTCCCTTTCCCCCTTCGAGGCCCCCGTTTTGTTTCCCGGCCAAAGTAGCTCCCTTACTCGGGGTGACACGGTCCCGCCCCGGGCCCATCCTAATCATCCCCCGACAGGATGTCCACCGGTCCTTATGTTAGAGCATTCTCGTCCACATGCATTCGTCTCAAGCAGTCTTCTTTCATACTTCATGTATTCATCCCCAACCCAATAACGGCCGAATAGTCGGGTCCCTGGAGTTTTGAATGTTTTCCCAACCCTCCGGTGAAAGTAATGTGGCCCTTGGCATTCCTCCCTCTGTCAGAAAACTTTGCCAGGTTCCGATCGATCTCGAACTCGAAAAGATCGGATTTATAATAATGATAAATTACTAGAAAAATTCTTATAGTCACTATTAGTATGGCCAAACGGTGCAAAAAGGGGCTTACGGAAATTCGTGAGAAGCAACAAGGGTTTTCCAAAGAATGAGCGGCAACAAGGGGGAAAGTTCAGGGTCTGACACCGGGAATCGCCACCTGGTCCCTCTCGGTAACCGTGCCTCACGAGGGCTGTCGAATAGACGCCGCTGGGTCCGTCATACCCAGCATGAACGGGGCACCCGCCGCGGCTGATGAGATGCCATCGCTCATATACCCTCCTTCATTCGTCGAGTCCTCTATACATCGTCTCCAGGATTAATGATACGCCATGTTCCCCTTCCCTGCTTTTTAACACCGTTGCTTATATGGTATGTCTAATAATACTGAATCCAACGCATTGAGCATGCGCGCCGTGCTCTGTCTTGGCGGACGCGGCATCACCGGCCTAACATCCAATGGGCAGCATAATGCCCTATTTAATAACTAATTTGCTTGGCACAATATTGGAGGTTAACTTTGGGGATATGTTTGCATTGCTTGGGAGAGATCAATATATCTTCCACTGAGATCAAGCCTACTGCACTAAATAGCACAAGTATATCAAACCATGTACTCTCAATTTTGTATAACTTTGCAAGGCACAATATTGGAGGCTCAATTGGGGGCATATGTTTCCATTGCTGTAGAGACCAATATTTCTCCCACTGAGACCCGACCTACTGTACTAAATAGCACCAATGTATCGAACCATTTATTCTCAATTTCTTTGTTGTTGTAATTTACCAGGCTGCAAAGGGAAGTGACTTGTAATGTTCACCAGATATATATTCAGCGTCTCCGCATATTTTGCTAAAATTGATAGGCTCGTTGAAACTCAACCCCCATGACCGGCGGAATTTCGTATTAACCCGTCTGCGTTTTCGACGTGCATCATTTAACCCGGGACAAATGGCCCCCCCCAATCCACATTACGGCTCTACCCACGCATGTGCACGCATTGGACCCACTAAATTGAAGCATCTCGCCCCCCAAGCATACTCTTTAGATGCAACAACGCCTAAAAATTCCCTTGGACACACCTTACACTAAGCCTACTTTGCAAAACTTCGCGGTTACAGTAATACCAATAACGCTCTGCTAGATTTTGGCCAAGGACCCGTACGGGAGTGCTACCACCGCTAAAACTCAGTTCCCGATCGCGGGTAAAGAAAAGCGTGCTCTCCTGTCCACATAATCCTTAGAATTGTATGAATGTGCATGCTTAATGCATCCAAGATACCTTCATGGGAAATATGTTCACGAGGGATGTGCCGTAGCTATAAGATTTTAGGTTTCAGAGAGAAGGAATAGTTCATAAGCAAATGATTGTGCGTGGCCCAATATTATTTTAACACATTTTTGATAAGATAGTTTATAGAATACGTCACTTGATTTGAATTTCTATAAACAAATTGTCACTCGGACGCCATGCGCTATAATTGAATGATATGCGCCGGCGATTACAATAGTCCCTTAATGTGGTACTGATAATGCGAAGTGAGATGGCTTTTCCCTTCCGAAAGCCCAGATAATTTTTGGAGTATGAAGGAAAGCTTTTACTCAGCTCTGTAAAACACCCTTTGAGGCAACACAACGTCCGGCAGGGAGCGTTACACAGCAGGGCGAAATCGACCAAAAAGGGCGAAATGGATAGCTCACGAAGTGTGACCCTTTAAATAACAAGAAAATGATACGTCTAATCGGGAACTCGAAGGCAGAACTGTTATGTTACGCTATGCCTTTTGAAACAACGAATATTCCAAGTTCACGGCTAGCTCCAACGCTGACATTATCTAGGGTTCTCTGACTGGTGGGTGACTATAAATACCGTTGACACTCCGCACGATTGCTGGCGTCAGCTTTTCTTTAATTCAGACGTAATATAGACAGTTGTGCATTAATTTATGTCCAGTTGCTCTTCCTTATCGGATATACACCTTCCAGTGCGGAGCTTGGCACTCCGCCGAGCTGATAAGTGTAACAACGCACTACCCTGTCGATTCTCGGCGCGGCGACGCTGATCACACTGGTTCAATCTTCTCTTGCGTGTAGCCAACCACCCTGCGTTATCCCCATTGCCTATCCGAATTGTTTAAACGTCGATTCGAAAACTGCAAAAGGGCAATAAGAAGCAAGTGTTGGAATTTCCGTGCCTGCACGGTGCTTCCGACATATTTATATTTACTCGATAAAGCAGACGTGACTCGGTGTTATCCTTACTTAGCAGCGTTTAGCATATCTCGTTCGTGAAATAATTTCTTACCTAAGCGGTACACGAACAATAGGGCTTCCCTATGCTAGCCCTCCCCAAACTAAAGCTCTCCCCCGCTCCTGGGACGGAGTATAAGGGGGATTCTGAATTCAGAACCCTATGGTTTGACTGACACATGCAACGTTAAATTTCCTCCTCCCCATGGAACATTGAAAACCTATGCCAACCTATCCTTACTGTCGCCTACAGAAACGCCTAAGCTTAGAAAAATTTTAAGCCTAAACGCTGCGTCAAGAGGTGCATTAACCCTGTGGCGTCCTTTTTGTGTCCCCCTTCCCGTGAATAATTTTCCCTACTTACCTGGTGCTCCCCCAGAGGTGTCGAACCTTTCACCACTTCAACCGCGTCGGCGGGCGGCGCCGATATCTTCGTTCGCACCTCCCGCACCTCCGCTGACTGACGTGCGTTTGCACCTCTCCACACTGCTCTTCCCACTCTCTCGCTCTCCCTCCCTCCGCTGACGGCGGCGCCACGCCGCGACGCGCCGGCCGGTCGTGAGATAAGCGCAGAAACCGGGCGCCCAGCGCAATCATCGCTTAAACGCCAGAGGGAAGGTACCCCCTTCCAACTGCAAGCCCTGGACCGCAAAGATTTTCCTTTTCATCAGTAGTGATATTACAATGGCAGAAACTAGTGGTATCGTGCGGCTCCATATGTACCTGGGTTCCCTTTATGACATCCCCTATTAAACCCCTGGTCCCGGTCGTTCATTAGCGGTATTAGTTATTATCTGGGTCTGCGATGAGTATGATCGCCCTGTGAAGTGAGGAGGGTCTATCCATCATCCATATGACCACACCGTGCGGCCACAATGCGGCCACACCCCTCCCCCACTTTTTTAATGACCAGAAATGTCGCCAGTTAACCCGGGGAAGGCATTCATTGACGTGGTCTCCTGAGCGCCCCAAGCACGAAAAGGGAACACCTACCACATATACCTAATTATGATCACCAGCCAGATAAAACCCCCCTTTTGGGAAATGGAATCTGCCAGTTTTCTTACTCCTTCCCACACAAAAGGGTTCTCACGGGGAAAGAACAAAGATACGGGGCCCAGCCGACGGTAGGATGATCGGAAATGACATGATTTACCCACTGGATCGGCCGAGCGAGGACTATGAGCTCCACCCTATTTTCCTGTACCCATGGGGGATGGATAGATTCGTTTTCAGAGTATGGCTCACCGAAATATCCAAGCTGCACAAGGTTACCCCGTAGAAATCACCATATCCTGGCTAGGGTAACCCAGGTGGGGCCTTCCCACAAAACTACCCCTCCTGCCCCTAAAACTAGAGATAGCCTCCCCCCTACAAGCCTGCGAATGAATTACGATTTGGAGACCACGCCCAATAGCATTACCCCCTTGATATTAATAATAAGAACGGGAACGCGCATTGAATCGGAGGGTTCCTGAAGAGTGGGGAGGACGCTTTGACGTTTTAAGCGGCCTTCCGCTTAATGATACGACGACGTGGGAAGGTGTGGCGATAAGTACCGATGGGCTTCCCCCAGATAAAAGGGGCCCGGTTTCTGCTTGTCTTACATCGCGCATTGCAATTACCAATGAAAGGAATTAATGAGAGAATATATGTCTATTTTCACCCTTTATTTGTCTTAAGACCAATAACCAATCGTGGGCAGAAATACTCATAGATGGATCCGCGGGCGGCGGAATAGAACAAAACAAAAACAAAACAAAACAAAAAAGGATACCGACTCGAGTAAAAGTGCAGTGGGAATCGACCTGACTACGAATCCCGGGAATGATCCAACTATAAATCCTGGTTAGAGAAGAACACCGATTGATTGAGGGGCCGCCACAAACTGAACGAACGCTGGCGTGTTAGCAGCGTACTCAGATTTCCAAAAGACTAAAGACGACTAAAATTATGACCTCGTTCTGCCGCAATAGCACCCATTCCCCTTCCAAAACGGTCGGGCTCTATATTTGACCCTTAGGTCGCAAATGCCCTCCCCCTCAGGAAAACATTTCCTTCTTGCCTTATGGGCTCTCCCAATCCCACTCACCATATAGCCCTCCGCAATTGGCATGAACAGTCACATATCGAATACGGCCAAGCCCGTAAAATAAAATCATGAATATTATCCTCGTCACAAAAAAGACAATGCGTGCCGCATCCGCCGCATTTACGCCATATGGATGTTATCAATCTCCTTCCCCCTTGAACTGATTTATCCCGCTCGATGATACCCCCCGCCAAAGAAGTGATCACATCCCCCCTGTCCAAGACTTGCCGTTGTTAAATCCCATTTTGCTCATCCGAAAATTCCGCACCGATCCGTGCACTTTTGGACAAGGAAGCCCCCGTAGGGTCGCCTGTAACCAAGCAGACATAAACACCACGACACACCATGACGTCTCTGTACATCCCCCAGTAACCTAGTTAATCGACATGCAGGCACGCTGGATGTGTTTGATCCGAATGAAGTGGGGAGGGAAGTGAAATGCCCATGGCTCACAGAGCACTTACTGCCTGACTGTGGGTTCGCCACCGAATCGGTTTGCCTTCTCCTGCCCGAGCCGTTTCCGAGTCCGCCTCTGGTCTTCTCTCCCGCGCGTTGCTTGGCCACCTTTCCGCCGGGCCCCCCGCCACCAGACTGTCCTCTCTGTCTCCTCCTCACCCGAGGAGGGCCCATCTGCCACGCCCTGCCTCTCACTTGCGACCCCGGCAAGTGTCATTCCTCCCGCGATCATTCACCGGCCATTTGGAGCCTATGTGCGCGGCATTGTTTATGGCCTCATTTCGAAGCCTGTGAGATTGAGGAAGTTTATTCCGGAGGAGAGCTCGGCCAGGGCTTAGGCGTAGTGAGCCTCCTTTCCTTTGGCTCAAAGTGCCCTGGCCCAAAGAAGTACTTGACTTTTTTTTTGAAATGATCATCGGTCTCGGCCCAGGAATGTTGACGTCCCGTCGGTTCAAACCCACAGTTCCAAATGGGGGAGGGGCAGGGATGCCCCCAATTTTTCATGCCACTCAGCGTGCCTACACTGGATCGGTGCGCAACTAACATTGAGCTATGCACTACTGTTGTTTGCTGTAACGGCACCAGAAATGTCCTTACATTTAAACACACTTTCTTTAGTTTGCGCCCCTGCAAACGAATCCCTCTGCCTATCCAAATTTCTTAAGCTGGAGCACTTCATCTTGCAGGGCGCGATGAGCTGCTTCAAGGATGGTGAGACGTGCCGTGATGGCCTCGACGACGCCCGGATCTGGATGGCGGCACGGTGTCGTCGCGGGGGCTGGGTGTGCCGTGGCCTGCAGGTCATGCGGGAGCCTCGTCCTCTTCTTCTTTGCACGGCAGAGACACACGGCTAGCACGATGAGCCCAATCGTGCTGACCGTACCTAGCGTGAGGGAGCCGTGTATTGGGGCTAGCGCCCAGCCGCTTCCTTGCTCATCCGAGGTGAAGGTTCCGGATTTGAGGCCTCTGGCGATATCCTTGAGGGTGCTGTTTATGAGCTCCTCGTCTGTGATGTCGTCCAGTACCTCGAGAGGGGGTAGGGCATCCTTCCCGTTTGCAATGTCAGCGAGGTGGGGTTCGATGAGGCTTCGGAGGTTTATTGTGAGATTTTGCGGCATCGGAAAGTCTGTAGTTGGGTCCTTAATAAATGTCTTTCCTCCAATTAAGTGGAGTGGTATGGCGAAATGGGTGCCAGTTGCAGCGCAAGGTGGTGGAAGGAGGAATGACCCTGCTCCCTGGAGTCGAAGGTTGCTGCTTGCACCCTGCGTGTCGGCTGGGCAGGTGACCGCCAGCGATTCCGCCTCCGGAAACACGTAGAGCCACCTGTCCCTCGTTACCTTGGTCAGCGATGCCTCCGGGTGCCCCATCCTTCTCGGGCAGATATCTCGCGCCCGCTCCGTGTCGCCTCGAAAGGCATGGAACAAGCATCCCCCTTCCACCTTGCGTATACCCACGTCGAAACCCGGGCATAGTCGAACGCCTGCTATCATCCGACATAGCCCAAATGCTTGCTCCCGTATTTCGATATGTTTTTGCCGGTCAGCAGAGATCAGAAGGTATGACTCACGTAAATCCGTGGTGATCACGATGGACCGTTCCGCCAACCAAATGGGCACGGCAATCGCGCGATGGACGAAAAATGGTTCCAGGTCGGTGGGACGTAACGGGATTTCGACGTGGGCTTCCCACCCGTCGTGAAGAGGGATCGAGGTGGTCTTTAAAGCTGTGTATAGTTCTGTCATACGAGCATTTTCTGGAAGAGCTAATGACCATTCCCGGGGTAGCTTATCTTGCACCTCCCGTAGGGCGGTACGGAGCAGCTTGGGCGGAAGCAGATCGGCTGTAAGCTCTCCGCGTTGCAGTTGCTCCATCTGGCGCATTTCAGAATGCGGAGATCGGCCCATTTCAAAATGCGAAGATCTTTCTACCCGTGCGAGTAGAAAAATCTTCGCATTTTAAAATGGGCCGATCTCTGGGAAAATACACTGAATGTGAAGGTATACCAATCGATAGCGCATTTTTCGCTGCATACGAAACTGCTCGTAGCTAAGACTTCTGCTAAGGGTATGACCCTCCTGGAAGGGGCTTACCAGGCCTCCACCGGCCTAGATTTCTAAGATCTCCGCTGGGCAGCAAGCGCCGCGGCACACACAATTCGGGTCCAATTTGCGGAAAAACCGGTCTTCCAAAACTTTCTTTACTGAGAAGCAAGCCTAAAACCGTGCTTATGCACAATTTCGTGAGCAACTGGACCTCGACTTATATCTAACTCGTCGCAAAGCTGCTGGCAGAACGATGGCCCATTTCAGATTCATATCAGCACAGCAAAAAATATTAACCACTCCCGGAAACATATGAACCAGAAAATAAACTCTTCAGCAGAGTTGTGCGTTTCAGAATTTTCTTGAGTCGACTCAACTCAACTCAAGTGCTGAGAGCAGTTGACTCAACTCCGACTAAACTCATGATCAAGGGTTCAGTGAGTCGACTCAACTCTGACTCACGGCTAAATTCATCCGACTCAACTCTGACTCAACTCACGACTCAACTCAACTCAAACTTCGAGTCATTTGCAAAATGAAATAAATACATGATAAATATATAAATATAAAAATAAGAAATAAATCAATAAACCAGCAAAAATCAAGCTGTTCAGAAAGTCTGACATGAAACAGAATATTAATGGAAGCAAAATCAATTAATTGGCATTCAAACATTGGTTAACAATTATGCAGCAACCATGAATAACTTTTTAATTCTTCCAGACTGTCTCTGCCCAAAAAGCTACCACATGCTGCAATTACTTCTAAAAGGAGCATTGCATATAAAACTAGGTAAATGGAATGGAAAGGACCCTAAAAGCGCTAAAGTTACACCAACACAGGCAAAAAAATTGAGCCTCCATACTGTCAAAAAAGATTCAAGCTAAAAGAACATGATATAAACTGTATTTTGATTTGTAGGGATGGTATAGGTTTTGTTTTTTCTGTTAAAGAATGAGGCTAGGTAATTTTTATAAATTAAAATTAATATCCCAAGGGTTGTATCAAAATTTAAGCAATAATTACCTAGTTGCAATTGCTTATTATAAGAATTACAGGAAACCCCAGGAAAAGTATACCATATATGACAAAGGACAATAGCAATGAAAATTCTATCAACGTTGATGTGTTGGATTTAAATATATTCATATTTCAAACCCAATCAAATTTTCAGCTTCAGTCAAAACCTCTAATAAAATACATACCTATCGCTCTTCAAGCAAAATTGGAGAACGATTTCATAGAAAATTGCTCATGTATTATAGCTATCCAAATAAACACAGATGCCAAGTAAGGGTCTCTGATCAGACAAAAACAGTAGCAGGAAATAATTCCCCTGAATCTTGCAATAAAGATATCTCAACTTTTTGTTGAATCAAAGGTCCAATTTTTCAATGCTAATAGCAGTATTTGCTATTGATAGGTAAAATGAAAAGGGTGGCGGCAGACGGCGCATTTAGGACAAAAGAATAAATGTAGCATGCAGGCATATAAATATTTGCATTACTTCATGAACTATCACGTGATATTTACACTTTTGCCTTGAGGCTAGTTAACCTTGAACCCATACTCGGCTGAATTTGTTTTTTCAAAGCCAGCAATGGCGCACACACTATTCTCAGAAAACCACCACTGACGACAACAATCAGCGACGACGACGACGCGTGTTGTTGGAGTGTTTAAAGTAAAGAAGTAATATTACATATTGAAGATGAGAAGTTGTTGAGAGTTTTGAAATGTATTTTGTAGTGCGTTCCACCACTTAAAAGCCAGTGATAGGAACCTGTTTAATTTTTTGAGTGTATGTATTATTCGTGCCTAGGGATTCCTTCAGACCGGATGGGCCTTTAAAATAAACAATTGAACCATATAATTATTGGTTTATTGAAACAAATTGAAACTTTGATTTAAAAAATTGAAACACTGGGGGAAAATTTTTAAAGGAGGTTAAAGGAGGTTTGCAAAAGGTAGGCAAATTCAGACACTTTTACTTGACAACATGTTTACCTGTTGAGCCAACTTTTTCGTCAGCTCATTTGACTCGCTGTCTTCACAACTCAACTCAACTCAACTCATTGATGTGTTGTGAACCGACTCAACTCAACTCAACTCACTTGTCTATTTTCGACTCAACTCAACTCAATTCAGAGTCGAATGAGTCGGAATTTGAGTTAAACTCTGACTCTGACTCGCGAGTCGCACAACTCTGCTCTTCAGCCATTCGCTATGAAAATATATCCTGAGAAGAGGTCTGAAGTACGCACAGTTTCATGTGAAGGGAACATCGGTTGATTTCTGTTATTGTCTATATAGGCACATCGTGAACTGCGGTCTTAGGCACATACATACAGTTTCGATGCGATGGAAAAAAGCAATCAAATTAAATTAATTCCCATCCGGATAATTTACATGAAGGTCATCCCAATAAAAGTTCCAAATGCTTTAATTTCACACAGCAAGCTTCCAGCAGCCAGAAATCTTCAGATTTCTATCAGGCATAGGAGCAGGGACTTTTTCCAGGTTGGTGGTGAGGGCAAAAGTTGTAACCAATGGTGGGGCCAAATACGATTCGGTCTATCACGTGATTTATCGACGGAAAAACTACGGAATCGGCTCAAAATTGGGGGGGACATCAATAACCTTGCCATAGCAATAGAAACGTAATGATATCAAAATAAAAGATTTATCATCATATTCTGCAGTTATTGACCCAAGTGTGAAACCTGCTTAAGCAGCCCCAGATAATCTCTTAAGGGTCACAAGTCAAAAACTGCAACATGAACCTGGAACTGGGCTCAGGATACTACGATTTGGAGAATATGGAGGCATTCACAGCTTTATCTACACAAATACAGTCTACGTTCTGTAAGCTTAGTCCTACGTAAGGTCTATTTTTCCCATGTCTGATATTCTGATCATGAACTGGAGTTGATAAATAAAATGTGCAAAGTGGGTGAAGGGAAAGGAGGAGTGCTGGGGAGGGAAGATCCATTAACCATTAAGCGGGGCAAACTGAAAAAATTAGAGCTTTTCATCAGCCAGATTATGTCTGAATGTTGCAAGTGGTGTTTGATCAGCACGTGCGTCGGCACTGGGGGGGAGGGGGGCTCTAGGAACGTCGGGGTGTGGAAGCTCTTCACTTTTGACTGGTAATATCATTGAATATGCTGAACATGAGTTTCATCATTGGGCGCGGTCACCCGCCTTGGCTCCGATCACTCACTCGAAATATGTGGCGACGCCTTTGGTTTTACGATTCTCTGTCCGTAAGAATGCATAAAATGACCTGAAATGTGCAATACATGAGCAGTTCTTGCAACGGCTATGATGTAATTTATTATTGAATTGCTTGCTATTATGAAATGAATCGCCAGGAAAAATGCGGGATATGAAAGTACGATGGCTAGATTTTAGTAGAAAGCAATTTTGAGAAAGTAGGATAATGACCTCGCGGTATGAAATGGGACAGTCAGGTAAATATCGGCGCTGGAATCGTGAGACATTTTTTGGCATAGTTATTCACTCAACCGACCTACTCTTCCCAAGGAGACACTTTCAAGAATTCTTTATCTGTGAAGGAGACAGTCCAGACATTTTTTAGACCTCTGCCCTGGGGCTTCCTATGAAATGCTTGGCTAGTTGACTGTTCTCTCGGATGGATCATTCACACAGGTGAGGTTCGTTTAAAACTGCTTTAACTTGAAATAGCCTTGATGCTGGTTCCAAGTGTGGACATGCTCAGACAGTCATCCCAGCTGATAAACCTGCGAACTCTGAAATAAGAGCCAGCTCTCCGGTCCTATGCAGCTTGCCGAGCTCGATCTGCTGCCGTCTTCAGGCCAGAGAGTGGCATCATTAACAAAACCTGGGCCAGGGACGGTGGATTTCCCGTCAGGCCAAACCTTGATAGGTCTTTTGGTTTCCATGAGCGCGTGGGCTACTTCCTCATGAAGAGCTATGCGTGATAGATCCCACATAGTTCTGCCATTGTCTCGATTTCTTCCTTTTGCTCTGCATTGAACAGGCTAATTTTGCTCTATAGAAGGTGCATGGCCCGGTAGAATATGGTCCTTTGGATGAATCTGGCGTTGCTGACCTTTGTTGGATTCCAAAGTGAACCATGAATGATTCGTTCATGACTTCGTTTTGACAAATGACAAATTGGCTAAGTAGTATACGGGCCTTTGCATGAATCTGGCATTGATGACCATTTTTGGCTCCGGAAACAAACATTGAACAATTCGTTAATAACTTTAGGTGCATAAGGTTATATACTTCTTTGCCACGCACATTCTATCGAGCCAAATTACCCTGTTCCGTGCAGAGGCCAAGGAAGAAATTGAGACAATGACAGAACTCTGTGGGATCTATCACGCTTAGCTCTTCATGAGGACGTCGTTACCTGCCGCCACACCTTTAAATGACCTCCAAGCCACTCAAGTAATGCGTCAATACAGAAAAATGAAACCGGCACCCAAGAGTCCGAGCAGGCATCTTGACTACCTATCTCGAAAACTTCCTGTTTTCTTTCATGCAGACGATGACATTTCAGAGGAGGAAGTAGCCCAAGCGCCCATGAAAACTGAAAGGCCCATTGCGTTTTGTCATGAACGTAAACCCACCATCCCTGGCCCAGCTTTTGTTAAAGACAGCACTCTCTGGCCTGAGGATGGCAGCAGTCCAAGCCTGGCAAGCTTCATAGGACCAGAGAGCTGGCTCTTATTTCAGAGCTCGTAGTATGATCAGCTGGGATGACTGTCTGAGCATGTCCACACTTGGAACTAGCATCAAGGCTATGTTATGTTCAAGCAGTCTAAAACGAGCCTCACCTGTGTGATGATCCATCCGAGAGAACGGTGAGACTCGCCAAGGATTTCATAAGAAGCACCGGGACGAAACAGACCACATTTGGCTCATCATCGGAAGAAAGGCAGGACTAACAGGGACAGGAAGTTTAGCAAGAGTGAACTGAAGAGGATGGGATCATAGCTTCAACAGCATCCTCCTGTGCTGGCAGGACCTGCGACGTTAATTTTGTGAGGGAGAGAAATAACGCTAAGACCAAATTCCGTCAATGAAGTTAAAAATGGCCAAGATTGCACGTAAAGAAGTCAAATTAAGGTCAGCTTTTCACAATGTCAAACGAAGCTAACAGTTGCCAAATGTGTTTTTTAGGTGTTTTGGTTGCCTTATTTTCTGTCAACAAGCACAATGAAAATTAAGCTCACATCTTTACCATAATTATGACGCCCGCGCCACACCCTAGTACTAATCTTCTAGGTTTTATACGAAATTTAAGTCAGCCAAAAGGCCAGGGGAGCTATAAAAAGTAGTAATAGGAATTTTCTTACGCAGCCAACATTATGATTCTAGCGAAGTGCTTCCAGCCTCATGCTTTCGCAGTTGGCAGATGTAGTTAGTGGCCGCCCGCCGTGCCCGCTCGCAAGACGCCATAGGGTATATGTGTGTTACGGGCAGTATGGGATTTCAGGCACTTTGCGAACTGCCCAGGCATTTTGCAAACTGCCCAGAAAGTTGGGCATTTTGCGAACTGCCCGGCCATTTGGTCAGTTTGCAAATTGCCCAGGCATTTTGCATAGTGCCCGGCTCTCCGGTCGTTTCACAAACTGCCCGGGTAGTATACAAATTGCCCGGGCAATTCACAAACTACCCAGTGTTTGTACTCACGGGCAGTATGCGAACTTGGGCAGTTTGCAAATTGCCTGGGCAGTGTGCAAACTGACTGGACAATTTAAAATAATTCAAGCAGACTTCGCATACTGGTTGAAGCAAGCGTGCGTGACCAAACAAGCGTGCGCATACTGGCAAGCGTGACCAAGTGCAACTTGTGTCATGCGTGCAGTCTTCCATTGATTGAAAGGAGTATAACTTCTCAGCATGTCGGCACGTAGCCAAAGGGAGGGGGGCTTTAGGCGACTGCCACCCTCCCTTGGGCTCATCTTAGGCACTGCGAAAGGCCCCCTGGAGAGCCCTCGTCGATTTCTGATCAATGTTCCGAAGGTTGATGATTGCTCAGATACCATTGGAACCCTCGTCTCGCAGGTTCTTAAAAATTCGACCTCCACCTCATAAAATTCTGGCTACATTCCTGTTAGCATGTGTCAAGAAAATAAATTGATACCGTGACTTCATTTATTGTTACAATGGGTGCTTTTATGGCACCTGGATATGCACTTCCTACCACTCTTAACACATTTACAACGTCTACTGCACACTTTTCGGCACGTACATTTGAATATACCCTGACCGCTACCACCAGACACTAGCCGTGCGGCCTCCCGCACTGACAGCGGAGTCGTCTCCGGCACTTCCTCAACTTGGAGAAAGGGGGAGTCACACGCTGCCACTGAATGTCTGTCAAAGACACCGCCAGCCTCCCGTGCTCCGTAGCGAGGATGTAGCGGTCTTCACAGGTCTAAAAAGAAAACAGAGAAAAGCAAGTTAAAAATATTGTTTTCCTTGAAATATTGGAAAATATAGCACAAAAACATGCGTCTTACGTTTTCAAGATACCGTTGCAGGATTATGTACATTTTTAAGCCTGATTTAACCAACCAGCCACCTGGAACAGCTGTGAATTAATTACTTAAATTGAACTTTATCTCAAGACAAATTTTCGTCCTTAATTACTCATTAACGGATCTTAGAGGCAACATTTGGGGGACCATATCAATGTTTAAGGGGAGGGGAAATGAACAAACATCGCAAGAATAATAGTTATTTAAGATTAAAGGCCAGAATTGGGTCCTTTTGGTTGGCAAAAATATACTATGAGGTTAGGGGGGGGGTACGGCCTCGATGTCCCCGCTCCCCCGTTAGATCCGCCAATTTAATTACTTTGACACATTGTAATTAAAAGCTTTATCATAATCAGGTAGGTATTTAGGGCAGTATATTCACCTACCTCGACCACAACGGCGATAAGGTTTTTCGGCTGGTTTCGGGCCCGATCCACGTCAGGGATGCCAAGCCGCACGTTCTGGCCGACGCTGAGCCGGTCGGTGAGGTTGCGGGCGGAGCTCTTCAGCATCTTTGCTGCCTGCTGCTGCTGGGAGCTGGAAGCCTCCTTCCTTTCCTGCTGCGCCCGTTGTTTTCTGCAGAGCCGACAGATGTCCTCCTGGCGGCAGGGTGGCTCCCTGTGCACGGTTTGCTGGCAGACGCTGCAGGACCAGCCGTCGTTGCTGTTGTCGCCGCACGCAACGCATGCCTGGCTGCTCGGCCCCGCGGCTGTCTCCGCTCCAGGCGATGAGGTCTGGTCAACCTCCGCCGGGTCAGGTAGTTCAATGGATACTTCAGGTGGAGCACTGGCTGCCTCCTGTGCGGAGACTGGTTCGATTAGCTGTTGCTCATCCACAGGTCCGCCTGGAGCTGCCAACGCCTCTTCCAGGTCCTCCTGGGTCCGGAGAACCTTTGCCACGCTTCGCGGCAGCTGGGCGTCACGGAGTCCGAGGCGGACTCGGCTGCAGAAAGCAGCCTCGTAAGGCGTTCTTTTGATGCCGTCGTTAACCTGAGAATAACAGCATTATAATATCGTATGTTGATTGATAGACTAAGATTTTTGTCTGCACGAATGGTTTGAGTTAAGGCTAAAACACGACACGTTTGCAAATTTCCTGTGACGTTCAGAATAACACTTCCCGTGTGGGGGGAGGACCGGACCTAACCAATAAAATACTATCGAATGGAACCAGAAATAAATCCACAGCTATGTCCCCATAATTTACAATAGACGTCTCCAAAAAAAAGTTCCACCACATTGAGCAGCTGGCGTGAGGTCGATTAGATGGTTTCTTTAAATGACTTATAGTTCACATTCTTGTATTTTGGGTTAAAAAACGGAGAAATCAATAAAATGTCTACAAATACCTCGTAATTATTTTACCTGGGTGTTTAGTGTCCACTGGACGAATCGCAGTCCCTCGGGCCATTTGCAGCCGCGATTGTCGGCTAGCCAGCACACAAGCTGTTCTTGTACTACCCGATTGCTGCGCTCAACGGAGCCCTAAAAACGAAAAAAATCAGCATTTAGGAACGAGTACTCAGAATACCAAGCAGTGCAGTAGTTAAAACGTAATAATTAGAAGATCCGTTTTGCCAACATTGTTAAATTACATGTTTGATGGACTATCAGGTAGAAAAACTTTCTTTCATATAAGAAAATAGCACAGAAAACGTCTCAAGCATAGGCGTAGGAACCGGGGGGGGCCAGGGGGACTGGCCCCCCACTTTTCAGTGATGGGCCCCCTGCAACGGAGATAAGAATATCAAGAACTGTAATATCAAGCGAGAAACTCAAACTGACCCGATAGCTTGCCCCGGAACTCCGTTAAACTTACCTGTACCCCTAAACTAAGTTGAGGTCCTATGAGTCGATTTTAAGGTCCCCTGAGCTTCTGGGGGCCCCTGAACTGGTCTCTGATGCCATACGAGCTAATCTGGGCCCCTTGAGCTGAACTGAGCGCCCCTGAAGTGGTTTGGGCAGCATGAACTGTTCTGGGATGCCTAAACTGAGCTATGAGCCGTGACCTTGAACAGGGCCCTGTGAGTTGAACGTGACCTGTGGGCCAGGCCCTATATCCACCGACCTGGGGGCCCCTGAGCTGAGCTGGGACCGTAAAATTAATATTGTTCCTTGTGCTAATCTGGATCCCCTGTGATGCACAGAAGACGCTAAACTTATCTGAGGCCCCTGCACAGTAATAGGGCCCCTGCCTTGAAATTGGGTTGTAAGCTTTAATTGAAACCCTGAACTGTTCTGAAACCCCATATATGCCGACAAGGGGCCCCTGGATGATCCGGGCCCTTAAGCTTATCTGGTCATCAGAGCTAATATTGGCCTTTGTGTTGAACTGAGAGCCCCTAAGATGGTCTGGGACCCCCTATAAGGCTTTACAGCCACTGACCACTGAGCTTGAATGGGCCCCTTGAGATGTTCTGACAGTGGCGTAGCCAGGGGAGGGGGTCCCTGGGGTCCGCGTACCCCCTTGGGCTGACCTTATGCACTAAAAACACGACCATTGATCTCGGGGCCCCCTGAGCTTGGTCTCGGGGGCCCTCCCAAGATTTGTCTCAGGAGGCCCCCGATAATCGGTATCGAGGGCTCCCGAATACCGAATATTGATCTTCGGGACCCTTAGGTTCAGTCTCAGGGGGTCCCGAGCTTGGCCTCAGGGCCCCGAGCTTGGTCTCAAGGCCCCTCCCCTTGAGCTCGGTCTCACGGGCCTTTCGATCTTGGTCTCACGGGCCTTTCGATTTTGGTCTCAGGGGCCCCGAGCTTGGTTTCAGGGCCCCCGAGCTTGGTCTCAGGGGCCCCGAGCTTGGTCTCAGGGCCCCCGAGCTTAGTCTCAGAAGACCCCCGAGCTTGGTCTCAGGGATGCCCCCCAAGATTGGTCTCAGGCCCCCCTCTCCCCAAGCTTAGTGTCACGGGGCCCTCGAGCTTGGTCTCAGGGGGGCATCCGAGGGTATCTGATGCATAAGGCTGACCGTATGCACTGGAAAACACCAGCATTGGTCTCGGGGGCCCCTGATCTTGGTCTCAGGGGGCTCCCAAGCTTGGTCTCAGGAGACCCCCGATCATCGGTATCGAGGGCTCTGGAATACCGAACATTGATCTCGGGGGCCCCTGAGCTTGGTCTCAGGGGCCCCCGAGCTTGGTCTCACGGGCTTTCCGAGCTTGGTCTCAGGGGGCCCCCCATCATCGTTATCGAGGGCTCTGGAATACCGAACATTGATCTCGGGGGCCCCTGAGCTTGGTCTCAGGGGCCCCCGAACTTGGTCTCAGGGGACAACCGAGCTTGGTCTCATGGACCTTTCGATGTTTGGTCTCATGGGCCTTTCGATCTTGGTCTCACGGGGTCTCGAGCTTGGTCTCAGGGAACCCCCGAGCTTGGTGTCAGGGGGTCCTCGAGCTTGGTCCCAGGGAGCATCCGAGCATGGTCTCAGGGTCCCCTCAAGCTTGGTCTCAGGGGTTCAGGGCCCCCCTCGGGGTGCACCCGACTATTGATATCGAGGGACTCATGAGTGAGGCACGAGCATTGATCTCATGGACGCAGAGTTTGGTCTCAGGGGCCCCCAAGCCTGGGTACAGGACCCCCGAGTATCGGCATTGAGGGACTCCAGAGTACCGAGCATTAGTCTCGGGGGGGAGGGCTCGAAATATTGATCCTGAGGGCCCCGGAACACCGGTGTCAAGTTACTACCTAGAAAAGCGCGAGCATGGGTCTAAGGGTGCCCCTGAGCCTGATCTAAGTGGGACCCCGAGGTTGGTCTTAGAAGCCCCCGGACATTAGTATCAAAGGGCTCCGGAGTATTGGTCTGGTGGAGAAATTATTTTAGGGGCCTCCAAATGGTGATTTCGGAGGGCCCCCGAAAGTGTGGATGAAGTGGTGTAGCCAAGGGGGCCCTAGGCGTCCCCAGACCCCCCTTGGGCCAATCTGAACCACTGCAAAGAATTCTCTGATCACGGGGCCCCCAGAGTGAGTCTCAGGGGCACCTGAAGATTTGTTCTCAGGGCGTCCCGAGTCGGCCTCAAGGCCCCCGCCCTGAGAGTCAGTCTCAAGGCCCCCCGAAAGCAGATTTCGGGGGCTCCCAGAGGGTTGGTCTCAGGGGCCCAAAAAGTCGGTATCAGGGGCCCCGGGAGTCTGTCTCAGGGGAGGTGGGGGGGGGGGCCGAGGTAGTCTCAGGGGCCCCAGAGAGTGGTTCTCAGGGCCTCGCAAAAGTCTATTTTAGGGGGGCCTCCGAGGGTCAGTCTCAGGAACGCCAAAGACTCAGTCTCAGAGGTGATTCCACCCCCCCCGGGTGTTTGTCTCAGGGGCGCCCTAGAGTAAGTCTCAGAGGGCTGTTGGAAGTCATTCCCAGTCCCCCTCCCCCCACCCCAAAGACAGCCTCAGAGGACCCCAAGAGCTAATCTGGATGGCCACGACAGTCAGTCTCAGCCCCCCCTCCAGAGTAAATCTGGGGGAGGGGGCCCAATAATTAGTCTCAGAGGTGCTGCCGAATAACTAATCTCAGGAGCCCCGAGAGATTCTCAGGGGCCCCCAGTTTTGATCAAGAGGCGCCGTGAATCGGTCTCAGACACCCCCTGAGATATAATCAGGAGAGCGGCCGAAAATTAGCTTTGTGAGTGCCGCCAAGTGTTGGTCTTAGGTGGCCCCAGAGCTCGAATAAAAATTTTCAAAATCATATGCCTCGGAAAAAATGTATCTACCCCTATTGCGTACTAAAAAAGAGAAATTGAAACATGTCCATCAGGCACCATTATCGAAGGAAAGGCAAAAATTAAACTAATTTTACCATAAGAGCAAATCGAACAGGGAATTTGGCACTTCAGTCAATTTTTAATCTATTAGCTTAACACCAATAACTGCATTCGTAAATATTCTGATATAAACAACCTTCAAATATTTTCGTAGGAAACCAGACAAACAAGGGTAATGACAGAAATCGGTGAGCATAATCCTCAAAGGAAAAATAAGTATGAAAGGTTGAAAATAACAATGACAGAGAGATCCAAGGCGATAGATATCTCAGGCGCCTTTTGTCTTGGTAATTTGCTCGTTTACAAGATAGCAAGGATAAGAAAGTAACTGGATCTCAACAGGATCTATCGACGGAATAGAGGTTATGTAACGTTCGGGACACACTACATGTCCTTTGTATTTTTTTCGTTTTTTTCCGTTTCTTTTGAAATTTCCTGATTAAAAAGTTCATGGATTTGACACCGGGAAATAATTGCTAATCATTTCCCGTAGAAGATAATTTCTACGTACTCAAAACGACTGACCTTCAATCACTTCATGTCTGATTACCAGAGTGAATTGAGGTAGACTCGGGTGTAACATCATGCGCGCATCAACATTGAAGTTCCCGAAATATGGCACAAAGCTGTTATTATAGCCACGCTACCATATAAGGTATGGGCCATCCTTAATATTTGGTGGCTTTAGTTTACCAACATTTGGTCGGATCGAAAAAATCAAGCTACAAACAAAATAAGAATAAATGCTTAAAAAGACAACAAAATTTCCTTCGTGTGAATGTTAAAATACTATACAAAAGATATAGGAGATGGGCCCCGGTTACTAAGGGGACCACCGGTCTGGGGCCCCCGACGGTAGTCATGCCCCTCCTTGGCCGAATCCTGGCTACGCCACTGTGTTCTGAGACTCTATATCAGACACCCTGGGACACCCTAAGCCTAGCTGGGGCCCTGAGCTAATCTGGGTACCCCTGTGCTTAACTGGGGCCCCTGATCTGGTATGGGGGCCCTGAAATCTTCTAAGGTCCCTGGGCTAATCTGGGGGCCATGAGCTTGAATGGAGCCCCCTGAACTGGTATGAGAGGGGACACTATATCAGCCGATCTGGGCCCCTGAGCTGAGCTGGCCTGTGCTGAACAAGAGCCTTGAGCTGGTCTGGGGCCCTGAACTGTTCTAGCGTCATTGAGCTAAGCTGGGATCTGTGAGCTTGAACAAGCCCCTTGAGCTGTTTTGAGACCCTACATAAGTCGACCTGGGGACCCCCGAGCTGAACCGGGCCCCTAAGCTAATCTGGCACCCTGTGCGAATCTGGGGCTCCACTGTGATGAGCTTCTAGGGGTCCTGTGCTTATGTAGGGTCCCTTGATAAGCTGGTCCCGAGGCTAATGCACTGGTCTGGGCCCTTGAGCTGACTGATCTAGGTTCCTGAGCCATGGTCTGGACCTTGGGGCCCTCCGAGATAATTTGGCGGCCCCTGGGCGGCATAGGCATAGGAACCGGGGGTCAGGGGATACTGCCCCCTTTTGAGGTGGGCCCCCGCAACGTATATGCAAATATCAGCAAGTACGCTGCCTGCAAGCCCCTGGAGGAGGAGCGCTTCGTGAAAAAACCAAGGCACCTACTACCCGAGTGTTTCCAAATGAGTCCCGAGAACTGGTCCCAATCAAACTCCATCCCATATCAATCCCAACACAAAGCATGAATCGGATACGGACCCCGCATCAAATGCCGAGCAACAGTCGTCCCTGAGCCATTGAAAGGCGTGACGTCCTTCGATGCCAGGGTTATATGGTGTCGCCAACTCTTTCCCTGTTGGGAGGGGTTTCTTGGGAGTTAAATTGCTCCTTGCACAAGGAATCTGCCGTGCCTTAAACCCGGGTTGGTCGCGTGGAAAGCAAGGTTGCTAACCACTATATCACCACACCCACACCTCCACAGCATCACAAAGCTGGCCATCAAGTACCTACATTGCACTTGCAGTCATGCTGGAGCTCTGCATTTTAGGCATCGAAATATAGCTAGACGTATTTATTGTGATCAGCCTTTACCTAAATAAATCTCTTATGATGCAAAGAAGGGATCCGTAACAGCCTAAATAAATGTTCCCATTTTTGTCATCAAATAAGCAAAATTTTGATTAGGCATAGCGAAGTGAGGCTGTTTGGTATCAAAGCATTGTCTGTAGTTTTCTAAACAGTTTTTAATTTTGTAAATGTGATAAAAGGGCCTAAACATCTGTAAATATAAGAAACGCACTCGTAGTAAAAAATGATTGAAATCCTCCAAAAGAGCTTAAAAATGTATTTCGTATTTGAACAGGGTCTTGGTAAAAAAACCCAAAAAATGTTTTTTTGCGCTTTACTATGATTTATTAAATCATAATAGGTACAAATCAAAATCATAGGGCAAAATTTAATTCCTCAATTTTCCATACGTTGGCATCCTAGTGTGCATGCGTGCCTTATTGACACCAAACGAGCTAACTAATTTTTTTATAATTATGGGCCCCCATGGACTGGGGGCCCCCTTGAGGTGGGCCCCCTCTAAGGTTGGCCCCCCACTTTTCAAACCGTTCCTAAGCCCCTGGTCTCAAGCAATGTGCAGTGTACAAGTTCGAACCAAAATCTCAGTTAGTCTTTAAATGTAATAGAATCGGGTTGCTAACCTGTGACTGAGAGTGGCAGAGTCTCCCATGAACGATGGTTAGTTCTGGCCGCATGGTCAGACACTCCTCGACGAGCTTGTTGCAAAATTCACGACCGTTGTCAGACTGAAATATATTTCGCTCATACAAGTGGGCTAAGAACACAAACTAAACGCCTGTAGATTGTACTGATATTTGACCACAGCCAGTAAAGAGAACAAGCAATAAGCATCCAGTCAGCTCATGAAATGCTTAGGGAATGTTTTCCTCATCTGCTTTGTGGCCTTAAGAAGTGCCGAGAAAAAATTTAAGGTCAAGGCGCAGTCATACGGTGAATAATTGACCAGTGTTACGCAGGATAAGCAGCAAAAAGGGGAACAGTAGTTCGGCCTATGACAAATTTGAAGTGAAACACTGATGCATTTTCATACAAGAATGACTATACATTTTTGGTCAACGATCAAGTTATGAAAAATATTTTGCAACACTTAATATTCATCCATACCTGTACTATGTTTGGTGTTCCAAAGAGGCAAAATATATCGATCAGGTTGAAGGCGACCTCCTCGGCACTTTTGGTGCGGAGAGGCCTCAGGACCGCAAATTTCGTTAAATGGTCCTGGTAATTTAGAATACAGGAGTAGCCACCAGCCTCCTCGCTGTGCCAGTCGATTATATCCACTTTTCACCTTCGGTTCATATCGTCCGTGATGATCGGGTTTGTGACTACTCTAGTGTTGGTTTTAGCTCTTTTCATTTCACAATGTTTGCATGTTTTCAAATAAATTTCGACCAGGCTCCTTGTCAAATTTTAGAAACGACGTTTGCACTCGGCTAATGTTTTAACCCGTCCGGAATGGCATTGACGTATATGAACTTCATTGATGACTTCAAATGTCTCCAATTCTTTTATCACCTCTAAGTTGGTTTTGATGTCGACAAGCTTTTCTCCAGCGTTTGATGAAACTAATCCGATTTTTTTCATCTGACTGTATTGTCTGCTTTTACTATGACCTACGGCCGCCACAGTTTCCCTCTTCAAGTCTTCAATTATCTCACGGTGCGTGTCATCCGACATTATGCGGTTGTTGCTAGATAGTTTTGCCTTTGACGACCGTATTCTCGCCAAAACTCAGTTCTCGACATTGCTTCGGTATCTGGAGAAAGCAGTATGAAAAATTAGTAAGTGAATCACGAATTAAAAACTGCCAAGCCGGAAAGGTATCGAAAAATGTTAAAATCAAATGGCAAAATCAGGTGCCATTTAAAATATACCACAAATACAAAATCTAGGTAGTTACTTGAAGATGGTAAGCAAAACTTTCTTCCCAAGATTCATATGTAAATGAGGAATAACAGCCTGATGCTCATATTATATGAATACTTGCATTCTACTTTAGTAGAAACTATTGTGACTGCAGGTAGCAACTACATTAGCCAACCGAGGCAACCCGCGGAACAGCATCCAAAGAGCTATCCAGGATGGAACCAGAAAGTTAAATATGTACACTCATTGGCTCGCAACGCTTTTCTCTTGTGGCGCTCCTATGGTTCGCCAAAAGAGGGAGCTATTGCCAACAATATGCAGCAAACCCGGTTGTTATTTAAGTAAACATTTAGACAATGTAAAAGAGATCAGAATCGACTACGTGCCAACAAATTGACAAATGTGTTAGATCGTGAGCCCGCTAATCGATTTTGGGTCAAGGTTAAACAAGAAATGGCTAAAAATGTCCCACTTCCCTCCAGTTTTGGCAGCATCACAGGGGAAAAAACATTGCTAACTTATGGAAAGAACACTTTGCTTCCCTTTTCAACGATAGTGGCTGCATGAGCAATGTAGAAATGATCAATGAGTTACTAAATAAGCAATCGGATGTGACCCCGCCGGTGACGGTGGACGAAATTAGGATGCTTGTGACAAAAATCAAGAGTGGTAAAGCCGCTGGCTGGGACCTGATGTCACCTGACCACGTAAAAAGTTTACGGCCAGATAATTTTACAGTTATTGCAGCTTTATTTAACTCGATGATATACCACTCATATCTGCCCGAGGAATTAGTACTTTCTCTCATCATACCTTTGGTCAAGGACAAATCAGGAGCTTTAGATGACACATCAAACTATAGGGCAATATCGCTTTTTACAAGCATATCAAAGCTTCTCGAGATGATTTTGGTGGAAAGAATGCAACCCTACCTAGAAACAAACGACGCACAGTTTGGATTTAAGACCGGGCACTCAACCACACATACAGCGTATATTTTGAAAGAGGTCACCCATTACTTCACGAAGCGTGGTAGCCCAGTTTATGCATGTTTTTTGGACGCCAGTAAGGCCTTTGATCGGGTTTGCCACTCAAAACTCTTCCGTATTCTAGCAGATAGAGGGGTGCCAATATCCTACCTCAAACTGCTACTTTACTGGTATAGGTCACAAAAAATGAGTGTTAAGTGGGCTAACGAAAGATCAGACTATTTTCAGGTAGAAAATGGTGTGAAGCAGGGTGGGAATTTATCACCATTGCCTTCACAGTCTACGTTGATGAACTGTTTGGTAAACTGCAGAGGCATAGCGCTGGATGTCGTATTGGAATGAGCTCAGTCAATGCACTAGCCTACGCTGACGATATCGTACTGCTAGCTCCTTCCAGGTCTGAACTTCAGTTATTAGTGCACGAATGCGAGCTCTTTGCCGACGCAATGGACATAAAATTCAATGTGAAAAAGACTGTGTGTATGGTATTCAGCCCCAGCAGACCTTACAGTTCTAGCCACCTGCTTCGCTCAAACCCACCTAGTGTAAAACTGAAGGGGGTTAATCTGAATTGGGTTGATAAATTTAAATATTTGGGACATGTGATTGAAAATGATTTGAGCTGTAGTGCTGACATGAGACGGATAAAACGTTTAGTTTATTACAGTGTTAACATGCTGAAGACTACTGTAGGGTACGCTGATCGACATATCTTAGTAAGATTATTTCAAACGTACTGTTCAAACTTTTATGGTTGTGAGCTTTGGGCGACAAGGAGTGGTAGAGCTCTTCGGGAGTTAAGTTTAGCGTATCATTCTAGCATTAAGAGGCGTGTTAAGGTTCCCAAATGTTCAAGAAATCATCCGTTGTGCCATGAATTACAACTTCTGACTTGCCAAATGCACATTGAATACAGACAACTTTTATTTATTAGAAGACTTCAATTCAGCAACAATAATATCATCCGGAGCCTACAAAATAGTGATGTTGTTCGCACTGGACTGCTTCACATCAACCACCTAAAGATAAGAGAAAAATATGGAATATTAGGCATGGACTTGAGCAGGACATCAAAGCAACAAATTTATAATGTATTTTGGGCTTACCTCCAGCGCATAACTGAAAATGTTATTTAAGCTTAAGCTTCAGCTTGGTCTCCTGATTAATCAACGATATCTATGTGACATGTCACCATAAGTGTATATTTATGAAGAATGTGTGAATTTTGTGTGTACTGCGTGTTTCTCTATTATGCGCTGCACTTGTTATGTACCCAAGTGGTATGAAATAAATGACATTATTATTATTATATTATTATGATATAAAACTTGTTCGAAAATTAACAGTCAATATATTTCGCCCATGGGGCATGATCACGACAGCGAATGGACAGGTGGCAGAATTTTACAACATTTGAAAATTTAGAATTGTGATACACACGCGTGGTTGCCTAATACACTTTCAATTGTTACTATAACTTGTACATACATTTCCATTCCGAGCTTATATATATAAAGTAGCATTCAATTATTCTCACATTCTCCGTACATTCATTTCTAGATATAAACAGCTCACATACATTTCAACACATAGTTACAAATTTATACAACTTGCCTATTATTATGATGACTATTGGTATTGCATGGGCTTCAGGAGGGTCCAGGAGGATGACATTATGTTTAGCTGGGGTTTATTTTTCCGAATTTCAATAGATTCGCTGATTTTAACCTCTGCAACATCTTTGCAGAGCCTAAGAATTTTAATGTTTAGTTTAGTGTGGTCTATATTAGTAATTTGAGGATGCTCGTTTTTGAAATGTTCGCCGAAGGGTGTATTTTTAGTTTTGTTTCTTGCGTCTCTGAGCAGGGACGGCGGATTCCAGGGTGCAAATGGTGCAGTTGCACCACTCGATTTTTTTCAAGTGGTGCAAAAGTATCTTTTTGCACCACTTGTTTTGGCTTTGTCCAGGAGGCGCCCCCCCTCAGGCCTCAGCCGGCGCCCCCGGCCGGTCAGAGAAAATCAAGCCTAATTACCGCCTACCTGAAGAGGTAGGATCCTCTGTGAAAAAGACATTTTCATACATGAATGACGCACCGTGACATCAAAACTGCGCCCTGGAAAGCAAAAGGCGCCCCCCTTGAGTAAAGGCGCCCCTCTGGATAGCATAGGCGCCCTTGAAAAGCGTAGGCGGCTCCTGGACAGCTGAGGCGCCTCCGAAGAAGAGAAACGGCGCCCCTAGATATCACATGCGCCCCCTGGTTAGCACAGGCACCCCTTGACAGCAAAAGGCGCCCCCCCGCAGAGAAAAAGCGCCCCCTGGACAACATAGGCGCCCTTTGATAAGAAAGGCGCCCCCTGGAGAGATAAGAGAGAAATCCCACCCCCTCCCGAGAACAACGGCGGCAGGGACGGCGGATTCCGCAGGACAGGGTGTGCAGTTGCACACCTTGAAAAAATGATGGTGTACAATAGTATATTTTTGCTCACCTGGTTTTGACCTCGTACGGGGAGGCCCTCACGGATTTGGGTGGCACCCCCGGATTTTGCCGGCGCCCCCGGCCGGTCAAGAGAAAATCAGACACATCGCCTGTTTGAAGGGGTAGCCCTGGAAAGCAACTGCGCCCTGGAAAGCAAAAGGCCCCCCCTTGAGTAAAGGCGCCCCTCTGGATAGCATAGGCGCCCTTGAAAAGCGTATGTGTAAAATAAAATACACTTTCAAATATGAATGGCGCCCCCTGACATCAAAGCTGCACCCTGGACAGCAAAAGGTGCCCACCCCCTTGAGTAAAAGCGCCCCTCTGGATAGCAAAGGCGACCTCTAGACAGCAGAGGCGCCCCTGGACAGAAAAAGGCACCCCCAATTGAGGAGTAACGACGCCCCTGAATAGCATAGACGCCCTCTGGTTAGCACAGGCACCCCTGTACACTAAGAGGCGCCCCCCCCCCCATAGAGCAAAGGCACCCCTCTGGATATCATAAGCTCCCTTTAATAGAAATCGCGCTCCCTGGACAGCAGGGGCGCCCTCTGGATAGGATAGGCGCCCCCAAAACAGCAAATACGCCCTTTGATACCAAAAGCGCCCCATGGACAGAACACACCCTCTGGATAGCATAGGCACCCCTGGACGGCAGAGACGTCCCTAAAGAAGAGCAACGGCACCCCGGGATAGCATATGCGCCCCTGGTTAGCACAGGCACCCCTGGACAGCAAAAGGCGGCCCCCGCCCCCTGAGTAAGGGATCCGGGTCTCTGGATAGCATAGGTGCCCCTGGATAGCGCAGGCGCCTCCTGGACAGCAGAGACGCCTCCGAAGAAGATCAACGGCGCCCCTTGATATCATATGCACCCCCTGGTTAGCACAGGCATCCCTGGATAGCAAAAGGCGCCCCCTCTGGAAAGAATAAGCACCCATGGATAGGAAAGGCGCCCCCTGGAAAGGACAGCAGAACATTTTTTAAGGAAAACTCAGTGGAGGGGGGCGGTGGAGATTTTCTTGTGCTTACCATTATAATGTCTTCGGGGGATCAAACCCCCATTTGGAGGGGGGCGTTAATAAAATTTAGACGTGCTAGTGTTAAAAAATGTCTCCTAATTTTTGTTATTCCATATTCTAAGGATTAGAGATGCTGCCCAGGACTGCGGGTTTTTTTCAACGGAAAAAGGCCAAACCGGGTTTGCGAAAAGGCCAAAAGGTTCAAATTGTATTTGCACTAAAAAATCTTGTTTTTTTATAAATTTCGTCCAAGTTCTTCCCAGTACGGCTGTTGGAGTCTGAGTCTCATTAAAGTCCTCAAGGGACTTGTCACGGAGACCCCGACCCCACCACCCGAACGAGTAACGCCCACAATGAAGGGTTGATTTAGAAGCCAGTTTAACCTCCTACAAAGCACAGGGATGGCCGCCTCGCTCAGGTCACCCTCTCATCAGTCAGTTGCCAGCCGACCTACGTCGGGCAAACGATTGAGCGCCGGAGCGTCTCAGGGGAACCGATCTCAAGCCTGGACATGCACTGCCACTGCATGCTTCTCAGCAGCGGGCCGGAGCCCGACGCTCTACCAACCGAGCAACCGGGGTGGCCAAATGGCAAAATAAATACCACAAAAGCCATATTTGAGGCTAAAACGAACCCTACCGGGTGTCATAAACCCACAGAAAAAGGACAGAGCACTCTTGTATCACTGCAGTGAACAGTGCACTGTATAAAACTAAATGTTGATAATTTGATATTGACTTGACGATATATTTTTAGCACACTGCCCATCTCATAAGAAGGCAGGAGTCCCCTTCCAATCCAGTGTGGCGACCCAATTATTTTATCCACATAACTAAACAATTTGTTAGCATCATCAATTATCTTGGCCGCACCACTCCCCGCTAACATTTGATATCTTCCTGCTTTTTCTGTGATTTGTTTGCTCTTGAACAGTGACGGATCCATTGGCAGATCCAGGATTGCCAATCGGAGGGGAGCACCTTCCCGGGGGGCGCCATCCGGAGCAGGGGGCGCCACTTTTGACCGGAAAAACCTACCAGGTGGGCGTAAAATCCTATCGGTGAGCACCGATTTTCGCATCCTGGGGGAGAGTGGGAAGCGCCACTTCAGGCGAGTGCCATCGACTATTCAGGGGGGCGCCGTGACCATTTCAGGGGGCGCCGAGGATCGATCGGGGGGCTGCATATGCCCCTCCCCTTTGCCCCCTGGATCCGCGTATGGGCGGATCTAGAATTTTAGTAAGGTGGGGGGGAAACGCGGAGCCTCAAAGTGGGCACTTAACCATCAACTTTTCACCCAAAGGGCGCCTATGGTATTCGGTTTTCGGTTGCCGTCATTTTGGTGGATCATATTTTTAACAACGTCCTATCCCACCCTCTCCCAGCCATAACAGTTTGTACCAGCCAAGCAAGATGCCTATTTGGCGTGATATTTGAAACAATGAATTGCTAAACAGTTCAGTCCACACTTTTTTCGGCACCTCTTGAAAAAATCTGTAACTGCCACTAGGTCATGGAGAAATTCAAGACACTTGGGAAGATGCAACAGCTGAACATAAAGGTATATATCTGAGGATTTTTCTGTTAGAGGGGTTAAGTTTATTTTAATATCAAATATGATAAGCATCATTTTGCCTTTCCACGTGGCCAAGATTCGTAAGATGATGGTGAGAGGACATTGAAAATAATCGTAGCGAGTGTGAACCTGGCCTGTGCGCTGTCCAAGAAAATTACCTCAGCGGAAAAGCTTTAAGTTGTAGGAAACACAAACCGGACTTCAACCCACATTATTAATTGCTCCTAAAAAATAATGTTTGAACCAGATGGCAGACTCAATGAGATATAAGGGAAGTTGAAACGTTAAGATAAACACAGAATGAAGTATGTGGGCATTTTCCATCGACCTTTATCTATATTCTTCAATTCATCAGCATGGGAGAATTGCTCTTGTGCGTGAAATTTCGGAGGTGTTAAGAGAATTTCGGTAGCCATGTGATTGAATGCTGAAATAGATCATGCCATAGGCATGTGTGATTTGTGACATAAATGGGCCCTACTAGAATAAAAAGAAAACAGTTTCAACGTGTCCAAGTACTCTCTTGATAAATTGATAACTTTTTTTCGTTTATTGGCTGTAATTTGCGCGTTTAATGGTCATGTGCAGTGTTCAGATCGAAGTGAAAAGACCATTCAGATTGATAAAACGAGTATATTTTGACACTGACCATCCACTTATACCATCAACCATCGCCTTCAGGTCAAGTTCAGGACTCATTTAAGAGAAGAGGTGAGCGTGCACTGTGCATGCCCAAATCGAGACACAGCCGCCCTCCCGATGGGCAGACCGCGCAGAAATACGTCCTCGTCGCGTTTGATTTCGCGCACGCGTACGACATAGTGGACCACCACCTGCTACGCGTTCGCCTGCTGTAGATGGGGCTGTCAAATTGCACGGTGGCCTGGATTTGGCAGTGACTCCAGGACCCAAGAGTCCAGGTGGAACTAAATGGTGTGCTTTCCAGTGAGCGCATTTTCCGAACTGGCCTGCCGTAAGGAAGTGTCTTATCGCCAGTTTTATTTTGTATGGGCGGCTCGGCTGGTAGACGCACTCTGCGCGGTTCCCGGATGCTCCCCTACATGTACGCCGATGATACGGCAGCTCTCTGCACGGGCAACAACATCCAAGTCGCCAAGGACCGGGCGCAATAAAGCTGCTGCTGGCACCCTCATGAAGTGGACCCGACAGCACAAAATGGTGGTATCAGGAGCCAAGATCCAAGTACTGGTGATGTCCCAGTGGGCCAGAGACGCCGATCCCTTCAATTTTAAGGTCGACGGGAAGTCTGTCACTGCTGGAGACACCCTACAGCTACTTGGCGTCACCATCGATCGGCTCCTCCATTTCGGTCCACACTGTAAGAGACTGTGGGAGAAGGTCCACCCCCGCATCTCCCACCTACGTCAACTGTCCGGTTGAAACTGGGGGCTGCACGAACAGCACCTCCGAACCGTCGCTACTGGCTACGTGAGAGGAGCGATGGAGTAAGCGGCCGCAGCGTGGCTCCACGCCACACCGCCATTTCATGTCGAGCTGCTGGAACGCAAAATGAGAGCGTCGGCGCGTATCATCACAGGATGCACCCACTCCACTCCCAGCCGAGTTAAGACTCCCCGCGTAGCGGCCAGAAGGAGGGTACTCGCGACCCGACTGCTGGTGAAATTCCATACCCTGCCGCCTGAAGACCCTCTGTGAAGACGTGCGGAGGCGACAGCGCCCTCTCGACTCTCCTCGGTGACCGGGTGGCGGCAGGTGGGCAAAGACATGTGGGATCAAGCAGGCATCTCCCTCCCCCATCGAGTCTTTCCTTCCTCGACGTATTCCACTGCGGGTATCAGGAGAGTGAGTCACATTTCAACTAGACGAGGGCCCACTGACATCAGGAGCGCCACCTGTCCGGAAGAAGCGAGTAGCTCTCCCCCACCTCGCTTCCCTGACTCAATGTGCCACATGGGTGTGGACCGACGGGTCAGTGCACGGAGGGGTCATGAGCGGGGGAGCTGGGTCTTCATCGAGTCACCAGACAGAGCCCAGCATGAGCTCAGGCGACCAGCAGGCTCGCTCTGCTCGAGTTTTCAGGCTGAGATGGTAGCCATCCAAACTGCCTGTGTCTTCCTACTGGACTAATCAGTGCACACAGAAGATCCAGTCATCTTCAGCATGGCCTGCCAAGGTGACGAGGCATTATAGAAATAAAATGGCTTCAATGTCTGCAGATAAGACAGCGAATCGGTAAAAATCGCAAACTTCCTCACCATCAGCTTAGACACTTGGTCCAAACAGCAAAAAAAGGAGTACAGCTCTGAAGTAAAAATGGATCCTTCGTAAGGCAAACTAGAAAACTTCTCAACATCGTCACCAACAAATGCACGCCCTGTGCCATTGTCACTTTCTTTTGCAACCGTCTATATAGAAACAGACATGGTTTTCGAACGGCTCCGCAAGCAAGTTCATAAAATACTGGCGCGTCGGTTCAGGAGGCAAATTTTTGCTTTGTTGGCGTAGGTTGTGTTCGTGTTAACTGTCGAGATGAGCTATGGTTCAATAACAGCTGCTTCATGTGGTTCGACGAGATTGCTGTCGATACCAGCCTGTGCCAGCCAGGCACAGACTCTCACTCCCTGGTGACGGGTTGCAAAACGCGAGCCACTGTCTATCTGACTGAGGTAGGCGTCGCCAAAAAAAATGTTTGGTATGTGGGGCGTGTTGGTGACTTATTTTAAAGGGAAGATGGCACCTTGGTAAAATCCTGGAATTTTGTGTAATTAGGCGTACTTTTAGCCGAAAATAATGAAACCACTCATGATTTCTCTGAAAAATGTACAACAGGCTCAATGCTTTTATTTTTAAAATACTCCTCTAGAAAAATGAATAAATATCTGCCTCTGGATGATGTCATGATCTGGCAACCACTACCATACTCGAAACACTTCAAGGGCTTCGATTGGCTGATGCTTATCGTGATGTCAGCATATGTCGTCACACCAGCAGCTCACAACAATGGCCGCCTGGCGAGAGGTACTTGAGAGGTACATTTCGGGTAGGTTTTAGTTTTTTTCTACGGAAAAATCGAGTTCCAAGGCAAATGATATATAGAGCACCTGGTTTTCCGATTTGCTTTACAACTTGGCTATCTCAGTTAAAATCACGTTCTAAAGGTGCCACATTCCTTTTAATGGCTTAATGCAAAGCGAGTATCTTACTGCGCATTTGTAGCGGCATTTCACTAATTTCCACTAGCGTGCTTATTATGGGTGAAGCTTGGAACGCTCCTGTTACTATTCTGATAGCGAGATGACGGACATATAGAAGACTAAGAAAAACTGGAGAGAAGAAGATTCTTCTGAGAGACAAATCTAAAAAAGGTGCGGCAAACTCGACACTTGAATCAAAACTGACCTCAGTTCCTCCATTTTCATTGGAAGAAAAACGTGCCGTCTTTAGCAAGACTCCACCGGCAAAAGATGCTGTACCTATAATACTCCCATCAGGAAGCCTCCTTGAAGCTGATTTCTAAAGATAACGTTATTATTGGTATTTATGCATACCTCGTGCATACCGTGCGGAGGTAATTTATTTATCCCGCAACATGTAGAAAAATATCAGGCTACAAGATTATAAGAAGATAATGATAGCTTAATTAACCAATACCCCCAAGATCTAGTTACTTGTATAACATCTTGTACTTGTAAAACAGGACCAACAAACTCGCAAATGCATCTCTACTTAGCCGACCAAACCGACCACCGAAAAGACTGGGCCAACGGCCAACGACTATGCCTTAGATCACTCAAGGTTGTAATTCGGGTATACCAGCCCGGGCAATCACCACGAAAACGGTCCCGAAGACAGCCACCTCTGGTCCCGAGAGGGGGCCAGGTGGGACCTGGACAGTGGGGACGGTGCAACAGCGCGAGTCCTCGCCACAAATCGGCTGTCATCCAAACCGGAATCGCCGAATCTTCGTTCGGCGATTGGGTCGACTTTAACGAGGCGCCCCCATATGGATATCCTTATTCGACGGCCGGAACCATCATCATCATCATCATCAGATGACGGACATATCGATAATCTTTTTCGCGGACTAAGCCCTCATACGCAAGCCCGGTCTGCGACCTGGGATAACCCCCCACCGGCGCAGGAGAGCCGCATGACAATGTGCTGAAATCAACCATATTTCATTCTCAATGTATCTCTTCATAAGCCTGTAGGTCAGTGCCATCATTCTTTTCTTTGAAATAAATAGTAAATATCCCGCAGTCAACCCCGGATTCGACCCGCGCACCCCTCATCACGAGACAGGACCTCTAACCACCAGACCACTGCGCCACACTGTACCGACTCCCACTAACCCTACACCTGTGACCCGTCAGGAGGTCACTGGCCGGTATCACGCAATCAAAACGATGCCGTGATCGTGGCGCCGGGTGTTGTGTTCGTACAGAAAAGGCATGGTATAAAGCTGCTTCTAGAAGACGAACCAAACATTAGATTCGCCTAGAATTACTTGTATCGGCGACCCAGGACCCTAAGCTAGCTTTATGCCAAATTGCATCCACTTCCATTCATTTTGAGGACTTGAAACCATGGTGAGAAGCAAACATGTTCCGAGAAATTTAACTCCTTGAAATACCCTTTCGGACGAATTACTCGAAAGCCGTTGGAGATAAGTGGGTAGTGTAAATGAATTGAATGACTGCAATTAATTTTCCTATTCAGCCATGTCAATTCTGAGCTTGTGAATGACATGTGCTCTGAACCGAAAAGCTGCAAATAAAAGGTTTTCTACTAAAATTATATTCATACATATAAGACAATGAATTTTATTATCCCGATATCCATCTCCGAATATTATCAGGCGGAAGCAATGTTCTTTCATTATTTGAAATGAAAAGTCAAATCGGCGCATTAGATCGCGAGAGATTAAGATTTAAATGAAATGAGCAAAAATGTAGTCCTCCGGCAAAATGGCAAAAACTAGGTCAGAATTTTACGTTTTCCACTGGAAACTATGCCTAAGCACAAGAAAATTGACGTAGCTGCCTCCACGTGGCTGTCTTTAAACTAACTGAAGCGTGCCTTCTGACATTTCGAGCTTACAAGTCGGCTGTCAAATTTCAATATCTTTTTGCTTGTACTAGAAATACTGCGTTTTGGCGTAATAAATATTGTCGGACCAGTTCGAACTTTTTTCCTAGGTGGCCTTGTTGCTTATTCAAAAGGAGGCAAATTTCAAGTTCGTCGCTTAAGAAATAGAAATGATAAAAATGCAAAATTGAAAACATTTGTTCCAAAATTTCTCAAAAACTATTTCGAATTTAAATTCGGGGTCTTAGTTTGGGCGTCTAGCGTAAAAGGGCAATCACCCTACACAATTGCAGAGCCCTGGTATCAACTGTCAGAACCGCCAAACGGCCAGAATAGAGCCTCTTGAGAAATCTCAATCCGCTTCGCTCCATGGATTTCGTCATGCGGCTCTGACACAGCCGTACTCGATCTTCGGACGAATAAGTGATCTATACAGCATAAGAAGCTTATAACGTAGCGTATAACAATGAGCGTATAACGTGCGCATAACGTATATATAGGCGATAAGCGTATAACGGGTATAGCATGAGAAACATTTCTCTATCTGCACGGTATCTCATCCTCGTCAACACCTTCACTATTTTCAGCGTATCGAAACATTTTTTTGCGGAAATCCTTCAGGTGTGGCACAAATGAAAACTTATCGAGTGTGAGCCTGATAAATCTGGTTTCTGCTACAACGTCGCTCGGATTTCCGCGAATTTACAAAATCGGGTATTCAGTCTCAATGTCTATTATAAAAGTGCATGCACTATGTCTTTGAACTTGAAAATTTCAGTCCATTGCGTGTGATCCATTGCTGTAATATGTCAAGGCCAAGCTGCAGCCGCCTCTGCGCAGCTGCTGTAGTAGACACTGTCACACATATTGTGAAGTCTTCAACGAAAAACACGTGACGTATGTTTGCGGGAAGTGTCTGCAATATCATTGGTCATAACTGCAAACAAGGCTATGAATATCGCAGAATCCTGGGCTATGCTACTCTGTTGCTGATGCCAATCCGATACGACTGAGTTTACGCGAAATCTAAAATACCTATTTTTCGGAATATTAGAAATAAACCACCCCAAGTGGCCTCGCACGCCGAGTCCAAAGAGTTTCTGCAGAACGCCATTGGATAGCAAAGGCGCCCCCCAAGAGATGATGGCGCCCCCTGGGGAGGAAGGCGCCCCCTCCAGAAAATCTTGCACCACTTCTCGAAAATGGAATCCGCCGTCTCTGCCTCTGAGATGTTCCATGTATCTTTCTCTGATCATACGCTTACTTTCACCAATGTAAATTTTGGAGCAGAGTTGGTGATATGGTACCAATATGGTATCAAGGTATCGAAAAGTATCCCTTGCCATGGAAAAGGGAGCCCTCTAACCCGCGCCCCACCGGGGATCCGGCGCCACTTTCGCCCCACCAGGGGGCATCGATGCCCCCTCTAAATAAGAAAATATCGGGGTTATCGCAAATCTGCAAAGTGCACTAGAAAGCTGACGTCAATTCAGTAAGAAATTACTTTGTATGTTCAAGCGCTCAGGTCAATGGTTTGACCTCCAGAGGTCGAGTTAGGTCAAGATAGGCTATTTTCACTCAGATATTCAATGTTTAAGCAAGCTGGGCAAAGCTCTTATACCATTAGAACTATTGAAATCTAGTTAAGTAGATTTGATAGGAAAATGCTAGGAATTTTTCTGTCACGTGGAACGTAATGACCTCCCACCAGTTGTTTGACCTCCAGAGGTCATATGGTGACCTAATTTGACCTGAGGTCACGAAAGGTCAGAAAGTGACCTTGCAGTATATTAAATGAAAGCTAGTGACGAGACATACACGATGATATTAGATTCGGTGCTCTAGCTTAATTAGGTCAAAAGTTATTGTAAAAATACTGTTTTTGACCCCTGGCGACCTTTGATGACCTCGGAGAGGTCAAAAGGAAAATATGGCCCCTGGAATCCGTGAAAGGGTGTCCAAGATCGCTTTTCTGAGCAAGCTGAGCATTTGCAATCATTTTTGTGACTTAGATCATAAGACAGCTTTTTCCCATGCTTTTTCGATGGAAGAGGTCACCTCATGACTTGACCTCAGGTCACGAAATCGAAAAATCCCGGATATACATCTTGTAGGCCCTGGAGGGTTCATGAAGTGTAGGAAGTTTCAAATCGATTGACTCAGAAATGTAGCTCTTATAGAGCTCAAAAGTTGAAGTGAGGTGACCATGGTTGACCTCGCCTAGTGACTTGACCTTGGGTGAACCGGTGTAAAAAAAAATTCAGGGATGGTGGGAAAATGATAGGGTAAGAGGTGTCCTCAAACGCGGTGCTGCGTCTTGTTGTTTTTCTGCTATCCCGAAAAAACCTTAGGGGGTGGGCCATCGATGGATCCGGTGGGGCGAGGGTTAAGCGGCTTTGCAAAGTCAACTTTGAATGCCCTTATTTTTAAGAAAAACTGCCAATATCGCCTTTAAATGGTCAATTTCGAAAACAAATTTGATGTAGAATTGTGTAAAAAGAACAAGGTTTTCCCCTTGACGCATACTGTTCTTGTGAGAACCGGCTGAAAACCAGGGATGCGGAGCCGAGACAATTTTGGACGGCTCCGGCTCCGGCTCCGGTCCGGGGTTATGATTTCGGCTCCGGCTCCGGCTCCGGGTTCAAGTGTCCTAACGGCTCCGGCTCCGGCTCCGGCTCCGGGAAAAATAGTCGGCTCTGACCGGCTCCGGCTCCGGCTCCGGCAATGTACCTATATCCAAAATGTGATCGAAACGTTCTCAAGGGCGTGAAAGTCCATCAGATACAAAGTGACTATGTATTTGTACGAATGAAAAATGGCGACTGGATGAACGAACGCTCTTGACCAGATGCCAAAGGCCAGTGAACCTCAAAACTGGACCAACCTACACTGCAGTGCAGTCGTATGGCAAACTGCACTGCACTGTTATGGCAAACAGAAATATGGGTCAGACATGCCCGCAAACCCACATAAAAAATTAAAGATACAACGATCAAGTAAAACTTGGACAGCCCGCAAAGAAAAAACTCGATGAGCTAACAGCACGGTCGTTCAAAAAATTTTCAGATTCGAACCCACTTTTTTCACATTATATATTCAATTCTAATTTCAATGAGCCACATTCCAAGCGTCTACGACAGCGGGAAAGATCGCCTCGACACGGTTAAAGATTTCATGTTTCGGGCGCAATTGGCCACCCGGCGTTGCAGTCTCCCCTTGTTAAATTGGGACGAAAGGCGTGCCTAACCTACCAGTAAAGACAGCCTGGCATGTGCGTGCGTATAAGAGCGGTAGATGGGATTTAACATGCAGGCATCTACTTGTCAGATGTATTTGCAGCGCAATACAAATACATGTTATTCCACAAAAGACCTGAAATTAAATTATTCAGCACCCTAGTACTCTAAATCCCGACAGAACAGGAATGCCTTCCGGAGGCGAACCTTTCTCTAGTAACTAACGCTGGAGAACGTCGTGAGGCAGATGCTTCTCCCTATTCTCCTGCGAACTATTTAAGAGCTCTGGTACAATGACCCAAAATAGGTTTTGCGCTAGGGTGTCGAGTGGAAAATTCAGCTCGGAATGTATGGCGAGTGAGTGGAAAATTCCCCTCAAAATGTTTGGCGGAGTAAAAAATTTCCAATTTGGGCACTCAGGTAGTGAACTCTCAGAGCCCTTGTTTGGACTGAGGGATGGATATTTCCTTTAATTTTCTCAAACTAAATATTTTTAAATCGTCCCTAAGCAGCATTGTTTGACCATTACCATGTGAAAAATTTGGGTTAAGCAGGTAAATCTTTACCAACTGAAGCCTCCTGAAGCAGTCTCCAATTTTCTTTAAGGAATTGGTGAATTTCCACAAATAAAAAAACTTTGGGGGGCATCTGAGACCAACCTTTGGGGGAAAGAACTCTGGGAGCCAAGAAGACTAAAATTTGTGGGATGAAGATCAACTCTTGGGGGGCTTCCCTAGACCAACTCTTGTGCCCCTCCTCTCCTCTCCCACACGACCAGCTCTAAAGGGCCCCTGAGACGAATTATCGGGGCCCCCCCTTAGACCAACTCTGCAGAGGGGGCCTCCGAGACTGGCAGGTGGTGAAAAATGAAAAGGGATTTTTTCATGCAATACCTAGTGCCAAAATTAATTATCTAACCATACACTGTATAGTTTTTCTGTCCGGGACAACGCCCCTCCTACACCTATACCTATAGTTATCGGAATTTTGGAGGTCACTCCTGACCTCAGAACAAAACAAGACCAAAACAAAAAATTTATACAATACATCCAAATCAATGTCACACCCACTTGCAACGGACAAGGTTCAAGCACCAAGCCATACCAGAAAGTAAAACGTGTTTATTTTAGATATGTTATGTTTGGAAGGAAAACCAATATGGATCATGTTTCAGTGCGGGACAAACTATAGGCAACCTACTGCAGTTCCCCCAATGACATGCATTTCCCTTTGAAGAAGTTTCCATTTTGGAAGGAGTGTCCAATATGGTACATTCCCCATGATAAATGTGGCAATTATCAGAAAATTATATGGGAACTAATCTATAAATGGGAGTGTACACCACACATAATGGGAACCCTGATCACAGCTCCCCCCACCCCCACGAACTTCCATCCACATATCAACAAAAGGGACAAAAATGTCAATGTCAACAAGGATTGGATCACCTAAAATGTTGGTAAAGGGACCAGGAGCATTTTATACCAGATCAAATGCTTAAAATTCCCCCAACACCGATATCACCTGCCGGTCGTTCCTCTGTATAAAAACTCGAGCAACACCCTGCATAGATGTAAAATAGTCTATGGCCTAATAGGTACAGAGGTATTGGAAGTCTCAACCAATGAAAGATCCAGTGTAAAGCAAAATCCCTTAACCCAGGCAGTCAGGTCCTGTGTGTTCTACTACCACGGTAGTAAGCAACACACCCCCAACCAGCGTTTTCAAAGCCTTCTCGAGATTTTCGTGATTTTCGAGATGAAAGGGGGTCTACTAGGCCCCCCAGGCACGTAGTGCCAGGCCCCCCCAGTGTGTGTTTAACACTTGAGGACTCATGACACACATTTGCTATCGTACAATATGACAGATAATTGATCAGAAATCCACCGAATACTGTTGTGCCAGTCACGCGGCGCCAACCTCCCAACTTCCTCCAGCTCCAAACACCAACCAATCTGATCAGGGCACAAATAAGGTAAGGCACAAGCAAGCAAGGAATTAAAAACCAAGTTGATGTGGAAAGTGCATCAGAACAAAGTAGCCACATTCATCTAGATTAGCCATGGCAGCACTATTTATTCCAGCTAGTTTAGCCGCACTTATCTCAGATATACCTAATAAATATGCCCTCAACAGAAGTACTTCCCACTTGTTCAAATTTTTTGGCAGGCCACATCACACAAACATTGCGAACTTGTGTTGTCGCTGTGCGTAGTTTAGGTAGAATTGCTGCCCAGCTATGTTTATTCTTTCACTCATTTAGTACTTTCCTAGTAGCTTTAGGCGTACGATACTAAATTCAAAAAATAGGACCGCCAAATCGAAGATACTCAAACTTAAATATTATTTAACCTGACAAAATGGACAGGAAAGTACTATAACGTATCGCGTTATCTTTAATGCCTAAAACCCACAATCATGTATTTCGAAAAATTGACCGTCACATTTCGGGCATCTAGGCGGCAACTTCGGCAACTACTAACAATCGGCACCATTGGGCGCATGTTAAAATCGGCAACGTGACAGCGGTTTCCGGGTTTTCTGCAGCGGGGTCTCTCGTTTTAGTAGAAACGAACACAGTACCAATATTGTATCACTGATGGTACGCGTCAATGAAACAGAGTTGCTAAATTAAAATATTGCTACACGCTCATCTGTATTTCAAAATGTGTGGTTTGATTTTGAACCATACTGTCACGATCGCTATTTTGTCACTCTTATCACCTCAACTATCATAAATGTTCACAAACCCAGTAGCCGAGTCGGCAAGTTTCGCACCTCTCTGACCTCAATCACTGCACCTCGCATACACCTATGCTAGGGCCCAGTAGAGCCTTGGTTTACACTTAACTAACCCAGACGAAACTACAAACTTTCTATCATGGCAGTAAACTCTTCCAGACTCTTGCTAAAAGTTTCTTTTCTTTACCTGTCAATCCCCTGCTCCTCTTCACATATCTACTCACCTTCATATGAATATTCTGCTTTCTATCAATCTAATCGAAGCTACAGCCTTCTTTCTGTTGTTTATTCCTTTCGTCTACAATCAGCCAGGTGCGGCGGGTTGCGACAGCGTCAGAGCGACTACTACTTCAAATTTCTGATCGCTTGCCGCTTGCCGGTCGCATGAGCTACATAATTTGCATTTCAAAAATTGCTCTAAATTAATTTTCTAAATGCTTATAGACTAGAAAATTATACAACTAAAAGCACACCAAGAGGAAGACTAGCGATGTTTTGTCAATAACGAATAAGAAACCGGCCTTTCAAAAAGCCTAAAGACGCCGCTTTTATTTACTAGATGTAAAGACGGCGATTTGGTAAGTCCACGCCGTAGACCAGCCATACAAAAAAGCGCCGATGTTTGAAGGGTAACTGGATGCATTCTTGTTGCCCAAAAAAATCATTTAATGAAAATGTAGAGTTTCAATGTATTCAAGTACCGGACACTTTCAGTTCAACTTAAATACCAGCGTATTTATGCCTAGGGTGTCGTGGGGTGTCGTGAGTGGATTTGGGTGTCACAGGGCGTGGACGCAGCAATGAAGGGCTGATATGGATAAAAATTATTTTCTTCGCAATAAATGGTTAATTTTCTACGATACAATGTCAAAAAATATGCTGCATAGCATACAAATTTCAAGATAATTACTTTTAACAACAAGATGACCAAAAATGTTTTTTTACTATTCTCGGTACCAGGAATACAAAAACAACTTTTCAAGGACGTAAGCCTAGAAATCATGTGCACAGATAAACTGTTTTCCAGAAATGTATCTTTCAAAGCTGTCAGCTCATTTTTTTTGGCAACACAAGGCTAGGGTGTCTAATTTTCCACTCACCAATTTTGTGAGTGGTGGAATTTAGTGGCGGTGTTCACCCATTGGAACTTTCTCCGGTGGGACAGGGGGCACTGAGCGTCTTGCCCGCGCGAGAATTTCGATTCAGTTGTTCCACTGAAATCGGTGGAAATAAGGATGCCAGGTATAATTGGCCAGAAAATAGAAATCGCTAGATTTTCTTGCAGAAAAGCGAAACAAGCCCATAAGAGCCGAGTTAATTTGGCAATCTTCTAGTCGATTCTGCCGCTCTCTTTTTCCAGTGGACGCTGGTAGAGGAGGCAATGGAACTGGCCTTTGTAGTAAGTATTGTTGAGTAAAATTCAATAGTAGTAAGCATTGTTGGAAAGGAGTGGAAAATTCAGCAAAAAAATATAAAAGTGAGTGGAAAATTCTGCTTGACTGGGTGTCGTTCTGCACCCAGCACCCCAGGTTTTGGGACACTGCTCTGGTACTGATAAAAGAAGATCCTGTTTCATATTTTTACCCTTTCGGTGGCTCACGAAATCTTCCACCAGCTTCACACCACGTTCTGTGGGACCGTTCACGATAGTAAGTTCTGGAATACCTTGAAACAGGGGAAGCTATACCAGTCACCAGCTTCTCAACGGAGCCATTTCATGTCAGAATCTTTCAGATTCAGGCTGTGTGAGAATTCTTACCGAGCACTGTATATCCCTCACCTGTCCCATTTAGAATCCCCACCATACCACCCAATATTGGCATCTCCATCACCCCATCCCCTCAATCCGCTGCACAGTGAGGCGGGCCGCGCCTGCCTGGGGCGAGGCCGGGGTCAGGTTACCCGGCCTTACCCGGTCGGGGCCAGCCGGTGCGGACACAGTCTAGCGAGTGTGGGTGCCGAAGTCGGAGTGTGCGCGCGTCATTATCAGCATCAACAAATATCATTATCTACCGCATCTACCCATCGGATACGTGCACATACTAAACTGCACTGTCCATGTGAACTAAAAATCACAGGTTTCTTGTGTACGAATTTTTGTGGTTGGCACAACAAGAAAGGATGAATTTGAAATTAGTCTGATTTGATAAGGAAAAACGACGGGATACATGTAGCAAAGGACGCTGCACTCACAGAATGCCGACAGGCACGAGCTTGATTCTCTTCGGAAACGTCCACAGCTACCTGGAAGAAGTCAGTCTAGTCAGCACACCACCTCCTGATCAAGACCATGAGGAAACATCACATGAAGAAGATGACAACTCTGATCGTAAAGACCAGGGCGCCACCAACAGCTCATCACGGCTGTCTGAGGTTTCCAGCAGCCAGATAAGTGTCAGCAACTCCAACGGCGCTAGCTCCAGCAACAGCGACCGTCATGATTGACAATCAACGCATCTGCTGTCAGGCAGCAGGTGCAACAACAGGAGCTTCTGCACCGAGAACAACACCCGCAAGTTTTCGGAAGAAGTGAACTGTGAAGATCAGCCTAGCACCTCCACAGTAGAGCTGACACATGCAGACATCAGCGATAACACCCAAGATAGCCCACCAAGCATGGACATGCTGGTGAACATGACGCTCAATCCGAGGAAATCCTACTTCAACCCACTGGCACATACGTCGGCTGATAGCGACGTAGATCTTCAGCTCGAACACATGTTTAGCATTGAGAGCATCAGAATTCGGGAGAGTGACGATGACGTCACTACAACAGAACAAACAATCGTGGAAAACTTCACTAAAGAAGTAGACTTCAAGGACGGCAAACACTTTGTCAAAATTCCGTTCTATGACACGGTCAGCAAGGTTCCTGAGAACTATGAAGTCGCACTAGCAACGATGAACAAGGTGCATCAAAAACTAACCAAGCAAGGCCTGGCAGAGTCATACTCTGCTGTGTTCCAACAACAACTTCAAGACGGCATCATAGAGCCAGTAGACCTCAGTGCAAGGTCAACAAGCCGACGCGTCTTCATCCCTCATCATGCCGTAATCAAAACCGACGAACAAACCACAACAAAACTCCGACCGGTCTTCAACTGCAGTCTGAAAACTGGCCAAGGACCTTCACTCAACGAAGCGTGCTTCAGGGGCGTGGACTTGTTGAACGATCTCGTCGTGCTCCTGATGAAGTTCCGCACCAACAAGTATACCCTGATGTCAGATATCGAGAAGGCTTTTTTGCAGATATATCTGAAGAACGAGGAAGACAAGAATCTGTTCTGCTTCCTTTGGAGGACTGATGCAGGCGTCGTCGCCTATCGCTTCAGAACAATCCTCTTTGGGCTAAACTGTAGTCCGTTCATCCTCAATCACATCCTTCAACTTCATCTTCAGCGGTACTCTGACACACTGTCGGCAACCATCCTCAAACAGTCGATGTACGTGGACAACTTCCTCTACACGACCTCAAATGAAGACATCCTCTACACTGTGTACAAGGAGAGCATGAAGATCCTTCAAGAAGGAGGCTTCAACCTGCGCAGCTGGCAGACCAACAACCTGAAGCTGGCTGACATCATGGCCACAGACGGCACTCGACAACAGCATCAAGCTTCCAACGAGAAAGTGCTGGGATATCTGTATGACCCAGCTTAAGACACAGTCTCTCTTGCGAACCTTGTCTTTGAAGCAGAGGGCAACATCACCAAGAGGAAGCTCCTCAGCAGCATCAGCAGCGTGTTCGACCCACTATCGCTCTGTTTACCTGTGACCATCCGGGGAAGACTCCTTATGAAGCAAGTCTGGAAGGAAGGCACGGGCTGGGACGAGTACGTCTCACACGAGGTTCAGCAACAGTGGTTGCAACTGAAGAGTGACCTCCTCCAGCTTCAAGGTCTACAATTCCCAAGGAGCACAGGTGACACAGAACAGGAACAGCCCTCCAAACTTCATGTCTTCTGCGATGGAAGCAAGAAGTGCTACGGCTTCGTCTGCTACTTAGCACAAGAAGGTGCTGAACCGCAGCTGGTGTTTTCGAAAAGCAAGATCGCACCTGACGACAAGAACATCCCCAGCTGGAGCTCACGGCGGTGTTTCTGGCTTTGAAGTGTCTGCCACTGATCTTAGATTCGCTCAACATCGACATCACTCAAATTTTCGTCTGGTGTGATGCGCAAGTGGTGCTAGAATGGCTGACCTCAGGCTGCAAGTCTAAAAGCAAATACACTTCAAATCGCCTAGAGGACATCACATCCATGAAGAAACGACTTCAGGAAGACTACGGCCTGCGCATCAGCCACCACTACATCAACACAACTTCAAACGTCGCTGACTTGGTCACTCGTGGTATAACCGCCCGCGAGTTCAACGGCAAACTACAGGCGTGGTTGCATGGACCAAGTTGGCTTACAACTCAAGACGACTGGCCAGCCAGTGAGCTTCACTGTCTCTCCGACGAGGCCAAGGAGGCAGTGGGCCTCTGCCATCTAAAGACAGAGGTGGAACAGTCTCCCTCTTCACCTCCTGAGACCATCATGGACATCAAGAACTTCTCATCTCTACGCAGACTGCTCAGAGTCACCTCAAGAGTATTCCAGTTTGTGAACAAACTGAAGAGAAGACAAGCAGATGCTCATGAGCAAGCAGCTCAGTATTGGCTGAAAACTATGCAAACAGAGTCATTCAGCACTGAAATTGAATACCTACAACAGGTAGCAACAGAGGTCAAACCAACAACAGAAGTTCCCAAGCTAGTAAAAGACCTGAACCTCTTCATCGACGACCAGGGAGTGCTCAGATGTCGGGGCAGGCTGTCCAAGCTCAACTACTACTCGTACGCTGTGCACAATCCTGTTCTCCTCAGTAAGAACCACAGACTCACTTCACTGCTCATCGAAAGTCATCACCTGCGGTGTAAGCACCTGGGTGTTGGAACAACCTTGACACAGCTCCGAGAGAACGGCTACTGGCTTCCATCTGGACGTCAGGTCGTCAAGAGAGTTATACATGACTGCATCACCTGCAAGAAGTTGAACAACTTAGCGTTTTCATACCCAAAGATGACCAATCTACCTAAGGAGAGGGTATGTCTGGTCAAGCCCTTCAGCAACACAGCGATCGACTACACAGGACACATCTTCGTGCTGCAACCTAGCGGAGAGCTTCAGAAGATGTACATCGTTCTGTACACCTGCCTTGCACTCAGATGTGTCCATCTCGACCTGGTTCCAGATCTAGGACTTCAGTCCTTCCTCCTATCATTTCGGCGTTTCTGTAGCATGTACTGCACCCCAGAATCTCTCTACACTGACAACGCCAAACAGTTCATCGCCAGCCAGAAGGTTCTGAGCAATGCTTTCACTTCAGACGATTTCCGGGAACATCTAACTGAACACAAGATCAAGCACCGTACCATTCCAGTCTACGCCAGCTGGGTGGGTGGAGTGTATGAGCGACAGATCAAGACAGTCAAGCAGTGTCTCTACAAAGTAGTTGGCCGAGCAAAGCTCGACTACTTTGAGCTTCTAACTCAGCTGCGTGAGATTCAAAACATGATCAACAGTCGCCCCATCACGTATGTCGCTAGTGATCTAGACGACTTCGAACCGCTCACACCCAACAAGTTCCTGAAGCTGCATACAAACCCCAGACTTCAGTTAGTCGAAGATTCCGACGCTGCTGATCCACTTTGGACGCAAGACCAAGATGAAGCTCACAAACAGTTCAATCAGACTCTCACCAATCAGCAGCAGCTCTTGGACCAGTACAAGCGAATGTGGTACAGCCAATATCTTCTCGGCCTACGAGAAACGACGCGGGACGTGTTCGAGACCAGGTGGGAAGACAAGATTTCTGTCGGAGATATCGTCCTCATCAGCACCAAGAACAAGCCCAGAGCGTTTTGGCACATGGGACGAGTCTTGCAGCTTCTCTTTGGAGACGTTGGACGTGTAAGACAGGTCCTACTCAAGACCAGCACTGGTCAGACTGCACGTTTCTCAGTGGCTCATCTCTACCCACTCGAGATCCAAGCGACCCACACAGGTCAGGATTCTTCCGGCGATGCTGTCACGCAGGAAGACACTGCAAATCAGAGTGAGCATCAGCAGGACTGCAGGGAAGAACAAGCTTCTGAGCGTCCTCGAAGGAAAGCAGCACTCAGGCAGGGCAGACTAGTGAAATCGCTAATCCAGTCAGGTTCACTTTAGAATAGTCTCAGCACACTAATTAGAACACTAATTCAGTTCACCACACTTGAAACAGCCTTCAAAATATTCAAACTTTATGCTAAACCGTGTTTAGCATCTCTCGTCGGGAGGGTGTGAGAATTCTTACCGAGCACTGTATATCCCTCACCTGTCCCATTTAGCATCCCCACCATACCACCCAATATTGGCATCTCCATCACCCCATCCCCTCAATCCGCTGCACGGTGAGGCGGGCTGCGCCTGCCTGGGGCGAGGCCGGGGTCAGGTTACCCGGCCATACCCGGTCGGGGCCAGCCGGTGCGGACACAGTCTAGCGAGTGTGGGTGCCGAAGTCGGAGTGTGCGCGCGTCATTATCAGCATCAACAAATATCATTATCTACCGCATCTACCCATCGGATACGTGCACATACTAAACTGCACTGTCCATGTGAACTAAAAATCACAGAGAAAAGCTTACATCGAGACCACCGAAAGGTAAGCCCGCCTCTGTGAGTGCAGCGTCCTTTGCTACATGTATCCCGTCGTTTTTCCTTATCAAATCAGACTAATTTCAAATTCATCCTTTCTTGTTGTGCCAACCACAAAAATTCGTACAGCGCTCGAATACCACCCAGCTTTCAGGAATGAGAAATTGGGAGAGGTTTGGTATCGAGCCGAGCTCTTCATAGCCTCTGTCGGAAACTTTAGCCTACCTAACTGAAAGGTGGATGGTTTTGCTGTTTAGGCCAGGTACTGTATCACTGCTTTTTTACCTTTTGCATTGTGATTCTTATTTGCGAAGCAGATTATAACTTTCTGGTCACAAATAACAGTTGCGTTTGCACATTGACTTCAGCGCCTCTACACAATATCGGAGTATTATCTCGAATTGCGCAAGCTGGTTTACGTGTGGCTGTCAGGAGAGGTTGTCTCCAACAACTGTCTGTTTAGAACACCCGGAGCTCACCAGCGAGCCATATTATGGAATATAGGACATTTATGGCATGAAGTGCGTGCTACTACTGTGTCAGATTCCGTTCATCATTCCAGAAGATAGTTAAAGACAGAATATTATAATTTTTGGAATTTAACAACGCATCAACTGCTCAGGTCATATGTCATCAGAGGAGAGAGGGAAAGAATTAGCTCGGGCTAGAGCAGGGCGCCAGATTCTGCCTCTGGGTGGGCTCGAACCCACGACACCCAGCCCATAATGAATGTCATTGGCCAAGCCGAGCGCAAGCGCTAACCGACTGAGCCACTCAGACTCCGAAATAGTTCGCGGCTTTCCTTATAAGTGGTTCTAAACCATGCATTTGTGTTCCTCCGTCGCGGATAGTCAGCTTTAGATCCTTCTATGAGCCTCAAAGCTATCCATAAAATGCAATGCAGTGCTTTCATTAAGTTGATATAGAAATCGCCCTGAATGTGCTGAAGTCAATTTGTCATCAGCTGTGGTATCTGTGCACAGAAAGTTATATTCTGTCGCGCTGGTGAGAACCACCATCGTGGAGGTAAAGAGCCAGTCGCACAACAATTGGCCAAAACGGCAAACGATTCACATTTGACTAGGGCAGGCTTAAGTTTCCGATAGAGGCTATGAAGAGCTCTGTAAATGATCGGTACTAAGCCTCAGCCAGCTTGTTACTCCTGACAGCTGGCTGGTATTCGATTGCCTGAATCTGAAATATTCTGACCAGAAATGGCTCCGTTGAGAAGCTGGTATAGCTTCCCCTGTTTAAAGGTATTCCAGAACTTACTGTCGTGAACGGTCCCACAGAACGTGGTGTGAAGCTGGTGGAAGATTTCGTGAGCCACCTAAAGGATAAAAATATAAAACAGTATCTTTTTTTCAGTACCAGAACTCTTAAATAGTTCGCAAAAGAATATGGAGAAGCACCTGCCTCACGACGTTCTCCAGCGGTAGTTACTAGAGAAAGGTTCGCCTCCGGAAGGCATTCATGTTCTGTCGGGATTTAGAGTACAAGGGTGCTGAATCATTTAATTTCAGGTCTTTTGTGGAATAACATGTATTTGTATTGCGCTACAAATACATCTGAAAAGTAAATGCCTGCATGTTAAATCCCATCTACCGCTCTTATACGCACGCACATGCCACGCTGTCTTTACTGGTAGGTTATGCACCCCTTATATTCCAACTTAACAAGGGGAGACTGCAACGCCGGGCGGCCAATAGCGCCCGAAACATGAAATCTTTAACCGTTTTGAGGCGGTCTTTCCCGCTGTCGTAGACGCTTGGAATGTGGCTCATTGAAATCAGAATTGAATATATAATGGCAAAAAGTGGGTTCGAGTCTGAAAAGAAAAAGTTTGTTTGAACGACCCTAAGTTAACAGTGTTCAACATCGAAAAACACATCAGATAGGCTGATGGCACAATTCCTTTTCTAGAAAAATCGGAACCAACCACCCTACTGCCCATGGCCCAGCAGCTGGTTCGCTCGCTATGGGGAGGTGGGAGCAAAGATTTTATTGCTCGACAGACCTAGTGTAAACACCTTTTTCAAACAATTTATTCGGCCTTTGGGGGGCCAAAAGATAGTCTGCCCCCCTTCCAGGGCTTTGGGTGGGGGGGGCATGACCGGAATGGCATCCCCCTGCGTCTGTCAACAGGGGCGGATCCAGGCCGACGGTATGGGGTAAATCGTGAAAAAAACATATGGTTTTTTAAGAAAAACGCCAAAAATTGGGCAGTTTGGGGGGCAAATGCCTTTTTTGCTCCCCCTCATGGATCCGCCAGTGTCCGTCAATGCTTTTATTTGTTGCCAATTTCTGCCCATGCTAAATGGCCGGGGCGCATTACCTGCCCGAGAGTGAGACCGTCTTCGGAACACCCTAGTTGCAATATTTCATTAATCTCGATATACATAACATATTGCGAAAATGTAATATTTCAGGTGAATAAAGGTGTTTCCATGCGACATCTCACGAGGTAAAATGTGACCATTTCACGTTTGATTTTTGGTAATTTTAGAGCTCTTTGGGAGCCGGAGCCGGACCCTTTCTGACGGCTCCGGCTCCGGCTCCGGCTCCGATCAAAAGTGTTTCGGCGGCTCCGGCTCCGGCTCCGGCTCCGGGCAAAATGGTCGGCTCCGACCGGCTCCGGCTCCGGCTCCGGCTCCGCATCCCTGCTGAAAACGACGAATTTTAACATGGGACCTTTTGGGTGAAGGAAAGCTTTGTCGCCAACGTGACGTCACAGTAAAGGCGGTTCCTGATTCGTGGTTGGGGGCTGCGTTCAAGAGGGATTCCTCCACGCCCGAGTGACGTCACACAGGCGTGGAGGAATTCCTTCACCATCGGGTTGTGTGTCAAACTGCTGCTCATGGCTCTATCCACTTACGAATTCGTGAGAATACTCGGTAATCATGTTTATCCCACATGCAATAAATAATCATTTCCTTTTCGATTCTTGGCTTCTTTTTACAAACAATTTGGAAATTTAAACATTTAATTTTCCCATGTTATATGCTACGAACTGTGACGTCAAGTCCGGTGATCTGCGCCTGCTGTTGGAGGGGGCTGGGTTGAACTAGCTGTGACAGTTTATAACGACAGCCTGCAAAAAAACTTTGTCAACCTGGTTTTGGCCCAGTCGCTCGTTTGCATCACTGCACGCAGGGCGGGTGAATACTTTGTGCACGAACGAGGGGTGGAACTCTGAGTTGCAGCCAAGTGAGCCAAAGATGGGCGTACTCTCTTACAGGAGCCCGGATGATTACCGGCAGATGCTGGATGTCGTAGAGCTCTGATATAAAGCGTGAGATAGAGCGTGATCGGATAGCTACACAAGTGGAGGAGTGTTGCGTATACAGCCCCCAAGGGCACAGAAGTATGGACAGACAACAAACCGATAACAAGTTTGTGACGATGCGCCTGATCGGCAAGACTGGTCATCTGACTTCTCTCTTCCTCTCTGTGATTGAACCGGAAGGGAATGGCGCGGAAGGTCTCCTGGAAGCCGTGGAAACTTCGCTTAAAATCTGGTATATTTCCAGACACAAACTAGTGGGAGTGACTACGGATGGAAAAAGTACAAATACTGGGAAGGAAAGTGGATTGTGGAGTCGAATGAGGGAATCACTGGGAAGGGATCTGGTAACCTTCTAGTGTGTCTGCCACAGGAGTGATCCGGCACTAGCCAGCGTAGAAGCAGCGGTAGCAGAAATGCTATGTTGGAAAGCTGACAACTGCACTTTAACGACCTACTTTTGAGCCTCTAAGAACAGGAAAAAAGCACTGCACTAGCAGATGGAAGGCTCTGGCCTTTCTTGCTTATCATGAGGTTCGCTTTGCGGAACATCTCCACTCTGTGCAAGCAACGCTGAATAATCTTCCTGAGTGCAGGCTCTTGTGGGAGGAATTTCTAGAGTCTAATGAACCATCTAAGACGGAGAAAGTTGGGGCCCGTGGCTTCTTCAGAAAGTGGAGTGATATCAGCAACACCACTGCCATGACAGCCATCATGGCTCACATCACCAACGTGCTCTGCAAGCTCCAAAAAGAGCTGCAAAGAGGTGACCTCATAATGCCCGAAGTTCTCGAGAACAAGGACGTTGCCATTTGAAAGCTTGAGCTGATATAGGCTGCTCCATTCCCCGGTGGCCAAGAGGAACAACTGTGCAAGGCGAGTGCCGCAGAATGCGCAGGCAAGCCGGGCAAGAGCCAGGTGCATAACACTCTGGTCACTTCTGAGCGGAACTTCCGTGCAGTACGGACGGAAGCAACACCAAAAACTTTATCGATGAGTGACTGAACTTAGAGCAGGAGGCAGTAGTGAAGAGTATGACACAAGTGCTGGACGCGAAAATTTGTTGGTGATGTCATCGCTGCGAGCAAAGAGCTCTGCTCTGGTCTTTTCGGCGGACATAGCGTGACATACCTACCCAATGATGTTTGTGATGTATGGCCTGCCCTGGAACGTACCCAGAGAGAGCACAGGAGTCCTAGTGAAAGGCTTATAGTGATGCAGAGGGTCTCCAGTGGTGTGCTGCAACGCCTGCTGTCAGCCTTCATTTGAGTTTCCCCGAACAGCATGGCTACAGAGATCGCAGTGTCGCATTACAACTGCATCAAGTCGTCGCATCAAATGAGCATGAAAAGGACACTGTGAATGACCGTCTGACTTGGATAAATCCTTCAAAAAGGAGAGGCGCGAACGGAGGGTTGATCCGGTGACCTACTAGCAACTAATCTCATTTTATATTCTGCGTTAAGTACGTACGAGTATCTCTATCCTGATACCCCGATCAGCTTTATACATTGTTAATCTAGTGCGGAAATCCCCAAAGTTCAGTCCCACCAATGAATTTGGCACAAGTCCTCTAAATACAAGTGTTCTGTTGAACCCGGCAAATTAAATATCCAAGTCCACTTCTGTCGATCCTCAATGCGTGCCCATTATCGCGATGAACTTATGTCTGCCCAGTATACTTGCTCGTCTTAGACTACCGTCTCTATCCTATCGCGTGTGGTACAAGGTTAATAAAAAAATAATAGGAAGTCCGAAAAACATTGAGTCAATAGCGATGGTGATGGCTGGGCCGACCATTCCCCAGATCGGCACCATGGTATACCAACCGCTCCCAATTTTCATACAGTGCGGGGGCACGCCATGCCGCGTCTGCTCAAAAGGATTCATCGGGCTAGTCCTGGCAGCCGACAGGGTCGCCACCCCGACGGAACTGGGTAGCCGCGCCGCTACCCAGTTCTCTCCCGTACCATATTTCTTCTGGGAGGAAATCGAGCCTGGGAGAAATCGGGATAGTATCGGGACCCGATACTGTCAGGTCCTAGCGGGTCGTCACCCTTCCCTGATAGGGTTGGCTGGGTTTAAATCCAGTCAACCTCCTCTATCGCTCGCTCGTTCCTTCGCACGCACACCTGGGTATTAGCGCCAACATATGGTTCATTCTAAGATGAACTATATGCCCCCTTTCTGACACCAATTCCTCTCTTAGGGGGTCGTCACCACCCCTAGGTCTTCGGACTGAGATCGTCATCCCCCGGTATCATCATCATCATCATCATCATCTTCATCATCAATAACTCCCTCCGGTTGAGTTAAATCCCTGGGCAGGGGGCATCCTCTGTTCCATATCTTGAGCCCTCCTAACACACCAGGAATTGAATCGCCAGTGGTGTCGTCATCCATCCCCCTTTTCCATTCCCCGTCCCAAGTTAGATTGAAGGGTCATCTAATCTTAGGACGCATATTTTGGAATGGAATCAATCCTTGAACAACTCGCCGGAACTCCATAATGCGAAGTCCTGGTTACTCCGCGACAAAAAATATGGCACTGCGATATCAAAGGAGTAAAATGAAAACTTGTACCCCTCCACCCCCAGCCCTGATATGTATCGGTCCTTAAACTAGGAAACATACCCATTACAATCGAGGATGATGTATGAATAATGACCCCATTTGCTCACGCATTATTACTAGCCACCCTTAAAATGGCTGTAATTCCTATTCTGGGGAAATTTCCTTCACCCTCCGATATATGACGTCCAAATTATCACCTCTGGGAAAGCCCCAGGTAACAGCCCCTAGAGCAAATTAAGTGACATGTTACTGTAGAGCTGCAATTAATACGTATATGGCAATTATTTATTGGTTTTCGAGTTCTTAGCAGGTCGCCAGGATTGGTCCACAATTTCTGCCCCAATTTCCATCTCATTCAGTCGCCACGCAGGCTCGCTCATCTTCATCTCACGATCGTCTCTTCTGTTCAACTCTATCCTTAATTGATGCCATCATGATAGTCGTTATTTCCATATACGAACAAGTATATCGGTGTCCAAATATTTTACTTCCCTAACGTTAACTCTATTTAATCCAATAGATCCGTCGTAGGATTCCAGTTCTCAGTCCCCTATACTGATGCTCTTTACTGTCTTCCTCCGAGAATAGAATAATAACCACCGACATTAGCGAAAGGAACCTAATCCCTTCCTAGGCTATTCGTTCTTTAACACGCGCATTGACGGGGTCTGAGCCACCTTCGCCTTGACGGGGGCGGGTACCCGCCCCCTGAACCATGCTAGGTAGCTAAAAACAGCAAACGGCGATAGGTAGCCCATCCACTTCTCCATCGAAAATGTTTGGACAATTTTTTGTCAGGTCACATTTGAGGTCACTAGAGGTCAAAACATGCCACCATAGGGATAACATGTAAATGAAGTTTTCGGTCATAACATCTGAACAAGTAAAGGTAGAGCAAAACAATTTGTAGTATATGAATCCTCGCAGCAAGCCTAATCGAATGATATATAATATGAACCTAATGGGTCAAATCGAGGATTTCACCTGACCTGAGTCAGGTCAAGGTCAAATTAGGCAAGATGCGTATCATTAGAACTGCGATGACGAGGCAAATCTAATGGAGTTAAAATAAACGCTGTATCGTCATCCATTACTAAGTTATTCAGTTAAAACCATTTTTTCGTTGTATTTCCAAAGGAGAGGTCATGACTCGTACGTGAACTTAGGTCATCGATGTACAAAATACCGGATCATATTTTAGAGAACTCAGTGGGCCCATAGTATGATATGAGTTTCAATCGGATAAGTTCACCCTGTTCCAACTCATGCTGTCTTAAACTTTTTTAGGTCAGGTCACTTAACCTGTACTGGTAACCTAACCCGAGATGACCTAACCTTAAGATTTCCACAAAAGTTGTAAAAATGATGAGGGAAAAGGGATGCCAAGTACGGTGGCGCTGCGCGCCGCCGTTTTTATGCTGTCTCCGGAAAACTCGAGGGGGCGGGTACCCGCCCTCCCGTCAATGCGCGTGTTAACATACCCTTATTGGTATTGCTATACTCGTAATATTATTATTTACTCTACCGGAGGTGGATAGCTCAACAGGGTGATGGTCCGATGCATCGATATGATTCTTGTGAGTTGCAAAATAATAATAGGAAATACCATATCAGCCTTCGCGCAGGTAATTCATCATATATACCGAAGAATGTGCGTATCCTCAAGTATATAGAAAGACTCGACCTGAGTAGAAGGAAAATAAGAATTCCCAACAATCATTCATCTCTAATCCTATCTTAAACTGTTGCAGATTTACATTTTCATTTTCCTATAATGATGCCAAAATTTTTTATTTCATCTAATAAGCAAATGAAGACTTCGATTACAAAATATATATATAATTTATTGTGACATGACCATCATTGTAAATGCATCTGTAAACCATGAGTTTTCGTGTAAGGGTACGATACAGCAGATTGAGACTGGTAAAATAGAATTCGATATAATTAAAAATCATCAGTTGGGGCCGGACAGATAGAACTCAATATTATTTAAAATCTTCAATCATTCACAATCATCAATCAATTGCATCATCAACGTTCATTTACCATTTAGTATTTACGAAAACACCTGCGAATGTCTGAAGTTCAAGTGTTAAATTATGTTAAAGATATGAAGTAGAAATAAAGGAGTGGGAAGAAGCATATTTCATATCAGCTAACACTTCCTGTGTATGACAATACCTGCGGAGATCTGAATTTTTTATGCTGTGGCTCATCATATCACAAAAGAACAGATCATCCATTCTTATTGCTGTGTGTACCTATAAACATCTGACATTTTCGTGTATCAAAGTTAAAGAAAGGATAGCTAAAGGACCGATGAAAAATGTTAAACTTACTTATATCGTGTGGATATGCATGCCTATGTTTCAGAAACACCATATGCATATGCATATGCACAGAAATATCTGTAGAAGACTGAGTGTTTATGCCTCTAAAATCAGACATTGCAAAAACAAGATAAGAAGCTGGAAAATATTTTTCTCGTTATCATTTTTCCTAGAATAGCCACTATCGCTCTCTGTTTCTATAGATGTGTTCGATTATTCCAAAAAGTCTTACGCGTTGGTAAGCATCATAATATGCGGTGCGTTGTAATTTTCTCAAACCTATTTATGAATTTGACTGATGTGGAGCCGTCCCGGAACACATCTGTACACTGAACATGCTACAGCTCATGGTCACCGCTGTCACGGCCTGCCGTCGCAGCCGCTGCCGTCGACGCTGCGTCGGCAAATTCTCTCCGGCTCACCGGCGGCCGCCGTGGCGTCAGATCACCGTGACACTGCTCAGCCGTCTTGTGACCAAATAAGGCTATATAGAAGGAGGTTACGTGAGACGAAATGTCTAAGCTGCACAGTGCGATATCATGATCCAAAGAATTACCCAAACGTATTATTCTGAGTTTCCGACACGATATTAGAGATTCTCCAGTTACTATCAAAATGACCGTCGTATCCGTTTTACTTATGCATGGCAATGCTCTCAAATGCTATTGGTTGATAATCCAGATGATTTACACTACTTCACATTTCACATACGTTAACCGTTAAGTTCTTCATGAATCATTCTCAAATGCGTTCAATTTCATCATTACTCATTATGACTTATTAAGTTTTCATACGGAGGGTTTAGGTAAAGTTGGAAAAGAATCGGAGAAACATTTATTCAGCGATGGCATCATGTTTTAATCGGATTAATATTCCAGCTCCCCTCCCTAATAATTTTACGAACTATTAACATTCCTGAAACGTCGACTGCGGTTACGGGATTCAGCCTGCCTACGCGCGATCCCATTTTCACTGGAGTCTTGCCAACAAAATAACACACATGAAACAAAAATATTGCTGGACTTGCCGGTCTTCCTATGCGTGTGAGTGTGGGCTCGTTCAACTTCCGTTTTCCAGGTTTCTGTTCCTTGGCAGTGCCCCGGGCAAAAATTGTTGGAGGGTAATCTCAAGATAAATACCAGATGGGCTTGACTATCAAGGTTGGCGGCACTACTGTTATAAAACTTAGCGTTAAAAATTAAAAGATCTAGCTTTAAAAAGTAAAAATAAATGGTGCATTTTATTTTTACCATGGTGCTTTAATATTGACTATGTAAACGTAATTATCGAGCCCAACGAAACACAAAGAGCGTTAAAAAGAAATTTGCTGGGTACACATTCATCTCTATCACAGAATTTAACAAATGTCAGGCACAATTTTGGTGAGGAGAGTTGTGTCATTGGCGTGTGGTATCGTGTGTTAATTATTTTCCTCCTTTGGGCCCCTTATATGCCCTTTTTAAACCTTAATCATGCAACTAAATTACCGCTACTAATTGCAATTCGTGTACATTCTATAAAAATACCCTGTTCCAATCAATGTATAATTAATCAACAATGTTTTACCTTTTTCAGGAAACAATAATTAGCATCTTAATTACTTGGCTATCTACGAGAAAAAATAATCAGTAAATCTTCAAGAATGTATATTTTAAATTTAACCAGACTCGATTGCATACAAACTGACCATCGAGCACATACTGTATTAAATCACATGCGTCACTCCTGCAGGGTGTGTTGCATGACCCCCCTGGCAAATATAAAAATCACTACTTACCCCCGCTGCTGCACCAGTCAGACACACGTCGTCGCCTTTCTCGTAGCCGGTTTGCGTTTCCTCAGGACAGCGATTTCCCCCTTCAATGCATTCGATGCGTTTTGCATTCCGTTTGATATGTGTCGCATTGCCGAGAAATCGTGGGACAAATTGTAGTGCTGTTATACTCTCTGGTTGCTCGTTCATTATAATAGTTCTTAAAATTGTGTTTTAGCTGTTTGACTTCACCTGTCAGTGGGCACCGCCTGTTGGTGATATATATTAATAAAGAAAGAAATGTAATTCATTTTACGCATCTTACGTTTCCTCGGTATTTCCTGGCCCCCCGCTCTTAATACCCCCGTCACACCAAGCCGGTGACCTTACTGCGTCTTAAAGCTACACAAAAATAGAGGACGCCGGTAGTTGCCGTGAGAAATCCGTCGATTTACTCCAAATTTCGGTTAGCCGTCACACCAGGGTTCTGTGCCCTGCGACCGTTGTGTTTATACGGCGTCCCCAAGGCGTCCTCACCAGGACCTTACGACGTCCTCGGCGTTTCTATTACGCCCGCACGACGACCTCAAGGCGTCCGCACGGCGACCACCGACGACCCCGCGGCGCTCTTGGCGTCTTTACTACGACCTTTCCACGTCCTTACCGTGTGCTTCGCGCTTCTACTGCGTTTGTACGGCGACTCGACGCGAGTATAAAATCCACCGTTTTTTCCAGAAAACTTCATAGGTTTATAAATTCGAGACCAGTTGACAAGTCAAAACAATGCCAAGATTTAATAATAGGGGCCGTGGGCGGGGTCGAGGCAGAGCGTCAAGGGCTGTTCCTCCTCGACTTCCGTCTGCTGCGCCCTCAAACGCCGGCCTCGATTCCGACGATCAATCAACGGTGAGCTCAGATCGGTCAAAGGGGAGCAAGCTCACGCGGAGTGATTTGACACCTGGAGAAGAAGACATGGTAGAATGTCGGAGCGAAAATCCCCTAGTACATTAACAAGAAACTGGCCTCATATAAAGACAAAGGAAAGAAGGATTCGCTCTGGTTTGAACAAGCTATGCAGCCTGGGGAAATATGTTGACATTTTTAGGGTGTGGCACAAGTCCATTCGGACCAGGTACGGAAAACTGTTGAGGTTAAAATCTGGGTCTGGAACTGCCGACCTCACCGAACGTGACCTCTGGATTCCGGACAAGTTTAAGTTCTTGCAGTCTCATTTCTTTAATTCTTAAGTTCTTTAGTCCATTCCTCTGAAATGGTAGGGCACATCACTACCTCATCCTTGTACTTGTCTGCTTTAGCTTGGTAAACTTCCTTTACTATACGTGTACGTGTAGCATACGTGTCACCAGAGGCTAGGTGGCGTAGAGTGGCTGCCAACCTTGTCCCTGGGTCGATAGCTTGCCTGAAGTTCGTATCCTGCTTGGTGATGATGACCAGCTCATTGAACATCTCCGGTGGAAGCATGAGGAAGTTCTGAAACGACACCGGATCTTCTTACCTCAACTCAGACATAAGGCAGTTGAAGTGACCAAATTGTGCTCTTCGAGCATAACCAAGCCATGGTCTGACCCACCATCTTCTTTGCCTTGCTCTCCTCCTTCTCTGCAATCTGATCAGAATGATTCCAGCAAAAGCCTGATCAGACACCAGCTGCTGCTGGGCAATGATAATAATTTTTGGGGCTTATCGACGCACCAACTGCCAGGGTCATATGGCGTCGCCAACTCTTTCCCTGTTGGAAGGGTTTCTCGGGAGCCAGCTTGCTCCTTATTAAAGGAAGCTGCCGGGCCTTGAACCCGGGTCGGCTGCATGGAAGCCAGCTACGCTGACCACTCCACTCCTGCGCCCCCTGCTGGGCAATGAGCTGCTGTATGACGGCCAATATATTTACCTATATCTTGCGGCATGATAACGCTAGCCTATACATTGATATAGACCGTAGAACCAGAGAGGCTCTGATTGTGGTGGTTTTATATAAACGTCTTTTATAGGTGTTCCATGTGTCAATTTAGCTGCGTTTGTACTGCGACTCCGCGACGTCTCTGCTGCGCCCTTCGCGTTCCTACTACGTTGCTACGGCGACCATGGCGATCCTATGGCGGTCATTCTGCGTCCTGGCTCAGGTCGCCGAAGCTCAGCCACTATTTTGAGCATGTCCAAAGTAATCGCCGTCGCCCGGCGACCTTGGCGACCCCACGGCGTCTTTCTGCGTCCTTATCACGACCTCGCGGCGACCATGGCAACCCTGCGGCGTCCTGGGTCGCCGTAAGGTCGCAGTAACGTCGCCGGCTCTGTGTGAGGGGGTATTACGTTATACTTGTTGAATGCGCTAGCACGTCGATTAACGAACCAATCAAAATCTACAGTCGAAGCTGAAAGTAATTGACAATTGCCTAATTATTGCCGATTACTATTCCCGTTATATAGCAAAATCCTAAGCGTACGTCATCAACATTACGCCCAATGTTTCACTCATTGGTTGTCCGTCCTTTCTTACATTCAGCCCAGGTAAAAGCTTCGATAGCAAAGCGGAAATTTATTTTTATTTTATTCAATAGTGTTATTCATCCAAACAAACATCGAGATGATCAATTGCAAGGCGAACCGGATAGTACATGATTCTAAGTCACAATATAGCTGACTTTTGGTCAGTAATTAGTCTATTAGTTTCCAGAATATATAGTAGGTTTGGATTATTTTCACTCTCCTATCTGAACAATTTGCCACAAATTTCGGTGGACCTCTAACAAAGATCATACACTCGCCGCTCATGCAATCGGACCGAATTTTTAAAGATGCTTAGACAACGCGATCACCAATCACCTAACATCGCGCTCATCCTTTCTCCAACCGCACTTTATCCCCCCACGGTGCTTCCCCACTTGGCATCCTGCGTAATGTGCATGCTAATCATGTACCGTTATTAGAACGTCTACCAAGCGTTACGTTACCTAAAAGTAAACATCACACACCAGTGTCCACACGTAATCCAAAAAAGAAATCTTCTTATGCCTTAAGTCTGGACGAAAACTTTGGGGAGCGGCTAATTTCGAACGGCTCATTATTCCGTGTACTCACATTATGACATGTTGTTGGCCCCCATCCCCCGAATCTGCCTCTGCTGCCCTCACCCACAGCGGCGACCGCGCCCCACCCGGTGCTGTCTGCAGAGTGACATGCCTCTCCAGTCCAGGGTTGCCAGATAAAAATGGGATTTTTCGCCAAATTTGATTCACCATTTCGCCAAATTTCGCCCATTCCAGACATAAATTCGCCATGATATCGCCAATGATGAAATCTTACGATAGTAAGCCGGAATATCAGAATCTGAGAAAACACCTTGTGCACTTAGTACCGGAATGCTGCACGAGTTGTTTTAACTGATGTAGCCAGAATATGTACAGAGTACATCATCAACCTTGGTTTTCAGTATTGCATTTTTTTCTAGAACGCACCACTTATGTGCGGTGATGAAATTTACATCACCGAATCTAAAAGTATAGCATATGTTCTCAAATAGTTTTCAACCCGTCAGATAGGTATATTTTTTAATTATCATTATATTTCAGTTAGTTATTTTTCACCGAAAATAAAAAAGATTTCCTTCATTTCCTTTTTGGGACAAAACAAGGCATTTTGAAGAATTCTCGAAATTGTAATAAGTAAAACATCAAAATGATTTCTAAACAGTTTTTTAAATATCAAAGAAAATATATAGGACTTACTACAAAAATAGCTTTGTATTTCACTATTTGGAATCTCAGCCCCAGAAAAGTCTTCGTTTCTCCAAGTAAACAAACCATAGAAGTGTCCACTCAAAAATAAAAAGACCGCTAAATCCCAAAGCTGGTATGCATTTATAAATAATTGAAAGCTAAACATTTCTCGCTATTTCATGTCTCAGCTGTGTTATCTTCATCATCTTCCCTAGGTTCCGTGTTTTTTAAGCATGTTGGCATTCGGACATGCTGTAAATACTGCATCAAAATTTACCCCATTTGAACCATGTTTTTTTCTATCTAAGTATTTAAAAACCTAAGGTGTTATGCCTCGCAAACTATGATAGCTGAAACACTGTGTTAATAACTTACAGTAGTGTAAAATTTAAGCCTATGGTCCTGCTTGTTTGTTTGATATTTTTGCATTGTTGTCAATGATATGAACTGCTTTGTAAAATTCAGGTGCGTTATAGGTTTGCCACTGTTTGCGCAAAATAGGTGATATGTTGATTATTTTATTTTTCGGTGGTATTTTTCAACTTAAGCTTGTTCAAGGTTTCATAAATGAGCTTTTGAACGTTCAGTCGGTTGTGGTATAACACACTGTTTGTCACACTGTGCTGTGTCATTCTGTGTTGCTACTGTTTGTTACGTCAAAGTATGACACGTTGTGTGCATATTGCAAGGTTTATTAAAGCTATTACTTGTTAAACTAGGAGTTAATCAGCCCACTATTTCTTTTTAGAGCAGGCTCACTTAATGTGTAACATTTACACTCTCAATGTGGTTACGCAGGTAAGTAATATGTTCTTTACTTTGATCGGATTCTCATATTTTGTGTCTAGATTTGAAATTTACTTATATATCGTGAGGCTGTTGAAGTCCCGCAAAGTGCACCACAACCTGCCCTCAGTCCCGCTGTAAGTGCCGCGGGATTGTGTGGGATTTTTCTGGCGGGACTGCGGTGCTTAAGTCTTTCGACTCTACCTCTCCCTCTCCTCCCCCGTTAACATTCGCTCCTAAATATCTATAGAAACGCCCCGGGTCATGGCCTACCCTAAGCTTATTATTCCCATATTTAATCCTCACGCGTTTTGTGGGGATAAAAAAAACGAACAAAACATATCGCAACCCACGCCCTGCCACTAATTTTCAGGATGAACCTCTTGTTATGGTTTACAACGAAAAAAGTAAAATGACAGTACCTTAAACTGATTTTTTAAAGAAAAAAAACAGCTGTACTGTTTCACATGCACAATACGTTTGCCGGCGTAAATCGCTAAATTTGACTGATTTTATCACCAATCATTCACAAAAGTAAGCCGATCACCAATTCAGGTCCGAAATCACCAAATTTGACTGTTTTCATCGCCAATCGCCAAACAACAAAAACCGATCGCCAACAGTGGCCCGAAATCGTCAAATTGGCGAAATTTCGCCACATCTGGCAACCCTGCTCCAGTCCCCCGAGGATGCATCCCTCCCCTCCCTCACAGGGGAAGGGTGTGGGTCCGTCGACCGGTCGCACCGGAGGCCGGTCCGATGGTCATACTTCCGCAGGGGGCACGGGTAGCAAACAGTTCTCTCCCTAAATTCCCTAAAAAGTGAAACCCATGAGCTATTTTTTTATTTTAGTTCACCATAATTTTCCCCCATTTATTACGTTCGACCCGCCATCGCGTTCTCCAATTGCGGCGCCGCAATACACGACGCCACGATGCCTGCTGATGGCTGACTGCTGAGAGAAGCAGGTCGTGTACCACGGGTGCTAGAGCCAGGCCTGTGAGGCCTAAAAGGGGGGGTGCTCCCTGCGTTTTCGACCAGACTTGTACGATTTAGTATGCTACGACGTCCAATACAAATCACACGTGAAAAACTATGAAATTTGACGGTACCCAGTTAACACATGGTAAACCCTACTCGATCTCCATTTTCGCAAACGAAAAAAATATCTCACACTACATTATGCACTAATATGTATTACCTTTCAGAGAGAAACAATAAGCAGATGACCAGGGCACAAACTGCACCCAGCGATCGGCACACATCAACCTAGAGCCGGACCACTGAAGATGCGGACTGCGGTGGCGAGGCTCTTGCTTAAGTGACATTGGCATCCTTAGCAACTGAAGCTACACAGAAACGGATAGCCATATGCGCAGAAATCGTCCCACGCACCATTGCGAAAAAGTCTACGTTTGCCATAGCCACGCAATGTTGAGGTCCACCATAGTTATCGGGCTGACCATAGGCCCAAGGCGGGATCCAGCTTGAACCATCCATGTACACCCACTCTTCCTCCTTGGCGAGGTCTGAATGACCCACCCAGACCGTGCCCTGAATCATAAACTGGCTCTCCAGGGTGCGCCAGGCGTTCATGTCGGGGAGGAAGGCGAGCCGGGCGCCGGGTATCAGAGTGGCGCAGTGGGCGTCGGCGTCAGTCCAGTTGCGAGGAGAGGAGACGTGGTGGTAGCAGTAGCCATTCAGGTGGTACCATCCATCGGAGCAAGAGAGATCATGGTGACAGTATCCGACCTTTCTACGAAAGAACTCGGACTCAACAGATTCGTTTTCGATGACCTGAGGCTCGCTTACGGTCGAGAAAATGACACAAGTGCCATTTCCCTGGTGTGTGAAGCCCCGGCATCCAACACCTTGTTTGAGGCAATGGATACCACAACCGGCGCGTGATGGAGCAATAACCTTTGATATGGGGCTGAAATATTGGGAGCGCTCCGCTTTTTCGAAAATATCACCAACAAGTCCTGCTGCTATCACTACCACAGCTAGAAGTACGGTAAGCAGCAGCATCGTTGTATAGCACGGACTGCAACTGCATGAACACTGCCTCTTTTATACTGCCGTGCAGACTGAGCCACGTAAACGTATTAATATCATGGTAATTGAAACAGGAGCGAACCTTATCTACTTTATGAGGTTTTAATATCGGAGCAAGGTATAAAAGTCTTCTTTTCGCTGATGAATTTAATGACGAATAAACGTCTGATAAGGTGATTATCCCTAGCTGTGTTGCAATATCGTTACTAATTCAAAACATGGGTGCTGACTTCTGACTGCAACGAATATTTTCAACCCTATTGCAACAAAGCTTGTATTAATTATTCATTGGCAAACATTATGGCAGGCATTCCGGTCATGACCCCCTAAGCACCAGAATGGGGTATCATATACTTACCCGCAAAGGACAGTGAATGGTAGAAACGTTAACATTTGGCTCACGTCACACGTGTTAAACTCGATTTCAAGGTTAAATTACTTTATTACAAATACATTTTTAATGCTGCCCTTGCATTCCTAACAATACCTCAATATGTAACGATACACGGGCACGCGCGCACGGCGGGCGGCCATTAACTACTTCTGCCAACTGCGAAATGATGAGGCTGGAAGCACTACGCTAGAATCACAATGTTTGCTACGTAATACAACATCAGCTGATCAGCTGATGGTCAGCTGGTCGGCTGCTTTTCTGAGTGCTTCGTGTTTCTTGCAACGAAATGTGTGACTTTAGTGTTTTTTCTCACAAGTGTTTCCAAGATGTAGCCGAAGACACTTTTTACAAGTTCGTGAAAGATTTTATATAAAACTTTGCATTAACGAAATCGGAATCCCCCTCGTTAACATAATCAACACTTGCCTGGAAAGAAATGATTTTCCAAATGCGTGGAAACACTCAATCGTTCACCCGATTCATAATCTGGGCCAGCATCTGACCCCGCTAACTTTAGACCTATATCTTTGGTCCCAGTTATTGCAAAAATCGTGGAGCGAATCGTGCAACGACAGCTCTACTCCTTTCTCTCTATAAACCATCTAATATCACCAGCACAACATGGTTTCAGACCTCATCACTCTACTGAAACTGCCCTGCTTAGTGTCTCTGACCGAATTCTAGACGGCATGGATCAAGGACACATTTCTTTGATCTGCCTTCTTGACCTGAGTAAGGCTTTTGATGTCATCGATCATTCGAAGCTGATGACTAAGCTAGAACTGTACGGAGTCGGTACGGAGTGGTTCCGTTTGTATCCAGGCGACCATACTCAGAGCGCATCAAGTGAAGATCACTGCAGCAGGCAAAAAGTTCTCTCCAAAAAACACTTCCCAACACAGTTGGCGTTTTTCAAGGATCTTCGCTGGGCCCACTCCTCTTCAATGTGTTCGTCAACGACCTGAGCTGCTTTGCGATCGATTCTAGTACCACGCAGTATGCAAACGATACTCAAGTTATTGTTACCGGCCGGAGGGTTCAAGCGAATCTTCTTAAAGCCCGCATGGAGCGTGCCCTTACATCCTTGGATGACTGGTTCCGTGCTATTGACATGAAGGTCAATGCCACCAAAACACAGCTCATGGTAATCGGCAGTCGCCAAAGCCTCAAGGACCTTCCGCCCCTGCAGATCCAATTTCGTGCTCAAGCCATCTGCCCAGTACAGTCCGTCCGTAACATGGGTATGGTATTCGACAACCATCGCTCGTGGGACACACACGTAAACCATATCATGCTAAAGTGTTTCGGTCTTTTAATAGCATTAATTCACATAAGCCACCACCTCCACAAACGCATCATCACAAGCATTGTTCACAGCCTGGTTCTCTCACACGTTCGATACCGTATTCCAGTGTATGGCAACTGTTCGGACAAAAACCATCGAAAAATTAAAAAATTATAAACTTCAGCGCAAAAGTAGTTTCTGGTCGCCGAAAGTTTGATCATATATCGGACGTATTGAGAGGTCCAGGTTGGCTCAGTTCCAGACAGATGGCAAAATATCACACTCTCACACTTGCCCACAACATTATCGCAACTAAACAACCGATAGCGTCAGTGGTGTAATTTTCTATCTCTTTGGGGGTGCCTGAGCACCCCCAATCCTAATTCGAGCACCCCCAATCATGTGCTGAGCACCCCCAATACATGTGCCGCCCCTGGCTTATCACCGCTACCCTGAAGAGTGTCGCCCTATCTCATCACTGCCACCCTGATGCATGCCGCCCCTGGAAAGTTTTTCCTGTCCCGATTACTTCCACTCTGATATGTTCCACCTCTAGCTCATCAATGCCACCTGATTTATCATTTCCCTCTGATTTATCACGTCACGTCACTGCCGCCCCCGCCTGATCGCTGTCGTCAACAATTAACCACTGCCTGGATGATTACTGCCGCCTTCTGTTCCTCACTGATCAGCTGGCTGATCACTGGCACCCCTAGTTTATCACTGTCGCCTTGATTTATGCCGCCTCTGGATAATCAATGCTGCCCCCCGGTTTATTTCAACACCCATATACTTGCTCCTCCTGGTTAGTCACTGTCGCCACCGAATCATAATTGCCGCCCCCGGTGGATCACTTCCGCCCCTGGTTCACCACTGCCGCCCCTGGCTGATCACTGTCGCCACCTGACTGATTATTGCCACCCCTGACTGATAACTGCCGCCCCTTGACTGCTAACTGCCGCTCCTGGCGGATCACTGCCGCCCCTGGCTGATCACTGCCGCTCCCTGACTGATCACTACCGCCCCCTGACTGATAACTTCCGGCCCTGGCTGATCACTCCCGCCCCTGGCTGGTCATTGCCGCCCCCTGACTGAAAACTTTCGGTTCTTGACTGATAACTGCCGCCCCTGGCTGATCACTGCCACCCCTTGACTGATAACTGCCGCCCCTTGGCTGCTAACTGCCGTCCCTGGCTGACCACTACCGCCCCTGGCTGATAACTGCCATCCACTGGCAGCTCACTACCGCCCCCTGCCTGATAACGTCCGCCCCTGGCTGATTACTACCGCCTCTGGCTGATCACTTCCGCCACCTGGCTGATCATTGCCGCCCCCAGACTGATAACTGCAGTCCCTTGGCTGCTAACTACCGCCCCTGATTGATCACTGCCGCCCCTGACTGATAACTGCCGCCCCCTGATTGCTAACTGCCGCCCCCTGACTGATAACGGCTGCCCCTAGCTGTTAACTGCTGCCCATGGCTGATCACTGCCGCCCCCTGACTGATAACTTCCGCCCCCTGGCTGATCAATGCCGACCCCTGGCTGATCATTATCGCCCCCTGACTGATAACTGCCACCCCTTGGTTGATAACTGCGGCCCCTGGCTGATCACTGCCACCTCCGACTGATCGCTGCCGCCCCTTGACTGATAACTGCCGCCCCTTGGTTGATAACTGCCGCCCCTGGCTTAAAACTGCCGCCTCCTGGCTGATAACTGCCGCACCTTGGTTGATAACTGCGACCCCTGGCTGATCACTGCCGCCCCCGGCTGATCGCTGCCGCCCCCTGACTGATAACTGCCGCCCCTTGGCTGATAACTGTCGCCCTTGACTGATCACTGCCGCCCCTGGTTCATCACTGCCGTCTCCCGGGGCAGTGAGCATCCTGGGGATGTCTGGGCAGAGGTTTCTGGAGGAGCATCTCTCTGTGGATATCACTAACATCATGTCATATCTGAGGAGCGTTAGTTTTAATGGCATATATTCATCCTAGTAGTCTTTCAGATTTTACATAACGTCGAGTTTCATGTTAGCTAGTCTCTGACCTTAGTATGTGATGTGAAATTGTCGGAGTCATTTTTTCAGTACTTGTATTTCATTTCAATTTTTATATGTGTTTTATATAATTTTCTGGGGGCGCAGTAGTGGAGTGGTCAGCGTAGCTGGCTGCCACGCAGCCGACCCGGGTTCAAGGCCCGGCGGCTTCCCTGAACAAGGAGCAAGCTGGCTCCCGAGAAACCCTTCCAACAGGGAAAGAGTTGGCGACGCCATGTGACCCTAGCAGTTGGTGCGTCGATAAGCGCCAAAAATTATTATTTATTATATAATCTTCTGATACAACTTTCACAACCTGACCTGTTTTACCACCTGACTTATTGAAACTCGTGCGGAAATGGCCTATTTACGTATTTTATTTAGTGTTATGGGCGCCGTAAGGCCCCAAATGTCGGCGCGCTCTAAAACCCAAAATATGATGATGCACCCTCCCATGGCTGATCACTGCCGCCCCTGGTTCATAACTGCCACCCACTGGCTGATCACTGTCTCCCCTGGTTCATAACTACCTCCCAGATTAATCATTGCAGCCTTGATTCACGCCGCCCCTGGCTGATCAATGTTGTCCCTGTTTTTATTTGCATTAACCCATACATGAGCAGCCTCCTGTTAGACACTTCCTCCCTCAAATCTTCACTGCCGCCCCCGGCTGGTCACTACCACCCTGGTTTATGCCGCCATGGTTCATCACTGCCGCTTCCTACCTATCACTGCCACCCTGATCTGTGCCAGCCCTGACTTATCACTACCGGCCTTATTCAAACAGCACCCTGCTCATCACTGCTACCAGTGGCTCACCAGTGCTATCACCAGCTTATCACTGCCACCCTGTTTCATGCCGCCTCCAACTCATCAATACCGCCTCGGCTAATGAATGCCGCCCCTGACTTATCACTTCCGCTCTAATTCGTGCCGCCCTGGGCTCATGACTGCTGCCTCCAGCTCAGGGACGGCGGATACCATTTTTGGGCGGTTGTGCAAGATTTTCGGAAGTGGGCACCTTCCTTCTCAAGGGGGGCCCCTCCATCCCCAGGAGAGCACCTTTGGCTCCCTAGGGGCGCCCACTCAGGGGAGGGGCGCCGACATTATTTCCCTGTGTTGAGCAGATAAATTGGGCCTATTTGCTCTTCATGGGATGGCTTTGATTACAGGGGGCACCATGCATATTTGAAACTGTTTTTATTTCGCACAGCTGGCCCTACCTCTTCAGGTAGGCGGTTATGGTTTCTTGGCCGGCCGGGGGCGCCGCCCAAATCCGGGGCGCATCCCCGGACGAAGCCAAACCCGGGTGTGCAAAAATATACTTTTGCACATCCTTACTTTTTCAAGGTGTGCATTTGCACACCCTGCCCCCCCCCGTAGTCCGCCGTCCCTTTCCCAGCTTATCTCTTCTGTCCGATTCGTGCCACCCGTAGTTTATAACTACTACCTACGGCTCAACATTCCCGTCTTCGGCTTATGCCATTTGCCTTGATTTGTGGCGCCCCCGGCTAATCAATGCCACCCCCCCCAACTTATCACCTCCGCCCTGATTCGTGCCACCCCTAGTTCATAACTCCCGCCCCCGAGTCATCACTGCCGCCCTCGACTTATCACTTTGCCCTGTTTCTTGCCGCCCCGGCCAACCATTTTCGCCCCCAGCTTATCACTTCCATCCTAATTTGCGCCGTTCGTAGTCCATAATTGCCACCCTGGGCTCATCACAGCAGCACTGATGCTTACCTTCCCAGTGCGTTAGAGTAAAATAAAAGACGTTAGGGCAAAAATAAAGGGCATGCACGGGAACAGTGGAGGTGCCATATTTCTTAATATTTACAGAACAATACACGCATTGTTTCGAACACTATCGGTTTTTTTCCTTTCTTTCACGTAGTGGTTAAGTCCTTTGCTTTGCTTTCAATTTCCATCCACTCTGCCATGCTGAAGGTAAAATTTAACCCCACAAAACTGATATACTTCAATCGTGGACAGGGGCGCAGCCAAGGGGCACAGGGGGCACGTGCCCCCATCGGTGCCTGAGTGCACTTTGATCGCAAGGCGATATACCCCGTTTGGGTTGTGCCGCTCGAAATTTATTGCCGAACGCCGTCGAACCTAGATGCAGATAGATCGCATTTAGCGATTAAAACTATTGTTTGACAATTTAGCATCTTTTTAGTCAGCTGGGGCATTCTGTCACCTTTCCATGTACCCAGGAGAGAACGGGTACGTAATCCGCGTCCAGCTAATGCCTCATCGTCGACAATAATCGTACCGGCGGAGCAAATCTGGTGCCCCTTGAGCTAATCTGGTGCCCACTGAGCAGGTCTTGGCCACTTGAGCTGATCACGTGCCCTCTAAGCTGATCTGGTGCCCTTTGAGTCAATCTGGTGCCCCAAGAGCAAATAATTGTGCCTCTTGAACCTAGCTAATCCTCTCTGAGTTATTCTGATGCCTCCGAGCTCGCCTGGTGCCCTACTACCTGTTTTAGTGCCCCTTGAGCTGAGCTGAGCCCCTGAGCTGATCGCATGCCTCGCAGGGTTTATCTACTGTCCCCTGAGCCAATATGGTCCCTCTTAAGCTGATCAGGTGCCCCTGATCTGGTTATTGATGTCTCCTTAGATGATTTGGTACCCCCTGAGCTGGTCTGGCAGGGGTCTAAAAACTTGCCGATCTACCTACGCCGTCGGCGACCCTATCATCTTTTGGTTGGCGACCCAGCAACCGTCTCAAGCTCTGGTTCCATCAGTTTTCCTATGATTTTAGCTTCCACCATCCGCTCCTGCTTCTAAATATGCTTACCCTCTCCACTGTCTCCACCCGTCATCGTAATACATACAGTGCCCATCAAAATCTATTGGATGAAGTCTGCCAGTTCCTTTGGCCAAGAATGGGCAGAACCTACTTCGACAAAGAGCCAAGTTAGCCTTCGTTTCCCGACTTGTTTGGCGTTTCTGAAAGACAGCTTGGCTACAACGGGGCATCTTTGCCCGATTACATCTGGTATCATCACCGCCCTTAGTTGCTGCTAGTCTATGCTAGTTATGTTTCTTCTTATTACAATTTTTGGTTCCAATTTTACGAAAAACGACTGAAATCACCTGGTACTTTAGATGATGCCATCTCCCTGTACCGTATTTATGTACTATTTTTAAGTTCAAACTAGAATGTACTAGAATCTGTCACGAGTCGGTACCAAGTCGGTGATTTTCATTTTTTCAATAGGCGACCAATGGGCGACCAAGTCGGCCGAAACCGCCGACTTGCGTGGTCGCCTGGTCGCCGGTGGTCGCCCTGGTACATTTTCGGTGTCTGCGGCCTTCAGAACGAGCGCGGCGCGGGCTGCCGCTAATATTTTTGTATTCTTGTTGGAAGCAGTGGGCGCCGTTTTTGACGACTGGTGTTCAATTTGTTAAATCCAAGGGGCTAAATCAATATGTGCGTTTATCATAGACGGTCCGTGCAATCTAGGTGGGTTTTGGAGTCTACTTGCAATGATGTTTCCTTGTTTTGTTTTATCGCAAAAAGTCTCAGAAGGAAAAAAACTTGAATACAAGTGGTGCATGTTTAAACCCTTTTCAACCACAATTACGCTAAAATATGATCGTAAACATTGTTGTATAGTCACACATTCCCAAGGGCGTGGATTTCCTAAATGATTTTTGGGGTGTCTAATTATGAGACTATCCATAACAAGTATACTGTTTTTGATACCACCATGTTCTTGCCTTATACCAGTGTGCAAAGTACGGCATTTTCGTCGAGATCTTGTCGGTGCGAGTGCCCTTGGAGACAGGACCGACTGGTGCAAATTTTATCAACCTGATGCGAACTTGCGAGGTTAGTGACACTTAAACTAAACAAATAATGGCTGAATGGCTATTAAGACACAGGAGGGGGCCTTATAAAAATTCCTTAACTAACTGACTAATGATTGAGGTAGCATTGCATTGTAGGGGTAGGAATGGGTGCATTTTTTCCCTGGTATGTGCCAGATTGGTGCGAATTTTTGGAGGCTGGTGGTGCGAGAATTTTAGATGGCTGGTGCGACTCGTCTGGCATGCTGCCATACTTTGCAGACTGGGCCTTATAGCTGGACATATAACTGGGTGACCAAGTAGGCCTGTTATTTATAAATTTTAAAGTCCCTGAAATGAGAAATAGGAAAATTTTAAGGATGCTCTTAGTAGGCACAGAAAATAACTTGAGCTTTCATTTGGGGTGCCACAGCAGTGACAGGTCCAAGGGATCCCTGAACTCGAGTTCAGGACCCCTTAAGTTTGAAAGGATTAAGGGCGGCCTGAGGAAAAGGGTACCCCAAAACTGATTAAACCAGGTCTGTGAGGCAGAAAATACCTTGCTACTGCCCCCACCACTAGAATACAAATTATGGGGCTACAGATGGAGCTTTGAAGTTTAGAAGTTGTGAAAAATGGCATTAAAGGTGCTGAAAACAGGTTTTGTTGTGCTAGGTTGGCTCACATCATGTTCTGTATGGCCATATGTCTTGGTCTGTATATATTATTATCTCAAGTGGCAATAGAAATCAAATATTAAAAAACTTTTATTGTTTCACTAGGTATCTATTAATTGATTTTGTATATGACTAGTGTTTTATTTACACAGATGCACCAAGACATGTGAATGATCATAATAAACATGTTGAGCTTCAATATTTGAAGCAGGGTATAAAGTATGATTTCCTGTTTCTGCTTCAAAGATAAATGTCCTCTAAAATTTTAAGAACAGAAATAAGCCAGGTAGAAAGAACAAAAGTTTGTTTCATGGCCTAAAATATTGTTCTGGAAAATGGTCTCATGCATTCCCGTAATTGCGAATGGGTGTTCCCATCTATGGGTCAAGCATTCCCATTTATGGCACTGTTACCATTTTTAAGTCACACTAACCACAGTTTTCTCCCACTCATTGATGATGATAGCCACCCTTTTGGGTGAAGTGTGCCCTTTTGGTTGACAGCATGCAATCTCAGAGGGCTGCCCCTTACTAAAATCCTAGATCCATCTCTGTGCATTGGTACCCCATAAGGGATATAAATGTGCATTCCTGCACAGCACAAATATGTGATAAACCATTTCCAATTTGCCAGAAGACTCCACTGCAAGGACAATGGTCCAATCCAAGTCTGCCAAACATAGAATAAGCTGTGTCTTTTGCACAGATGGATGCACACTGGGTGATCAAGGTGTGTGTGTATGTTTTAAACTGACTGATTATATGCATCCAAGTTTCTGATAATATCTTGTATTTTTTGTCACAAGAAAGTTGAATCGTTTTGTTTTCTCTAGTATGGATGAAATATGGAAGCACTGCCACAGAGGTACAGCAGAAATATCACAGAGAGATTGTGTCCACCACAAAAGAACAGGTTGCTGAAATGCAAATTGTTCTTCTCAGTACCCAATCCTGGTCCAAATAGGTCATCAGCAACTATTCTGGAAACTTTTTCAGTCCTGATTATTAATGCTAAAATGCATCAATTAAGAGCTTTGGAAATAGTTATCATGGGAATGATGTCATGGAAAGAAAACAAGGTTATTCCCAAGAGACAGCATTGCTATTGCTTTGAATAGAACCATGTTCAACAATGGAGTGAAAATTGGGCCTCATCTTAGCAATGGTTGATATTTTCCACTGCACTTCTGAGGAAACGTTGCCAATGAATAATGTTTGAATTATCTATTTGAAATGTTACAGGAATTGATCTGATTTCTGGCGCCTCAAGGTGAAGAATCACAAGTATTTCACGACGCATGTATGTACATGAAAACATTTTTCTCTAGTTAAATGAAACATCGGAACTGTTTCTGAGGCTCTTTTTAACCCTATTTCCGTCAGGCTCCCGGCTAACCCCTATTTCCGGCAGGGGGGGCAATATCGGCCCCCCCTAAGATCTCGTAATCTAACCGGCCGATTTTGAAAATTCAAAGTGCCATAGATTTCTCTGCTGCTAAACTTTATTTTGAAAAAAGAAAATTTCAAAATGTTGATTTTTAAGGAGAAAGTCGTGCAAAATATACAATTTTTGTGTATTTTTTAGATTTTCCATAATCCTTGTCTCTGTTGTACGATTTTCACAAAACTAGTTCAGATTTACAAATAATTGACCCAAAATTGTCATATACTCGAGTTACGCAAAAATTCGAAATTCAATGGCAGTTCCAGGACCAGGACTATGAGGGGAAATATATACAACCTAAAAAGTTTTTGTTACGCGGATTAGAAGCCGTGATATACTGCTTGGCATCTTTGACACATAAATAAATGAAAAAAGTGAAAAACTCATCAGGGGCGGATGCAGTAAGGTAAAACAGTGGGGTAAAATACATCCCAACAATATGCGAGTGGTATGCATGAGTATATTAGTCCCTCGACTAGTTGAAATTTATTTCTGATAATTTTTACCCTCCCATGGCAGCTCTGGGAAAGGGGGTGACATAGGCGGATCAAGGACTCTCGTCGTGGGGGGGGGCGGGTGGGGGTGATTGGAAACACATTTTTAATATACAACGATATTGAGTCGCGGCGGTGATACTGGCTGGGAATATGCATTTTGAAAATGTGTAGTGACTGGACACGCCTCTGGTAATCTAGAATTTGGTTATAACTATTTTGAATTTTCATATACCCAATTGTATTCGCCCTGGCACGGCTGTAAGCAGTCTTCTCACTTACTAACGTTTAGTCCTTCTTGATAACATTCCCCCCATTTTGAACTGCTGTAACCGCCCCTGATGAATACAAATAGTGACAATTGTGAATGCACTATCATCTCACATAAAAAATGATATAATAAAACCATATAACTGGTATCAGGATCAGCAGAGACGGCTTCCTTTTACAAAGAACCCATCGCATACGATAATACTTGGTTTGTGGATAGAACCTCCCCAAAAACCCAGCCATAGCTCCGCCCCTGGTAAATATATAATATTGACAATTTCAGAAAACCTGCCTGTACTAGTTTTAGGAAAAGTCAGGAAGTTTCAAAGTTCTATCGCAAGCCGTTTCGGAGATATTCTTGAAAAACCTTAGGGGGGCAATATTAGCCCCCCTGCCGGAAATAGGGTTAAGGTGCTGCAAACCCTTTTATTTGTCTCTAAGATAAGGCCTAACAATTTTTCACATGGATGGACACAAAATAAAACCATTATTGATGAGAGAACAACAATGGTGCATCAATCATGGTTGTATCTTGCTTGGTATAGAAGTGATGGGCGAAAATGTTAATGCCCAGGGGCGCTCCCACGGAGTTTTTACAGGGGAACGGACCCGGGCTGGTGCTGACCGGGGCAGGGGAATTTGGAGCATATTTGGTACCTGACAGCATTAATGACGATGAACCGAAAATTTTGGGGAGACCTCCCCCTGGTTGGCCAACAGGAGGATGCGTAGGTACCCCGTCCCACCGCTTTCGGCGCCCATTTAATTGCCCTTGTGTACGGGCAGTGTATCATCTTTGACCTCGATTGACCTCCAAACAGACTTAGCCTAAGATTAGTGGGCACTATCGATACGTATTCATGACTGCGTAGTGCGTATAAATGACTGATCACTATCCAACATTGGCTTTTAGGTCCGACATATCACGCCCAATGCGAGCGTTCTTCCTATTATAACTTGAAGCTACGTGATAACATCCCCAATATTCAGTGTCCTGTTGCGCCCTAGCCTTTGAACTGATATGAAAATGGATGTTGCCTCAGTGAAAGAGCTGGTCCGGCTCTGTCGAATAGCGTTGAGAAAGTGGTTCCGGCTATTTTGCGTACGGAGATAAGCAAGGTTTTATAGAGCACTGCATTTGATACATTTTGACGTATATGAATTATTCCCCTCTGGTGACCACAGTATTGACCTTCCGAAAAAATTCCGGCAGTAACGCCGACTGCATTTCCGACGACCTTTCGATCGCTTTTTCCGCTTCTATCTTTCTTTGTTTCCGAGATCGAGGGTGTCATTTTTAACCCCCTCCCACCAGGGGGGGGTCATAGGTGATTCATGCTGGTCACTGGGGCTAGGGTTAAGGGCCAGCATGTATAATTTTGTTGCTTTCAGATCATAACTTTGACTTTAATACTGAATTGTAATCTCATGAAATCACTTAGGTAATTGCTTGATTCTGGCTTAGGTCATCGATATCGAGAACCCGATCTATATTTTATAGGTTTTTTATATCTATATTTTATCGGAACCTTCCCCCTTGCACTCGCCAGTGCTTCCCTATAGCCATATTTATACCACTTTTAAGACCGATTTTGTAATACATGTAGTATTAGGTTCGGCGACCATCTAAGAAGCTTGGATTTTAGTCGGCGACCACAAGCTCACTTTTTAGACCCCTGTGGTCTGGTACACCCCTGAGCTGATATTGTGTTCTCTGAGGTGATCTATGCCCCTGCTTTGGTCTGGGGGCTAGGAGCTGATCTGGGCCCCCGGGCTGATCAATCTGCAGACTGTTCCCCCTGACCAGATATGTTTCCCCCTGCCATAAACTAATGCCCCCTGAGTCAATATGGTGCCTCCTGAGCCAATATGTTGCCTCTTGAGCCCATCTCATGTCCTCTGAGCTAGTCTAGTGCCCCCTGAGCTAGTTTGGTGCCCCCTGAGCCAATCTAGTGCCTTTAAGCTGATCTGGGCCTCCTGAGTTGATTAAGTAATTTCCTCAGCAGCTCTGGGGCCCTGAGCTGAGCTGTGCCCACTGAGGCTGATGAAGGCCCCTGAGCTGGTATGGGGCTCCTGGGCCGATTAAATTCCTCCTTACTTGATCTAGTACCTCCAAGTTGATCTGTGCCCCGAGCTGATCGGGGACCACTGAGCTGATCCCTTGCCCTCGGAGCTGATATGGTGCTCCCTGAGCTGATCTAGACCCTGCTCTGGTCTGGGGACTAGGATCTTATCTGGGCCCCCGAGCTGATCGATCTGGTGCCCCCTGAGCAGATATATTGTCCCTGAGCTAAACTAATGCCCCCTGAGTTGATCTGGTGCCTCCTGTATCATCATTGTACCTCTTGACCCCATCTGATGCCCTCTGAGCTAGTGTGGTGCCCACTGAGCTAATATCGTGTAAGGCCCTTTGAGTCTATCTGCGGCCCATTGAGCTAGTCTTAAGACCCCCCATCTCTGGTGCCACTGAGATAGTCTAGTCCCTGGGCGAAACATGAGCTGCTCTGGGGGGGGGGGCTCTGATTCACATCAGCAGCCCTCTGAGCTGGTTTTGAATAGACAGAGAATAAGACCACAAGGCCAACTCTCATCACCTCGGGGGTCACGGAGCTAGTCTAGTCCCAGGGGGCACAACTGGGAGAGAGGGGGCAGCTGCTCAGGAGGACTCTTATCCACACTAGGGGGCCCCTGAGCTGATCTTGAATAGATGGGGAATAAGGACACAGTGCAAACTCCCCTTGTAAAATGAGCTAATGAGGCATTAATGAGCCGTGATGGCTAAAACGGCTTGTGATGCCTAGGCACCCCTGGTTATATAAATTGCTAATTATACTGGTGGATTCTAGGGAGTGGTGATAAAAAGGCATGTGCTCCTGAGCTCAGAGCACAGTCCCCTGAACCAGGATTTCTACTAATTAATTCAAATGAATAAAGGACTAGTTTTTTACAATTTTCAACCCGGTCACATCATCCCCATCCAAACTGCCAGCCATTTTACCTTTTCTTTACTCCAACTGGGACCGATCCTTGAAAATATGGAACTTTTAAAGGCGTTAAAAAGGTATCTCCCAAAATATTGCGGCAGCAAAAACTGTATTCGTCCAATGTCACTATGCCACTCCTCCTCCCACGGCCCCAGTGGGAGCCGCGGAACTTGATCCGCGTTCAACCAGGGCTCACTCGTCACGACAAAACCAGTGGGCGTAACAAATAAATTGTTGACTCCAATATGTCTTAGCTTGCACATAGTGACAGATATCACAGGCTCCGCTGATTCTGATGTCAAGTACTTGCATGAGTTGGCCGATTTGTCCTTAAATATATCCAAAACAGTCGTGCTTTGGTTATTTTTATGAGATTTCGGTGACACTTTTTTCCGGTTTTTATTCAGTTTTCCTTTTCCGTCAATACTTGACTTGCATTTTTTTACCAAAGGTACCCAAAAGTCGATATTAACTAAGATATAGTAAGTTTTTTAGGTTACGTTAGAATCGCCCTTTCTCTTCCGTACCCAACAAGTGCCCCTCAAAGTACCAAAGCACTGGCTGCGCCCCTGATCGTGGATAGTTTTAAAGCTCAGATTGGTTTATTGTGAGATGTGTATGTAGCTTTGGGATGTCACCTATAAAGCAAACACGTTTGACAAAAGCTGTAGAATACCTGCCCAACATTAAAATAGAATGTTCCCTGTGCCACAAAAGCCGCAAAAAGCGATGAATAACAGATTTGGTGCGCAATGAAGAGGTGCCGCCCCCGCAACGCCGCCTCCCCTATGGGGTGCCGCCCCCACCGGCTGAGCATCCCAAAAGATTTTGGGAGAATTATACTCCTGGATAGCGCTATCCTCATCCCTTCAACACAACATTGACATTCATACCCGACAAACACTTCAATGTCAACAGTTACACTTTCCGAGGATACGAACAGAGGCTGGCCGGCGGCAGGTCATATACAGGACCCCCATGCTGTATAGTATAATGCTCTGCCGCCGAATCTCACAGAACTGCGGATGACTGGCTTCAAAAAAACCACTCGCTCGATGGTTAAAGAGTTAGTTGCGCCGGATGCGAACTGCAAGGTGTGCGGTATTGAATTTTTTGCGCCGATTACTGAACCAGTGTATTTTATTATTTAATAGTGTCTATTATTCTTGTCTTTTGTACATGGATTGTGTTATGGAATAATTGATGCCTGCCTAAGAATAGCCACATTTCTATTGTGGAGTGTCCTGAAGAAGTAAAATAAATAAATACAAATCCTATTGCTACTTCTTATAGCTCCCCTGGCCTTTTGGCTGACTTAACACGCGCCCCGCTGGTGTCCCTTGCATGACGCGCCCCGCTGGAGGGGCGTTTTTGCCCCCCTCCGTATCTCGTTCCCCACGAAAGCTAAAGGAAAATTACGGCCGGCGTTCGAAAACTCTTGACAAGAGGAAGAGATTTTAAACGAAAACTTTTTATGTCAGGTCAATATTGAGGTCAGCATAGGTCAAAGAAGGCTCCATAGGCTTACAACAGAGCAGTGTACGTTTCCCTCTCTAGATCTGCCCTCAAGGGAGCTAGAGCAAATCTTTATGGATCATTGGATTCCTCTCATCGTGGCAAATCGAATGATGTATAATATGACCTTGCTAGGTCAAATAGTGAAAACAACCTGACCTCGAGCTAGGTCAGGGTCACAGAGTGACCTGGTATGGTCATGTTGCATATCAATCGACTCCCGTGACAATATAAACACAATGCAAGTAAGATGGGAGCTTTATCTCAATTCAGTGAGAAGTTATTGGCAAAACAATCACTCTCTGCTCCCGTGACCTGATATGACCTTTGAGAGGTCAGATGCTCAAAAACTTAACTTTATGGTCAAGATCGTGGTAAGAATAGACGGTTTGAGGATTTTCAGCTTTATCTATCCAGTATTTAGTGAAAACGAGCCCATTCTATTTTTCACCATAGACTTATAGTGGGGTGACCAAAAAATTGACCCCACCTTAGGTCAAAAAATATCAAAATTCCGAGATAACAGATTTGTAGACCCTAATGACCTTATCATATTGTGGAAGTTTCAAACTGATCGGTTTGCTGATGTTCCCTGGGCGCCGCTTCAAACTCGTGATTTTAGGTTTTGAGGTCGGGTCACTTGACCCTGAATAGCTCTTTGACCTGACATGACCTTAACTAAAAAATTTGGTCAGATGTGTAAAATTGATCAGGGATAAGGTACTGTAAGTTTCGTTGTTCTGCATTTCTTCGTTTTTGAGCTATTTGGGGAAAACCAGGAGGGGGCGAATTTCGCCCCCCACAGCGGGGCGCGTGTTAAATTTCGTATCAAATCTACAAAATTAGTTAAACCTAACTACGGTGAGACTCGGGCGTCATAGCCATGATAAAGATGGGAGCTTAATTTTCACTGTGCTAGTTGGCAGGAAAATAAGGCAAAAAACACCTAAATAACACCTTTAGCATTTGTAAGCTTCGTTTTACTTTGTGAAAAGTTGACCTTAATCGAATTCTTTATGTGCATTCTTGGCCATTTTTAACTTCATTTTCGTGAAAAAAACTAGTTGGAGAAGACAATGAAGGTACTTGATTTTAGCCTTATACTGCTCCCTCACAAAAATTATCGCCACTGGTACTGCTACCACTGTAGGATCCTTTTGAAGCTATGAGCCCATCCTCTTCAATTCACTCTTGCTAAACTTCCCGTCCCTGTTAGTCCTGCATTTCTTCCGATGATCAGCCACGACAGCCGATGTGTTCTGGAGACCAGATTCTGCCCTGGGGCTTCCTATGAAATGCTTGGCTAGTTGACTGTTCTCTCGGATGGATCATTCACACAGGTGAGGTTCGTTTAAAACTGCTTTAACTTGAAATAGCCTTGATGCTGGTTCCAAGTGTGGACATGCTCAGACAGTCATCCCAGCTGATAAACCTGCGAACTCTGAAATAAGAGCCAGCTCTCCGGTCCTATGCAGCTTGCCGAGCTCGATCTGCTGCCGTCTTCAGGCCAGAGAGTGGCATCATTAACAAAACCTGGGCCAGGGACGGTGGATTTCCCGTCAGGCCAAACCTTGATAGGTCTTTCGGTTTCCATGAGCGCGTGGGCTACTTCCTCGTTCTCCTCTGAAATGTCATCGTCTGCGAGAGAGAAAATAACAAGTGATGGAGACAGGTAGTCAAATGCCGTAGACCGGCACAATTTTTGCGGTGCGGTCCATTTTTCTTATTGACGCATTTCGAATGGCTTGGAGGTCATTTAAAGGTGAGACGGCATGTAGCGACGTCCTCATGAAGAGCTATGCGTGATAGATCCCACATAGTTCTGCCATTGTCCGATTTCTTCCTTTTGCTCTGCATTGAACAGGCTAATTTTGCTCTATAGAAGGTCATGGCCCGGTAGAATATGGTCCTTGGATGAATCTGGCGTTGCGACCTTTTTGGATTCCAAAGTGAACCATGAATGATTCGTTCATGACTTCGTTTGACAAATGACAAATTAGCTAAGTAGTATACGGGCCTTTGCATGAATCTGGCGTTGCACCATTTTTGGCTCCGAAACAAACCTTGAACAATTCGTTAATAGCTTCAGGTGCATAAGGTCATAACTTCTTGCCACGCACATTCTATCGAGCCAAATTACCCTGCTCAGTGCAGAGGCCAAGGAAAATGAGGTAAGACAGAACTCCGTGGGATCTATCACGATTAGCTTTCAGAGGACGTCCTGCCGCCGCCATACCTTAAATGACCCCAAGCCACCAAGTAATGCGTCAATACAAAAAAGACCGGCCCCGCAAACAACTACCCAACAAGAGTCCGAGCAGGCATCTTGACTACCCATCTCCAACACTTCCTGTTTTCTTTCATGCAGACGATGACATTTCAGAGGAGGAGGAGAAGTAGCCCAAGCGCCCATGAAAACTGAAAGGCCCATTGCGTTTGTCATGAACGTAAACCCACTATCCCTGGCCCTGCTTTTGTTAATGACAGCACTCTCTGGCCTGAGGATGGCAGCAGTCCAAGTCTTCATAGGACCAGAGAGCTGGCTCTATTTCAGAGCTCGTAGTATGATCAGCTGGGAGACTGTCTGAGCATGTCCACACTTGGAACTAGCATCAAGGCTATGTTAAGTTCAAGCAGCTAAAACGAGCCTCACCTGGTGATGATCCATCCGAGAGAACGGTGAGACTCGCCAAGGATTTCAAAGAAGCGCCGGGACGAAACAGAACACATTGGCTGCGGGCTGATCATCGGAAGAAAGGCAGACTAACAGGGACAGGAAGCTTAGCAAGAGGAACCGATGAGGATGGGCTCGTAGCTCAACAGCATCCTCCGGTGCTGGCAGAACCTGCGACGTTAATTTTGTGAGGAGAAAATAACGCTAAGACCAAATTCCGTCAATGAAGTTAAAAATGGCCAAGATTGCACGTAAAGAAATCAAATTAAGGTCAGCTTCACAATGTCAAACGAAGCTAACAGTTGCTAAATGTGTTTTTTTAGGTGATTTGGTTGGCTTATTTTCTGTTAACAAGCACAATGAAAATTAAGCTCACATCTTTATCATAATTATGACGCCCGAGCCACACCCTAGTACTAATCTTCTAGGTTTTATACGAAATTTAAGTTAGCCAAAAAGCCAGGGAGCTATAAAAAGTAGCAATAGGAATTTTCTTACGCAGCCAACAAGACACGCCCGCTCGCAAGACACCATAGGGTATAGAAGGTATGGGTAAAAAGCCAGCGTGAAAAGTTGTCAGATCTGGGTGATTTTTGCACCACACATCAACATACGATGACTAACCAGAAACTCCCTAGCGCACTTCAAAATTTTAGTTTACTAAGGGACGGTCAAAGTATTTTGCTCTTACTAAGATATTGCGGACCTAAAACGGATTACCAATCTCCTATTGTGAAAACGATTTGCCAGCAATTGGCTCTCGTGGTAATTTAGTTTTATAATCATTTCTAAAATCTGAAGCTGCCGGGTATTGGTGGGTGCGCAATCCCTAACTGGGAGAAAGCGCATTGGTCCTACACATTAAACTGCAGGGAACTGTGCACCCCTTAAAGCAACAGGAATGTTGGAACCATGTATTTTCGGCCAGAAGAGGAACAACAGAGCACTCAGAGACCAAACCCGATACATCAAAAGCGCTGCAAGATGTTCCCACGAAGAAAAACCTTATACATCGCTTCAGCATTCCAACTGGCGGGAAGGAGACAAACCAATGAGCAAATAAAATGTGCCAAGGACAAGTGACCATAACTACATAAAAACGGTCACGTCGCTAAAGACCAAAATACCTTTACTTGAAGGTACGTTCAAGAGGGATTCCTTCACGCCCGAGTGACGTCTCACGGGCGTGGAGGAATTACTTCACCGTTGAGCCGTGTGCAAACTGCTGCTAATGTCACTGTCCGCTTACGAATTTGTGGAATACACTGTAATCAAGTTTATCCCAAATGCAATAAAGAAGCATTCGATTTTCAATCATGGGCCTCTTTTTTAAAAAATTTCGATATTCAATCATTTAATTTTCCCATGTTGTATGCTTCGAGGTGTGACGTCACATCCGGTGATGTGCGCTTGTTGTTGGAGGGGCTGGCTAAAGACTACCCAGGCAGGATAAGGCTCCTGATGGCCGCTGTCTGAACTGTTTTCCTGACGAGAATCGCTCACTTGACCAACGGGACATTCGCCTAAAGTCTGAAATAACAACTCGGCTTGCGTCAAGCGCTGAACACCAAAGCCGATACACTAGCTTTCATCACGAGCGCAATAAACTTAACAATCAGATTGCGAATGTACATGTTTCTCGGATGGTTGTCAGCTGTAACTTTTCAGCTCAGGAATACAAGCTCGGACTTGCTACAGTTTTTGTAGCAAGGGGCACACACGACAACATGGTATACTAAGCGACTAATTACGCAGGAACATATCAATATATAAGCTGAACGAATCACGCAAGAGTATGTAAATATTTTATTCCATCATATGTCTGTTTGTACATAATGAAAATATAGGATCATTTAAAAATGAATCCAACGAAAGCTTCTGCATTTCATATCCATTTCACCTTCTCACCAGCTCCTAAATACATGACCGCAAGAAGACGCAATCACTATCCTGCAGCTTAGTCGGCAGATGAGCAGGGCACCAACTGCGACCTGCGATCACCACAAATCAAGCTGGAGCCGGACCACTGAAGATGCGGACTGCAGTGGCGAGACTATAACCCAACTGAAAGTGGCATCCTTAGCAGCTGAAGCTACACAGAAAGTGATAGCGATATGTGCAGAACTCGTCAAACGCACCATCGCGAATTCCTTCGTTTGAAAAAGCCACGCAATGTTGACTAATGCTGTTAGGCTGACCAACGATCCAAGGCAGGCACCAGCTTGAACCATCCATGTACACCCACTCTCCCTCTTTGGCGAGGTCTGAATGACCCACCCAGACCCGGGTCTGAATCACAAACTGGCTCTCCAGGGTGCGCCAGGCGTTCATGTCGGGGAGGAAGGCGAGCCGGGCGCCGGGCTTCAGAGTGGCGCAGTGGGCGTCGGCGTCAGTCCAGTTGCGAGAGGAGGAGACGTAGTGGTAGCAGTAGCCATTCAGGTGGTACCATCCGTCAGGGCAAGAGAGATCATGGCGACAGTATCCGACCTTTCTACGAAAGAACTCCGGACTCGACAGATTCGTTCTTGCTGGCCTGCGACTCGCATACTGTCGAGAACAGGACACAAGTGCCAGTTCCCTGGTGTGTGAAGCCCCGGCACCCAACACCTTGTCTGAGGCAATGGATACCACAACCGATGCTCGATGGAGCAATAACCGTAGATTTGGGGCGAAAATATTGGGAGGGCTCCCCTTTTTCGAAAATATCACAAACAACTTCTGATACTCCCACTACCACAGCTAGAAGTACGGTAAGCGGCAGCATCGTAGTATAGCACGGACTGCAACTGCATGAACACTGCCTCTTTTATACCGCCGCGCACACTGATGATTATGATCTTTGGGGCCTAACGACGCACCAACTGCAGTCATACGGCGTCGCGCTGTGCAGACTGAGCCACATAACAGTATTGTTATTATGGTAATTCGAACAGGGCCGAAAGTAATCTACTCTATGAGTGCTTAATATCTGGGTAACGTATAAAAGCCGTGTTTTCACTCATGCATTAAGTAACAAATAAAAGTATCATCACGCGATTATCGCTAGCCAACACCAGATTTAATCAACTAATGAGTGACTTCACTTCAACAGCACATCAGCAAGCCCACGTTTAGATCGTCGGGCTCGGTAAACGATGTTATATGCAGCAACTGTGACACTCTCCGCGCTGGCACCCTTCACCGCGATTACAGCCCACACAACTGGACACGTGCGTGCTTCTCGCTTCCTGGATATCGTGTAAAGACCAGCTCCGTCTTTGTTCGTAGCTGGCGTAGGGTTGATGCATTGGACGTCAACCGGCGCTGGTGCGAGATAGACTGGAGTCCAGATTTTCACTGTGACGACCCAACCGAGCAATGGGGCTATTTTCACACATCACACGTCCTATTCTCGACTACGGAGCTCCACTGAAACGTAGCCGGATTCGCAACCCGACTGCCCCGCCCGTGACTGACACCGCCAAGGAGCTGATGGCTGAGCGGCGAGCGGCACTGCGGACCGGCGACCGAGACAGGTACAAGGAACTGGACAGGCGCGTTCGGTCCGCTGTAGGAAGTGACGCCCACGATGCCATCGCGCGGGACATTGCACAGTGGGAACTTTCCACTTTTAGCCTGAATTCGTTCCTAACGACAGAATCTACGAGTGAATTCTATTAATTTGGCTAGGAATCAGTTGACTAGTGATGAAATGACAACATTTTACACTGTATTCAAATTTGAACTTAACACACACCGAGGAGGGGGTCCTAAAGTGCCCCCAAAATCAATTTCAAAATTAGCCCTAATAAATAAAACGGGTCTCAAGTAATGCAACAATAACTTGTGACAATACATGACTGTCGTTTCTCATTTCATATCCTAACACTGAAATCTACGTTCCTATTAACACGCGCAGTAGAGAGGGGTCTTGTGTCAACGCACAGTTGAGGGGGTCCTAAAGTGCCCTCTGAGGTCTCGGAAACCAAGAGGGTTAGAAAAACGCCCGTTGGGGTGTGCGTGGCGGCAATAGTAATCAACATTATGACCAAGTTTTATTGATCTTTGAATATCTTCAAGCTCAAACGGGGTCGGATAAGATCATATATGGGGCCTACTATGGGACCTATTGAGAATTTTTTTAATCTACGTACCAATAACGTGAATTGAGCCTTTTTTAGATGAGGTGAGAGGTATTTGATATGAAAGCATGATTACCCATGTATGAGCCCCTTTCCATAACCCCCTCAGGCCAGTAGGCGAGGAAAACCTGTTGCGCACCGACCTTCAAAGGCAAAGAAAGGAAGCTCATGATTTATCAAGATATATTTTCCGCATCTTCATTGTCCGGCCAGATGTCCTGTCAAGAAAAGAAAGAAAGAAAGAAGAAAAAATCACGTTATACTCACTTATGGTGATCTCTAGGAGAAATGGAGTTCTTTCAGATGATGATGAGGTGAGAGTGACTTTAGATGTGAGCATGCTTTTTTGGGAACACCACAGTGCAGACTAGCACCGGTTCTGATTTTTTTATGATGATGAGGTGAGAGTGACTGAAGATGAGAGCATGATATTTGTCTGTCAAGCGTGGAAACATCGCAGAGCCACTTGACCCCGGGTGCTGAACCACAGACAGGTTTAATATACGTTATTAATAACGTGTTTTTTAACCTGGTTTAGATGAAACAGCCTAGCTCTTACAATTTATTTTATTTGTTGTAACAAAATTATTAACACTACAAATCTAGAGACGCGATTCGCCACGGAATGAAACACGCATACCTAGTTCGGCTACCACAGGGACAAGAGGAGATACGAAAAGATCTGGTCTATTGGTTGACATACAAATCCAACAGTTTCTTTTTTATGATATTTTTTATTACTGTTTTGCTAGCTGGCACATCTTCAACTACTTGAAATTGATTGATGAAAATGGAATTCCACAATTTAGGGCCAAGGCAGGGAGTAGTGAACAAACGATAATTTCTATTAGAAAATGGTTGTTCAAGAATCACATTTTGCCGAGTCTCATGATGATTGATTTCTCTTATTTTGAACATACTGCAGAGTGAATGAGGAAGCGAGCCTGTAAGAAATTTGTGTACTAGAAGAAGCATTTGGGATTTTGCTATATCACTAATTTTCAAAACTTTAAATTTGACAAAATATAGTTCAGAACTATGTGGTAGATTAACATTTGCGATAAGTCTGACCGCTCTTTTCTGTAACACAATTAAACGGTTCAACTGTGATGAGTAATTTACCCCCCAAGCTAGACAGCAATAATTTAAATGAGAATGAACCAAGGAGTTGTAAAGAAGCAGAGCTACTTTTTCGTTAATGAAGTATCTAATCCTATGAATAATCCCAATGCATCGACTAATTGTGGTACAAACATAGTTGATATGAGCATTAAATTTTAGTTGTTGATCAAAAATAACTCCTAAATATTTCACTTCGTTTTTCTCTTGTATTTCCCGATTGTCCAATGATATTTTTAGCCGTTGCTCACTTTGAAATGGAGAGTAATGCTGGCTGAAAGTTTTATCAGCATTAAGGGAAAGATAATTAGCGGAAAACCAATCAGACACGTTCCGAAGAGCAAGATTAACAACTTGTTGCAAGATTTCTGGGTCTTTGTTTTTAAACAATAGGGCAGTATCGTCGGCATAAAGAAGACAGGTCATATTTTCATTTATCAACGGCAAATCATTTATATATAACAGAAATAGAATCGGTCCCAAAATAGACCCTTGTGGTACACCAATAGTAGTATTCTTAAATTGAGATATTTCATTATGAATTTTTACACACTGTTTTCTATTTGTCAAATAAGAAGTTAACATATCATTCGCTTTATTTCTCATGCCATACCTTCCAATTTTCTTTAGTAGAATTTCAATGTCTACAGTATCAAAAGCTTTCTTAAGGTCAATAAAAACACTAAGAACATGTTCCCCATTTTCGAACCCCGAAGTTACATAGTCTTGTAGCATAATAATAGGCATGTACGTTGATCTATTTTTTTGAAACCCAAACTGGTTTTTGTAAATAATTGAATTGGCAACTAGGTGCTCCATTAGCCGGGCAAACAGGAGTTTTTCCAAAATTTTTGACAGCACTGGTAATATACTAATAGGTCTATAATTTGTCAACTGTGATCTGTCACCTGTTTTGAATATAGGTTTAATTTCAGCAACTCTCAGACAATCAGGAAATACTGGATTTTCCAAACAAGCATTATAAAATTGGTTCAGGTAGGAAATGATACTTTTATATGTTTTTTTCAATAATTTGGTATTAATTCCATCGACACCTGCCCCTACATCTTTCAGATTTTGTACAATAGAGTTGATTTCTTTCTCATTTGTTGCATATAGATGAAGCTCCTGTTCACAGTATGGTACCTGAATTATAGGGTCAAGAGCAGAGGGATGTATTTTTTGTTTTAGCTCCAGACCTATAGTAGAAAAGAAGTTGTTGAAGGCTTCCGCTAGATTTCTACTTCCACTTGTCTTAAACCCTTCGGTGTCATAAACTGTTTCTGGTAGGCTACTATTTTCGCTTGATGCATTTCTTAGTTCATTTATTGTTTTCCAGGTTTTTTTCGAATCGTTTTTTACTTTGTCAAATTCAAATGCGTAATAGTTTTGTTTCGCTTTACGAATCACCTGAACCAAAACATTTCTGTACCTCTTGAATTTCTTTAGGTCATTGTCGTCCTTACTTTTGAGTGATTTGATGTAGAGTTCATTTTTTAAGTTAATGGAGGCCAGGATGCCAGGTGAAATCCAAGGTTTTCTTGGATGGGTCTTACGATTACAATTATGTTTATAAGAGAATTTCACTATACCTTTCTGATAACAATCTATTATTTTGTCACCTATAATGTTCGCATCTGTCTCACCTTCGAGGCAGTGTAACTCGATCCTCAAAAAATCATTCATTTCATTAATTTTTCTATAGTCAAAGCAAGGCATTTGAGTAGGTGTAGCAATTTGCGACACGCATTCCTTTGCAATTATCATAACAGGAAAATGATCCGCAATATCACTCAACACAATCCCTGACAGTTTTATGGACGGTAACTCATTTGTAAATATGTTATCTAAAAGCGTATTTGAGTTTCCTGAATGTCTGGTCGTTTTTGAAATCGTAGGAAGAAAACCATACGAGCACATGGTCCAGAAAAAACTTTTAACGTAGGAATCATTTTCCAATGACAAAAGATCAAAATTGAAGTCACCAGTAATATATGTAATTTTATTAAGTTTAGCGAGCCATTCCAAAGCCGAAATCAATTCTTCAATAAATTTGTACTTATCTGAATTAGGTGCTCTATATATTTGACAAACTACAAATGTTCTGCTTTTGCACAGTTTGGCAACTGCACATACAACATCAGCAGTCGTAAATGGAGGAGGATACAATTGCTCGGGCTTTAGATTTGTTTTTTATATACAAGCCAGACCCACCTCCCCTTCTGTCTTCCCTGTGACAAAAGAAAGCAGAGAAGGACGAGATACCAAAATATTTTTCGAGTTTACTATCAATCCAAGTTTCAGAGATTGACAAAATGCTCCAAGGGACTGAAGTTTGTTGAAGAAAATCAATGATATGGTCAAATTTATTCAAAATTGATCTAGAATTCATATGCAAAATGAGTAGGGCTTTCTCTTTATGATTTTCTAAATATTTAAGAGCCGTGGGCTGATAATATGAACATGTATTTTTTACTCTTTCGAAATCTTCATGGTAATCTAGATTTTCATCTTCATCTGATGTTTCAAAAGGATTAAAGCTTAAATTATCAAGAAAAATATTTGTTTTAACATTCTGAAGCATCCAGTACCAACCAAAAACCTAAAAAAAGTAGGACAAATCCAGAAATTTAGAAATAGTAAGAAGTTTCAAAAATGAAATTTGGACTTCAGGAAGACAGAAGCAGTAAACACTAAACAAAGGCGAAAGGGTGTTTCCCCAGGAGTCCAGAGAACTTATATGTTCATATTTACATCTTAATTAAACTAGTTAAACTAGTTAATAATACAACTTTAAGAAGAAATTACAATTCTGGAAGTTATACTTCTAGGATACCATCCATGATCTCTAAACATGTCTGAACGCAAGAAATCCTAGCACATGTCTGGTACAGCGCCACCTACAATAGTTGAATCACAAAGTGCATGCCGTGCGGAGAATCTACTGTTAGTTTTGTAACACTGCGCGGGTGTGAGTAAACGGTGGCATTCAAAGTTGTTGATAAATTCCTAGCTAGATTCGCGTTGAAAAAATAATAAATATATTTCCAAACTACTAATTGTGCCAAAAGAAGTACCACTACCTACACAACAATGCACAGGTAGGCAACTACCCACCATCAGAGGACAAGAGAGGCAACCAAAACGATTAAGCACAAACATCACCAGTTCATTCATTTGAAAACAATCGATTAGACCAAAAATATAGCAGAAAAAAAACTTTCAGATAGAGCAGGCCCAAATCATCGAGAGAGATCCGTTGGCTAGAACATCACTGAAATGAATAGTGGTTGATCTGGAAATACAATGTTGATGTAGATTTCTGAAAAGAGAATGCAAAAATAATATCAGTGTGTGTTATCAGCCCTGGGACAGAGCCAGTGATTATGTGGAAAATAGCCAGCAATACACCAAAAGCGAATTAAAGTCATATATCAAAGGTAGCACGCAATGTTTTCTGGAATTCTGAGTTCAAGGCCATTAAAGGTCGATGACCTATAACGTAACAATATGCCATGCCATATTCACAATAATGTACAATTTAACCGGCACTATAGCAGCTTTTTGGCGGGAATAGATTATTTGACCTTGAAAAAGGCTTCTGATCTTGAACTGTGACCTTGACTATTGCCTATTGAAATACCTCTGACCTTTCCTTAACTAAGAAATCATAGCATAACCTTCATACTGAATAATGTCATCTGACCGGAAAACTGGGGTCAGTGACCTTGACCTTCATGTGGGTTGACCTTGACGTATAACTTGATCATATGACGTTATGACGTCATCACTTGGTCTGCAGTGCAGGTGAACTGGTCTGACTGCGCGATTGCGACGGTAAAAAATGTAGGTCTGACTTTGAAAGCCTATAAGTAAAAAAATTACTAATCAACTTTCACAACTCCTTCACCAATTGACGCTTTCATAAACTCTAAAAATGCAGCCGAGTAAAATTTCTCGGTAGAGAACGGTTCTCTGGACAGCTTGGAAAAATATTTGAGGGGCAGTTTAAGATCCCTTCACTGCACGTGTTAACATTTTATCATTATATTATTTATTTTTGCTGGAAGAACTACTAATGTCATCTCCGGTAAAAGCCAACAGAGTATCACACAAGTTCTGGCGTGGTGCCGACGTAAGCGTATTCAAGAGATCCGATCGGGAGAATCTGGTCGCGGGCGGCATCCGGACCACGAGGTTGCCAATTTTCTGCGTGTAAAACTATCAGATGGAAACCAAAAATTATCCAGCGCGCGCCAAAGTCTGTCGTAGGTGTCGATACACCCTCGTCCTCCCTCGATAGTCGCATCTTGGGAGAAGGGGAGGAGAAGTGACATTTTAAGGGGTGGCATCGAACTTTCAAGGTGCGTCGAAGTTCAATCGAAGGGGAGTGCCCCCACTTGCCCCCTGGATCCGCCTGCGGTGACACCACCTACCTTCATCTGTAATTATCGCTATAAAGTCCATAACTCCACAACCTCAGTGGCCTCGCTGTCATTGTGCCTGCATGGGCGCCGCGCCGGCCAGGCGCATTGCGGTTGAAATACCAACGTTTCTCTTAGAATCACAAAAATTCGCAGGAATTTTTTTGGGATTGTACCTAGAAGTGTCTGCCATGACCTAATATATAAATTTCCGTGCGCCAATCGACGTCACTAGTAGTTAAAACCTTACACACTTCTTGGAGGCCCGACATTGAAAGTGGTTAGAAACCAAGATACGTTAGAAACAAGGTCGAATACATTATTATATAATTTTATTCCTATGACATTGTTTACTAATCCGACGTTTATTTTGGACATAAAAGGGGTCAAGCTTTCTAAAAATACAAAATTTTGTACACATACAACCATATCAGACGTCCCACTTGCGTTTGTATCTTGCCATCATTTTCTGGCATTGAAACAGGTAATACTGGATGTCCAACTTTCTCCGACATTAGATACATTTTTCATCCACTTTTAGGAAAAGGAGACAAAACTAATCTTCACAATCGTAAAATTTGGACAATTTCCAACCAATTGAGTGCATATTTTGTCCAAAAATCGAGTTGTTAACGTTTGATTAAATTCGGGCTACTAGTGGAAAAGTTCCTACTGTGCATTCGTGAGCAGTCCGACCTGTCTTTGCCTCTAAGAAGACGGTTAAAACTCTTAGCACTGATGACCAGTGGCGGCGCTTGCACATTATGACAGTCTAGGCACGATTGGCTTAGAGGTAAGGACGTTGAACAGGCTTTTTACCTGATAGTGGACAGGGGCGGATCCAGCAGGTCAGCTAGAGAAGGGGCAAGCTCAAGTCGATGAGCAAAAAGAATACTTATGTTGAAATGTTAAATATCATAAAATTAAAAATATAAAAAACATGTTGGTGGATTGTGGAAAGGGTTATGCAGCAGTATATGAAGGCACCAGGAAAAATTCAAGGATAGGTAGGTAGGTAAATAAGCCGGGAGGGACAAGGTACTCACGAGAGCTTCCCATTTCAAGGATTTGATTGTGTCGCGCGGCGCCTTCTTTGTGGCCATTTTTTGTCATCGTGGTTTTTGCCTGTTTATGATGTTTTGTGTTTTTTAATCCCTGTTCTTGTGTTTACACATCGTGTTTGACGATAACATATGTAGGGATCTGAGGACAGCTTCATCACTTCATTTTTTATGACGTCCAATTTCTATCTGTACGATCGATTTGTAAACGGATTTTTTACATTTCATCCACCGGATTTTGTACCATGGCTCATGCTCTTCATAAGGGTTTCACAAATTAAATATCTTGCTATTATTAGGGGGTCGTGATAATCCAAACTTCTTTGTCTGCCCCCCTCAATTTATGAAGTCGACCATGCTGAATCCAAAAACATAGTTTTATTTTCGTCAGATGAGAGCAACCCCCTGTACATCCCCTCTGAAGTTTGCAATGTAGGAATAGGCTCCGTGCGTGTAGCCAGTATGGTATAATGACTTGCAGTGAGTCATCGGATGACTCTTAACTCGACCAACACTGAGAAGCAGTAGCATTGGTGTTAGACATAGCAGTACTCTACAGTTGATACCTGTTCTGGTTGTAGATGGGAAACAATTTACGTTCGCAGGTCGTTACAATGACCAAATTTTTAGAGGAAAACAATTCCCGAGGAGTCAACCGTAGGCACTGACATGGTAATGCTACAGAACAAACTAAGCGTTTTGATTATTTTCTGTCCCTTTTATACATGCAATTGATATAGCTGATTGTCTCTGTTAATACCTTTAGCCCTCCAGGTATGGAGTCCACTACGTATTGTTCCATGCTGACCTCTGCCTGCAGCGGAGCGCTTGTTGATTTGTATCATTTGTAGGCTTTTTACCCAATCACACCTGAATCCTTACAAATTGAATATCACGAGCGGACCATCGGATCGGAATTGATAGCCCGCGAAGATGCCAATAACAATCGACCGTGAAAAAACAAAACGTGACCTTTGCCAGTTTATTCTTTCAAATACTTCAGTTCTCCACGGAGCTCAAACGACTGAACTCTGTGAGGCCATTTTTTATCATGTATTACTCATATTTCCACCCTATTGAGGTGGCTTTTAAAGTGTTGTCGCAATGAGTATGAAGTGATTATAAACTATGGAAGGAGTCCATCTGATTGATGGCCTTGCTGAATTCTGCAAACATAACATCTTTTCTACAAGAGATGTTGCTCAGATAACCTTTAGGTTGGTGGGGTCTGTGCCCTGGGTCTTCGATCCATCATTACAGAAGGTGACAACAGCCTGTTCGTCCGAGTCCATAACCTCTTTCACAAGTACGTCGAGGTCCATTGCCTCGATGCTTTTACCTGCTTCCCGGATGATTCTCGACTAGGGGACGGTGTCGAGATCAATAATGTCGGGAACATCATGAGCGTGCCAATGTCTGTCAAACATCCGGTTAGGGACAGTAATAACGGCAGCCACGGCTTGAGTTTCCGACATATGACAACAGCTCTTTAGATTGTCGACTGTTTCGTAGAACTCTGGCCCCACTTTTCGGATGCTCTCTGGAATATGCCGACATGTGTGCGGGAACTTATCACCTGGCTGCATAACAGAAGTCCCAGACGACGAAGGGCGCTTTCTTCAAACAATTTTCATAGTTTTAATTCCAGCGTCATCATGATCAGGACAGAAAGTCGTATCTAGATCCACATCAGCTGCTCCATCCTGGTCTGATTCTGGCTTGTCCTGACTTTCTGTCCCCTCGCTTCCAGCCTCTTTCACTTTTTCGGCCCTTTCGTGCATTTTATCCATGGCCGCTAAGCAATCGTGTCTTCGTTCCATTGTCTTCATCCATTTTTGGTCCACAAATTCTTCACAGAGCATCTGCCTCTGACCTCCCTGGTCCTTTAAAAACTGTCATTCTGCATCTGTCATATTTACCCCATGTAATTTCTCACGCCTCTTGCGGGTGATGAGTATTCACAGAAAATATCAAACACTTTATCGACTTATTTGTTGAAATATCCAGCTCTTTGGGAAAAGCCTTCGTTCTGACGTTGTTTCCTTGTCTGAGCTACGTTTATAAAATCCTCATAGAGCTCCAGTATGTGTTTTTGATGTACTGAGTTGTTATTGTGTAACGGCTGCAGTACAGGAAATACTCCTGGATAACCTCGGCTAAAAGAAGGGCCGCCTCGTTTTAAGAGCGCTGGACTTGTCCACCCCGTTTGGAACGAAGTGGGTACAACATATTCTGGAGCACATCACTGTTTGTGGGAGGAATGTCTTGCCTGAATTTGCCTCCTTCTACATAGTCCACTCCGCAAATGGACCTCTTGGAATGTGATTTGGTCATCTCTACAGACATTGCCAACATTAATACGTAATTATTCTTAGGATCCACGGGCTAAGAAAAAGAGCTCAGGAGCAGGATCTCAAAAAGAGAAATTTGGTTAGGCTAAAAACGACGAAACACTTTTTCCTAATCTGAAAATGAATAAGCAACCCCGATCACCTCAGTACTTGTTCGAAATAACTTGTAGAATATCGGCACGACGAGCGAATTTTTACGCAATGTTGTGCGATAGTTATTAAGCTAAATTCTGTGAAGTATCTCAGATACAGGACTTTAACTTTTAAAATTAACGTAATAGTGCTATTAAGTTCATCGAATTAGTTAACAAGAAAGGGATCAGTCGTCATGAAGCAGACCATGTTGCTTTCACAGGGCACATCATTTTTCTTTTTAATTCACTCCCCTTGAACTTTTTACCGGCCTAATTAAGTATATCTCGGCACCAAAACAAAACTTTTAACTTGCGTTTAGTCTACCTATCTGGGCAGGATAAAACAGGGATGTAGGGAAAGGGACATAGATTTGTTCCTTAGGTTTTCTTGACCGTCGTTACCCGCCATCTGTTTTTGGTTTCCTGATCTAGTGCCTCCGATTCTTTGGTGCCCTCGCGAATTTGACCCTCATGAAAAACTGGCGGCTCCGCCCCTGCCAGACAGGTTAGCAGAACAAGAGAAGTCATTCACTAGCCATTATCACGTTGGTCATTGTTTTTAAGCTCCATTGTGAATAAGGAGCCACAAAATAGCTGTCAGTGTCGGTCTTTTGCTTGTGTGGTAGGTTGAGCTGGTCTATTTTTTACATAACAAACTTCAGGGGGTATGTACAGGGGGGGTTGTCGCTATTTGAGACGGATAAAATTATGATTTTTGAATTCAGCATGGTCGATTAAATTAATTGATGGGGGCAGAAACAATGGAAAACTATTTTGAGAAAATAACACCACCCCCTACTATTATTATCCAAACAACTGTCCCGCACAATAGAAGGCTAGACATCCACGAATACAAGAGTCAATAACCGAATCCGCTGTAATCAAGGTCCTAACACGCGGCATCGCACGTGCTAGCAGTTAAGGCAAGCTTGGGTTGCTGATTTTACGAGCCAGTACTCGCGTCCGAATGAATGAGGTATTAGAGATGTCAATCAAAAAGCACACGTTAGGTTTGCGACGGTGTTAGGCAGATTCAGCGAAATCGCGAAGTGCCTAATCTCACATTGGCTGACGGTAAGATCTGCGAACGTAGATTCTCAGAGGTGCAAATCATCGGCCTCTTTGACCCAGTGATCCGAAAAAGGAACATTCTCTGTAACTTAAACATCGAATCAAATTATATTTCTTCCACATAAAATGCATACCTGCTTCGATATTTGAAAGTGGCTAGGCAGTGCCTAATGTGCCTCTATGGCAGCGCCGCCACTGCTGATGACAAGGACGCAAATGCTCTAAATAAGTACTTTGTCGAGATAGGTGTCACAACATCTCAATCCGTAAACTCATCGGGACCTGATCTCCCTGTGCGCCTGCCGCGTGTTAGCACTGGCTCATTCGAGTTGCGTCCCATTACATCGGACTATCTGATGACAGTGGTCAGTGTCATGAAGAACTCGTCCTCTTGTGGCGTAGATGGCCTCCGCATCAGGTTCATTAAGATGTGCATCCACTTGCTGTGCCCTGTCATCACTCATATCGTCAATAGGTCAGTCTAACTAGTCATGTCGTACCTGATAGTTGGAAGCTTACTGTTGTTTACCCCATTCGAAAATCTTCATAAATCAAATGATTTTAGCTGTTTTAGGCCCATCTCGATTCTTACGACCATCGGAAAAATAACAGAGCGCGTTGGTTTTGAACAACTTTTCCCATACTTCTTTAGCTATCATCTTTTTACCCCAAGACAACACGGTTTAGGCCCAATCACTCTACTGACGTTGCTCTTCTTACCGAACGGGCCGCGTCTGTAGCGCAATGGATAATCGCAAAATTGCGTTGCTCTGTTTGCTTGATTGTTCGCGCTGTTTCGACTGCATCCCGCATGACCCACTGTTGAGAAAGCTGGAACTCTATGGAGTTGACACGCGCTGGTTCCGAAGTTATCTTTTCAACCACTATCAGCAAGTTCAAATTCAAAATTCCGGGACAAGGAATGGATTTGATCTGTCGAGACCCCTTCTTAACACACTCGGAACATATCAGAGGTCAACCCTGGGCCCGCTGTTGTACAGCATCTACGCAAACGACTTCCCCCTGTACTCTGACACCGCCAGCACAGTCATATAGGCCGACGGCAGTCAAGTCTTCCTGTCCGGCCCACCCAGAGACCTTGTTCAACTCATCAGTTCGATGGAAATCGATTAGTCCCTCCTGTCTTCGTGGTAAAACCAAAACGGTCTCAAAATTAATTCAGCTAAAACACAGCTTCTTGTTTAGGGTTCTCAGCAAATCTTTAAACGCCTCCCGCACATCACTCTCAAGTTTGTGGGCTCAACTCTTACCTGTTCTGACTCTGCCAAAAACCTGGGAGTGTGGTTTGATCAGCACCTGTCTTTCACCACCCACACGGATGACGTCGTACGGCGCTGCACCGGAATGTTGTGTGGGCTGAGCCATATCAAGCATAGCCTCCCGCAGCCAGCACTGATTACCCTTGTAAAGGGCTTAGTCCTGCCCGTTATTAGGTACTGCTTGACGGTATACGGAGCGAGCTGTATGACCCAACGTCACAGACTGCAGAAGCTGCTTCACCATGCTGCCCGTGTTATTTCCGGCCGGAGAAAATACGACTGCATTAGCGATGTAATTGATAGGCTGGGATGGCTGTCTGTAAGCAGCATGTTTAGATACCAATGTCTTACGCCTGTGAAGAAGATGCTTGTAATATCTGAACCTGAAATAATCACTGGAAATCTTGTGACAAGGTCGAACGTATTCGGACGCCAAACCAGGCAAAGTGAAGGACTGTTACGCCTGCGATACGTTCAGAGGCAGGGTGATGCAGATTCTTGTATACAGCTGTAAAAACGTACAACGAGCTTCCAATCACAATAAGACAGCATGGTTTCCCCCGCTTCAAGCGAACACTGAAAAGATACCTCCTCGAGCGGCAGCGAGAAGACCGGGACGCCGCGTGACCGAGTCTGGGTTGGGAATTTTAAACGCGTTGAATGCTTTTACCTGTTTTTAGCTGATTTCTATTTAATGCCTTCTATTTACATTGTTATACATTTTTGTGAACACTGAGCTGCATATCGTGATTATGCCCCCTCAATTCCGTTGTTTTATCGCTTGACTCGAGACGTGGAATAGCCGTACAACGTATGGATATATCTCACGATGTCTAATAAATAAATAAATAAATAAATAGCTGTGTTGCTATATCGCGTCTGATTAAAACAAGGCCGCTGACTTCTGAACAGAACGAATATTTTCAACCCTGATGCAACAAAGGTTGTATTTATTTTTCATTGGCGGATATACGGCGAGGCGTTCCGTTAATGCCTCCCCAGGCGCCAGAAAGGGGGCATCATATATCCCCCCCAAAGGACAGTGAATGCTAGAAACTTTAAAATTTGGCTGATGTCACACGTTTTAAAATCGATTTAAAGGTTAAATCACTTGATTAGAAATACGTTTTCAATAGTGCCGTCGCATGCCTATCAAAAAATCAATTTGGAACCTATTTATTTTACCCTGCCATATCATCCCAATTCTATTGCATTATGACATCCATCAGCTTACAAAGCAAGTGAACAGGTGCGACCGTGCACTTTTGTCGGTCTGAAATAAATTTAACAAATCATGACCAGCCGTTGTTCAAAATTATTTCCCAAAACCAAAGCCGACACATTTCATCTCACACCTCACGTCAAAGCCGGCACATTTCAGCGTTTCATACGGCATCCGGTGTGAAACGCTGAACGCCAAAGCTGACACATTAGGAACTGCCACTGCAGCAAGAAACTCCACACTCAGACCGCAGATGTACCTACTTCTTCGATGGCTCTATGGTGTAAGTTTTGGTCTCTTCACATCATTTTAGTGATACAAGTAGGAATACGCCACAGGTTTGCAACATTAGGTTAGTAGGGCAGGATAAAATAACGGGCAACAAACATCGCATTAAGGAAATCAAGCTTTATGCTGAAGGGATCATGCCAGGCCAGGAATTCATTCTACACTTCGATATGTATCAGACTCCGTATGGCTAGTTTATGGTGTTAATGGAAAGCTAAATCCAGTGAAACCGCCCTCCTCCCTCTTAGCTGCAAACGACATGTCTGTTTGAATATGCAAGCTGAGGCTGTGGCTTACTCGGTTTGGCAGACGTGTTATGTCTTGGCCACTGATCTTTGTTCCAATTCATTGTCTGACGATAAGCAGAGATCCAGGTCGCTAGCTACATCCTGCGATTGCTCCACATTAAGCTAGAGCCGAAACGAAACTCTCTTAACACTTCCTTTACCTTCTTCCTGTCACTTTCCTTTTGTTACTCTTCTGAGGCCTTTCTTTTACTCGGCCTGTGCTCACATTTGATCTTTGGAATATCGTGCGGCGCCTGCCGCTGGACTTGAATGCTGACGTTTTAATCTCCTGTCATGCCTTTTAACCATACTTGTGTATGTGTATGTGTGTGTGTGTGCGCGCGAATACGTGTCATGGCTACAAACGTGCAGTGCAGTATGCAGTATCGTGCAGTGCAGTATGCAGTATCGTGCAGTGCAGTATGCAGTATCGTGCAGTGCAGTATGCAGTATCGTGCAGTGCAGTATGCAGTATCGTGCAGTGCAGTATGCAGTATCGTGCAGTGCAGTATGCAGTATCGTGCAGTGCAGTATGCAGTATCGTGCAGTGCAGTATGCAGTATCGTGCAGTGCAGTATGCAGTATCGTGCAGTGCATATCAGTATCGTGCAGTGCAGTATGCAGTATCGTGCTGTGCAGTGTCGTATCGTGCAGTGCAGTATGCAGTATCGGCAGTGCAGTGTGCAGTATCGTGCAGTGCGCTGGCGACACACAGGTTCTTGTCAGAAGAAAGGTAATTTCCAACAGGCCGTATACTAAAACTAAAACTAATTAAATCAATCCAGTAAATGTAAATTGTCTGATACTTACGAGCATTATAATTGTATTGCATTCGCTTTAGATGGATGCAGAAATCAGTGAGCAGCACTAAATGTATGTGGAAATAAGTGAATAGCACGATAGCTTGAACAGATGGCAGCTTAAACAGCTTTATTCTTTGAGAATAATCAGTACTCTTTAAGGTACCAAGGTTACGATACATTTGCAGATAACGGTAAAATAGCGGCACCTTGTTTTCCGAGAAAGCGCTACATATGCCAATAATCCAGATCAGCTATATGCATAGGCAATTTCTGATGATCACTATCATTTTCTTATTTTTCCGACCGTAGTTTTCGATTCCAACTGCAATTGCAGCTCTCAGGCAACAGAGGGATTCTCCTCAGCATTGTAGAGGGATGGTGGCTGGGCTTGGCACCAGAGAGAGGGTTGGCTGGTACGTGGTTTTGGCCACACGCGCCGGAATAAGGGGCCTAGGTTCTCATTTGTATTTTTTATATATTTCAGCCAAATTGGGAACAAATCGGAAAAATTTGTAATCGAACGGTGCCAAAGTTAACAATGAGACCGACACGGAGGAGTTTTTGGTATAGGGAAGGACAGTTTGTCAGCAGCTTGTTAAAGATGGATGGCCCTTTTCATTCTTTTTTCGATAGCATTGTCTATGTTTCTGACTGAAATTAATGGAAAAACAGAATGATCTTTTTTCAGGTATCTTGTGAATTCTGTTGCGTGTCCTTATCTTTCGGTTTATTAATTAGTGCCTTTTTTGGTTAGAAGTGGTGGTTAAAAACACTGGGACTATATTAAAATGTGTTTGTTTTTCCCGGTCGGAAGAACGCATACAAAACAATAATGTAATTTAAATGTCTTTGCAGGCAAATGACGGCATCCAAAGGCTGCCGTAACGGGCCACCTCTGGGAGGAAAAGCATCTGTGACTGCAAGATAGCTCACTTCCATGCCCGCTCCAACGGATGCTGCCTACCCAGGAGGAACTGGCGTCATCACTGGGCAGCGTGATCCCCACAGCTGATCCAGAGGAGCCTGCAGATGCAGATATTCAGCTGTGGTCTCCACCACATTTGCCGTACCGAGAGTCGTCTGAGGCGTCACTGTCACACCAACAGTCTTCGCGGGACGCCACTGCCGCACTGAACGCCACTGCCACACCAGACTTCACTGCTGCACCAGCAGTCGTGGAACGCCACTGCCCACACTCCCGCCTCAGCTATCGTCAGATCAAAGATCCGCTGCTGGTCCCAGCTCCACACCTGCGCTCTGCGAGCGAGAGAGCAAAAGCGACTGCACAAGGGGTGGTGCTGCATCCCACGCCACCGCACCATGTGGACAACTTATAAATGACTAGAGGGTAACAATAATATTAATTGTTGGGGCTTATCCACCCCCCGCTGCCAGGGTCATATGGCGTCGCCAACTCTTTCCCTGTTGGAAGGGTTTCTCGGGAGCTAGCTTGCTCCATGTTCAGGGAAGTCGCCGGGTCTTGAACCCGGGTCGGCTGAATGGAAGCCAGCCACGCTGACCACTCCACTACTGCGCCCCTAACAATTGACTAGAGAGTGTGTCGGCTCTGTGACGTAGAGGATCTGACCTCGGAGCAGAAAACACCTCCCAGCAACCTCAGACGGAAAGGACACTCCGAGTTGGTTTCGGGCGCGGAAGTCACAACCTCCAAGTCGGCACCAACGTTCGCATTGGGGTGCCGACGTTTGCCACGCTCGGGATTGGCCCAGATACCTCAGTGGAGTTGTGCTGAAACGGACGGAGAATTTAAAGTGGCCCTTATTGATCATTTCCATTTTTTCTCAATGCCATACCTATCCATTTCCTTTCCTTTGTGAATAGTCCAATACATTTACATGCTCACGTACCTCCTTGATTGGGAGGGGTAAAATGACACTTAATATGGTGGGGTAAGCGATTCTTCAACTTTAAGGTTTTTCCCGGGATTTAGTTTCTGGTAGGTATATAAGAAAGTTATTAATCGGATATTTCGAACCTATTTGACGATTCCTTATCAGCAAATATGATGGCACTGTGCATCGATAAAACATACATAAAAATAGAAACACACAATGGCTACCACTTGATCTTCCCAATACGGCTAACTCCCATTTTGTTAACTTTTCAAACCATGTTATCAATGTTAGCTATTTTTTAGATGATGTCAATAGACATAAAATATGAATATTGACTATAATGGCATTTGATTTAATAACTGGAAATATTATATTACCTGTTACCAGAACAATTACTAAATTACCTACTACCTAAACATCTAATACCTACAACGATTCTAATACAGGGTCCCAGATTGGGCTGATGGTCGCCTTTCCGCGGTCGCGATTTATATCTGCCTCTCGCAGTCTGATTTCGATCGCCGCCCTAACTAACCGGCGGCCAAGCTTTGGTTCTACTGCCAGAATTTTTACATCTCTTGGATTTAAATCTTTCCTACAATTATACACATGACATGAAACTGCTGATTTTGAAAACCTACCGTTCCGAATATCTCCTATGTGCTCTTCCACCCTTACCCCCAGTGGCCTCCCCGAATCCCCTACGTATTTTGACCCGCACTCACAATTAATTTCATACACTGCCCCTCTTTTTCCTCTTTGACTAAAGGATCCTTTACATGTGTCAACATTAAGGTTGTCTTAGAGCTATGCGCCACTTTCATCCCATGGTTGCCTAGTGCCCTACCGATTCTCTCGCTGACCCCTTTAAGGTAAGGTATCGACACGTAATCATATGTTTGATGCGGCAGCGCCCCTGCGGTTCCTGCCCTGGTTCCTGAGCTTGTCCACTTTGACTCGGCTGCTCTTGCCCACGGTCTTGCTCCTGTTGGTTGTTTTGTGTTAGCGCTCCTGTTGTTGAACCGGCTGCTTTAGGCTCCTGCTGCGATTGTTGGTGTTCCCTTTCTGGCTCTGCTCCTGTCGTTGCTGCTCCTGTTGTTGCACTTGCTTGTTGTTCCTGTTGCGGTTACTGGTGTTTCCTTCATGACTCTGCTCCCTCCGGATCTTATCTGTGTTCTCGTGTGAGAGCTTTATCTTTGAACTTGTCCGGATATCCGTTTTCTCGGAATATTTCCTTTAGCGTTAGCATCTCGTTTTTTTAGAGAGACTGCTTCTGCCGTGATGCTCTTTGCTCTTGCGCTGAGGCAGGATATGATACCTGCTTTTATGCTGGAGGCGTGGTGGGATTCGTGTCTAATATACAGATTAGACGCTGTTTCTTTTCTAAATACCGACATCTTGAGTTTTACCGATTCTTTAGTGATTCGCATGTCAAGGAGGTTGAGGGTTCCTTCTTGCTCTTTTTCACGGTGAACTTTATATTTTCCGATATGCTATTGATGTGGTTATGAAACTCGGGGAGTGTTCCTGGTCCGTGCTGCCATATTACCAAAACGTCGTCCACGTACCGACGCCATAACCGCGGTTTTAGCCTGGCGGTGCTTAGCGCTTCTGTTTCTAGGTACTCCATGTAGCTATTTGCTAATATCACTGAAAGGCTAAGGCCCATGGGCGCCCCTTCCCGTTGTTCGAAAAACTTCTGGTTCACTTCACTTCTGGTTCACAAAGTTTCGCAAATCAAATTCCTTGAAATGCGAATCACTAAAGAATCGGGAAAACTCAAGATGTCGGTATTTGGAACAGAAACAGCGTCTAATCTGTATATAAGACTCGAATCCCACCACGCCACCAGCATAAAAGCAGGTATCATATCCTGCCTAAGCACAAGAGCAAAGAGCATCACGACAGATGCAGTCTCCCTAAAAAACGAGATGCTAACGCTAAAAGAAATATTCCAAGAAAACGGATCCCCGGACAAGTTCATAGATAAGGCTCTCACACGAGAACAAAGACAAGATCCGGAGGGTGCAGAGTCAGGAAGGAAACACCAGCAACCGCAACAGGAACAACAAGCAAGTGCAACAACAGGAGCAGCAACGACAGGAGCAGAGCCAGAAAGGGAACACCAACAATTGTCGTGACTCCCTGTTGTCGGTTTATTGTTGTGATAAAATGATGTGCTGCGTAGCTGAAAATGTTTCACTTACTTTCAGAGAATGCATTATTGATCTAGAAGATGTTGGGTTTGTTTCTGGTATGCATAAGAATAAGGCTCAATGTACTGAACCTCTCAATAGGAAGCCTTAGAATGAAGATATCGCACCGTCGCTGGAGAGCAAAACTATGGTGAGCCTGACGTGTGTTTGCTCTCACTGGCAATTATTATATGTAGTGTTACTGTTACTCTTCACGGCTAAATTGTTGTGCGGGCGTGTCATGTGTGCTGTTTTCCTAACGACCTCCAGATTCTACGTCCAGCTAATCTAATTGTTCTTTTCCGACAGAAACCACATGCATGAATCTGCTGATGACCGCTCTTTCCATTGTGTTAACCGTTGTCCTGTGTATTCTAAGCCATCTCTGCACTTCTGGCTGGAAATACAGGGACCAACCAGCAGACTGTTTTTACTTGTGCGTTAAGGAGGCACCCAGGTTATCGACGGTGGCGACAGTTTCAGAGTTTTGGGCAATGGATCAAGACCCAAGGGATGTACTCAAAAAGGACAGAGCCAGAAAGGTTGGAGCTCTCACTAAGGCAAGACGACGAGCCTTCATAGTAATAGAAGCAAAGGGAAGTCGCATACAGCTTGTAAGGCTTATGGGGGAGTGCTAGATGCACCTGTCTCAGCCACCGGTCCCGGGTTCAAGTCCCGGCGGAGTCCAAAAGTCGATCGATCCCCAAAACCCTCCAACAGGGAGAGTGCACGCCACCCTGGCAGTTGGTCGTCGTTAAACCCCAACGATTATTAGTAAGGCTTATGGAGCAGATTGATGATGCCTGCCAGGCTGTGGAAGAGGTTCATTCCCAATACATGAGTCACCTCAAAGAACAGGAAGACCTGCAAAGGGCAGAACAATACATTCAGGAAGTAAAACAGAAGCACGAAGACGCCATTGAAAGGATAAGAGTGCATCTGCACTCTAGGAAGGATGAGGCCCCGTCAGCTGTCTCGAACCTTTCTTCAAAGTCAGCCCTCTCAGCAAGATCTGACAAAAGTAAGGCACGAGAGGCTGAAATTCAGCTGAAACTAAAACAACGCAGGGTGGCTCAGACGGAGGCCGAAATGAAGCTGGAGGATGAAGAGCAACAAATAAGAAGAAAGAGAAAAATGTTTGAGCTCACTACGGCTCGTGACCTTGCACAGCTTGAATCATCCCTGCAGAAAGCTGCACTCAACGACCTCGAGTGGGAACGTCTGGATGACTTCAGAGATGAGCCTGCACTCGAAGATAATCCTCCCCATAAGAGTTGCCCACCGGCCCTCAGTCTACATTGAGCCTTCCCAAGATTACTCTACCCACGTTTAGCGGGGATGTTCTGGAATGGCCGCGATGGTATGGACTTTTTGAAGTTATGGTCCATAACAAATCGCTGTCAACGACCGAGAAGATGATGCACCTGCAGGCCGCCGTATCCGGTACAGTGCGCAAGACCATTAGTGGTTTTTTGCTGACACCCGAGCTCTACAAGGATGCCCTAGAGACTTTAAAGGAGAGGCTTGGAAGAGACCGGGACGTTGTGCGTGCGCACCTTCATGAGCTGTTTGCCACCCCACGAATCTCTAACATGAACGCCGTCCGCCTGGAGAATTTATTTGCAGTGGTTAACAGCACAGTGGCTGTGTTGAAGACACTGAAGAGCGAGGGTGACCTGAAGAGCCACGAAAACCTACAACGGACGGTGGAGAAGTTGCCCATGGAACTCCGAAGAGAATGGAGTAAGTTCGAGATCGAGACCCAGCCTAGTGAACTATCGCTGCAAACGTTTGCCGCGTAGCTGGGCAAGCAAGTTAAGATCATGCTCAACTGCATCGACAGCACTTGCATCGACCGAAGAGCTCCTGTGAAGCGCTCTAGGCTCACTGTCACTGCAAGTGAAGTGCAGTGTAGCTGCTGTGACCAGAGTCATACTCTCCTTGGTTGTGAAGTATTCGCATCATGGTCCCCAAACGCCCGGGCTCAGCATGTGAGTGACCACAACATGTGTTTCTTCTGCCTACAAAGAGGTCACAGACTCAGAGGGTGCAAGGAGGCAAAGGTGTGTGGACAAGATGAGTGCCGGATGAGGCACCACGCTCTACTACACGGCAACCGTCGGATAATCAGCGGCCAGAATGGCGGTGCTGCGACTGGTCTGGCCTATCAAGGTCATGCTGTTGACCGCATCGTTGCTGCGTCGTATCCCACGTCTGAGGAAAGTGTTACTCTCCTACAAATCGTCAATGTGCGGATACATGGAAAGGGCGGTAAGCATCGAGACGTCACCGCACTTCTAGACCCGGGTTCGCAGACATCGCTATGCTGCCATGATGTGTTGGAAGACCTGCATATAACCGGTGAGCGACAGCGACTTAGTCTGCAGAATGTGGAGGGCCCGGGGAGTGTACATGACTCTGAGCGAGTGTCAATGACATTGACCTCGCTTAGCGAAGAGGACCGAAACACCTCTGTCCACGTCCCCGAGGCATTCGCGGTGCCATACATAAACGTTAACCCTCCAGCACTCCCTTCCAGGTTGACAGACAAGTGGCAGCACATACATGACCTCGACATTGTCACAACCAACGGAAGGCCAGTGGAGCTGTTGCTGGGGGCAAACGTAATCGAGGCGGTCTTGCAAAAGGAAGCCAGACTTGGTAAACCGGGCCAGCCTGTAGCAGTCAGAACTGTCTTCGGCTGGACGCTAACCAGATCCATCAAGGGTCTCGCCCTCGAAACCTGCCGAGAAGTTATGCTTATCTCAACCGTGTCACAGGAACCAGATCTCTCAAGTCAGCTACAACAGTGGTGGACGACTGAATCATTTGGTGTAGCGGTGAAGTCTGATGGAACTAAGTCTCAAGAAGACACGAGGGCTCAATGTATGATGGAAGAAACCACAGCATTGGTGGACGGGAGATATGAGACTGGTCTCCTGCGGAGAAAAGATCAAGTCAGTCTCCCTAACAATGGAACCATGGCTGTTTGTCGTCTCCAAAGTCTACAAAGGAGCATTCTGCGGAATCCAAAAAAAGCAGAACAGTACAGCCAGATAACTGATGACTACGTGGAAAGAGGCTTCGCACGCAAGCTATCCAAGGAAGAACTGGCAAGCAATCACCCCTGTGAGTGGTACCTGCCTCACCACGGCGTAGTTAACCCTCACAAACCGGACAAACTTCGCTTGGTGTTCGATGCAGCAGCTGAATACCGAGGGACGTCTCTAAACGATCAGCTGCTCAGTGGCCCAGACATGCTTTTGGGACTACCAGGAGTGCTGCTGAGATTCCGAGAGAGAGACGTAGGAGTCGCCGGTGATATCGAAAAAAATGTATCACCAAGTCAAAGTGGTCCGGGAAGACCAACACTCCCTACGGTTCCTGTGGAGAAACCTCAACGTGACTCAAGAGCCAGAGACGTGCACTATGACGGTCATGATCTTCGGTGCCAAGTCCAGTCCAGCCTCTGCGAATTTCGTGTTGCGGAAGACGGCTGAGGACAACCGCAGTGAGTCATCAGTACAATCGAAAGACGCCGCAGATGCAGTCCACTCCAATTTTTATATGGAGGATGTTTTGAGAAGTGAAGCGTCTCCGGAGGCAGCCATGAACATGCAGGAGGCAGTCACTTCGCTACTAGCGCTGGGTGGATTCCGCCTCACCAAATGGAGGAGAAACTCCGTTCCAGTCCTTAAGAGCATCTCTGAGAGAGAGAGAGGGCGCACTCTGACCTCTCTCTTCCATCAGAAACTGTTCTGGGGTGTGAGTGGGACCCGGTGGAGGACACGCTCGGGACACGTGTTGTTAGTGGTGAAGTACCGTCCACAAAGCGGGGTGTGGTGCGAGCGACAGCCCGCCTCTTTGACCCTTTGGGTCTAGCTACGCCATTTGTACTGCAAGCAAAACTACTGGTACAAACTCTCTGGACGTTGAGGTCTGGATAGGACGATGAATTGTCCGGTGCTGAATTGGCGCGCTGGTTGGCATGGAGAGACAACCTAAAGCATTTGGGAAACCTGACAGTTCCCCGAGCTCTAAGCAGCGGGATAGAAAATGAAGCGTGTCGAGACCTGCATGTCTTCTGTGACGCGTCAAGTGTAGCATTTGGTACTGTGTGCTACCTCAGGACTGCCAGCAGCTGTGGAAACCCAACAGTGAAGTTTGTCATGGCCAAGTCTCGCGTCGCACCACTGAAGCAAATGTCAGTGGTAAGACTTGAGCTCCAGGGTGCAGTTATGGCTGCCAGATTGGCCGAGACGGTAAAGGAGCAGCTGATACTTGCCATAAGACAAACTATCTTCTGGTGCGACAGCCGAGCAGTGCTCCAGTATGTAAATAACGAGAACCGAAGGTTTCACGTCTTCGTTGCCAACCGTGTGGCAGAGACTCGCCAGTCTACAGACCCGGATCAGTGGAGGCACATCCCTGGTCGTCTCAATCCTGCCGACATGTGCTCCAGAGGACTGGGTGCAAATGAACTGATCTCAAACGAAATTTGGAAACATGGGCCAAAATTCCTCTGGGAAGAAAACAACATGTGGCCTGTTCAACCCACCTGGAGTTCAGCTCTATCAAAGTCTGACCCGTCAATGTACAGCTGTGCCAAAGTTGGTGCTTGTATCACAAAATGCACAATAGGTTTGCTAAGCCGCCCCACTAAGTGAATGTCAGAAACTTAAAAATTTTGTTGGTGTGACACGTTTTAAACTCGATTTCAAGGCTAAATTACTTGATTACAAATACGTTTCTAATACTGCCCTTGCAATCCTAGCAACTCATCGATTTGTAACATATCATTTATACCGATTACTCTGCGGCGTTCCAGAGCGTCAATCACAAACTTATCCTATACAAGCTCAAGCACTCTTACCAAATCACTGACCTGGCACTAAATTGGCTATCATCCTATTTGGGCAATCGAAAGCAACGTGTCATTGTCAACGGAAAGTGTTCGGATTGGGCTAGGGTAATCTCTGGAACACCAGAGGGTAGCATTCTCTCACCATTATTCTTTGCTCTGTTTGTGAACGATCTCCCGGACGTGATCAAAACGAACTGCCTTCTTTTTGCGGACGACGTAAAATTGTACAGCCAAATTATCTCTTTGGAGGACATTGAGCGGGTTCAGGGAGACCTGATGCTCTCATACAGTGGTCACATGATTGGAAACTCCAACTAAATTCTTTGAAATGCAAAGCATTCTCAATTACTCTGCAACGGAACCCCACCCTGGCCACCTACAAAATTTAAAACACTGCTCTGGACCGGGTAGATTCTATCCGGGACCTCGGGGTATGGCTGGACACCAAATTAACCTTCGCCGACCACATCAACAACAGGGTAACTAAAGCAAACAGAGCTCTGGGCGTGATGATTAGAACCCTCCAATCTTGCCATACTGGGGGAGAATTGTCACCGGAACCTCTCCTGGCAGCCTATTTTGGCAACATTCGGGCAATTCTAGAATACGGTTGCGTGATTTGGGGGGGTGCTGCCCAAACAAAACAAACCTTGAAAGACTTGAAAGGGTTCAACATAAATTTATTATCTGGCTCGCTTCCACTACTCCTACATTAACAACGTCTTTGACATACTCAGACCTTTTAATAATAATTTTGGGGCTTATCGACACCAACTGCCAGGGTCATATGGCGTCGCCAACTCTTTCCCTGTTGGAAGGGTTTCTCGGGAGCCAGCTTGCTCCTTGTTCAGGAAGCCGCCGGGCCTTGAACCCGGGTCGGCTGCGTGGCAGACAGCTATGCTGACCACTCCACTACCGCGCCCCCTACTACTCAGACCTTTTGGCGACTTTTAACATAACCAGCCTTTCAAACAGGAGGTATCAATACGATGTACTTTTCGTTCACAAAATTCTAGCCGGGAAGGTGGACTCTGCTCTCTTGCTCAGGACATTCCCCCTTCACGTCCCCGCGCGACCCACCCAGAATATGAATGGGACATTGCTCCACGTTCCCTTCGCCAGGGTGGATACGGTTAAAAGAGGTGTATTTTGTCGGGCGGCTGGTGCTATGAACTCCTTCCTGACCGTGTGTCAAAATTCAGATGTATTCAGTTCAACATTTTGTCAGTTCAGATCTCAAGTCCGCGCGTATATAAAAAGTCTGTAGTGATCTCGCCTTGTTTTCTTATAACGTTTTATTTGCATTTAGTGCGTATGTGGATCCGTTGTATCCTGTATAAGCTGAGTGTTCGACCGTCGATCGTGTTTGATCGTCTTCGATACGACATGAGCTGTAATAGGGGGCAACCTGTTGCTCATGACACAAATAAGCAATAAACAATGAGCATATTTATTTGACTGCGATATCATCCTGATTTTATTGCATTACGTCAGCCCTCAGTCTACATAGCAAGTGAATAGGTGCGAACGCACACTTGTGCCGGTCTGAAATAAAGTTCCGATTTTGAATGAATACGAATTAAAAACAAAACAGTCGATATTCAAAACCATTTCGGAACACCAAAGTCAACACATTCCATCTCACACATCACGTCAAAGCCGACACATTTCAGGGTTTCATACGGCATCCCGTATGAAACGCTGAACGCCCAAGCTGACAGATTAGAAAATACCACGTTGGCAGGAAACTCCACACTCAGACTGCAAATGTATCTAGTTCTTCGATGGTTCTCTGCTGTAAGTTTTCGTCTGTTCACATCATTTTAGTGAAACATGTAGGAGTACGCCACAGCTTTAGCAACATTAGGTTAATAGGACAGGATAAAACAACGGGCAACCAGCGTCGTATTAAGGAAATCAAGCTTTAAGCTGAGCGGACCACGCCAGGCCAGGAATTCATTCTACCCTTCCATATGTATCAGGCTCCGTTTGGGTAATTTATGCTAATCCAGTGAAACCACCCTCTTCCCTCCTGGCTCTAAACGACATTTCCGTTTGAATATGCAAACATGAGGCTGTGGCTTACTCGGTTTGGCAGCCGTGTTATGCACTGGCCACTGATCTTTGTTCTTATTCATAGTCAAACAATAAGCAGAGATCCAGGTCGCCAACTACATCCTGCGATTCCTCCACATCAGGCTAGAGCTGAAACGCCCAAGTTCCAGACCTCGGAATGCGGCTCTAACCGAACTGCCGGGGGCATGCCTAGACAAGGATTGAAATACATCTTCACACATTGAGTCTAACGGAACGCACCTTCGTAGGTCATAACCAATTATCCGCTCCATCAGGGTTGCTTGGTTGTTCATCGCCCCAGGGCGTATGAGGAGGCTGAGCTATCCACGTACACCCACTCTCTTTCATTGCTGAGGTCTGACTAGCCCAGCCAGGTTACACCCGAAATAAACTCCTCCTCCGGGATGTACCGGAGTTGCTGTCAGAGTGGAAGGCGAGCCGAGCGGATGGCTTCAGAGTGGACCAGTTGACGTCGGCGTTTGTCCAGTTGAGGCGGATTGAAACGTAGTAGTAGCACTAGCAGTAGCTGTGCAGCCTGACTTTACTGTACTTTACTTTACTGACATACTTTACTGACATACTGTACTTTAGCAGTATGGTACTGTAGTGTACTGTTCTGAGCTGGTTCTGGCCCACTTAGCAGATCTAGGAACCTTTTAGATGGGCAGGGCCCCAAGCTGATCTTGAAACCCCCGTGCTACCACTGGGGCTCCCTGAGCCTCTTATCTGGTCGGGAACATCTTCCCTGGTATAGACCCCTCAGATGATCTTCGACCCCCTGCGTTGGGTTTGGGCCTTCTGAAAGACAGTTTGCAAGTGGTCCCTGAGTTGATCCGGCAACCTGAGAGGGTATGATACATAAGCTTACCGACTTTTTTCTTGGAGCCTAAACAGGTTTGGAGGCCCCTTTGCTGGTATCGCATCATATTCCTCTCAGGGCCGCTGAGAGGAATTGTAAAAAGGTTTTTGGCATGGTCCTAGGTCCTCTAGCTGGTTAGTGTCCTTTGAGCTGACAAGGGCCTCCCTGGATTGGTATCGGGTGCTTATAACTGGTATGGGCTCCTTTATAATGTTCGGGGCCCCTGTGCTTATCTGGGGCCTGGTGGGCTAGTCGAGGCAGCCAGGTGGTCTGAACCCCCCCCCTCCCATGGGCTGTTTTTGTGCCCTAAGTTAGTGTTGGGCCCATTCAATTGGGCTGGGGCCCACTGAAGATGTATATTTCAGTTGGATTCTGACTTGACCTCGGGGCCCCTTACCTGCTGAAGGACCCCCTGGGAGACCAAACTAGGCGGCTGTATCCACATTCAGGTCTCACAAAGAGGCTGGATATAATCAGTGTGTTTGCGAGAGCCCCGCTCAACGTTATACGCTATCAGATTTCAGTATTCGGGGTAACGTTATAGGACTCTGCGGGAAAAGTGGGGGGGAAAGTGGGGGGGCAAACATACTCCGTCCCACACTCCCAAAAGTGGGGAACGCGGCCGCCCCTCCCCCCAGAAGCTGGCCACGTGGTCAGAAATATGACATGCGTATTTTGCCCTTAGTAAGATATTGCAGACATAAAACTAATTGCCATTCTCATGTTGTGAAAACAATTTGCACAACAACTGACTTGTTGCAATTTAGTTTTATTATAATTTCTAAAATATGAGCCTCTCGAGTATTGGTGGGTGCGCAATCCCTAACTGGGAGAAAGCGCACTGGTCCTACGCATTCAATTGCAGTGAACAGAGCACCCCCTAAAGGCAACAAGAAGGTTGGAACTATGTATTTTCGGCCAAAAGAGGAACAACAGAGAACCCAGAGACCACAGCCGATACATCAAAAGCGATACAAGATGGTCGCACGGAGAACAGACCTTATACATCACTTCAGCATTCTAACAGGCGGGAAGGACACAAGACCAATGCACAAATAAAACTGTGCCATAGGACGGAGGGTGACCAAAACTACATGAAAACAATCACGTCGCTAAACACTACCAGGGCAAGATTGGGCTCCTGATGGCCGCTGTCTGAACTGTTTTCCTGACGAGAATCGCTCATTTGACCAACGGGACATTGGCCAAAGGTCTGAATTAACAACTCGGCTTGTGTCAAGCGCTGAACACCAAAGCCAACACGTTAGCTTTTATCACGAGAGCAACAAACTTCCCACTCAGATTGCGAATGTGCATACATGTTTCTTGGATGGTTCTCGGCTGTAACTTTTCATCCCGTAGGAGTAAAAGCCCGGACATGCTACAGTTTTTGTAGCAAGGGGTACACATGACAAGATACATATATCTTATTAGCACCGATATATATATATATATATATATATATATATATATATATATATATTTATATATATGTTACGGCCCGTATGGAAAACCGGCCCGTTTGCAAACGGGCCAGCCCATTTGTAAGCGGGCCAAATAGCTGGCCCGTATGCAAACGGGCCAGCAAATTGGCCCGTTTGCAAACCGGCCGAACTTTTTGCAAACGGGCCAAAGCTGGTAAAGATGTGGGTAGCAGGTAATGACAAGTCAACTTAGTTGATGGTATGTCGGTTAGGAGAAAAATTGTCAATCGCGAGGTGTAAGTGAGTGACATGTCAACCATATCAATAATAATTTGAATAAGAGAAACACGCCATCAATGATCTGAAAGTTTTTTGGGTGATAGCTTTTGTCATGAAACTGCCCTATGTCTATCAATAGCTGTCATGATACCGTTAAATATTTACTGATAGATATATATCCTTCTAAAACCACCTAAGCATAAGCATAAGCCTGGGCATAAGCAATCATTAGCGATCCCTGTTTTAGTGAAATATTAATTCTCATACTAGGTAAGTATGCACTTTGATTAAGTTACTAGTCATTCTAGATACTTGTTAAATATGTTAGCAGTCAAATTCAAGATAATTTATAAAAACATAGGCGTTTTTGTCTTTGTTCACGGCTTTGGCATACAGTTTCTCATATTGTAGCCCACATCAGGGCAACGAGATCAGCAGAACAGTAGATTTAAGCAACAGTGCATTTATTACAAATTTTGAACCAGCTCCCCGCAGATTGCAACACCATCTCTGATAAAACTTACTTGCAGAATGTTGGGGGTTGGCTCCAAAGATACAGAAAATGTCAACTAGGTTGTACGCCACCTGTTCTTCTGACTTTCTTCGGAGTGGACGCAACACTACGAATTTGGTGAGGTGATACTGACAATTTAGTATATAGGCATATCTATCCTTCCTCTCACTGTGCCAGTCGCTGAGGTCGACTTGAACATGTCTGGCCATGTCATCAGTAATGGTTGAGCGAGACACTATTGTATTCTGTAGTCGTGTCTTCTTTGTCTCGCAGTTTTTGCAGGTTTCTAGGTACAGCCCGACAGTCGCACGGCTAATGTTGGCGTATTTGTACTTTACTGCGTTAAAGGGAAAGTGGCACCTTTATAACGTAATTTTAACTGAGATAGCCAAGATGTAAAGCATGCTGGAAAACCCGGCACTCAATATATCGTTTGTCTTGAAACTCAAAACTTCCGTAGAGAAAAGCTAAAACCTACCTGAAATAAACCCCACATGTACCCCCATGTAGCAGGCCACAACTGTCAGCTGTTGGTGTGACGACATATGCTGACGTCACGGTGAGTATCAGCCAATCGAAGCCCTTGAAGCCTATTGAATATGGTAGTAGTGTCAGATCATGACATCATCCACAGGCAGACTTATTACTTTCCATAGAGGAACATTTAAAAAATAAAAATATCGAGCTTATTGTACACGTTTTTAGGGAAATCATGGACGCTTTCATGAACTTTGGCTAGAAGTACCCCTAATTGCACTAAATTCCAAGATTCGACCAAGGTGCCTCATTCCCTTTAAACGTCTTGCTACTGCCAGGATGCCCCAGTGAAAGGTGCAGCTCATAAATAACATCAAAGACTTCCTCATTGTGGATGATTTCTAGTCATGTGTTTTTGTTGATCAACTTGTGCACTCCTGCAATTGTAATTAAATCATACTTTTTGAAGCGCGGGTAGTGTCTCGCTAAGTACAGCTTTCCATGAGCCTTAATGTCCGCTAAGTCTTTGACGATCTCATCATAAGTAGCCTTCGGCACCGACTGCGTGTTCGTTGCTTTCTCATCTTTCGCAGCAACAAAAATAAGCAAAGAACTCCTCTTGTGACATAGTTCCTGATTATAATCATTGTTGGTAACTTAATGAAGCAAGAGAGTGGGCACAAGACGAGGTTTAGGACAACACGCACATTGGGAATGATATGACCGCATTCACTTTTCAGGGAATATTTTCCATAGTATTCAACAATCGAAAACCAATCTGATCAGAGGCTAGATAATGCCGGCGTTCACCAGAGGTGGTCCTTGCCTGTGACTAAGCCAGATTATTAGCATCGTTAAAACTGTGTTTTGGCAAACAAGGAACACTAAGTTATTTCTGGATACATATTTAGTTTGATAACTGAATACGTAGGCACCAGTCATCCTTAAATGCTAAAGCTCTACAAGCAGCAATCTATTCAAGCATTGCAAGCATTTCTTCACGCATGTAAATGGAATGCAGTGCAGTCACGATGCTTGCCATGTTCAGAGATTAATATTAACTTTATTTAATCGCCCAGCTTACAAATTCATTGGAAATAAAAAGATTCATGAAAATGGAAAAAATAGATGCATTAAACTAAAAATACGGACTTTCTCTAATAGACTAGACCCAATCAGTTTCCATACAACATAGATTTCATGGTCGAAATGCGATCTGATCAAACCGCAGATCCAGATACATCTTGGAGTCGTCGAGTTCATGAAGCGCTATTTTCCCAACACTTTAGCACAGACTCTGCCATAGTGATGTGAAAAAACACTCGTACTCCATCTGCATGCGATCCGGATCACATTTTGGCCATAGAGACTAGGCCAGTGACTATCATCCGAATCCAAAATTGAATAAATATGTATGGAATACAACTAATTTGATAATGACCTGGATTCAAATGTTCATCCAGTTTCGAAGCTAAGCTGTTCCGGCACTCAGCAAAAGGTGGAGGTAATGTTACCTGGGATAATTTGGCCAGAAAGGCCCCGAAGCAGCCAATTTGGATTCAATAAAGCAGAGGAAGGAAGACTGCAGCATAAAATGGAAAATTAATTTTGAACTTTGTTTCAGCTACTTAATTTCCTTTACCTAGAAAAGATGGCAGCCTTAGCTAAGCCTTCTATGATGAGAGGTGCTGGCATTGCCTCTAATCCAATTATCCTGGCCAGGTATGATTGTAAATGCAGATGGGGTGGCACTGGACATTTATCAAATTCCTAAATCCATGACTCAAAAATGAATATTTTAATATGGACCTGTCCCCAAACCAAAAATAGAGCATAACCTGAAATCGAAGATAGTAAATTTCTAATGCTATATTTAGGGTTCAATCCAAGAATGACGCAATATTCTTAAACGTAGGTACACAACCATGCATAACATTTACCAGAGATTCAGCAAGTGTCAAGGCGACGAGGCGGTCCAATCACCCCTGCACTTCACAGATAAAAGGGCGTACAACGCTTGGTCTTCCGGCGGCAGGTCGGGTCACTTATTATGCTCAGGAGGTGGAGTGGGCGGGATTTATCCAATGCGCTTCGGTCCAGAAGTGGAAAAATTAGGCATGATGCGATTTGGAGCTACTTTTCATGAAATTTGATCAATAGACCCATGCCAAGAACGCTGCTGCGTGCGAATTCATTTTAATCAAATCCGTTTTAAACGAGCCGGCTGATTTGTAAACGGACCGGCCGGTTTGCAAACGGGCTGGCCAGTTTGTAAACGGGCCGGCCGGTTTACAAACGGGCCAGGATACTAGAAAACCCAAACGGGCCAGACTTTTTGCAAACGAGCCACATCGCTGGCCCGTTTGCATACGGACCGGCCCATTTGCAAACGGGCCAATTTGCTGGCCCGTTTGCATACGGGCCGGCTATTTGGCCCGTTTACAAATGGGCCGGCCCGTATGCAAACGGGCCAATTTTCCATACGGCCCGTAACATATATATATATATATATATATATATATATATATATATATATATATAATACTACATATTGGCCGTACCTGATATTAAAAAACTTTTACTTAAATGTACGTTTCGATGTATTGAACACCTCCTTCAACATGACGGCAAAACTTCCGCTCCTTTGCACCCTACAACAAGTTTAAGAAACAGCATTCAACATTTATGAAATTATTCTGCTAACGTGATATAAACACACGTCACCTCCACTGCTAGGAGGTCTTAAAATAAATATATAACGAAGACCAGTTGAAGTTCACAGCAAAAAGTTTAACGTTTTAAATTATTCCGGAATATTAAACCATGAAACACATATTTTGAGTGAAGGGATCTCAAGTCCTACAAGGAATTCAACACTAAAGCTTATTATTTCGCATACGTAACTGGGTCTGCTCCTATCACAATCAGTTATGTCACTGAACACTCACAAATCAGCCTAGTCTCATATTTTCCCCTGCCTCCCTGTCGTGGTATGTGCCAAGTAGGCCCATCCACCTCCTTTCCTTCTCTCGCCTTTGGAATTTGGAACGACCCCAGACCCTTTCTAACCCCAAGAACGTCATGTCGTCAATGGAATGGTCAGTCTGGAGGAAGTGTTGGGTGACTGACAGTCGACCCCTCACCCCTGGTGACCGCACGGATGAGAGATGGTTCTGCCTCCCAGTGTATATCACGTCACCAGTCTCCCCAACGTAACATACCAAAGAACATCTGTCGCACCATATAGCATACACTACGTTAGCTGTTCTACAACCAATCGTTCTATCGAACCAAACCTGCCCTTTAGGCCCCTGTACTGTCTCCCTTGCATACCACCTCCTACATATCACACAGTTATTTTTGCAGTCTTGCCTCCCAAGCCTTTTCCCCACTAATCTCGCTGTCTTTTGGTGCACCAAAACGTCTCTCAGATTTCTTCCCCTCTTGAAGGCAGTCATTGGATTCCTCAGGAAAATTTTTGTATCTATTTTTGTATACATACATATATATATATATATATATATATATATATATATATATATATATATCTGGTATACTAAGCGACTAATAATGCAGTAACATATCAATATATAAGCTGAACGAGCTACGCAAGATTATATAAATATTTTATTCCATCATATGTCTGTGAGTACATATTGAAAATATGAGATCATTCAAAAATTGAATAAAAGCTATACAAGCTTCTCCATCTTAGATCTATTTCACCTTGTCACCAGTTCCTAAAGACATGGCCGAAGGAGTAGGCAAGCACTAGACTGCGCCTTAGTCGGTTTGACAGCTGTATTATGCCCTCATCTGTTACTTTTCAGAGAAACAATAAGCAGATGACCAGGACACAAACTGCACCCTGCGATCACCACACATCAAGCTGGAGCCGGACCACTGAATTTGCAGGCTGCGGTGGAGGGACTATAACCCAACTGCCGGTGGCATCCTCAGCAACTGAAGCTACACAGAAACTGAAAGTGATCTGCGCAGAAATCGTCATACGCACCATAGTGATCGTCTACATTTGCCATAGACACGCAATGTTGAGGTCCTCCATTGTTGTCGGGCTCATCAACGTCCCAAGGCGGGCACCAGCTTGAACCATCCATGTACACCCACTCTCCCTCCTTGGTGAGGTCTGAATGACCCACCCAGACCCAGCCCTGAAGCATAAACTGGCTCTCCAGAGTGCGCCAGGCGTTCATGTCAGGGAGGAAGGCGAGCCGGGCGCCGGGCTTCAGAGTGGCGCAGTGGGCGTCGGCGTCAGCCCAGTTGCGAGGAGAGGAGACGTAGTGGTAGCAGTAGCCATTCAAGTGGTACCATCCGTCAGGGCAAGAGAGATCATGGCGACAGTATCCGACCTTTCTACGAAAGAACTCGGACTCGACAGATTCATTCTCGGTGGCCTGAGACTCGCATACGGTCGAGAAAATAACACAAGTGCCATTTCCCTGGTGTGTGAAGCCCCGGCACCCAACACCATGTTTGAGGCAATGGATACCACAACCGGTGCTCGATGGAGCAATAACCGTAGATTTCGGACGGAAATATTGGGAGGGATTCGATTTTTCGAAAATATCACCAAAAAGCCCTGATACTCCCACTACCACAGTTAGAAGTACGGTAAGCAGCAGCATCGTTGTATAGCACGGACTGCAACTGCATGAACTCTGCCTCTTTTATACCGCCTGCCCTTTTATACCGCCGTGCACACTAAGCCACTTAACCGTGTTGGTATGCTGGTGATTCGAACAAAGCCGAAACTAATCTACTTTATCAGTGCTCATGATTGGGGCGAGGTATAAGATACATGTTTTCGCTGATGAATTTCTTATCACCTGAACGTCTGATCTGGCGATTATCCGTACCTGTGTTGCTATATCGTTGCTGATTAAAACAAGGCCGCTGACTTCTGACCGGAACGAACATTTTCAACCCTGATGCAACAAAGATTGTAGTTATTATTCATTGGCAGACATAGTGGGAGGCATTCTGGTCATGCCCCCCAAGCACCAGAAGGGGGCATCATCTATTTTCCCCCGAAGGACAGTGAAGGTTAGAAATTTTAACATTTGGCTGATGCCACACGTTTTAAACTCAATTTCAAGGTTAAATTACTTGATTACAAATACGTTTTTAATAATGCCTTTCCACTCCTAACAAAACATCAATTTGTAACCCATTTATTTGGCCTTGCCATATCATCCCGATTCAATTGCATTATGTCATCCCTCAGTCTACAAGGCAGGAGAACAGGTGCGCCCCCGCACTTGTGTCGGTCTGAAATAAAGTAGCGACTTTGAAACTCTACGAATGAAAAAAATCATAATCAGCCGATGTTCAAAATCATTCCGGAACACCAAAGCCGACAAATTTTATCTCACACATCACGTCAAAGCCGACACATTTCAGCGTTTCATACGGCATCCGGTATGAAACGCTGAACGCCAAAGCTGACACATTAGTAATTGCCACTGCAGCAAGAAGCTCCACACTCAGACTGCAAATGTATGCACCTACTTCTTGGATGATAGTGATAAAATTGAGCGTATGCCACAGCTTTAGCAACATGAGGCTAATAGCACAGGATGAAATAACGGGCAAGAAGGATCGTAGCAAGGAAATCAAGCTTTAAGCTGAGGGGACCACGTCAGGCCAGGAGTTCTCTCTCCCCTTCCATATGTATCAGGCTACGTTTGGGTAATTTGTGGTGTTTATGAAAAACTAAATCCAGTGAAACTGCCCTCTTTCCTCCTGGCTCTAACCGACATTTCTGTTTGAATATGCAAGCATGAGGCTGGGGCTTACTCGGTTTGGCAGCCATATTATGTCTTGGCCGCTGATCTTTGTTCCAGCGGCGGCGGATGCTCTTTTCGGATGGGGGGCAAGAATTTTTCCAGGGGCCCCCTCGGCAGCAAGGGCCCCCCTAAAAACTGCAATAGATTGGTTGGGACTTGCTGCCTGAGGTCAGAGGCATAAGCGCAGGGGCGGATCCAGGGGGGCTGAGGGGGCTTCAGCCTCCCCCTTTGCCCCATTTTCGCCATTTTTTGCCCTATTTCCCCTTTTTCGCCATTTTTCAAAGCTCAGCCACTCCCCTAGCAGAATACTGGTTTCGCTCCTACATAAGCGTCACAAATGGTAAACGTTGTATTTGGCCCAGTACAAAAATAGCTGTTCCTCCCTGTTGATTAGTTGGCCCGTGTAAAAAAATGGTTTTGCCTTCCCATTCGATTTTCCACTTGATTTCAGATTCTGAGCTGAAATATGTTTCCTGTAGTACAGCAAAATGGGCAGCGTATTTAACGTGTAGATGTCGAAATATGGATCTACGTTTTATAGGTTCACGTAAGCCTCGGGCATTGAACGTCAAAGCTTTAAGCTCTAGCGTCACGTTAGGAGTTTAGCAAAATTATAATAACGGTACAACAACGGCCTTCCGAGGCAAATAGTTCTTCTTTTAAAAAGTGAACGCTGTTTGTTCGTATGCATCTACATAATAAAACATAGTAGGTAACACGAATTATTATATTCCCATGAGTATTTTTTTCGAAACATTCCGTCTCCTGCAGAATGAGAACTGCGGGCGCTTTGATGCTGTTGTCTATATCGGCACAGAAAAAAAACGCAAATGACAGGCATACTGACTTGAGCACACACAAGACCAAGCTCAGGGCCCTGAGAAACAGCTCGGGGCTCTTTGAGACGGAGCTTGGGGGCTCCTAGAGATCAAGCTCGAAGGCCCCGATCCCAAGCTCAGGGCCCCTGAAACCAAGCTCAAGGCCCCCTAAGACCAATCTCGGGAGCCCCTTAGACCAATCTCGGAGCCCTGAGACACAGTTCGGGGACCCCCTGAGACCAAGCTTGGGGGCTCCTAGAGATCAAGCTCGAATGCCCCCGAGCCCAAGCTCAGGGGGCCCTGAGACCAAGCTCGGGGGCCCCTGAGGCCAAGCTTGGCAGCCTCTGAAACCAAGCTTGGAGGCCCCTGAAACCAAGCTAAAGGTCCCTTACTTAGACCAATCTGGGAAGCCTCCTTATACCAATTTTGGGGGCCCTGAGATCAATCTCGAAACCCCATGAGGTCACGTTCGGGAGCCCCCTGAGACTAAGCTTGGAGGGCCCCTGAGACCAAGCTCGGGGCCCCAGAAAGCTGGGAGAAATCTGGGGCCCCTGAGACCGAGCTCGGGGGGCTCCCTTAAGGCTAAGCTTGTGTGCCCTGAGACCAGCCTTGGGGGCCCCTTAGATCAAGCTTGGGGGTCCCTGAAACAAAGCTCGGGGGGGGCGAGGAACAGCTCGGGGCCCCTGAGACAGAGTGAGGGCCCTGATACCAGGCTCGGGCACCCTTTAGACCAAGGGCCCCCTGAGACCAGGCTCGGGGGCCTCTTTAGGCTAAGCTTGGGGGCCCTAAAGGCCAAGCTAGAGGGTCCCCGAGCCCAAGCTAGAGGGCCCCCGAGCCCAAGCTCAGGAACCCTGAGATAAAGCTCGGACAGTGTCCAAACCGAGAAACTGTTGAGGGCTCAGTCAGGTCGTTCATGAACTTTCAGAAACGAACCAAGCTAAAATTGCGTATTTTTCCAGGGGCCCCCTCTGATAATTTTGGGGGCAACTGCCCCCCCTTGCCCCCCTTTATCCGCCGCCACTGCTTTGTTCCAATTCATAGTTTAACGATAAGCTGAGATCCAGGTCGCTAACTACATCCTGCGATTGCTCCACATTAAGCTAGAGCCGAAACGCCCAAGTTCCAAACCTCGGGAATGCGGCTCTAACCGAACTGCCGGGGCATGCCTAGAGACGGATGTTACATCGGGATTGAAATACATCTTCGCACATTGAGTCTAACGCAACGCACCCTCGTATGGTATAACCAACTATCCGCTCTATCAGGGTTGCTTGGTTGTTCATCGCCCCAGGTAAAGGGTGATAATAATGATGGTGAAACAATAATTTTTGGAATAGACCTATTGCCACTCAGTAGGTGATTCTAGGGTTAAAATGGAGAATTTGAGTGGAGAAGATATTGTTCTACCTTGCAAAAAAACTTCGACCATGGGCAAGTGAAAATTTCGACTCTGATGCTTGTTTTCCGGCACCTACTGAGTGTTCCATTGGACCTGCTATTCTCAGTTTCTCTTGCAAATAATTCCAAAAGTATTTGTATCAAGGCAATGTCAGTCTGCGTATCTGTTTCCTCACATATTTTGCAACATTTTTTACAAAAAAATGCCTAGCTAGGTCAGGTCAGGCCACTGAGTTATGACGTCATTCCTATACTCATGCATAGTTATTTTTCGAGGTGGACATCTAGCTCGCTCTTAGAAATAGCAAGACGAAATTTCTGGATAACATTCAAAAGCTGTTGAATTGAAACATTTGACATGTCACAAACAGATGTCGGGTTAGGTCCATAGCTATGTTAGCAGAGGTCACCAAGGGTAAACAAAATTATCTGAGAATGTTTAAAAATTTCAATTAAACGCAGTATAACTATGATTTTGGTGTCTTGGAGACCTTTTGGCCTATACTAATCAGGGTTATGCATGATATTGCTTGGTTGGGGTAATGTATGCCTTTGACCTTACATCAAGACCACCCTGCTACCTGAACTCTCGGCCTTGTTCCTCTCCCCAAGAAGGTGACGGGTACTGGGAGAGTCCTGGTGGAGTTATTATGTTCTACATAAGAATGTTACTGCATTAACTTGACTTGATAATAATTTTTTTGGGGGCTTATCGACGCACCAACTGCCAGGGTCATATGGCGTCGCCAACTCTTTCCCTGTTGGAAGGGTTTCTCGGGAGCCAGCTTGCTCCTTGTTCAGGGAAGCCGCCGGGCCTTAAACCCGGGTCGGCTGCGTGGAAGCCAGCTACGCTGACCACTCCACTACCGCGCCCCCATTTAACTTGACTTGATATAAGGTGCTTGGGCACTAACTGATTTTCGTCTCTGCAGGGGCTTTCAGAAGTAGTTATTTCCGTTTGATTTCACGTTTATTGCCACTGTAACAATGTGTCTAAGCGTGAAAGGGGAGCCTCATCTGGCCTCAGCAAGGAAACAGACAAGGATCATCTTTGCTCCGATGGCCCGTTGCGAAGATTTAGAAGATATCTGGCGGCATTAATGTGTTTTTTCCAGCTCAACGAGTCGAATGACATGCGACATGGCCTTCTTAGGTTACGGGATACCCTTATATTTGACCATGACCTGAGGTCAAGGACCTCGGGTCAGGGTCAAATAATGGCATGTCAAGGTCATGTTGCATACCATTTGAAGTCCTGTGCCATGAAGCAAAAAGATTGTTGTATCTTTGTGTTCAAAAATATAAACAAAATGTATTTCATAATGGTGTACGTTGGTGACATCTGGTTACCTCATTGTTAACCTGACCTCAAAATTATTGTCAGCATTCCGATTATTTATTCCATGAGCTTTCGAATTATCGGCAAAATTGAAATCTAGCTCTTTTAGCTGCCGAGTTGCACTCTGGTTTAGTCCTCCACTATTTAGGAGAGCAAAATTGGCTTTAAGGGTTAACACGCGGACTGGAGGTTACCTCGGAGCCCCACCCCCTCACCTACTTTCCAAGGTGGCCGGAGAAACGCTCGTAGCCGAAAGACGATACTTGGCCAAATTTGAGAGCATTTAACGGCGTTTCGATTAACGAAGACATTTTTTAAAATCGGTTGAAGTTTGTTTTACTTATAGGCTTTCAAAGTCAGGCCTGCATTTTGAGATCGCCGCAACCGCGCGGTCGGACCAGTTCACTTGCATTGGAGACCGAGTGGTGACGTCATAACGTCATATATCCGGGATGATATGTTAAGTTCACCTCAAATGAAGGTCAAAGTCAATTTCAAAGGTCACAGGTCAAGGTCATATCAACACTTTCAATGGCATTGACCCCAGTGCTTCCGGTCATATAGCGTTACCCGGTCTGACGCATATTATGCTATGACGTCATAGTTAGGGTACCTCAATGTAAAGGTCGAGGTCAAAGGCCAGGGTCAAAGGATATTGGTAAAGGTCAATCCTCATATCCCATCAAACAGTTGCTATAGTGTTCGTAATAGTGTACATTATAGGTAGTATACCATTATTGTGACATTATAGGTCAATGACCTTAAATGGCCTTGACCTGAAAATGACACGAAAGATTATTTGCGATCTTCCGTCTATGCTCCGGGTCCGCCTTTAGCTTATTCCCGTCTTTTTCCGCATAATCACGTCATTTTCAAATAGGTTCCCAGCATGGAAAATATTTGACTTTTATTACCTCGTTTGACCTTGAAGATATTGATCTAAGTAAATGAAAATTAGCCATGATTTAGACCACCATAGCTCCCTACCACCCTCCCACCGGCGTTTTTCTACGCCTCTTAGTTTCCGAGATCTTAGGAGGGGGCTTACCAGGCCCCCTCCAGAGCGCGTAAGTGCCAGACCCCTCTCCAGTGCGAGTGTTAAATAATAACGTCATGGGTCAGTAACCTGACTTGACGCAATTATTTTTTAAAGTTTAAAAAATTATCAACTCGAAATTTTACAAAGTTGTGTTTCTTTGGTGTAATTACGCTCACAAATATTCGCGAAAAACTGAGAGGGACAGGACCGTTTGCACACCCGGGCGGTACCGGGAAATAAAGAACTGGCAGAAAGGCAAATTTTCACTTGCCGATAGTGGAAGTGTTTTGAAGCTTAGACCCATAAAAACCACCAATAGTTATCATTTTTCATTTCGAATCATGTGTTAAGTGGCAACTGAGCAACGATAACATTGATATTTATCACTCCCCCCTGCCCAGGGGGTAGGAGGCGGCCGAGCTATCCACGTACACCCACTCTCTTTCATTGCCGAAGTCTCACTAGCCCAGCCAGGTGACACCCGAAATAAACTCCTTCTCCGGGATGTTCCAGGCGTTGCTGTCAGGGTGGAAGGCGAGCCGAGCGGATGGCTTCAGAGTGGACCAGTGGACGTCGGCGTTTGCCCAGCTGAGGCGGGTGAAAACGTAGCAGTAGCAGAAGCCGTGCAGCCTACACCTTCCACCAGGTCAGGGAGGACACTGGCCAGGAGACGATTCCTGACGAACTGAGCCGTTCTTCTCACGCAAGAATGCTGACTTGTTGGTTGAGTCTTAATTACGGAGTCTCCCTCACATTCTTGATGAGGACAGACAAGAAGAGAGACAGGCAGGCAGGCAGGCAGGCAGGCAGGCAGGCAGGCAGGCAGGCAGGCAGGCAGGCGGCAGGCAGGCACAACAGACAGACAGACAGACAGACAGACAGACAGACAGACAGACAGACAGACAGACAGACAGACAGACAGACAGACAGGAAAAGAAACAGACCGAAAGAGAGAGAAAGAGAGAGAGAGAGAGAGAGCTCGATAAGATAGCACATGCGCGTACCCGCCCTCCCCTCGGGTTTTTCGGAGATAGCATAAAAATGGCGGCGCATAGCGCCGCCGTACTTGGTATACCTTTTGTCTCATCATTTTTACAACTTTTGTCAGAATTTTAAGGTCAGGTCATTTCAGGTCAGGTCACCAGTACAGGTCAAGTAACCTGACCTAAAAAAGTTTAAGATAGCATAAGTCGGAACAGGGTAAACCTCTCTGATTGAACCTCATATCACATAATGGGCCCACCAACTTCTCTAAAATATGTTCCGGTATTTTTTATATCGATGACCTAAGGTCAGGTACGAGCCATGACCTCTCATTGGAAATACATGGGAAACATGGTTTTAACTGAACAACTTAGTAACGGATGGTGATAGAGCGTTTATTTTTGCTGCATTATATTTGCCTTGTCTCTGCGGTTTTAATGATACGCATTTTGACCTTGACCTGACCTCAGATCAGTGCAAATCCTTGATTTGACCTAGCAAGGTCGTATTATATAACATTCGATTCGGCTTGCTGCGAGGATTCATATAGTTTTAGTTGTTTTGCTCTATCTTTACTTGTTCATATGTAATGACCGAACACCTTCATTTACCTGTTATCCCTATGACTGCACGTTTTGACCTCTAGTGACCTTAAATGTGACCTGAAAAAATGGTTCAAATATTTTCGATGAAGAAGTGGATGGGCTACCCAACGCCGTTTGCCGCTTTTCGCTACCTAGCGTGGTTCTCGAGATCTTAGGGCGGGGCGGGTACCCGCCATCCCCGTCAAAGCGAAGGTGGCTCAGACCTCCGTCAATGCGCGTGTTAAGAACCAGTCTCGTGCTCGGAAAGCCAAAAAGGCCTTAAGTATTTGTTTTTCTTGGGGAGAATCTTGTTTCAAAGGTAAGAAGATTTCTGAGTGTACACGGAGGAGCATGATTGTGCGTAGAAAAGTTGTTGATTAGCATATCTCCACAAATCCCGGATGCATAATAAAGCAAAAACAGCGATTATTCTGAAATTCGGAGTCTCAGCTCATACCATGATCAAGAACTTTTCCAATCAATACTTTTCGTGAAGATCCTGCGGAAAGGCTGTGCTCGAATATATAATCACTAAGCATGATTTTGCTATATTATACATCCAGGACTGGAGGATATAGGCCAATTAACAACTCAAAATTTTCGATGTCTGGCACCGGCCATCTGTGTTGTTTATTCATATACAGCGGCAGCCCATCGCGCAAAGCGCACGCTGACGTCACTTTTCCCCTTAGCGACCTCGACCTCAGTTGGATGGCCCTCGGACATCCGCAGGCCTCTGGCAATCTTGTGTTCGACCTGTACGCAGTGGTAGTACACCATGGCAGCTACCAGGATAAATGGATAGTACACTAAGGGCCACCAGGACGACCCGAATTTGCCTACATGTGTCCAGCTGTCAAAGGGCCTCTCCATTGATAGCAAGGTCTACGGTAAATTATGGGTTCAACTGGTTTCAAAGCCTCCTATAGTTACATATATTATTCTGATAGCACAGTAGGCCCTGCTGGCTACAAAGGGCTGTGCTAAACACGGCGGTTTTTCCCTTAAAAGGAGGGCCCAGCTGGTTCTGCTTATTCGCGAGGGCCCTGTGGGTTACAATGGACCCTGATGGCTATAGGTTAAATGGGTTATAGGGGGCATTTTAACAATAAAGGGGCTTGCAGGTCAAACTTGTCTGCAGTTTCAAAGAACTTTACAAGCTACAGAGACCTGCGGTGGGCTTAGAGGGCCAACAGGGCCCTCAGTATCGCCTTTAGAGGACCCAGCTGACAAGAGAGGGCCCTGCTGACGATACAGAGTCCTATCGATCCTACTGGTTCAAAGGCTCCTCTGTTAACGAGGGCCTTGATGGAGTGGGCGCTCCAGCCTAAAAACGTCCCTGCTTACCCCAATCGCCTTCTCACATAAAGAGGGCCCACATGTTCAGACAGCGCCCTGCTGGCTATAGCTGGCCCTGCAAGCCCCAGTGGGCCCTGCTGCCCAAAGGGCCTTGCTGGCCATAGTGGTTAAGGAGGGCCAAGCTGACCGGAGAAGGCCCTTCTGTAGACAGAGGGCCTTGAAGGGTGTCAGTGGTTCTGAGGACCCTCAGGGTTCCGATGGTAAAAAAATCCCCTGTCTGTCACGGAATAGAGTTCTGGAGAGGGCTAAAGAGGGCCCTGTTGGACATGAAGTTCCCCGGTGCGCCACAGAGCATGATACGGGCGGACTGCGCCTCGCACTATCCTCGAGAGGGACCTTCGGGCCCTAAAGGGGACCGCCGTACCAGCCGCTTCTCCTTGGTTACGCCTTTGTAGAAGGCTCAGCTGACCAGAGAGGGCCCTGCTGACGATAGAGAGCCCCGCAGAGAGCAGTTGGTACTACTAGTTCAGAGGCCCCAGCTGGTCAGACAGGCCCCTGGCAGCTATAAATAGGGCCCTGACAGCCTGTGAGTCGCACTGGGCTCATGGTGCTCAAATGGTCCGGCTGGCCATCGTGGCTTTATCGGTTAAAGGGGGCCCAGCTCAACAGAACGAGCCCTTCTGTGGACAGGGGGCCCGGGTCCCCACTGGTTCTCAGGACATCTTTTTACAAACAGTTCTGATGGGTAAAAAGGGCCCTGCTTGTTACAGAATAGAGTGCTGAAGAGGGCTTAAGAGGGCCCTGTCTGGTATGAAATTTCAAATTTGGCCACAAAGCATAGTGCGGGCGGGCCACGCTTCGCGCGGTCCGTGTCCTCAGGGGAGCCCTTCGCGCCCTCAGGGGAGGTCTGTCCCTGCCGCCCCCCCTTTGGCTACGCCCCTGATATAGGCATACCAAATAAACGTTCGGGTGTCCTTTGGGCTCCCCAAATCAATTTTCGGAACGCCCATCAGACATCACTGAGGGTTCCACTGCGGGGCTCTTTGCGGTGCTTAAACTGGCCCAAGGGGGACAGTCACCCTCACCACACCCCCAGAAATACCCCGGCAAAGTGTAGAAACAGACACTGACGTATCGAGGTTGGAGGGACATCGGGTTCATGCGCCCTAGTCTTTGACGTTACCCGAAAATGAATGACACTGCCATGAAAGTGTCATTCAAGCGCACTTGAAAGGCATTTGAAAATGACTAGCTATTTTAGTTCCTGAGATAAATAAGGTTAAGTAGGGGAAAGCCACTCACCGGAAGTAATCTCAGAGTTAACTTTCATTCGTCACAGCAGGCAGCTAGCATCTAGAAGTTCAGCTCTGAACTACGAACGAGCTGATTGGGACGGGCTGCGAGCTGCACAGCGCTTGAAGAATGGTTCTATATTGGACGAAATGCCAGTAGACGACGCAAATGAAATTTTCTACGATTTTCTCGAAGCAGCCGTCAAAGACCACATCCCTAAAGTTCAGCTTACCCGTCGGCACCCACCGTGGTTTGAACGAAACCTACGAAAATCACTGTCAGAAAAGGAAGCCTCTCACCGGCAAATGAAACGGAACAGAACGCCCGAAACAGAAGCGCACTAAAAGGAGAGAAGGAGAGCGTTCAAGCAGGAGGCCAGTAAGAAGTTCCTTGAATATTTGTATAATTTTTTAAGTGACCTCAAAGAAAACCCGAAAAGGTTTTGGACATTTTTAAAGATTGTGAAAGGAAGGACTGGCTCGCTTTCTTATCTCGTCGACAGAACCCGAGAAGTGACCGACGATAAGCAGATGGCAGAGCTTTTAAATGCGACTTTTGCTTCTAAGTTCAAAGACCCGAATGTTACTGAATTTCCAACAACCCCTGCCTATCCTATTCACCCTCCCAGATGTTTTGAGGTGTCAGAGGCTACGGTCAGACTAATCCTGTGCAGTGTTAGCCGTCTTAAGGCATGTGGACCAGATAATGTTAGTGGCCGCGTCATTCGTGAATGTGCAGAGGAATTATTAGTGTTGGTAGCCAAGCTGTGTAAACTGTCATTATATCAATGAGCGTTCCCTGCGGTTTGGAGGAGGGCTTATATAGTACCCGTAATTAACAAGGGAGCCAAAACGTCGGCAGCCAACTACCGGAGTGTCTCATTGCTACCTCTGCTCAGTAAAGTGTTGGAACGTGTTGTGCACACCTCTCTGCTTGCCCACGTTCAGCCTGTTTTATCTGAAGAACAACATGGTTTTCTGCCGCGCCGATCATGCACATCAACTTGGCGACTATGCTTCATACGGCCTGGAACGACATATCCGATGGCTCCCAGACAGACGTAGTTTACACTGATTACAGTTCGGCATTCCAAACCGTTAACCATAGACTACTCCTTCATAAGCTAAGAAAATCGTTCCATGTTACAGATAAAGCTCTAGCCTGGTGTGAATCCTACCTGTCTGGGAGGTCAGCGTGGGTTGATGTGAATGGCCAAAGCTCATCCTGGGTACCTGTACCAACAGGAACTCCAGAAGGCAGTATTTTTAACTTTTGCTTTTGCCTGCTATTTCAACGACTCCCAAGCTGAATACAAGTGCGTAGCGTGATGTTCGCCGATGACGTCAATATTTATCAGCGTGACGACACCACTGGCGGAAACAGGGGGAGGGGCTATTCCGGCCATGGACCCCCACCCCCCAAAACGCTGGAAGTGGGGGCCAGACTATCTTTTGCCCCCCCCCCAAAGACCGGAGAAATTTGTGAAAAAGGTGTTTACACTAGGTCTGTCGAGTAATAAAATCCTCGCTCCCCTCCCCCCAGGAGAGCGATGATGTTCTTGGAGAGGTAGCTTATACTAGGTCTGTAGAGCACCCAAATCACACGTCCCCCCTCCCCCAAGGAGGAGAGGCAGACATGGGTTTGCCCCCCCCCCCCCCAAAAAAACTCGGCTCTGCGTCCGCCCCTGATCGACACTGATAGTGATGCTTGTAACATCCAGGGGAGCCTGGATTCCTTGTGTCAGCGGTCACTTGCATAGACTGTCTCTAAATCCATCCAAATTTAAGGTTTTGACTTTGACGCTGCGCCGCACTCCGGTTCTTAAAATGACTCTGTTGACGGCGTAGCAATAGAGAGAGTGACAGTGGTGAGGGATCTCGGCGTTCTTCTGGATGAGAGGCTTACTTTTGAAGATCACGTAGATATTATTGTTTCGAGAGCAAATAGGACACTAGGAATGTTAACCCGATCTTTCCAAAGAGGTAGAAATAGCAGAGCATTGGACTATCGTGACAGTAAAGCCGTGATCTCGGCATACAATGCAAATGTTAGATCAGTTATGGAATACTGCTGCATTGTCTGGGGTGGAGCAACCACCTGTCATCTCAAACGTCTGGAAAAAGTACAACACAAATTTTTCATGTGGCTCTGTTTTCGCTGTCGCATACCCGATTTGCCTCCAGGTTACCCTAGTTTATCTAAAAATTTTGGCATACCAACAATCGGAACTCGACTAAAAAACCTCTTGTTCATTAGAAACAATGGTCTAGTCGAGTCTTTTTATCAGAGTTCTGAAACTGCGCAATCATTTTTAGATAACTTTCGTGAAGCTGATATTTGGAACTCCTCAATTGGCCAGTATAAACAGAAAGTGATGATATTTCTTACGCCTCCAAGAACATAATTTGATGGTTTCAGTGCGGTGATTCTTGGATTTTTATGTTTTTAGCTGTATTCTTTAGTCTTATATTTTAGGATTTTTTTACTTCATGCGGTTCTATATCGGAACAATATTTTTAGGCTTTCTTAGCCTCATAGTAGTTTTCCGTTTTTCCCACTGGGCATCACACCCAGAGGGCAGTATATTTGCAATAAAATCGCATTATTTCATCTTAAATATTTGAGAAACACATCGTCCCACTATGATATTAGCCCTCACTCTGCTGCTGTTGGGCCTATGTTTCTTTCATAAAACCACATTAAAACCTATTATATAATCTAATTTAACATTTTTGGGTTGGGATGTTGTCTTACTTATCTTTGATAATTCGTGTTTGATATACATATAATATCCGCACTGCGCTTCTTATTACATTATAAAAAAATATGCAAATTATAACCAGGGAGCGGTACATACTCCATTCACTTGGGGGAGTTTTGCCACCAGGCATACCAAAGTTAAAAAATACTATAGCGTAATAAAAATTAAAGCAACAGACTAAACATTGACGTCACAGCCACGAAAGCGACGGTGGCATAAAACCAAGAACAGGTAAAAAAAAAAATCGATTACGTACAAATATTGCGTTTGTAGGGTTAAATGTAAACAGGTACAGGCTATAGGAAACGGTTATGTTACGAACAGAGAGGAAACAAAGTGGCAATAGCCGTCTAGAACAAAAATCAAGTTACAGTAGGTTGGATATTAAACAAGTACGGAAATGGCATACTTAAAATCCACGTTGTGTGGATTCTATAAATTAAGGCAGAACAGGGATTCTGCGTTCCCGCGATCGGCATGTATACTATTTACGTTTCCTTCGAAATAGGTCTGTGACGATATCAAGCAGTTCAGCTCTGCCCTCAAGATATACAGAAACACAACAGGCGGTATTACTTCACAGGCTTATTACATAACATCACAATATAAAATGTTTCATAATGCATATATTATATTTAGAACAAGTCATTATCATTTTACAGGTTAGTTAAGTAGTGGTGATTATCAGACGTCATTTATTTTACTACCACATAAAACAATTATATTTTCAGTCCTTTACGCATTAGGACGCCACCACCATACCGTTAGGTTCCAACCACAGCCACCCCTACCCATAAGGCACGTGGATAGCAAACTAAACACAGTAATATAACGGATTAACCATTTTAAGGAATTCAATCTTAATACATTTAAACTACAGGAATCACAACTTTACAGACAGGTAGACTGTCGAGTTGGCGCATCAACAGGAAATATACTACATTAGTCGTTTATCACAAAAGATTCAATCCAACTAAAGTTTCAATGACTAAACACGCCAAACCAATTATTTAAAAGGTCGTGAGATTGCCATTGGCTGGTCGCCTGCTGAGACTGGCATTCAGGACAGCAGCGGAAACGCGCATAGCACAGCTCATCATATTCAATGTCTAATACACATTTGGCTACTTGCATCACGGAGCTCGAATTAGGAAAAAGAGGGTGTGTAGAACGAAGAAGTATTAGCAGACAGCAAAGTAAAGGTAAAGCAGCCCCCAAGATTGAGTTAAGGAGAAGCTCCGTGAAGGGACCCGCAGGGGCCAGTCTTTCCATACATTTGCGAGATATTAATTTACTTGACTTAAGTTTTCTGCCAGTCATATCATCATGTATCATGTATCATGTATTTCTCACACTTCCACACAAATGAGGTGGCTTTTAAAGTGTCGTCGCAATGAGTATGAAGTGATTATAAACTATGGAAGGAGATGGTAAGGATGAGGAAAGGTGAGGATCAAGAGGATGGGATTCTACCTGGAGGGGTCGCTGCAGCCACAGGCGCATGCGCTCACAGCCTCCAGGTAGAGTAAGGATAAGGATAAGGGTTAGGTACCGGTAAAAAAAACACACACACACACAATCGCACACACACTTCGAACATTTAAACTAAAATAATATGAGGATGAAAATGTTCGATTCTTCGGCTTCGTTTTCATTTCGTCTTCGATCTGATAAATTTCGTTGTTTGGGAATTATCTTGGGAATTAATTTCGTTATCTTGGGAATTGTATGAGTGTGTGTGTATATTGGACCTGTATGTATTATGTTTGATATTCGATGACTTCATATTTTGGTGGGCCTCTGGCCCGTTGATGATGCAATGAATAAACTAAACTAAAGCAGAGAAAAGTGGGGAAAAGCGACCTACCGGGAAAAACAGGACACCTGACCTAGGAAGGGCCCGTATAACTGTAAGGAACGACAAAATAATTTTATGGCATTTTTACCTTTGTTTGTGTTTTCTATCGACGGGAGAAAAACGTTCCAGTGTTCGAGTTTGGCTTGCAATCTTCCCCATTATTAAACAACGGAATACCATTTAAGAAAGACTCGTAAAACAATAGTCCAATACTTGTCAAATTCTATAAATGTGCAACAAGCGTAGGATAGAAGATGATCTCTCTCAACATCACCCGAATCATCTTGAATTACACTTCCATTGCAGTGTCATCCATTTTCAGGTCAAAGACTAGGTGAAAGACTAGGGCTCATGAACCGGATGCCTTCTCCCTTGATGCCAGAAATCCCAATCCCAAGCGATAGCAAGACTTTCCTCGCTGTTAATGGCATGGTTGATTCGAATGATTTATATGTATGTTGAATTAACTGGAGTTACATTAATTAATTTTCCCGATAACTTATGTTATTTTTATTATGACTACTCCCAATGAACACACTTGCTCAACTACACTGAATGCTATTGTAAGAGTTTACTTGATGTCGTGGCGTGGGGGAATAGCACTTGGCTTCCACGCCGCTGACCCGGGTTCAAATCCCGGGGCGGGTATTCTGCATAAGGCTTTCCGATCCCTTTGATAACCTCTCAACAGGTGAGAGTTGGCGACGCCATACAGCCCCAGCAGTCCGTGTGTTGTAAAGGCCCAAAGCTGCTTCGCTTTTGGAGGCTCTCCACCACGCCATGTGAAATATGGAAGGAAGCTTTCACCATGGGTGTATTTCGCCCACATGAATTCATGTTATACCGATCTGTGGCTTGGCAAGAAAGTCAATTAGCCACTTGTTCACAGAAATTGAACATTGAAATAGCCATTTAGACTTTCGGTTGTACTCGGCCCTCCATTCTGCATAAAACAACGGCTCCTCAAATTGAAACGCTGTTCTTCGTTAACTATGAAGCACTGGCTGTGTCGGCTGCCGCCGGGCTGCTGTTCCGGCTAATTTCCACTTCTGCACGCAGTAGTTGAGGCGTTCCACATTTTAGCACACGCTATTATTGACTTCAGACCTCCATGTTTTCGTTACAATTCAAGCTTTTAGTTGTCGGCGGGACAGAACACACCTGGGACATTTTTAAGCCTTGCCCCGGTGGCGGGTATGATCTTCCTTCGCCCTGGTGGGGGCTAAAAAAGACCCCCACGATCTAAAAAAAACTAAGAGAGCTAGAAAAAAGCGCAAAACGGCAATCGAAAGCTCTTTTAAAAATGATATCGAAAATACTTGAGTCATTTTTCTGTCAGGTCAATATCAAGGTCACCAGAGGTCAAAATAGGTCAAAACCGCTTATATGAGGTATACTTAGAAAACCTCACATATCTAAGAAACTAAGATAGCTAGAAATATTTAATACCATTCCAAAGCTCTTGAGTTGCTCTTTCATTACAGTGGCAATGTTTTTCGGGTCAGGTCAAAGCCTAGGGAGCTACAGGTCACTGAATATTGGGAATGTTCTTGGGAATGTCCATAGCCACCCATGTGTAGACTGGTGTCTACGGCTGATTTGCTGGTTGTCACGAGAGCAACGCCTCTGAGTGATTCGTATGTAAAGGCGACAGCACTAGCGCGCTATCGCTTTGGGTTGATCGTTGCACCACCGGTTGCGGTAGATGTTGACCTACTTCCGGTCATACTGTAGAAATTATTATTAGGTTGTGTATTTGAGGAGTTAGGTTAACTAATATTAGGTAAAGGCTTGAATTGGTGGAAAATAATTACTCTGGTACTGTTATTGGCTGACAAAAGTTTAATTTAGGCCTACTAGTGGTTTCCGCACAGCACCGCCAGGCGGCTGCTGGCCACGCGTGTGACCTAGGTCATTTCCGGTCTGGCTGACATCGGTGCTGGTGGTGTGCTTAGTGCTACAGTATCTACCCCGTGGACGTAAGTGTTTTTAGTTAGTGTCTTGGATTATTGTTGAAACTGATTTGCATAGATGTTTGTTTTGCTTACTGATACCATTTCGTTGGCATTTGGGCTGGTATGCCAATTTGGCCGGCATCCTCAACTTATATTCTTAGGACGGTGTGCAATGTCTTGTCTTGAATATTTGTAATGTGTTTCAGGGCAGAAGTAATGAGAAATTAGCAGAAGTAAGCAGATGTAAGCTGAAGTTATGGCGAAAATGTAATATAAATTTGAAGCGGCAGCCATGCCTTTTCACGGAGACATCCGTGGTACGTGTCGTCCAACAAGTGGAGGCGACTACATTTGGTGACAGCGGAAACGAACCTGCCACGTTGCTCATCATCACCGCTGGTCATCATGGTACTGTCCGTGCTGTGGTGGTACAGGTTAGTCCTGGAATTGTCTTCCTTTCGACCGCCGGTGATCGACTGAGGCTTGGACTCAGGCCCGTGACGCGCACGGCTCGGCTCGCCTCTGCGCGCGGAACTGTCCTGCCGCTGGGTCACGCGAATGCTCCCGGCACTCCGCAGTGATTTGTGTCTGCCGACGCGTGTTGCACCACAGGGACAGTTCTTTGCTTACTGTGATGGTGGGAAGGTGCAGCTCAGCTTTTAGCTCGTGAACTGGTGTATCATTGGTGGACAACGTTAGGGTTTTTCAGTGATTTCCTTCGAAGTCAATTACGTGTTTTGATTATTCTGTTACTGATTGTTGTTTTGATATTTCCGACACTTGGACGATTGTCTGACATGACATTGACGCGGGACTGTGCTGCCCTAAATTTCATTCATGGAATTGAGAAAACGTGGATTAAAATCAGAGCTTAAAGTTGCCAAAAGCGAGGATTTTCCCACGTCTAGTGCACCGAAAATGGATTCTGTTGTTTCAGGCCTGATCATTCCCAAGTATAATGGACAGGGATCGTTTGCTAGGTTTCTTGAGGATTTCACTATCTATTCCAGAATTCATGGCTGGGATCAGGAAAAACAGATGGATATTTTGCCACTTTACCTTGATATCGCCCGAGACGCTTACGATGGCTTGTCTCACGCGCAAAAACAATCTCATGATTTGGTTGTAGCTTAAATATTGACATGATCAGATAAGTTGGACAGACTGTAAGTTTTCTTCTGCCGTTTACGGGAGTAGTGGAGTAGTCGTGCTCATGTCAGTTATCTTTCTCACGGTAGGAATCGTAGAAATGGTGGATAAGCCTGACAGGTAGAAAATATTTTGCCTCTTCGCGTTTGTGTTTTCGGGTAATCAAATTTTCTTACTGTTCACGGAGGATGATAGTCGTGGATATTTTGCTAGATACCTACTTAATTCCTTTTTCAATAGTTATTAGAGCACTCTCAACATTCACATGTTTTTTATCATAACGGGATAGGGTTAATGTTCAGCAGAATACGTCATGTTTTCAGCAAGACTTCACTGGGTTTTAGTTGGGAAGAGTACTTGACCTCATGTAGCGGATGTTTGCCGAAGCCGTTAGAGTTTGTAGAATTTCAAGGATCACTTTCCAGAATGCAGAGATGATAGCTGGAATTTGTATACTCTTTCCTAACGCTGCTTTCAAATGCACATGCTGGCCTGGACCATGAGGGAGTTGACCTTTCTAGAACTAGTAAGTTGTGAGCTCATTGGATAATTGGTTTGTGTAGCTGGATTGTAGTGGTAATAATCTTTCCAGACGGCCATTTATCTCAGTAAGTCACTCTTACACTCAGTGCCACTTATTTGGTTTACAGTTTACGTTTAAGCCAAACTTTTGCAGTGCAGCATTTTGCTAGACTTACGAGGTCGTAGTTGGTAATCATTTTAGCGAATGATTAGATGTAGAATGGGCCTGCGCCGTAACGTTCACATACTACCAGCTTCCACTTAAGTGTTATGCATTGCTATGCTTGCAGTCTCAATAATCAATTATAATTGAGGTATTTGATTTGCTTTAGTATTCTTTTGGATATAGGTTTTGTTAATTCCGAGGTTTAAATGAAAACTTACTTACAATTTCCCGGCCTAAGACTTTCGTGGCTTCGTTATTTTGTCATAAAATTCGGGATAGTTTGTTCTGATTAAACGGAATATTGTAATGCCCGAAATGGTGAATAATTGTCACGCAAGGTTGAACCTAGGTTACTTTCTCTCGAGACTTTGATGATTTCTTATGAAATCTGGCAATTGCTTCCTGTCCACGGGATAGTTTGGCCAGAATAAGTTATTGTTGATTCGTTTAGAGAGTGTATTTGGTCTTGTATTTAATGCCTCAATAGCTTTCCATATTTAAAGTTCGCGGATATTCTCCTCCGGTTTTGGCCTTTGATAGTGGAAAACGTGTGGTTCTCGGTTATTTTGTTTTACAGCACTTGACTTCTCGAGCTGTTGACTGACTCTGTACTGCTGTTTCCGCATTGGTATTCTTTTCCGATCGGTGGATCGTGTTTTTGAGATCGGGTGAGGTGTAGACTGGTGTCTACGGCTGATTTGCTGGTTGTCACGAGAGCAACGCCTCTGAGTGATTCGTATGTAAAGGCGACAGCACTAGCGCGCTATCGCTTTGGGTTGATCGTTGCACCACCGGTTGCGGTAGATGTTGACCTACTTCCGGTCATACTGTAGAAATTATTATTAGGTTGTGTATTTGAGGAGTTAGGTTAACTAATATTAGGTAAAGGCTTGAATTGGTGGAAAATAATTACTCTGGTACTGTTATTGGCTGACAAAAGTTTAATTTAGGCCTACTAGTGGTTTCCGCACAGCACCGCCAGGCGGCTGCTGGCCACGCGTGTGACCTAGGTCATTTCCGGTCTGGCTGACATCGGTGCTGGTGGTGTGCTTAGTGCTACAGTATCTACCCCGTGGACGTAAGTGTTTTTAGTTAGTGTCTTGGATTATTGTTGAAACTGATTTGCATAGATGTTTGTTTTGCTTACTGATACCATTTCGTTGGCATTTGGGCTGGTATGCCAATTTGGCCGGCATCCTCAACTTATATTCTTAGGACGGTGTGCAATGTCTTGTCTTGAATATTTGTAATGTGTTTCAGGGCAGAAGTAATGAGAAATTAGCAGAAGTAAGCAGATGTAAGCTGAAGTTATGGCGAAAATGTAATATAAATTTGAAGCGGCAGCCATGCCTTTTCACGGAGACATCCGTGGTACGTGTCGTCCAACAAGTGGAGGCGACTACACATGCATAAGGGCGTTTACTTTTTCGCTAATAACTTCCAAACCAAGCATGATGCAGCCATAGTTGATACACCATTGCAATTCTCTCGTCAGTACAAATCAAATGATATATAATATTGCTATGCCAGGTCAAATTTAAAATTTGACCTGACCCAGGTCAACGGTCTGACCTAACTTGACCTGGTATAGTCATGATGTATATCATTTGACTTGTAGTGACTATACAAACACTTCGGTGACAAAATAAAAGTTCTATCTTTGTTTATTCAAAATTTATAAAGTAAAACACGAAAAAAATTATTTGACCTAAGGTGACCTTTCAAAGGTCACAAGTTCAAATTTTTGGCATCAACTTCAGAAATGGCCTAAGAGCAAGTCGTAACCAATGTTTGAAGTTGATTCCATCCATACTTACTGAGAAAAACTCATTTCGTGATATTTTCCATTTACTTACAATGGGGAGGTCATGCTCTGCACATGACCTTAGGTCACCAATATCAAAATCCCGGAACATATGTTGTAGCTCCTGGTGGTCCCAATATGGAGTATGAGTTTTAATTTGATCGATTAACCCTCCTTTCAGTTATGCAGTCCTAAGCATTTTTTGAGGTGAGGTCACTTCACCTGGCCTGGTGACCTGACCTGATATGACGTTGAGCTAAAATTTTCAGGAAAGATGTAGATATGATAAAAAACAGCTAGACTAAGTTTGGCAGCGCTGTGCGCCACCGTTTTTGGTCAGTTCGGAAAAACCCGGGGGTCTAAAAAGACCCCCCACCCGGGCGAAGGTTAAGTCACTGCACACAGCACCCAGAAATTCAACACTGCGCGCACAGCAACTTCTTCTACATGCATTTTATCTAGTTAATGTGATGACATGACAACATTGTCGCTAATGATATTTGGTATGAGCCAATACACACATTTTTGAGTGTCTTGATGACGTGTTTTTAACCCCCGCCCCGGTGAGCCTTCGAGCCACCTTTGCCCTGGTTAGGGGGTTCAAAAACCCCCTCGAACTCGGCTCCTATGTGGAATAGCGAAAAAATGCGAAAGCTGTTGGATAGCTCATACAAATTCGTGGAGAAGCTACATTTGTCATTTTTTGACTCAGGTCAATATTGAGGTCACGACAGGCCAAAGGAAGTTGCATGTTAGAGTAAAGCATTTAGGTTCTAGCGTCTGACAGAGTTGAGTTAGAATCATTTTGAGGCACCATTCGCTTGCTTTCGTCACGACGAATCGAATGAAATATAATATGACTATACTAGGAAAAACAAAAAAATGACCTGACCTCAGGTCAGGTCAAGGCTACTTTTCAACCTAGCATAGTCAATATGAAAATCAATCGACTCGCAATAGCAATCCAAACGTAATGGTATCGAAATATAAGCTGTATCGTCATTTCCTGCAAAACTATTGACCCAAACCTGAAAACTGCTTAAGTAGCCCCAGATGACCTCTCAGAGGTCACAGGTAAAAATTGCAACATGGAACTTGAAAGAGACCAGGATATTACGATTTGGAGAATACGAAGGTATTCTCAGCTGTATCTACACAAATATAGCTATATTCTTGTTTTCCCCATGTATTTCCAATGATACGTGCCTGATCCAAGGTCATCGATATGAAAAATCCCAGAAAATATTTTGTAGTACTCAGTGAGCCCATTGTGTAGTATAAGTTTCAATCCGATAAATTCACCAATCTCTTACTTACTTCCAAACATTTTTGGAGGTGAGGTCACTTGACCTGCACTGGTGACCTGACCTGGGATGAGCTAACCTTAAAATTTTGGAGAAAAATGTGGGATTGATCAAGGACAAGGTGTGCCATGTACAGCGGCACTTCGCGCCGCTGCTTTTATCGTGCCACCGGAAAAACCGGAAAAACCTTGCCCACAGCATCATTGCAACTAAACAACCGATAGCGCTATCCTCATCCCTTCAACACAGCACCAACATCCATACCCGACAAACACGTCAATCTTAACAGTTACTCTTGCCGAGGATACGGACAGAGGCTGGCCGGTGGCAGTTCATATACAGGGCCCCCATGTTGTATAATGTTCTGCCGCCGAATCTCACTGAACTGCGGATGGCTGCCTTCAAAAAACCACTCGCTCGATGGTTAAAGAGTTAGTGCCGCTGGATACGAACTGCAATATGGTTGGTATTGACTGTTTTTTTGCGCCGATTATTGAACCATAATGTATTTTATTATTTAATCGTGTCTATTATTCTTGTCTTTTGTACATAGATTGTGTTGTGAAATAGTTGATGCCAGGCTAAGAATAGCCACATGTCTATTGTAGAATTTCCTGAGGAAGTAAAATAAATAAATAGATAAACTTCTGGGTTTGTACCTGTTCTTCAAACCAGTGATGAAACAGTGGCATTACAAAATTGTTCAGTTTTCCGATATGCTTTAAAAATCGGGTGTTTTCTGGGGAGGGTGGGTAGCCCGGGCATCTAAATCGAATCTAATGTCACTGAATGGGAAGCCCGGTGACGACAAACTTAACCTAATCACGATTCTTTCAAATTAACGAGGAAGCTTTCCCAGGCTACTTTTCAAGTCCAAGCATCATTTCTGGGACGTCTAGGGCTACGCTTTGCATCCCCTACCGACCATCACAGCGACCTAGCGTCTTCGCTCTCAGCGCCGAGTGCAATAGATTTAAGCGATGATTATGCAAATGCTATTCCAGTCGGATACTCTATAACTGATAGGTAGTGAGGTTAAAGCGGGAAAAACAAAGCAACGTCAGTGTTTTGTTTTTGCTCTTCCTACACCGCTGCCATGGCGTATGTTCCTTGCTTGGATTCGTCTTCCGCAAGACTGAATTGTCAAAAATACTAGAGTATTAGAGGAATGTCCTGCTAAATTTTGTGCCTGGCTATTGGAACCGCTTCTTTCTGATGATATCATTATAACAACAGCTTAAAAGTTATTTGGCCTGGCCATGGTCCAAAAATATTAACCCGGTGACCAAAAAAGAGAACGAAAATAAACCAAAAAGGTCAAAGGGCTTATATTATACATGAGCGTCGCCACCAGTAAAAAGCCAAGGGACCAAGTAATTGACCACTTCCTACTGACAAGAGAATCTCACTTCTATAATCCAAAACCCGTCGGATGCTAGCTCCTTGTACCTTTAAGCTTTTCCGCTGTTTCACTAAAATGGGGAAAATTTTCACAAGGTGTTGGGGGCAGGCTTACAAAGAGCTTATTCCATTATCATCATCATTAGTATTTTTGGAATTTTAGGCCGAGCCGACTACTGAGGCCATTTTGCGCCCATAAAAAGGCAATTTAATAGTAAAAGCATGTGGGCGTAAATTAGTATATCTTAGCCCGAACGAGAGTAGGTGGCATTAAAGGGAATGTGGCACCTTTATAACGTGCTTTTAATTGAGATAGCAAAGTTTTCCGCCACGCATGGCTGAAAACCCGGTACTCTATATATCATTTGTCTCGAAACTCAAAATTTCCGTGGAGAAAAGCTAGAAACCTACCTGAAATGTACCCCAAATTTACCCCAGTCAGGCAGCCACAGTTGTCAGCTGTTGGTGAGACGACATCACGATGAGTAATCATATCAATTGAAGCCCTTGAAGCCTATTGAATATGGCAGCAGTTGCCAGATCATGACGTCACCCACAGGCAGAGGTTAATTTTCACCTCTAGGGGAGCATTTTAAAAATCAAAATATTGAGCTCATTGTACATTTTTCAGAAAACTATGGACGTTTCCATGATTTTCGGCTAAATACACCCTGAATCTGGCTTAAGTGCCACATTCCCTATAAGGCCTAACACTCTTCAGATAATATATCATGTTGGTGATATCAACAGACACGTGATTCGTTCACAGATTCATCACACAGATTCACTCCCCAGGAGCGAATCCAGTGTAGGAGACTACCACAGATAACGAGTCCTCTCTATCTCAGTTCCGATATTCCACCATGTAATGTTTCGCGGTGAGTCTTATCACCAAGCGCGGGCACTCTTTCCGGACACGACTAGCTAAAAAATAGGCATGCGAAGCGTGGGTGTGTCCCAATTGCAATCTACAGAGCGTGACCCCGTCCTTTCTGCAGCCCGCGTTGCAGCCGCTGGACGGCCAGGATCCTAAAAGATAACTGGAAAGATAATTTAACAGGCGCATTGACGGGGGGTCGGGTATCCACCCCCCCTCGGGTTTTTCGGAGACAGCATAAAAACGGCGGCGCGTAGCGCCGCCGTACTTGGCATACCTTTCCCTCATCATTCTTACAACTTTTTTCAAAATATTAAGGTTAGATCATCTCAGGTCAGGTCACCAGTACAGGTCAAGTGACCTGACGTCAAAGTTTAAGGTAGCATAAGTCGGAACAGGGTGAACTTATCTGATTAAAGCTCATATCACACTATGGCCCCACCAAGTTCTCTAAAATTTATTCCGGTATTTTCGATATCGATGACCTAAGGTCAGGTACGAGCCATGACCTCTCGATTGGAAACACATGCGAAAAAATGGTTTTAACTGAATAACTCAGTAATGAATAAAGGCAGAGCCTTTATTTTAACTGCATTAAAGTTGCCTGGTCATTGCGGTTCTAGTGATATGCATTTTTCCCAATTTGACCTTGACCTGGCCTCAGGTTAGGCAAGTCCCTTGATTTGACCTAGCAAGGTCATATTATATATCATTCGATTCGGCTTGCTACGAGGATTCATACAGTTCAAATCGTTTTGCTCTATGTTATTTTGTTCAGATGAAATGGCCGAAAAACTTAATTTACATGTTATCCCTATTACATGTTTTGACCTCTAGTGACCTTAAATGTGACCTGACAAAACATGGTACAAATAATTTCGATGGAGAAGTGGATGGGTTATCCAATACCCTTTACCGTTTTTCGCTACCGAGCACGGTTCTCGAGATCTTAGTTGGGGCGGGTACCCGCCCCCCCCGTCAAGGCGAAGGTGGCTCAGATCCCCGTCAATGCGCGTGTTAAAGATTTAGGTTTTGTAGAGTGTGCCGTATATCCTTGGTATAATATCTCGCTAGTCCCAAAACATGTGTTTTGAGGAGCAGTAAACATTCTTACGGAGCAATTAAGTCAGAATTCGTCTCTACCACGCGCCCAGCCTGGACACCACTTAACGGAGAGCAGAAAGCCCCAGGAATGAACTGCTTTCCGATCACGTGCCCTTACTATCTGCAACTGCGTGGTTTTGGATAATCAAATATGAATTAGGTTATATCCTCTACGAGAGGTATATTTCATTCAAAATTCCGTGAAGGGCTTTGTTCCCTGAATTTCAAATAAACCGGAAGCATTTTCATAATGAGGAACAGTTTACAAAAATGTATTATTCTATAAAAATATTTTTTAAAGAAAAATGATTCTAGAAAAAAATGTGAAGATGGCATTATTTAGCATTTATATTTATGTATTTATTTGCTTTCTCAGAGATACCCACGTTGACGTGTCAATTACATCTCTGTTTACACTTACCTCAGTGGCACAGATCATTGTTTAACATCGATTGTGCTAATTATCCAGTTCGCCCGGAGGTCCCGACCCGGCCGGTTGTGTCCGGCAGCGCTCGCAGCGAGCGAGAGTGACCGGATCGAGAGAGGTGCAAATTTGACTAGTGGAAAGTGGATTCCAAGCCTGAGAAGAAGTTTCAAAGTGACATACTAAGCTCAGTGTCATTTATAGGCTGGACTTTTTTTCTCTGAGTGATCAGTGGATCGGGATGAAGCAGAGATTATTCTCTTCTGGGTAGTTTATGGCTTTTTAATGTCATCTCTCTCCGGCTGAAGGGCTGTTTCGGACAGTGCAGAAGGTCTAATGAAATTTATAATTTATATTGAAACCATCTGAAGTGTTTCCTTTGAAGTCTGTGATGCCATCTGGGAAGAAACAAAGTGGACGTGGCGGTAAGTCTCCGGTGCGCCCACGTGCTGAGGCGACCGGCCGGCCCCACCCCCCCCTCCGCGGCAGCCTGAGCCGGGCCGCGGGCGCAGCGTCGCCGGCAGCTCCGGCGGCGGTGCCAGTGCGTGGACCCGAGTGGGACAACAAAAATCGGTGAAAGACATGATTCATCGGCTGGACAGGCCAGGCCAGGCTGGACCACGCAGTGCGAGCCCGTCCAAGAAACGGCGAATGTCCCGCGAGAGGTCCCCGTCCACTGCATCGTCGGGTGACGCCTCTGATTCTGAGGTTGTGCCTGGCCAGCCGCTAACCGAGGTGGCGCTGCAGAGAGCTCTCCTGAAAATGGCGGACAGAATCAAGAGTGATATGGCAGCTGAGTTCATTCAGCTCAGGGAGGATCTGAGCCAACTTCATGGCAGGATTCGTGAGCTTGAACAGCATGTCTCCGAGAGGGATCACCACATAGACAATCTAGAAAGGCGGATCAGTGACAGGGACATGAGGATCAGTGAGTTAGGAGAAGAAGTGGACCGGCTCCATACCGAACAAAGAAGAAAGGATTTAATCTTTTCTGGTGCAGCGATCCCTTCACCTCCAACCGAGCACTGGAAAGAAGATGTGGTGGAGACCGCAGTGTCTTTGCTGGGAAAGAGCATGCCAGACGTGTCCGTCTCGCGGAACGATATCGAGGATGCATTTCGCATTGGGAAGAAGAAGATGATCATCTGCAAGTTCAGGGATGCGGGAAAGCTGTCAGTGCGCGATAGGATATACGAGGAGAGGTTCAAGCTGCGAGCGATATCTTCTGCAGATAGCGGCACAGGGCCCAAGCCGCTTTACGTAAGTGAGAACCTCTCGCCATATAGACAGGCTATCCTTCAAGCGCTGGTGAAGGAGAAACAGGCAAAAAAGTTGTACACAGTGTTCTCTCAGAACGGAGTCGTCTTTTGCAAGACGATGCAGCACGGAAGGAAGATTCGGGTGCACACCTTGGAGATGATTCCGACCGTGCTGCGTGAGTAGATTGGATGGTTATCGCTGCCTTTGGAACACCTCATATCAGGCGGCAACGATAAGCATAAAGCAGAACAAATGATAAGCCTAAGCAGTAAATTTGGTCCTATATTTGTATTGCTCGATTCTGACAATTACCATTGCCTGACGGACGGAAGAAAGTTTTTTTTATAGTTTATATTTTTCAATCTTACTGTGTGTTTACTGGAAAACAAGATTACACCTTTTCGTGATAAGGCCTTAGGTTTGGTTGTGTGCCCTTTAGCCGGGGTGATTTTGTGTGTTGTAAAACTTTTCTTTTTTGAAAGTCACCTAAACGGTGCTTTATGGCATATTGTAGGAGTTATGTGACGCATTTTGGAAAGTCAATGGTTTTTAAGTTGCGGGCTATCTTAGTTAAAGGAAAACACGTGTTTTTCTGCCCCTCATGCGTGGTGATAACGATGTTTGAGCTTGAGTTAGGATTGTTTTGGAAGTTTGTAAAAGCCACTACAACACGCCTCTTTAATTACTAGATGTCTGTTTTCTGTCAACTAGACAGTTTTGATATAGTAACGTTTAACGTAAGAGGGTTAAGAAGTGCATCAAAGAGAAGAGCAGTATTTCGTTTCTTCCATGATCAATATCTTAATCATGTAGTTGTCCTTCAAGAAACCCATTCCAGCATTCGAGACTGCAGATTTTGGGAGGCTGAATGGGGTTCATCTGTATTATTCTCCCATGGGCCAAATACCAATGAGGCAGGTGTGGCCGTTTTGATTCCCAGGTCGATCAGACAAGCCTGCACTTTTACCGAGATGTTTAATGACAAAGAGGGCCGTTTCTTGGTCGTGGATTTTGCATTTGAGTCTTTTCATATAAAACTCTTTGCTACATATGCTCCAACTCAAAGCAACGGTCCGAGACAGGTTAAATTCATTCAGATGATTAGAGACCAGATGGAGAAAATAATTCCAGCTGAAAATGATTTAGCAATTTTGTGTGGAGACTTAAACATTCATTTAACAAAGTTTGATAGCAGCAAGGATAAGTTTTCTCCTACTCGGGCTGCGAGAAAGTTAACGAAATTGATGAAGGATTTCAATCTGGTAGATGTCTGGCGAGATAAATATCCGAGCTGGAGGCGATATACATGGAGGAGACTGGCACCTCTTCAACAATCGCGCATAGATTATATTTTTGTCAGCGAGAATGTGCTTGATAGACAGATGTTACGGACAATTGAAATAAGGCCAGGAATTTTGAGTGATCACAGCCTCGTTAATCTAGAGTTAACATTGTTTAAAGGCAATAGGGGACCCGGATTATGGCGATTTAATAACTCGCTTTTGGAAGACACTAATTTTGTGTATTCTGTCAAGGAAGAGGTTAATAAGTTTCGTCAGTTTTTGGGCTTGTATGCACCCGACTTGAATTCAGGGGTTGGTCTTGAAATGTTGATGAGTCAAATTAGAGTAATTTGCATACGCTGCGGTAAGCGGAATGCGCGCAACAAAGCTCAAGATTTGCGCTTTCTCTTTGAGAGGTTGGAACGCTGCGAGATACAGATGTGTTCCGACCCTAGTGAGGACACAATAAATCGATATACAGATTTAAAAAATCAATTAAACGATTTAGAAGAGGAAAAGGGTAGAAGGGCTATGCTTCTGTCAGGGGCAAAGTGGATTGAACAAGGTGAGAAACCTACTGCTTATTTCTTGAAGTTACTGTCAGATAGGGTGAGTAAGAAAAGTATCAATATTCTTGAAGGTCCAGACGGGCGGATGGTGACAGAGAACTCAGAGATTTTAGAGCTATGCAAGAATTATTTCGAGGACATTTATAGGACTAGGATTGAAGATAACTATGCCTCTTCCGATGGATCCTCATTGATGAATATAACCATTCAGCCGCGGTTAAATGATGAGGATAGATTATCTCGTGAGGGGCCATTATCTAAAGAGGAATGCAAGTTTGCCCTTGAGGGTATGTTAAACAACAAAGCGCCGTCGGTCTCTGGGTTCTCAAAGGAATTTATGCTGTTCTTCTGGGATGATATGGGGGACATTGTCACCCGTTATGTGAACGATGCCAGGCGAGCGGGGTGTTTCTTCATTACCCAAAGGACCTCTCCTTTGGGTAATGAAGAAAAGGAGTTATCACCCTTATACCTAAAAGGGGGATCAAAAGAATTTGAGGAATAAGCGGGCTATTTGCTTATTAGATATCATTTACAAAATTGTGGCAAAGGTCTTGGCGAATAGGCTCAGTAGGGTAATTTCAAGATTAGTTTCTCCTGATCAGACCGGCTCCATTAAAGGAAGGTACATTGGAAGTAACATTCGAACAATATCGGATGTAATCGAGTATAGTAGAGCACAAAACATGGATGGAGTCCTGTTGGGTCTAGATTTTCGAAACGCGCTTAATACTGTCGAGCATGCTTTCGTCTATGACGTATTAAATGCCTTTAACTTTGGTCCCGACTTTATCCAATGGGTGAAACTGCTTCATAAAGGTACTGAACTTGCCGTTATAAACAACGGTTTCACTTCCACTTGGTTTTCACCTACCCGAGGACTTCAACAGGGATGTCCATTATCTGGTCCCTTGTTCGCTCTCGTTGCTGAAATTTTGGCCATTAGAATAAGAGAGTCAGAGTTAGTCCCAGGTATTTGTATATCGGGACAAGTTTTTAAAATTTCGCAGTACTGTGATGATATGACTTTGTTCGTTAAGGATCATGCGTCCGCTCAAGAAGGCATTCGAATTGTGCAGAACTTTGGTAAAATGTCTGGCCTTGAATTAAACATGGAGAAGTCCCAGTTCATGTGGCTTGGAAAAAACGTAAGGTGTGGTCAGGCAATTTGTGGGATAAAGGCAAATACGCGCGTTAAGATTTTAGGCGTATGGTTTAGCGCTAATCAGAGTTGTACCGAAATGAATATCAACCCAATTATTGAAAATATTAAAAGTACTTTGAATAGGTGGTCTCAGCGGGACCTCACGCTTAAGGGGAAAATTACTGTTGCTAAATCCTTAATTGTATCTCGACTGATTTATGTTATGTCGGCAATGGACATCCCCAGAAAATTGTTAGATATAATTCAAAGTCATGTAATGAGGTTCTTATGGAGAGGTCGGCCTCCAAAAGTTACGAGAAGCACTTTATATATGAATATAGAAAGTGGTGGGTTAAAGGCTCCCAACTTAGAATTGGTGCAAAAATCAAACCGGATAGCTTGGGTAGGAAGGCTCTGTCGTATGAGGGACCTACCCTTTGTTGAAGTTTTAGAGAGAAAGCTTAAGATGAATATTGTGGACGTTCTCAAGATGAACTTCAACGAGAATTGGATCAACTCAAGACGAATCCCAGAATTTTACACATCTATGTTCAAGTGGTTTAGGGAAGCTAACCCAATTCAAGAGCCCACCAGTGGTACAGAAGTACGGCGACAGATCTTCTGGAATAATGAAGCCATTAGAGTACAAGGGAAACCAGTTATGAGTAGCGCAGTGTACGGAAATGGTATTAAACATCTAGATGACTTTTTTGATGACGCCGGAAATGTTCTAGCATATGATGACTTCATAGCGCGATTACCGCAGGTGCATATAAATCCTTTAACATACATGGGATGGTGTAGAGCCATTCCGATGCAGTGGAAGCAAAAAGTGATAAATAGTGAAAAACTTAGAGCCGAAGAAAGGGTTATAAGACCTGTCCTGGAAATTAACGGTAAAGCAGTGCCTTTATGGTTAATTAAGTCTCGCTATTTCTATTCACGCTTGCTTACAGACAGGACGCCTGCAGCACAACTAAAATGGGAAGAGAATAACATTGATTTTGAAGAAGGATGGAGAAATATTTTTGCACTGCCATTCCAAATTACGAAGTCCACTAAACTTCAGAGTTTGCAATATCGAATAACACACAGGTTCTTTCCTACTAGAAGGTATTTGTTCATTCGTAACGTAGTTGACGACCCATTTTGTGACGAGTGCGGTGAAGTTGATTCATTGGAGCACTATTTTGTTGAATGTGAAGAGGTGAAAACCTTTTGGCGAGAATTAGCGAATTCAATAAACAGAAGGGTCGAAAAGAAGCACGCGTTCATCTGCAGCAAGAAAAATATACTCTTTGGATGCCTCGACACCACGAATATCGTAAATCTTATTATTTTGATTGCCAAACAGTATATCGTCAATCAGCGGTTTCGTGAAGGACAAGTAACTATAACCTCGTTTATAGTAACGCTAAATAAATACTTCGAAATTGAGAAGAGTATTGCCCTCAAAAATTTAAAGATCGAGAAAATGAAGGTGAAATGGAACTGTTTCATTTCCGAAGCTCTTAAGCTTTCATTAACTGACGAATCAGATGAATAACATCAAGAAGCGTGTTGAAAAGGCTAACTCGGTATGACTCGGTATGACGGTATGTTGCACACTTAAGCTTCAGCGTTCGGTGTATGTGGATGTACATAAATTAATAAAAAAAGATTGTGCTAATTATAGATGACAGACTATTATTATAATTATTGAATGAAATGTCATGGATTTTACAGATAACGGATTGACACAGTAACACAGATTTATACCCATTGAAAAGAGAACGAGCCGAAACGTTTTGGGAAAACATCCGTCTATTTCAGCATGTTATTTGCCGATCTTCTTTTTAAGCCCAAACTGACGTTTTTTTAATATTTGCTCTACCCGTTTTGCTGTAGCTTTAAATTAGAAACAGTTTAAAATCGTCTCTGATATTGTTACACCGGGAAACTATTTACTTCGTCACACCACATGCCTCGTCAACGGCGGCCAAATTTTAAAGCCTGTCATTCTCAGTGTTTACGTCCCGGTCCACCGCAGGTCATGGGAGAGGCTCCACAATAAGATTGAGGGGAGGCTCCACAATAAGATTTAGGGAGAGGCTCAACAATAAGATTGAGGGACAATCTACACAATAAGATTGAGGGAGAGGCTCCACAATAAGATTGAGGGGAGGCTCCACAATAAGATTGAGGGAGAGGCTCAACAATAAGATTGAGGGACAATCTACACAATAAGATTGAGGGACAATCTACACAATAAGATTGAGGGAGAGGCTCCACAATAAGATTGAGGGGAGGCTCCACAATAAGATTGAGGAGAGGCTCCACAATAAGATTGAGGGAGAGGTTCCACAATAAGATTGAGGGAGAGGCTCAACAATAAGATTGAGGGACAATCTACACAATAAGATTGAGGGAGAGGCTCCACAATAAGATTGAGAGGGAGGCTCCACAATAAGATTGAGGGAGAGGCTCAACAATAAGATTGAGGGACAATCTACACAATAAGATTGAGGGAGAGGCTCCACAATAATATTGAGGGAGAATCTACACAATAAGATTGAGGGAGAGGCTCCACAATAAGATTGAGGGAGAGGCTCAACAATAAGATTGAGGGACAATCTACACAATAAGATTGAGGGAGAGGCTCCACAATAAGATTGAGGAGAGGCTCCACAATAAGATTGAGGGAGAGGCTCAACAATAAGATTGAGGGACAATCTACACAATAAGATTGAGGGAGAGGCTCCACAATAAGATTGAGGGAGAGGCTCCACAATAATATTGAGGGAGAATCTACACAATAAGATTGAGGGAGAGGCTCCACAATAAGATTGAGGAGAGGCTCCACAATAAGATTGAGGGAGAGGCTCCACAATAAGATCGAGGGAGAGGTTCCACAATAAGATCGAGGATTCTATGTGCAATACACATATTATATCTGAGGTAAACCAACAGAGTTTATTTCCTGTTAGAGCTTGTGGGTCTTTGAAAAATGTTACAAACTGAAATTTTTCCCGAAAGTCTAGGCCAAGCGCTGCTTCTTTGCTATCTTCGCCAATGTAAGGGGGCACCTCAATGGTGGTGCCCCTGCTCTGTCCAGGGGGGCAGGGTACCCCCCGCTCCGCCGCCTAGGATATACTGTCGCACTGCCTTGAAGCTTTCACGCTGAAGCCGCTTCAATCCCTCTGCTTTGCACGGGCCGATGCTGTTACAGTGCGCCAGCTGACTGCGCCAATGCGGCCACGCGGCAGCTGACTGCGCCAATGCGGCCACGTGGCAGCTGACTGCGCCAATGCGTTTACGCGGCAGCTGACTGCGCCAATGCGGCCACGCGGCAGCTGACTGCGCCAATGCGGCCACGTGGCAGCTGACTGCGCCAATGCGTTTACGCGGCAGCTGACTGCGCCAATGTGGCCACGTGGCAGCTGACTGCGCCAATGCGTTTACGCGGCAGCTGACTGCGCCAATGTGGCCACGTGGCAGCTGACTGCGCCAATGCGTTTACGCGGCAGCTGACTGCGCCAATGTGGCCACGCGGCAGCTGACTGCGCCAATGTGGCCACGTGGCAGCTGACTGCGTCAATGCGGCCACGCGGCAGCTGACTGCGCCAATGCGGCCACGCGGCAGCTGACTGCGTCAATGCGTTTACGCGGCAGCTGACTGCGCCAATGCGGCCACGCGGCAGCTGACTGCGCCAATGCGGCCACGTGGCAGCTGACTGCGCCAATGCGTTTACGCGGCAGCTGACTGCGCCAATGTGGCCACGTGGCAGCTGACTGCGCCAATGCGTTTACGCGGCAGCTGACTGCGCCAATGTGGCCACGTGGCAGCTGACTGCGCCAATGCGTTTACGCGGCAGCTGACTGCGCCAATGTGGCCACGCGGCAGCTGACTGCGCCAATGTGGCCACGCGGCAGCTGACTGCGCCAATGCGGCCACGCGGCAGCTGACTGCGCCAATGCGGCCACGCGGCAGCTGACTGCGTCAATGCGTCTACGCGGCAGCTGACTGCGCCAATGTGGCCACGTGGCAGCTGACTGCGCCAATGCGTTTACGCGGCAGCTGACTGCGCCAATGTGGCCACGTGGCAGCTGACTGCGCCAATGCGTTTACGCGGCAGCTGACTGCGCCAATGTGGCCACGCGGCAGCTGACTGCGCCAATGTGGCCACGTGGCAGCTGACTGCGCCAATGTGGCCACGCGGCAGCTGACTGCGCCAATGTGGCCACGTGGCAGCTGACTGCGCCAATGCGGCCATGTGGCAGCTGACTGCGCCAATGTGACCACGCGGCAGCTGACTGCGCCAATGTGACCACGCGGCAGCTGACTGCGCCAATGTGGCCACGCGGCAGCTGACTGCGCCAATGTGGCCACGCGGCAGCTGACTGCGTCAATGTGGCCACGCGGCAGCTGACTGCGCCAATGTGGCCACGCGGCAGCTGACTGCGCCAATGCGTTTACGCGGCAGCTGACTGCGCCAATGCAGCACCGCGGCAGCTGACTGCGCCAATGTGGCCACGTGGCAGCTGACTGCGCCAATGTGGCCACGCGGCAGCTGACTGCGCCAATGCGTTTACGCGGCAGCTGACTGCGCCAATGCGGCCACGCGGCAGCTGACTGCGCCAATGCGACCACGCGGCAGCTGACTGCGCCAATGTGGCCACGCGGCAGCTGACTGCGCCAATGCGTTTACGCGGCAGCTGACTGCGCCAATGTAGCCACGCGGCAGCTGACTGCGCCAATGTGACCACGCGGCAGCTGACTGCGCCAATGTGGCCACGCGGCAGCTGACTGCGCCAATTTGACCACGCGGCAGCTGACTGCGCCAATGCGGCCACGCGGCAGCTGACTGCGCCAATTTGACCACGCGGCAGCTGACTGCGCCAATGCGGCCACGCGGCAGCTGACTGCGCCAATGCGTTTACGCGGCAGCTGACTGCGCCAATGCGGCCACGCGGCAGCTGACTGCGCCAATGCAGCCACGCGGCAGCTGACTGCGCCAATGCGACCACGCGGCAGCTGACTGTGCCAATGCGACCACGCGGCAGCTGGCTGCGCCAATGCAGGGAAATCTGGGTGATATATCGGCCCTAATCCATTCTCAAAGGGTTCTCCAGGAAGCCCATGAGCCTAAAAACTTTCTTGAACAGCATTTTCCCATGGATATGCTCTTCTCTGAGAGATATTACTGCAAGGTGGAGAATGAATAGTGCGCAGAGGTATTTTGCATTGGTCCATGGAACTAATCACAAGTCTTGCTCGAAACCTTCCACGGTGACGTTCTTTTTGCGAGCTGTCTGTGTGCTCAGTTTCCCAATAAACCCCAAATAACAGGTTTCTAACAAAGTTTTTTTCCGATATCAGATGTATTGTCAAAGCTCACAATATTATAACCCCACCATGTAGTTCGCCTCTACAATCCATTGACTGGCAGCATTAATCCTCCACCATTTGGAACTCACTACACCTAAAAAGGAACAAAGATAACACGAGAAACAACACTCCCAGCTCCAGCTGCATATAAATCTAGTAGCCCTGCAAGAGTTCCATAGAGTTCAAATATTACCGAAAACGACACAAACGGCCAGATGGCCGACAATGAAACGCAAAATGAAAACTCCCAGATCACAAAACACCGTTCACGTCTATTATGACGCCGCTTCGCCTCTTCCCTTCAGCACAACCACCAATTCCGTTTCGAATCTACCCGTACGCAACATATTAGTGTTGCTGTGATTTATGACGGTTCGAGACGGCAAAAACACACACAATTTAACCCTCCCTCCTCATACCACGCAACGCAAGACGCGCCTCGCAAGCAGTCACAGCGTATAAGATACATGCACGCAAGAACAACACATGCTTCTCATTTACATTACATTTCATTGAGTTACACCTCCCTTGCAACCATTCCGAACCCGCTCTATAAGTATGTACTGGTACTCCATGAAACGGCAACAATACTGAGCACATCTACGGGGCAGAGGTATGTCCCTCAGGTTTCTAACGAAGTTGCTGGCTGAATCCTTCCTTACGCCGGGAGCTTTAGAACAGCGATTTAAATCACTGAAATAAGGCTATACAAAAAGTGTGTTTGTCTATGCCCACCCCTTTGCTCCTTCGCGAATGGTCTTCAGGTCATGTTCACGGCAGCTGGGGTAAAGGGACGCGAACGTGCCCCTCGCATTGCACGGGATGTGCTGACGGGGCGTGTGAACTTACGCTATGACCCGCTATTTTTCATGCTTAGCGACAAATACGCACGGGTTTCTATGTGTTCCATCTAAATTTGGTAGACGTATTCTTACAATTGACACTGTCAGTTTTATATCCAGGATAAATCACATATTTCTAAACTACTTCATTTCTTGCAATTATTATCTTTAAATCATATCTCAGAACTGACACTGATGTGCCGATTGGCTCACTACAAACATGTTGATATAAACTTTAACCATTTATAATTATCTTAACTGGCAAAACACTGTAGAATAAACTGTTGCGCCAGCAAAGTGTTGAATTGCTGGACTCCATAACCCCTGAACCGCTGTATTTGGCGACTGAAAAATGGGGCATTCCAGGACAGATCGACCAAGGCTTGACACCACCACATCTAGAAAAAATATGAAACTTTGTCTCCGGGGTAGTTTTGGGCCAGAAACACGCCTGTGAGAATCTTAGCCCCCTCCGATCAACGGTGACCGAGTTATAGCCCGAGGCATTTTCGGGAGGTCACCCTGTAGACTCATCTTTGATGCTTCATAACTCAAAAACGCATAGCCTGATTAACAAGTTTTGTATATCATTGAACTCGTCTTGAACTATACTTTATTTTGAGAAAAGCAAATTTCAAGATTTGAAAATTTTTACCTTTAATTTGTTTGACCTTTTCTTTTTTGACCTAGCTTGACCTTTTCCCAGTTGAAATTGCCATTTTAGACACCTCAAAAATTTTGATTAATAAAATATCTTTCGATAGGAAAAATATAAAAAAATGCGTTCTTGTTATAAGTTCCAAATATTTAGCACCTAAGGTAGGTATGTAGACGGTTTTTGACCACTGCAGTAGTACAGCCTTATGTTTAACGCCGCAAACATAGTGATTGTTTTTGTAATCGGTTGCTGGCAATCATATTGCTTTGTCTTTACGAAATTTTCATCGTGCAAGTGTCAGAATTTATGACAATTAACACGCGCCCACCCGAGGGGGTGGGCAACCGGCCTCCTCAGGTCTCTACAGGTAGTAAAAAAACACCTTAGCGCAGCGCCACCATCTATCTCTAACACAACATATTACAACTTCTGGAAAAATTTTAGAACTGGGTCATACCAGGTCAAACCGCCAAACCAGGTCAAGAGACCTAACCTCGAAAAAACTTTGGGAAGTGCATCAATAATATCAAATTTAGCCTATCGTGGTTTGATTCACATTACATAGTAAGGTCGCCCAGCAAGATAATTTTTCGTAGCAGGATTTCTATGTCGATAACCGGGAGCAGGGTCAAGGTCATGGTCTTTCCATTAGAAATGCATGGGGCAATTGGTAAATTTTGATAACTTGAGAAAATTGAGAATTGTCGAGAATTGCGATGGAGGTTTTGTTTTTACGTTGTCGTGTCTGGCTTGCCACTGCAGTTTAATTAATATTCTTTTTACCATACAGACCTAAGCCTGGCTCTAGGTCAAAGCAGGTTAATTTTGGCATTTACTAGGCAATATTATAAGATACATAATCCGTTTGGGCTCAACAAGAGTGTTGCAATGGCGCTGAACATTTTTTTCAACGGCTCTCCTCTGTCACCTATTATGCCACAAAATTTAGGTTTCCACTTTGTTCCTGTAAGAAATACTGTGACCTCGAGCAAACTCAAATATGACACGACCAAACGATTGTGTGTAACATATTCGGTAGTGATTAAAACTGGCTGTTTAGCGGCATCACTCCCAGTGCACAGTGTAATTATTCATCTGGGATTCTGGGATCCGTATCAGCTATGAAATGATCACCTTGTAAAAATATCATGAGGCAATCTGTTCAAGTGACCAAGTCGAATGCGTTACAATTTCAGGACACTTTTTCGCATATATGAGCAGATTCAAATTACTTTTTGGGAATGAAATTCTTTCAGACACGTTTGTTTACATTGCATGAATCCTCTCAAACGTATGCTGTGCTGCACTGGGTCACCTTGTATCGATACTACTTTTCCATTTCGGGGGACGATGTAATTGTGTGAGTTAGTGGTGCTCATAGGATAACTTATATTTGTTTCAATTATGGATAAACTCGCAACATCTTTGTAAACTTTCGTTTAAGGCTGAAAGGTCATTTATTAATAAGTTCATTTGCCCTCGTCTCCCTCGAAACAATGGATCCCTTTCTATCACTTTTAATGGCTGCAATTTTATTTTTATAAATATTGTCCAAGTTGTTTCCAGTTCAGTTTTAGGAGTAGGTGTCTCACTAGAGTCATCACGGGACTTTTTACGGAGACCCCGACCCCACCACCCAAACGAGCAACTCCCACGATGAAGTGTTAATCAATGAACCAAATTTGAAAGTCCCACAAGGCATAACGACGACCGTCTACCTCAGGTCACACCCTCACCAGTCAGTTGCCAGCTGGCCTTCAGTATTTACGGTACCTACCACCTCCCAGTTGACCTAAATTATTTTTCCAGAAGTTGTAATATGTTGTGTTAGAGATAGATGCCGTACGGTGGTGCTGCGCTAAGGTGTTTTTTTACTACCTTGAGAGACCTGAGGATGCCGGTTGCCCACCCCCTCGGGTGGGCGCGTGTTAATTGTCATAAATTCTGACACTTGCACGACAAAAATTTCGTAAAGACAAAGCAATATGATTGCCAGCAACCGATTACAAAAACAATCACTATGTTTGCGGCGTTAAACATAAGGCTGTACTACTGCAGTGGTCAAAAACCGTCTACATACCTACCTTAGGTGCTGAATATTTGGAACTTATAGCAAGAACGCATTTTTTATATTTTTCCTATCGAAAGATATTTTATTAATCAAAATTTTTGAGGTGCCTAAAATGGCAATTTCAACTGGGAAAAGGTCAAGCTAGGTCAAAAAAGAAAAGGTCAAACAAATTAAAGGTAAAAATTTTTAAATTTTGAAATTTGCTTTTTTCAAAATAAAAGTATAGTTCAAGACGAGTTCAATGATATACAAAACTTGTTAATCAGGCTATGCGTTTTTGAGTTATGAAGCATAAAAAATGAGTCTATAAGGTGACCTCCCGAAAATGCCTTGGGCTATAACTCGGTCACCGTTGATCGGAGGGGGCTAAGATTCTCACAGGCGTGTTTCTGGCCCAAAACTACCCCGGAGACAAAGTTTCAGATTTTTTCTAGACATGGTGGTGTCAAATTGAAATATTTTTGGTCGTTTTGTCCTGGAATGCCCCAAATGTCAGGCGTGTTCTGGGCTAACGATAAGCCCGCGGACAACAATTAAAGACTGTCGGAAATACGAGGGTGCAAGGCTTGTTCTGTCATATCATGGAATGCTCCAGGTAATGAGAGTGCTTATCACTGGGCCTAATCTGACCAATTCTGCTTCGTGAAAGTGAAAGCCCCATACAGGCAAGGACGGTTCCAGGCACTAACTTCTGGAGGGTTGGAGGAACTCAGAAAACTCCGAAATTACAAAACGGCCCCAGGAAAATGTTGGCAAATATTTTTATGCGAGGCTTAGGCCATGGCCCGGGTGGCCTTTTGCCGGAACTGCCAGCTGTTATTAGAGTTGGATGTCTAAGATATCATCTTCTTGAAAAATAAATGCTAGTTCAGCGTTTGCTGGACTTCTGAAATAAGCTAAACACGCAGTAAGGCTCTGTTTGAGAATTGAGGCCAATTTCATTTGCTGGACTTGTTGAGTAGGGCATAAATAATTGAGATAGGTGAATCCAAAGAGGACACCAACGGGGCCCAGGAACCTGGAGCAGCCCCATCTTTTTCTATTCTGCTCCAAAAGCTGCTGTAACTATTTGAAAGGGATTCCTCAATGGCCTGAATTAGGCCCTTAGGACCCTTTGATTTGAGCTTTGAATTATGCGGAAATTTAGTACAGAGTGTAGAGTAAAAATGACTGATGTGGCTACATCCAAAGGGGGTTAAATGCAATACCACCATTGTGATTTCTCGAAAAAACTCTTCAAACTTCAATGTCAGTTTAAAACCAACTATAAAATTGGAAGATTCCCTTTGAGGTTTCCTGCACTCTAACCTTCCACTTTTTGCCACCTCGTGTGGTTTTTAGGGATCTCAGAGTGGAGGGGGGCGGGTACGGGGAAACTTAGTGCAGATTCCGTACCGGCGCCCTTTAATGTTCATGTTTTCCTCCTAGCATAGTCGGAAAAAGATTCGTCACATTCGAATAATCCAATCATTTTAAGGCCCTGTCACACCTTGACGTCTTAGAAAACGTATAGGTACCGACTTATGAGCAAAATTCGTGAATACGCTGGGCATACGTCAAATACGTTTCATATACGTTAAGATCACACTGAAGTACGTCGGCATACGCTGGAGTACGTCGAGGACCTAAACAAGTTTTGAGCATGCACAACATTCTCCGACCTATTTCAGCGTATGATTCATACATTCAGCACACACAGGTCATACATCGTGGGTACGTTATGCAATTGTTGATATACGTTCTCACACGTTGCGTGTACGGAACACATACGTCGGGATAATGTCCTGCGTATCCGAAACGTCTTAAAAACGTGTGGATAACGTGTCTTCAGCGTATTGATACCTTACTGAACGTATGTCTGACGAATAGTTCACGTATGTAAACGCATTTGACGCGTGCCGAACGACCACGAAACTTACAGAGCGTGTTCCTACCGTATAACGGACGTATGGTGACGTATCTGCAATATTTTAAGAATCAGGGGCGGACGCAGACCTGAGTTTTGGGGGGCCAAACCCAAGTCTGTCTCTCCTCCGGGGGGGGTGGGAGCGAAGATTTTTTTTGCTCTACAGACTTAGTGTAAACATTTTTTTAGTGCTCGGCAGACCTAGTACAAGCGACCTCTCCAAGTACATGATCGCTCTCGGGGGGGGGTGGAGGATTTTTGCTCTACAGACCTAGTGTAAGCAACTTTTTCGAAAATTTTCCGGCGTTTGGGGGGCCAAAGGATGGTTTGCCCCCCCCTCCAGCGCTTTGGGGGGCGGCAATGGCCGGAATGCCCCCACCCCCTGAGTCCGCCAATGTTAAGAATTAAGGTATAAAACGAGTCATCTATGACGATACTGTCAGTAGTTCTATTGACTCCACCGTGTCCACTCCTCGATATGGAGGATCCTGAGAGACTGAGAAAAGAATACGTGCGAGCTGTCGTTCACAATCAGAATGACCTCACCGATTTGACCCTGCATCATTTGCGTGTCAGAAGAGCCAGGCAAAAAGACGATGAGCAGAGGCGAAAAAGTTGTGTGAGGTCATGGGTCGGGAGGCGACGCCAGTACCCACACGAGGGGTGGGCAACCGGCCTCCTCAGGTTTCTACAGGTAGTAAGAAAAACACCTTCGCGCAGCGCCACCATACTTCATCTACCTCTAACTCGACATTTTTTCGACTTCTGGCAAAATAATTTAGGTCAACCTGCAGATGGTAGGTACCGTAAATACCGTAGGTCAGATGGAAACTGGCTGGTGAGGGGGTGACCTAAGGTAGATGGCCGTCGTTATGCCTTGTGGGACGTTCAACTTTGGTTCCTTAATCAACCCTTCATCGTGGGAGTTGCTAGTTGGGGAGGTGGGGTGGAGGTCTCCGTAAAAAGTCACTTGATGACTCTAGCGAGAGTCCGACTCCTAAAACTGGACTGGCAATAACTTGGACAAGATTTGTAAAAAGAAAAATAGCAGCCATTAAAAGTGATAGAAATGGATCCATTGTTTTGAGGGAGACGAGGGCAAAGGAACTTATTAGTAATGGGCCTTGCAGACTTAAACGAAAATTTACAACGATGTCGCGACTTTACCAATAATTGAAACAAGTATAACTTATCCTATAAGCACCACTAACTCACACAATTACATCGTTCCTGGAGATAGAAAAAATAGTATCAATACAAGGTGACCCAGTGCAGCACAGCATACGTTTGCGAGGATTCATACAATGTAAAAAAACGTCTGAAAGGCTTTCATTCCCAGGAAGTAATTTCAATCTGTTCATATACCTATGCGAAAAATGTTCTGAAATCATAACGCATTCGACTTGGTCACTTGAACAGTTTACCTCACATGATATTTTTAAAAGGTGATCATTTTATAGCTGACACAGATCCCAGTTCAAACGCCACTTCGAAAGGCTTTTGATTGGTGTTTTTTTAATGATTAGGGATGGGAAAATTTGAAGCAATATCGAGAGCCACTGCGCGAAAATAAATAACAAAATTTATAATGTGTTTAGCCCTCTCACAGGCCGGTTGAACTACATTGCACCAATAAGTAGTATTTGAAATAAAAAGAGAACATTCAAAGGATGTTTTACACTGTTACCACTGTTTCCACGGGTTCATTAGAGGTGGTTAGGCACCTGTGGTAATTGTGGTACCACCGACCCTTTCTGGCAGACCTGGCAAAACGTTTAGATGGGGCCAGCCCTGGAATAATTTCAAAACATAGTGTTTCTAAAGAAAACAAAAATAGAACGTTTTGCGTTTTGTAGAAGGGTCACGGGATCCACTGGTGACGTGCAATTAGGTTGACTTTACCGTCTTCCTATCAGAGGCGGGGTTTGGGTAGATTGGGTTGGTTTTGTCAATAGGCAGATCTTGAATTGCCGATCAGGGAGAGACACATGCTCTGGGCGTCATCCAGACCTGGCGGACGCCAATGCCAGGGGCGGCAAAAATCTATCCGTTGGGTGCCAAAATATGTCTTTGGGCGCAAAACCCGATCGCGATAGCGCTTATTCTTGCTCCCCGGGAAGGAAGCGACATTCATGGGGGCCTTGGACCTTTCAGAGCGTGTCATTGATCTCTCAGGGGGCATCGATAGTCGGTTGGGCGAAGGGGTGGCAAAAAGGCCCCTTTGCTCCATAGATCGGTCTATGCATCCACTATATTTCTCCGAGGTACCTTTGAAATAAAGCTGATAAAAGATAGCTTATGAGCCGGCATCTAATGCTCAAATAGAACAGTCCAATGGCGGATCCAAGGGGCCTCAAGCCCCCCCTCATAAATATCCGAGCCCCAATAGTTAATGCATTGCCGGATACTGTCGGAGGAGCTGACGGGCAGGCTTCCATCCCGTCCCCTCAAATGAAGTCCTAGATCTGCCATATCAACTCAAAGGTTTAAGTGTTTTTTGGTCCATTTTTCGTGTGTTTTGAGCAGACTCATTTTCTTTTTCAGAGGCAGAACAAGTGGCAGCCATCAAAAGCCTACCCGGGACTGATGGGCTAGGTGATTCGTCAAAGCTGAAAATCGAGGTCAGCCTAGTCCTCGGAGATCAGCAGCTTTTAGAGGAGGAGATCCGGGATGCGAGTGGGCCACACACAAAGCCCTGTGCGTTTGTGAACAGTTCTCTTCTTTTATGGGCAGACATAAGGGGTTGATCATAAGTTACGTCACCTGTTATAGGGGCGTTTGACCTCCCCTACCGACGGCATGTGCTGCCTCTGTTTTCAGGCCACATCTAACAATTTTTGATCTGTTTGTGTTACAATATAAGGAAAACGAATTGTGTTGTTTTGTCACCCTGCGAATCTTTAAGAGTCTATAAATATTTGATTGAACGCCAGTGCATTGTATTAACTTGGGCGTTATTTTCCATGCCTCACCACACCAGTTTCACTTCTTGCGCATACTATTCTTTTTGGGAAGTCATTGTTACGTATGCTCATTTTCACCTTCAGTTCCGCGTGAATGATCCGTTTTTTTCTAAGTGCTTAAAAATTTGTCTGAGACTAAAATACGAGGTCATGTTTTCGATTAGCTCCACGACAGTGGAGCTTATTAAAAAAGTGTGACCTGGCGTTCGGCCTTAGACCTAATTGCCAAGTGACACGAATAAGCGGATAATTTACGTGCAGCTTGCTGTATTCCTCCTTTAAGCGCCTTATGAAAGAATCTTAGTGCGTCTTCAAGAAGAAAGGTAGTCGTTCTCAGAGTAGACGCAACGTGAAAATTTCGAGAATCTATTACTTCTTGAAAGATGGATACGGCTTCGCGTAGAAAACTCTAAAAACCGGAAAGGGTAGGGGAAAGTGCGGGAATCTGGACTACCGGGGTAATTCAGTACACGCTTGTTACCGCATTTTCTAACGTTGTCACCAGGTGGGAAAGACGGAATCTACATTTGTCGTCGGATGGGTAGCTTCCATTTTCAGCTTTTGAAATGCGACGCAGGACAAAACCTCCAGATAATAAATTTTGATTTTTACATTTTTGATTTTAAATAAATGGTCATGAAGTGACATGTTTTTGATGACATTTTACAACGTTTCCCAATATGATTCAGGTGCTTTTGGAGCAATTTAGTTTAGCCTCTCGGAATTTATAGCCATTCTTGTGATAACCTGAATGTATTCCCCACGGCGAAAAGCTGTTTCCAAAAATCCAATATGGGGTAATCTGGACCACAGGTAGTCCGGGCTACCCCAATGTCCAAATTGTGGCAAATAGGAAATAAGTGTTGGTATTTATTGACAAGAAAACTAAAAGCGATATTGGTTGTCTGGTTTCCAGCGATGCCACGGAAGTACAGAAAGAATACGGAAGGCCCGCAGTGGACCGAGGAAAATATGGCAGCTGCCATAAATATGGTAAAGTCAGGTAAAATTGGATATCAAAAAGCAGCGAAGTCACATAATGCATCAAAATCTACACTCAGGAGGCATGTGAAGGGAACTTTCGGTTTCCAGACGCCATCCAAAAAAAGTCTATCCGGCATGAATGCGGTACTCAATGAAGCACAAGAGAAAGAGGTTGTGGAATGCATCCTTGACCCGCGCCCCGGTGAACCTCCGAGCCACCTTCGCCCTGGTGGGGGGTGTTTGAACACCCCCTCGAACTCGGCCCCTATGCGGGATAGCGAAAAAACGTGAACGCTGGTGAATAGCTAAACACAAATTCAAGAAACTGTATCAGTCACTTTTTGGCTCAGGTCAATATTGAGGTCATGACAGGTCAAAGAAAATAGCATTTTGAATAAAATGTTTGGGCTCTAGCATCTGAAAGAGTTGAGTTAGAATCATGTTTAGGTACCTTTCGCTTCCTCTCGTCACGGCAAATTGAATGATATATAATATGACTATGCTAGGTCAAAACACAAAAATTACTTGACCTCAGGTCAGAACAAGGTCACGTTTTAACCTAAATAGTCAATATGCATATCGATGGACTCACAATAGCAATCTGAACGCAATATTATCAAAATAAAATCTGTATCATCTCATCATTTCATGCAAAGTTATTGACCTAAGTCTGAAAACTGCTTACGTGGCCCAAAATGACCTCTCAGAGGTCACAGGTCAAAAATTGCAACATGGAACCTGGAAACCTGGAAAGGGGCCGAGAATACTACGATTTGGAGAATAAGAAGGTATTCCCTGCCGTATCTACACAAATACAGCCCAATTTGTGTTTTTCCCATGTATTGCCAACGGAGAGGTCATGGTCCGTACTTGACCTTAGGTCATCGATATGAAAAATCCCCGAACACATTTTGAAGAAACCGGTAGGGCAATAATGTGTTATAAGTTTCAATCCAATAGATTCACACATTTCTTACTTATGCCGCCTTAAACATTTTTTGGAGGTGAGGTCACTTGACCTGCACTGGTGACGTGACCTGGGATGACCCAACCTCAAAATTTTTAGGAAAGTTGCGGAATAGATCAAGGATAACTTGTGCCAAGTGCGACTGCGTCGCAAAAACCAAAGGGGGTGTTCAAACACCCCCCCACCGGGGCGAGGTTTTAAATGAAAGCGTGCTTCTTTAGATTGGCTCAAAGGGATATCCGCTTCTTGGCATTTCAGTTGGCAGAAAGAAATTATATAACGCACAACTTCAACAGGGAAACTGGTCTCGCAGGCAAGGACTGGCTGGAGGGGTTTTTGGGGCGAAATCCAAACATTGAACTCATATTACCGGAAGCGACATCTGCAGCTAAGACGAGGGCGTTCAAGAGAGTCACGGCAGGGGAGTTTTTTTAACGTGTAAGAGAAAGAACTAGACAGTAAAAAGCTTCCGCCGCACACGATTTTCAATTGCGATGAGACCGGATGGAAATGGATATACTGTTCAACGTGAACAGGCGTATGTTTACGGAAGCGCTTTCTTGTACAAATAATCCTGTGATGTGTTGGCTGTGTGAAACAGATAGACCATACGGTAGTGTCGTACTGCACTCAAAATACTGTGATTTGTTCTCGTGATTAATACAAGCAATACAGTGCTTGATTCAATAAGCCTTGTTTCATTTAAACCCCCAAAAATGTGCGTATTTATATATTTTTGCTGACAATGTCAGGCGGGGTGATGCGGAACAGCAGTGGGGTAATTTGGACCAGGGGTGGTCCAAATTACCCCTGATTTTTGAAGATCAAATTTTGACATTGTCTCTATTTTGTCACTTCTATAAAAAATGAGTTCAGTTTCACAAAATCTGACTACACAGAGCTGTACCTAAATGTCCGGCTGTCGTCAAGACATAATTTAATTGAATCTAAATAACAAAAACATTTTTAGAGTGTTTCGAAATTAGGTGGTCCGAATTCCCCCGATTTCCCCTACTCCTAGAATATTCTTAAGATAGATGAGAACTTCTTGAGTTCTCCTGAAAGAAGTGAACTACGTCTCATCTAAGAACATTAAGAAGCGCTTCACGTCTCGATATGAGAACCCCTATCAGTCTTGCTTAGAACCCTGACAGGTCTTAAAATTTGCTGTCCGATTATTTATATGGTGCAAGCTAAGTGCAAAAACCATACGTGCTCTCCACCGGTTTTGAGTGTAGTGGCGAACATTTGATGACCAAGTATGAAATAATGGTTTTGAGTTTGAAGAGAATACTGACCATTCTGTAGCGCCCCCAGGAAGTCTTGGTGCTCTAGAGGGTATTGAGGTCAGGACAACTTACCCCCCAAGCCTGGGGCTGAGACCGTCCCTGTTTGGCCTTCACACATGCATTGCTCAGGTTTCAGATTGGTTAGCTGTTCTGAAAGAACTGTTCTGGATATCAGCTTACGAGTCGGTATCAAAATTGTGATCTCGGTAATATGTCTGCACGGTGCGCAGTATAGCTCTACGAAGAAGCCTTACCCTCTACGGCGGCGATTGCCAGTGGCCTGGTCAGTCGCAAATAGTGGGCTTTGCACGGCTAAAAATACAATAATCCCCAATGGTAGTGTGCAGTGGAGTTTTGTTCAAGGTGTTTTGTTCACGGAGACTCCAGCCCCACCATCCGAACGAGCGACTCCCGCAATGACGGTTTGATTGAGAAGCCAAAGTTTAACGTCCCACAAAACACAGGGACAGCCGCCCCGCTCAGGTCACCCTCTCACCAGCAGTCAGTTGCCGGTCGACCTACGTCGGTTGAACTATTGAGCGCCGGAGCGTTTTAGGGGTATCGATCATAAGCCTGCACGTGCACTGTCACTGCATATTCATGAGCAATTGAGCTGCAACTGCGCTGCCAGGATGACATTTGCTGACGAAGCCCGCGAGCTAAAATCTACAACGAACAAAAGTAAGAAACAGTATGACAGGAACCAACAATAACAGTCATTGGTAAATGCCTTAAAACAAACAAGCACACTCTGCACTGTACACCGACAGAAAACGCTGTAGCTCGCTTCCTGAAATCTGTGAAACTTGTGATCCACATACATACGTCGTCGTTAGCAGTTGAGAAAAGTTACAGACACGAGGGCTCTTACAAACAATCCAGATCTAACTGGAGTTTGTCCTGGCCTAAAATAACCAAATGATGTCCAGTTGCGAAGCACCCAGGGAGGAGCTGCCAACGAGAAGAAAATATTGATTTTTTAAATTTTATTCCTCCTGGCTTATTCGTTTTCCATCTTCATCTCCACTATTATTTTTATTCTCGCAGCATTGGGACTGCACCCCGCTACTGGCAACTTCACAGAAACAGGCTGTTACCTATTGCATCGGTGTTTACGGGCCCCGCAGCGTTCACCGGATGACGCGAGTCGAATGTATTTCTTATTTCTGAGTAAGTTGCCTCTAACGACGAACCACACATAGCCTTATTCCAGTGCCTTTGACGGTGTACAGTCTCTGTGGTCACTGTCAGTGAGTGTACGACCGCCGCGGGTGCGCCGGTGTCCTCGATGGTGGGGTCGGCCGTGGCCGGCAGTCTGACCTGGCACGGGGTCATGTAATACAAGGCCAGAGAGTACTCAGACTCTACAGACGGGAACAGCTCAAATGTTCTACACACGAATATACATCTGCACAGGTGAACACACAAACAGCCCACACAAATCCATCCCTTCCACCTTACTCTCTCTCTCTCTCTCTCTCACACACACACACACACACACACACACACACACACACACACACACACACACACACACACACACACACACACACACACACACACACACACACACACACACACACACACACACACACACACACACACACACACACACACACACACACACACACACACACACACACACACACACACACACACACACACACACACACACACACACACACACACACACACACACACACACACAACACACACACACACACACACACACACACACACACACACACACACACACACACACACACACACACACACACAACACACACACACACACACACACACACACACACACACACACACACACACACACACACACACACACACACACACACACACACACACACACACACACACACACACACACACACACACACACACACACACACACACACACACACACACACACACACACACACACACACACACACACACACACACACACACACACAGGCAGGCAGTTAGGCAGGCAGGTACGCAGGCACGCACGCACCCTAGTGCGGAATTTACCCCACACCCACAGGTTCAGAATACCAGTCATAAGCACCCTCCAACATTTAATCACCTACATAAGAATATGTTTTTATCCACAATCTGAAAACCCAGCAGTTGCTCTAGTTCCAGGAAATTTAGAGGCCTGAATGTCCCTGGCTTCCATTGCCACTTTAACCCAAGATACACTTTAACCCACCTTAATTCAGTGAAACAAGCTTATCTGCCACCTGATTCAGTTTGAGCTTGGCCCCAGTAGTGATTATGTCTGTTACATCCCATTAAACCATGTAATCCCCCTCTTCATTTACGTTACCAGCAATAGCCCTTTGGGTTTGCTTATCTATTAGCAACCGCAGGAAGAGAACATCTGTCGATAAAAATGCCTTTCTTGTGATCATGCCTTTACCAATCATTATAACATGATATAACAAGGCAGAACCCTCTACACCGAACATCACCTGAAATCTAGCCAGCTCTTGCAGATCCGATTCGATTCCTGATCTTCTAGGGAATTCTGAGACAGATATCCAAAAGAATTTACAATCGGACAATCGCAGAACTTAAGAATTGTCTCGATTCCTCGAATTGACTCGATTTTGGAGGGGCAAATTTATGAGAAAACAGAAAGAATCGAAATACTGGAAAAGTCAATTGACGGGACGAAGCAAAGAGTGTCATTTTTGGAGGAGCAGCTGGATGACATGGAGAGACACGAGCGGGGTGCAATCTGGTCCTGCACTGTAAGCAGTTTGGAGCACGACATGCTGGAGAGAATATCAGGGATCAGGCTGTGAGAGTTCTCCGGGCCAACTTTCCTCATCTCTCCATACAGAGTGAAGACTTCTCCGCGGCACATAGGCTGGCTCCAGACCACCTGGTCATTTGTGCCTTCCGTGACCGTGACCTTCGGAATCGGATCTACCGTGAGCGGCTGCAACTGAGGCAAGAAAACCACCTGACCAGCGGCTGTTCATCTCCGAATCACTGACCCGGAAAAATCGAGAGATTTTCAACGAGCTGCTGACCATGAAGAGTAAGAGGCGGGTGTGGTCTGTTTTCACCTCTAACGGCGTCCCGGCGTACAAGCTCGGTCAGCACACGGCTCCAGTACGGATGACGTCACTGCTTCAGGTGCGAGCCCCGTGGCAGTGGCTCAGGAACAGCGACAGACAGGTCAGCGACCTGTGCTGGCAGGTGACCTTGAGAGGTCATCAGCGGCTGACCGGCGGCCGTCAGTTCGGGGTGACCGCGCGGAAACTCCGTCCTTGACCGGTGATGGGGGGCCGCGGCGCGCGGTGAGCGGACGGCGCTGCGCGGCGCGCACCTTCAGCCGGTGACCTTGGGACGGCGGCCCCGGGCGGTGGGCGGCCGGCGCTGGTCACGTGCTTGGCACGCCCGGGCCACGCCGACGGCGGGCTGGAGACTTCGACCCCGGCAGCGGATGGTGCAGCGCAGCACATGGGAGCGGGAGCTGAGCCGGGCGGCCCGGATGACGTCATCTCGCAAGGGGTAGTAGGGCCGACCAGAACTCCGGCGGCGGCTCCTCTCGATCCATTACAGGCGGCGCCACTGGCCAGACAGGAGGGAAATGAGCGACACCTGCCGCGGCCGCCGACCGCTGGCCGGTCAGGGCCGGGACCACCGGAGCAGCGGCGGCGATGTCGGAGGGGAGAGACGCTCCAGCAGCGGAAGCAGCGAACGCACCTCGGGAGCAGTAGGTAGCCCCTAGCACCTGCTGCTGCAAACCAGAGGATCTTGGACTAACAAATAGGGAAGCAGGTAATGGAGCTTCTAGATCTTGACTCGTAAATGACGTGGACTTGATAGACAAGTGGTAAACGGCACCTGCTCATTACTCCAAGACAGTTTTTGTCTCTGTATTTTGTTATTTTTCCAGTGGTATTTTTGAGTTCAGTACACCTAGTTTTTTGTCATCGATTGGGAACTAAAGTAATAAGCAACGCTGCGGTTTCACTGTTCCAGCGCTCTTGTGTGGTCCTGTGCTAGAAAAATAACGTTACTTAAATCGGTTTAGTCTTTCTATCCGTTTAGGTACTCAAGATTGCGATGCCTACCAAAGGGTTACTGATGTGTTAGAGCTACCGCGAATCGTAAAATAGATAGATGACGTATTGAAATCTGCCTCAAGACCGTAGGTGTACACATAATGTGCAAACAAATGTTTTTCGATGCGTGTTTGAACGGTGCTGGTCTTCTGTATGCCCTGTATGTTTTCCTGTTCCCGCAGCAATACGATGTAAAACTTTCACGCACAGTTAGTCTTCGACAGCGCTGCACCCAGGCCACGCCAAGGCTTCTAGGATTTATTTTTGTTTTGCAACAGGCGCAAGCTTTTACCACTTTTTGTTTATAACGCGGTGTTAAGTACAGAGCACGCACATATTCATGCAGACATCACAATATTCACAAACAGGTATGTTTTCTCGCCTAGTTTCGACGATAGTAGCAAGCCATGACGCACCTTGTTCGAATGTGCTCGAAAGTAAAGTACTCGCAGCGGAAGTTGTGCTAGAACCAATATCGCAGAACAGCAGGACTTTAGACCAAATATCGCTAATTACATGAATAACCCCACTTCTCACGAATCTAATCTGAAGATAGCTTCCTCAACTGCAATGGACTTCGCTCCCAGTTTTCAAATGGCGTCCCAAAACGTCGGAAACTCTTCACGTGGCTTAAGCAGCTCAAATTTGATGTTATCTTTATGCAAGAAACACACTCGTTGGTGACTGATGAAAAGAAATGGTTAGCAGAATGGGGTGGTGTGGGCTTTTTCGCCCATGGAGATAATTTTTCCAGGGAGTGGGAATTTTTATCCGGCCAAACACGGGCGTCAAAATAGATAACGTTCACGCTGATGGGGATGGTAGATTCATTACGCTTGAACTTCAGTTAAATGGAAGAACGATTACAGTTGGTAATTATTACGGGCCGAATAGTGATAATCCGCGGTCCATGGAGGAATTTTGTTGCAAAATCAGTGACTATGAAAACCCGACCATATTACTTGGGGTGACTTCAATTTCTCATTGAATATAGCAAAGGATCGAGAGAGTAACGCAAAACGAATAGTTAACAATGATAAATGTAAAGAAACTCTGATCCGTTTTATGGAGGAAAAGGATCTGATTGATGTATGGAGGAACTAAACCCCTCGACCAAGGAATATACTTCCATCAAATCCAACCCGCCATCAAAATCTCGTATATATTTTTCGTGGTAAGCCATGATGTATTATATTCAAGAAAAGGACCCGTTGCAGAGATCAGAGATGGTTATATGTCGGACCACAAAATGATTACACTCTCTTTGAATTTGCCGACGATAGAAGTCGGAAGGTCCTACTGGAAGTTCAAAAACTCGCTTTTAATAGATGAAAATTTTGTCACCATGGTGCGACAAAATACCGCAGATTATACAGGATAACCGGAGCGACGCGTCCTGCACACTCCTTTTGAAACACTTCTTTGTGTATTAAGAGGCGAAATAATAAAATTTAGTTCCATTAAAAAGCGGGAGGCTGAATCGACCCTGCGAAGAATAGAGGCTGAGATATCAGTTCTGCAACAAGAGGTTAATCCGAACGTAGCCACCTTGGAAAATCTGATCGAACGAAGGGACGCCTTCATAAAAGATCTAACCAGCAAAGGCATGTTCAAAGCAAAGGTACGGTGGCGTTACCAGGCCGAAACCGGAACAAAATACTTCCATGATTTTCCGAAACGAAACAAAGTCAAACCTATCTGGCAATGTCTTTTCATTGAGGAAGGGACAGTGAAGGCCGAGAAATGACGAACGTTACCGATGTTATGTTAAAGGAAGGCATACACTTTTTGAGAAACTATACGAGGAGCGTACTGTTACAGAAGTAACAGAATCGTTCACGAACGATCTTAGACAGTTATCGCAAACCGAAAGGCAGTATTGTGATGAGAACATGAATATAGCTGAAATTTCCGCAGCGGTGTTTTCAATACGAAACAATATTTCTCCAGGTCCCTCCGGATTTACCGGGGAATTTTATAAGTTCTTTGGCCCGAGTTAAAAGACATAATCCAACAGGTGTGTACTGAGATCTTTCAAGGAGGAGTAATACCCGAGAACATCAAAAGAAGTATTACGGTTCTTATCCCCAAGAAAGGCAAGGACTCCCGAAAATAGAAAATATGCGACCTATTAGCCTTTTAAACACATTTTATAAGATAATAACAAAGTGTTTGGCAAATCGTCTCGCAAATGTTATCAAATCACTAATAAATGAAGACCAGACCGGCTTCCTCAAAGGCAGATACATCGGTGAAAATGTAAGGCTTGTATTGGATATGATAGACTATTGTAACTCACATAAAATTTCAGCATTGATTTTGGCGTGTGACGTAAAAAATGCCTATGATTGTGTAGCATGGAGTTATATGAAACACCTGTTGTCAGCATACGGTTTTGGAAGCAGCTTCACACGCTGGATTGATATTCTTTATGGCAACGAACTCTCTCCCGTTACTGCATCGGTTATTATTAATGGGAAAATATCGCAGAGTTATGGAATAGGACGAGGCTTGAGGCAAGGCTGCCCCCTTAGCTGTTTGTTGTTTCTGCTGTGTTTTGAGCCACTGCCACTGTTTTGAGCCACTGTTAGAGCGCATCAGAGGATGCAGTGAAGTAAAAGGCATCGTTATTAATAGCACTGAAGTAAAAGTATCTGCATACGCGGATGATGCCACAATCATCATGGATGGAAGCCCCGGATCACTAAGAAGCTGTCTGAAGATCTTTGCAGAGTTCGCCTCAATATCTGGCTTGAGCTAAACGTTCGAAAATCGCAGGCTCTCTGGGTGGGCAAGGATGCTTCAATCAAACAACCTATCTGTCCAAATTTACAAATTCTTTGGCAAGAATGCACGCTAGAAATATTAGGAGTGCGAGTATCAAACGACCCAGATGTCAATATAACTGAAATAAATTATGAGCGCAAATATATAAGCATGATGAATAGTCTAACATCTTGGAATGGAAGAGGTCTGACGCCTTTCGGCCGAATCCATCTCGTCAAGTCGGAAATGCTGTCTCAGCTGGTCTACCTGATGACTGTGCTCCCAGCACCGAATCGCGATTTTGCAAAAAGGGTTGAAAGTGAGATTTTTAGATTTGTGTGGGGTAGCAAAAGGACAAGATCAAGAGAGCTACGTTAAAATCTAAATACAAGCGAGGAGGCCTGCTTGTTCCAGACATAGAAGCTAAATCAAAAGCCTAAAAGTCATGTGGATAAAGAAATATTTGAATGTTGAGTACAACGCAAAATGGAAGGCTATAGTGAAAAACAGTCTATCGATTAGTGCTCTCATCTCTGTTTTCCACTGCGATGGCAACGAGAAACTGTTAAAGAAAAAGATAAAAAGTAGGTTCTGGCTCGAAACCTGTTTGGTATGGATGGAATTGAAAAATAATACAGAAAATAGTGCGCAAATTCTCAATCAAGTTTTATGGAGGAATAGACATATGAACTTGGAGAAAAATGGCTCATTAAGAGTGAAACATTTGATAGAAAAGGGAATAGTAAGAGTCATAGATTTGTACAGCATAGCTGAAAAAATATTCTTAACCGCAGAACAGTTATCCCAAAAATACGTAATCCACCCAATAACAGCCCTAACACTATTGCGCTCAATTCCAGAGCAGTGGAGAGTTAAAATACATACAGACAGACCCTGTGAAGGAGAAGAAAATGCATGTTTTGAAGATTTGAACTCAACGCAAAAAGCAGCAAAGTGGGCATATATTAAATTGACGGAGGGGGAGTTCTTGCCAGTCGACGAAAAATATCACAGTAAATGGCAAACAGAGTTGAACACACAGATCGAATGGTTAACTGTATATGAAAGGCTACATAAATCTACAAATGATGTCAATTTAAAATGGTTACACTATCAATGTATTAAGAGAATTATTCCTACAAACAGACTTCTATACATATACGGTCTATCTGAAAGCGATAAATGTAGGTCCTGCCTGCCCTATATATTCTGAAACGATTCAACATAGGTTTTGGCACTGTCCCTCGGTTAGACTCCTCTGGAGCGAAGTTAAGGCGTTACTTGGTCTACAGAATCATATTTCGTGTCAGGATGTTGTTCTCGGTATTGATGTGGGATGTCAAAAGAAAACGCGCGAAGCCAATAACCTTATCATGATCACGAAACAATTTATTTGGAAAAACCGAGAATACCATGGTCGGCTGACCTGCGCAAACCTGCGCCTGTACCTCAAAGAGTACATTTAAATTGAAAATATATAGCTAGAATAAGGGACAAGAGCAGAAGTTCATCGAGCAATGGGAAAACCTAGACACAAGTATAAGGCGAGGAAACATTTGAATGATTGCAGCTGTAACCTTCAGTAGACTTCACTCGCAGATGCTCAATCAAACACATGACACATGACACAGAATGACACACACACACACACACATACAAAAACACACACACACACACGTACAAACAGGTATTCACTCACTCCCTCCTAATGACTTAACTTCATTACTCAAACATGTTTTCCTCCTCCGTTCTCTGCCTTATTTGATGTGCTACTTCGTGCTAATGTGGTGAGGAATGTTAAGATTGTGGAGGAGGAGCCTTGAGTTATGAACTTGGATATTGATGCTGAAAAATAAAGGGCTTCGGCCGACACCTGAACACGAATAAAAATGTCTCGATTCCATTGTTATGTCCGTCCCAGCTACAAGAATCCGCTAGACCCATTTGGTACTATTTTCTATTGGTTGTAATAATCCACGACATGTATTGAACCGCCTGATATGCTATTGAAGGAGTAGTAATTTTGGATTAGATGAAGCAATCTTTTTGTCCAGAATATCTCATTACTACGATGTACCGAAGTTTTTTCTCAGAAAGAGATTCTAACCCAAAGTCTCCAAACAGTTCTGAATAGGCACTCCAGCGGAACGTTGCTAATATGTACATCTCGCGTGGGGCATATAAGGAATTTGTGTGAAACTGTGTGCTCGTTTCAGATGTGAATCAGCGGCTCCTCACCATATCACACAGCCATACTCGCTTTTACAGCGTACATTCTTACAGTATGTCGCCATAATGTTCTTGGAGCTTGTTCCATGAAGCGAGTGACTGGTTTAGAAACAATGGACAGCCGTTTCCTCGAGGCATTCCAATTACAACTTCTAAGCGTGGAATAAGGTAATGCCCCTTAAAGGGAGATACGCGAAAAAATTTTATTGGCTAGATCAAAAGGTCACAAAAAGTTGTTTCAGAAGTCCTATTCTTATTTTTGCGAATTCAGCCTCCAAATGCCTTAAAATTGCTCTCAAAGTCAACATTTCTAGACGACTTTACCGGTACACCTCTTATCGATGTAAAAGATGTACCCCAGCTAGGGCTATCAAATTATCTAAAAAAAAAGATCCCATTGTTCCTAAAAAGTGACTTGAAAGTTTAAAACTATCAGATAAAAAGTTGTTTTAAAAAGCTACAGCCAAAAATAGTATTAAAACAAAAATATAGGACTTAAGAGAAATCACAAATGACCAATCAGAACGAACAGCCAACTCATACGGGGGTCACGTGACCTTTCTGACGCAAAAGATTTGTCATCCTGGGGCAGAAGCAGAAGACGACTCAAGACCCGAGGTACGAAACGGCTGAAGACTTGAGTAATTGTTTTTTTTTTGGGGGCAAACTAATTGATTTTGTGTTTTTTAAAGGCTTTGTAAAATTAATTCATATATGTACAAATACAGGAGAACAGACATTTTTATTACAAAAAAACATTACTTTTCAACTTTAAATAGTTTTCGAAAAGTAAGTGATGGGTGAAGGTTTCAGCATTTTATCAGAACTGTTAACCTATTTCGGTAATAAGTGAGTGGCTTCCCAAAATGTTGTCGAAGATACAAAAATAATTGACAATTTCACAATCAGGATTTTTCAAACAGCAAGAAACCACAATAATAATTTTTCGCATGTCTCCCTTTAAAGGGAATGTGGCACCTTGGTCAAATCCTTGAATTTAATGTAATCAGGGTTACTTTCAGCCAAAAGTCATGGAACCGTCCATTATTTCTCTGAAAAGTGTACAATAAGCTCAATATCTTTATCTTTAAAATGTGCCTCTAGGGAAAAAATAAATATTTGCCTGTGGATGATGTCATGATCTACCACCATACCACCTACATGTCCACTACCATATTCAATAGGCTTCAAGGGCTTCGATTTGTTGATAATCACCGTGACGTCAGCATATGTCGTCACGCCAACAACTGACAACTGTGGCCTGCAGGCTTAGGGTACATGAGGGGTGTATTTTAGGAAGTTTTTAGCTTTTCTCTTCGGAAATTTTGAGTTTCAAGACAAATAATATACAGAGTACCGGGCTTTCCGGCATACTTTAAAACTTGGCTATCTCAGTTAAAATTACGTTATCACGGTGCCATATTCCCTTTAAGGACATACGACCAAATACAATGATATTTTATAGTCGATCTGCATTAAATGATATGAGCTATTACAATGCATTAAATTATTCTTTTAGGCAATCTTTTTGCAAGGTATTATTGAAAGAAGGGCACGAGGACACGTCATTGACTAAGTCACGATTTCCTGCCCCAGGTATTTGCAATATAATTTTCCTTCAAAACTTCCAGTATTCGCGTTTCTCTGTTAATTCTCCGCAGAATTTATTGTATTCTGAATGTAGATTTTGAAACCATGGCGCAACATGTCTTCATACGAAAAACTAGATATGACTCTCCATGACAACATTTATTGATGTATGCTCCTTTGCCTATCTGCTGACATGAACAATGTCACATTTTTTGTCAGCGGCGACGTCACGTAAATTCTTTGAAGGGTTTGTGCAAAATGAAACATTGAACAGGTGTAAATGTCAAAACCTAAGGATCTTCATGGCCCTGCATATTCCAAAACTTCTTTAAGCAGAGTTCGTGGCTTTCTCAGAAACGCTATTCCTTCTCGGCATTTCTCCATACCTCTTCCACCTCAAAGCACTGAAGAGAAAGATGACCTCGATAGTGCCTCACAATCCTCTGCATCACATGCGTCGGTGGAAGACACTGATTTGCAAATCAACGTTATGCAAAAGCAAATAGATGACTTACAAAAGAAGATTGTAAGCTTGCGAGAGGAAAACAACCACGAGCTGAGAAGAATTGCACAGATAATCAAGGTAAGGTAGGCTTTTTTGGGTGTTGAGTTTTCATAGTTACTGCCAGTGCGTTTTCCTTAATTCCATTTAATGTCATTCATTTCTATTTAGTGATCAAACTGTATACGGGAGGGGTCACTGAAAAGCATTGTCATATACCAACGGTATTCAATCAAGAAAAATTAAACAATGCAAAGTCAATACATAAAACGCGTGATACCACACATGACGCAAGTGTAGAAAGAATACTAGGGACAAAAGTAAGTAAAACCATCAATAACAACTTGCATCGGTTTGTACGTTACATAAAAAGCAATTATAATCTAAAATAATTTCATGAAGCCAATGACTCCGCTTATAAATGCACAAAGCGTTTTACTAAATATATCTACTGGTGATCACAGACCTCGATGAGTATTTACACTTCCAGTCGATTTCCTTAACAGACCCTCCTTCACTAAACTCACGGAACTTCTATATATGCACTTACATATGCATATATATTTATATATATATGGAGATATATATATATATATATATATATATATATATATATATATATATATATATATTCTTCAATGCATGTTTTGTTAAAAGATATAGCATATCTTGTTTTCACGAGTTTCTTTCTCGTCTTTTCCAATGCTCGAAGAGTGCATTTTTGTAAATCTGATATTTGAATTATGAATTGGCCGAATGTGGCATCTTTTAGGTATACATTTAACGTTGCGACGCGTTTCGGAAGTGACATCTTCCATTATCAAGCACTTAAAACACTTATAAAAACACTCCTATCATATTTGAAATCCATCTAAACTACTTTGAAAGGACAATTATTTTCCATTCAATTATTACGACAGAATAGTGACACAACTAGACGGGCTCTTCTTCTCTGCAGCGCTAGAAGAAAAGCCTCAGTGTAATAGTTGGGTTGCTTTGTTTGTTAATGTCCGGTTGCATGCTTCTGATAAGTACTGCTTCGTGTATGAACAGTTTCGTCCGGTTTGGTTCTTGTTTCAGGATAGTGGTGTTCTCTGTTAAGTCTTTTCGGCTGAGGTCGTGGTGGTGTTCTAACTTCATGTGGGTTTTGGGAGCTCCTTCTGCAAGATGCATAGTGAGGCGTCTGGATAATGTCGTTGTTGTGGCACCAATGTAGCTACACTTACGAAGCTTACAATCTTCGTGTGGGCATGAGAACTGGTAGACTACGTTGGTGCTCTTCAAGTAGTCACGTTTGGAGTTGAGATTATTCTTCATTATCAGCTTGTGAACTTTTTTGTTGTTATAGTAAACGATGAGGTTGAGTCGATCTTCTTTATTTTTTGGTTGGACATTATCATGCACGATCTTCTGCAATACTCTTTCATCGGTTTTGTATGATGGGCTCATCTGGTTTTGATAGTAAAGAGTTTTTTTTCTTTTCCGGTCTCCTGTTTTTCTTCTTTCTCTTGCTGAGCCACATGGGAGGTCATTTGTTTGTTAATCTCTTGGTCGACAATTTTGTTAGTATAACCGTTGTTGACCAAAACTTGTTTGGCCCGAGTCCGCTCAGCGTGAAGGGTTGTCCAGTCTGATAAGAGTTTGATGGCTTTGCTGACGTAAGATCGGATGACGCTGATTTTGTACCCGTCAGGGCATTCGCTCCCGGCGTTTAGACACCGACCGGCATCCGTAGGCTTTTTATAGACCCTAGTCTTGAAAAGTCCGTCCGACTTCAATCTCAACGTCAAGGAATGGGAGCTTTTGTCTATGCTCTTCTCGGTGGTGAACTGAGGACAGAGTTAATTTCAAGATTTTCCTTGAGTTTTTGTAGCTGGCTCTGGTTGTCAATGTCCAGGAAGATGTCATCCTCGTAACGGCAGAATAGATACGGTGGGATGTTCAGTGATTGGAAAACAAGGTCATCAAATCACTGAACAGCCCACCGTATCTATTCTGCCGTTACGTAGATGACATGTTCCTGAACATTGACAACCAGGACCAGCTACAAAAACTCAAGGAAAATCTTGAAACCAACTCTGTCCTCAAGTTCACCACCGAGAAGAGCATAGACAACAAGCTCCCATTTCTTGACGTTGAGATTGAAAGCACGCACGGACTTTTTCAAGACCAAGGTCTATAAAAAGCCTACGGATGCCGGTCAGTGTCTAAACGCCTGGAGCGAATGCCCTGACCGGTACAAAATCAGCGTCATCCGATCTTACGTCAGCAAAGCCATCAAACTCTCATCAGACTGGACAACCCTTCACGCTGAGCTGACTCGGGTCAAACAAATTTTGGTCAACAACGGTTATACTAACAAAATTGTCGGCCAAAAGATTAACAAACAAATGACCTCCCATGTGGCTCAGCAAGAGAAAAGAAGAAAAACAGGAGACCGGAAAAGAAAAAATAACTCTTTACAATCAAAAACAGATGAGCCCATCATACAAAACCGATGAAAGAGTATTGCCGAAGATCGTGCATGATAATGTCCAAACAAAAAACAAAGAAGATCGACTCAACCTCATCACTTACTATAACAACAAAAAAGTTCACAACCTGATAATGAAGAATAATCTCAACTTCAAACGTGACCACTTGAAGAGCACCAACGTAGTCTACCAGTTCTCATGCCCACACGAAGATTGTAAGCTTCGTAAGTGTAGCTACATTGGTGCCACAACAACGACATTATCCAGACGCCTGACTATGCATCTTGCAGAAGGAGCTCCCAATACCCACATGAAGTTAGAACACCACGACGAACTCAGCCGAAAAGACTTAAAAGAGAACACCATTATCCTGAAACAAGAACCAAACCGGACGAAACTGTTCATAACCGGAGATTAACACGCGCATTGACGGGGGTCTGAGCCACCTTCGCATTGACGGGGGCGGGTACCCGCCCCCTAAGATCTCGAGAACCACGGTAGGTACCGAAAAACGGTAAACGGCGTTGGGCTGCCCATCCACTTCTCCATCGAAAACATTTGGACCATTTTTTTGTCTGGTCACATTTAAGGTCACGAGAGGTCAAAACATGCCGTCATAGGGATAACATGTAAATTCAGTTTTTCGGTCATTACATCTGAACAAATAAAGATAGAGCAAAACGATTTAAACTATATGAATCCTCCCAGCAAGCTGAATGGAATATATATAATTTGACCTTGCTAGGTCAAATCAAGGATTTGACCTGACCTGAGGTCGGGTCAGGGTAAAATTATATAAAATGCATATCATTAGAACTGAAAATCCCAGGCAAGTCTAATGCAGCTAAAATAAATGCTCTATCACCATCCGTTACTGAGTTATTCCGTAAAAACCATTTTTCCATGTATTTCCAATGGAGAGGTCATGCCTCGTACCTGACCTTAGGTCATCAATATCAAAAATACCGGAACATATTTTAGAGAACTCGGTGGGGCCATTATGTGATATGAGTTTCAATCGGATAAGTTCACCCTGCTCCGACTTATGTTATCTTAAACTTTTTTAGGTCGGGTAACTTGACGTGTACTGGTGATCTGAGATGACCTAACCTTAAAATTTTCACTGAAGTTGTAAAAATGATGAGGGAAAAGTTATGCCAGGTACGGCGGCGCTACGCGGCGCCGTTTTTCTGCTATCTCCGAAAAACCCGAGGGGGCGGGTACCCGCCCCCCCCCGTCAATGCGCGTGTTAACAGACAAAGCAACCCAACTATTTTCTTCTAGTGCTGCAGAGAAGAAGAGCCCGTCTAGTTGTGTCACTATTCTGTCGTAATAATTGAATGAAAAATAATTGTCCTTTCAAAGTAGTTTATATTGGGTGGTGGTAGCGTCTGGCTACGCAGCACCGGAGGCCGGGGCTTGAACAAGGCAGCCAAAACCAAAGGGGTGCGACGCCATAGGCAGTTGGCGTATAAGCAATTAATAACAAAGTAGTTTATATCGATTTCAAATATGATAGGAGTGTTTTTATAAGTGTTTTAAGTGATTGATAATGGAAGATGTCACTTCCGAAACGCGTCGCAACGTTAAATGTATACCTAAAAGATGCCAACATTCGGCCAATTAATAAATCAAGTATCAGATTTACAAAAATGCACTCTTCGAGCATTGGAGAAGACGAGAAAGAAGCTCGGGAAAACAAGATATTCTATATCTTTTAACAAAACATGCATTGAAGAACATGTTTTGCCTACTTATTCGAATATACATATATATATATATATATATATATATATATATATATATATATATTTGTGAAGGCTGGCAGTAAGTTATTAAGTATACAAGTATGATTGAATATGACCGCGTTTTTGGAATTAACAAGTCTCTTTTTAACTTTTTCTAAGTCACTAAATGTTTGTTTAGGTATTTCTGAGAGTTTTTCAATTATGTCTCCAATTCTAGTCATTGTTATGAAAGTAAAAATATCCATTATGCGAACGGTTTCGTAAATTCAATAAACGTTTTCAAGCAAGTGGACATTTTAAACATGACAATACCATTCGAAAATGCAAAAGTATCACACAACAATAATCCCGGCAATATATCAGGCATCTTCCATCTGTGAAGAATATTTAAACTGTTAAAAGGTGGGCCCGCTGGTAAACTATCTTTGGCATTTGTGTCTTCTAAGTGGTCCTCTGTTTTAACCTCCACCATAGGAGCTGGCGTGGCAGAGGGTGAATATTCCGACGTAATCTCTCTGGGTGTTGAGGGTTGGGGACTTCTTTTTAATGAGGACGGCTTCAAGTATTCGTAGTCTGCGCCGGTTCCGCTCGCGCTCGATGATCTTGAGGTTGTTGGTGAGGATGTTCCTGGTGATAGGTTGCTGGTGGACGTCTCGCCAGTGCTCGAAAGGGGGATGGGCGTGCAGGTTCATCGTTTGCCGTCTGGAGAGTGTGGTGACCGTCTGTCCTATGTAGTCGACTCGACGAAGCTTACAGTCTTCGTGTGGACACGTCCAGTGATAAACTACACAGGTCTTCTGGAGATCACACTCTCCAGCGGCGCTGTTCTTCATGATGAGATTTGAGGTTGTTTTGCTCTTATAGTAAATCCGAAGATTTATCTTTCTGCTGCCGTCTGTTGCCTTCACGTTCCTTTTGATAATCTCCTGCAGGGCCTTTTCATCTTCCTTGTACTTCGATGACATGGTGTTTTTGTAGTACAGGACTATTTCTTCTCCATGTTGTTTGTTTTCCCTCTCTTCTGCTCCGTTGAAGTATGTATCTAATGTGCGGCGAATTTCGCTGTCCACCTCCATTTGTGGGTAATCGTTATTGGCAAGCATTTGCCTCACGTGCTTGAGGTCTTTATGGAGGGCACCCCACGAAGAGCACACCTTGATCGCTCTCCTGATGCAGGCACGGATAAGTCCTGTTTTGTACCTCATGGGGCACTCGCTGCGAAAGCTGAGACACTTTCCACCGTCGGTCTTCTTTCGGTGTACCGACGTCTCAAACTTGTCACCGTGAGCTCCAACCATGACGTCCAGGAACGGGAGCTTCCCATCCACATTCATTTCGTAGGTGAATTTAAGCACTGATGCTTCTTCCATCCGCTGCTGCAAGTCCTTGACGTTGTCTTCTGACTCCACCTGCACAAAGATGTCGTCCACGTAGCGCTTGTAGATGTAAGGTGGCTGCTCCATGTTCCCGAGGACCTGCTGCTCCAATGAGCACATGTAGGCGTTGGCGAAAGTGACGCCGAGGGGACTCCCCATTGCGACGACATCTTTTTGTAGGTACAGTTTCTCGTCGGGGGCTCTGAAGGGGGCCTCGGTGGTGCAAGTGAGAAGTAGTTTCTTCAGTACCTCTCGCGGGATTGCTGGTGGGTGTTGGCCAGGAGTCCCAAACACAAAACGCAAGATAATATCTACTGTCTCTATTACCGGAACATTAGTGAAAAGGCTAGAAACATCGAGTGAGGCGAGGATTCCTCGAGCTTGGTTGCACTTGAGGACCGTAAGGAATTCATCTGTCGATTTTAAGCAATGGGTGTCCGGGATGTAGGGCGAGATAAGCTTGTTGATCTG